>JAWHQI010000061.1:1615000-2841666 GCA_033032865.1 Dactylorhiza incarnata | reverse complement strand
TATCTACGATCGTCTGATTTGCAGGGTTCATTCGTCCGCTTAAAATTACTTGTGTCTCGATCGTTTTGCGGATACGCTTGCGTCTCTTTAATTAAAAGAATTTGTGCTTGCCTATGCCTTTGTCAGTTACATATATAATAATTAATTACTATTGTAATTTTCTTATTGGACAAATTCTTGCATCGTCAGCATCCTCCATTACATATAGGGTTGCATTTAGTGAGTCCACTCCGAATCGGCCTACCACTGCATCAATTCGAGTCTTCTTCAATGGTTCACTGAGATTTATATACAAAATAATCAAGTGAGTATTTTCTCCCCAAAATTTCTACATGGTATCAGAGCTCATGGTCATAATCCTAGCAATAGTTGCAGCCGTTGTCGAAGCACTCGTCGAATGCTCCAGCCACTGTTGTATCCTCAATTGAACGTCTCAATGAAGCTTCTAGTCATTGACAGCAGTCTACTCGAAGCCTCTTGTCATTGTCAACAGCCCCGCTGGAGGCTCCAACTATTGACAGCATTATTGCACTTTGTACTTCCCCATTTGCCTATATATATGAGTGGTAGTGTCTTTAGATGAGCATCTTTTTGGAGTCTTAGGTTTAGGCTCTCTTGGAGAGTGGAGTGTCAAGGAGGACCCAGCCTCCGGATGCTTGGCGAGAGCTTGTCTCTCGATTGTATCCTTATGTTTGTTTAATGCAATGCAAATTTCATCATATTGATCTCGATAGGACTCTAGCATATCAACTGGTCCGACCTGCCCTCGTTTAGGGTTCCACCAAACCCTAATTCCGCCGCCTCGTCTCGTTCCGATTCCGCGAGTGCCTCCCGCGCCCGATTTCGCCAGATTTCGTTGCCACACGTCTACCTCCACGATCCAACCAACCACAATCGTGACTCCCGCGCCCGCTGACAGCGACGACCGCCTTGCCGCTCTTGCCCGACTTCTCCAGCGAATGCGCCAGCGCTTTTCTGCGCCTTCGCCGCATTCTGCCCCTTCCAGCGGCTGCTCCGGCCTGTCCAGCGCCGCCTTATCCTTCCAACGGCGATTCCGCCAAGTACAGAGCTGCCCACCTCCACTAACGCCTTCTCCAGCTCTTTCTGACGCATTCTGGAGGCCCTCCTGCGGCTCACGCCGACATTGCCCTGGTCCATCTCCGCTGGATTGAGATTCCTATGTTCGATGGGACTGACCCTCTCGGGTGGATCGCCTGTGTCGAGCAGTTCTTCGACCTGCAGTCCACCCCCGCCAACCAGAAGGTCCCCCTCGCCACTATCTATATGGAGGGTTCGGCGCTCCATTGGGTGCGTTGGATGCGCCAGCAGGTACCTGACCTCCCCTGGCCCACAGTGGGAGGAACCCCTCCGACACTACGACAACCGCCAGGCGGGTAATGCCTTTGAGCGCCTCAGCTCCGTCCGTCAGTCTGACTCTGTGGCCACCTACATTGAAAGATGTTCCCAACATACATCGACGAATTCATCACGGTCGCTACGCACGTTCCCGACCTAGCCCCTGACCACTACTTGGGTTATTTCCTGGCAAGTCTGCACCCCCACCTCCGTGCGCGCCTTCGGGTCCACAACCCGTCTACTCTTTCCTGCGCAATGGAGCAGGTTAGGTATCTCGACGAGGAACTCTACCCAGCTCCCCCATCCTCCTCGACCCGGCCGACCCAACAGTCGCGTCCATTACCGCCACCTCTTCCGCGCTTGGACCCTTTGCCCCCACCTGGGCCCCAACTACTGATTCCGCCTCCACAGCCGCCAGGTCCACTTCCACAGGCACCCCGACGACCCTATCATTTGTCTTACCAACAGCAAATCGAGCTTCATCGCAAGGGTCTCTGCTTTCGTTGCGAGCAACCCTTCTCTCCCACCCACGTCTGCCCTCTCAGAAATATATGTGTTGCTGGGATCTAAAGATGATGATCCGGACTTCGGGAATTTGGATCCGCTGACGCTTTCTGATGACCCCTTCGTCCCTCGACCTTGAGGACAAGGTCGTTTTTTGAGCGGGGCGTGTTGATACGATGCGGGCCGCCACACGCCGATATTAGTCTATGTAGCTAATGGGCATTATTGCACTTTGTATTTCCCCACTCTCCTATATATAGCAGTGGTAGTGTCTTTAGATGAGCATTCTCTTGAAGTCTTAGGTTTTGGGTCTTTTGAAGAGTGGAGTGTCAAGGAGGACTCAACCTCCGGATGCTTGGCAAGAGCTTGTCTCTCGATTGTATCCTTATGTTTGTTTAATGCAATGCAAATTTCATCTTATTGATCTCAATACGACTATAGTGTATCATCATATGACAAATGGCAAGCAGTACCGGATTAGGAACGATCCGAAGAAAGCCCGAGAATTCTATGTCAAGACGGTCAATGTGACTGAATCCTCTCCTCCTCAGGTAGTTGAGATCTCCCCAGCACCTCAAGTCCCCAATCCTGCTGAAGTTGCAGAAGAGGTCGTGGAAGAAGAAGCTAGAGATGGAGTTCGCTTGGAACCTGCCCAAGCAGCTCAAGTCGTGCCTATCAGCAAAGAAGATGAGAGCAAGAAGCTCTCGATCAATGCTGAGCTGCCCGAGGCTGACAATAGTCAGCTCATCTCCTGCCTTCTAAAGAACCTGGATGTCTTCGCCTGGTCCGCGGATGATATGCCAGGAGTTGATCAGGATGTTGCTTGTCACCATCTCAACATCGACCCAAGCTTCGCTCCTATCAAGCAAAAGAAGAGGGCGGTGGCGGTGACCTTAGCTCAGCCAATCCGGGAGGAGGTGGAAAAGCTCCTCAAGGCCAAATTCATTCAAGAGATTCAATACCCAGATTGGGTGTCGAATGTTGTAATGGTCAAAAAGGTCGGTGGAAAATGGCGTATGTGTGTGGATTTCACTAAGCTCAATAAAGCATGTCTTAAATATTGTTACCTCTTGCCTCAGATAGATTCTTTAGTTGATTCTGCGGTAGGGCATTCATGCATGAGCTTCTTAGATGCATTCTCCGACTATCACCAAATTAGAATGCATGAGCCGGATATTCCTCACACCTCATTCATCATGAATGACGATAATTCATATTCTTGAACTTATTACATAAATCACTAACTCCTAAGGTGAATTCATACATTTCTAATTGAGATTTTACCTGTAACTAATTTTCTTTAAGTGGATCTTTATTGGTCCCCCACCAGGGTACACTAAAATGGGTTATCTATGTGGTTTGGAGACTCTTAAGTGGCTTAAATAAATCTACAGCGACATCAAGCTTATCGGTTGGGCCTTAAATTCAAGTATATTGCCTAAAATTTAAGTTCTTTTATATTTCTCGGGCTTATTTAATTGCGAACAGTACTGTAAATTGCTGGTTGATCTATAAGTTGTGTTTATATATAAAAAAAATATGGATTAAACCCTAAGACTAAAAGCCAATGTATGTGGTTCGTTAGCAAATATTTTTCTAGTTATTAACAAGGCTCAAGAAGGGGAGCCTTGGCGCACCGGTTAAGGTGTTGTCATGTGACCTAGAGGTCACGGGTTCAAGCCTTGTAAGCAGCCTCATGCAAAATGCAGGGTAAGGTTTGCCTACATTTCACCCTTATGGTGGGACCCTTCCCCGGACCCTCGTTGCGCGGGGATGCTTTGTGCATTGGGCTGCCCTTTACTAACAAGGCTCAAGATAGAAGAACAAGAGAACTTCAACAAACTTTCGTTTCTTCTTATATATACAAGCAGTCGTGCACGGGGGACCCCGTGCGGGGGGCGACATTGATCGAGGGGGCGACATTGGTCTAGAGGGCGACATTGGTCGTGGGGGCGACATTGATCGTGCGGGTGACATTGGTAGTGGAGGCGACATTGATCGTCGGGGCGACATTGGTCGTGGGGGCGACATTGATCTTGGGGGCGACATTGGTCGTCGGGGCAACATTGGTCGTGGGGGTGACATTGATCGTGGGGGCGACATTGGTCGTGGGGGCGACATTGGTCGTGGGGGCGACATTGGTCGTGGGGGCGACATTGGTCGTCGGGGCGACATTGGTCGTCGGGGCGACATTGGTCGTCGGGGCGACATTGGTCGTCGGGGCGACATTGGTCGGGGGGGGCGACATTGGTCGTCTGGGCGACATTGGTCGGGGAGGCGACAATGGTCGGGGCGGCGACATCGGTCGGGGCGGCGACATTGGTTAGGGAGGTGACATCGGTCGGGGCGGCGACATCGGTCAGGGCGACGACATCGGTCGTGGCAACCAAAGTGATCGTGGCGGCGACATTGGTCGGGGCGGCTACATTGGTCGGGAATGGGACGTTGGTTGGGGAGGGGACATTGATCGTGGGCGGCGACATTGATCATCGGGTGACATTGGTCGTCAGGGCGACATTGGTCGTGGGTGGCATACAAGAAGAGAAGTAACACTAAGCATTATTTTTAAGAGGTATAGCCTTAGGAATATGATTGTAACAAAATTTGCTTCATTAAGGGTGTCGTGTTGCTTCATCAACTCGATCTTGGAAGCTTTCAATCCCTTGAGAATGCCTGAATATTTTAAATTTGCTCTTTATTAAGGGTTTCGTGTTGCTGTGTGTTAGCAATGGGTGGTGGCAGAAGGCAAGTTGGTTGTCCTGATGATTGGAAGCAACCAACATCCCGAATTTGTAAGTGCGACGACCGAGTGTCAGCGGACACTGACGAATGCGGGATAGGAAAATTATAAATACAAATCATTATCATAGAATATATAAACTGCTTAGAGACAGATTGCAATGTTTAAGCAACTTTTTGACAGAATACAGTTTCAGAGCAAAAAATGATAATGGCCAAGCCAAAATGAATATCATATCAGAAATGAACATAAAAAAAGAAAATAAAAAAGAACAAAAATGGCCCCTCCAAATTTGATTAAACCAGAAAAAGAATGACAAAAAAATCAAAACAAATGTGAACAGGAAAAGCTTAATATCACAACAATCTAAATGATATATCTTTGAAGTAATAATTAGTGTAAACTATAAGGCCAATGCATACATTGGATAGGGGCTGCTCTTGACTGCCTTATAGGCCAATGCATATATCTGTAGCCATCTTCAAGCTGATCGACTTCACTCTCAGTCATGAAGGCGAAGCGCAGTTCTACATTTCTCGCAATCAGTAAATGCAGAAAACAGAAAACGCAGAATGGTACCGCGAAGAGAGGAGGAGCTATTCTGAAGTGAGGAGGCTCTGTCGAGGAGGCTCTGTCGAGGAGGCTTGGATTAATCCGGCGAGGAGGAGAATCTGTTGAGGAGGAGCTGGCGAGGCTCTGTCCAAGAGACTTGAGACTTCAGAATAGCAATGGAGGAGGAGTGTTGAGGCACCGACGAAGAGGTATAGAGGTGCTTTCAGCCGTACACGTGGGAGGAGACGTGCTTTCGGCGAGGGTGGCAGTCGAGGAACTGAGAAAACGTGTGAGGAGAGGTGGTATGCTTGAGAAGAAAGGGCGAAAAAGTTGGTGGGAGATTTGCTAGCGGAGGAGGGGACGGGAGGAGGTGACGGATCACGAAAACTTTTTCCTCTTTGCTGGCAGGAGGAGGTGGGATGCCAAAAAGAATAAATTGTCTAGAAAATGAGAAAAAACCAAAAAGCCACAAAAGATAATATAAAAATCTGATATTGGGGGATATTTTAGACCCAAAATTGTTACACCAAGGATAATTTTTGCCTTCCCTTATATAATAAAGATGTTTACAAAACTATGTATTTACTAAAAGACTTTGACCGCCTCCAAATCTCATAATGTTTTAAAATTACCTTATTATTTACTTATAACCTAAAGCAAGTCAAATATCTTGCATGCATGAATCAATATTTATCTAGATAAACCACACTTTCTTAGGACATGTGAATTCATGGAAAGGTTAACATTAGCTAGTACTTGCATGACACTGTAATTAATGTCCATCTATCACTATCCAAAATCTACTAGAATAAATGGTGAAATTTAATGTATCGTAGGGATCTAGCAAGTAATATATGTATTTTCAATGATATTCATATCTTGGCCATAAATTTAAATAATCTCACGTGCAGCGTACTTATACTTTCGGAAATTTGTAGTATCCTCAATTCTTCATGCATGCGTATAAATTGTAAGAGGAAATGAATATTCCGCATATAAAACTCTTCAACCTTACTCTAAGTACTTCAAGATGTTCAACATTGTCTTCTACAATATAAATACATGTAATTCATCTAGAAGGAGAAGCTCCAATAAACAATATTTGAATCTAAATTAAGTTAGTCAAATAAACCATTCATTATTTCTGAAAATTTGGGGCTTTTCAAATCAATATTTACTTATCATGCTTATGAACTAAAACGAAATTTACGAAAAGTGATTTGAAATTTAAGATCAATATTTCAATAAATTCTTAGCCCATATAAAACCATTTCTTCACATTGGAAAAAATCGAAACTTCCTAAGGCATTTATAAAACTAGGGCAGAGAGTTTTCACTACAATTAAATCTATTAAACCATAATACATTATTTGAAAGAACATTATAGTCATTCCACTTCATCCTTTAATAAATATGAAAATATCTAAAGCATTTAGATGATTGAAGTTAGGGAAAAACTCAATTTGCCGGTAAGAGGAGCATTCCCTTTCTTTGAATAACCCTTGGGAGCCATGAAATCGTCCTTGGAGTTGAGGGGAAACAAAAAATCCTCGGATAGAAGCAGGGGCGGATCCAAGAATTTAAACAAGGGGGGCCAGATATCATCTTTCTCCATCAAAAATTTTTTTGAACGTCTTCACCTTACCGGAGTCGTTTCTCCCTCATTCGTTCATCGTTTTTGATGTATAAGTAGTCAAAATTCATTGTCTCGATGAGAGGAATCCGAATCCACTAACCTTTTTGCAAAATTCTTGGAGGGAGGGGGGCAGCCCGCCCCCCTGGATCCGCCCCTGCATGGAAGCTAGGGTTGGAAGATTTCTCCCGGATTTGAGCAAAGAAATCCATGAGGATGAAGAATAGGAGCTTAAATAGAGAGGAAGAATATCTAGGGAGGTCAGGCGCCGTCCTTGGATAAGTTTCCACGCGACATCGTTGGCGAAAAAAGCGAGAGAGTGGTTCCACACTGCTTGCAGACGGGAGGAGGCAAGGTCCACGCATGAACTGAAGAGATCGGGCCTCGGTTTGAAGGGTTTACTTGGACCGGCTGCTTGTTAAAAGGATTGGAAAAAATTTTAAACTCTATTACATATCATCCATTGATTTGGAGGGGTATGGATGACAAGGATATCTTTATATTAAAAGGTAGAGCCTACCTTTACTGATGAAAACAAGAGTAATGATAAAATTTATTATTAAATTGCATAAAATTATTGTTTCGAGTTCTGCTTTGAGTTGAGGGTGAATACTTAATATTCAAGACATTACGAATGATATATGTGAAAAAGGATCATTAGATTTAATAAAATGAATGCATACCTGCTGCAGATGTATCCCCGTTGTTCTCGTATTGACCCAACGAATAGACTCGGGGTGGATCTATCCTTTCTTCTGGAAAGGCATGGGAGGCAATCAATTTTATTAGCTTGCTTTTATCCTGGTGGCTAGGGGAACCCATGTAGAACATCCTTTGGGGTGGAGGCCCCTAACTCTTGGACTCTGTGTCCCGATCTTTCTGTGAGCTTATATAATCATTGGTCATATGCCCTGGCTTCCAGAATTTGTAACAAACACCTGAACCTGCCAAACATTCACCGAAATGTCTCTTGCACCACTTTTTACATGGTGAGGAACCGTCTCTTTGATGCACGGTCCTATTCTCGGAAGGAGCTGGGGTCGACTTCGGTTGTTTTGCTCCAGGCTCATACAATTTTTTATTAGCGTTCCCTTTAGAGTTATCTGAAAACTTTCTCTTCCTAAAATTTCTTCGCTTTTGGATTCTTTCTTCATCTTTTTCCAATGACCTAGCTATATCTACGAGATCATTGTATTGGATGATTCTCATTGGGATTAAAGGATGACAGATGGAATCTCTAACCTCTCTCTGAAAGTGGTAACATCTTTCTTCTTCAGAAGCTATCAAATTCCCAACATAAAAGGCTAGATACGAGAACTCCTTTTCGTATTGGAGGGCTGAATTATTGCCATGGTTAAGCCTCAAGAATCTCTCATGCATTTTTCTTTTGGTTGATAAAGGAACAAACCAGTTGGTAAATTCGCACATGAATTTCTCCCATGTTATAGTAGATATCTCTCTTCCCACAAATTTCCCTAGGAGAAGTCTCTTCCACCATCGCTTCGCTTCTCCTTCCAATATGAAGGTTGTCAAAGCTACTCTTCTTTCCATTGGGCAATCCATGGTGCCAAGAACCTCCTCGGTACGTGTAATCCATTCCTTTGTTTCTAGAGGTGGGACTCCTCCCCTAAAAGTGGGAGGGTTAAGATTCTGAAAATGCTTAATGAATTGCTTTGGAGATATTCCTTCAGCAACTACTAGCATGGCTTGTTGAGGAGCTAGAGTCGGGGCTGCCCTTAAGGCTTCAACCATCCTAGTGATAACCCTAGTGAATAAAAATAACCCAAATTCCTACATATCAAAATTGAAAAGAAAACGTACTAGTGTGGGTCTTAATGAGAATTCAGTTCATGATATTGCAAGCATTTGACTAGTCATTTGGCAGTGTTATGTAAGGACAAAAACAACACCGTCCACACACCTCAGTCCCCTAAATAGAAAACAAAAAATGCAGGGAAGAATAGAAAAACGTTAGTTGGCAAGTGTCAGAGGAATCAAGACCCTAAAAGACGAAATTAAGACAAATCACTGGAAACTAATTGGGCAGAGAAATTCTAGAATACTCACACTAAAATAATACATCTGATGCATGAAGACACACAGTTAGTTACTTGACATTAAATGTTCATGAAAGTAGGGGTTAGTAAAAAAAATATGAACATGTTGCAAACTCAAGTAGAAACAGGTTATGGAGAATCCCAATAGATAGGCAAGAATTTGAGTAAACAAAAAACACGCAAAACAGATAACTTTATATATGCCAGATTGAGGGGGAAAACAAAGAAAATTAAAGATTCAGCAACTGATGTTTACCTTCCATACTCGTCAACAAGTAAGCTTTCTGTTTCTCTTATAGGGTTATCGACAGAAAGTTCAGAACAAGCTGGCATTTTAAGAGAACAGCCGGATTTCAAGCCACCATTACGAAACTCAATTTCATCCATGTAGTGACGAAGAAAATACTCTGGCAGAATTCTCCTCTCCAGCCAAAGCCTCAAAACCTTCAAATGAAACTTCAAAATTACAGACAGAAGAAACTCCAACAATTCCTATTAATGAAGAAATTCCACTGTGACAGAAGAATTACCTTAAGACATTGACGTCTATTCTCATGAGCAGAAGCTCCAGGAGGAGCAGCAGCACACAAAAGTCGTGGTAAAGCAGCTTGGACAACAGGAACATATGATGCCCCTGCAATACCTAGAAAGGTACCAAAAAATGTTATTATGACCTGCAAAAAAAAATTGGATGCGATAATGTCTCGGAATTAGAATACCCACGTCTGTTATGTGTACAAGAGAAGATATAAATAATTAAATACATAAAAATGCATGAGACATACCAACAGAACTCCATCAACACAGACCAATGCACATACATAAAAATAAGCACGTACATTTGGAATACCAGACATAGGAAGATCCTGGTTTAATTTTCTGAGATGGCAGGGAAATTGTAGCAGAGAGATAGAAGAATGGATGAGAAGACATGTAGCTTATGTGGAGATAAAGAGTTACATAATAGTTGGAAGAAATAATCTGATAATAACCAAAACAAAATATCGAAAAGATTACACTCAATCATGCAGCAGAGGCCGACATTAATAGGTCGAAATATAGAAATAGAACTCATATCCTTCGATGAAGATAAGAATTTTTGGTTGAATCTAAAGAAAACAAAAAAGAAAGGTGTGAGCCTTCATAGAAAATATAGGATAGATTCTGTAAGCACCCACCTTTTTGATTATGTGAGCATTGCGTAATGGAGTCCACAAGGAAGAACAGGTCTATCCTACGAGAAAAGTTGGGTTCGCCTTCCAATTTGCGAATAAGAAGATCAACAACCTGTAGATTTCCAAAGTGATTGATTCAGTAAATTTCATTTGGAAAGGAAATCCACGTTATTTTACAAAACCTAGGTACCCAAATAAAAATACTTGCAGCACCCCTTATTACATTTATAATATGCATGAAACAAATTAAGGAGTCGTTGTTTTCTATAAATACATGATATCGTGTAAAGAAATGATTATCCATAACCAGGACATCTTATTTTAATAATTAAGTGGAGAAAAAAATCAAGCAAATGGCATAGCTGTGAAAATATAAATCATTTACAACGTGCTCTAGGAAAAAGAGAAGATAACAAATCAACATGAAACAGTGTACAGTGCCTACTATGCATAATGCATGAAATAGCTTTTGCAGATTGTGCAGAACACCACAATGTGAGCAAGAAATAGAGAATTTGAAACATTTGGAAACATTAACTACGAAGAGGCTTACATACCTCAGTGGCAATTCCATACTTGGCACAGTCAATAGAATGACGGGTTGCACGCCCGATACTTTCTTTAGTCCGTGATAATGTTTCAATCATTCCCTCCAAAGCATCTCGAGCAATTGCAGCTTCAGTACCATCACTTGAGGAATTAGCAGGTTGCTGATTTCCTCCACTAGGTCTTCCATCATAATCCTCATGCTCTCCTTGTTTCATAAGAATAAATTGACGTGAAACCGGAGAAGGTTCAATCGGAACAGAGGTTTGACAGCATTTCTTATCTGTCTGAAGAGGATCATCATCTAATGGAAATGCTTGAATGGTCGATATAAGGTTGGGGCTTCTTCCATAAACACTATGGGGAGTAAAAAATGAACCAGGGGTACCACTTCCATCTACTAACTGACGAGAGTGTGCTTCCCTCCTCTTAGCTTGAGCAGCTGCAATAAGGTGTTTCATTGACATGGCAGATTCGGTCAATTTGCTATCAGCAGAATCAGTAGAAGTAGCCTCCCTTGTAATATCTGATCTGTATGCAACAATGATTGTGATAGACATAATGAATGAATTATCATATATAAAATAGAGTTCAGAAAATATATACCTTTGTCCTCCTAAAACATCTTTATCGTCATAGTATTCAACTGAAAGATTACCAGTGGCGATGTTCATAGTACCAACAGTGGCCTGATTATTTGAATTAGGCCCAATCTTGGATTTTTCTAAAAACGGTTTATGCTTTTGTTCCATTGGATAACTTCGAGAAAACTCTGCAGTTCCAGTAGTTTGGCACGAGTTACCAGATTGGGGTTTATAAAGATTACTCATTTTAGCACGGTGAATTGGAGTTTTACAGTCTTCACCGCCATCATCATCCTCCACAAACCTCAGTGCTCTCCTTGTGGTGAGCACATGAGCAGCAAGGGGTTTATTGTGTTTAAAATTCACTCCATTACTCCCATTGTTGTTCCTCTTAGTTAAATCCATAGTGCCTGTGTCTGAAGATTTTGAAACTCTACCTGACCCCTTGCATGGGATCATTGGTTGCGAGAGGTTCATGTTATAATATGGAGCTATATTAGATGGGATCTTATTATCCACTCTTACAGATCCAGCCTCAACAATACCTCCCATTTCCTTAAACTTTGATTTTTTAACTGAGGGTGAATCTCCATTACTAGCCATCTTACGCTTAATACAGCAATTGCCTCTACGGTCAATAGATGTGTCTGTGTCGGGATTACCTTCTGGAGTTGCTAGTTTTCTATTTAGAGGAACTTCTCTTGACGTATTATTTTCAGAAGATTTTTTCTCGGGCCTTTCAGAAGTGCCAGGCTTCTCACCATTGATTGTATGTCTTTTCAACTTCTTAGCATCTCCACATAGCAGTTCAGAGACAGACTCCAATCTGACTTCATGAGTAACTACACAACCTGCCGAATGAACCCTCTTCATTTTGTAATGTCCTTTATTATTTGAAAGTTCAGATGCTGTACCTATATCATTTTTTTCTACCTTTGTTAAAGAACCCATATTTTCTGGAAAAAAAATGCAGCCAGAAAGATTTAATCACCAGTGAGAGAAAAGGACAAGCCACTTTCTCTATATTAGATCTACAAACCTGCTTAGATGCCTATCACACTTCTTTGGCATGTGATTTTTAGTTCCACAACACTTAAGCACTTAACTCATCTTAGATGCAACTGGAGATTTTGTTTCATATTCAATATCGCAAGATTAGTGTCCCGGTGAACATGGTGGTTCTGAACAACACCTTGTTTATTCAGGTGTCTTGCACAAACTTCATTTTAGCAGGATGTTGCACAAACTATATATTCGAGTCAAACAGGATGTTGCACAAACTTCATTTTTGCAAGCATTTGCCCCTAGTTCACTTGACTTCCTCTGCAACTTTTCAAAAGCTTTACAGATACCCTCTATCGCATAAGCAAAATAATTAATGATTTTCAAGCAGGGAACTTCTCTTTGATTTGTGGTAAGAATTTGACTCTCAGGTTGAGCAACAGAAGTACTGTCAGATAAAAAGAAAAACGACTATAAGACAAAGCAAATATGGAGCTTTTATAAGATGTAGATGAAACTTCAAGTATATATTAGGCAAGATTAAGCATAATGCAATTAAAATCCCCACGGTACAAAAATAAAAAGTAGAATCTCTGGCGCAATCCAAACCTCTCTCCATAATTAAGAATAATGGAGGAAACAGAAATATTGTTTTGGGCGATTTGCGGGCGTGTATATGACAAGAGATCCCATGATAGAAAAGTGTAGATACGCCACATTTATCTCTTTATTTCATTCTTGATTTGGCTTTGCCTCTTGTTATCTTATTTATTTTTGTAATCTTTCTTTATTTCATTCCTATTTTTAAGCATTGTAATCTTTTACTTTATTTCATTTCTATTTTAAGCATTGTAATCTTTATTTATACTCAGAGTGTCTTATGAACCTGTATCATTGTTGCACAAATAAGAAATTTATTCAAGAAATATTAATTCATAATCTTTGCGTCAAATTATCTTGTAATTTGTTGGGTATTATTCACTTGTGTATTACTTTTCCAGTTGTATTACATGTCTACCACATCACTTGTTTCTTTCGAATGAATTTCTTCTTGAACGTGACTAATTCAATCATATCTTTTATAGTTTTATTTATTGCAAGTTAGTGTTGCCAGAGTAGCTCCTAGTTCATAACATCATCTCATTACTTTCTTAATCCCTCGCTAGAACCTACCCTACATCACATTTACATCTAGATTTATCTCTCTATTCTAGAATTACGTATTCATTTTCCTTCCATAAATAGAAGGCTCCCCTTATGAACTAGCTATCCCTCACTTTTATTCATATGATGTAGGATTCAAAGGAGGAGCTTGACAACCTTCCCGAATAACATTGATCACGTCAATTTCCTTTACAACCACCTCCAACATTGTAGTTGTTAGGGCCACATTTCATGTCTTTGTTGTCGACCATAAGTATCTCATCTGGTCCTTCATTTGCCTTTGTGACTTCCACCATCCGACAGTTGTATCACTTGCCCTTTCACCCATCGACTATCATGCCCTTGTAACCCCCAGTAATCCTCTATGGGGATCACACTTGCAGGAACACAATTTATGAGTTTACCCCCCACACACACACGCGCGCGCGCGCGCGCACACACATATTTCAGCCCCTCTATTGAGGCCAATGTAAATAACTTTCTACGCAAATGCTCATAATCTATGAATCACATGTGGACCACATTATGTAAGTCTCGATTATTAGTAAAAGATATGTTAGATTTATGTTATTTTTCCGTTATGTTTTTTCTAGTTGTATCTTTCATGTATTGCCCTTGGTGTATCCCCCTCCTATAAATAAGAGTGAGCCTCTTTTCTTCTAATTATAACAAAAGTTATATTCCTCAACATGGTATCAGAGCTAGGCGGTGCCCTAGCCCGCGAGTCTGCTCTCGCGTCCGCCATCGTCTCCCGCAACCGCTCGCTCGTCCGCCATCGTCTCCCGCAGCAGGTCGCCATCGTCTCCATAGCGTAGGCGTCTTCCACAGCAAGTCACCCGATCCAGCCACCGCCTCCCTAGATCCTTCCGCCGCAGGTCGCCCGTCGTCGCCTCTTTCGCAACAGCCGGAGCGCCTCTCTTGCAACAGCAGGTGTCGCTCCTTTCGTCGCAACAGGCTTCCGCTTCCTGCTGCGTTCGTCTCCGCTTCCTTCGCAGCAGGACCAGCCTCCGCTCATTTCTGTTCCTCCGGACGCCGGATCTATGTTGCCTTGAGCCCGTTCTTGCTCCTCTGGCGTCCGTTCTCTCTCTATTGTGGGGATGTTCCCCCCCCCCCCCCCCCGCCCCTTCTTTCCATGCGTGATTGCGATCTTCGTTTGGTTCCGCTGTCTGGATAGGGGTTGTTTTCTCTCCTATCTATGAGTGAGACCTTTTTTTCAGTAGCGTGATTTCTATTCTCGTTCGCTATGCTAGGGAGTGTTGATTCTCCGAATGTCTCCTCCGGTGGGAGTGCCCCTCAAGATCCTTTGCCTCCTACTGAATCTATTCGTACCTCCCATGATCACGGGACTCCTCAGATCAGTACCATGAAGTTGGCTGGAACCAATTATCTCTCGTGGGCTCGTTCCATTACTCTGGCTCTCAAGAGCCGTCATTTGTTTGGATGCATCAGTGGTACCATCAGGGCACCGACTGCTACCTCCCCGAATTGGTCCCAGTGGGAATCTGAGAACTCCTTAGTGATGCCCTGGCTGACCAACTTCATGTAGGAGCTTATTGCCTGCAACTACCCATCTTTACCAAAAGTATGACCATTTCAATTCGCTTACTCTTGTCTCCCCAGAGGATGAGGTGTCAGCTCGTGCACAGGAGGAACCTAGGTTATCAAGGCG
The DNA here is from genome assembly GCA_033032865.1 of Dactylorhiza incarnata. Classification (NCBI taxonomy): domain Eukaryota; kingdom Viridiplantae; phylum Streptophyta; class Magnoliopsida; order Asparagales; family Orchidaceae; genus Dactylorhiza; species Dactylorhiza incarnata. Next base: position 2,826,684 of record JAWHQI010000061.1, on the reverse strand, counting down.
CGCGCCTGAGGCGTCGGGCGGCTCTGCAAGGCAGAGGTGGGCAATGTGATGTGCCCAAGGCGCGTGCCTTACCAGCTCTCAGGGGCACCAAAGGCGCGCCTGGGCCTTTCAAGGTGTTTTCTTCAACCTGTTCTTTTGGAAGGTGGGCAAAAACATAATCCCAGACGCACCCAAGGCACACCTAGACGCACTTGGGCATCCAATTCGATGATTTTCAGTGAATCGGGTGTCTGAATTGGGTGCCCAATTCAATGAAAATCGGCGAATTGGATGCTTAATTAGCTTATTTCAGGGAATTGGGTACCTGAATCACTGAAAATCAGCGAATTGGATTTCAGGGAATTGGGCACATGATTCACTAAAAATCAGCGAATTGGATGGCTAATTCGCTGATTTTCAGGGAATTGGGTATCCAATTCACTGAAAATCAGCGAATTGGGTATCCAATTCACTGAAAATCAGCGAATTGGGTATCCAATTCACTGAAAATCAGTGAATTGGATGCCAAATTCGCTGATTTTCAGTGAATTGGATGCCAAATTCGCTGATTTTCAGTGAATTGGGCACCAAATTCACTGATTTTCAGTGAATTTGACACTCAATTCATTTGTGCATCTCACGTGTCTCAGGCGCGCGCCTGCGCCTTGGGCCTAGGCTCGAGGACCCCTTTGCGCCTCGGGGAGTATTGCGTCTTTGATAACTTAGGGAGGAACGCAACCGAATATTCGAGTTTCTTCATGGTCTCCACCGTGACTTTGATCCGATCAGTGTTCAGATTCTTGGACGCTCTCCTCTACCTTCCTTACATGAGGTGTATAGTTTGGTGCAGCAAGAATATGATCGCCGACAGACTCGTCTACCAGACACTGTTGCTGAAGGCTCTCCCTTGCAGGTCGGTTCAATCCAGGTGGCCACTCACTCCGTGATATTAGGTCCAATTCTATGGACAAGCACCATTTGATGTGTGATTATTGTGGGAAAGCACGCCATACTCGGGACACTTGTTTAAGCTTCATGGCTTTCCTCCTCGCGGGGGTCCTGCTCCTTGTGGCGGTCTTGGCTTTGGTCGCACTCTAGGTCGACCTTCTCCATCTCACTCGGCCCATCTCTCTGATGTCGTTGATGATCATGTTTCTTACAGTGGACCTGATGCACCTGAGGTTCCTTTTGCCCTTTCTGCTGAAGAGATTCAGGCCTTCCGCCGCTTCATGCTTGGTCACTCATCTGAGCCTGCCAGCTCTTCATATGCCCACCAGGAGATTCCAGGTGCCCACTCTGCCACCGCTTGCTCATCCACCCATTGGATCATTGATTCTGGCGCTACAGACCACATGACTGGTTCTGTTACAGGTTTTGTGTCCAACATCCCTTCGTCTGGTAGGGACAGTGAGCATTGTCGATGGATCCCTGTCTTCCATTGCTGGGAAAGGATCCATCCCTTGCTCCTCCCTCACCCTCTCTTCGGTTCTCCATGTTCCTAAGTTTACCCGCAACCTACTTTCTATTAGTCGCCTAACTAATTCTATGAATTGCTCGGTAACTTTTTTTTCTCCTCTTGTATCTTTCAGGACCTGAAGACGGGGAAAGTGATTGGCTCTGGTAGACTGTGTGATGGCCTCTACCTGATCGACCCCTCCAGCTCTGCCTCTTCACCGCAAGCCCTTTCTGTTGCTCAGACCTCTGTGGACTCTTGGCACTGCCGCCTCGGCCATCCATCTCTATCTACTATGGATCTTTTATTTCCAAATATGCCGAATGTGTCTTTGAATGATTTAAATGTGATGTGTGTGCTCACAGTAAACATCAACGTGCTTCCCTTAATCATGTGTCTACTCCTAGTGCTTCTCCTTTTGTTGTGGTTCATATTGATGTTTGGGATCCTTGTCATGTTGCCTCTATTTTTGGGTTTCATTGATTTGTTACGTTTATTGATTGTTTTTCTCGTTGTATGTGGGTCTATTTAGTGAAAAACAAGAATGTTGTTTTTCTCTTATTTCAACGTTTTCATAAGATGGTGGCTACCCAGTTCAGCACTGCCATTAAAGTTCTGCGCAGTGATAACGGTCGTAAGTACATTGACTCTTCCTTTGAGCATTATCTCAGTGATCAGGGAATTATACATCAGGCGTCTTGTGTCTATACCCCGGCTTAGAATGGGGTTGTCGAGCGCAAGAATCGCCACCTCCTTGAGGTGGCTCGCTGCCTCCTCCTGAAAATGCGCCTTCCTAAGTATTTTTGGGGCGATGCGGTTCTCACTGCGGCGTACCTTATTAATCGTTTGTCAACTCGTGTTCTTGGCAATAAATCCCCTTTTGAGACTCTTTATATCTCTCCCGCTCATCTCCTTCCTCGGATCTTTGGGTGTGTGTGTGTTTTGTCCATGTGCACCCCAAGTCCAAACTTGATCCTTGTGCCCTCAAGTGTATCTTTATTGGGTATTCTCCTACCCAGAAAGGTTACAAATGTTTCCATCCTGCTTCCAAAAAGACCTTCGTTACTATGGACGTCACGTTTCGAGAGTTTGAGTCCTACTACGATCCCTCACTTCAGGGGGGGGGGTCTTACCCAATGGACGTAAGCTCTCTTCATCTACCCATTCCTCCTTCATATCTTCCTTTTGTGCATATGCCTGCTATGTCTACATATTTGCCTACTCCTACTCCTATGACCACTCTCGTGACAACTCCTCCTTTACAGGTGTATACTCGGAGGAATGTCCAGGTACATCGGCTTCACTCAGGCTACCCACTCCAACATCGGATCCATCTTCGGGGACTCAAGGTAATTGTATCTCTACCCAACATCTGATGTCTCACTTTGTGTCTTATGACTCATTATCCCCATCACATAAACTTTTTATTGTCTCTCACTCCTCCATCTCTATCCTCTCAACTTGGCAGGAAGTTATTGCGCACCAAAAGTGGCAAGATGTCATGCGTGAGGAGATGTTGGCACTGGAAAAGAATTGCACATGGGATTTATTCCCTTTACCACCAGGCAAGACCATGGTAGGGTGTAAGTGGGTGTTCTCCGTCAAGCAGAACTCTCAAGGTGTTATTGAATGATACAAGGCTCAATTGGTGGCTAGGGGATATACTCAAACCATGGGGATCGACTATCAAGAAACCTTTGCCCCCCGTAGCAAAGATGAACTCTATAAGAGTTTTACTCTCGCGTGTTGCCTGCAAAGGGTGGACTTTGACCCAGTTGGATGTGAAGAATGCATTTCTTCATGGGGAGTTGGAAGAAGAAGTCTACATGTCTTTACCACCTGGTATTACCCCTGCAGGATCTAGGGGAAAGGTATGCAGGTTGAAGAAAGCCTTATATGGCTTAAAACAGTCTCCTCGAGCCTGGTTTGGGAGCTAAGGTCACTTTTGGATACTCCCAGAGCAATGTCGATCATACTTTATTTGTAAGGCACAAGTATGGAAGACTCGCTGCTTTTATTGTCTATGTGGATGATATCATTATAACGGGCGATAATACTGAAGAAATCCAGATTCTGAAACAAAGACTGGCAAAGGAGTTTGAAGTGAAAGACCTGGAAAATCTCAGATACTTCCTGGGAATTTAGGTTGCTCGGTCAAAGCATGGGATATTCATATCTCAGGGGAAATACATCCTTGACTTGCTCTAGTCATGTGGGATGAGTGGGTGTAGACCTGTTGACACCCCAATTGAAGTCAACCATAGATTGGGAAGAGATGATGGGGAAGTGGCTGCTGATATCACTGGATTTCAACAACTGGTTGGTCGCCTTATCTATCTATCTCATACCCGCACGGATATTTCGTATGTCGTTGGTGTCATCAGTCAGTTCATGCACTCAAGTCCTCTCCTAGAAAGGGTATCTTGTTCTCCCAGGGTAAATAATTGACTATTGAAGTCTATACTGATGCTGATTGGGCCGGCTCAGTTGATGATCGGAGGTCCACCTCTGGTTATTGTTCTCTAGTTGGTGGTAATTTGGTAACTTGGAGAAGTAAAAAGCATGTGGTTGCAAGATCAAGTGCAGAGGCAGAAGTCAGAGCTATGGCTCATGGGATTTGTGAAAGACTGTGAATTAAGTCTCATTTGAACGATCTGGGAATGGAAAACAAGGACCCTGTGAGATTGTATTGTGATAGCAAAGCCTCCATTAGCATTGCTCACAATCCAGTCCAACATGACCGCACAAAGCATGTGGAAGTTGACCGCCACTTCATCAAAGAGTACATAGAAAGAGGAATTGTGAGCACACCATTTGTCCCCTCAGTTCAACAATTAGTTGATGCTCTCACCAAGGGGTTAAGTCAGAGTGTTTTTGGAAAAATCATGTGCAAGTTGGGCATGCAAGACATCACACGTCCAACTTGAGAGGTAGTGTTAGATTTATGTTATTTTTTCGTTATGTTTTTCTAGTTATATTTTTCCTTTATTGCCCTTGGTGTATCTCCCTCCTATAAATAGGAGTGAACCTCTTTTCCTCCAATTATAACAAAAGTTATATTCCTCAACAAGATATACTCCAGAGGGGGTGATTATAGTACATAAAAATCACAGCACATAGTTAACTGAAAGAAATAAATGCAAAATATAAAAACAACTAACTATAGAGGAAAAAGGAGATTATTTATGATGGTTCACGAATGTGATAGTCAACTCTTCCACAACCATAGGAAACTCTCTCAAATGGAAGATATAACTTCCTGATAGTGGACTCGAACCTCAATACGAAGTTCCAATCTATGCAGCTACTAATTGCAACCCAAATCCGTTATGTCCGACCACAAACTGAAGCTCAGGTCAGCTCATGGCCTGTTCGGTTACCTTATAAGCAACCCAAAGGACTGAGTTTTCCAGCTACAAACTGCAGCCCAACTTAGTGAGATTAAAGCATGTTGGAAGAAACCCTCCAAAATTTGTAATGGTGGCTTGTCTTTTCCATACTGTGAAACTCAGCTGTTGATCGAGTCCTTTGATCGATAATTGTAGTGTAAATTCTAATTTTCCTTAATACACTTGAAGGAAGAAAAAAGTAGTTGGAATGTCTTGAAGTCAGTGGCTCTTTTCTCGTCTCTCTCTCTTTCTGAGAGCCTTTACTCTCTCTTCTTGTTTGTTCAACTGCAACATCAATAGCATCCTCCCAACACCTTATTCTAATTCATTATTATAAAAGAAGTGTGTAAAACCCAAATGTAAAGGCTCACCTCTATGGCTCATTAGAAGATATCTATATTGTATAGTTTAGCCTCACATTGTGATTTGGATTTAAGGAGTCACTACTCCCACCTATAAATATCTGTACATGTATTTGTATTTTTTTCTTATGTGACATAATAAACATGTTGCTCTTTGTATTCCACATTTCCGCATGGTATCAGAGTAAATACGATTCCAGAAGAACACTCAAGATGATTGAGCTCCAGCCGATTGAGCTCCCACTTCCGCTTCCAGCACAATCACGACCCGCTGCTTGAGCTCGCTATCTGCTTAATCTCACAAACGCATCACTAGCCAGTCACAGGCAGATCACATCTCCTCGCGTACAATTTTTAGCTCGTTTCTCCTCATAATTATCGTATTCAACGAATTGTGCATCTCTTGCGTAATCCCCCCCCCCTTAATTTATAGACCCGGCAGCTCTCAGACACGCCTGCTTCACCGCTTTCTAACTCGGACTACCAAATGCATTGCTAGTATGCTCACGCAGCTTGCGTTTCCTAGCACTCAACTCGCAAGCTCTCAGCGTTTTGTACATTGCCTGAGGACTCGCTATTCCAGCTCGTCATTATTGGCATCGCCGAGTCCAGCTCACCACAGCCTTCTGCTCGACACTGCCAACAGAGATGAGCTCGATGCTTGCCCACCGAGCTCCCTAGCTCGCATTCAGCTACTAGTCAATTTCATTAATCTCAGGAACTCCTGCTCATCGAGTACAACTTGAGCTCACCAAAGCTCGTTTGCTCCGCCTGGTAGAAAGTCTCTCACTTGCACCGCCAAGTATAACTTGAGCTCACTCGTTGTCGAGCTCCCGCCGATCTTGCTGGTTCGGCAACTCCTGGACAGTGCTCGCCACTATCGATCCCTAGAGCTCGTTGTCTGATCTCTCCGTCTGAGCTCACAAATTAGAACTCGTCGGTCCTTACATATTTTTATAAAATGGGAATGAATGTTGTTTCAGCCTCGTCAACCATTTCGGTCACTCTCGCTCCTGTTCCCACCTATGAAGTTCGTGACGACCTGAAAATCACCACTATCTCCCTCGTTGGGAAGAAGCAATATGCTGAATGGGTCCATGCGGTGCGCCGAGTACTCTAGACTAAGGGTCTTCTTCACAATCTAACTCGTGACCTCCCCCCCAATTGAGCCCGCCGAGTAATGGATCCGGAATGATGGTCGGATGCAATCCTGGATACTGAACTCTGCGGAGAGTGAGCCATATCGAATGGCTATGCACCATGAAACTGCAAAGGTTATGTGGGATGAACTTAAGTGTCTCTACTCTAGTTCAGGACCTCCAAGTAGTGGAACCCGGTTTGGATTGTGATATGATGTCACTCATGGACAAATATAAGACCCTCGTTGAGGCCTGGAATCAACATCAGCCTCATACCCTAGATTTAGAAACCCAAAATGCTCAAAAGGAAGCAGTTGGCATCGCGATGATGATAGCTAGAATACCATCTCATCTCTACAGTGTTCGTGTCACGTTTTATCCTCTCCAACAATTCCATCTTTATCGGATGTGCGTTCTATGGTTCTGAAGGTGAGTCCTCCCACGGAGGTTTCCACAACTCCTGTCCTCACACAACATTCTACTAATTCTCACCCTCCCCCCATACTGGGCACCGTGGAGCCCGCATGGGGTCACGGGGAGATGGGTGTGATGGACACAATCGCTCCAAGGAGCAGAGCACTCGCATGTGCACTCATTGTGGCAAAACAAACCATACTGAGGAGACCAGTGACAGGAAACACGGGTTCACGTAGCCGTCACCAAATCCTTCTCACCATGCTTCTCTTGCGGTGGAAGCTCACAGAACATCCCACTCATATATTGACACCTTGAGGGAGGAACTCCAGTATATTCGGAGGTTGGTTACTCGTACTTCTGGTCTATCGCCTCTACATCCAATGAAGGTATATCGTGTTTTTCCGATAGCTTCTCTTGGATAATGGACTTTGGGTCCACAAATCATATTACTTCGCAGAAACCATTTCGATACACAGACACGGCTAGTATCAACTTTATCATTGTTGTCAATGGAGAAACCACTCAGATTAGCGGACCCAGAGATTTGTCTCTCAATCCCTCTATTTCTCTAAGTTCTGTACTTCATGTTTTTAATTCACAATTTAATCTTCTTTTTGTTAGTCGACTCACTCATAATCATGATTGCTTTATCACTCTCTCTTCTTCCTTTGTGATGCAGCATCGACGAACATGTAGTACAGGACGACTGTCAAATGGCTTTACATTCTGGACCCACCCAACTCAGTTATGTCTTCTATCACTTTTGTTGATTGACACTGGCGTCTTGGTCATGCATCTCTTCCAATACTGCAGAAGACTCTTCCTGACTTTACTTTTTTAGAATTTACTTACAAATATTGTATCTATGGAAAATATCATTGTTCCACTTTTTCCCTCATTATAGTCGGAGTGATGCTTTATTCTATTTAGTTCATTCAAACATTTTGGGTTGATAAAAAACTACTAGATTATCTAATTACCGGCATTTCATTACTTTTATAGATGATCATTCTCGTATGACGTGAGTGTATTTACTGCGTAATCGCTACAAGATAATGCAAGTCTTTCGTTCATTCATCGCTGGAACTCGCACTCAATTTTCAACTACCATTAAAATTCTTCGGACTGACAATGCTCGCGAGTGCATTATCATGAATTTCAGGAGACTTACAATACCTTAGGTATTATTCATCAAATGTTATGTGCTTACACACAACAACAAAATGGTGTGCCAGAGCGGAAGAACTGTCACCTTCTTGAGGTTGTCAGATCTCTTATGTTTGAAATGAGGGTTCACGAGATCAATTGGAAATTCACTATCAGCGTCGCGTGCTATTTAATTAATCGCATGCCTTAGACTATCCTAAACTTTGCGTCTCCTCTCTCCATCATGTTTTTATCTATACCTCCCTCCCTCATAACTCCTAGAGTTTTGGGGGGTGTATGAATTGTTGATCATCTTGGTCCTCTTGTGAACAAGCTGGCATCACGAGCTACCAAAAATATCTTTATTGGGCATTCTCACACACAGAAGGGATATGTGTGTTACTCTCCCACAGATCGAAGAACGGAGATATCTGCTGATTTTATCTTCCTTGAGAACCAGCCCTTTTATTCCTCGTCTCCTCACGAAGACTTACCATCTGCTATACCGCATCCCAACGTCCCTATCGGTTGCCTACCACCAACTGTGCTACCAACCCCTCCTCCTCCCCCGCATTACTCGTCATCAATATCGTCTAAATTCTCTGGGACAGTCGCCCCTTACTGATGTCGCTCCTCGTCCAACGGATCCACCCGCAGTTCCCATCGAGGAACCACGTCATTGTACAGCTCACACGCTTTCTCATTGTCTCTTTTCACCGATTATCTTCAGACCTTCATAGGTTTGAGTTCTCCATGTCTTCTATTTTCACCCCCTCTTATGTGTAAGAGGCTCTCCAACATCTGGGGTGGCGGGCCACGATGGATGATGAAATGGTTGTCATATGGTCTAATCAGACATGGGACCTTGTTTCCCTTCCTCCTGGCTAATCCCGTGTGGGATATAAATGGGTATTCACCGTTAAACACCGCCTAATGGGACGGTTGAGCGCCTCAAAGCACGTCTTGTGGCTCGCGGCTTTACACAATAATATGGCATCGACTATGAAGAAACGTTCTCTCCAGTTGTTAAGCTGAATGCGGTGCGAGTACTTATCTCCTTGGCAGTCCATCGCTATTGGCAGTTGCATACCCTTGATTTCAAGAATGTATTCCTTAATTGTGATTTAACGAAGACTGTCTTTATGCAGCAACCTCCTAGATATGAGACCAAGAGGGATTCTCTAGTCTGTCGACTCAGAAAATCTACCTAAGGCCTAAAGCAGTTCCATCAAGCTTGTCTTGAAAAATTTAGCCAGGTCGTTCGGGATTCTAGATTCACTCGGAGCTCGGCTCATTATTTACACGTCGTCAAGCGGGTGCGATGATTCTTCTTGTGTATGTTGATGATATTATCATCACAGACGATGATCTAAATGGACTCTCTACAGTCAAGAAGCACTTGGTTTCACACTTTCAGACCAAAGATTTGGGTCGCCACCAATACTTCTTGGACATTGAGGTAGCTCGACGACCTGATGGGCGTGTTGGCCTCAATGGAACTACTACATTGATTTTCTACAGGATGTTGGCTATTTGGGGTGTAAGCCCGCTGGCACGCCAATAGATGTAGATCACAAGCTCTGCACTCACGAATCCGACTCTAATCCTCTTCAACCTAATCTGGAGTACTATCGTTGTCGTGTTGGAAAGTGTATCTATCTGACTGTCACACGGCCAGATATCTCATTCGCAGTTGGCGTGGTCAGCCGGTACATGCATGCTCCTCGAACATCCCACCTTCATGCAGTCAAGCATCCGGGGCAAGGGCTTGTATATAAGCCCTCCTCTTTCCTCTCATTGATTGTCTATCCTAATGAGAATTATGATGCCTCCCTCGATGATAGTCGGTCTATGAGTGACTATTGCACATATTATGAGGGCACCTGGTCACTTGGCGGAGCAAGAAACAAACAGTTGTGGCACACTCCTCTGCGGAGGCTGAGTATCGTCCAATGACCTCTGTTGTTCTTGGAACTCACTTGGTTGGAGTCTCTTCTTACTGATCTTGGTGTCGCTCTCCCCTCTCCTGCAATCCTCTACAGCGATAATCAAGTTGCTCTGCATATCTCCGAGAATTCAGTTTTCCATGAACGCACCAAACACATTGAAGTAGATTGTCACTTCATCCGGGAAAAGTTCAACTCTGCAAAATTGATTTGTGGCATGTTCTTGTTGTCGATCAAAGCTCTGATGTCTTTGTAATGCCCCGGTCTACTGAGGGTGCGATACAGGTCTACAGACCAGTGACCCCAACCCATCTCCACGGATCTGATTGGCCGCAGCCGCTAATTCCAATGGCGGGTTGTTGAGGCTGGGGATTGAACCCCAGACCTCCTAGATAAGGGAGCTCTAAACTGGTCCTCAACAACCCGTCATTGGAATTAGCGGCTACGGCCAATCAGATCCGTGGAGATGGGTTGGGGTCACTGGTCTGCAGACCTGTATCGCACCCACAGTAGACCGGGGCGTTATAGTCTTCACCAAGGTCTTGCCTCGCCCACTCTATTAACAATTTGTTCACAAGCTTGGTATCTACGATGTGTATGCTCCAACTTGTGGAGAGTATAGAAAAAATGTGTAAAGCCCAAATGTAAAGGCCCACTTTTATGACCTATTAGAGGATAACTTTATTGTATAGTTTAGTCTCACATTGTGGTTTGGAGTAAAGGTTCACTCCATGGATTTATATTCTTCTCTTATGTGAAGTAATAAATGTGTTGTTCTTCGTGTTCCGCATTTCCACAATTATTAGATTGATATTCATTTTACACTTTTGTTGACATGGTAGGCAAAAAGTTATATTTTTTGTGTAGCATCTGATAGTCTTTCTCCAAATCCCCAAAAGGATGGAGTGTTTTACGACCAAACTAATATTTTCGTCCAACGGTCCTATTCAAACAGTTAATTTCAAATATTTTTGAGGAGGCTCATCAACATTTACTCGATGTTTCATGATTTACATTGTTTATTGTTCGACTATTAAGTGCATGTCATTGTTTGCAATGCACGATGCACAGAGACTAGGGTAACTGTTCAGAGATTCTTGCTTGGCAGTTCATTACTTTGATAGATTCTCTTCATGTTTTGCATAGCGTTCAGAGTTTTTTGGTCGATTAATGCATAACTACTCGGCTATTAAACATCTTCTAAGAGATCAACTTGTCGCTTTATATTTACCCAAACACTCGTCGATTATGCTCGACTATCAACATTCTGCTAAAAGAACATCTTGTTGTTCGACAATTCTTATTTTTGCTAGACAATTTATTGTTAGCTCAATTGTTACTTCTGATTTTTCTTGACTATTGTCTTGTACCTTGGCTATCACAAATCAATTATTCTGATCCAGCTTGATAACTGTCATGTTGCTCAGCTATTGATGCTCAACGAACAGACTCAATCCAATGAAAAATACAAAATTCATACTTTGCTTTTTCTATACAATATTTATACATGAATAATACTTATGGGCTTCACCAAAACTTATCATCAAATAATTCGTACCATCAAATCACAGGATTTTCTCAACATATTGATTGTTGACTTGGTCATGAAAAGTGTATTCTTGATGTGGCTAGGCATTGGAACCGTCAATTCCGCTCATTGTAGCTTAGATATAACTTGAGTTTGTGGCTTTGCAACACTCTTGCGGTTCATCCTCTTCTCACCAATATCTTATTTTTATGTGGTTAGACACAGTGAAACTATTATTATCTCTAACCAGAGGGGTGTTACCTATTATCAGGCTCATGGATTAAACTCGAGGTCTAAATAAAAAAAGGGCAGCCCGGTGACGAAGAATCCCCGCGCAGCGAGCGTCCGGGGAAGGGTCCCACAACAAGGGTGACATGTAGGCAAACCTTACCTTTCATTTTTGCAAGAGGCTGCAAAAAAATGTAAAGGTCCAATTATAAATGCCGCAAGAAAATTTAAATAGTACCAATTATATTTTTTGGTCCTAGATGGCTAAGACAGCTAAAATTGGGAATGGACTTGAAGCAATCCATCACCCAAAATAAAGGTAGTCTGAAGAAAAGATATTTCTATAAGTATAGGTACCAAGATCCAAGCACAAGACTTTTATCTACCAAAGAAAGCATGAGTTCTATTTTCTAGAAGAAATGGGTATGATGGAATGTAATAAACTAGATATCACTCCAATAGAACCAAATCAAGACAACAATCGGTATAGTACGTAGGGGGGTGTCCAAAGGAGAATTAGAGATTGGTGGTGTAACAACTCATACCACAATATGTGAGATATTGTCAGTTCACACAGTTATTACTCCCAATTATGTTCTTCATTCCCAAATGTTTCAGTAATAAATAAAATTCTAAAATTCTTTATTCATCTATTAAAGATAAAGTAGTAAATTAAGTTGTCAACTATATGCACATGTTATGTTCCTCACTCTTTCCCAATCATTCCTTAATATCCCAATCATTCATGATATTGCAATTTTTCTATGTTCATCTTGATCATGCTCTACTATAATGTTAGCCCGTGTCCATGCCATGCCTATTTAAGGTTGATGAGTTGATTTATGCATGGAAGCATACATAGTTTTAACGCCCCCGCATATCGTATCTGAAATATTTCGGAATTAAGAAATTATCAGAATCTTATGGAAACTAATCCCCAAAACTTTTGTTTTTTAATTTTAAATAAAAAAAGTCTAGGATACTCCCGGATATGCCTAAGCATGCTTGAAAATGCTAAAAATGTGTGCAGTTTGTGGTTATGATATGGAGATTGGCATGTGAAGAGAAACTGTTGAATGGTAAGCGTCTAAGTAGTGTAGTCCAATTGATTACATCTTTCATTCACAGCTTCTATCTATTATATGATGCAGATTTGTTACAAAGAAAACTTTATCTTCATTTAATATATGAAATATGAGATATAGTGACTGGAAAAAATGAAGTTGTGAATGTCATGCATGTCTTCGTAATAATTTTCACTTATACATACATAATAAAAATTCGAATATGTATCTTGTATCCTACGTTTTTTGAAAATCAGTATTCGAATTGTATCATTTCTCATATTCCGTCCCCATCCCCATGCAACGCTGGATTTATGCACTATTGTAATCACAATGCCTCTAGATTTCAAACAAGTTACAGCCACACAACACCGCGTGATGGAATAGCACTAGAGTAACAACATCAAAGAAGAAATCTACGGATCATAGAAATAGCAAAGATCATACATAAAAACCTCGTTGCAGAATTACAAAACCAGATAGTGGCCACATCTACTCGGCTTAACAAAGCATCAGATAATTATACACACTCACAGAAATGCCAACAAACTCAATCAAGTAATTCATCGGATAAGGGAACTTATCCCTTCTTCAGACCAGTTTACCGAAATCAAACATCCCTGATCATCATCTAAAAATGAAAAAAAAAACACCGGCCATCCTGAAAGGCTGAACCCCACCTATTCGTCAACTATAAAATACAAGTAGGCTAATACGAACATTCCACCAATTTCTCAACAAACAAACTTTACCTCGTTTCGAAGACAAGGTGAGGATCAGCACCGATAAAATTCTTAATTACAAACCATAATTCGGAAAATGTAACCTCGGGAGATTAAAAAACCCAAACAAATGTGCCAAAACAGTAACAATCGAACTTACCTTTGCCGGCCACGCGGGAAATTCCTTGACCTTCGCGAGAGCCGGATCTTCAAGACGCAGCTCTATCTCCTTGATCCGGTTAGTTTCATCTATTTTCCTGGAATCATGGACCGAGGAAAATCTCGCAGTAACACGACCCTAACTCCTCTCCAGGCGAAGAAGCGACGAAGCCGTGGAGAAGAAGCGAGCCCCAAAACTCTCTGGACAAAGGGTAACAAATCACCTACCACGGAGCGGTGATCTGAAGGAATTCTGTAGCTAAGCAGCGGGGGAAATCCACGAGATCCGGAGCAGCTTTGTACAATTAACTGAGCCCTCGTCGATCCATGAGAGGAAGCTTCAGAGAGAACCAGAAACAAGGAGAGAAAATCGGGAAAAAAATTTATAATAATTTTAAATTACTATTTTTCGAAATAACAGATTAATAATTATTATTTAAAAATCAACAGTATTGTGTAAGAAGGAAAATATATATTTTTATGTTTTGTAATATGAAAATGAAAGTATTGTATGAACTACTGCGGTTTTAGAATTTCTATATTTTATTTTATATTATAATAACTAAAAAGGAATAAAATTGATTAATACTTTGTTATGTTGGTTTTAAAAAAAGTAAAAAAATAGTTGAAGCATTATGCATTTATGTTGTGATGTTTAATGGGGGATATTGTATTTTAAAAAAAACATGAGATGATACATATGGCTATATCTAGGCTCAATTTGGTGCGGCGGTGGTAGTCACGAACGCGGTGGTTATGATCAATTGTTCGTGAGTGTCCGCAGGGGCGGATCCAGAGGGGGGCCCGAGGGACTCGTGCACCCCCATTATTTTTCAAAATTGTTAGTGAATTTGGATTCCTCTCGTCGAGATAATGAATTTTGACTACTTATATGTCAAAAGCGGTGGTCAGATGGGGAAGAAACGGCTCCGATAGGATAGAAGCGTTCTCACGTCACATAACTAGTTTGTTTTGGGACAAATATTGGCTATTCGCGGACCAAAGTTGGCTATTTGCAGACCAAAGTTGGCTTTTCGCATACCAAATTTGGCTATTCGCAGACCAAGTTCAGCTATGTGCACCCCCAAAATTAATTTTCAACATGTGACTCACGACCCTCCTACTCACCCCGCTAGCATTTGTGTTTTGAAATTTTTTGTGCACCCCCATTTATAATTTTCTGGATCCGCCACTGAGTGTCCGACCTCATCTAAGTAACTTCATCCACTTTTATGTTAAAAACTAGTTTTCTTTTTTGAAGACGGTCATGATCAATGTCGTGTGAACTGTGAAACATACTATCTATAGCGATGAGTTTTTGGTCCAATCTCACCGGAGCAAAAAAACCGCGCCAACATGAATGCGGATTATTGTACAGACGGCCATGAAAGTATCCAGGCAGACTACTAGTATCATGAAAATATTAGCATTAATATTAATAATAAATGATAATTATTACTCCATTGACATTGATAATATTAAATATGCTAATTTATTATAATATATTCTAAATATTTTTTATTTAATATTTATGTTAATAGTTAAATATATTTTATTATACTTTAACTATTTTTTTATATTAATATGCATATTTATTGTAATACATATCTCTATATTATAAGTGAACTCATTTCAACCATGGTGTAACATTCAATCCTTTCCTAATTTGCACCTTTCATTCAAGTCTATTAGTTTATAAATTGAAATCTTAATGGTATTTTAGATATTATCCCTTCTAGCGTCAATGACCATGTTGTATTTCGCTGGCAGAATGGAAACTCGTGGGGCTTCAGGTCTGTTTGTTTCGACGGTGAGAGTTGAAGCGGTTAGAATAGGAGCGTTGGCAATGGAGCAATGGGAAATGAGGGGGTGGCTACGTTCTCAAAAAAGGGCAAAACGGTATTTTGGAGCTGTGGCGGTGAGAATTGAAGGATTACTAAACAGTTTATTTTAGCGGTCACATTTTCCCCCAAAGGAGATGAAGCAAAAAAGCTGAAACAAACCAACTTTTCTTAGCGGTCACATTTTCCACCAAAGGAGATGAAGCAAAAAAGCTGAAACAAACCAACTTTTCATCTCCCCGAGCTTCTACGAGACCGAATGCAAGCTCGGCATTGCGAACCCAAAGCAGCAACCCGCTGCCCAATCGAGTAGGTACCATGATTAAAGTTGTACACAACTGGCACAAGGAAAAATAGAGATCGATCGTCATTGAGAACAACATTCTTTTAGCGTTGTATTAGTTCTTATTAGTTTTATTTAGGGTCCAGATTTTCTGCAATAATCATATTATTTTTGCATCCTCTTTGCTGTTTTTTTAACCTATATAGAAAAAAATTTGTTTTCAGTTTTTAAATAAGAGAAGACATATCTGAGCTTAAAAAAAAGATTTAGAAAATACAAAAAAAAATGATTAATCAGTTATTTAGTAGAAAATTACAAGATTTTATACATAATTTATTATTACACTTGGCTCCGTTTGGCACAGCGCAGTCTTGAACGCGGTGATTATGAATCTCCGTTCATGAACTCCCAACATAACCTAAAAAACTTCATCTCCTTTTATATTCAAAACTAGTTTTCTTTTGTTGATGGCAGCCATAACCATTGTCTTGCCAAACATGCATTCTATCACATTGGCATTTTTTTGTCCAAACTCGCAAAAATGTCACGCCATCGAGCCTTAGGCTCTATTTGGCACGCTGGTGGCGATCGTGAACATGGGGGTTAAACTGTCATTCGTTAACGCTCACCTAAGAAACTTCATCCACTTTTATGTTCAAATGGATGAAATTTTTTAGGTGATCGTTAATGAATGACGATTTAACTCATGCATTTATGACCGCCACCATTGTGTCAAACGAAGCCTTAGTTTGTGTTTATAGTTCAATAAAGAAATGTTTTGTTTGTTTTATTTGAAGAATCTCAATTCCCCCGCAAAATGAAAATAAATCCATCTATTTTCTCACTAAATGGTAAGTAAATGAAAAATATTATTTAAGATGTACAAAAAAATCAAAAGTAGGAGAAAATAGGAGAAAATATACGAGATTTTGGAAGGGTTCATCAGTGCGCCAAAAAATATCCATATGGGTTTGATGGTGTCGAAAGATTCTTCTTCGGCGGTTGTGGGCGACCGGCGGCGAGAAATCAGATATTTTCGGAGGATTTCGATGAGAACGGGAAAAAGGGACGGAAATGAAGAGTCTTTAAGTGGGGTTGCTATTAGAGAAGAGTAAAATTAGATTGTGTTTTTTTAATTTATTGGGGCTGCCAATAGCCATTTGCGAGCTGCCAATAGCCATTTGCGAGCTGTCAATATAAACACCCCTTTAAATGTAAATTAAACATGTTAATGAAAGTTCTTCTAAACTTCAGTATCTCCAATTGATGGAGAGGTGGATTGATATGTTGACATGAAAATTATTGGAAGTAATTATTCATTCAGCTCATATTAATAGATTCTAAATTTATTTTAAGTATTAGGGTTCGTTTGGCTCTCCGGCGGCGAAAGGGAAGGGAGCGGGAGCCACCGGCGATCGGAACTGGAGGGAAGGAGCTGGGTTCCAAGACGGAGAGATTTCTCGGTTCGTAGGGGGCGGCGGCTGGAAATGATGGGGAAGGCGGAACGGGCTCGTCGATGGCGGTGGCATTCACTCCAATAGCACTGGAAGCCCGGCGCCGCCCCAAACAGAGCCTTAAACTAATAAGAAAATGAATATGATACATAGCACGTATTTTCATCTTAATGAAAATAGAAATTACAGTCAGAGAAGTACGCATGGACGAAGCCCAGGCTCTACTATTTTGGGTGCGCCCAGGCTCTCCCGTGTGGAGCTCATGAACGGGTGGAGCCCGTTCGTAGCCCTCAAAGAAGTAGGGCACATGCGAAGGATGTGCTCCACTACTTTGAGTGTGCACCAAAAGTAGCTCGCGTACGGGCGGAGCTTGTTCGCAACTTTCAAAGAAGTTGTGCATGGGTGAAGGCTGCCCGTTCGAAGCCTTCAAAAAAGTTGTGCACGGGGCAACAGCATTGCTCCACCACTTTGAGTGTGCACGGAAGAAGGTTGTTCCCAGTCGTCAAAGAAGTAGCACATTGGCCAAGGCAATGCTCCCCCGCTTTGGGTGCACACGGGAGAAGGTTGTTCGCAGTCCTGAAAGAAGTAGCACACAAACGAAACTCATGCTCACCAAAGCAACACACAAATAGGCAGAACTCGTTCGCAGCCCTCAATGTTTGTTTGTGTGCACCTAAAGTAGCCCACAGACGGTGAAGCCCACTCACAACCAAGAGTTGTCAAGTACAGCATAATCCCATGCGTGGCTGATAACATGTGTGTTAGTGTGCGCTAGCGTGCAAGTGTGTGCTACTGTATGGGTGCTAGTGCGCGCTAGTTTGTGCGGGCGCTAGTGCGCGCTAGTGTGTGTGAGTGTGTGTGCTCGTGCGCTAGTGCTAGTATGTGTGCTTGTGCGCTAGTGCTAGTATGTGTACGAGCTTAGGGTTAGGGATTTGGTAACTCATCTTCCCATCTTTAGTTCTCTAACTTGGCTAGGGTTAGAGATTTGGTAGCTCTCTCTCGAGCTCCCCGCCTCAAGCAGGTGTAACAAGGCTCCCCATTATCCTATTATAATTTAGAATCATAACAATCAGATATCAAAGCCACTTGATCAGTATCCCTGGTGCTTAATTCGCAGGACATGAGAAGCTACTTCTCCAGCTGCACAATTCAGCTACATATCCAGCTGCACAATTCAACCGTCTTTCTTGAGGCAGACGGTCAATCGCCAAATAAAGGTCCACATTCCTGCAAGCCCTTTCTACACTCAAGCAGCTTCTTCCACACAAGAGACAAAGCATATCCTGCTACATAGCTCCTCAGTTTCTTCTTCTATTAGCAAATTTCTCGCCTGGCTCGACCGATCAATCCAGCCTGTCAATCTTTCAAAACCGATTATGGAAGCCTTCGTGGATGGTTATAGTAGTTCGTCCCATACTTAACATAAATACAGTTATGATCCTTGTGGGTCGCCAACACTATCATCGCACCACTTCCACATGCACATGCCCCATTCTTCGTCTTATCATCAGTCGTAGTTGGCAACCAGCTAGTGTGATTATGTTGTGGGCTCTTTGTTATTCCCAACAACAGGGCTTCGAGAGCTCAGTTGGTGATGAGAGTCATGTTTAAGACTTCTCATCAAGGAGATAAAGGGTTCGAGACCCGGCCTCAACAACCTGCCGCGATTATACTGGGGGCGGTGATGAGTTGGGCGGCCTCAACAACCTGCCGCGATTATACGGGGGACGGTGATGAGTTGGGGTGTGCGGGCTGCAGCCCTGTTGTTGGGAATAACAAAGAGCCCACAACAGATTACTTCCAGTACCTCCACTTCAGCAAGAAATGTCGCCTAACCTCTTTCCACCGCCACAAAAATTTCCAGAATTTTTGGCAAGTTTATAAAGCTATTAAAGAAGGTAGTAGCAAATTGGACCAGCTCATGAAAAAAGAGCAGCTGCCAAGGCACAACCTCTACAAGTTGAATCACAACAACTGTCAAACGAGACCCATGAGTTAACCAACAGCAACCAGAACAATCAACCAACTCTTGCATGCATGTTATCCTTTTGACAAACATTGCACAACCATTGATCTTGTATTCTCTACTGTGTGCACACCGGAGTAGTGGCCGGAGGCTGAGTAGTGGCCGAAGGCGGAGGGGATACATTGGAGCCGGAACCGCGCTGCCTAGGCAGGGCATGCTCGAGAGGAGAGAGCTTCCAATATCTCACACAAAACAAGAGAGACGAGAAGATTTCTCTCATACATACAACTCAACTTGCCCTTAAATAGGCTACAAGGCCTTCTTAATGAAAACCTAAACTAGAACATTTAATTATAATAAAGACACAAAATTAGATAACTAGACCTTTGGCCTGTGGCCCATAACATCTCTTCCGCCGTGCAAAAGGAGCTTGACCTCAAGCTCAAGGGAGATTGACGACGGTGCCCACTTCACCCGACCCCTTCGTCATCAAAGTCCTCAGAGTCCTTCACATGCAGATAAAAAAGTCTTTTGCACCAATGGTCGTGAGTACACTGCTCGTTGCAGTTAAAGCATAGCACCTGCGTGCGCCAGACAACCATTTCTATACAAGACAGACGACGGATCTACGGGGTTTGGGTGCCCTCAAGACATCCCTTCGGAGTCCCTGTGCTGGTGGGGAGGTAAGCCTCCTGCGCCAACTTAAGTCGACGATCGCACAATCTTGCTAAGCTCATAGCAGTCACCAAGTCCCGGGGGGGCTCGAATTTGACGCCGTCGTGAGGGCCCACAGGGAGTTGCTGCGAATCAGGAGGCCAAAGCGCATATTGCAGGCCCGCTTGAAATCGCACCAGATCAGTCCAAGATTGTCCGCCTGCAAACGGGCAAACCAAAACTGTGATGTATCGAGCATGTGGAAGGAGGCCAAATTGATCCATTCCGCCACCGGTGTCTGGTGATGACTAAAAAAATGTTTACATATGGTGAGCCAGCCCAAGGGATCATCCTTGCCATCATGAGTAGGAAATGTCAACTTTGTGTAATGGGGAATAATGTTGCCCTCATGTGGTATCCTGGACGAGTGATCAAGTCGAAGAAGAAGCGGTGGAGGCGTCTGGCTGTCGCAAGCGTGATCAGTAGGCGGGGTAGTAACGACTGGAATGACGTTGGTCAACTCATGAAGCTTTTTGGTGAGCGTGGTCATGTCTTCTGGATGACGCGCTTGGACCTCTCGAAAGGGTCCATCTATGGATGTCATGAATGTTTGCATGAAGTCCCTCATAGAAAATGGTAGCGCGGGCTGTAACGGCCCAAAACAAAAGAAAAGTAAAATAAAATTCCCGATGATGAAAGAATAATAATAAACAGAGTCGAGGCGACGTCGCACTTTAAGTTTGAAGTTTTGGATTTTTCGATGATTTTGCGACGCTCGTTTCGTTTTAAGTTTCGTTTTATTTATTTTGTTTTGCTTGGTACGAATAATTTTGGGTATTTGAGGGTGACTGAAATAATTGGCACTTATTGGTCTCGGGCTACTTGGGTTGTACTGGTTATTAGATTATGTGGCTGTAGCGGAGTTTTGGGTTGGCTGAATTGAAATATTGGGCTGCTGATAGCCTTCTTAATGTTGATCTTCATATGGCTGCTGCTGAGTTTACACTGTTTTGGGTTGGCTGAGTTGTTATGCTGTTTCTTTTGGGCTGGCCGGTTATTATAATAGTCATTAAGAAGAGGCGGTGGATTAAGCAGAGGCGGTGGCTCATATATTATTTTAACTATGGCCTTTCTCCCGATACTTCTATTTCCGCCTCCGGGAGAGCTCGACGAGCTAGGGTTGGATGTGCCTCTTCTTCCTCATCAACGATTCCTCCTTCTCCTCTTGTCGTGGTGCTGGAAGACCTGCGGCTACCTCCTTCTCGTAACTCTGCTGTCGCTGCTGCTGTTTTTCTGTGGTGCTGCTGTGTTTGGCCGGCAGCTTTGGGTGAACTCCCTCCACTGTGAGCTCCTCTTTCTCCTCTCTTTTCCTTCCTTAATTCCTGATATAGTGGGGTTGGTTTATTGAGTTATGTTGTAGCTCTTCCCTCATTGGATTTGGGTATTCTGTTGGGCCGGTTAGGGTTTCTCCTAGGGGAAACTTTGATGATTTGATTCCTGGTTTTGGACACTGAATTTTGTTGCCTTCATTCCTGCATGGATTTTAAGAAGTTTCTTCTTGTCCCTTTTTGGCCGGCGGCTGTGCTGGTTCTCTGTTGTTGGCCGGCTGTTTTGATAGGGTTTTGCTTTGAACTGCTTTGGAATTGGGGGTCTTGGTTGGCTCTTTTTGAGAATGATTGCTGGCTGCAGTTCCTAGCTGTTGTGGGCTGCCATGAGCTGTTTTGTTTGGTGTTGTTTGGATTCCTATGGATATTGTTTTTTTTTGGGGGGGGGGGGGGGGGGGGGGGGGGGAACCCAATTGTTGGCTGCCTTTTAGGCTGCTGTTGATAGTTGTTGTTGGCTTTTGTTGGCTGCTATTGCTTAGCCGGCTGTTTTGTTGGTTGTCTACTAGTTGCTGCCATTAGATATTTTCATTGGCTACCATTAGATGTTTTAATTGGCTGCCAACAGTGACTCTTGGGTTATGTTTAGTGGCCCTTCTTAATGCAAATAGTAGCTGAATTTTGATCTAATAAGTGGCTGAATTTTAAGTCCTGTAGTGGTCGAAATCTGATTTTAGACGCTTTCTTTGAGTCACCAAAGTTGTTTTTCCTTAGGCAACTCCTTTCGGGTCGTAGTTGTAATCGTCGTAGGAAATAAATCGTAACTAATTCGCGACGCAACCCTAAAGTAAATGATTTCACTGATACTGCAGAGGATGGCGTCCGGAGATAGACCCGATGAAAATCCTGGTACGAATAAAGGCAAAGGAAAGTTGGTGAGTACTTATTTCTTTAATTATGCATAGTTTTGAATTATTTTGAATATATACACCTAATTAGATTTCTCTACTCTACAGAAAGTATTTTAGTGATTGTGTATTGACATGAAATTGAAATTGTTCGAATTTTGAATCACTGATAATCCAAGAATCGCTGGAAAATATTGAATTGACAATGATTAAGCGATGAATAAATTCTGAGGGAAAACATTTAAAATAAATTTCTACACAATTGAATAAGAAGATTGCATCGATGCATAAGAAAATTTGAAATGATAAGGGTTAACCCTGTAGCCGTAGTGGGGGTGTGAATACACTACGGCGGAATGTGTTTTTGATATTGATTTGAGGTCGTTGAAGGCCAGAGGCCGTTGAAGGCCAAGAGGTCGTTGAAGACCAAGAAGGGATGAATCTACAGCTACCCTTATGATTTCCGAACTAAAGATAAATTGAGAAATCTGAATAAGAACATTGTGAAAACAGATTGAATGAGCTATGATTCGAAAGAACATGAAATCTGATTCCGAAAGTGAAACTGAATTGATAAAATGTGTGATACGAAAGAATATTTGATACGAATGTACGAAATGATTTTGAATAGATCGAATACTAGAACTTGAAGCAGAAATCATAGATGTACGAACACTGTAATTACTGTTATTCATTATTTCTGATACATGTTATAGTAATTTGTACACTGAAATTGAATACCATGTTGTTATTACTTATACACTGAAATAGAATATATGCATATTGCTACTAACGTTTGTTTCTTGCATGTACAGCAGTTAAAGAGGTATGTTACTCGCTCAGTCATATTCTTTATGACTAAATCCGTTGTGATTTACCTTTTTAGGTAGCGGATGCGACTCCGAGTGCTCAGAGGAAAGCTAGACTGACTCGAACTGAAGAACGAGCAAAGGTATGAGTTTTGTTTATGTATTTTCGTGTACTCATATTTTACTATGCTGCGATAAATGCTTGCAAAGAGACTCAGATACAGAATTTCTGTGAGGTCTGGCTCGGGGCCTCGCACGGGCGAGTCCCCAGTAATGCGGTGTACAGTCGGCAACAAATTGGAAGTAGCACGGGTTAAAGAGTCGGTGATTGGACGGTTGGATTCCTCGAAGACGACTGATGTTGAGTTGCCGGGAGAGCCGCGACGCTTCCCTATGATGAGGCACAAAAAGAACAACGACACAAGGTTCGGCGAAATCGAGGACGCAGAAGACGAAGTCTGTCGATTGATGCAAGTGAAGAGGAGGCTACGATTTCTGTTTAGTGCTCGATGGGGAAACATGCGTGCAAACAGCCACGCTATCCTGAGATGTCGAAGGCGTTGGCGAGACTGGCATTGTTCTGGTTGTAAAAGGCAGCGGCGTTGTTCGTCGCTAGATGGGAACGCTTGATGGAGGAGTTGAGTGTGTGAAGCGGCGTCAGTGCAGAGATAAGTGGTGACGGCACAGGATGTTGGGGACGATGTTACGGCGAGCAGGCGTCGTCGAATCGTTGAGTGGGGGGTGCGGCCTCTGGAAGGGGACGACGTGGAAGCGTCATGACTTCTGCGGAAGATGAATCTCGTCAGCTTGCAGGGGATCAGGTGTCGTCGATCGCAAAAAGGCGAGGAATCGGCGAAAGGCGTTGATGTTGGTGCGGAAGACGACGTCGAGAAAATGCGCAGGGTTGTCAATCATCGCAAGGCTCGACGCGGCTGCTTTACACTTGCTGGAACCGAAAGGAGGGAGGGATCTAGGGTTCGCAAGTTGTTGACAGCGACTTCGGCGTAAGAGGAGGATCGAAATAGCTCTGATACCAAGTTTGTTGTGTATACGTTGGAGTAGTGGACGGAGGCAGAGAGGATACTTTGGAGCCGGAACTGCGGCTGCCTAGGTGGGGCGTGCTCAGGAGGAGAGAGCTTCCAATATCTCGCAAAAGAAGAGAGAGACTAGAATATTTCTTTCATACCTTCATACAACCCAACTTGCCCTTAAATAGGTTACAAGACTTTCTTAATGAAAACCTAAATTAGACAATTTAATAATAATAAAGACAAAATTAGAGAACTAGGCACGTGGCCCATAACATTCTCTCACTCAGCTAGCGTAAAGGATTTTAATTATACTTCGAGCGAATCAAGCTTAACTCGAAATCGAGTTCGAATCATTTTGATTCAAGGCAATTTGAATTCAATCATTTTAATTTGCTTTTAAATTGTATTAAATATTGAGTGATTTCCGAGTGATTTTCGATTTTATGCTTAGCCTCGTTGAAAGGCGTTGTGGGAGTTTAGCCACTAAACATGTTAAACGGGGGAGGAGTAGACCAAAAAAGACTTGGAATGAAATTATAAGGAAAGACATGATGCACTTACGCATTAGTGAGATTATGACTAAAGATACGGCGCAATGGCAACAAAAGATCCATATAGCCGACACCACTATGGTGCGATAAAGGCTTGAGTGTTGTTGTTGTATGCTTAGCCTCATTGAAAGCAACTGTAATTTCCTAGAAATCTCTCTCTCTCTGACCTCCCCCATATGGAAACCTGAGTAAGGTTCAATTACACATTGCCATCGCGAATTCTCAGATGGTTGACAGACCTCCAGACCACGAAAATTGTAACATCCCGAAATTTCATTCTTTTTCGCTATTTGACATTTCAAGGTTCTATCGCAATTAATGTGGACAACGTCGTCCTTTGTAGGAGGAATAGAAATGAGGAGAAGAGTGTTGTTTTGAACCCGTTTGAAACATTTTTAGGGCCTAGTGAGTTTAACTGAAAAACACAACATTCACAGATTCGTTTTGATTACCGTTGTCCTTCTAAACGCAGCCAAAGAAACTACTTATTTCACCATTAGCTACCCTCAACTGATGGCTCCAGCCCGCGGCATTTCTCACCTTCACGTTCAGCCCTAGCTCCACGAAAAACTCCTATCTCCCAATCGATCTTCCCTGGCAATTACCCCTCTCAAGTTTGGCGGCATGTGCTTCAAATTTTCCTCGCATTCGATCATCTTCTTCCCCGATAACGTCGAAGCCAACGATCCGACAACAGCACTGTAAGCTCTGCTTCAACTTCCTCCCACCAGTTCCGATGTCGACACTCCGGTGAACATGATCTGCTACATGATGGAATTTTTGTAAATAAGGGGAACCGGCAATTCATCTATTTAGAATCTATTAAACCGATGCCTCACACTTTCAGCCCCAATGGGCGTCACCACTCCTATAACCGCTAATGTAAATAATTTGAAACCTATTATCTTCCTTTTTGTCGACTAAAGTTTGCAAGGAGGGACTCATGTCACGTATCTGGCGGGTCACTCTCTAGGTATAGATGACGTCAACTGGTGTCGATATTGCGATTTATGGGTACAGAGGACAACTTCAGTGATCTTTTCAAGCACATGATGTCTTTGAACCGAGAAGTTTCATATCCTTCAAGACCTGGGAAGTAGCCATCTACGGATTGGCAAATTTAGTAAATTGGTGCTCCGTTGCCATGAAGTGTTGCTCGGATCTATCATTTATGTCGTACAAGACAAGACGGACACCTTCTCATGTGACAACCTTAGGGACTCATTATCATATGAAGTGGTAAATGCTGATAAAAAAATTGAGGAAATAGTAGAATTACAAGCATAACAAATGAATCTTAAAGATAAAGTTAAATCGAGCGTGACGTTTTTCTTAAATACTTGGACCAAGTTCATTCAGCATTACACATCCTTAAGCAGACAACTCACAATCTTACAGAATAAATTAAAAGAAGGATGCGAGTACCTTTTTTTATTTCCCCCTTCATGCAGAACTTTGGATGTTATCAGGTTCATTGTCAAGCATAGTAAATGCATCCAGAAAAGCTGAATTTGGAAACAATGAAAACGTTGTGGGGAAGTCGGGGAGTATAACCGAAAGCATTACAACTCTAGAGCTGGCTGATGAAACCAGCACTATAACACAAGGAGGAAAGGTTATTTGCCTCATTGGCGACTCAACGCTTAGATACGAAGGCAGGATATCTTCGAGTTGCGGAGGAGAAGGGGAGAATATATTTCATTGAAGTGGTAAAGCTTCATTAGACATTGGGTACACAGCTCTGGCGCGTTTGGACTTTGGAAGGACTTGTAGGTGATTTCTCAATGTCCTAATCCTTAGAAGGAGAAGCTACAATCCGAGGAATGATGGACCCTTGTTCGCTCTCTTTGTGAAGAAACTCTTCAATCTATAAGGGACATCATTCGGCTACACACCTACGAAGAACAATTTGTTAGTATCCATGGGCGAAGAGGAGTTGAAAATCAGCTTAATGAAGGAAATAAGTTACATGAAAAGACTGTTTTAGGACACTTTGGCACGCCGTATTTTCCATAGACATTTGAAGTCTGTACTGTTTAAAAAAAGGATAGTTTATATTCATAAATGGCACATCCTAACATGTTAGGTTGGATGACATGTAGGCTGATAAGAAGGAGACACTTGGCAAAAAGTTATGACTAAGACTCTATTTGGGGCAGTGATGGTTGTGAACGGGATGGTTGGAACCTGCGATCATAAACACAGTGACTGGAAACTATGTTCATGAACGCAGTAAACTGTTTCGATAAACTGTGTTTTTAGTGTAGTTATGAACCGAGAACCATTTTTTTGCATTGGAGTTTTTCTAAAAACACCACAACCCTGAATACACCACCGAGCAGACCCTAAGTAAGTATAATGAGTCATCAAAAGAAAGTGCACAAAGAGTATTTGGCAAAGAATATTCGGTCATCATCTCAACCGCTAGTAAGCAACTCTACATTGTCAAGTCATCAATCGTATTTGGTATAAGAACGTGTTGTAATATCCTATGTTGATTTCATTTAGTTGCAATTGATAGTTGCCTCTTGAAAGGTTTTCTCGTCAAACCTGCCAACAAGACTGAGTTGCAAACCGATGCATTTGTTGAAGTGTTTCAACTTTATTAACAAAAGCAATGTCAATATAAGGGGATTATGCAAGACATCTCAATTTTGTACAAATATTTTCTAATCCTATATTCAGGTTATTGTAATGTAATTGTGTTTTGGAGAAGATATTCAAATGTCTAGAGATAAAAGATGGACCTCGAGATAATTAATTTTCATTTATGTGTGATAAGAGTTAATTGTAGCGGTGAGTAATATGTCATCAATAATTCCCACAAAAAAACTGAGTTTCATCAAAGATCATACCAACCCAAATCTTGATATGTCAAATTTCTGAGCTCATGCAAAAAGGAAATCAAAAACTGAAATTAATTCGGAGAAAGAGCATACAAACAAAGTGTGGTAACTTCTCATCACATCATATAGAGAAAACGAATTAATACTTAGCTCTGCTCCTTTCCCGCCCCAGCAGTAGGCGCTCCATTGTTCTCCTTCCTACCACCGCTCTCACTGCCAATAGCATCGGCCACCAGTGCTATCGGTCGGTGCTCAATGACCTCATCAATCAGACCGAACTCCTTTGCCTCCTCCGGCGACATGAACGTGTCGTTGTGAAGGCACTTCTCTATCTTGTCCAGCGGCTGGCCGCTGTGCTTGTTGTAGATGTTCTTCAGCATCTCGTGCATCTTCATGATCTCCTCCGCGTGGCTGAAGATGTCAAAGGCCTTTCCGCCGATGCCGGAGGCCAACGGTTGGTGGACCATGATGCGGGAGTTGGGGAGAGCGCGGCGTTCGCCGGGGGCACCGGCGGCGAGAAGAATGGAGCCCATGGAGGCGGCCTGGCCTATGCATAGAGTAGTGACCGGCGATCGGATGTACTGGATGGTGTCGTAGATGGCTAGGCCGGATGTGATGACGCCGCCGGGGGAGTTGATGTAGAGGTGGACCGGTTTCGAGGGGTTTTCCGATTCCAGGAAGAGAAGTTGGGCGACGACGACGGAGGCTGTGTCGTCGGATATGGGTCCGTTGATGCAGACAATACGCTCCTTGAGAAGCCGGGAGAAGATGTCGTAGGCGCGCTCCCCGCGCGAAGTGTGCTCGATTACCATCGGAATCAGACCGTAAGAACGGGAGTAGTTTACGGCGGTGGCGGGGGACGTGGCGGGTGAGGAAAGCAGGCGCGTAGCTGGGAAAAGTCTGGCGGAACAGCTCCGCCACATTTTCGCGTTAGGGTTCTGGAATCTGGCGCTCTTGGTAGCTGATGTGAATTTGGGATTTGAGGATCGAAGCGGATTGATATCGACTTTTTTGAAATACCAATATACGTGAGAATTCGGGTCTGTTTGGGAGAGCTGCTGCGGATTGAAAAGCTGCTGATTGAACAGAGCTCTTTAGACAGAGCTCTTTGAAGAGCTGTTTTGAAAAGCTGCAGGCTGTTTGGATGGTCAGTGCATAAGCGCTGATTGAACAGAGCTTTTTCAAATAGACTGTTTGGTAGAACAGCTTTTTGAGAGCTATTTTTTTCTAAACAAAAATATTAATAGATATTGTTCGCACACACAAACACATATTAATACTAATTATTTGAAGAACATACTAATAATATATAATCAAAATCACATGAAACAAAAGAGGATGAGTGTGCTACATTTCATCAAAATCACAACTGTTGCAGCTAAAGTAACTGCAAACGCCCACTTTCTCATTAACAATCCTCTCTTTCTGTAAAACTCATTAATTGCATACAGCACCAAACATAATAAACCCTAAAACATCTAATTAAATAACAACAATGCACTTAAGGCCTCAAGCGGAACAAAATAAAGAATTAGGCTATACCTGTTCGTAAGGAGGAGCTCTGAAGGAGAATTACAATGGGGCAAAAAGGTCGGGAGGAAGAAGCTTCACAGAGACCTGAAGAGAAAGAACCGAACGGCAAAAATCCACCGTCGCTTGGCACAGAAAACGCTCGGGCACAGTGGCCTGAAGAGGAAGTCCTTCGCCGTGGACGCCCGGGGAAGAAGCTTACCTTCACCGTCCACCGAGAAGGAAGAAGATGGCCTTCACCTTCGATGCCGGAGGGGAGGAAGAACGCGCAGGTACCGGTGGATCGCTGAAGTAGTTCAGCGCAACTTCTCGGGCGACAAAACAGGACGGGAATGGGAGGTCGGGGGCGGGATTCGGGACGGGAATTGTTTGCTTCCGCGATTCCTGAACCGCAGAAGCGGATCCGAGGCTGCTTCTCAATTCTGCCATAGGATAGTTATTTTAAAATAAGTGCTTCTCAAAGAGCATTTTAGGAGAGCTCTTCCAAACACCTAAATAACAGCTCTGGCGGTTGAAAAATCACTTCTCAATCCGCCAAAGCTGTCACAAACAGACCCTTCGTGTTGGTCTCAATTTTAATTTTGATGTTTGGCTACACATTAAAATTTACTAATTGAAATTTAGATCTAAAAATTATTCGGCTGTATTGATTGAAATTTGCATATGTTGTAATATATTGTGTGATTGGTTTGATAGTGTATCTGTGTTGATTTCAGTTTATTTCATTCGATAAAGGCTTCGTTTGGCGCAGTGGTGGCGGTCATGAATGCGGTGGTCATGAATTGTCGTTCGTGAACGCCCGACCTCGCCTAAAAAAATTCATGCATTTTATGCTCAAAACTAGTTTATTTTCTTGGTAGCAGTCATAACCTTTGTCTTGTCTGTACAACCCTCATATTTGTCGAGCTGGTGTGACCCGACGTAGGTGAGATCGCAATAGAGAAAATAGTTGTGTCGCAGTAGATCGAACGGTTGGAGCTCACCAAGACCAAAAAGAGAAGGCCCGGGGGGGGCATACTTCCTCACTTGGACGCGTGGACCTTGGATCCACTCGCCCAAGGCCCCGGGCTAGTGGACCAATGGTCCACTCGCCCGAGTGGACCATAGGTCCACTCGCCCGAAGTCGCCCGAAGTGGGGTGGGGGGGGGGGGGGGGGGGGCGAGTGGATCCACTCGCCCGGTTAGCTGAGTGGACCATGAGGTCCACTCGCCCAGTTCGGTGGTGGACCTTGGTCCACTCCCCCTACCTCAGGCAAGGAGGGAGTGAACGTCTCATCTCCCCCCTCCCCCCCTCCTGTTCTGGTCGCTCAAGTTCGTAGTTGAGCTGCGGATAGCGGAATCTTGGTTATACGCAGCCTCATTTTGGGAAGTCTATAAATAGACCCTCATGGGCACCTTGGGAAGGGTTGGTCTCCCCTCTCCCTCGTGTGTGTCTTGTGAGCAAGCACTCCCCCCTGTCAGTTAAGGTTGACGGTGAGGTGACTCTTAGTGCCCTCCAAGATGCCCAGACTCAGCATTGGCTTGGGAGGGGAAGCTCTCTTTGAACTTTCGGGTGTGTTGTGGGACCTCCTCGCTGCAGCTTAAGGGGCTCGTTTTAAGTTCCAAGTGTTCTTAGGTGCAAGGTCCTTCGGTTCTCAGCAACTACTCAAAGTTCTAGCTCAGGTCAAGTAAAGTTCAGCTGCATACCCGTTGCGAACGTCGAGACCGGTTCTCTGGTTCAACATTCTGGTGCGGTGAGCGTGGAAGCAGCTAGTTCAGAAAAATCTGAGCAAGTCTCATGACTGGAAGCGATGAGCTAAGGAACTCGCCCCTACCAGCTAGTACGTGAAGAAGGGTGACTTCGAAGAGTTCAGGAATCGATCCTTGAACTCTTGCGGGTCGCACTCCCCCCTCAGGGCAAGTGCTCGACACCACCAACACCCGTGCTCGCCTCGCCGTCTTGATGGAGACAGAGCAAGCACGTCAGCAAGGGAAGGGGCCAGCCTCGGAGAAAGGCTTGAGCCTCCAAGTACGAGCGCTCTTCAATAACTCGTTTGGGACCAGCTGCCTCGGTGAGGGGGTAGGGGGATGCCTCCGTCTCACCGGGAAGGATAGGGGAGTCCCTTCAGCGAGCTGATTACCTCAGCTCCAGTTCCAGATGGGTTCAGTGAACCTGACATGTCTTACTACACTGGCAAGGATGACCCTCTCCAGCACCTCCAGTGGTTTGAAGATGTGGTCTCGATCAGGCAGACGACGGACTCTTTCAGGTGTAAGCTCTTCGCCGTCACTTTTAAGGGAGGGCGAGAGATTGGTTCCACTAGCTCCCATCAGGTACTATCTACAGCTTCAAGGACCTGCTTCGGAGCTTCTTGTTGAGGTTCTCCACCTCGAAGAAGAGGAGGAAGGGGGCGAAGGCCCTGTTATTGATTCGACAAAAGCAGGGGGAGACGCTGGGAAGCTACGCGGATCGGTTTCAGTAACAAGTCCTCCGCCTCCAGATGAGCTGAGCTCCCAGAAAGTGTTGAAGTTCTCCACCCCCAGTTGTTTCGGGGATGTATTGAGTTCCTCCGCCTCCAAGTGAGTTGAACTCCCAGAAAGTGTTGAAGTTCTCCACCCCCAGTTGTTCCGGGGATGTGTTGAGGTCCTCCGCCTCCATGTGATCTGAGCTCCCAGAAAGTGTTGAAGTTCTCCACCCTCAGTTGTTTCGGGGATGTGTTGAGTTCCTCCGCCTCCAGGTGAGCTGAGCTCCCAGGATGTGTTGAAGTTCTCCACCCCTAGTTGTTCCGGGGATGTGTTGAGTTCCTCCGCCTCCAGGTGAGCTGAGCTCCCAGGATGTGTTGAAGTTCTCCACCCTCAGTTGTTCTGGGGATGTGTTGAGTTCCTCCGCCTTCATATGAGCTGAGCTCCCAGGAAGTGTTGAAGTTCTCCACCCCCAGTTGTTCCGGGGATGTGTTGAGTTCCTCCGCCTCCAGGTGAGCTGAGCTCCCAGGAAGTGTTGAAGTTCTCCAGCCCCAGTTGTTCTGGGGGTGTGTTGAGTTCCTCCGCCTCTAGGTGAGCTGAGCTCCCAGGAAGTGTTGAAGTTCTCCACCCCCAGTTGTTTCGGGAATGTGTTGAGTTCCTCCGCCTCCAGGTGAGCTGAGCTCCCAGGAAGTGTTGAAGTTCTCCACCCCCAGTTGTTCCGGGGATGTGTTGAGTTCCTCCGCCTCCAGGTGAGCTGAGCTCCCAGGAAGTGTTGAAGTTCTCCACCCTCAGTTGTTCCGGGGATATCTTGAGTTCCTCCGCCTACAGGTGAGCTGAGCTCCCAGGAAGTGTTGAAGTTCTCCACCCCCAGTTGTTCCGGGGATGTGTTGAGTTCCCCCGCCTCCAGGTGAGCTGAGCTCCCAGGAAGTGTTGAAGTTCTCCACCCCCAGTTTTTTCGGGGATGTGTTGAGTTCCTCCGCCTCCAGGTGAGCTCAGCTCCCAGGAAGTGTTGAATTTTTCCACCCTCGGTTGTTCTAGGGATGTGTTGAGTTACTCCGCCTCCAGGTGAGCTGAGCTCCCAGGAAGTGTTGAAGTTCTCCACCCTCAGTTGTTCTGGGGATGTGTTGAGTTCTTCCGCCACCAAGTGAGCTGAGCTCCCAGGAGGTGTTGAAGTTCTCCACCCTCGATTGTTTCGGGGATGTGTTGAGTTCCTCCGTCTCCATGTGAGATGAGCTCCCAGGAAGTGTTGAAGTTCTCCACCCTCAGTTGTTCCGGGGATGTGTTAAGTTCCTCCGCCTCCAAGTGAGTTGAGCTTCCAGGAAGTGTTGAAGTTCTCCACCCCCAGTTGTTCTGGGGATGTGTTGAGTTCCTCCGCCTCCAGTTAGGCTAAGCTCCCAGGAAGTGTTGAAGTTCTCCACCCCCAGTTGCTCCGGGGATGTGTTGAGTTCCTCCGCCTCTAGGTGAGCTGAGCTCCCAGGAAGTGTTGAAGTTCTCCACCCGCAGTTGTTCCGGGGATGTGTTGAGTTCCTCCACCTCCAGGTGAGCTGAGCTCCCAGGAAGTAATGTTGAAGTTCTCCACCCTCAGTTGTTCCGGGATGTGTTGAGTTCCTCCGCCTCCAGGTGAGCTGAGCTCCCAGGAAGTGTTGAAGTTCTCCACCCTCAGTTGTTCCAGGGATATGTTGAGTTCCCTCCATCTCAGGTTGAGTTCGGCTCGACTAGAGATGTTGAGTTCCCTCCATCTCAGGTGGAGTCCGGCTCGACTAGAGATGTTGAGTTCCCTCCATCTCAGGGTGAGATCAGCTCGACTAGAGATGTTGAGTTCTCTCCATCTCAGGTTGAGTTCGGCTCGACCAGAGGTGTTGAGCTTTCTCCACCTCCAGTTGAGCTCGGCTCACAGGAGGGTTGTTGAGCTTTCCCTTGAATATTCATAGCCTCTTGAACGGTCTTTCTCCCCGTCATCTCCGGCCATCTCGCCGGAAGAATATCAACCTTGTCACTGAGGAGGTTGTGCTGCTATCACTTCAAGGCCGGGCCGACGTGGTGCTGAGATCAAAGACGAAATCATGTCTTCATAAATTATGCGGCACAGCTTCTCGGTCGAGACCTTCAACGCATCAGACAATGATGCCACCTTGTCGCCGGGCAGAGTTTTCGAATCTGAGATGTCTACCTCTATCCAAAGCTCTGACCAGATATTCGAATCGATGTCATAGAAGTTAGATCTACTATTGATGTACATGTCCAATAAAGATCTTGATGGCAGTCAATCTTGGTTCCCTGCCTCGCTTGCATTACTTGTTGCATCCCTGGCCACACCACAAGGTGTCTTTAGGCCGACCTCCGGGCTTTCTTGTTCATCGATCTACAATTACAAGCGGCCTGTGGTTCAAACTCAAGAACAATTGCCACCAAGCCACCAAAAGAAACGCTCACAGGTACCATTTTTGTCGCCAACCATCGGAGTGCCACCTCCTCCTTACCAAGAACTCTGTCAAGATTTCGCACCTGCATTTGTTCCCCATGTGTCGTCCTTCCAACCAACGGCGGCCGGCACCATCAGAACAATATTTCAAAAATTCGACGACGAGCGAAAGACAATCGTTCAACGTTTGGCGGTCGAACGCCAGAACATTCTCCATGAGTTTATTCTGGCACCGCACCTCAATCATGAAAGTGTTGATTCAAAATCCTCTCCGGGTTTCAAGGAGATAAAGAACATCATTGTTGAAGATGCTATTACAGAGTTTTTGCCGGGTCTCAAGGGGATCAAAAACGACATCGAAATCTTCCTTGACGGATCCATTGTTGATCTTGGTCTTGTTGACTTATCCATTAATTACAACAACCTTGATGCACATGGCATTCCTATTCCCAACGGGTCTCATTATAACACACAATATTCAATTATAATTTTAGGAGCTCCAAGGCGAAATGTTGAAGACCCCTTCTATGCCCAACAATTCACTACAACAAATACAAAAATATCTCCTTGGACAATTTGTGTATTCGATCCCGGCGGACTTGATACAGTTACTACTTTTTGGATTGACGGAGTTGTTCAACAACAACTTTATAATCATACATCTCTTATCGATCAAAATACATCTTCTACAACAACTTTTGTTTTTTATCCATGAGGATGCATCATTTCGATAAAGTCTAGACAATTGGAGTCAACAATATCTGATTGTCATGGCACATACTTTGTTATGATAAAAAAAAACATGCACATCATTTTGGTCTTTGACCCTGGTGGAATCAAACTAGGAAGCATTTATTCTTCACATGTGGCAAATGAATCCAGCAGATATGCAACTTCTAGCTGCCAATGAGCTGCTATAGAAAGCTCAAGAATGATGAGGACATTTATGAATCTGCTGTTTGAAACATTTCTAGTTACAAAAAAAAAAGTAAAGCAAACATGTGCTACATTCCATTCCATCTTGGCTTTCTAGTAGTGGTGAAGTCCAATCTGAATCAAAAGGTCTCACATACCTCAGCGACAATGAAACTCCAGCATGGACACACGGCAAAACAAGGACGTCACTCATACAAACGGGCGTCGAGGAACTCACAAACCAGCTGGCTCTTTCCAATGTCGAAGTGCCACCCTCTCCAGCTGGTCGACCAGCAAGCACCGGACTCCAAGGATCTCATAGCCACTTTTATGAAGAACGACACCTTCCCTACCGGTGTAATCACTTTTTGACTCTGGTGGAATCAAACGATGCGGTCGTCGTTTTGGCGGGCGGGGATGGAATGTGACGGGTACGGTTACATAGATGGCAACACTATGATACCAACTCATCTTCTATTAAAGCAACAGGCAAAGCCATACAAATGTAATAGGCATTTTCTATTCTATAAATACATGTACCGGACAATGTAATTGGATCATCTGAAATAATGAAAGTAATTAGTTACCTTTGGATTAGCCTTGCTTCTCCTTCCTTTCTCTTTCATTCTCACACCTCCATTGCTGCCTCCTCTCTCCGACAGCCCTCTTCTTCCTCGCCACCTCCAATGAACTCAGTAACGACACTCGGCCCGTTACATCATGTCACTGTAAAAATTTGAGAATCTAATTCAATCAAAAAGATACATTAATTTGATTAATATCCATTTGTGACAAATATTGAACTTAACTTCAAACTAATGACAATTATGATCCAAAAGTTGTCATACTGTCGTGTATCAATTTTCAAGTCATTTGAATGAGAAACTAGATGAGAATCACAAGATCTAATTTCTGTTATCAACACCCCAAGCTTACGTGACTCTTTTCTAGTTCAAATATTTAAGGTGATAAATATTTCAATCCTCTAATCCATATATCCCAATTTTTCTACCACTGACCGATTATTGCCCAAGGATAAATCCATAAAAGTTTGGACATTTTACAAAGTGTTTTGATCTCATTAATTCCATAAATTTCATTGTGTGACAATTAATGTATTTTCCTTTAAACATAGGAAAATAATATTGTCATGTATTAAATTTCCAGTCATTGCAAGTGCATTTCCTAGGCCAAACCATTTAAAGTGTCATACATCACAAAACACTAATCCAAATGCCCTAATATTTTTACCAGGGATCTAACATGGTCTAAGAGTAGAGCCATAGAAATTTGGACACTTTTCAACAGAGATTCAACGCAAATAATTCCAACACTATTCCTTGCGTATTTATTGTAAATATTCTCAAAATATGTAAGAAAGTGACCGCCAAAAATTCCCAAACTTCCAGATGTGGTGTACCTATACATCTAATATGCATAGTTAGAATTTCACGGCCATGCGAGCCATATTTTGGGGTAATCACACGAAATATATATTTTCTAACATTTACGAGACAGGTTCTTAGAAACAACATTGGGAAAGCTGGAAAGGTCTTTCTAATGGCTACAACTTTCATGTTGAGCCCAAGGTCCAGGTCTGAATATCATGCCTAAAAATCGGCTTGAACCTGAATGAGTAAAAATGACAGATTCGGTTTGGTCCACAAATAATAGATATGTTATTCGCAGCCCAAAATTCCTATGAGTTAGTGGGGAAAGGGTAATTCCGGCTATTCGCAGCCCGAAATTCCTATGAGTTAAGGGGGAACTCATCAAAATATATATATGAAAAGAAGATAATAATGAAAACTTGTAAAATAAATCAGAATAATGTTTACAATTTAGAATCGAGTCTGGTTAAGACGTGTAATCACTGTTCTAAAGAAGTTGCGCTACCCTCCGGCAGAGCTTTCAACCGATACTCACTCCTCCAAGGTACAATACCCTTCTAGATCCTGAAAACTCCAATGTGTGCGGACACCAAAGAAGCACAGAGCATCCGAACTCCCACTTGATAAAACAAATGTTAAGAAAGCAAAATCATAAAGAAGAAGAAGATTGTGCGAGAAAGAACGAACAAGTCATAACAAGTGAATCAAACAATTCAGAAAAACCTAATGTAGGAGTTTCGTAGAAACTGTAAGTAATAATCATGTAATGACTGTAAGTTACAATCATGTAATTAATTATAACCACTATTTTTAGTAAAGTGGAAGTCAACGTACGTCGCCGTACAAGCGTGAAGGAAGACAACGCATTGCGGGAAGGTCAATCTCGACGTACGTCGAGATGGGGGTGAGAGAGAACTCGACGTACATCGAGTTCTTTGCGGGTCAGAATGCGTCGAGAATTCGATGAGTAGACTCAACTTACGTTGGGTGAGTTTGGGTTTTAGGAAATTAAACATTTCCAAAGTGTCAAAACTACTATTTTGTACAAAAAATATAATTCAATTCAATTATTCTTCAAATCCCAAATCCCAAATCTGGATCCGGTCTGATGCAATGCGCGCGCGCGTGTGTGATTCATAGTTTCTCCTTGTGTTCCTTTGAACAAATAAGAATGAGTGATTTTGTTTATATACTTACCAACATGATAGGAGATTGACAATGTGAGACTAAAGAGTTTCATCCTCTTTCATGAAGAGGTTTCCCTCCGAACATTTGAATTCACTCCATTTTATTTTTTTAGCTTTTCCATTAGGATGAAGAGCTCAAACACCAAACATCATTCAAGGCTCCATTAAAATATTATTAACTAAATATTTTAAATGAAATTTCTAACAATCCCCCACAAAAGTGAAAAATCAAAAGCGAACTTCATAATTAACATGATTAGTAATAAAAAAATAAAATCAATAAAAATTTGTTTCATCAAGTTGTATCTAATGCAATTGATTTAAGTAGAATTGTTACCTTGAACCTATTATTTGGAACCACAAAAATGGGTTCCTAATGTTCGAACCTGGGGGTGACCAAAGACTACTGGTCTAGTGGTCGATCCAGATGAGAAATGACAAGAAGAAGCTGAGAACGCAAGAAATAGCTCTGAATCACTTACAAGCAAGACACACGTACTGCAACGATGAGGCCACGTCACATACCTGGAAGTCAATAGGAACATCCACTCATAAAGTCAATGCCGAGCTCGGCACAAGAGAGGCAGGCACTGTGCTCGCCCAAAACCTGGAGACAAGGGGGGTCCCATGGTCCCTTCTACTTGTGACTTAGAGTCCTATTTATAGGTAATCTGTCCCGGAGGTATATTGGTCTGCGGGTAGCTTCCTCCGTCTTAACCGAAATGTTATTCCCAAACCTAAATGGTATGTGAATAGCTGCCATCAACGAGGTGAAATATGAGCTCGCCCACACTTGGATAAGGTCTTCTACGCTTGCCCATACTAGGCGAGGTCTTCTTAGCTCGTCCATGTTGGGCGCGGCCTTCTGATCTCGCCCATTCTAG
The DNA here is from genome assembly GCA_033032865.1 of Dactylorhiza incarnata. Classification (NCBI taxonomy): domain Eukaryota; kingdom Viridiplantae; phylum Streptophyta; class Magnoliopsida; order Asparagales; family Orchidaceae; genus Dactylorhiza; species Dactylorhiza incarnata. The sequence goes on along the minus strand of JAWHQI010000061.1, from coordinate 2,788,717 downwards.
GCGAGGTGGTTTGAGCTCGCCCCTACTGGGCGAGGTCTTCTGAGCTCGCACCTGCTGGGTAAGGTCTCTTGAGCCGGGCCTCCTTGTTAAATACGGGTTATACAACTGCTGAGCTGAATGGTCTGCGAATATCCGTCCCTAACGAGATTTGCTAAGTCAAGGTCTCCTAAAGTGTATTCCTTAGGTATTTCTGATCTTGGCGAATTACGAGTTATACACATATACTTAGTACTTATTTTCTTTACCGAATAGTATAATACGCTGGAGACTTCGAATTATAAACTTTTGACCAGTAAATTAACTAAGCACACAAAAGATTGATTGTTCTTGGGTTATGTCGGTGGACACTTTAATGATCATGCACATTTCTTGATTTTCATGGGGGTTATTATAGTTCAACTCAAATCCCTAGGTTACGGCCTCACGACTACCCACACATAGGCGGTGCTCAAGAGATATTTTGTAACTAATATTTTGCAAAGATATATGTCTTTGACAACCATTAAGAAATATACGTTCATCTTAATCTGTTACGTAGAACACAATATCATATGAATGAAGAGAATATATTATCAACCTTTAAATTTGCACTCACAACTACGCTACATCAACAACTTTGTTTCTGCCGCATTGAACTCAATTCATGGGATCTCCAATCACATGAGTTGGGTATCTACTGTTGATAGCAAATCATGTGGGCTTAAGCTCCAGTCCCCTCGATGACAACAAAATTTCCCTTCGTGACAATCTCTTGGTAAGACTATCAACCAGATTCAATTCTAACTGTACATAATTGAGTCATATCACTTCTCTTCTTCTCCGCTTCCCTAATTTATACTTGATTCTTATGAACTTATTCAATTTTGAATTAGTATTGTTAGAAACAGTTTAATCAATAACACATTTGTTATCACAGTGTAATGAAATAGCAGGAATATGTTTAGCATACACATGAATTTCAGAAAGTAAATTCCTAATCCATTCTGCTTTGGCACACATAGTGTATAAAGATATAAGCTCAAATTTCACAGTGCTTCTAGAAATCACTGTTTTTTTTGTAGAAGCCCATGAAATGGCAGCTCCTCCTAAGAGGAAAACAGATAATGTTGTAGACTTAACGTCTAACGAATCAATTACTCAATTGACATATGAATATCCTTATAATATTTTAGGATAACCCTTATACACTAAACTATAATCAATAATGTCTCCAAGATATTTAAATATTATAGTTAATACTATCCAATCATCACTATTATGTTTACTAGTATATCTGCTTAATCTGCCCATGACATAAGAAATGTCAGGTCTAGTGCGATTATCAATATGCATTAATGATCCGATCATTTGTGTATATCTATGTTGATCAATTGGTTCACCTATATTTTTGTAAAGTTTAACACTAGCGTCATAAGGAGTTGAAGCAGGAGCGAAATCATAAACATAAATTTATTCAACATTTTCTCAATCGAGTGAGAAAAAGTTAATGATATGCTTGAATCAGATTTAATTAGCTTCATTCCTAAAATAACGTTAGCTGCTCATAAATACTTCATTTCAAATTTAGATGATAAATAATTTTAAATATTATTAATAATTTTTAAAGACGTACAAAAAAATTAAGATATCATCTACATAGAGACAAAAGCAAGACATTTGCATTAATATCTTGTTTTGCATAAATACATTTATCAAATTTGTTAGCTAAGCAACTAAAAAATATCACAAAATCAAAATTTTGATGTCATTGCTTCTGAACTTGTTTTAGTTTATAAAGAGACTTAACAAGTTTGCAAACTTTAGTTTCTTGGCCCTTAACAACAAAACTTTTAGGTTGAGTTATATAAACTCCTTCATCTAAGTCTCTATATAAGAAAATGGTTTTGACATCCATTTGATGAATGATCATCTTATAGATCGAAGCTAAGACTACTAGCACACAAAGAGAGACGATCCTAGCCACGAGTGCTTATGTATCTAAATAATCTATTCATTGTTACTGTGCATAGCCTTTAGTAACAAGACAAACCTTGTACTTTTCTATGAAGCCATCCGGTTTAAAATTTTTCCTAAAAATTCATCTGCATCCTATGACTATGACACTAGGAGGTAGATCGGTTAGAGTCAAGTTTTATTTTTAGGCTAGAATTAATTTCTAAATTTATGACTTTTTTCCTAAAGGGAGAATCAGATGAGGTAATGACTTTCTTATATGAGTTATGATATTCTTCATTTAAATAAGTAAAGTACTCCTCTCAAAAATTACTTTCGGTTTTAACTCTTTTACTTGTTCTAAGTTCATTAATTTTTAAATGGTCTACAATAGAAGAAGGCCGAGTATAACTACTGAAAGGCTGAGATGAGTTACTTAGATTTCGCTTGCCACAGTGGTGTCGATCGTGAACACGATGGTTATGAACCGTCGTTCGTGAACGCCCGACCTCATTAAGGAACTTCATCCACTTTTATGTTCAAAACAAGTTGTCTTTTTGGATGGTGTTGTCATGCCAAACATACATTTTATGATTGTTTGACGAACCTTTATTTTCGAAAAATTATCTTCTAAATAAATCATATCTCTAGCTTCTAGAATAATATTTTCGAAGATGGAAAAATAACTATAAAAAAATTTGTTAACACTAATACCAGAGACAAATTTTTTTTGAGAAAACAATGTATCAGCAGAAACATGAAGAGGATGATGAGTATCCTTTCATCACCACTACCACGAGGAAATGCGAATAAAACGGGACAGATGTTCGGCCACTCCTTGCAGCGAATAAAACGGGATAGAGTATCCTTATCCTATTTTTCTAGATTTTTCGATCAAATTGCCCCCCTCTCTCTCTACCTTCCTCTCTATCTCTCTATCTATCTCTCGCGATGGCTTCGATATCGGCTTCTCGGCTGCAGTCTCTCTCGCACACAAACCCGAATCCTACCCGCGAGCCCTCTCACTTCCCGAGTTTTGTTGCAGCGTCTCCGCGTTACCCGCTTTCCTCCCTCAAGAGGTCGGGGCTGGGACTCTGTCGTTGTCGCAATGCTAATTTGGGCTCGCCTCCATCGGGAGACGACGGGGGTTGGATGAACTTGGAATCGCTTTTGCACGACGCCGTGAGGAGCGCTGTGAAGAGGTTTGAAGATTGCGTGAATTCATTTCGTAAATTATCCGACAAGGGCGAGCTGCAGCAGAGCAACGAGGGCTGGATTAAGGACGCGGAAGCACCCACGGCGGAAGAGGAAGAATCGAAAGATTGGAACTGGGAGCGGTGGAGGCGGCATTTTTCTGAGATTGAAGAACATGAATGGATTGCCTCCGTGTTAAAGGTACTGTTCTATGGATAAACTTTCTTTGCTACCTTGTTTAACTGGATTATAGAAATATATGCCGTTAGCAATCTGAAGAAGAGGGTCCGAGCTCAAGTTGATCTCCCGAGAAATTTGAGCTACTGCAACGGCATAGTTGTAGCATTGACGGGTTTATTTATTGAGTACAATGGAAGATTAAAGAATACATGCAAAGCCTTCACGCAATGTGCTTTGCCTTGGAAAAATTTACCTGCTTTGTGTTGCGCGTTCATAGTGGATGTTACGAGAGATTACAGATTGCTTGACAGTCAGCTGTTCTGTCTTGAATCAAGCTTGGGATCGAACATATCAATCCAGGCTACAAGCCATATTTGGGCATAGGTTGTTTCGATCCAATTTTGAGTCGGGCTTGGATTACCATAAGATAAAATCTAAACTTTAAAAACATTTTTTAGTAAATTATTCGCTTATTTGGCATTTAGGACTCTATGCCACACTTTTCTCCACTTCTAGTCATTCCCGACCGTGCTACACTTTTCTTCTCGACCCATCTAGGGTTTCTATCTCCTCAGCTTCTCAATGGCCCGCGCGTCCACTCCTCTTCTTCTTTTCTGCCATCTCTCATCTCCATGCACGTCTTGTTCTCTTATGTGCCTCTTATCCTTACCGTTCTATCGATACCCGTGATACTTGATGCAGCCTAAACAGTTCAACAACTGAGATTGCTCGAATTCAAAGGACTGTTAGGTTGCCGCCAAACTTTGTGAAGGCTGAATTGAGCGGGAAGGGTTAAAATTGATGGGTGTTTTGAATTTCTTAATAAAGAGTAATTTTGTAATTGCGTTTCCACAACTATGGAAGTTATAAATAGCTTCTGGGAGTGTTGGAGAGGGCAAGCATCGTCTATTATCATTTTCCGTCTTTAAGCTTGTGTTTACAATTTGTTTTTGTTTGAGTGGAGGGGCCTGTTGATTCCCCTGTCGAGCTTGCATGTTCAGGATCATACCGTAAGACAGAGCTGAGTGAAATTGTAAGATCCATTGCAATTTAATCCTAGTGTTATCCTTGTTTCATCAATGTTATTGTAATTGAAACATAATCTTGTGCATTCAAACTATTGTTGGGAAGGGATTGCATCACTAGTATCAGAGCGATCAACTAGGAGATTGCAATCGTGCTGGCATCAGAGGAGACCGGATCGAAAGATCTTTAGATCGAATTGGAATTGCTCAAGCAAAATAAGGATGCCAAGGCGCGTTCAATTCAGCTTCTAAATGACCACCAGAGTAGAACCCTTGAAGAAGTGCTTCAAATGTTCAATATACTCAAAATAGAGAGATTTCTTGAATATGGAGCTCCGGGTTCCCTAGTGGAGACTCGATCTTCGCATTCTTCTTCTTCTCACATGGTTGCCCGCTTCTCTAGACTTGAATTTCCTCGATTCTTTGGAGAGGTGCTGCAGGAGTGGATCCATAAATGCGACCAGTTCTTTGATATCGATGGCACTCTGGGAGATTTAAAAGTGAAGATCTCTTCGGTGCACATAGAGGGGAAGGCTTTATATTGGCATCCTGCATACATGAAGTCTCACCTCACCCGCCAATGGCCAAGTTGGGAGGAATACAACCAAGCATTGTTTCACCGATTTAGTTCCATTTTATTTGATGATCCCATGAGCGAGTTGAAGAATTTACGCCAGCGGGGAACGGTGCAAAACTACTTTGACGATTTCAATGTTCTCCTTCACCGTGCTCATATTTCAGAGGAGTATGTAATCAACTTTTGCTTAACTGGGTTGAAAGATGAAATAAGATACGTTGTAAGGATCTTTCAACCCAAAACTTTACATGATGTTTACTTCTTAGCCCGCATACAGGAACATAAAGTTAACATAGCGCATAGGCGATTTCCAACAACCTCGTCTGGGTCTGGAACAAAGGAAGAGAATCCATCTTTTACTGTGAAACACACTCCTCAACCTCTTCCTCTGCATACTTCCAACAACAACCCAATCACCAGGAGAGGAGGGCAACGGTTGGCATCCGCGAAAATGGATGAGAAGAGGAGTAAGAGGCTATGTTACTGGTGTGATAGTAAATATACCCCGTGACATCGATGTTTAGAGAAACATTATGCATTACAACTCTTACGTGACGGCGAAGAGGACAACCAGGAAGATGCAGTCGCTGATGAGGAGTTGATTATGCCGGAAGAACCCAAAGAAGATGTTGTATCCCCACAAGTATCAATACATGCTCTCACTGCAATGACCCACTTTTACACCATGCGTATCACGACCTCTCATCAAGGGCAACCCATCAACATTATGACTGACTCAGGTAACACACTTAATTTTCTGGATCTAGCAGCAACCAACAAGCTTCAATGCAAACTCATTCGGATTTCGAAATTTCATGTGACAATTGCACATGGGAAGATCATATCTAGATCTCATTAGGTGGTGGGGTTTCGATGGCGGATGCAAGGGGTGTTCTTCACTTCAGATATATTGGTATTACCCCTGGGGGGTTGTGAAATTGTATCGGGTGTTTAATGGCTAATCACAGGAGTTGTGCATTGAGACTTCAACAACTTGAAAATGGAGTTCACAAGTCAAGGTAAGAAGATTTTCTTCCGTGGAGCTAAGAACATGGCAGGTACCTGAATGAAGCAAAAACGGATGCAATACTTGATGACAAAAAGTGATCAAATACACATGCTGGCGGTCTGTGATATCCAGGTGAGTGAGCCCTCACCTGAAGGAACTATGTGCAGCTCAACTAACCTTTGCCCAGAAGTGGATATGAGTTCAAAGGAAGTAGCACCGATTGAACTCCAGGAGCTGCTACAATCTTTTGATGGTTTGTTCAAAGAGACAACAGAATTGAACCCAATCCTAGAGCATGCACATCATATTCTCCTCAAAGAGGGAAGAATTGATATCAATTTACGACCATATTGTCACCCCCTCTCCATAAATCGAAAATTGAGAGGTTAATTAAAGAGATGCTGAGCACTGGAATCATCAAACATAGTTGTAGTCCACATGCTTCCCCGGTGGTGCTATTGAAGAAGAGCGATGACACATGGAGATTTTGCATTGACTACTGCCAGCTGAATAAGGTCACCGTGAAAGATAAATTTCCCATACCTATCATTGAGGAGCTCATTGATGAACTACATGGGGCTATCTTCTACTCTAAGATGGATTTACTGGTAGGATATCAATAGGTGAGGATGGCATTCGAAGACGTTTACAAAACCACCTCATAACTCACAACTGTCGGCGGTAATAGAAAAGATTGGAACCATCGCTTATCGTTTGCACTTGTCGGAGGATGCCAAAATCCACTCCACCTTTCATATCTCACAACCGCGTGAACACAAAGGATCCATGCCAAACCAGAGCATTCCCCTCCCCTCGATGGTGAACACAGAAGGCAATCTAATGGTAAACCATTGTCCGTGTTGAACCGCCGCATTATATCAAGGAATGGCCGAGTAATCCCGCAACTGTTGGTGCAATGGTCCAATGACACAGTGGAGGAGGCCACTTGAGAAGACCTCTGGTCATTGCGTCAGCGTTACCCATCTTTCATTCCTTGAGGCCAAGGAACTTTTGGAGGAGGGAGTAGTGATGCAGCCTGTTCAGTTCAACGACTGAGATTGCTCGAATGCAAAGGGCAGTTGGGTACTTGGGTTGCCACCAAACTCTGTGAAGGCTGAATTGAGTGGGAAACAATGTTGTCAGGATCGCGATCCGGATCGTATGATCGTATGATCCTACGATCCACATCTTGAGTTTCGATCCGAATCGCACGCGGGATCGAAATCAGGTCTTTACCCAATCATATCGCGCGTGGATCGTAGGATTGTTAGGATCACGATCCATTAGGCCATCCCAACGATCCAAAATTCTCCCGCTTACGGTTCAATAAACCGCTTATGCCTATTAACGTAAAATAAAATAAACCCAGTGCCCTATTTTCCTCTCTTCTCTGCCCGTCTGCCGATGCCGCTTCATGCGAAAAGGAAAACCTTATTCCTCTTCCCCGTGCGCTTTGACGGCCCGATTTCCCCCTCTCTCCGGCGTCGTTCGGCCCGTTCCAACTATTTCCGGCGTCGTTTGGCTCGCTCCTGCTATTTCCGACTGTTACGATTTCTCTCCGCCGTCCCCTCATATTTCTGATAGGTAACCGACCATTTCTCCCTATTTTGCTGCTCTCTTTTGTTATTTCCTGTTGTTTCCCGCTATCCTGCTAAAGAATGCTATTTTATGTTTTAACTTGTGATGCTAACTTAGGTACAACCGTGTATTTCCTACTCTCTTTTATTTACACTATTACTGTTTTATTTAATGCTTTTAACTTGCAGGTCATATCTACACTCTTTTATTTCCGATTTTCTGCTCTCTTTTATTTCTTCCTCTCTCATATTTGTTGTTCTTGAATGTGCAAATAGGAAAGAACACCAATCTTAAGAGTTAAGAGGAACTGTTGTGCAAACAGATTGATATGATCATTTGTTTTAATTTCATTAGTTTTATAGTTTTTTGTGTTGATTGTTTGTGTAATTGGATGATAACAAACTAAATTTTTTTTTAAGTCTTACTTTATGAATGTAGTAGGATCTTATGATCCTCAATCCGATCCTACGATCCGATCCTACGATCCGATCCTACGATCCGATCCTACGATCCGATCCTACGATCCGATCCTACGATCCGATCCTACGATCCTATCCTACGATCCTACGATCCGATCCTACGATCCGATCCAATCCAACCCGCAAAACGATCCCACCTAGGATCTCGATCCTGACAACCTTGGCGGTAAGGGTTACGGACGGGTATTTTTAATTTCTTAATAAAAGTTAATTTTGTAATTGTGTTTCCACAACTACGGAAGTTATAAATAGCTGATGGGAGTGTTGGAGATTGCATGTATCGTTTGTTATCATTTTCTGTCTTTGAGCTTGTGCTTACAATTTCTTTTTGTTTGAGTGGAGGGGCCTGTTGATTCCCCTGTCAAGCTTGCCTGTTCAGGGTCATACCTTAAGGCAGAGAGTGAAATTGTAAGATCCATTGCAATCTAATCCTAGTTTGATCCTTGTTTCATCGATGTTATTGTAATTGAAACATAATCTTGTGCAATCGAACTGCTGTTGGGAAGGGATTGCATCAATACTCCTTTTAGTCACTTCCTCACTTCTTAGGCTCAGTACAACGATGGATCGATGGTCAAATGCCTATTGTTATTTACTTGGCTCTTGCCTTATCACTTGTTTGATTGTCTCGTCGAGTGTTGTGACTTGTGAGGTTTGGATGTCGTCCATGGATCTGGTAACTAATGTGATTGTCTTAAAAGAGATATATTTAATCGAGGTGAGAAGAAGCCACTTCCTTGAGAATCTTGAAGGGACTCAAGAGAAGAATCAGGAGTAGCCACCATAATAATTTATATTAATGGGTTTCTTTTTATGTACTATTGATTAATGTACTTTCGCGTTCTTAGTGAGTCTTGAATTCCATGTAAGGAGGGCATTGTTAAGGTAGAGACATCTCATGCAACAACCTTTTGTAGTTCGCCAAGTGTTAGCGAGGGATTCAACCATCAAGTGTATTCTTTTGGCGAAAGCGTATCTCTTGAAGGTTAATGCTATCTTTATCTTCGTACTAATACCATCTCATTCTTTGTGCTGTTAAAGGCACACCCCAAGCTCGAGGCTCATCAAGCCCAGAGGTTTGCACCTTTTTCCTTGCAAATGCAAACAAACTCACCCTCTACGCACACCCTATACCCTAGGCGCGCCCCTTTTTCCACATTTGAATCATAAAAGGCATGCCCGGGTGAGGTTTTCGTTGTAAAACATTTATTACAAAAGAAATAGAGAAATAAAGTAATAGCTCAATAATGTTTGAATGATTTGTTGTTTGTATAATAGATCGAGAGTTGAGGCTTCAATGCGATACAATTAACTATATTGATCTCATTTCTTAACAAACGGTACCCATCCCCAAACATGCATAAAATTTTGGAAGCAATTTGTGCTCCCAAAAGCTAAACGCGATACTCGCATCTACAGATGCATCTGTGCTCTTATGATTGTGATGCAATGCAGTGCAAGGTAGATTAAGTAGATGTAGTGATGATTGAGGGTTTGAAGTACTATTAATCAAGGTTGCCATGATCGCGATCCGGATCGTAGGATCGCACGATCCTACGATCCGGAAATTTAAAATCGATCCGGGTCGCAAATGGGATCGAATTCCTGCGGAGCGCACGTAGGATCGCGCGTTGGATCGTAGGATCGCTAGGATCGCGATCCATGCGCGATCCTAGCGATCCGAGCAGTCCGTGCGTAAATAAAAAAGCCCCCGCCTGTTTTATTTCCGCGGCCCGCTTCTCGCATCTAAGCCTCCTGGTGGAGACCAGCCCAGATCAGGTCGACGCAAAAGTGCCCGCCGCCGCGCCCGTCCGGACCTCTACCGGCCCTGAATTATTGCATTTTAATTTTGTTATTTTGCAATTTATTTTAGTTTTTTTTATTTTTATTTTGTACGTCTGCGTGCGTAGCCATTTATTTGGAGCTGTTATTGTATTTGGTATGTGTGTGTATATATATACATGTATATAATTACTCATATACATACATATATATATACATAGAGCTATAGTTATCCGAGTAAGCACAGAGGCGGTTCAGCCATCCCCCAGCCGGTCCCCCTTCTCGATTCGGCCTTAAGCATTCGCGCCCACGACGCCGCCCACGCCCACCGCCCGCACGAGCTCTCCTCCAGGCGGTTACGACAACTGCCGACCACAATCGTCAACGACGCGAGGCCGACCAAGCGCGAGGTGGTTGATTTTCTGGTTGGCGTTCTCTGTTGCAACCCTATAAAGGGGGAAGATGATGAATAATGCGCGGGTGGTGAAAAATTGAAGAACGCATGCTGTGTTGGCTTCCGTGAAAGGAGTCTAGCTATTGTGAGTTGCTCATTTCCTGTTCCCGTGAGGAGTTGAGATTGATCCCTCCTCTCTGATTCATTTCCTGTGTAGAGTTGGTATTTGTTTTAGTAATTGTTTGAGCTCCCTGAACCTGCGTTTGCTTCCGTGAGATTGATATTGCTTATGAGATTGCTGTGTGCTTGTGAATTAAATTTGGTATTGAAGTTCCTTATTTGCTGTGTATTTCCGCCTCCCGTAGGAGAGAGTGCTGCTGCCGTGAGGTATTGCTCCCATTTCACTCGATTAGAGATTTCGAGGAACCACTTAGAGTGATCGAGTTTTCGTGGAACCACCTCGGGTGTGAGAGCGGGTGAAGCTAGATTGTTCAGTTTGTGGCCTCCTTACACTAGTGAGTGTTTGAGATTCCGTGGAACCACTTAATGTGAGAGTGAGCGAATTTATTCTGTGGTGCCCGTGTGCTATAGCGGTCGACCTCGGAGCGGGAGATCGAAGGTGACGAGGAATTCCTCGCGGGATCGCCGTCGACTTCGATTGCGGAAAGACGCCTCTTTCTGTGGGTAACTTGTTCCTTTCTCTTCCTTTGTGTGCATCTAAATTTTCTCTTTATGATATTAGGTTAATTGTGGATTTTTGCCCGGGATTTTGTCAGCGAACGCTACGTCGAAAACTCCAAACGGAAACGTATTTGGAGTTCACGATTTCCGTTTGCTACAACAAGGGGAACGGAACGAAATTTGCGAACTTCCTTCCCCGGATCTAGAATTGAACCATATTTCAAGAAAAATCCATTTTAAACAAAAATAGTAATTTTATGCTTTACAAAATTCTAGTTGCCTAATTTCTTGAAGTTCGTGCACGCCCGCTCAAATCTCAATTTTTAAATTGCATTACACTTAGGGATTCCTAGAAATAGCCGGCACACGCGTAAACCCTACGCGCCATCCTGTATCAATTTGGTATCAGAGGGAGGTTCCGAAATTTTTCTAAGTTTCGAAATCCGCCCTGTGTAGAATAGGAACCCGCATAGCATTTTAATTTTTCAAAAAAAAAAGAGAAGTTTTTATTTTATTTTTAGCATAATCATCATCTTAATTGTGTGTTTGCATGCATCTGCGTAGTGGTAGGTTAGTGAGCATGAGTTCACCACATCACACTCCACCTGAACACCCTCAAGAGGTAAATTCAGAGATGCGTCGAGTTGAACGCGGCCAAGCGAGTCGTGTGAACGAAGGGACGGAACCGCCCCAGTGGTTTCTACCTTTCGCCCACCAAATGGCAGCGTTAACCGAGAGTGTTTATCAAGTGAGGGAAGGGTTTGAAAACCTTAGTGTTAGGATGAATAGTTTAGAAGTACCTCCTCGAGTTTAATGCCGCCTCCAATTCGAGATGAGCATTCTGTTCGTCCACAGTACGAAGCCCCTCCACACTATGGAGAGAGGTCTACACTTAGGAGAAATCCTCTATTTGAGGAAGAGGGTCGGAACCCCATAGATAGGCACGAGTTTGCGCGTGATCAGGGTGGGAATTTTTCAAGGAATTTTCCTGAACCCCAACGAGGGCCTATATTAGGCATGCGAGATAATTATCAGGAGAGACCACTTTATGACGTAGCGAGAGAGGAGCGACCTCGAGACCATCATCGGCCTATACCGGCCATGCATCGTGATGATCGCCCTAGAGATTGGCATCGACCGCCGCCCCCACGGCGTCGAGACTATCGTGATCCTTACGATGATGAATACGACTATCTTCCCCGGGATAGGCGACCGGATCTCACACGAGTGGTGAAACTTGATCCACCACTTTATGATGGGTCTATGGATCCCAAAATCTTTTCAGATTGGGTTATTGACATAGAGACTTACTTTGAGTGATATCGTATGATGGAGGACCAAAAGGTTCAGTTCGCCAAAATGAGATTGGCTGGGCGAGCGAAGATCTTTTGGATAGGTGAAGAGCGTAGTCTAGAGAGGAATGGACGCCCTCCCATTACACTTTGGCCACACATGAAGGCCATATTAGAGGAGCAGTACATTCCCCAGCATTACCAGTCCCGTCTACGAGACGAGCTGACGTCTCTACGTCAAGGGTCCAAATCAGTTTCTGATTATTTAGCCGAGATGAAGGATCTTATGATTAGGTGCAACGTAGTAGAACACCCACGTGACACATTATCCAAGTTTAAGTGTGGGTTGCGATCTGAGATCCGAGATGAGTTGATTCGATATGGCCACTATTCTTTCCCTGAGATCATATCTATCGCCATCGATATCGAAGAGCACCAGAAGAAAACCTCCCGGTTCAAATCTCAACCTAAAACGAATACTTCTTACAAGAAAGAAGAACATAAAGGTAAGGAGAGTGCGTCGAAGCCTACTTCGACCTACACCCGAGATCAGAACAAGAAGTCCCCCATGGGAACTGTGACCCCTTCACAGATCCGATGTTATGAGTGCCATCATATGGGCCATATTTCGAGAGATTGACCCAAGAGGAAAGGCACGTTAGTTATTCATGAGGTGACTGAGGAGGATGAGCATGTAGAAGAAGTTGGAGTCGAGAGGGACTCACACGTTTTGAACGACGAAGTGTACGGTACGCCTAGTGATGAGGAGATAGATCCCGGCGTTCTAGTGGTGAGATGCATGCTATCTACACCACAAGAGTCAGCCGATTATTGGCGGACGAACATCTTCCAGGCCTACTTTAAGGCTGGGGAGAAAGTGTGTCGTTTAGTAGTGGATAGCGGGAGTTGTATGAATGTGATAGCTGAGACAGCTCTAGCCCGCATGAGACTCACTGCTGAGCCGCACCCATCCCCATTTCAGGTAGCTTGGGTTACGAAGACTACACTATCAGTGTCTAGGAGATGTTTAGTGCCCATCACTATCGGAACGTACTCCGATAAGATATGGTGTGATGTTATGCCTATGGATGTGTGCCATGTATTACTTGGGCGACCTTGGTTATACGACCGAGATGTCACCATACATGGCAGGTCCAACACTTGCTCCTTTCTACTGGACGGAAAGAGAGTAGTGTTGACCCCGGTGCGACCCAAAACACCATCATTCCGCGCGAGTAGCAGTGTGAAAGAATCTCTTCCTCCCACTGAAAGGAAGAAGACTCTTAGCATTATACGAGGTACTGAGTTCCATCGAGAGAGTTTTGACGGTGGATTTATTTATGCCTTAGTGGTTTTACAGGCATCTGATTTATCAGAGGTATATGAGTCTACTCCTATACCTGCTAGGAGACTCTTAGAGGAGTTCCGGGATCTACACCCTGATGAGCTTCTGGCTGAGTTACCTCCCATGAGGTGTATTCAGCATGCGATAGACCTTGTTCCTGGAGCTTCCCTCCCTCATCTACCGCATTACCGATTGAATCCTACCGCCCACGAGGAGCTGCAGAAGCAGATTGGAGAGTTATTAGATAGAGGCTTTATTCGCCATAGCCTTAGCCCTTGTGCGGTGCCTGCCCTCCTTGCCCCGAAAAAGGATGGTACATGGCGTATGTGTGTTGACAGTCGTGCTGTCAACAAGATCACAGTGAAATACCGATTCCTGATACCTCGACTGGATGACATGTTGGACATGTTGACTGGGGCCACGATCTTCTCTAAGATCGACCTTCGTAGTGGTTATCATCAGATCCGTATACGCGAGGGAGACGAGTGGAAGACCGCCTTCAAGTCGAAGGATGGACTTTATGAGTGGCTTGTGATGCCCTTTGGGTTGTCCAATGCCCCTAGTACTTTCACTCAGATGATGACCCATGTCTTCAGGCCTTACATTGGGAAGTTCGTAGTAGTTTATTTCGACGACATTTTGATATATAGTCAGACTGAGAGTGAGCATTTGACTCACCTACGTATTATTTTCGAGCTCCTGCGAGCCGAGCGACTATACATCAATTTGAAGAAATGCTTTTTTATGGCTTAGTCTGTTATCTTTTTGGGATATATAGTGAGCTCCGCTGGCATCACTATGGACCCCGAAAAAGTTCGAGCGATTCGTGAGTGGCCTACACCTCCGAACATTCACGATGTCCGTAGTTTTCATGGGCTAGCCACATTTTATCGTCGATTCATAAAGAACTTCAGTTCTATTATGGCGCCAGTCACTGAGTGTACGAAGAAGGGGAATTTCAAGTGGACGTCATCGACAGCTAGAGCCTTTGAGATCATCAAAGATAAGATGTCCACTGCACCTGTTTTGAGACTCCCTGATTTTAGTCACGTGTTCGAGGTATCCTGCGATGCCTCTGGGGTTGGGATAGGAGGTGTACTTAGTCAAGAGGGTCATCCCGCTGGATTTTTTAGTGAAAAGCTTTCAGGCCCGAAGCTGAATTATTCCAACTACGAGCGCGAGTTCTATGCGATTGTGCAGACGTTGCGTCATTGGAGGCATTATCTATTGCCCAAGGAGTTTGTCCTCCACTCCGATCATCAGGCGTTGCGTTATATCAATTCACAGCAAAAGTTGAACCCCCGACAGGCTAAGTGGGTATCATATTTGCAAGAGTACACCTTCGTTCTCAAGCACTGTAAGGGAACGGAGAACCGGGTTGCCCACGCCCTTAGTCGAGTCACCCTCGTATTATCACAGATGCGTATTCAGGTGATAGGATTTGAGCGTATCAAAGATGACTATTCTAGTTGTCCCGATTTTAGCGGAATTTATGATGCGATACGCTCTGATCCCTTTCACGATGAGACAGATTACCTCATTCAAGACGGATATTTGTTTCGTGGAACCCGTCTGTGTATTCCCCGCACCTCGTTGCGAAATTTTATTGTATGGGAATTACATGGCGGAGGCTTAGGTGGACACTTTGGACGAGATAAGACGGTAGCCTTAGTAGAGGAGCGATTCTATTGACCCGGGATGAAGCGGGTTATCACACAGATTGTCAGTAGCTGTCGCACTTGTCAGGTAGCGAAGGGCTATAAACAGCCCGCTGGATTGTATACACCTTTACCAGTGCCCAGTATTCCTTGGGATGATGTTAGCATGGATTTTGTGCTTGGATTGCCGCGCACTTTTAGGAAGCACGATTCCATTCTTGTAGTGGTCGATCGATTTTCTAAAATGGCATATTTCATCCCCTGCAACAAAACCGACGACGCCTCTCATATCGCCCGAATTTATTATAAAGAGGTTGTCGCACACCAAGGGATACCTAAGACTATCGTTACCGATCGAGATGTCAAGTTCACCAGTTATTTTTGGAAGTCACTCTGGAGACTATTAAGTACTAAACTTCTATTTTCGACCGCCTATCATCCGCAGACCGACGGTCAAACTGAGGTTGTTAATAGGAGTTTAGGAAATTTACTGCGATGTTTGGTAGGAGATCACCAGGGAAATTGGGATCTAATTCTTCCACACGCTCAATTGGCCTATAATAATTCGAAGAATAGATCTACGGGTTTATCTCCCAATGAGGTTGTTCATGGTCACACTGCACGAGTGCCGCTAGATTTAGCCCCACTACCACCCACTTTTAGGACTAGCCAGTTTGCACACGACTATGCATTGCATTTGCATGACTTGCATAAAGAAATTGAGTGGAAATTGCATCGTACTTATGATTTATACGCAACTCAAGCTAACAAGCATAAAAGAGCTATTAGTTTCAAAGCGGATGACTTGGTGATGGTTCGGCTAAATCCGGAACGGTTACCTTCGGGTACCGTAAAGAAGTTAGCTGACCGTAGAACTGGACCCTTTAGAGTGGTCAAGCGGATTGGGCAAAATGCGTATGAACTTGAGATGCCTTCCGATTGGGGTGCAAATCCGGTTTTCAACGTAGCCGATCTGACTTTATTCCACGATTACCCGCATGAACCTTTAGGGTCTGTTCGGCGCGCAGGAATTGACTTTCTAGCATTGGCTTTGATCAGAAAACCAATATCTGCAGGAATCGGCTTTATGCAGAAAACCAATTCTGTTGTTCGGCTGCAGGATGAAATTCAGTCAACATAATTGGCTTTGAGACATAAAAGCTGTTCGGCTGCATGATAGAATTGGCTTTCTGGAATTGGCTTTAGCAGACACAGATTGATAACAAAGAAATATAATAAAGAAAGATATCGAAGGATGTTATTTTTGAAGAAATTGAAGGTTGAATCTATATTAATTGAACCTAAGAACATCAAATGAGGTTAATCAAACTGATGGGACAACAAATTCTGAAGGGTCTAGCATCCTCAAATTGAGGGATAACAAATATTGTTAATCAAACTATTTATCATACCAATTTAACAAATATTGTTGAACAAATGTTGTTAATCCAAATGCTCTTTGATGTACTCCCATCTGTATTCATCTCCATTCTATTAAATAATGAACAAAGAAGTGCACCATTAACATTCTATTAACAAAGAAGTGCACCATGTAAGGTCCAAACACTATATCTCCTCAACGTATCCAGATAATGTAGGATTGCCAACCTGATCGAAACGAACCATATAAGCATTGAGATCACGAAATTCAAGAACTCAATTGATTGTATAACTAAACATTATAACGAAAGATAAAAGGATAGGAAAAAACAACTTTCATTCAATTTTTATGCATCTTGCTAATGGAGGAGGAAGAAGAAAAACAAAAGAAGAAGAAGAAGCTACATGTACGAGGAAAAATATAGGGCTTCGTCGCCGTTGGAAGAGGAAGAGCGGTCGGCCATCATCGTCGATGTAGGAGGAATGGAGATCAATCTTGGTCGCCGCTAGTGGAGGAGGAAGAGAGATCCATAGGGGCTTAATTTGTCGCTGCTGGAGGAGGAAGAGCGGTTGGACTTCATCGCCGGTTGAGGAGGAAGAGCAGTCGGCCTTCATTGCCGCTGGGCGCTGGAGGAGGAAGAGCGGTCGGCCTTCGTCGCCAGTGAAGGAGGAAGAGCGGTCGGCTTCGTCGCCGCAGGAGGAGGAAGATTGGTCTGCCTTCGTCGCCGGTGGAGGAGAACGAGCGTTGGAGGAGTATCAATGTTGGTAGAGGTGAACGAGCAAGCTTGCGAGAGATAAGGGTTGTGTCTTTGTCAATTCCGCGCAAAACTGAGGGGGAAGGGTATGTTTTCGTGGCTTTGGATTTTAGCATAATCTGAAAACCATGGGTTTTCTCCCCCAAAGCCAATACCCACAAAATTTTGTCCCGCCGAACGCTAAAATTGGCTTTCTGGCGACCAAAGCCAATGCCAGAAAGCCAATTCCTGCGCGCCGAACGTACCCTTAGATTTTTCATTGCCTTTTCCTCCATTTGTTGCTTCTGGGTTGGGGAGTGCTAGTAAGGAGCCACATTCCGGTCATACCGACACTCATTCAGTTACTGACACACCATCTGCAGTTCTACCATTTTCCACTGACAGTTTTCAGGATGAGTATGAGACACCGGGTGATTCTTTCATACCAGTTCCCAGAGCCGCTGACAGACTTCCGCGACAGATATTGGTTCCCGAGCAGATATTGGATGACGAGACAGTGACCACTACTGATGGTGGTTTTCAGAGATATTTGGTTCGTTGGCATGACAGACCAGAGACCGAGACCAGCTGGGTCTTGGCCGAGGAGTTACAACGTATGGATGCCGATCTTCTACAACACTACCGCTCAGAGCACTCACCAGTGATGTGTGATTTCGAGGGGGGAGAGTTGGTGGAGACCAGCCCAGATCAGGTCGATGCAAAAGTGCCCGCCGCCGCGCCCGTCCGGACCTCTACCGGCCCTGAATTATTACATTTTAATTTTGTTATTTTGCAATTTATTTTAGTTTGCGTTTTTATTTTGCACGCCTGCGTGCGTAGCCATTTATTTGGAGTTGTTATTGTATTTGGTATGTGTGTGGATATATATATATATATATACATGTATATAATTACTCATATACATACATATACATATACATAGAGCTATAGTTATCCGAGTAAGCACAGAGGCGGTTCAGCCATCCCCAGTCGGTCCCCCTTCTCGATTCGGCCTGAAGCATTCGCGCCCATGACGCCGCCCACGCCCACCGCCCGCACGAGCTCTCCTCCAGGCGGTTACGACAACTGCCGGCCACAATCGTCCACGACGCGAGGCCGACCAAGCGCGAGGTGGTTGATTTTCTGGTTGGCGTTCTCCGTTGCAACCCTATAAAGGGGGAAGATGATGAATAGTGCGCGGGTGGTGAAAAATTGAAGAACGCATGCTGTGTTGGCTTCCGTGAAAGGAGTCTAGCTATTGTGAGTTGCTCATTTCCTGTTCCCGTGAGGAGTTGAGATTGATCCCTCCTCTCTGATTCATTTCCTGTGTAGAGTTGGTATTTGTTTTAGTAATTGTTTGAGCTCCCTGAACCTGCGTTTGCTTCCGTGAGATTGATATTGCTTATGAGATTGCTGTGTGCTTGTGAATTCTTGTGAATTAAATTTGGTATTGAAGTTCCTTATTTGATGTGTATTTCCGCCTCCCGTAGGAGAGAGTGCTGCTGCCGTGAGGTATTGCTCCCATTTCACTCGATTAGAGATTTCGAGGAACCACTTAGAGTGATCGAGTTTTCGTGGAACCACCTCGGGTGTGAGAGTGGGTGATGCTAGATTGTTCAGTTTGTGGCCTCCTTACACTAGTGAGTGTTTGAGATTCCGTGGAACCACTTAGTGTGAGAGTGAACGAATTTATTCCGTGGTGCCCGTATGCTATAGCGGTCGACCTCGGAGCGGGAGATCGAAGGTGACGAGGAATTCCTCGCGGGATCGCCGTCGACTTCGATTGCGGAAAGACGCCTCTTTCCGTGGGTAACTTGTTCCTTTCTCTTCCTTTGTGTGCATCTAAATTTTCTCTTTATGATATTAGGTTCATTGTGGGTTTTTGCCCGGGATTTTGTCAGCGAACGCTACGTCGAAAACTCCAAACGGAAACGTATTTGGAGTTCACGATTTCCGTTTGCTACAACAAGGGGAATGGAACGAAATTTGCGAACTTCCTTCCCCGGATCTAGAATTGAACCATATTTCAAGAAAAATCCATTTTAAACAAAAATAGTAATTTTATGCTTTACAAAATTCTAGTTGCCTAATTTCTTGAAGTTCGTGCACGCCCGCTCAAATCTCAATTTTTAAATTGCATTACACTTAGGGATTCCTAGAAATAGCCGACAGGCGCGTAAACCCTACGCGCCGTCCTGCATCACCTCCTCTTCTCCGCGTCTAACCCTATTCTCTTCTCTGCCGCTACGCGCTTCGACAGCGTTGTGCTCTCTCCGGCCGTCCGGCGAACAAATCTCCCACTCTCTCCGGCGAACAAATCTCCTGCTCTCTCCGGCGAACAAATCTCCCGCTCTCTCTAACTAATTTCAGCGTCGACAGAGCTGTTTTCCACTCCACCGACGACAGCACCTTGACGCTCCACAGCTAGCTTTACGCTCCACAGAGGTATCTTCTATTCCTCAAGCGTCTACAGAGTACAAAGTAGTTCACGGCCGTATGACATGATTTCACATCTTCTTTTCCATAATTTAGGCTTCGTTTGGTTGGGCGTTTCGCCTCCTCCGTTTGGAGCAAACGCCACCGGACGACGGGTAAACAAACGGGCGCCGGCGGCGTTTGCTCCGTTTGCACCCGCCGGATAGAGGAAAAGGAGTCTAAATGGAGCGTTTCCAACCCCGCCTCCCCCCCTCCGGTTCCAATGCTCTGTTTGGACCCGCCGGTTGCATCCGCCACCGCCGAACCAAATGAAGCCTTAGTTTTTTGGGTACACCTTGACTGCGTATTTAGTTTTTTGGGTACAATGATTCTTGGTTGTGTGCTTCTACTGGATTCATCAGGTGCTAATCCTGGACATATTTTTTGAAAATTGTTTCTTCTCTTTGATAATTTTCCCGCAGAGTATGCATGAATGTATCCCAGTTGAACTGTAGCTCGTGAACTGCATCCTAGTTGAAGTTACTTGGCTGCAGTTCCACGTGAACTGCATCCCAACTGAAGTAGCTTGGCTGCAGTTCAATAAATGAATGTTCAGTTATATTGATTTGCATCCATATATCACATAGTTCATAATGATTTTGGGTTATCGGTTCCTTGTTTTGCTTTAGTTTCACTTGTTTAATTCGTTAAACTTATGATAGGAAAATTATCAGTTCCTTATTTTGCTTCAGTTTCACTGAAATGGGATAATACATCAAATTAATTGAGTAATAAAGTATAATTATTGCTAAAAGGTGGTTCAGAGCGATCTCCCTCCCTGACTGTAAAAATTGATTGTATATTGTTTCATACTTGCATAATTTATAAAGAACTTCATACTTCCAGAACTTGCATAATTTATACAGAACTGCATACTTCAGAACTTGCAGAACTGCATACTTTCTATAGTTTTTGGTATTGATTATTTGTTTAATTGTATGATATCAAATTCCATTTCATATTTTAAGTCTTACTTTATGATGTAGTAGGATCTTACGATCCTCGATCCGATCCTATGATCCGATCCGATCCAACCGGCATACCGATCCCAGCTAGGATCTCGATCCTGACAACCTTGCTATTAATGCAAATTTTATTACACTTCTAATTATTTTGTCAAACTGTTAAAAACCGAAGTAAATTCAAAGTTTTGAACATTCACTCGTTTACTTCAAACACGACAGCCCCTTGAAACATAAAATTCATTTGCAAAATAATATCACCAACTTTGGGATTGAATGTTCTTCCAATTGGGTACAATCACAATTTCAGCTGTGTTTACGGATCAAGTAATTATAATTACATCCGAAACTAAACACTTGCAAAGGTGAAATATCATTGTACAAAGAGATTCTAGTTTAAAAAAGTGAGAAGATATCTTGACATTTTACTTTATGTCAGACCATTGGTTTACATTTACTTGTTAAATGGGAATCGATGATGGAGAGTATAGGAGAAAAGTTGTGAACATGATGGAGAGTTTAAATAGCTTTGACTCCAATTTAGCTTGATCGCATGAAAACAATTGAGGTTCATGAATTGGTACAATGGTTGTACTAAAATAGAGAAAGACGCGATTACAACATATGCGAAGCACTGATGATATCTTCTTGACTTTTACGGAGTTATTTCAATATAACAAGACATGGTTAGTTTGGCTAGAGTCTAGTTGCCTGTTTTAGCATGAACACATGAACACAATTAACAATCTTAAGTGTTGATTATTCCAGTGTTGTATGAAATACAACAACAACACTCGAGCCTTTATCCCTCTATAGTGGGGTCGGCTAGTGTCGTATGAAATAAACAAAAAAAAGCTTATTACTTTTTATAGCTTCTAATCCATTAGATAATCCTGTTTCATACCGTACGAATTGAGAATAAAATAAGGAGGTAAATATATAAAATTATTCTCCTTAAGTAATTGAATCAAAATACATATACAAGACGCTCCTTATTTAGATAGAAGGATAAGGAGCTAAGAACGAATCTAAGATGTGAGACTAAAAGAACCTTAGAGAGGAATGAGTCTAATGGGCCATTTATACATGGGCATTTTCTAACACTCCCCCCCCGCAAGCTGGAACACAAGTCGTAGGCGCCAAGCTTGGAAAGAAACTGTCGATATAGTGAGCGAGACAAAGCCTTGGTGAGAATATTTGAAACTTGATCAGCAGCTGACACATGTCGTAGAATCAATCATCGAAGTTGAACCTTTTCTCGGACAAAATGACAGTTGACTTCGATGTGTTTTGTGCGCTCATGAAACACATGATTTTCAGCTATATGGATAACAACTTGCTATCGTAGAAGAGAACAGCCGGTTATGGAAGTTTGAATCCTAAATCAGTCAGGAGGCTTTCTAGCCATGTGAGTTCTGAAAAGTGACGACCATGAAACGATACTCTGTTTTAGCAGAGCAGCGAGTAACTACAGCCTACTTCTTGCTTCGCCAGGTAACCAAATTTCCGCCAAAGTACGTGCAGTAACCACTAGTGTATCGACGATCTTCTAGGGACCCACCATAATCGGCATCGCAATATGCAATGAGAGATAGAGAAGTAGATGGCTTGTACACCAGTCCTTGTCCCGGAGCATTCTTCAAGTATTTAAGAATACGCTTGACCGCCTGAAGGTGAGAGATGCGGGAGCGTGCATGATGCGACTGACCACACCGACCGCAAATGATATATCAGATCGTGTGACAGTAAGATAAATTAGTTTGCCAACGAGGCGTCGATAATACACCGAATTAGCGAGAAGTTGATCAGACTCTGAGCTATGAGCATAGAGCTGGTGATTTGCATCTATGAGTGTATCGAGTATCGACAGGCTTACACCTAGAGTAGCCGTCATCATGAAGTAGATCGAGACAATATTTTCGCTGAGACATGACAAGACCATGAGGTCGTCAGGTTACCTCAATCCCCAAGAAGTATCAGAGCCGACCCAAATCTTTAGTTTGGAATTGAGAGGTTGTGTTTCTTGATTTGAGTAATGTCAGGAAGATTATCTCCTGTGACAAGAATATCATCAACGTAGACCAGAAGAATCACTGTGCCCGATGGACATCGACGAATAAACAGGGAGAAGTCTGCCGAGCTCTGAGTGAAACCACAATCACGAACCACCCAACTAAACTTATCAAATCATGCTCGTGGAGACTGTTTGAGGCCATAAAGAGATTTCTTCAGATGCAGACTAGTGACTCTGTCACGACCCGTCTAAAAGCAAAAGACAGAGCGCACTTCGGACGGATCGTAATGCCACAGACATGAGGGGATGAACATAATGTTTGTTAGGCGGGGCTGAATTAACATTATTAGGTTTAAAATAATTAACTTGAAGAAAATATGTTTTAAAAATATAGCTTTAGAGAGCAACAGTGAAAGGGAAAAAAAATACAGGTGTTTATAAAAAAAACCTAGACTTTCAAAATACTACTGATACTGATTCATGTATTGAAGACCTCAAAAGGATGAACATGCAATAATTTGAAATTTCAGTACAAAATTTATAGCCTAACAGTTGTCCGTGAAAAAGAGAAAATGACTGAATGTAATCATTACATAGCAGAAATACCCAATAGAAAAGAAATTTACATAGAACCTGATACAACAATAAATATAAGAAAAACCTCCAGGAACACAGGAACAGGGTGCAGAGCGGACTCATGTACCATGTGGCGCAGTCACAAACGGTAAGGCAAATTCCAAAACAACAGGGAAAAAGCCTCAGAACAATGATACAAGCAAAGTAAAGTAAAACGAAGTACAACTAACAAGAGATCAACAAATATACACGTACAGTTCCCAGGATCTACGAGCTATCAAGACGGCAAGTATTAACTTACTCCGGAGTATAGTATAAACAAGTGTTTGTAATAACTTAAATTGTAACAAATGAAAGTGTAGGTGTTTATGTTTGATGCGCAAGATTCATAATTCAGACAGATTCAAGTTCAGATTCAAGCTCGGATTCAGGTTCAGATTCAAGACTTATCAGAGATTCATGAGTTCAAGCTTGCTATGACGGGTCCCTTGTCCCCGTTAGGGATTCAAGAGGGAAACCCAAGTCAAGGGGTTGCATCAATTGAACACTACCTTTCTATGTTTACCTATTAACGAACAATTCATAATTTGGTGAATGAGGCTAGTTATCAATTTGATGTTTCAGGTGTTGAGCAGTAAAACTTATGGACACAAATTAAAAAGTAACACATTTCAATCAGATGTTGCAAGCGAGAGATTTCTCTATTTGCCTTAAGTAAGACTGAAGCTGACGACGACGGCTAAGAGGCGCAACCAAATTAACAATTTTAATTCGACCTGATTATGCACAAACAGGAATGACAATTGCATTAAACAGGAAATCCTACATGAGCATGCGCGATTTAAATCGCAAAATTAGACAGGTGCGAGTTAACGAAAATTACCTCCCTCGAAGGTGAGTGGAGAGGAAATTACACGAAGGAAACAACGATTTGACGGCACTTTAGGTTAGGAAAATCCTAAATCGGAAGGGGCTTTTGGGTGATCCCACCAACGGATCCGAAGAGCAGCGCCGGAAATCACAAACACAAGGTGGTTCGTCGATTATAAGAGGAGCATTAACTTGGATCACAAAATATACGCGATTTGAAGCGCAAAAATTCTGCAAAATAATTAAGGAAAACTGAATAGAGGAGGGAAAGAGGAGATCCTTACCTACGGGAGCCAAATCCGAGCCCAATGAAGGGAGGGAAGGAAGCCCTAAAAGTCTCTATCGCAAATCCCGGTCAAGACGAGGAAGAAGAGGAGGAACTAGGGCTTTCGGCCATTGGAGGAAGTCGGAGAGAGAGCCGTCGGCCTTGAGGAAGGGATGCCACAGCCGGCTAGGGGAGGAGGAGGGGTCTGCCGACTGCTGGAGACCTATCCCGGCTGCTGGAGGTCGGCCAGAGGAAGAAGAGATGGAGGGGAGGCTGCCGTTTCCTTGGAAGAAGAGGGAGGCTGCTGGCTTGGAGAGGAGAAGGAGCAGGAGGCGGCGTCGACGAGAAGAGGAGCAGGAGGCGGTGCCGGCGAGAGGAGCAGGAGGCGCAGGCGGCGTCGACGATTCGTGCGGGAGATGGGAGCGGGAGCGGGCGACCTAGCCGCTTGCGGGATTGGGGAGGCCTAACCGAGGGTTTGCGGGATTTAAAACGGGGAGAGGCTGGGTTGCGGTTAGCAACATAGGGAAATTGGGTTTTATTTATTAAAACTTTGGAGTTGTTACAGACTCCCCCTTGGTTGCATAACCAGGAGGTTGTTGCATGTATACAATCTCTATAAGATCGCCATAAAGGAAAATGATCTTGATGTCAAGTTGATGTAGCGGCATGTGTTGATGAACGACAAGAGAAATTAAGACTCAGATGGTGTTGAGCTTCGCAACTGGGGAAAATGTCTCCTCATAATCCATACTGTGTTGTTGAGTGAAGCCTCTGGCAACAAGACGGGCATTGAGGCGATCAATCGTTCCATCAGGTAATGTTGTACAGTGTAAACCCATTTACAACTTACCACAAACTGATTAGGAGGATGAGGAACGTGGTTCCAAGTATGGTTGGCCCAAAGTACAACCATTTCCTCATCCATTGCCGTACGCTACCCCGAATGCTGAAGGTCCTCTCCTACACAAAAGAGGGGGTGAAAACAGACGACAAAGAAGCCGCAAATCTCCGTTGGTCAGAGGAGAGACGATGCATGGAAACTTAATTAGAAAGTGTATGAGCAGTGGATGATGGTGTCGAAGCAGCAACGTGCGAACCATTAGCAGTAGGTAGGAGCGGGTTCTGTACTCCGAAACTAGGAGGACGGCGACTGTAGACTCGAAGAGGAGGGGCTGAGGTGTGTGGTGGTGTTGGAAGTAGAGGAGGAAGAGGAGAGTGGATAGGAACAAAGGGACTTGGTAGAGCCGGGACTGGCATAAGAGGGAAGATGGAAAGGTTGGTTCTAAAAAAATGTCACATCAACAGACGTAACGAGCTTCCGAGTAGGAGGGGAGTAATAGACATACTCCTTCTGGGTACGCTAATACCCAGCAAACATATATCGTGTAGCACGAGGAGCCAACTTATCCACGTGGGGTCTCAGGTGGTGGACAAAACAGACGCAGCCAAAGACTCGGGGAGTCAAGAAGAACAAACGTTTGCCGGGAAATAAGATAGAGAAAGGCGCGCCGAAGTTGAGAATAGAAGATGGCATGCGGTTGATGAGATACAGGCAATAGAGACAACAAAGTGCCAATAGGCGGCGGGGACATGCATCTGGAACATGAGAGAACAAGTAACTTCGAGAAGATGACGGTTCTTCCTCTCAACAACACCATTTTGTTGTGGTGTGTAAGCACATGAGGTTTGGTGGAGGATACCCAATAGGGTACAAGTTTCCTGAAATGCATGTCCAATGTATTCACGCGTATCATCAGTGCGAAGAATTTTGATAGAGCGGGAAAATTGTGTTTTTGTTTCAGCTGCAAATGAGCGGAATAGAGCCAGAATCTCAGAGCGATCGCTCATCGGGTACAACCATGCCATGCGTGAGTAATCATTAATAAACGTAATAAAATAATGATATCCAGATACACTAGCTGTTTTATAAGGACCCCAGGTGTCAGAATACACTAAATCAAAAGGAGCGGAGCTTCGAGTACAATGAGAAGGGAAAACAATGCGATGTTGTTTCTTATAAATACATGATTCGCAATCAAAACTAGACAAAGGAAAAATCTGGAAGAGCCTTTTGGAGGATAGGAAGAGGAGCATGACCAAGATGTTGCTGCTAATCAACAGTGCTGACGAAAGAGAGAATGATCGGGGGGAAGATCCAGAGTGTAAAGCTCATTTGAAAGTCTCCCTCTACCAATGATAGTCCGTGTATGCCGATCCTGCACAACAAAAGAAGAAGAAGAGAAAGTGATTAAGCAGTCATGATCTTGAGTATGACGGCTGACTGACAGTAGATTAAAGCAAGATCCATGAACATGAAGAACGAAGCGAAGAGAGAGAGATAGAGAGGGGGTTATCGACACATCGACAGAACCAGAAATTGGAGTGGTGTCGACATTAGCCACCGTAATGAACTTAGGACACAAATGGTTTATGTACTGAGAAGGCATTGTCAGAGTAATGTGATTGGTGACACCTGAGTCCACAATCCAAGAGGGACTATGTGACAAACATGAGGTACCTTCGTTGGAGACGGAGACAACATAGCTGGAAGGGCGGGAGATCATTGCACGAAGATTCTGGAGTTCCTCACGTAAGGTGTCAATGTCAGCACGGGAGGAGGAAGGTCCGTCAACAACAAGGGAGGCATGCAACAGAGAAGAAGCTGGTGGTGGGAAGCCATGTTTTCAAAATCAAGTGGCCTCAGTGTGATTGAGCCGGCCATAATGAGTACACAGGCGAGGGAGTTGTCCCCGAGAGCGAGGGTGACCATCGCGCCCACCACCCCTAGTGCCAGAAAGCCCGCCACGAGCAGGAGAAGCTGGAGGTCTGTTGTCAGAGCTACAATTGAGGAGAACCAGAGGAGAGGATTCCAGGAGTTCGGGGGGGGGGGGGGGCGTCACCTTCAACAACATGAAACAAACATCGAACAGTGATGGAATAGTAGGAGAGGAAAGGATACGTTCCCGAACACTGTGGAGGTGTGGGGGAACACGAGCCATCATCAAGGTAATACCGACAGCTTCTTTCTGAACCCGTTGAGTGACAAGATTCGGCGTCGTGGGCTGGTGCTGAATCCAGGCCTCGCCAAGAGTCTTGAATTGGGCAACAAAGGCAAACCTTACCCTGTATTTTTGCAAGAGGCTGCTTCTAGGACTCGAACCTGTGACCTCAAGGTCCATGTACGATGTGAGAATAAAATAAGGAGGCAAATATATATATATATATAAAATTGTTCTCCTTAATTAATTGAATCCAAGTACATATACAAGGAACTCCTTATATAGTTAGAAGGAGGAGCTAAGAATGAATCTAAGATGTGAGACTAAATGAGCCTAAGAGAGGAATCGGTCTAATGGGCTATTTATACACGGGCCTTTTCTAACACATGCAAAGACCTAATTACTGAGTATTGGTCTTCTTTCTCGGGTCAAACCATGTTATGACCATTGACACTTTTTATCATGGGATTAGTGCCATAGATGAACTCATGTGGTTTCATAAAAAATATGTAATTATGAAACCATATGTTTGATTTGTATCTCATTTGAATGGATGGTGGTTTATAATCCCCAAGTTTAATTGTCGGTCAGCATAGAATATATTTTAAAGTATATCACAATTTTTTTAACTTCTTAATTTGTTTATTAAAAAGGCTGTGAAACGTTGTTTAGGTATCTCTCTAGTTTATGAGAGGGCACTTTAGTCCATAGAAGATTTTTAATGAAAATCCTTATTTTTGGATGTTGGGCAGTGAATTATATACATGAGTAAAAAATGGGAGTTGCGGAGATGAGAATGGTTAGGTGGATGTGTGCACACGTGAGACTGGATAAAACTAGGAATGAATGTATCAGGGATAAGACAGGAGCGACATCAATTGTAGAGAAGATGCGAGAAGCTCGGTTAAGATGGTTCAGACATGTTCGAAGGAGACCATTAGAGGCACCTGCTAGGCGTTGTGAGAGTTTAGCTACTAGGCATGTTAAACGGGGGAGGTGTTGATACGAAACTACAACGGAAAAACTAGAAAAACGGAAAGTAAAGGAAGAAGACGGCTAGGGTTTTTAGAAAAAGAGAATACCTGAAAATGATTAAGCATGATATCCAAAAGAGGGGGAAAAGGGTATTTAAGTGAACCCTTTTCCCCTAGGGGCCGGCCGACCCCATGTGAGGGCTGAACCGGTGCGGTTCAGCCCTCCTCCTCTTATTTAATTAATGGCGGGCTGAACCGGATGGTTCAGCCCGGTCTTTTCCCGTCGCTCCGTTTGGTCTTCTGGCGTACTTGAATCCTCGAAAGCGCATGTCGTCCGGGGGCATAACATTCCCCTCCCCATCAAGAGACAGCTTGTCCTCAAGCTGAAAGTCGGGAAAGAACTCCCGGAACTCCAGTAAATCCACCCATGTGTTGTGGGCCTCAGACAGATCCTTCCACTTGACCAGAACCTCTGAACGGTATTCCGTGCCATGTTTCTTCCATCGGGACAGCAGTATATCTTCGGGACTGGGGCGTAGCGCGCCAGTCGTAGTAGCCTCGGGGAGGAAGGGGGTCACAGTGACCGCCGCTCCCAGTTTCTTCTTCAGCAGCGACACATGGAACGTGGGATGAATACGGGACCCCTCAGGAAGAGCAAGAGTGTAAGCAACCGGACCCACCCGATGAGTGATGCGGAACGGGCCATAGAACCGGGGAGCTAACTTCTGATTGGCCCGACGAGCAACTGAAAGCTGTCTGTACGGTTGGAGACGGAGAAAGACCTCGTCCCCTACCTGAAACGTCCGCTCCGTCCGGTGCTTGTCAGCCTGTAACTTCATCCGGTCTTGAGCGGCACGGAGATTGTCCCGCAGGAGGACCAAGGTCTGATCTCTGTCCCGTAGAGCTCGATCCACTGCAGGAAGAGCTGTGCTACCCGGCTCGTAGGACCGAAGAGAAGGTGGTGGTCGCCCATAGACAACCTCGAACGGAGTGATCCTGCTAGCTGTGTGAAACGAAGTATTATAGCAATACTCCGCCCAATGTAACCATCGTGTCCAAGAACGGAGCTCATCCATGACGAAACAGCGGAGGTATGTCTCTACCCCCCTATTGAGGACCTCGGTCTGACCATCTGTCTGCGGATTGTGCGTCGTGCTCATGCGCAACCGGGTACCCTGTAGCCGAAACAGTTCCTGCCAGAAATTGCTAATGAATACCGGATCGCGGTCGGAGATGATCGAACTAGGAAGACCATGTAAGCGCACCACCTCCCGGGCAAAAAGATCGGCAACTGTCTCCGCGGAATACGGGTGTCTGAGGGCGAGAAAGTGGCCGTATTTGGACAGCTTGTCCACTACGACCAAGATCACTGACTTGTCCTGAGACCGGGGCAATCCGTCGATGAAGTCCATCGAGACCGTCTCCGAAATGTGCTGAGGGATCTCCAAGGGTGTTAGCAGCCCTGCAGGTGAGGTCGTCTCGTACTTTTGGCGCTGGCACACGTCACACTGCTGTACGAAACGCTGAGCATCCCGGCATAATCCCTTCCAAAAAACATTGTCCCGTAGCCGCTGTAGGGTACGGAGCACCCCAGCATGGCCTCCAGTCGGGGACGAGTGGAACTCCTGTAACATAATCTCCTTCCAGGTAGAAGAAGCGGAAATGACCACCCTCCCGTGGTAGTATAAGTGTCCTCCAACCAGCTGGTAACCTGGAGGAGTGGGTTGGCCCTGGGACAAGGCCTCCACAATCGGTTGGAGTTCTGGGTCCGCGGCGATCTCCCTCTGAATGTCATCTAGGGACTCAATCAGTGGCCCCGAAAGGTGGAGGATGGTGCTCTCCGGTAGGCGGGACAGGGCGTCGGCCACCAAGTTCTCCTTGCCCTGCTTGTACACGATCTCGTAATCATACCCCAACAACTTGGTCAGCCACTTCTGTTGGAGAGGGGATGCCAGCCTCTGATCCAAGAAGTGCTTCAGGCTCTGGTGATCAGTGCGAACTTTAAAATGGTGGCCCAGCAGGTATGGGCGCCACAGTGTCACGACATGTAAGATTGCCTGCATCTCTTTCTCGTACGTGGAGACCCCTTTGTCTGGGCTTCCCAAAATGATCGGCACAGAATCAATAAGAGATCACAGTACAATAAAATCATAACAATTTTTATTTCAGCTGATTTACAAATTACATTTTACAGACTTTCAAAACGTTCTAAAAATACACTAATTTTCATTACAGTCACGAAGATGGCTTTCGGATCCTTCCTCAAGTGCTTTGTATACTTTAATCCATACCTGATCTAACTCTTCTGATGTAGGACTCTGGTGCACAACTGGAGACGTACCTGTGACCTAAAAATAGTAAATCCACAACGGGTTAGTCATAAATATGACTAAGTGAGACAGCATCTCGTGAAACTGTGTATACAAGCAATAAGGAGTTATATCAATATGCATACATGGAAACAAAAATGCAGTTATATCGATATATATAATCTTTTCTTGAAAGCCCCCTTTATTTAGGTTCCATTTACTGGGAAATACTTGGGTAATGCATATCTTGAATTGGCCACACCCCCGAAGGGCATAGTTGTAGTCTCACCCCTACTGGTGAATCCTCAGTGGATGCCTCCACGTCACCGGATTCGAAGCCCTCGTATTTCCCCATGCCAGCTTTTAAATATGATTTGTTATTTAAGACAAATCCCCTCAAAATATATATATCGCTATAAGTGTTTCCCTCGCCCATATTCGATTAACGATTCCATCATTTATATTTCAAATGCA
This sequence comes from Dactylorhiza incarnata, assembly GCA_033032865.1. NCBI lineage: Eukaryota > Viridiplantae > Streptophyta > Magnoliopsida > Asparagales > Orchidaceae > Dactylorhiza > Dactylorhiza incarnata. The sequence goes on along the minus strand of JAWHQI010000061.1, from coordinate 2,757,559 downwards.
CAGGCAGCCTTCTTATAATAAAAACTGAAAATATTGAAATTACTTGAATAGATAAAATTCCAAGAGATAGAATACTCACAACCGCCTTTCCGGTCCCTTTGTTCGTATTGCCACGATTTGACTGAGAAGCCATCCCTGACTTTCTGGGTCTTGGAAACCACTATAACATATACCTATTTAGGCGGGTTGCTTCACAATTCGTAATCGTAACGTATATAGCGAATCAATGAAATCATAAATCGAAAACAAAGTTCGAGAAAATAGCAAAACTATATCGAATTGTATCCCTTGCTGGACAACGAAAATATGCCACGAAATGTACTAAAATCAGCTCTCTCCAAATGAACTTCCCGTCCTCTTAAATTCTTGTCCAGCAAGTCTACAAAATAGCGACAAAAGCAGCGAGAAAACAACGATAATATCATAATATCTGTGATAAAATCAGTGTCCAAATGTTCTCTAAAAATCAGCGAACAATCTCATAAATTAGTGTCACCAAACAGCTATAAAACAGCCACAAAAATCAGCTACAAAACAGTCCCCAACAACCTTTAAAAATTAGTGGAAAACTTAGTGATGTTGGTGGAAAAATTCAGTGAGATACTAGTGCAAAACCAGTGAGAGTAGTGAGTGTAAACAATGCAAAATCAGTGAGCAATCCCTGCAGACCTCCAAATCCATGAAGACAACCCATAGCATAATAATCATAGCAAATCAGTATAGCAGAAGTAGAAGACTCCTACTGCCAGTCCAATAAAGAAGAAGAAGTAGTGCAGAAGTGAGAAGGGAAGCATATACCAGCACAGGAAGAAGATAAAGAGTTCCAATCGGCAGCCAACCAGTTACAACAGTGAAACCGGTGGTAAACCTCAACGGCAACAGCGACGTTATCGAACCGCACGTACGCAACCACCTACAGCAGTGGCACAACCAGCGACAGCAAGCACGCAAAAATTTTCGTACAGGTAGGGCAAAGCTGAGAGGAGGTAGGGGAAGAAAGGAGTAACAACACAGAAGAGAGTGCGGGAGATCCAGAAGAGATCGACTGCCCTTTTATACCCGCTAAGAGTGGCTCGACGGAAGCGGCAGAGCCCCCGTTCGACGACATCTGCGACAGCTGAAGCGGCAAAGAGGCACAACCACTTAATAGAAGCGACAAGGAAGCATAGCAGCGTCACAGAAAACTAACTCAGCGAGGGCAAGGAAGTAAGAAGCGGTAGAGCAGTATCTAGCGGCAAAGAGGTGCCGCTAAAGCCAACTTAGCAAGAACAACAGAGCCGCTAACCCTCCAGCCAACATATCAAATCCAGCACTCACAAGGTGATAATAGCAGCCTACTTTAAATAATTCCTGCAGCAGCCCTATAATTTAATAACAGCCCACATAGCTATTGGCAACCCATTTTAATTCAGCCCACTTTTATTCAGCCCATACAGCTATTGGCAGCCCAACTTTCATCAACTTTATAAAATAAAATGTGAATACGTGTAGAATATAAATTTATACTGCCTTGGATCATCATCGGGGAAATAAAGAACTTAAAAAAAAATTTATGGAATTGCACAAAACTGCGAATGAAAGAACTTAATTCTCAACCTCCTCTGCAACGGCAACTATATAATTTGATTGCTGCGTCTTTCGCATCAACATCAACTCCTGCACCCGCACCTCCCCTAGCACCTACCTCTGTTCCAGTTGCAGCTCCTCCTCCTGACGTTCCAGAAGAACGTTCAATCATGCCACGAGCTTTTAATTTGGAACCATACCGGAAAAAGTGATTGTAATAAATAATTAGCAGCTACTCTTAAATATTTGTGAATATAATGCACTGTTTGTCTTAGAACTTTTATTTGAACTAATTGTGTTTTCGTGGACGAAAACTCCTTCTAAGGAGGGAAGAATTGTGACGAACTCAAATACGTACAATTTTTTTTTTAAAGTTCTTTATTTCCCCGATGATGATCCAAGGCAGTATAAATTTATATTCTACACGTATTCACATTTTATTTTATAAAGTTGATGAAAGTTGGGCTGCCAATAGCTGTATGGGCTGAATAAAAGTGGGCTGAATTAAAATGGGTTGCCAATAGCTATGTGGGCTGCTATTAAATTATAGGGTTGCTGGAGGAATTATTTAAACTAGGCTGCTATTATCACCTTGTGAGTGCTGGATTTGATATGTTGGCTGGAGGGTTATCGGCTCTGTTGTTCTTGCTAAGTTGGCTTTAGCGACACCTCTTTGCCGCTGAGATACTGCTCTACCGCTTCTTACTTCCTTGCCCTCGCTGAGTTGGTTTTCTGTGACGCTGCTATGCTTCCTTGTCGCTTCTATTAAGTGGTTGTGCCTCTTTGCCGCTTCAGCTGTCGCAGATGTCGTCGAACGGGGGCTCTGCCGCTTCCGTCGAGCCGCTCTTAGCGGGTATAAAGGGGCAGTCGATCTCTTCTGGATCTCCCGCACTCTCTTCTGTGCTGTTACTCCTTTCTTCCCCTACCTCCTCTCAGCTTTGCCCTACCTGTACGAAAATTTTTGCGTGCTTGCTGCCGCTGGTTGTGCCACTGCTGTAGGTGGTTGCGTACATGCGGTTCGATAACGTCGCTGCTGCCGTTGAGGTTTACCACCGGTTTCACTGTTGTAACTGGTTGGCTGCCGATTGGAACTCTTTATCTTCTTCCTGTGCTGGTATATGCTTCCCTTCTCACTTCTGCACTACTTCTTCTTCTTTATTGGACTGGCAGTAGGAGTCTTCTACTTCTGCTATACTGATTTGCTATGATTATTATGCTATGGGTTGTCTTCATGGATTTGGAGGTCTGCAGGGATTGCTCACTGATTTTGCATTGTTAACACTCACTACTCTCACTGGTTTTGCACTAGTATCTCACTGAATTTTTCCACCAACATCACTAAGTTTTCCACTAATTTTTAAAGGTTGTTGGGGACTGTTTTGTAGCTGATTTTTGTGGCTGTTTTATAGCTGTTTGGTGACACTAATTTATGAGATTGTTCGCTGATTTTTAGAGAACATTTGGACACTGATTTTATCACAGATATTATGATATTATCGTTGTTTTCTCGCTGCTTTTGTCGCTATTTTGTAGACTTGCTGGACAAGAATTTAAGAGGACGGGAAGTCCATTTGGAGAGAGCTGATTTTAGTACATTTCGTGGCATATTTTCGTTGTCCAGCAAGGGATACAATTCGATATAGTTTTGCTATTTTCTCGAACTTTGTTTTCGATTTATGATTTCATTGATTCGCTATATACGTTACGATTACGAATTGTGAAGCAACCCGCTTAAATAGGTATATGTTATAGTGGTTTCCAAGACCCAGAAAGTCAGGGATGGCTTCTCAGTCAAATCGTGGCAATACGAACAAAGGGACCGGAAAGGCGGTTGTGAGTATTCTATCTCTTGGAATTTTATCTATTCAAGTAATTTCAATATTTCCAGTTTTTATTATAAGAAGGCTGCCTGTGCATTTGAAATATAAATGATGGAATCGCTAATCGAATATGGGCGAGGGAAACACTTATAGCGATATATATATTCTGAGGGGAATTTGTCTTAAATAACAAATCATATTTAAAAGCTGGCATGGGGAAATACGAGGGCTTCGAATCCGGTGACGTGGAGGCATCCACTGAGGATTCACCAGTAGGGGTGAGCCTACAATTATGCCCTTCGGGGGTGTGGCCAATTCAAGATATGCATTACCCAAGTATTTCCCAGTAAATGGAACCTAAATAAAGGGGGCTTTCAAGAAAAGATTATATATATCGATATAACTGCATTTTTGTTTCCATGTATGCATATTGATATAACTCCTTGTTGCCTGTATACACAGTTTCACGAGATGCTGTCTCACTTAGTCATATTTATGACTAACCCGTTGTGGATTTACTATTTTTAGGTCACATGTACGTCTCCAGTTGTGCACCAGAGGCCTACACCAGAAGAGTTAGACCAGGTATGGATTAAAGTATACAAAGCACTTGAGGAAGGATCCGAAAGCCATCTTCGTGACTGTAATGAAAATTATTGTGTATTTTTAGAACGTTTTGAAAGTCTGTAAAATGTAATTTGTAAATCAGCTGAAATAAAAATTGTTATGATTTTATTGTACTGTGATCTCTTATTGATTCTGTGCCGATCATTTTGGGAAGCCCAGACAAAGGGGTCTTCACACTAACAGGGAGAACGACAGTGACGGAAGCAGCAGCCGTCGGCGTCGATGGAAGTAGCAGTCGACGCCGTCGTTGGGATCGAGCACAGCAGCAGGCGGGCACGTCACGATAGGGCTGAGAACCTCCGTCGCAGTAGGGGGAAGAGACGGCCACTCCCGTCGATGGAGTCAATTGTCCATTCCGTCGACGATAGCTGGCGGGTTGCAGCTCGTCGGGAGTCCTAACAGCTGCGTGGACGGGAACCAGATTAGGGCAACGAAGAAAAAAGAAATAAGTCAAATAAGGCGGAAATCGGATAGAAGGCTTAGAAGTTTACGTCCCAACAAATTAGGGCAACGAAAAATTCCCAGAGTCAACTTCTAGTTCTGATACCATGTTGAAAGAAATAAGTCAAATAACGGAGAATAGAAAAGTGTATTTCATTCATCCACATAGGGACAATTTATAACATTACAATAGGACTCACAAACCTAAAACTACGATGTGGGACTAAACCCCATACACACACAAAGACTCAATTCCAATAACATCAACACAACTAGACCGACATCACGACATTTCTAACAAATACTTCATGTCAATTTCATGTATTGAGGAAAAATTATGTGTGTTCTTATGAGTCAAGTATTTTAGGAGTCTATAGTTTATACAAGAGGTTCAATTGTCAACAATATGAGAGATTGAAAGTTTGATTCCGGTTTTCTCGTTGTCTTGATTTTCTCTCTTACCCCTCTCTCTTTAGTAGAAACTATTCGACACGCTCCCTACCCCACTTCCTCTACCATTATTTCTGTATTACCCATCTTGAAGGCAGATCACCAAAGGGACTCATAATCTACTAATATAAGTAATATAAGTTGTTCCAACCTATAAAATAAACCTAAGAAGAGGATAATTCTAAATAATATTTAATGGCAACTAAATGCATAAAAATATATTATCCAAATGCAGCATTGATGCATGTTTCGACTGCATCATGTAGAAATGAGTTTATTGGTGTTTGACTGTAATCAAGTGGACTAGTAGCTTGGAATCAGCACTTTGTCTATTTCTTGTAATAAGGACATATTACATATGTTCTTGTGAGTCAAGCATTTTATGTATATTTTAGGAGTGTATCGTTTATATAAATGTTTCAATAGATGTGTATGCATATAGTTGGTGGTTAATGAAAACATTATGAAAGTTTGATTTTGGTTCTATCTCCCCGACCCCCCCCCTTAATTTTGTCTTTTATCACTCTCATTAGTAGTGGCTACCTGGCACTCTCTACATCGCTTACTGTTTCTACCATTCCTTCTCTTATTCTTTCTCTATAAGACTCTTGAATAATTTTACATTATTATGCACACTCTCCAATGGATCCCCCACGACACGAGAAGCCTCATGGGCCGTCACGTTGGCACGATGGGGTCCATTGCAATATGAGTTTTTTTTTAAATGTACCAATTATTTTGTTTATCATTTATTGTCACGATGAATCTTGGGTTCCCACTATTCTCCTTCTCCCGCATTGGAGTACTCTTCCAACACAATTTTCCTTGATTTAGGCACAAGGTTGATTTTGAGAGGTGTATGTGGAACTCGATCTTAGGCACAAGGTTGATTTTGAAGAGGTGTATATTACGTATACACCCGAATGATCCCCCACGACATGAGAAACACCCAGTGCCATCACCTTTGCCTAGTGGAATCCACTGAACCACTGCAAAATTATATCAGTTTCTTAAAATATATTGATTATTTAGTTTATCTTTTATTGTCTTGTTAGCGTGATTAACCTCCTAGATAAAGAAGTTTATGTGTAGTTGGAACGAATCTCATAGTTTTTATTTTGGATTTGACCTTGTGCTGGGTGAGGGAACCGACTTCAATTGTATGTTTAGTGAGCGCAGTCTCTCGAAGTATTAGTGTAATCATTTTTTTGTTTGGAATCTCTCCCCCTTTCTTCTAGTTTCATGACACGAACATTCTTTCTATTGCATTCAATCTCCATTATTTGGTACCATAGCCTAATTTATCTACCGTGTGTTCGATATAGATGTACTAAAGTTTCTCTCCTCATTTCCCCTCTTTAGACGCATCCCCCACTCTCTTACTTTCATGTGTACTGTACATGAATTTTCTATTTGAATATCCTCTCCCTTGTTTCTAGCTTGATAGCTGTATCTCCCTTTAAATAAAGAGTACAAACCTTCGAAAATTTCACATATTCTTGCAAACCCAAAATGTTTTTGCATGCAGACCTTAGTTGAAAGACACATCTCTCCTCCCTTTCTTTCCATTCAACCCTCTACCCCCAAAACAACTATTCCTTTTCTAAATTTTCACCATAAATTATTCCGTCGTTCAAACCCAATCACTTCAAATATTATGGTGCCCTACATCATCCATTTGATGCATATCATTGATCACATCATGTTGAAGATATTTTCATTCATCTTATTAGGTTTGATATGACCAAAACTATTAATTTGGATGCTAGATCAATGTTGTGTGCAATTGGTTCATTGTTTAATTACATATTTGACATCTTCCACTCCACTTACCTCATAAGCCTATCTAGTTTTACAATCTCCTTTTCCTTTAACCTTAACCATCTCACTATACCCATTTTTAGGCATACACATTATGCCTTATTTCGTAGTCAAGCCCAACTCTGAGCCAGTAATCTAGGTTGACTATTAGAGTACACCCGAGCCAGAGCTTGAAATTGCTCCATATTTTCCTGTCGACAGTATTCCCTGCCATCCTATAGTGAAAATACTCAATATTGTTGAGTTCAAGTTTGAGGTTTTGTAATTTTCCTTCAGTCACATTGATCAACAAACATCATGAGATGTTGACACGTGGTATTCCGTAAATTCATGTACTGCTATATGCTCAATCTCTAACAACATAGGTTGACTTTGCGCTGCCACTGTTGCAACTTCCATATTATTGCGTGGTCCTTGTTCAGATTGATAATCAATTGCGGTGGCATAATGAATGACTAGATTCAGAGCTGAAGTCCCAAGATCCTTTCACAGTTGTGCAATATACATCTGCTCTTGGATGCCCATTTGACAATTCTACCTCCACCATCACTAAGGTTGCTGCTTTCAATTCTTTAAAAATGTGTTTCTTTTAGTTTGGGTGAACTGATATAGGAATATGGCAAACTGTTGTTTCTTATTTGATTGTCACAAGCACCATGTGTCGTGTTTATGTTTATTGCATATCATGAACTTTTTGCATGTTTATCTTGTGTTTAGTTCATGTAATAAAGACACACGTGTTCTTTTATGAGTCATAAGTATTTGATATATGACTTGAGATCCCTTGGTCTATATAAAGTATTCTATAGTCTTTTCATCTCCTATTCTCGATTTCTTTTTCTAGTTCCTCCCCGGATTTTATTTTGTTAGGGAATCTTCTGTTTTCAACCAATCTTGATATAGAATCCACCACAATCTTCACTTTTGTTGCCCTACTCTTCGTCATATTGTCCTTAAGAATTTAGACTTGTTTATTAATTGCTTTAAGATTTAGAACCCTGCCCTCGATTTATTTGGACTAGTTTGTTTTCTTGTAGCATTATATCATGAAGCGTCTCTTGACACATTTGCATTGATTACCATAATGCTAGAAGCATTTATTGAAGCAACGTAGTTATCTTGTATTTATATGCCATTACCTCATTAGTGTCACTAACAGCTCCCTGAATACATTAGCAAGTGTTTTAGGAGAAATACCTTACTCATTTTTGTTTTTTCTTCCTAGTTAGAGAATAATTTTTGTTTTCTTATTAGCTTGGAGTTGTTTATGCTTATTGTTTGTTTCAGATGCAATTGCGTGACGCTATTGCTAGAGAGGATTATGAAGCTGCTGCTAAGCTCAAGCTGGCACTTCATGCTTCTAGAAAGAGTGATACTGTTGGCTCTGCAGTCCATGAGTACAATGTAAGAGTCTTAGGATTCTACTGATTCCTATTTGAAAATTTATTGAATCTACCTTATTTTTTTTTCTTGTGCTTTGCAGAAAGCGATTGCAGAGGAGAGATACACTAGTGCAGCTTTTTTCCGAGATAACGTTGGCACTGGATTGGTACATCTTAAACACAGGCATCTCACTTAATGCTTGTCATGCTCTTTTACGAGATATTTCTGCGTTGCATATCAGTAATCTGATAATACATCTGGCCGATGATTAATCTATAATGATGACTATTAAGTTGTGGGAATTTTTAGTCTGGTAGAATGACAATACATGTTAGTTGCTGGAATAGAGAATTGTGCTGATGACCTTATTTTCAAGTGCTTAGCGTGTTAGTGTGATCCAGGAACTTTAATAAAGCTACCTCTGTTGCAATCGTGTCACAATCTCATGTTCTACATAAAACTAAGAACAATGATGATGGTGTTGTGCCATGCCCATGTTTTCATAATTCTCTTAGTTACAAGTACAAAGTTTTTCTTCTATTTGTATTACTCTGGTTGGACCTTTATGAACTAGTATGTGTTCTCATTTTATCTCTTTTTTTGGAATCCGTCAAAGCCTGGTTTTGGGAACCAATCTTGTAAGTGTACCTTTGCGGGAGAATGTTTCTCGATGTTCGATATGTGATCATCTTCTACGTGCAATCAATTTCATGATCCAACAATGTGGTCCAATATGCTATTTCTCACCAAGTGCTACTCTAGGCCGCTATGGTTGCTAGTGAGGAGGTCAACTTCTCGCCCAAATGTGTTTTCGGCCCGATTTGCAACCCTCTCGCACTTCTTCCTCGCTTTTCTGCATGCGACCTCGTTGGCAGGGTAGGACTGTTACACATCCCTGGTACCATTCTGGCATCAACTCTACACATCCCTTGGTGATTCTCGGACTCTGCCCTTAGCCTTTCGTACCGTACCCCCTCAACCACTGGTGTTGTCCATCACCACAACCAGATTATGCCTTATCCGACCACTGCTCGTGTCTCATGACCTTGCACTAGCCCAACATTCTCACAATCGTGGACTCCCACCAGCTCAGTACGAAGCCACCACACAACAGACCAAGAAGCGTTTCGGTTCATATCAAAGCCTTGATTATCTTGACCAAAATCCCGATAGCTTGCCTTCTTGCTTTTGCATTTATTGTTTATATCAAACTCTTGATCCAACTGAGCAGGTTCCTTATTGCTCCATCAATGGTTTTCTTCTCGCCTCTGCCTTAATTTGTTTGGTGAATGACCCTTACTCTTGCAAGTCAGATTAACTCAATGACCTTAACCGCATGATTATGACCCTCTCAGCCCATATGGACAACATTGAGATATCATTGACCGACATTCTCCACGTTTTACGCCCATCCACGACTCCACGTTTTACGCCCATCCTTGCATTGCCTCCTTTTGAACTGTTTGATATCAAACGCACCAACATGGAAAGCTTGCATCCTCGCTTACCGACACCACCTCCACTTTCCACACCCCACAAATTTTCCGCGTTGACTGTATATTCCGATCTTTTGAGGTCACATATTCTTTCAGTTAAGTTGTGCGCCGAGTAGTTTTTCATACTGCAATCCACACCTCATGGTCAAAAAGTGTCTCTTTCCATGATCTATATGGGGGATCAATTCTTCACTGTTTGCGTTGGCTTCGTCAAACAAACCGAGCTATGACTTGGCAATGATGATGGGAAAATTCATCCTCAATTATATCGCGCAATAATCGAGCAATTGTTCGAGCGCTTATGTGTTGTGCACCAGGATCACCCAGTCTACGCTTACATCGATGATTTTGTGGAGTTGACCATCAATATTTTTGACCTTGTAATGACATATTACTTCAGTTACTTTGTCAATGTTCTCCAACATCATATTTTGGCACACCTTCTGTAACGGCCTGCCTCGCGCAGTGAGGTATTGTCCTTTCTGGGTCTTGGCCCGCACAAACCATTTGTAACGACTCAACCCTCATAATATCAGACGTATTGCCCACTTTGGTTCATCCCAGACCGTACTGAGCTGACCTACACGATTTTTCTTTTTTCCATAGGGGGCCTACGGGCACTTCCTAGGAGGCCACCCATCCCAGGTCTACTACAACTGGAGCACGCTTAACTATGGAGTTTCCAACACAACTCCACCACTTGCTCCGAAATGACGCCTCTGATATTTGATGCTCTTAATTATTACTTAAGCCCGACAATTTTTTCTCCAATTATGACGTGAAATTCACTTCATTCTTGCACCTCCTTTTACCTAGAAGCCTGCCAGGAGTTGCTTTTCCTAGGCTTCACTGCCCTCAAAGCACTCCTCTCCCTCATCGAATTCAGGATGTTTCAGGCTCCCCTGCTTCCGCATTGTTCGCCCCCGCACCATACATCGTATTGTAGGAGGTCTGGCTTTGATACCATTTGTAATGTCCCAACCCATAGAGCACTTCCTAGGAGGTCACCCATCCCAGGATTACTCTCACCGGAGCACGCTTAACTATGGAGTTTCCAACATAACTCCACCGCATGCTCCGAAGAGGCGCCTTTTGAGGGAAAAACCGTGCGGGTCAAGGCCCAGAGCGGACAATACCTCATTGTGCAAGACGAGTCGTTGCAATACATTCATTACCCCCTCCCTCTTCCTTACTATGCAACAAGATCCGTTTTGTCGAAGCTTAATTTGCCACAATGATTAACCTCTTCTTTGCCCATTCCAATCTACGCCTTCCCAATATTTTTCCCTCCTCACTCGTCCACTTCACCCAAAGATCCATCATTGACTTTCCACTACACCATTTGAAACCTCACATGAACCTCTTTAGCTCGTGTCGCCTCCTCTGCGTCCTTTCGACTTGTCTGCATAAAAAATGAACTACTAATCCCAATGATTATCCCATAAGGAAGACCTTGAACTATGTCGTCAAAGCCTTTGTTTCCACAGTAATTCCACTACAAATAACCTGCGCTCCTACATTTGAGTTCTTATATGTGTTTTGTTGTCTAACTGACAACATTCTATTTAACTTGTTAAAATGATAGCTTTGCAAGCCTTGAATCATTATTGTCGTTTGTTAATTTCTAAGGTGAAAGAGCTGCAAATATTTCAAACTTAATCATGCAACTATTAATTAAACAAGTCTGCTTTAGGAAATACAATTGTTGTTACTTTTCTGATCCATATGAGAACTCGATCGACACTTATGATACGATGCAAACTAAGCAACAATAATTGTAGAAATACACATTGGTAAATTTTAAAATTGGAGTTAAGGTTAATTTTTTTTTCAAATTTTGATTCACAAAGTTAACTAGAAATGAAAAGAGAAAATAGTCTGAAATAATGAAAACTTAAAAGAGTCTGATACATTTGAGTTCATAAATAGTTGATACAACAATTGAAAGGAAAGAGAAACTAAAGGTAGAAATTCTCGGAAGCTTATCCTAGGAGAATCTCCCCACTTGTGACCCCTAAAAAGCAATGTTCGAAGACGAGCTGTGCTAGTAAGAAAAATTATCTCTCTTAGTGACAGTAAAATAACTTAAATAAAATATGCGTGCATGCGTTTAAAATAACATTTTATACTAATTAAATGTATTCTATAGTTCTATGCATGTTTTTCTATAAAAGTACTTTTAAACGTAAATGTCTTTTCTATTACTTGATCTTATACTAAATTTTTCTCCAATTTCTGAATCATTAAAGTATAAGGATTCTAGGTTTCGTCTTGTATTTGGAATTGCGATGTCTTATATCCTTTTTTTAATTCTTTGTGAAATAAATTCTTATGCACAATCTAGCAATTTGAGTCTCCAATGGAGAACATAGGTGCCCTAGCGCGTCTCAGTCACGAACACAAAGTCGCATCTAATAATTTTTCTATGGGGTGTTGACTCCCAATTTGAGACTCATATGGTTTGCTACGCCCTATGAGTAAGCTAGTGTGCCTCTATCAATCACGAGAGGAACCCTCGATCGTGCCTCCTATTTATGTTCTTATAGTAGCCGGCACTAACAACAAAAAAGAAACACTCTCTTAATGCCACTAATCTTAAATTATTCCATTAATCTTTTACCTTTATATTAGTGATGACATGGTTAATCTTAAAGGAACACCCGTCTTACGCCACTTTAAGTTTTTGAATTACGTACTTTATTATCCTTGCATTTTAGGTTGTATCTCATAATAATTATACGCTTCATATACATATATCCATGTTTTTCATATCGTTCATACGTTTATAAAGAGGTACTTGATCACATATGATTTACTAGTTTACAAGATCCATATTGTGTTTAACGGAAGGGAAAAACGTTTCTTATGTTCTAGCATGCCATGTTCGCATTCTTGTGACATATTGATTGATTTATGATTTGTTATCCTCATCTATAATCGAAGTTCGATAAATATGATTTTATATTTTTTCATAACTATACAGGAAAACACATATATTGAACTACATGATATGTCTGACTAAAAGAAATAAAATTTCTTACATCGATATTGCAACGTTCTTAAATGCGACGTGGCGGCATGTTCCCCTTTAGGTTGTTCAGAAATCCAAGTAATAAGGATCCTCCTCGCTTCTAGGGTTTGTCTGAAACACAAAGGGAATAACACATCTTAAGGCAATTGAACACAGTTGATTTGGAGCAGCGACGAAAGGTTAGTCACAACTTTTCCACTGAGTTCTGTGATAAGAGATTCTAAATAGTAAATTGAAAATGAAAGGGAACTTAGAAGTGGTCGGCCACCCTCACACTCCAAAGCCGGCGAACTATAATTGCAGAAGAATTTAAAACTTACCAAGAGAACAAGGCTGGCGAGGTCTCGATCCAAAGCTACAAAGGAGATGCCCAAAATCTCAATTATTGTTATCAGGCGCTCCATGAGTACAGGAAGAGGGAAGACAGACGCCGATTGAAAGAATAGAGGACATTTGAAATGAAACTCGGAGAAAGAAAACCAAATACGTGCGCTTCCTGATGGTCGACGATCACGGCGCACCGTTGGAGGGCTGGTCGACAACGAGGAAACGCTCGTTTGCAAGCGGGGATTGCACAGAAGATGTCAGAAGAAGGCTCCAATCATAGGGGATTCGTCGGCTAGGCAATGAAGCGAATCGTGCGGCCCTTCCAACCCTCCTAGTCAACGAGAATTGCAGTCCTAGATGCAGTTTCTGGCTTTGCTAGAGATGAATATCCATAACCTTGTTTCTTAAAAGATCGAGGGTCGTGGGGAGTGGCTTTGTGCGCTCGGTTAGGAGACGAAAGGACCTGTTCAAGTTATAAAATTATGTCTTCTCTTTCCTTATTCTCATATTACAAAAATGTCACAACCCCCTATGCACTTATAACTTTAACTTGTATTCTCTCTCGCGCGCGCAAAAGGATTTTTTCAAAAAGAAATCATAAAATTTCTAAAAATATGACACATTTTTTTAAATCACCGATTACGCCTAAAATTAACCATAGCGGGATTAAATACCTCAATTCATCGCTGACGCCGATGACAATCATTCACGATCAGACTTTGAAATTAAAAGTTTATATTAAAATTAAATTTTCGGCTGTTACACTAAAATATCACTAACTCTGCATGTTCATTTGTATATGTTATTTTCTCTTAATTATAATGTTTTGGTGTAGTAGAACTAATGGTTGCTTTTTGGGAAAACTGCAGTTAGGATGGTGGGCTGGCATTTCAGATGGTGCTGATACCCATGGTCGAATTGTTCATATAAGTGCTGAACATGGGAGATATGTGGGGAGAAGCTATAGCTCAAGGTTTGTTTAACGTAGTTTATTTCAAAAGAACATGATGAACCGTCCAATTAGTAATTGCAATATCTTTAACTTATAATTTATTTACATGCATCTGCTGCGTTAGATTATAAGATAGTGGTTTGCAACTGTTCACTTGTATTGCAACTAAGTTGAGTATTTTTGTAAGCTGCGTTTTCATACTAACTATGGTATAATTCTTCAAAAGATGAATCCATTTGTGGATGTTGAGGTTATCTTAGTGGATAGAGGTTGGACAGCAAATGTCATTTCGACTACTTTTATTTAGCAGATCCATATGGGAAGTTGCAGAGCATCTTTTTCGTGTTATCTTACACTTTTCTGCTGATTAGTTGTAGGGAACGGCTGCGTCGGTTACTTCCACAGACATCGAGGGCCGCGGTTGGGGTCTTCTGTGATGAGGTCGGTGTCGAGTGGCGTTAAGGAAGCAGAGAACTCGTCTCGTTGGAGGAAGAGGACCGAACAATGGCTGCTGCTGTTGACGACCGGAATTTTTAGATGATCGAAGATGTGTGGGGGAGGATCGAGGGCTTTGATACCAAGATGTTATGGGCCTAGCCTGTAATGTCGTCGGAGGTGGCGGCGGCGGCGGAGGAGGAGATACAAGGGGAGCTGAGCTCAACCCGTGGAGAATGCATGGGGGGAGAGAAAGAAGGGGAGCCTTGTTCAACCCTAACCCTAGAAATGAGAGGAAGAGAAAAGAGCTAGAGAGAGGAATATAAATTTTATAATTTCATTCATACTCCAAACAATGACCCAAGGGGTCTATTTAAAAAAGTATGAGTGGAATGGATGTAAATAACCTCAAAATGAAAGAGATGCACAAAATATTAAAAACTATCCTAAAGACTCGTAATGACTCAACTCGATAACACTAGACTCATACAACTCAAAATAACATACTTAAAGACTTGTAATAAAATATGCGAACATAATCGGCGCGGATGATGGGGGCCCAAACAGTATCATGAGGGTGGCAATTGTAGCAAAGAGTACAAATTGGTAAGGAATGTTGTTAAAATGAAAACAAAAGGCTAAAGAATTGTAATAATTAAGAAGCTTGTTAGTTCTTTTTGTTAGAAATAATTAGCTACTCTAATATTTAATGTTTTATTTTTAGGTACTTGTAATACCCACTATATATATGTAGTGGAACTTTTATTATTAAGTAATAATTTGTGTATTGCAGTTTGACATGATATCAGAGCTTGCCTAGCCTCTCGCCCGTCGCTCGCTCGCCGCTCGCCCGCTACTCGATCCGCAGTCCGCCTATTCCCTCTCCTCTCTCCTCTCCACCACAGATCCTTCCCTTTCCCCTCTTCTTTCTCCCCTACCACAAGTGACAGAGCCTCCTGTAGCGCGCCGATTGGCGCACGGGCCGATCGGCGCACGGGACGATCGGCTAGGCCGAATGCCTCCTCCGACAACCATCTGATTTGCCCGTTTTTTTCAGAAAAGTTTCGCTTTTCCCTCCTCTATCACATACTAGGAGGATTGATTGATCACTTCACTAGATCTTCCTATATTATCGATCTAGTGTTCTTCCCCTCCATATGCTTCCTCACATGAAAGCGGTTCTACCTTCTTCTTCAGGCCTTGTTTGACTTCGAACCTCAAGGATTTATTGTTCTAGGATCCAAGGCGGTCCTATTAGTGGTGTCCGACAATTTTTTCGGTAACAACACCTTTCCGGCGATCTTTCGATGGCTATTTTAGACCTAATCCGAAATTCTTCGGCGTTATTTGTTCTCTGATTTCATAATGTCTGATGTAGTTGATTCTCATGACGACTCACAACCCGCTGGATCTACCCGGGTTGGGCACGGGCATACGACGTTTCAAATTACCACAATTTGTCTTGATACAACAAATTACTTATCTTGGTCTCAATAGATTGCCTTAGCCCTTAAGAGTCGCTGGTTGTTTGGCTAAGCGAAGACTGCGTCCACTTGGGGACAATGAGAATCAGAGAATTCTTTGATTATGTCGCGACCCGTCTCGACAAGAGTCAGAGTGCGCTTCGGGGGGGTCGTGATGCCACAGGCATGGGCGGAAGGAAAATTCATGCCTTCTAAGGCAGATGCAGAGAAGCTGATAATAAGTTCTAAAATAATTAATTTGAAGAAAAACAGTTTGTTTTGTTGCGGAAGATTTAAAATATGATAGTTTGAAACAGGTGCACATGCATTTTGCAAAAAAATAACTTATGATACAAGTTCTGATATTGATCGAAATGCAATGATAATTCAGAGAAATGAACATGCAAATCATGTCAAATTCTAGTAAATATATGATTTAACCTAGCAGTTGTCCATGATACAGAGAAAATGACTTATTATAATTATCACATAAAAGAAATATTTGACAGTAAAAAAAATGAAACATAAATGCAAAACCTGAAGCTTGGCGCAGATCGGCTCAGGAAGCAGGCGGCGCAGACACGAACGCTAAGGCAAATTCCAAAACAAGAAGGAAAAGCTTCAGAACATTGAAATACACAAGAGCAAAGCAAAATAAAATACGACCAGGAGAAACAGAATATTTGTGTACCGCTTTTCATGAAGCAGAGCTAACAAGATAGACAAGCAAGTGAGACAAGCAGAAATATCTAGAATTATTAGACTACTCTGAAGTATAGCATAAACATTCTTGCAACGACGTAAGCTGTAATCGTTGAAATGCGTAGGTGTTTACAGTGGGTGCACATGGTTCACACTCAAGTTCAAGTGTAAGTCTTACTAGAAAAAGAGTATTTCTTGCTTACCGTGACCATGCAGTCAAGACGATGCACCATCTAAACCCTAACTTCCAAGATTTGCTTATGACACGCAGGACCTAAGTGATTCAGAAATTTAAGCTCGCTATGACCGGTCCTTTGTTCCCATTAGGGATTCAAGAGGGAACCCAAGTCAAGGAGTTTCATCAATTAAACCCTACCTTTCAATGCTAACTTACGTTATTAATGACTTAGTGCAGGATTTCGTGGATTCTAGCATATCAAGACAAGTAACCAAAAAACTGATTCAGATATACAATAGTAGAATTTTACCAACGTGAACAGAGGTGCATGACATTAGATAATTTAAAAGATTCATATATTGGTGATTCTAACTGGAACGGACTCTCGTTAAAGGAAAACATCAGATCGAGAAATAAACTTTATGCAAGTCTTTCAACCAAACAGGCATAAGAAACAAGATTCGATGACTCAAGAACTCGATAGAGAGTTTTGAAACTTGCGGGTTCAAGAATTCGCGAGTAATAAGATTACTATACATCATTTTGGTTTAATAGGTACTCATCTAGATTGAAATCATTTAGACACAAGTATCTTTCAAGTAAAAATTTATGCGCTACGAGCATGATATATCAAAACACCAGTCATATACTTGCTAACCCGAATTCGGCATAATTGTTATCGTAACAATGTTGCTCGTGATTAACGTTCTATGATTCTTCAAATTATTTATCAAATGAGATGCAAATCATCTACTTGAATGTTCAATCAACTATCATTCACTAACTCGTCTTCCAAATATCCAAATACTATCATTTCTATTCACAACTCGTGTTATTCCAATCGCGTGAACCTCAAACTAATAACAAGTCTATTTATGGATTTGAGATCTAAATTTATTTGACAAAACATGCATTCAAACGTAAATCATAAAATTATAAGAATCAGACACAAGAATTGAAGCTCAATGTTTGCAAGAGAGAAGGATCTCTACTTGCCTTAAATGAGGTCGAATCTGATGGCGATGGCTAAGCGGCGCAAGTAAAAGCAAAAGCTCTATTGAACCTGTTCAAGATCAATATTTATAATATTCGACTTAGCGAAGTTCTCTACGCTTGCACAAATATTTGCTAATAGCACAACACAACAAGAGAAGGTTAGCGAATTACCTCCCTCAAAAGTGAGGGGAGAAGGAATTATAACGCGGAAACCGGAGATTTGGCGGCGCTTAGGTTGCGGAAACCCTAAATCGGAGAGGGATTTGGAGAGATCCCGCCAATTAGGGCGACAAATGGCGCCGGGGAGCACGAAAACCCTAGAAATTGGACGATTATAATGGGGTAAAATCATGAATCACAACATAGGCACCACTAGGGGCACAACAATATGCAAAGAATTTCAATTAAAATTGATTCAAGGAGGAAGGAGGAGATGCGTACCCAAGGGAATCGAATCCGGCCTCAAGGGGGCGAGGAAAGGAAAACCCTAGATGTCCATCTCGCAAAACCCGGCCCAGATGAAAAAGAAGAGGAGGAAACTAGGGCTTCCGGCCCTTGGAGGAAGTCGGAGGGGGAGCTGCCGGTCTTGAGGAAGGCTGCCACAGCCGGCTAGGGGAGGAGGAGGAAGCTGCCGACTGCTGGAGATCGGCCAGAGGAATAGCTGCTGGAGGCGGCTCCTTTGGAGGAGAGGGAAGAAGGGGCTGCTGGCCGGTTGCTGTCGGCCAGAGTAGGAGGAGAAGGAGCCGGCCATGGCAGGAGGAGGAGCTGTCGAGCTTGCAGGAGGGAGCATCGACGGCCATTGCAGGAGGAGGCGCAGGTGGAAGGCTGCTAACAGGAAGGAGGCGCAAGAGGCGGCGGCCACGGCTGGAGGAGGAGACTCCGGCGAGCAGGGAGGCGGAAGGTGCACGCGGGATCACCGAACGGGAGACGGGGGCACGCGCGTGAGACGGGGCTGCGGGAGACCTAGCCGAGCGAAAACGGGATTAAATCGGGGGAGGGGGGCTGCACGGGATTTAACAGAGGAGGGCTTGGGTTGTGGCTAGACAAATCAATTATAACTTTCCTTTTAATTAAAATAAATAGGGGTTGTTACAGATTGTGTCATGGTTGATTAATTTCATGCAAGAGGTTATTGCACGTAATTATTTATTCTTGGATACCGCTGCGGACATCTGGAGTCTTGTCGAATCTACATATTCCCAGAAAGGAAACGTCGCTTAGATATTTCAGCTACGGAGAAAGATGTTTCTCCTATGGCAGGGTGATCGTCCACCGTCCGCCTATTATTTGGAGTTCACTTAGCTATACCAGGATACTAGGAGTATGACCATTTTACCTCCTCGGCCTTGTCTACTCCGTTGATGCGATCCTTGTTTGTGCTCATGAAGATCAGAACAGAGTGTTGAGTTTCTACATGGTTTACACGGGGAATTTGATCAGATTATTTTTCAGATCCTTGGTCGCATTCCGGTCTCTTCGTTGTCAGAGACCTATAGATTGTCCAGCAGGAATATGGCCGCCATCAGTCTTGGAGTTTAGAGGTTCTCACTAGTGGTTCTGTACTTGTTGTTTCTCTGGAGGCACCAATACTCGAAACTTTAAGCCCAGACCCACAGACAAAGACCACCTGATGTGTGACTACTGTGGTCGGAGTCAGCATACTCGTGACACTTGCTTCAAATTGCATGGGCTCCCTCCACCGAGAGGTGGGATGGTACCTCGTGGAGGTCGCGGAGGCCGTGTCCGCTCCAGTTTTACCTCTCCTCACTCTGCTCACCCGACTGAGTTCATTGATGACAGTACCTCTGGTGGCCAGGTCTTTGACCCCCCTTCTCTACTTGGATCCTTTTCTACTGATAGGATGATGACCCTCCGCCGCATGATGCAAAGGTTATCCTCTGAGCCCACTCCCGGTCCATCCTCATCTTTTGCCCATTCAGGTACTCCAAGTGCTCACTTTGCTGCTGTACCGCCTACCACTCATTGGATCATTGACTCTGGACCCACTAACCATATGACTGAGTCATCGTTAGGTTTTGTTTCATATTCAGTTATTCACTATAGACAAGGTAAACATTGCTGGTGGAACTCTTTCCTCTATGAAAGGGATCTATCAATTGCTCTACTCTTACCTTGGCTTCTGCTCTTCACGTCCCTTATTTTACTCACAACCTCTTATTGTTAGTCATATTACAAACTCTATGAGCTACTCCGTCACTTTCTTTCCTTCTTATTGTGTCTTTCAGGACCTGCAGACGAAGGTGATTGGATCTGGTAGGATGCGAGATGGATTGTACGTGTTTAATGTTGTTGTTCCTCAGACTCTTCATGCTCACCAACTTCCTCTGTTGGCTACCTGGCATCGTCGCTTGGGCTATTCCTCTGCTACTACTATGCATTCTTTATTTCCTAGTTCTTCATCTTCTGTGTTTCAAACCTTTATTTGTGATGTTTGTGAACTTGCTAAAATAAACGTGTCTCTTTTCATCATATGTCTAAACCTTGTACTATACCTTTTCATACTATTCGTAGTAATATATGGGGCCCTTGCCCGGTTGCTTCCATCTTCGGTTATCATTGGTTTGTTACATTCATTGATTGCTTTTCTCGCACTACGTGAGTTTATTTGATGCATAGTAAAAGTGAAGTGTTCCCTCTTTTTCAAAAATTTCATAACATGATTTTTACTCAATTTGGTGCAACCATTAAAACTCTTCACATTGATAATGGTCGTGAATATATGGATTCTAAATTTGAAGGTTATTTGAGTAATCTTGACATCGTTCATCAAACCACTTGTGTACATTTTCCTACACAAAATGATATTGCTGAGCGTAAAAATCGCCATCTTCTTGAAGTGACACGATGCTTATTATTTACGATGTCTCTTCCGAAATACTATTGGGGTGATGCCCTTCTTACTGCTGCTTACCTCATCAATTGTATGCCTTCCCGTCATATGAGCAATCACACTCCTCTCAATACCTTAGGTATCCCCCTACTACTTTTTACCTCAGTGTTTGGATGTTTATGTTTTGTTCACATTCATAACATTACTCACACAAAACTTGATCCTTGTGCCCTTCAATGTATGTTCATGAGTTACTCTCCTAGACAGAAAAGGGTACAAATGTTATCATCCTCCTAGCAGGAAAATCTTTGTCTCTATGGATGTTACTTTTCATGAAACTACCTCTTATTATAAGTCCTCACTTCAGGGAGAGTCTTCACACTTGGAAGTGAGTGCTCCTACTTTTCCTCCACCTGTTCCTCCTCCATACAACACTCAGGGGGAGAGTGTGGATAAGGGGGAGAGTGTGGATATTCCCAAAGCAAAGGAATTGCAAGTGTATACTCAGAGAGGAAAATGATCAAATACTCGGTCGCATTCCATAATACCAGAGCCACTGCTGGATTCGTCTTCAGCATCCCTTGAGTTACCTATTGCTCTCCGAAAAGATATTCGCTCTTCCACTTAACATCCTTTATCTAACTATGTTTCATGTGCCTCTTTAACCTCTTCCCATAAAGCCTTTGTTCTTCTCTATCTTCCGCGTCTGTTCCTGGCTCATGACAGGAAGCACTTGGCCACCCAAAATGGACAAAGACAATGATGGAGGAAATGCAGGCTCTAGAAAAGAATCATACATGGGACTAGGTCAATCTCCCACTTAGCAAGGTGATAGTTGGCTGTCGATGTCTTTTTACAGTAAAGCAGAACTCTGAAGGTATTGTGGAGAGGTTCAAGACATGGTTGGTGGCAAGAGGCTACACCCAAACTCATGGTATTGACTACCAAGAGACATTTGCTTCAGTGCTGAAAATGAATTCAATCCGGGTCTTATTATCCGGTGCTTCCTGTAAAGGGTGGGATCTTCAACAGCTGGATGTAAAGAATGCTTTTCTTCACGGTGAGTTGGAAGAGGAAGTATATATGTCTATGCCCCTGGTCTTGTCCCTATCAGTTCAGAAGGGAAGGTTTATAAATTGAAGAAAACTCTCTATGAGTTAAAACAATCTCCGAGAGCTTGGTTTGGGAGACTTCACAAAGTCATGACCTCGTTAGGCTATACCCAAAGTCATGCAGATCACATTCTATTTATCAGACGAAAAGAGATGAAGCTGACTTTCCTGATTGTGTATGTTGATGATATGATTATTACAGGTGATGACATGGATGCGATTCGTGCTCTGAAACTAAAACTTGATAGTGAATTTGTAGTGAAAGACTTGGGTAAGTTGAGATATTTTCTAGGGATTAAGGTAGCAAGATTAAAATATGGAATTCATATTTCACAGCGGAAGTATGTCCTTGATTTATTAGGACATATATGAATGAGTGTTACAAGCCTGCTGATACCCTTTTTGAAGTCAACCACAAACTTGGACGTGATGATGGGGAGTCAGTGGAAGATATTTCGAGTTATCAGCAGCTGGCAGGAAAACTGATCTACCTATCTCATGCTCGTCCTGACATTTCATATGCAGTAGGAGTGGTAAGTCAATACTTGCATTCTCCTAAGGTCAGACATCTTAATGCAGTGCACAAAATTCCGAGTTATTTGAAGACCTCACATGGTAGGGGCATTCTATTCTCTCCCAGTGATAACTTAAAAACTGAAGTATATACTGATGTAGAATGGGCTGAATCAGTTGGTGATAGAAGATCTTCTGCAGGATATTGTTCCATTTTTGGGGCTAATCTGGTCACTTGGAGAAGTAAGAAACATGTAGTTGCTCACTCTAGTGTTGATGCTGAGTTTTGAGCTATGGCTCATGGTATATGTGAGGGGATGTGTCTTCGTTCCCTCTTGAATGATCTCGGTTTACTAGAAACTAGCCCTTTCAACTTGTATTGTGACAACAAAGCTGCAATCAACATTGCTCATAACCCTCTCCAGCATGACCGAACCAAGCACGTTTAAGTTGACCTGCACTTCATTAAAGAAAATATTATGAAAGGGATTCTATGTACCCCTTTCGTACACTCAGAGGGACAGCTTGCAGATTTCCTCATTAAGGCATTGAGCGAAAAAATATTTGTGACTATTATTAGCAAGTTGGGTATGAAGAACATTACATGCCCAACTTGAGGGGGAGTGTTAGAAATAATTAGCTACTCTAATATTTAATATTTTATTTTTTGGTACTTCCGTACTTGTAATAACCTCTATATATATGTAGAGGGACTTTTATTATTAAGTAATAATATGCGTATTGAAGTTTGACACTTTTGACACCCTTTTCTTTCAAACTAGCTGAAAACTCAAGTTGTTGTACTGCTTTTGAATTTCTTGTTGGCTAACTCTGGTCCCCCTTTTTTTACTTTAGCTTTCACGTTTCCACTTACGTTATCTCATTTACTTTCTATCGACAATACTCCCTTTAAAGCAAGCCCGCTAAATCAAATATGCGTGTATTTTTACTAGAGGAAAAGTTTTTGATGCCTATGACCTCAATTGTATTGTGCAAGGGTGCCAAAATACCCAAAGAATTTTTGGCTTAGTCAAGAAGATACCCGCGCGAGCATCGTAGAGGAGATACGAGCTGTTACCAAAACTAGTTTTTTGTTCACGTTATTTGCTTACTATTGAGTCCTTATATTGAAGTGCATATATGTCCTTGAACTTGATATCTGAACTGAAGGAACTTTAACTGGGCTGATTTAACATTTTCCCTCAAGGTAAGCATGACAGTCAATCATGCTTAAATTTGCGTATATTTTTATAAAATATGCTTTGCTCAGCTCTTTTGTAAACATGTATTCCGACTTTCTATCTGTCTATGCTTCAGATAAGGTTGAAGTCGCTGAGTGTTTTAATGTTATTGTTTTTTTAATTTTTTGTCAATGAACATAATACTTTGTTTGTTTTGAGTTTCTTGATTGTTTATAGCTTATCTGTTCAACAATACATGACAATAACGTATTAATAATTCATTAAATTCTTTGTAATGTACTATTCTACTTATTGGTTCAATATTCAGTTGTAAAATCTCGTGCACTTGTTTTTAAGCTCATTTGTAATCTCATTTATAAGCTTGTTTAGTATTTGCATATTAAATCTTAGAGAGGCAAGCACAAACCAAACAAAAACCAATCACAAGTCAATGTTGATTATAAGCAATTTTAAATAGGACAAGTAGAGAAGTCAAGGAGATTATAGGAGTGCTCCACTAGTTCTCAAGCTTATCTCAAACAAGCATTACTATTCTATCGGAGCACTTGTTTTTATGTTCTGCATGAAATTCAATTTATTCGTAATTTTTTTTTGCTTATATGATGGATCTCTGAGAGAAATTAGCTTCCATGGAGCCAACAATGGAAAATGTTGTGTATTTTTTTTAGCTCAGGTGAATCTGCAATTTATTGAGGTCGACATTTAGCCTATTTGTTTGTAATGAGGTTGCATATGGAGTGATGTAGGGGGAATCTACATATGAATGACGAGATGCCCTAACCCTAAATGAATGCGAGCAATTTTGCCACAAATGTAAATGAACTACGGGCCAATGGAACAAAAGATGCGAATGAATGCTTGCACACAATCCAATTGACTAAGGGTCTGTTTGGGACAACGGTTGCGGCTGAAAAATCTATTTTCCAGCCACAACCGCTGATTTATACCTGTTTGAGGGAACAACTCTTTCAAAATCACTTTTTTAAATACCCGGCTTTAGGGTCTGTTCAAGAATCTGCCGACCCCCCACTTTTGTTCTCCCATAATCGCGATTCCTGGACCCCCCCAATGACTGCGCAACAACTCATCCATTCCTCTGCTCCCGTTTTCTTCTCCTCGACGGACATCACGAGCCCAACGATTCCTCCACTCCTCTAGTCGTCTTCTCCTTGACGAGCCCCTTGTCGTTGCCGAGCTCCAACATCCCGTCGTAGTTTTCTCCTCGTCTGGCATCAGTGGTCTTCTCCTCGACGAGCCCTAAAATCCAGTCGCTGACCACGCCTGCTCCTCTTCCCGATCCCAGGTTAGAGCCACCGTTCTCTCTCGTCTTCTCCTCGACGGATCGGTCTTCTCCTCGACGAGCCCTAACCTCCAGTCTTGATTCCGAGCCCTGCTCTACCAGATTCCGAGCCACGCCGATTTTGTTCTACCAGATTTACTCGATTCCGAGCTCTGCTCTTCAGATCTGCTTGATTCCGAGCCCTGCAACATCAAATTCTGTTCGATTCCGAGATCTGCTTCATTCAGGTATTTTCTAATTTGATACATTCTCTACTTTGATACATTCTGGTATACATTAATGTAAATTATAATTTGTGTTTGCTTGTGTGTGTGTATGATTTTTTTGTGTGGAAGTGTGTGGATGAATGTGTATGAGTGTGTTTTTTGAGTGGAAGAAGTGTGTGTATGGATGTGTGTTTGTGTGTATGTATGTATGTATGTATGTATTTTTTGTGTGGAAGTGTGTGTTTGTGTTTGTGTGTGGTGTTTATTATGTGAATTATAATTAGTGTATGCTTGTGTGGTTTTGTGTGTGCGTGTGTGTGTTTGTGTGTGTGTTTGTGTGGATGATTGTGAATGTGTATGTGTATTTGTGTGTGTATGTGTATGATTGTTTTTTGTGTGGAAGTGTGTTTGGATGATTGTGAATCTATATGCATATATATAGATGAGTGTGTGTATGTGTGTATTGTGGACGAGTGTGTATGTGTGGAGGTGTGTTTGTGTGTGTTTTTGGATGAGCGTGTATATGTGCATGTGTGGATGTGTGTGGATGTGTGTGAGTGTGTATGTGTGCATGTATGTTGATGAGCTAAACATACAGTGGTTGTGTGTATGTGTGCATGTATGTGGATGAGTGAAACATACTAGTGGATGTGTGTATGTGTGCATGCATGTGGATGATTTTGAATGTGTATGTATATATATACCATGACATTGCATAACTTCATTTGTAGACAACTAGCTCGATGAGACCCAAAATTAAATGTTTGCGATGATGATCACTCATTCATACCCCCAGAGGATGATGACCTTACAACAGAGAATGATATTGAGACTGATATGTTTGATGCTGGGGGAGCTGATTAGATGTCTGCAGTACGAGATAATATTGCTGAAGAATTGTACAACGCTCGCAGGTGAAATTTTCAGGTATTCTTACAAACTCTAGAAATCATCATTTTCAAAATTATGATTAATATCAATTTTTTTATCGCACATGTGAACAAAAATGATTGGAAGATGCGGAAAGAATGCACCAGAAAAACCTATTTTTTTCATGTTATGTTTGGGAACAAATTTTTTTATTGATATGTTTAAATGTCTTGTAATATTTTTATTTCTATTATATTTCAATATTGTCGTTTAGAAAAAAACAGCTCTCAAATAGCTGTTCTACCAAACAGTCTTAAATGAAAAAGCTCTGTTTCATCAGCATTTATACACAGACTCTCCAAACAGCCTGTTCAAAACAGCTTCTAAAAGAGTTATGTTTAATCAGCTCTATTAGATCAACATCTTTCCAATCCGCAACAGCTCTCCCAAATAGACCCTAAATGGCTAAATGCTAGTTGGCCCTAATTTTAACGTGATGCAACTGACTCAACAAACAATCAGCTCCACATGCAATTAATTAGACAATACAATTTAAAATCGCTTATTTAGTCACAATTAATTTATAGGCTATCAAATTAAGTAAGAAAGAGACTTGCAAATGAATTAAGAGTGCAAAAAAATTAAAAACATATGACAAAATAAGAAATGCACGTTAAATGAAAGTAAAAGAGTCAAATTACATTAGAGCATAATATTTCTAGCAATTAAGGTACACTAGTTAAATGTGAGCAATGAAAGTTAAGAGTAAGAACTCACCAAGAGATTGGGACTGGTGGTGAAGTGGGACGACCACAGAAGTATTGCGCGAGTTTTGATGTATTATGAGCCTTTTATTGGTTTCTCAGCCTATATAGTTCCACTGTACTGTCGTATTTACATCCAGTTCTTCCTTTTTTTTACGGACGATTAGGGACACCGTAAAGATGTCATAGGTGTGTGGATTATATTATATGGATCTTCTTCACCATCTTCCCCATCTATTGCATCTACTTGTAGTTATCTATTCTTGTTACTTCCCATTATATTTGACACAAACTTCTTAGGCATTTAAGAATTTTCATTTCTACCGCGACGAAGACCATCTACGGTTACCCATAGATAGGGACAAAGCTTCAAACAACATGTGTCGGGTTAGCATATCGAGCCTAGGCCTGTCTGCCATCCGCTCCAGAATAGATTAAGGTTTTCGAAAGAAATCTGCCAGTGGAGGAAGATTCCCTACAAGGCCGCCTGACCTCTTCTCTTCAATGAGATGGTTATCCGAAGAATTAACAACTCCGAACATAGGCAAGCCGATTATACGTATAAACACTTATGACCTACCCCTCTTATGCCCCGCGAAAATGACCTGTTACGGGCTTCACACGCAGCTATTATGTTGTCTTTAATAGAGTCAGTCAAACGTTATTATGTTGTTTTTAATAGAGGCAGTCAAGCGTTATTATGTTGTCTTTAATAGAGTCAGTCAAGCATTATTATATTGTCTTAGGCGTTATTATGTTTTATTATTGATTGTATTTATGTCACATTTTATGTGAGTTCAAGTGTTAGGACTTATTTGCACTTATGTCATTTGTAAGTTTATTTAAAGGATCCCCTGGGTCTTGGACTGATATGCATGAATTAGTCCATGCTCTTGTCTTGCATGAGATCGTGAGAGCATATCCCTCCTAGGCAGTCGTGGTTTCGGCTCTGTAGTATCATCTGCCTCCATCATCCCCGCCTCCGACCATCCTCCGACAACTTTTCTGACTTTCTACGACGAGCCCATAACAACTTGATACAAGAGTGCACTCCTCGCTGTTTCCTCACCTTATGACCACTTCCAGACCAACTCACCATCTAAGCAAGAAGTCACAGCTTCAGCCCATAAGAGCTCACCGAGTCATAGTTCATTGTCTGTGACCCTCGACGAGCAGGGAGCAAGTCCTTGATGATGCTCTTCTGCCCTGCAAGCCTGCATTACCCGTGTGCATGCTTTACGACACCTTCCTACGCACCCGCTTACCACAATTGTTGTCTTTCCGCGCTTGAGCACGCGTTGCTCCTTCCTAACTAGATCCTTCATCATTTTCTAGCGCACACCCTAGCAGTCCTGCTCCTCGAGCCCATAATTGTAGGCACTTTTTTTATCCCTGTTGAAATATAAGAAAGAAAATACTCGATGCAATTTTATTCTTCCACAACTGGTTAATTTATAGGGGTTACATGGACACAGACTCATGATGTGGGACTAAAATCATACTGACTTGAGGACCTAAATGAATCTAATAATACAATAACTTCAACACTCCCCCTCAAGCAGGAGGGGAAACCTTCAGATTGAAAAACATCATAAAAAGAAAGGTAATGGTGGTAGGCTAAGGGGGACAAATCAACAGACGAGCCACCAGGGATAATCCGTCGGGGATAATCTGCACAAAGGGTGGTCCCACACGTCATGGTCCATCGACAATGAACTTGCTGGATAGAATCAACATACGGGTGATCGGGGATACTCTCACATGATACAACCCGCTGGATAGAAATCAGCAGACGGGTGACCGGAGATACTCCCACACGATACAAACCCGCTGGATAGAAATCAACAGACAGGTGACCTGGGATACTCCCACACGATACAACCTGCTGGATAGAAAGGTCAACCAACAAAGACCATACCAAACCTATCCATCAACGAATAAAATTGGGGAGACAAACAACACAAGAAATATGCTTGGAGGTCGTGTAGGACTAAGACGAGAGTCGGGAAATATCATTCGAGTCGCCTTCGTCTTAAACACTCCCCCTCACGTGGAACACACGTGCATGAGTGCATAACAACAAGACACTCAATGAACCCTAACAATACAACAAAGACACATAATAAAAAAAACAAAGCATTACAAAACTTCAGCATCTGCAAGAGATTACCACCTAAGAGGGGGGGGGGGGGGGGGGGGACAACGACACTCTTTATATGTTGTCACGTCCTATCTTACCACATTCTCCTTGGCGTGTGTACCATCTTCCGTAGGTCTAAGATGGCCCGCAACATGCTCCTTTTGCATTCTCAAGATATTTAGATGCATTTTAGGC
The DNA here is from genome assembly GCA_033032865.1 of Dactylorhiza incarnata. Lineage (NCBI taxonomy): Eukaryota > Viridiplantae > Streptophyta > Magnoliopsida > Asparagales > Orchidaceae > Dactylorhiza > Dactylorhiza incarnata. The sequence continues at coordinate 2,728,718 of JAWHQI010000061.1, read as the reverse complement.
TATAATATTTACTTCCAACATTGTTCACCCATCTTGTAGGGACTATTTTGTTCTTATGTTGATGATACAGTCATTTTGGGTGGAGAGTCTATTCGTATTATGGATTGGACATTAAGTTCTTGGTATTCTTCAATGTTTTATTTGATTGAACATTATTCTTTGCGTGAATACTTTCTAAGTTTATTGGACATTCTTGACGGAGCTGCAATGACAGTCATCCTCTTGTTAATGCTACATCATCCGAGCTTCATGCGAAGTTTCATTTTATTGACATAGTGCTTTTAGAGAATCGTCTTGATATAGACAGATTGTTGACAATCTGATTTGTTAGTTGTCCAAACATTGCTCATGCCATTCATATTGCCAACAAGTTGGCCTCATCATCTCATCCATTTCATTATGCTATGTATCTTCAAATAATGCATGTATGTGATGCACTAATATCAATTCATTTTCTACTTCTTTTTTGCTTCCTCTCTGGAGCTTTGAAAAATTCCAATGGTACTTTACCATCAGGTTCTTTATGTTCCTTGGATATTCTTGAAGCACGTTGTTGTATCATGGCCTCATGATCGACACTGAGGTAGAGTATCATGATATAGCTTCGATTATGGTTGAGGTGACTTGGCTTCTCTAGGAGTTAGTAGAGGTTCATACTAGTGTAGTTTGGATTACTTGCAACATTATGTTTCATGAGAGATCAACACATATCGAGGTTGTTAGACATATTTTTAAACGAATTTTACCGTCGCATTTATCTTCGTCGATGCAGTTTACCAGTGGCTTCACGACGGTTCATACTGTGGAGCGCCATCTTTACATCATGATTTTGGAGAAAAGAATATCCTCTATTAGCAATAATAAACCACTAGTTATGGACAGGGTGCAAGCTAGAAATGCATATATGGCTAGAGAATAAAATGTATAATTAACATCCCATGGTCCTGGCATGATGGATTTTCCTTTATGCGGTAGAAATGTAAAATATACATTTCTTTACAACTGATTTTATCAAGTAATTTTTGAATAAATCATGATTGAGCAAAAAGATCTCGCTCTCCACGTTTCTATTTTGCTTCGCACAAATTCTTTTACTGTCGTCAATAATTTTGCCATTATTTTCAGGCAGCTTGCTATGTCGAGCACTGGTTCTCCATTATTTGAAATTTATTTCACTTGTGGTGATGAAGGCTACAAGCAGCAGGTATTTATCATGATTTATTACAGTTTTGTTTTCACAACTGTGGCATATAATTCTCATTGGTAGGCGGCATATAATATTTACTACAATCCGGTTTATTAAGCCATTGCAGAGACTTCAATGGAATCTTAAAGATTTTTATGCTATCCAAATTCCTTGGCAAGTGGGAGTTAAAGGAAATTTAAGGCAAAGACCATTAATGCCTGCTATAATGTGAAAAGTTATATTCTAGTGTCATATTTTTTCTTAAATTGCGAAGCACTGAGATGGCTTCCTTCCACAGCTATAGCTGCATGTATTATGGACTTCTATGCCGATTGATTCTGAGTTATGCATTTTCAGGCCGTCTATTTGAAGCGCAACATTGGGCATAGCACACATTTATCAAAGAAATCCACAAACAAGACAGCCCAGAGCATAAATGAAAGTATTGACTCAACCGAAGGATCAAATGATATTCCTTCTGAAGATGTTAAAACTATTGAAGAAGTGGATGATGATTCGGATTGGATTAATGGGCTATCTGGTATCAAAAACATTTTGCAGGATGTGATCCCTGGTGTCAAGGTTAAAGTCTTGAAAGTGGTAGCCCCAGGAAAAGTGGATAGAGATCTGATTTCTAAAGTTATTGAACAGATTATAGAGGATGATGAAGATAGTGATGAAGAGATACAGGATTCTGAGGAAGAATATGTTAAAGCAGAAAGCGACGTGGAAGAAATTGAGATGGTTGGTGGAGATGAAACCAGTGATACATCTGAAGAGCAAAGTGAAGTCTCAGTGAGATTTGTTATAGGTTCTCTCTTCGAAAATATGACTGTTGATGTGCCTCCTAAAGATCAAGTTCGTGTTCCAGCTGAGTTAGAGATCAAGGACCATCTATCATTTTCTTTTTCGGTCAAGAAAGAAGATTTGCCACTTGAAACTCGTGCAGGACAGGCTTTGCAGAACAAGATTGTTGCACGTTCTTTACAGAGGAGTTCTGATCATGTTAGATCTGATCGCGCTAAGGACTTCACCACGAATGAGAAAAGACCTATTAAGGTTCTTACTTCATTCTCTAAGTTTTACTGTTTCTTATTTCCTTTGCCTATAATATTAGATAATAAAATGCTTTTATAACTGAAACTAACCCTATGCTGTCCAATGTCACTGTTATTTTATATAAAGTATACTATAGATCCAAAAAAGTGGCGTTATTTTAGCCATTAATAAAAATTAAACTTTACTTCCATGTGAGATAATTAGTGGAATTTGTTGGGGACAATCAGTGATATTACCATATTTATACTAGCATATTCTTTTCAACGAAAGTTTTAAGACTAAGAGGAAGACATTTGATTGAAGCGTTTTTAATATTAAGCGTTTAAGAACAAATGATATTTTCATGTTTCTGATTATTATAAATGAATCAAACTTCTACAAATAAGTTAAGAGGAAAGAATAACCGAATATAGACTAAGAAATAACTTGTTTATTTTAGAGATTCAAGTTGGTTTAATGCTAGAAATGTCTGTGTTGTGGATGCAATTTTAGTGTGAAGACGGTTAATTTAAAAAGGGGCAGCCCGGTGCACAAAGCATCCCCGCGCAGCGAGGGTTCAGGGAAGGGTCCCACCACAAGGGTGAAATGTAGGCAAACCTTACCCTGCATTTTTGCAAGAGGCTGCTTCCAGGACTCGAACCAGTGACCTCAAGGTCACACGACAACACCTCAACCGGTGCGCCAAGCCTCCCCTTCAAGACAGTTAATTGAAAAAAGTAAAAAAATTCATACGATTTTTGTTGATGATGAGAAGGTGATGCAGGGGTAGATTGACAATGAAAGATGCCCTAAGATGCGACTCAAAGTGAAATGTGATGCACTTATTGACAAACCATAATGTTATTGCAAATGCAATAACCAACCCGATTTTATTAGCAATGAGCAATTTAATTAATATAAAACTTAACAAATGCACAGTTGATTATTGAAAAAGAGCAAATGACAATTCTCTCAGAAAGTCGCCCTTCCTTAGGATATGCCCTCGGGACTAGATCAATCACATGCTAGATGTCTCTCAAAGAAGGGAGCTCATTAGGGAGCTCCTTAGGCATGATATCCAAGTATGGGACGTCTGGATCAGTGATCACGATGTCTGCAGAGGCCTCAGAAGCCATGGTGGCCACCACTACATACATAACCCCAGTATCTAAACCTTCTCTCAGAAAGTCGCCCTTCCTTAGGATATGCAAAGGTCATTGAGTTGGGTAGGAGATGGGATGATCTTTCGTCCCTTATCAAAGAATACATACATGTTAGATCGGCCATAACTTGTGACATTGCACTCCTACAACCATGGTCGACCAAGTAACACGTGTGCTATGTCCATGAGTATAACATCACACCAAACCTTGACCTCAATGGACGCTAAACGAATTGGCACCATGCACCTTTGTGTAACCTAGATGGTAAACTTGCCCACCCAAAGGATGCAGTAAGGATGTTGATGCGACTCGACCGTTAGCTGCATACGCTCTTGACCTTTCCTAGCTATTATGTTTACACAACTATCACTATCTATAACTAATATGCAGGGGCCGCCTGCGGTGGAAAAATAGGTGTAAAAGATAGTGGTGCGGCGTCAGTTCTCTTCTGCACTAGGGGTGTACAAAAGGCAATAAATAACTTCTTACCCCAGCGATCTCTCAACATCGCTCTCTCACCCGTCCTCAACGGTACCTATAATCTCCTCAGTGGGTGTATCCTCAGTCTCAGTGTTGGGCCCACCTTCTTCTTCATTCAATAAGTTCTTAATCGGGCATTGCGCAACCACGTGCCCCCTACCAGAGCACCAATAACATTGTACACCTTCCAGTTTGGGAGGCCAGGAATGATCGCTTTGCCTTTCGCATCTGCAGGGATGCGAGGAGGCACTGTGGCAGTGTTCGTGGTCGGGAAGGGTCTCCTAAATGTAGAGGTATCGGGTCGAGGGGCGACCTGCCTCGGGCCCGCAGTGCACATGTATTGCTCATATGCAAGTGCTAGCTGAAACACCTGCTCGACTATCTCTACTTTGTGGGGAATCAGTTCCCTCTGAATTTCAGATCCGAGTCTACCCCGAAAGCGGAACGCCGTCGTGAGGGACTCTAAAATGTTGTTCCTCACCACTAATTCATCAAAACACAACATATACCCGACAATAGATAGGGTACCATGCCGAAGAGCGTAAAGATGGTCTAACATATGATCACGATATGAGGCGGGAAGATATTTGTCCTTCATTCGCTGTTTCTTCTCAGCCCATCTGTTGTTAGGGTAATATCCATTTCGCTCAAGAGATCGCTTTAAGCTCGTCCAGTAGATCTTTTCCTGCCCATATAATTTCATTTTGGCAAACCGTACCCACCTCTCATCACTCATCTCGTACCACTTGAAGTAGTGGTCAATGTCTAGAAGCCAGTCACTAAATTCCTTCGGGTCCAGGTGATCGTCGAAGAATGGTGTGTCAATGCGAATGCGTCGGGTAATGTCATCTTTGGCTGGGGTTACTCCACGACGTGGCTCTGGGTATTCATCGTAATGGGCAACATAATTATAATTGTGTCTTGCTGGTGAAGTACGCCCCTGCGACCTGGTAGCGGGTTAAATGAGGTTCGACGAGAGGGCGGTGGTGTCTCATAGGGGTCGGGCCGTGTCGATACTCATAGGCCTGCTCGGGATTCCTTCTCGTAGGAAGAGCCGGATCTCGGTGTGGCAGGTCTCTAACACATCTATCAGAGGGTGGTGGGGGCATCTCAGGGATCGTCCGGAAGATCATCATAAGTGGGGGTGGAGCCTGACCTCTAGAGATGTCTAACTGATTAACTATAGTGCTAACCCTAGCAATGCCATTCCTAATGACGTAAAACTGGGCTCTTATCTACTCTAATCGATCAAGGACGAGTCTTTGGAACTCGGCGGGCGTCATATCCGAATTTGAGCTGGCAGACCGATCGTCAGTAAGGTTCTGGTCAGACATGTATGAACGAAAAACCTACCACTACGTAGCATATAATGTAGCCCAACCTGGGGCTTTGATACCAATTTGATGCATAGGTAGGTTGACAATGAAGGATGCCTTAAGATGCGACTTAAAGTGAAATGCGATGCCCTTATTGACAAACCCTAATGTGAGTGCAAATGCAATAACTATCCTGATTTAATTAGCAATGAGTAATTAAATTAATATAAAACTTAACAGGTGCACAATTGTTCACAGTAACTTTTAATTGGAAAAGAGCAAATGACAATCCTCAAACGATTGAGACGTAAGTATTTAATTTTTGTATACGCTGAATACGTTTTGCAAATCAATTGATTTCACGAAAACAAAATATATAAAGTAGCATCCAACCAAATGCAGTCCGAGTTAAAAATAGAGCAAGAACACTAGACTAAGACTCACACCTGCATATGGCGACGGGTTGGAGCATTGGAGATGTCTGAAGGCTGCCGGTCTCTTCCAGGAAATAATATTGCGGAGTAGAAAATCACGACGGGGTTCGTTAGAGTGGGGGAAGGGATGATCGGCTCTAGGATGGGGGCTTTGGGTTGTGGTGGCTGTGGGAACATAGGGGAAGCTCTGTCCTGCGGTGTATGAAGGAGGGATGGGGCTGGTTGCTACAAAAATGGAGTGGGAAGTAGAGGATCCCGTCTGGTAGAAGTGTTGGAAGGAGAAATGGAGAAGTGGGGGGAAGTCGGGTGAGATCATGACTAGGTTTTGGGCTGCTGGAGGAGTGTGGAGGCTTTGCGGTTTCAGAAGGGGAAAGGAGGAGCGAGACTGTGGTTCCAGGAGTTTGCTGTAGGATCGGGCTGGATCGGCGGAAAACAACGGGAAAGGCGGGAGGCAGGGAACAAGCGACTGCTGGGATCGGTCGGCGGGAGGAAGTGGGTTTTGTAGGCGTAGGGTCAACTGGAGTCACCACCACGAGTCTCGCCCGACGTCGCACCGAGGGAGATAGAAGACTGACGGTTCCGAATAGGAATCTAAAACCCCCCTCCAAACTGATGCATGCACACGTGTGTATATATATATTATTCTAAAAGCTATAACTTCTGGTTGTGAATTATGAGCATCAAAGAAATCTGGGCCGTCCGATCCAATCCCCATGATTGAACCTGCATATGAAACCCTCGCTTTCAAGCCTTCGCCTCCCCGATTCCTCACGTAATCGCCGAGCACCGCTTCTTGCAAAAGGTAAACCGAGCGAAACCACGAAACTTCGCGCGACCCTCCATCTATCCAGTCTCGTCTTCCCGCATGAAATCCTTTAGCTGCCTCCTCTTCATCAATCGCCGGTCGTCGCCTTCGCCGAACACCGCCGATTCTCTTTATCACCATCCCAAATCTTTTCATCTATCCTTCATCCCGAAGCCATTGGAGCAGAAGAAGCCGGATCCCAATCGCTGCAAGCCCGAATCTGGAGTGATTCTTTATCGTTAGCCGCAACTAAAAACAATCAAAATCCTAGACCAGGGAATCGCCTCTCCTGCAGTCCAAATACCTCCTCCAGCCATCATTTCATTCACCGTGCACTTAGGCCCTCTATCCGATTAGTTCCTTATTCAGGTATCATTTTTATTCTTGCGATTTATTTAGAAATCATAATGTAGAGAATGAAGGAGAATAAGTCGAGAATGAAGGAGAAGTACAGAAAGGATGATAAGAAGTAGAGAATGAAGGAGAAGTATTTCTCGAATCATCATATAGAGCTCTATCTGATCAGTTCCATGTTTAGGTTCCATTATTTTCCTCATTTTGATACTTCATTGTTGTTCATCCTCTATTATTTTGATACTTTATATCACAGTTAGGATATAAAGCTTCAAAATAAACCCTACAATTTTCATTTTTTTTGCGAATTTATTTTGGAATCATCATTTAGAGAATGGAGGAGAAGTTGAGAATGAAGGAGAAGAAGTAAAAAAGGATGATAAGAAGTAAAGAATGAAGGAGAAGTATTTCTAGAATCTTCATATAGAGCTCTATCCGATCAATTCCATGTTCAGTTTCCATTACTTTTACAAATTTATTCTGGAATGTGCGTTTATATATACTAATTTCAGGAATTCCTCATTTTGTTACTTCATTGTTGTTCATACTCTGTTATTTTGATACTTTATATCGCAGTTAGGATAGGGGCGAAGCCCCGTGCTCAGTTGGCATAGGGGCGGAGCCACGTTACGCTGCAGTTTGGCATAAGGGCCAAGATTGGAGCCGCGTCACGTTCGCAATTCAGCATAGGGGCAGAACCTCGTGCTTGTTCAGTCGTCATAGGGGCGAAGCCCTGTGCCGTTGCGGCCAGGGTACTGTCACGGCTGGGGATATTCGAGTGAAACAATAACAAGCTGAGCAGAACAATATCCAACGATGGAAGACTAAATTTCATTAACGTTGCATCAAAAACTGTGAAATCATCAAGTATAACAAGTGTTAATACATTGATATTCATAAATGACAGAATTCCGTACATTAAACATTATTCAGTACTGTCCACCTTCATAATAAATGGAAAGTACAACAAATGATCTTACATATACAAAATCTGAAAGTATGCATGTAGACATTGAATTCAACCCTAATGAAATAATACTTAAATTTCTTATTATCTTGGCATATTTTATAATCTTCATAACTTGCAAAGTTATAATCAACGTGGTATGAGCTTTAATGAGTTCAATGGAACACTAAATTCAATATCATAAATAGGAGTATAAATAAAGAGAGACAAAGCGTAATTGAATTTATATCATGTAATCATTATCTCGTATCATACATAAGGGAAATGTTTTTTGAAACTTTGATCATGCCAATCATCAATTTAGCGATCCTTGATCATGGACTATTTATCATACATCATGCATGCATAGTTATGGCTCAATATTTTTCTACACATATAATCCCCTTAGCATTATACCCCAATTTAGTCTATGAAAACCGTAAAATACCAACTAAGGATTCATATACGTAACTTTATTATCATCTATCTTATTCTTATGTGACTAATATGAAAGTGCACGTAGCTTAGCCTTAGCACATGCATGTATTACACTGTTCATTCACACTAATCATATTGTTAAAGACATCTCAGTACATTGACGCTGGACGAATTTACATATGACAGACGCGCGATGCCCTAACTATATGCGATGCAAACAATCACAAATAAATGCAGTGGATCAACGACCAACCCTAAATTGAGGACGCGAATACAATCACACAATCAAACACACAATCCAATAAACGAGATGTTCACGATATAAACCCTAATGCGATGCAATGCGAATGATTCGATCATGCAATTACTCCAACATGCAATTAACTAAGTAATAATACATAAAACTCATGCATTGAGTCACAATTAATCACGATTATGCAAAATACGATTGAAAGGTCTAGCCAACAACAATTAAGCAGAATGTGATTATAAATATAATTATGTATCTGTACAAATGTAGATAAATTTAAGAATAAATGTGGAACTCACCAAGGGTCGTCGACGTAGGTGCAGAAATCAGGTGGTTGCCCGCCTAGGTTGGATTGCCCTTGCCAAACAGTATTTTGACATTTACCAGACTCATCAAGCGCAAAAGGTCTCCGCAGCTCTTATCGACATGGAAGGGTACGCCTCCATTGGGTCCACTGGTTCCGTCAGTCCTCTCTCGGCCTCACCTGGACAATTCTCACTTAGACACTCATTCAACGGTATGATCACCGCTACTCCGACAACGTGATCGAACGCTTTTATGGGGTCCTTCATATTGGCTCCATTGACTAGAACGTGGATGAATTTATTGAGTTAGTCATCCACGTTCTGGGTCGCCCACCAGACCACTACTTGGGTTATTTAATGCACGGCTTACAATCTCATATCCGCGCTCGCCTTCACACCCTCCATCTGTTTACCGTCAACCAAGCCATGGACCTCTCCCTATTCGCGGAGGCTGAATTCCTTACGACGTTCGGGGACCCTCATTCAACCTCGCCTCCTCCAAACCCCCTGATGAAAAAATTTCATATCGTGTTTTAGGCGCTCATCTAGCTTAGTTTTAACGTCATATCAGCTCATTCTCAGTATATTTTCAAGACAAATCATTCATATTCACCAAAGTCATTGTGCGAGCCTTTTCTAGCTAGATTGAGTGATTTTACTGCATTCCATGCATGAGGGAGATCACCTCTCCCTCTCATTCATGCTTTCTCACTGTTTATATGTTGTATGTATCATTTAATTGCATCGTGTAACTGCTGTGGTGGGTCTCTAGATGATTTCAGTTTAGTTTCTTAAGGAAATGCTCCTGCCTGTGCATTTAACTCACGCACGGTCGTGCATTTCTTCACGCACGGGCAGAGCTCTGATCCCCCTGTATAACTGCACGGTCTAGTGCATTTGTATTCACACGACCAGCACACTATCCTGCGCGTTATATTTGATTTTTCCCTAGAACCCCCTTGAAATCGTGCGTTCGACACACGATCATGCGAATTTATTCTCGCACGATCCTTGTGCAGCTGCTAGGGCGATCCTGGCTTTTCCCACGCAATTCTCATTTCTTCGCGCACGACCATTTGTATACAAGTGCACGATCGTGCGTGAGTTATTTTTATGACGATCTATAGATACGCAGTTTCGCGATTCATTTCGGATGATTGACCTGGGAGCGCCGTTTTCATTCATTTTTCGCCCCAGAACATCATGGCTTCTTCAACCACCCCAAGCACTTTAGAGATTGAACTTTAGAGATTGAAAGAACAGATTTTCAAGGCTATCTATGGAGCTTCAAGTCATTGGTCATGGACGTGGATGCGGAAGAATGTAAAGAGAAGACAAGACTATGAGGAGGTGACAACTCTTTTCTCGTATCTCGGAAGGTAGCCGAGGAGGAGTTCTAGGAGCCGGTGGACCAAGCCTTGCTCCTCTAACAAATCTGAGGAAGAGTCTCTCTTTCCCCTCCGTATTCATGATAAGCAACTTGTATTTCTCCCTTCTTCTCTTGGTGCTTGATATGCTTACATTGTAGTAGTTTCTGAATCGCTTCATGTGTCATGACCATTGTGCATGAGTGTTTTTAGTTGTACTAAACTCTTGTGGATGGTTTGGATTGAGATTTGTGTTTTACTTACTTATGCTTGTGATTGAGCTCTTGTTGTGATTTTGCTTTGCTGAGTTGTGTTATTGGGAGCGATTGTGAGAGCTTTGCAATAGCAAAGTGAGAGAGAAAAGGTGAAGACGACCCTCATCGTTGTGATTGCGATTGTTGAGAGCGAAGCGGTGTTGGCGACCCGCAGTGAGAGCGAAGCGATGTTGGCGACTCGTAGTGAGAGCGAAGCGGTGTTGGCAACCAACACCCGTAGCGTAGTTTCATTTCTTGTTGTAGTTGTTAAAAAACCCAGCTTGAAATCAGGGTTTCTCACCAAAACCTTGGTAACTAGATTTTCTCAACAGATATCTCCACCCCGCCGTGTTCCTTGAGAGATTCGATACTCGGGGATTTATTCCCGTTTTATATTACTTGTACGATCGATGCACTTGCCGAGATCACATCACCCACTACCAACCATTTTTTGCCCCCTTTACTAAACCTCCACCGCCGCCAACTCCTCTACCTCACCCACCCATTATGCCTCCACGCAACAACCGTCCTATCCTACTCACCGTCTTTCCAACCAAGTGTATCATGACTTGCGGAGTAAGGGTTTGTGCTTCCGTTGCAAGCAACCTTACTCGCTCACTCATGATTGTCTTGTCAAAGAGTTTCGAGCACTTGTAAGATATCGGCATAGCGGACTTTGATGCCCTTGCGATCACAGAGGCACCGCCGGACGAAGCCCCATGCACCTCTACGGCTGCCAACCCACGGGCATATCACTACTAGACAGCGAGCGGCACCTCGACCTTGGGGTTAAGGTCAATTTTCTGGCGCGATATATTGTTACGCACGCGCGCAACTTCTTATTTGTATTTTGTATCTTTAATGTGTAGGGCATTAGGGTAAAGTGTATGTGAGACCCCCTCCCTATATAAGGAGGTGTCTTGGGAGTTTTAGTTATGGTTTTTAGATTAGGGTTTGAGAACACTCTTTGTGAGAGGAACTTCAAGGATGAACCAGCCTCCTGGGGTTAGGCACGAGTATCCCTCGTGAGTGTATCCAGTTTCTTCGAGTTTTATTGCAAGTAATTTCTACTCGGTAACACAAGGTCTAGACGATGGATCTTCATATCCCATAGAAAGTATGTCCTTGACCTTCTGGAGGAAACGAGTATGCTTGGATGTGCTCTCGTGGATACCCTTATTGAGGTCAACCACAAAATTGACGAAGACAAAAAAGGAGATAAAGTTGTCTCATTTAGCTGTCATAGATTGGTTGGTATACTCATATACTTATCTCATACCCGTCCTGATATTACATATGTTGTTGGCATTCTGAGTAGATTCATGCATGCTCCCAGAATCCGCCATCAAGAGGCATCTTACCGGGTCTTGAGGTACCTCAAGAAGTCTACAAGACATGAGATTCTGTTCTTAGCAAACCAACTCTTGAAAATTAAAATTTTACAGATCCTGATTGGGCAGGTAGCCAATATGATCGTAAATCCACTACATGATATTGTTCCTTTGTAGGTAGAAATTTGTATCTTGGAGGATCAAAAAACAAAATGGTGTAGCAAGATCTAGTGCTGAGGAAGAATATATGGCTATGTGACAAGGCGTATGTGAGGGATTGTGGTTGAATTCAATTCTTCAGGATTTCAATCTCTTCGAGCACAAGCCTATTACTCTCTATTGCGACAACAAAACAGCCATTAAAATTTGTCACAATCCAGTTCAACATGATCATACAAAACATGTTGAAGTCGATATACATTTCATTAAAGATCACCTCGACAAGGGCAATATCTGCACACCTTTTGTGAACTCCCAAGATCAACTTGCTGATATCTTCACCAAAGGGTTGAACCATGACAATTTTACTGACAACACATTCAAGTTGGGAAGGATTGACATATACTCCCAACTTGACGGGGGGAGTTGAATATGCGTAATATTTTTTTATATTTTGTTCTAATATTGTCGTATCGTCACATGATATGTCACGTGTCTTGTATTGCTTGTTAGACCGCTTATATAAAGTCTTAGGTCTCTTGTATGGATTATGATTTCAACCTAATTTTTTTGGTTCAGCTTGAGTGTATTATCTATCCATGTTTAACCAACCATTTATATTTCACTATTTCCCAAGTTTGTTTTATTCTTATGTCTCAAATAGACATTTCTCATTAACCATGCTAGTTTCATCTCATCTATCTTAACCTTTTCACTTGTGCTACATCTAAACAGGGTAGTCACTTATTTCCTACTCAACATTCGCATGCTTACCTGCTTCAATGGCAAATTTAGAAAATCTATCCTTAAATATCCTAATACTTTTGAGGCACTTTTCTTTTTAACCTCCTAGCTTGAACCTGAGAAGTTATGACTTACATATTTCCTATTCCTTTTGTATAATGCTCTCCTTTAACACATAATCATAAATTTTGGCTTTCATCCTTTTCTCCTATATATTTCAAATTTTTTCTCATGTTTAATGTTTCATTTTTTTTAATCTATTCATATGGCATATACTGTCTTGAGCTATAGAAGGTTTTATGTTTCGATGTCTGTTATGCACCTCTACTCTAGCCTTGTTTAGTATATTTGGATGTTGAACATGACCATTGGAGAATTATATGCTCTTGTTTTCAGTTTGCAAATAATGTTAATGTCTTTGGAATCTTTCGAAAATGAATTTAAAATTTGAAGCATGATATGCCTATATATTTAATAACCTTCTTGGATATATCATTAGCTTCCTGAAGTAGAAACACTTTCAATATACATGGGGAGAAGGCTTTATTAGTACTTCGGTAAACCTATTTTAGACTCTTTTTCATTCTAAACTGTATTAAATATTGTGCAGGTACTTGTAGATATTGGAGAATTGATTAGTCTGTCTATGAACCATAATCATAATCATCAACTGTTGTCCGGGACAACTCATTTTAATCGTATTGCAATACCGACGACTTCAGATCCTCTTTCCGGTAATTGACCTTTGAATAAGAGTTTTTTGTTTTTTTGTGCATGTTGTACAAGAAAACCTCTTGCAGTAAATATTGGTGTGATTGACTTAGTATTGGTTTTTTAATGTTAGTATTGATTGCGTTATAAAAAACACTAAAAATATTTAAGTCATTCCAAAATTTTGGGCTAGAAAATTTGCTCTTACACGACACATACTGAAAAAATTTCCACTTTGAAAAAATGTATTATTTTTTCTCTATGATAATGTGGCGAAAAATACATGTTTTATTTTGTCTATAAGATACTGTATCGGGATTTTTTTTATTAAGTAAACTTATTGAATTGATTATGATTAACAGGATTGTATATTGGTGCTCATGGCATGTACACCTCCGAGCTTCTCCATTTGAAACGGAGATTTGGTCAGTGGCATGAAGATGATCCGTCTAAGAAGACCACGGGTTTGGAGTTTTATGAATATGTTGAAGCCTATAAATTAACTGGGGCTCTCTCTATACCTGCAGGACAGGTTTACCTCTCTATTTCTAGGAGTTTCCGCATCTGTTTTCCGGTATACTGGTTGTATGTTCTTCACTGGTATAGTTGTGTGGTCCACAATATTCTGTTAGCCATATAGTTGTGCTGTAATTTGCACTTTCCCATGTGTTTGCAACAAATTGTCAGATGTTAGACATCATAAACAACCTGATCCGTAGATTCAACATAGTGGATAGTGTTATTGGTGAAACTGAGTAGGAAATATGTTTGGTCTCTACCTGTATGCAAATATTAAAAAAAACAGATTTGGTCTCTACCTGTAGGAAAATTCTAAAAACTGGTTTGGTCTCAACCTGTAGGCAAGTTCGACATAGGAGTGATGTTGGGTTTAATACTCCATGCTTTTGATTGTGGATCTTTTCTACCCAATTTGATTTTCAAATAGGAACCTGTGATGATTAATTTTGAAAATTAAAGGCTTCATGTGGACTTGCCTGCAAACCCTTAATCCTTGCTCACATTTCACAATTTTTTGGGTTTTGAAGAATTATGTTGCATGTCAGACTCAATTGGATAACGGCCTATATTTTATTTTCTTGGGTTTCATGTTGTTAGGTTCCCTCAAAATAGTGCTAATCATTAAAAGTGCCATTCAAGAAAATATTGGTAAGAATAGGAATAAATAGTAGGCCGTGAGAAATGAAGGTTGCCGATGGAGCTGTAAGAAAAAAGAGAACTGTTTGGAGTAAACTCCATTTGCAGAGTTGTTAAGAACAGAGTAACAGTCATGTTTTGTAAAAAACAGTGCTGTGGTAGCTGCTTTGATTCAAATTGTTGAAATCGTCTTATACAAAACTATGAATGATATTCAATAATCTGTTCAAAAGTAGAGCTTCAAATTTAAACAACAGACCACTAACATCTTCTAATGAACAAAAATGCTGGTTGTTACAGTACCGCTTTGTTTTTTTTCGCGTGAAGACCTAGCTCTCCTCGATCCCACACCCGCCCCCGCCTGCGCCTTCTACCTTCGACTCTGGTGTCCATCAACCCTCGTCTCAGGTGGCCATTAGTAATCTCCAACTACCACTCTTGAATATAGACAACGCTACCCGCTTCTCCGGTGGCCTTCATCCATTATCTCCAGCGTCGGCCACACTCTTAGCTTGAAGACTTGAGTTTTCTTTTCGTTACTTGTATGATTCCGGCTGTGTGCAAACCAAATACTTTGACTGTCTTTTTTTTTGAAGAAAATAGATATTTATTCTTGACGATTCTTTGTGTGGATGCTTTCTTCCTATGATTTTTTCCCTTGCTATATGCCTTTTTTGTGTATGATTCCGATGATGAATTTACTTAAGGATGCATGGTTTGTGATTGTTGAATTGTATGGTTTGTGATATTTTAATACACAATCATCACACAACTGCTTTGCCAAACCAGTAAACCTGTTGCATTGTTCTATACAGTACTGCAAACTTTGTTCCTCCAAAAAGTTTCATTAATTTTCTCACCACTCTGTAAAATCAGCGTGCAGTAATGTGTATATTTTCTCGATTAAATGAATCTTGGCAATTTCAAACCTAACAGTACTATGATGGAATTTCAGATGGAATGCAGCCATCTTATCTCTCTCATTTATCATTTTAATATTATGAAATGCCATCAGGTTTCCAGTTCATTTCATGTATACTTTAGTTGCTAGACAAATTGACTAAAAATTTACGTTTATGGTTTTTCCGTAGGTTATTTTCCGTGCAAAGATCGGCAAGAAAAATCAACTTCCTCATAAGGGAATAATACCTGAAGAATTTGGTGTGGTAACGTACTCATCAATTTCTAATGGAAATTTTAGTATCAGTGATCTTTGTAGCAGTTCGTGACTTGAATATTGTACAGATTGCTAGATACAGGGCACAAGGGAGGCTTGCTGATCCTGGATTTCGAAACCCTCGGTGGGTTGATGGAGAGCTTGTTATACTTGATGGCAAGGTAAGTGTAAAATTTTGATCCTTCCTCATACAATGTTATATTTATAAGCACACATAACATGGCATAACATGTGATGCTAGATGTTTGCATTTATTCATTTAATTTATCCATATTTTTGCAGAACATCAGAGGTGGCCCTGTTATTGGATTCGTTTACTGGGCTCCTGAACATCATTTCTTGGTATTCTTCAACCGATTACGACTTCCAGAGTAGGTCATTTCTGAATAATGAAGAAAGGGCCTGGTCATGGAAGTTTCATGGTAACCCGTAAGCTTCTTAGTGATGAAATATTTAGCATGTGTTGATCAGCTACATTAACATTGGATATCCGACTAGGTGTAATAATGTGTGTGGTGACCTACGCTAACTGGATTGTCATGTACAAATTAACTAATTCCTAAGTGCGAGTGTAATCGAACAAAACAAAATGATCACAAGTGCATGAATACGAACACATCAAGGGTCTCTTTGTTTCGACGTTTTTGCTCCATTTCCATTGGAGGGAAAACACTATGGCTAAAAATTATTTGGTAACCCTCCAATTCTCATCGTCATCGCTCCAAAATGCCATTTTAACCTTTTCTAAGAACGCGACCACCCTCCTTCATTCCCCGCCGCTCCATTACCATCCCATTCCCACTGCTCAAATTCTCACGCCGAAACAAAGAGACCCTAAATGGACATGAATAAAATTAAGTCCACAATGAAATGAAAAGTGGAAAGAATGAAATATACCTTTTTGGATTTATTTTCGTGTCTCGCAATCGCCATTATTTTTCCAGATGAATTCAAATGCCCGTGATAATGGAGACAACTTACAACAGAAACGAACTCTAGCTTAGCACATACGAGTCTATATATATATATATTGTTGATTGTCGAGGGTGGAGGTCGAAGATGTGTGGTCATTTGCGGAAAAGATGAGAAGGATCGAACCGTCTCTGATACCAAGTTGTTATGAGCTGACTTGTAGCACGTCAGTAACTCGTCGGAAGGTTGGCCGAAGGTGGTGATGGAGGCAATGATTCAAGGGAGCCGAGCTCACCTTGCGATAGATGTGACGAGGAGTTGAGTTCAACCTAAGGGGAAGAGGAAGAGGGGAGCCGAGCTCAACTTAACCCTAACATGGGGAGGAGGAGATGAGAGAAACTAAGAGAGATGAAAAGAATTAATTCATTGCCTAATCTTCTTATTATCGAAGGGGTCCTTAAATAAATGATACATGACACAAACATGGAATAAAAATGTGACATGCGACGACATGAACATAAAGTAAAGGCGTAAAATCCACCAACACAGGATAAAATGAAGACAAGACATTCTTAGCTATTCTAAATAATGATTTAATAAAACCTACATAAAAGTAACAAATAATGGATAGTGGGCCCTTAACATCTGCCCACTAATCTCTGATAACTCAAGGAGTTGACTTTATCAATTGTTTGTCGTCATCAATTTTACAGCTTGCTCCCGTGTGAGTATCTACCGGTGTACAACGAAGTATACATGTTTCTTGCAAGAAATCTAGGACATTTCTTCTGTGATATGAAGATTCTGCGATCAAACCTTGCCACTTCAATTTCCAATAAATATTTTAGCTTCTCTAGATCCTTAAACTCACATTCCTGACACAAGCGTGTCTTTAGCCATGCGCTTTTTTCGAAATCATTTCCTGTAATAATAATATCATCCATATAGACGATGAGGGGATGCAATTTTCTTTCTTTTCTTTTAACAAATAGGGTGTGACGGAATGTCCCTATTTGTATCCCAGTAAGATCATAGCTTTGTTAGACCTCCAAAATCAAACTTTAGGGGATTATTTGAATATTGCGAGATTTCTTGAGATATCAGGTTTCCCCTTCAGATCTCCTTTTAAAGAATCCTAGTGGAGGCTTCATCTACACTTCTTCAAATCCTATGTAGGAAAGTGTTCTTCACATTTAGATGTTGCAATTCTCATTCAAGGCATGCAACACATGATAACAAAATGCACAAAGGTTACACGATAGTCAAGTCTTGGACAAGTATATCTCTAAGCTACTAATCTTGGCTTAATATGTTTCCATTACTCCTTGATTTTACTTTACTGAGCAGACCCACTTTGATTGAACAAACTTTCTTCCATTCGGGTATATCAATCGCTTTCTTCCAACTTTTTGGAATACTAATAGAAGAGAGAGATGAAATGAATGTCTTATGATGTCGGGGTTTGATTGTGATATAAGCTATAATTGTCTAAACGAGACACAAGAGTGGCATCCTGAAGCCTGTTGGAAGGAAGGCAGTGAAAGAGATATGTTGTGGTATGTACAACTTTGCCCCAATAATACTTGTGAAGGTTCATGGTAACAAGAAGACACTGAGTAATCTCCAGAAAGTGGCTATTTTTTGCTTAGCGACATCATTTTGAGTGGAGGTACGTACACATGTGGTTTGAAGAATTGTTCTATTGTACACAGGAGAGGCTCTAAAAACACCACAGTCATCATACCCCCCCACCCCCCCTTCAATTGCCAAACTGAGTGCTAATCATGTTGTGGAAGAGTTTAAAGTAGTTGAAGAGACACTTCTTTTTCAATAAATTCTAGTGGAACGAGGAAAACAATCGATAAAGGTCACAAACCAATGATGAACATATAAAGAAAGCATTTGGGAAGACCCCCCAAACATCAATATGAATGATATCGAAGGGAAACATACTAGGAGTTGAAAGATTACTTAGACTATGCCATACATGTTGAGATAGTTCGCACGCATTAGAAACAAATTTTTTAAGGGAAATAGTAAATATTTTTTGAAAAATAATAAGGGAAAGGATGCCCAAGACGTTGATGACATCTTTCAACATCTATAGATGAGGGAACACTCATACTGGAGAGAGTTTGTTGAGGAATCTTGTGATCCATAATATACAGTCCCCACAATTCCTATCTCTACCAATATGTTGGTTCGTTGCCAGATCCTGAGAAAGACAACCATCAAGAAGAAATGTTACTGAACAATTTAAGGAATTGTTCAAGCGACCGATGGATAGTAAATTGCGAGGAAAAACAAGAACATGTGATGTGCTCCGTATGGGGCACGCTAGTCTTTAGTTACTTTTCATTTCGTCAATAAGATCATGTTTTTGATTTTCGTAGTAATTTTTTGTTGCGAACTTTAGTGGCCCGGCACGTGAAATTGACCACCTCATGTGACCCTGAATGAAATGGTCCGACAGGGGATAAGCGGAGCGAGACGACACGTTATTCTTATTTGGAGCTTGCTGAAATTAGGAGTTAAAAAAGGGTGGTTATGCTTTTAAAATAAAATACAAAATATCTATAAATGGGGGTTTTGTTGCCCTAATGGGGGAGTTGGTTGGATTTTAGGAAAGGGTTTCTCCTTTTCCCGTAAATCCAGCTGCCAGAAAGCCGAAGGGCATTTTCCGCACGCTCTTTGTTTCACATTCTCGCACACCTCCCGGCGGATTACCAATGCCGATCGCCAGCGCCGGTTGCCAGCTACTTCACCTGCGTCGTCGCCAGCACTGGTCTGTCTCCTGCACACCACCGTCCCCTACCTCACCCGCCATCGACGACATCCACCGCCTCCTGCACTGACATCGACGTTTCCTGCCACTTCGACGACATCAGCTGCCTTCATCGACGCCTCCTGCCACTTCTACGACACCTGCCGCCGACGACATCTGCTGCCCTCTTCGACGCCTCCTTCTAGTCCAGCCACCCGTGTCTTTCAGCTACCACCTCCATTGTGTTCCACCTGCTGCGACCATACCTCGAAGAGGATCCTTGCGACGCCGTTGGAGCCTCCCGGTGAAATCTTCCCTTCTTTTCCTCCCAGTCCCTTGCAAGTAGTTTATTACGCTAGTTTCAACAAGTTCCGTCGTCCAAGGGTAGCGTCCGTTTCGTTCTGAATATTCCTTGTCGTATTTTCTTGTTTTTCATTGCGCTTTTTCTTGTTGAGGTTGCAAGCCGACTGGAATTGCTCTAAATTGTCGATTGCTTGGGTGACGAATAGTTTGTCCTCAATTACGGATTGAGTTGACGCTATTCTAAAATATCTTAATCTTGTGTCAAGAGTTACCTAACTATAACTTAGGGTTCCGTGAAGCGAGGTTTGCATTAATTTGGTGTGGCTGCTGGGATATCTCACTCTTATTGTGGGATAGCCGAGCGACGTCCGCTTCCGAAATTTTAAGTTAAGAGTTGATCAAATTAATTCATGGAGTCGAGAGTCGAACACCTAGAGGGAGGTTTAGATGACATGGGACGACGTATGAAAGAGCTCATGACCGCTGTCACCACCCTCATCGTCTCCATGAGAGATACAAACCAAGTTATGTTAGGATTGCGCGCTTCTGTCAACAACCTAGAAGCACAGTTTCACTTAGAGGGTCTCCCTGCACAACACCCCTCACCTCCACCACCAGAGCCAGAACCTGAACCCCAGCCAAGGTATCCAGAGAATAGGAACCCACCCAGGTGGGATGCGGGTATAAAATTGGATGTTGGGGACTTCGAGAGCACACTTGAGCCCGAGGCATGCCTAGATTGGTGTGATCGATTAGAGCAGTTCCTCAACTGGAAGCGCACACCTGCTCACCAACAAGGGAAGCGCACACCTGCCATGTTGGGGACAGGTAGAGCGGATGTGTTACACTATGGGGCAACCGCCTCTCACCACCTGGGTTGAGTTCAAAGCTCAACTCAAGAGGAGATATGTTCCCGCCGATTTTATGCAGATTTTATATCGTAGATATCACAATCTTAGGCAAGAAAAACAAACCATCGACGAGTACACAAATGAGTTCCTTGTGCTCCAGTCACGCCTAGATTTGAGGGAGGAAGACCACATGGTTGTGGCCCGTTATCTTAACGGGCTACGATATGCGATACGTGGAGAGTTAGAACTTCTTGATTTTCGGGACCTGGGAGAGGTCTCTAGTCGGGCTCGCCGAGTGGAAGCCCTCCAGAGGAGGACATCTGGTCAGAGGATTACAGGTAGGACTCACTACACCTCTTCATCGACGTTGGCAGTTCGAACGATTCCAGAGTCAGCGCCTAGTCTACCTTCCACCGTTAGACCCGCGCTACCAACCCCTACCCATCCGGGACCCTCTTCGGTTTCCACTAAGGGGAAGGAAGTTGCCACCTCTAGGCCGGTGTTTAGATGCTTCAAGTGTATGGAACCTGGACACAAATCCTCTGAGTGTCCGAGGCTACAGTTTACCGCCGTAGTAGAGGTTGACGATGGTCGAGATCCCAAATACGGGGTTTGGGAGAGTGACCTTGTTAGAGATTCAGAGGTCCCGCCTGAGTGCGAGTATGAGGTTGAGGGTGAGCAGCCGGATCAGTTGGTTTGCGTTCTACAACATAGCCTATTGACTCCACGAGTCGCTACTGATGATGCCTGGTTGAGGCATAATATTTTCCGCACTACCGCCCGCATCCGAGAGCACTTTTGTTCTATCATCATAGACAGCGGAAGCATGAAAATTTCGTTTCCCAGCGTATGGTGGAAAAATTAAATCTCAAGTCCCAAAAGCTTGAGCGATCTTATGATTTATCCTGGGTGACTAGAGGCACCACGATGGTTATCTCCCAGCGGTGCCTCGTAGAGTTCGCTATTGGGCCTACCTACTCTGACTCGGTATGGTGCGACATCGCTCCTCTGGATGATGTATTATTAACAGACTTGTTACTCATGATGGGCGTGGGAACTCTTATTCCTTCGAGCACCGCGGTCGCAAGATAGTTCCTCTTCCTCAGAAGAATAGTCTTGTGCCCCAACGGTTAGCACCTCCTATGCTAGTTCCCACCGATCCTCCTCGCTCCACGCTCACCACTGTGTCATATCCTTCCGTCAACATGCTGCTGACGGTGAGACAGTTTTGCCGAGAGATGCGAGAGAGCGCCGTCACGTATATTCTAGTTGGCATTGAGTCTCCCACCGCCACTCTGGAGATTCCTGCAGCGGTCCGACCGCTGATCACATAGTTTAGTGACATCACTCCTGATGAGCTACCAGCCCAGTTACCTCCACTTAGGGACATTCAACACTGCATTGACTTGATCCCTGGAGCGAGCCTACCGCATTTACCCCATTATCGCATGAGCCCGAAGGACACGAGGAACTTAGGAAACAGGTATCCGAGCTTCTCCAAAGGGGCCATGTGAGGGAAAGTCTTAGCCCCTGCGCCGTTCCGGCCCTTCTTTCCCCAAGAAGTACGGGACCTGGCGTATGTGTGTTGATAGCCGCGCTATCAACAAGATCACTATCAAGTATCGATTTCTGATTCCCCGATTGGATGACATGCTTGATATGTTGAGCGGAGCGAAGATTTTTTCAAAGATTGATCTCAGAAGTGGCTACCATCAGATCCGGATCCGACCCGACGATTAATGGAAAACCGCTTTCAAGACTAGAGAGGGACTATACGAATGGTTGGTCATGCCCTTCGGCTTGTCCAATGCACCAAGCACTTTTATGAGACTGATGAACCAAGTCCTTAGACCCCTGATAGGGACTTGTGTCGTCGTCTATTTTGACGATATCCTCATCTACAGCCTCGATCCTGACCAGCACCTTAGACATCTCCGTCAGGTCCTTCAAATATTGAGAGAGAATCGACTGATTATCAACCTTAAGAAGTGCACCTTTATGACTAGCAGTCTTACCTTCTTAGGGTGCATTATCTCTTCTGAAGGGATTAAAGTAGATCAGGAGAAGATCCGAGCGATAGATTCCTGGCCCACCCCAGGAACTTCACTGAGGCACGCAGATTTCATGGCTTAGCATCATTCTATCGTCGTTTCATACGCAATTTTAGCACCCACATAGCACCCGTCACTGATTGCCTCCGAAAAGGGCAATTCACCTGGACCACTGAGGCGGAGCAGGCATTCCTCCTCATGAAGGAGAAAATGTCCAGTGCTCCCATTTTAGCACTCCCCGATTTTGAGAAGATTTTTGAGGTAGATTGCGATGCATCTCATGTTGGTACTGGGGCTGTGCTGAGCCAAGAGGGTCGACCCGTCGCATTTTACAGCGAGAAATTGAACGATGCGAAGACCAGATATTCGATTTATGATATTGAGTTTTTTGCCATCGTCCAGGCCCTTCGACAGTGGCGTCACTATTTGATTCAGCGTGAGTTTGTGCTAAACACGGATCACGAGGCGTTGCGCCATCTGAACTCCCAAAAGGAGGTCAGACGCCACGCTAAGTGGACCGCCTTTCTGCAGGAGTACACTTTTCATATTAGGCACAAGCCCGGAGTTACCAACAGAGTGGCCGACGCCCTTAGCCGTCGTGCACATTTGTTAGTGACTCTACAGTCTAGGATGACCGACTTAGATTCCCAGAAGGACATGTATGCTACTGACCCCGTTTTCAGTGAGGTGTGGGTAGAGTGTAGGTTACATGGGGCTGATGCGGCGGGACATTTCTGTGTTAGTGAGGGTTACTTATTTAGGGGCACTAGGCTGTGTATTTGCCAGGGACAGTTACGAGAGGCCTTACTTTCCGAGTTGCACTCATCTGGGCTAGGCGGGCATGTAGGGCAGGCTAAGATGTTAGATCTAGCGACTTCACGCTATTATTGGCCTCGTATGAGACAAGATATTGTCACCCTCGTCCGCACCTGTCACACCTGCTCGTTATACAAGGGACAGTCCCAGAACACCGAATTATACACTCCATTACCCATCCCTGAGCGACCCTGGGATGAGGTCTCCATGGACTTTGTTAGTGGATTTCCTTGCACAACACGTAAGGTGAACTCCGTTTTTGTGGTGGTCGATAGGTTTTCCAAGATGGCTCATTTTGTTCCATGTAGGAAAACCTCCGATATCGCACACGTGGCACAACTTTTCTTTAGGGAGGTGGTTAGACTTCATGGGGTTCCACATACTTTCACTTCGGATAGGGACATAAAGGGATTTTTTTGGAAAACTCTATGGGGTAAACTTGGCACAAAATTAAAATTCAGCAGCGCCTATCACCCCCAAACTGACGGGCAAACTGAAGTAGTCAACCGAAGCGTGGGCAATTTATTGCGATTTTGGCCGGTGAACATCCTAAGCCGTGGGATTTAGCATTAGCCCAAGCAGAGTTTGCATGCAACAGTACCTTAAATCGCTCCACCCAAAAATCCCCTTTTGAGATTGTTTATGGATTTCTCATTCCTCATTTTCTTGACCGTCATTCATTACCTTCTCATGAGCACATTTCCTTTGATGCTATCACTTGGATTGAAAATTTAAAATCATTGCATGAAACTATTAATAATAAACTACAGGTAACATCTGAAAAATACAAGATCGACGCTGATATACATCGGCGCAAAGTGTATTTTTCAGAAGGTGATTGGGTATTGTTTTATTTCAGAAAGGAGAGATTTCCTCATGGGACATATCACAAGCTCCGACAACGTCGTTTCGGTTCTTTTAAGGTGAGGAAGCGATTGGGCGAGAATGCCTATCTTTTAGACTTGCTCTTGAAATTCGGCACATCACCGATTTTCAAGGTGGTGAACCTGTTCACCTATTAGGGAACGCCACCCACCGTTCCTCCCCCGCCACCTACTTTGGAGACCGGAGCGACAGTGGGTTTTCAGCCGGCCTTCACGCCCACTACGGAGGAGATTGATCAGGTGCTTGATGTTCGGGAGTTCCAGACTCGTGCAGGGGCCTATCAACGATACTTGGTCTCCTGGCAGGGAAGGGTCATCCTGGATAGCAGTTGGATCAGTGCCCGAGAGCTTCAGCGTCGACGTCCCGACCTCTCAGTTGCGGCCATTAGCATATTCTCGCCGGAGTCGAGTTCTCTCAACTCCGGGGGAACTTATGTGACCCCGTATGTGGCACGCTAGTCTTTAGTTACTTTTCATTTCGTCAATAAGATCATGCATTTTTATTTTCGTAGTAATTTTTTGTTGCGAACCTTAGTGGTCCGGCACGTGAAATTGACCACCTCACGTGACCCTGAATGAAATGGTCCGGCAGGGGATAAGCGGAGCGAGACGACACGTTATTCTTATTTTGAGCTTGCTGAAATTAGGAGTTAAAAAAAGGGGGGTTATGCTTTTAAAATAAAATACAAAATATCTATAAATGGGGGTTTTGCTGCCCTAATGGGGGAGTTGGTTGAATTTTAGGAAAGGGGCTTCTCCTTTTCCCGTAAATCCAGCCGCCAGAAAGCCGAAGGGCATTTTCCGCACCCTCCCTGTTTCACGTTCTCGCACACCTCCCGGCGGATTCCCAGCGCCGGTCGCCAGCTACTTCACCTGCGTCGTCGCCAGTGCCGGTCCGTCTGCTGCACACCACCACCGTCCCCTACCTCGCCCGCCATCGACGACATCCACCGCCTCCTGCGCCGACATCGACGTTTCCTGCCACTTCGACGACATCCTGCCTTCATCAACGCCTCCTGCCACTTCTACGACACCTACCGCCGCCGACGACATCTGCTGCCCTCTTCGATGCCTTCTTCCAGTCCAGCCACCCATGTCTTTCAGCTACCACCTCCATTGTGTTCCACCTGCTACGACCATACCTCGAAGAGGATCCTTGCGACGCCGTTGGAGCCCCCCAGTGAAATCTCCCCTCTCTTTTCCTCTCAATCCCTTGCAAGTAGTAGTTTATTACGCTAGTTTCAGCAAGTTTCGTTGTCCAAGGGTAGCGTCCGTTTCGTTCTTAATATTCCTTGTCGTTATTTCTTGTTTTTCATTGTGCTTTTTCTTGTTGTTGAGGTTGCAAGCCGACTGGAATTGCTCTAAATTGCCGATTGCTTGGGTGGCGAATAGTTTGTTCTCAATTACGGGTTGAGTTGACGCTATTCTAAAATATCTTAATTTTGTGTCAAGAGTTGCCTAACTATAACTTAGGGTTTTGTGAAGTGAGGTTTGCAACTTTGCATCAACATGTAAACCAAACGAAAAGGGCATGGAAGGGCTAAGTGAGCATCGTCGGTCCTCGTCTCCTAAGACCATTATTGAATGCTTCCTGAATGGAGGTAAAATGTTGACAGTGCACGAGATGAGTGCATACTGTGTCAAAGTCCATTTTCATTCCAATGAGAAAAATGTGAACACATCAGCGTTCCCCCTTTTCCATTAATTTAAGAGTGTCGGTAATGTACTATGGAATAAATTTCTCAAAATAGTCAACTTCTAGGTAGAGACATTTGAACTCAATGAATTAGGCAGAGACACTTAATGAACCTTGTTTCAACTCTATAACACACCGAGTCAGCTCATAAACTTGTGTCGAACTTCCAATCTTAGAGTAGGTCTCTCGTGCTTGAGTCCAAATCTCATAAGCAAAATTCATAAGCATATAGCTTCAGTAGAATATAAGAGACATTGATTGAAGGAGCCAAGAGACACAAAGAATTGTTGGAATCTCACTTCTTCCATGAAGGATCAGTAATAGGCTGCTGAAAAATTGTCATCGATGTATCCATACAATTGTTGACTAAGGATTATATATTGTGCCACCCGGGACCCTTCGAGGTAATTTTTTATCTTAAAATTTGGTTTGTTTTGATTTGGACAAGCAAAGCAAGGGGTTTATGTGATGATGTTCTCTAAACCTATATCTGATGAAGGCAAGTGTACTTTATCGTCTATAGTATAGAATATTTAAAAATATCAAGTTCGTATTCCTCGGGGAGTGTTGATTACTTCTACTTCGAGGAGGAAACTATTATCTTATTAATTGATTTTTTTAGAGAAGTTCTACTTAACTAAAAAAAGAAACAATTTGCAATTTAAGGTAAGGTTTAGACAATGATTAAAGAGATTAGTACTCGATCTTGAATCACCTCGGCATGAGAATAATCAAAAGTAGATAAAAATAAATCTAATTTTTTTAAGTAAACAACTTGACCGTGGAGGTTCCCGAAGCATGAGCATGCCTCTCTCGAGGAAATGCCCAACTAAGTTTAGGAAAAATCGACCGAACTCTCATTCTGTAATCGAATGCCTAAAACTTGTTTTACACTGTAAACCGCACTAATAGATTTGACTCCAATCCGGGGGATTTACGTCATCCTCTCTCGAGGGATGCGTGCAACTCTCTTTACCCTTGAGTGGTCGATTCATACTTTGAGCCTCTCGGCTAACTACGTATGAAAACCTAAGTGAAAACCATATATCGAATATATGGTCTCACTACTTTAAAAATCAAGGGTAAATCAAAAGTGTTTACGTAAATGGAAAAAGAGAGCTAAAAGATCATAACTTGATTATCTCATCCTCGGATCATCTCGATCGAGCACTAATGAGAGTTTAGTTAATCACGGTAGAGGGGAAAAAAGAAAGACATGAAATAAGATCACATGAAAAATTAACTAAAGTAGAGAGAGAAATTAAGAAAAGCAAAGTTAAAATTTTATTGAAAACAAAAGTGATTACAAGCTTAAGTGAAGATTACAACACTAGCAAAAGAGAGATTACAAGCTTACTAGGAACTGTTGCATGAAAGAAAACTAGAAGAACATTACTTGAAAAGAAGTGAGAGAGAGCATAAAGAGTAAAGACATGAAAAACATCAACTAACAGCACCTCCCCCACTCCAAAAATTCTGAACCCTGGACTCAAGGAAGCCTCTGGAATTTATAGAAACAATTACAAGTTATACGCCCTCGGTCACGCCCATGACCAAGGGCGTGTAACTACTGTTCTGCTCAGCTGGGCGGCGGCGTGGGGCATGCGTGACGGCGCCGTGAAAGTCAGAGGTTACACGCCCGTGACAAGAAGGTCACGCCCGTGTACGTGGGCGGCTTCATTAAATGCAGCGTGAGTTTGAGTGGCGGCGCGGCGGAAGTCAGAGATCACGCGGGTGAGTCACGGGCGTGACTTGCAGGAACACGGGCGTGACTTGGACAAATCTGCACGGAATTTCCACCTGGACACGGCAGCAGGTGGGAGTGATATTTAAGTTGACACACCCTAGGTCACGGGCGTGACCGAGGGCGTGTAATTGAACACGGACGTGACTTGCTTGAGATGAGCTCAAATCGCGCGGCAGCAACACTAGACATGAATTAAAATCACACGCCCTTGGTCACGGGCGTGACCGAGGTCGTGACATGCATTTTTGACCCAATTTGTCCAAAAATCTGCAAAATAGAAATATGGTAAATTAGATTTAAAATGTACAAAAGAACTATTTATAAACTAAAATTGACATAAATAAGAGAAATTTATATTGAATAAATACTAAAATCTATACTAAAAATTCATATAAAACTACTTATCCTAATTCATACAGTCCAAAGGCACAGTCGTAATAGGGAGGAGCCAGAGTGACCATGAGACCGCGGAAGGCCACTAACAAATGGGATTTGAGGGCTTCTGAACACTTGAGTCCGAGGGGCTCGCCATAGGCTGCCAACTGATCTCAGAGAAACGAGAAAAACAAATTTCAAATATGAGCTTGGCGAGAGCTCATGAAGATCTCTGGGCCAGAGAATTTAGCGAAACTCTGACAAGAGCATTGCATGCAGTCGGACTAGGGTTATAGTAAGAAAAAAACGGCGAGAGAACGAGGAGGAGCTTGATGAGAGCTGCGAGCTTTTTTGAGTACTCCACAAGAATCGAGCACGTGACGAGATTGACGACAGGCTTAGGTGAGAGGAGCTCAGCTAGATTGTTTCCTATTGTGAGAACAATCGCGAGCGTTCAATTCAAGCGAGAACGCGAGATCAAAAGCGAAAACGGCGAGTTCACACGAGTTCGACGAGTTTTACAACATGATGAGTGGAGCTCTTGCAAGACGTGAGCTGGTGGATTCAATCCGAATTTGGATGACTTTTATCACGAGAGCTACCGGTTAGTGGAGGTTGGATGTCCGAGACAAAATCCGCGACACAAGAGATAGTATCGAAATAAATGCCTTGCTTTGATGTCGAGTTGAGAGTTTAAAATAACTTCTATATTCAATCAAAAGAATACAAATATTACACACCCTCTATTATGCACAAGTAGGACGACAAGTGGTGTGAGACTAAATGAAAGCAATGAAAAGAGAGAAATTATAATGGACTCTCATGCGAGCCTTAATATACATATAATTCAACTACATCTGTGTGTCTATATATATATATATGCACACATACACATCATTTTTATGCTATTTTGTATTTTTTTTAGGCTTCACAAAGCTACAATTACATTCGATTTCTCCTAATTTAATATAAAATATATTTCAGTAGCTGAGAGGAAGGATACAAGCATTCTCTTTCTGTGGTAGACTGCCTCTGGAGAAGTGAAGGCAAAAAGCATGTCCTTCTGCTGATCATTCTAATATTTATTCCAGTCATCATGTACTCTTTTCAGGTTTCATTGTTGCTTCTTCTCCTGCACAGTAGTGTCATTTCTCTTCACAACTTTGATCAATATATGTAAAAAAGGATGCGCACTGTATTTATTTGACGACATTCTTTGATGCTCATCGTCCAACTTAAATCGGATGACTAGAACCTTCAATGCATCCTCTACAATAACTACCTTATTGTAGAGGATCCATTTGAAGTTTTCTCATTGACAAACCATGGATGGGAACAGGACTTTCATATCTATCTGTTCTGAAATTTTACGAGTTTGTCCTCTTTTGAAAATAATATTAACAATATTTGTTATTATTAGTATTTTTTTATTTTCCATTGTACTTTTTCGTTATGAGTTGGAATTAAAGGTGTCAGAAAAGCTGAATGTCTGCGAATGATTCGTGCTTGATTCTGATAGTAATTTATGTTCTCCTTAAAAAGAGCTTGAACATGTTTGTTTGGCTTGTTTTTTTTTTGAAGTGTTGTATGAATATGGTTTGATTATGTTGGGATACAAATAAATCTATAAAATATATTTTGATTTTCACATTTTTTATTATTGTTGAAAGGGCTTTTTTATTTTTATTTTGCTCATTTACATCTTAGTAATAGTAATAGTTGTTTGGTCATGCTAGATTTGAAGTATATTTACTGTCTTATGAATATGTTCAAATTTGCGTGGAACACCATTACTTGTACCATCGGTACCGGAAGCGAGGATCGGGAGATGGATGATTGTAGAATAATGATAATGAATGTGATTGATTTACGGGATCTTCGAAGGCTTTAGAAATTTTAAAGGAGGGATATTTATGATAATAATGGTGGTCGAAAGTTTCAACTGCAGGTAGAGAGGAAGCAGCCCTGTTTGGTTGGGCGGATCCGCACGGTCGCGACCGCGCGACGGGGATCCGCCAGCCTCCGGATTTTCCCAGAAATTCCGCACGGATTTGCTCCACGAGACTTCTGCGGAGCCAAAGCGCCCCTAAGGGGGGAGAGAGGGATCAATGACGATGTTATTGGTCAACAAGTTCAAGCAAAAGGTAGGAATTTTGGTTGCTTGGCTTCAAGCTCAAAACATTGCATATGACTTTAGCGTTAGACATGCAAACATACATGAATACTTGAGCATGTGCGTGATTAAAGTTCTCTTTGGGGGCGGTCGTGTTGATGGTGGTGGAAGTTTCATTCCGACCGCCACTGTTATTTTTGAGGCGTTTGATTTCTGGGTGGTGGGGAAAATATTTGTGTCAAAAAGATGTTCTCTAATTTTATTGGAAAACGTTGAAATCTCACTTTTAGAAAAGCTAAAAATAGTTTTCATGTTAATCGTATCTCTGCATCTCCCTTCTCCCCTACTATTTTTGTTACCATTGTCTTTCTGACAGCTCTAATTTCATCACTGATTTTCCACCAATGTTTTTTATGTCGCCACAATCATCTCAAACAAAGCCTAAATGATAGAAGATAATACACTATTCATAAAAAGTTATTGTATGTTTAACTCAATATATTTTTGACTAAAATCATGAAATAACTTAAAATACATCATATTGTTATTATATCTTACATAAAAAGTTATTGAAGAACTTGATAAACCTTCAAATCATGTGAAGAGGATCATGACAAACAATCTGAGGTTTAACATTATCAGTGGTGTTTTGGTAATATGATATGAACAAACTTATAATAAAAAAATCGACTATGAGATCTTAGTCAACGTGGATGCGCGGCGTACTGACAACTATTTTCGTGCCTAAATAATCATACATTGTAAAACCAACTATGAATGCCAGTGAGAGTATTATTATAATAACATAAATCCAATGCTTTGCCTTATAATTTTGTGTATAAGTTATTAATTGCACCAAGTTGTGATATGGTCCATAAGAAGAAGATAAGTTTGAAGTTCATGATAAGTAATACTACAGTTTCTTGCTGTGATGGATTTTTGTTTTATGTATTAGTAGATGTTTCTTCGACTTCTAAGGAATCAGCTAAATGCATGGCTCCAAAACCTTCTTAATACAAGCTTTGGTAGTTCCATCCTCTCCCTATGAGATGCTATTGTACTCTTTATACGCAAAATGATGCTAGTGTGATTATACCTTTAGGGCGTGTTTGGGAGGATGGTGGCGGTGGGAAATGGGGTTAAAATGTTGTTCCTGAACGTTTCTGCATCCATGTGGTTAGTATTATGCATAAAATCACGTTTTGGGGGATCTGAGGTTACAAACGGAGTCGCCAAAAAGGGCATCCTGGTGCACGAAGCATCCCCACGCAGCGAGGGTCCGGGGAAGGGTCCCACCACAAGGGTGAAATGTAGGCAAACCTTACCCTGCATTTTTACAAGAGGCTGCTTTCAGGACTCGAACCCGTGACCTCAAGGTCACACGACAACACATCAACCAGTCTGCCAAGGCTCCCCTTCTACAAACGGAGTCGCCAAATGGGTAAAAAATAATGTATGTTTTTTTTCTTTTCCAAATTACAACGGTGAGCAAATGCTCAAACAAAAGGAGCCTAAGGGTCCATTTGGCACGGCGGTGCCAGTCGTTAATGCAGTGGTTATGAACCATCGTTTGAGTACGTCTGACCTCAGCTAGGGAACTTCATTCACTTTTATGTTCAAAATTAGTTGTAATTTCTTGGCGGCGGGCATAACAACTATCATAAAAAATTAATTTTATGACGGTCATGTTTTTATCAAAACTCACCAGAGCATAAATGTCGTGTCAAACGGACTCTAAGCACTACAAATTAAACAAATTGATGATC
Source organism: Dactylorhiza incarnata (assembly GCA_033032865.1). Taxonomy (NCBI): domain Eukaryota; kingdom Viridiplantae; phylum Streptophyta; class Magnoliopsida; order Asparagales; family Orchidaceae; genus Dactylorhiza; species Dactylorhiza incarnata. Next base: position 2,696,827 of record JAWHQI010000061.1, on the reverse strand, counting down.
AAAAAGGTTACACACTAACAATAAATGATGACCCCTTTGATTATTTATGCAGATATGATTTCTTCAAATATTGATCTTCACTTATTATAAGAATTGTGTTCATAAATGTTGCGGGTCGCTTGGGTGCTCTTGGTAGACTGGTCGACTTGAACCGTCTTAGCTCTGAAGCGAGCCAAGCGTGCTAACAGTCAATTAGAGATTAATTTAGTACACTGAGACTTTTTAACGTGGAAAACCCAGAAAAGGGTAAAAAACCACGCGGCCGGAGCTGTGCCTACCAAACTTCACTATTTTCTGAGAGGTTACAATCAGGTTCTTAGAATTCGAGCGCGACAGGCCGCCACTCGTTACAATAATAGAGAGAGAGAGACAGAGAGAGTTCCGAAGGTGACATACCACCTCTCGGAAAACTAAGTCTTTTTCCTTCTGAGAACGGTGGAGAAGAAAAGTGAGAATGCTGAGTCGCCTTTCGGGAGAAAGGAAATCTTCAAGTACACGAAGGAGATCTTCAAGCGCCGAAGGAGAAAAAGGCGACAAGTGGGTCCTGTAATCTGAGAAATTAGAAAGACAAAAAGTGAGCGTGCCCGGAATGTGGAAGTGTTCGGAGCGCGCTCAGAAGCGTTCTGAACGCGCAACGAACAGGGAAGCATCCTGAGTGTGTAAGAAAGCGTTCTGAGCATGAAACGAACACGGGAGCGTTCTTATCGCGCTACGAACACCGGAGTGTTCTGAGCGCGCTAGGAGGCGTTCTGAGCGCTCAACGAACATGAGAGCGTTCTGAGCGCGCTAGGAGGCGTTCTGGGCGCGCAGCGAACATGAGAGTGTTCTGAGCGCGCAACGAACATGAGAGCGTTCTGAGCGCGCAACGAACATGAGAGCGTTCTGAGCGCGCTAGGAGGCGTTCTGAGCGCTCTAGGAGGCGTTCTGAGCGCGCAACAAACACGAGAGCGTTCTGAGCGCGCTAGGAGGCGTTCTGGGCTGAATCCGGAACCGGAGAGCGTGCGGCGAGTTCGAAAGGGGGACTTGCCCGAACCCCGTTACGGGGGAGCGCGGCTTAGCCGTACCCAAGGGGGTGCGGCCTGGCCGCACCCAAGGGGGTGCGGCGTGACCTCACCCCTCATGGGGTGCAGCCTGGCCGCACCCCCAAGGAGGGTGCGGCTTGACCCCACCCCCCATGGGGTGCGGTTAGGTCGCACCCCCCCACTATAGGGGTGTGGCTATCCGCACCCCAGTAGTGGGGTGCGGACTAATCGCACCCCAGTAGTGGGGTGCGGTTATGGCGGCACGCGGCACCTGGCGGAGCGTGGCGGAGCGTGGACTGGGCGGCGGTTTCTTCAACTCCCGTGATCACACGTTGACCCCACTAACTCCATTTCTTCTTAGTGGAGCTTCTTCTAAATGCACTCCATGGTGCTTATAAATTTATGGGGAAGCATCATCTTTACGGGTGCACATCATAAGCCCCCCAAACCTTCGAAGTCCGAACCATTGCGTGGAGGAGTTCGAAGGTTTTGATTTTCCTTCGCGGCAATTTGGATCATCGTCATCTTCGTGCGACGTGTCGGAAGTCGTCGCTCGGCTCTAGTTGTGGGAGAAACTTCTATCTCGTCTTGATCGGCTTCAGGCTTGCTGCCCAGCGATTGCATCGGAGATCGCGGCGAGCTTGCCGCCCCGTGATTGTGTCGGATATCGCGACGAGCTTGTCGTTTAGCGTTGAGGTCTGGGTAGCTTGGCTGTGAGGTGCTGAAGTAGCGCTGATGCGAGGTGCCCAAGGTGCGATGAGGCCGGGTGCCCAAGCAGCGCTGAGGCAATGTGCCCAAGCAGCGCAGAGGCAATGTGCCCAAGCAGCGTTGAGGCAAGGTGCCCAAGCAGCGCTGAGGCAAGGTGCTCAAGCAGCACTGAGGCAAGGTGCACATTCAGCGCTGGGGCAATGTGCCCAAGCAGCGCTGAGGCAAGGTGCCCAAGCAGCGCTGAGGCAATGTGCCCAAGCAGCGCTGAGGCGAGGTGCCCAAGCAGCGCTGAGGCAAGGTTCCCACGCAGCGCTGAGGTAATATGTGCCCAAGCAGCGCTGAGGCAAGGTGCCCAAGCAGCGCTGAGGCAAGGTGCCCACGCAGCGCTGAGGCAAGGTGCCCAAGCAGCGCTGAGGCAAGGTTCCCACGCAGCACTGAGGCAAGGTGCCCACGCAGCGCTGAGGCAAGGTGACCACGCAGCGCTGAGGCAAGGTGCCCAAGCAGCGCTGAGGCAAGGTTCCCACGCAGCGCTGAGGCAATGTGCCCAAGCAGCGCTGAGGCAAGGTGCCCAAGCAGCGCTGAGGCAAGGTGCCCAAGCAGCGCTGAGGCAAGGTGCCCAAGCAGCGCTGAGGCAAGGTGCTCACGCACCGCTGAGGCAAGGTGCCCAAGCAGCGCTGAGGCAAGGTGCCCACGCACCGCTGAGGCAAGGTGCCCAAGCAGCGCTGAGGCAAGGTGACCACGCAGCGCTGAGGCAAGGTGCCCAAGCAGCGCTGAGTCAAGGTTCCCACGCAGCGCTGAGGCAATGTGCCCAAGCAGCGCTGAGGCAAGGTGCCGAAGCAGCGCTGAGGCAAGGTGCCCATGCAGCGCTGAGGCAAGGTGCCCAAGCATCGCTGAGGCAAGGTGCCGAAGCAGCGCTGAGGCAAGGTGATCTTTTGGGCAGACCTAGTTAAAATTGTCGTACTTGATGCTTATCCTCCACTCGCGAGAGGCCTCTTCTCTTCGCCACGTTGGCGAATTTGCTGCTATGTGTTAGTATCGAAGATCGTGGGCTTAACTTTCGTAGCCTTATTTTAGATGATTCGCATTGCTGACAGAGCCAGAGAATAGCTGTAGTAATTTTAAATACATAATGGATACATGTGCACAAGTACAATCTTGTGGCTTACTGTTTAAAAGCAAAAACTGGAAGAAGCAAAAAACAGAAATTGATGATAGATGAGATGCGGGTTGTACGCGCTCTACTAGGGGGAAAGTTCCCCCGCCCAATACCTCTCGCTCATCCGCGTCGGGGTACGACGTTGTCCTCTACTTGATTGTCAGCCTGCGGTCCGTGCTGGTTTGGGATTTGGTTTAGTAAAAATCTTCCGAGGAGGCCTTGTTAGACAAGACGCTCGATTTCCTCCTTCAGACGCTTGCAGCTTTCCGTACTGTGTCCATGCCCGCAATGGAAGTCGCAATATTGTGGTTGGTTTCCTCCGCTCGACGTACGCGGTTCGGCCCTGCGGAGCGCGTTGCTATCACGGATGGCGAGGAGAATGTTAGTCCTGGTAATGTTCAGGGGAGTGTAGTCCTGATGCTGGCGAGATCTTCGGTCTCGACTAGGGTTATCGTGATGCTTGTTGTTCTTATTGTGAACTGTCTGCGGCAGCGGCTCCTCTTTCTTCCTCTTCGAGCTCCCCTCGAACTGCCGGGGGTGCGCTTAAATTGCCTCATCTGCTGGTATTTGGGCCTCGACTCATTGAACGAGGTCTGGGTAGCTAGGCGCAGTTTCCCGCATCAGCGCGGAATAGAAGCCACCGGGACGGAGCCCTCCAAGAAAAACTCCTCGTAGAAGCTCAGGGTCTACTCCTGGAATTTGTCGTGCCTCAGTGGTGAAGCGGCGGAAGAAATCCTTGAGGGTCTCTCCCTCGCTCTAGCGTATTCCTGAAAGGTGGGAGGGATCCCGGACGGTTCTGCGGTTCGCGATGAATTGGTTTATGAATTGTTGCGTTATTTCCACGAAGCTATCGATTGTTCCATCTTGCAGAGAATGGAACCAAGTGTGCGCTTGCCCTTTCAAGGTTGCTGGAAACACTAGACAGAGGAGCTGATCTAGAGCGTTGTAGAGTCTCATGATGGTAGTGAAGTGGTTGACATGTTCTAACGGGTCATCCATCTCGTGGAATGTTTCGATGTTGGGAAGCTTGAAACCATTCAGAACTGGATGGTCCAAGACCTGAGGCGATAGTGGGGAGCCATGGTGCGCGGGACAGCAGGCGAGAGCTGCGCGTCGCCCCACCTGGCCGTACTCTTCCGCTATCATGTCGCGTATTTCTTCTCGAGTGGTTCTCCCTATTACTTGTTCAGGGATAGCTCTTCCCTGGCGCGGGTGATGGTGATCAACTTCTGGTCCTCTGGTCGGCCGAGCAGGATGAGTGGAGCTTGCGACGTCAGAGAATTCTTCTGAGGCTTCTTCTTCTCGAACGACCTCCTCATTCGGAGCATGATTCGGAGCTGGGGGAGGCAGAACGTTCAACGCTGGAGGTTGAATGGGAGCCCGAGGAGCCCCAAATTTTCTTACGAGAGCCAGTATCTCGGCTTGTTGTTCTTCCATTTGCCGCATGCGTCCTTCTAGTGCTGCCGCGGGCGCACTCGCTACCTCTTCCATGAGAGGTACGTTGACGAGCGAGGGGGAGGGAGTCGGGTCAACACGCCCCTCGGGGATTGATCCTTCAGTAGTGTGAGCGCTTCTTCTCGCCATCGCAGTTGATAGCGAGCACGGTCTCGGTACGGATTCTTCCTTTGGGGGATCTTTGCTGAGTGTTTGGGAATCCTGGATTCCCACAGACGACGCCAAACTGTTGCGGGTCGCTTGGGTGCTCTTGGTAGACCGGTCGACTTGAACCGTCTTAACTCTAAAGTGAGTCAAGCGCGCTAACAGTTAATTAGAGATTAGTTGAGTACACTGGGACTTTTTAACGTGGAAAACTCGGAAATGGTGGAAAACCACGCGGCCGGAGCTGTGCCGACCAAACTTCACTATTTTCTGAGAGGTTATAGTCAGGTTCTTAGAATTCGAGCGCGACAGGCCGCCGCTCGTTACAATAATAGAGAGAGTTCCGAAGGTGACAGACCACCTCTCGGAAAACTAAGTCTTTTTCCTTCTGAGAACGGTGGAGAACAAAAGTGAGAATGCTGAGTCGTCTTTCGGGAGAAAGGAAATCTTCAGGTCCACAAAGGAGATCTTCAAGCGCCGAAGGAGAATTCCGAGGAAATCTTCAAAGGAGCTCTCCTGTGTGCCGAAGGCAAGGTCCTCTCAAATGAAGGTTCTGGACTCCTTTTATAGCTTTGGCCAGAGGTAGCCCGGTAATTTTGCCGTCGTAACCACCGTAACCACCTGACGGGCGAATCACGCTGGCCGATTTGGAGCACACAGATCGCCATTTTTCGTAAATGACCGTCTCGCCCTTCGGGCAGTTCGAGCAGTTTGGGCAGCTTTGTTGAAGGTGAAAAAGGCGACAAGCGGGTCCTGTAATCTGAGAAATTAGAAAGACAAAAAGTGAGCGTGCCCAGAATGTGGAAGTGTTCTGAGCGCGCTCAGAAGCGTTCTGAGCGCGCAACGAACGGGGAAGCGTTCTGAGCGTGTAAGGAAGCATTCCGAGCATGCAACGAACATGGGAGCGTTCTGAGCGCGCTACGAACACGGGAGCGTTCTGAGGTCTAGGAGGCGTTCTGAGCGCTCAACGAACATGGGAGCGTTCTGAGGTCTAGGAGGCGTTCTGAGTGCTCAACGAACATGAGAGCGTTCTGAGAGCGCTATGAGGCATTCTGAGCGCGCAACGAACACGAGAGCGTTCTGAGCGCGTTTGGAGGCGTTCTGAGCGCGCAACGAACATGAAAGCGTTCTGAACGCGCTAGGAGGCGTTCTGAGCGCACAACGAACACGAGAGCGTTCTGAGCGCGCTAGGAGACGTTCTGGGCGGAATCCGGAACCGGAGAGCGCGCGGCGAGTTCGAAGAGGGGGGACTTGCCCGAACCCCATTACGGGGGAGTGCGGCTTGGCCGCGGCCGAGCCGCACCTAAAGGGGGTGCGGATTGGCCGCACCCCTCATGGGGTGCGGCCTGGCCGCACCCCAAGGAGGGTGCGGCTTGGCCACACCCCCCATAGGGTGCGGTTAGGCCGCACCCCCCACTAGGGGGGCGGCTATCTGCACCCCAGTAGTGGGGTGCGGACTAATCGCACCCCAGTAGTGGGGTGCGGTTATGGCGGCGCGCGGCGCCTGGCGGAGCGTGGACTGGGCGGCGGTTTCTTAAACTCCTGTGATCACACGTTGACCCCACTAACTCCATTTCTTCTTAGTGGAGCTTCTTCTAAATGCACTCCATGGTGCATATAAATTTATGGGGAAGCATCATCTTTACGGGTGCACATCAATAATAATTAAAGATTCTCAGTGATGCCCTTTGATCTAATGAATACATGGATGTGCGTTTGGACCTTCTGAGCACGGAGCTCAATTCTTGATTTCTTCGTTATCATATTCATTGATGACATTTTAGTTTATTCAGGAAGCTAGATGGAGAATGTTACTCATCTTCATTAATTGATATTGACTTTGTGTAGCACCAACTTTACCATAAGTTCTTTAAGTATGAGTTTTAGCTCAAAATAATAGCACACTCTTTCGATCGAGAAGAAGAACGAGGCGCGAACACCGAACTGCCACAACGGAAAATCAACTTGCGCTTCCGATCAAGACCTAGAGGAACCGCTGCAGAGCGCTCAACGTCAGTGGAAAGATCGCACATCAACATGCGCTTCTCCTCTACGAATAAAGAAACGTGAAATAGGGGGTTCGCCAACATGTGAGGATCGGTAAACCCCAGCACCGGCGTGAACTCTCGCTCGCATCCGGTCACGCGACCGCAACGCCCTGGAAGCGACGTCCACAGCTCTGGCAAGCCCCAGGAGTTCTTGACATACCCATACAAAGTGTTCCTGTGTCGACGGTCCACCCGATCCTCGAACTCGAGCCATCGCTTGTCGGCATACACCTCTACACACCCGCCTCCATTAGTGCGCACCTCGCACCATTCTTTGAAGAGATCCAAAGTGAACCTCGAGTCATTCTCCTGGAAGAAGGCAATCAGGCCCATGATACGCGTCATCCCGACAGGAGTAAATTGAGATACTAGCACACTGCAATGCTTGAAAATCTCAACCGCCACCTCGCATTGTGGAAGACGAAACCCGGACCTCAGCGACGACTTGCACAACGTCATCCAGCCCGTTAGAGGATTTTGCACTTGCTCCTTGATATGTGGGACCTTCACCTCGATCCTGGCAGGTATTCCATATCGTTTTCTCCAAACGTCAATCTGCTCCGCGATAAGCGATGAATGCAGCCGCATTGACCTTCCTTGCGCGCAACACCTTGGAACATGAAAAAGAAAAATACGCATAAGTATTCGCAAAGGCAATACTCCAAGTACGATTTCGACATTTTTTGCATCGTAAAATTGAGAGTCCTTCCTCTTGAGATCAATGTGAGGCTTATGATGTCTAATGGGAAGAAGTCTAAGAAGACAAATTGGTTGATCATCAATTTATCAACTTTTGGTTGTATTGTTATGAAAATATATCTTAATTTTTTTACTCAAATATTCTACACAATGATGTATCTCTTAGTATCTTCCCGTTACAATTTCACATGACTTGGTTGACAGTGAAGACCATATTTATCTCGTCATGGTACATTGGAGAGTTTTGGAATATAAACACACCACGCGCATGCGCGCACCGCACACCCAATTCACGCGGGCCCCACACATGGGTGCACGCCCCGTGCGCGCGGGGTGCAGGGGTGCGCTCCCCGCGCGTGCATGGCTCCAAAGCACCATGCACGCGCAAAGGCTCGCGGGTGCTCGTTGGCGCAGGCTGGCACCACGTGCGCGCCCCTCGCACGTGGGTGCACACCCCGCCCGCGCCCGCACAAGGCTGCCCCCGCGCGCGCACTGCGCGCGGGAGTCCTTCGTGCATGCTTCCCCTTCGCCCGCTTCCGTCATGTCCGCCACAAATCGCTCACACACAGAAAGTCCCCACTCTCTTCTTGCTACGACTTCAGATTTCGAGGACTTTGGGGGGCAAATGGTGGGTCTCCCTTAATTTATAGGAATTTTGGGCTGCAAATAGTCGGAATTCCCATGATCCCCACTAACTTGATAAGGGTTATGGAGAAAACCGCCGAAACCGCCACACATGAGATCTGCATGCGCGATCCGAATGCAATCCAAGTGTCAACCGCCATCGCACCCCGCGACAGGCCTCCCGTGTAACATCCCGACTTTTATTGGGCCACTGGGACCCTAGATGACCTAATAAAAGTGACTCGATCACCTGCAATGTACCGTAAAAGCTAGGAGGTGAATCAAAACGTTAATATATTAAGCATATGTGCTCTGAATCGATTTCCGTCAGTTACGTTAGACTAGTATAATCGATACGAGTGCAACGGAACTCGTTTCATTCCGATCCGAGGTCATTTGGATAAAATGATTGTTTTGAGTATCATTGCGCTTCACGACGACACTGAGTTAATATATTGAACATACATACTCTGAATCGACTTCTGTCAGTTGCATTAGACTCGTATAGTCGATACGAGTGCAACAGAACTCATTTCGTTCCGATACAAGGTCATTTAGAAAAAATAATTATTTTGAGTATCGTTGCGCGCCACGATGACACCGAGTTAATATATTGAGCATACATGCTACGATTCGACTTCTGTCAGTTGCACCTTCTAGAAGGAGAGGAGGAGGTTCCCATTTAAGTTGGGTAAAACAGAATGTACGTAAAACCACTAGTAAGCGTTGTGGTTGCCCATTTAAGTTGATTGGAAAAAAATGCCCACTCGGATGAATGGACACTTTAAGTTAAAGGTGACACGCATAATCATGAGATGATACATTTAGAAGCACACGTCACAACGGGTCGGTTGGATTGTGTAGAGAAGAGAATCGTTCATGACATGTTTGTCACCAATGTTAAACCAAGAAAAGGAATCCAGAAAATCATACATTGATGCGAACCATTTATAATGAAAGATATATGATGCAGATGAAAGAAGTAGATGGTACAACTCCTAATCAATATTTGTACAAGTGTTTAAAGGATAGTGACTATTTGAGTTTTAAGCGTGTGATGGAAGAGATATCACACACAAGTAGCAAGTTCATGAGAATGTATGATCAACCAAAAGGAATGAATTGTAAGTGAGTTATACATTTTTTTATACCTCAATTTTATTCATTCACAACACATGTGCTAATGATTGACTTTTTGTGCAGATTATGTTCTAACAAATTTTGGGGTACTTGATGTTTAATGCAAGAAGAAGATGAACAATTTTTGGGGCTCATATTTGACTTTTGCTATAATTTGTAATGCTAAAATATGTTTATTGTTTATTTAGAATGAAGACAAGTATCCAATTAAATATACATTTTTATGATGATTTGCTAGCAACAGAATGATTTTAATTAGTCATTCTCAAAAATTTCAGTTTGCTAGTAGTAATGGTTTGCTAAAAATCAAAACGGGTTTGCTTGTAACATCACCCATTTTAAATTATGTTTCAAGGATGCTTGGAAAATTAAAGGAAGTTAAATTATCCAATCAAAATATGTTATATTTTTATAAGAGATCATTAATAGCTGAGTGCATGCACTGAAATTGTTTGGGAATTTCGGAGGCATTCATAGAATTTTTTAATGATATAATAAAGTGACTCAAGCCTACTTAAGTAATTACTAGAGGCTATGCAAGACCTCAAAAAGATCTATAATATTTTGAGAAGATAGTAAATTGCATTTGAAACTCATTGCCATGATTTGGTGATTTTTGGAATGTGGGGTTATTTTTAGATATAAAAATTAGGATTTATTCGAAATGAATAACATTGGAAGTCGAATCAAAACTCAAAATGATTTGGGGAAATTACAGGGAACGAGTTAGGGCAAATTCAACCTCTGGGTCAAATTGCATAGTTTTCTGGTTTTTGTTTTGTTTTTTATTGAATAAAAGAGGTTTAAAATCGAAGAAAATATATCGGACGGAAAATATATCGGACGAAAAATATGAGCTCAAATCACTTTGTGGAATTGTTTGAAGTTAAAGGTCATGTGTTAAACCTTTTGCGGAGATTAGGAGTTTTAAATATCGAATCGAATGTATGTAATAAGAAAAAGCTGAAGAATAACACGTTTTAATAGATCCTCGCAAACGATAAGTCGCCACAACTTGTGTAACTAAGAAGTTATCAGAATCAAATAAATCGACGGACCATAATACGGTTAAAACAGAAAGAACTGAGCCGCAAAATTGTAAAAGATGCTTCCTTGGAACGGAGAAGCCTCCTTGGAACAGAGATGCCTCCATGGAATGGAGTTGCCTCCTAGGAATGGAGAAACCTCCTTGGAATGGAGATGGAAATGCGGATAGAAGAACTTTGTTATTTACTTGTTTACAGTTCTCTTTATTTACGCACTTATTACTGCTCTTTATTCATGCATTTTTTCTGCACTTTACTTACCGCATTTTCTTTCTGCCCTTTATTTATTGCAATTCACTAATGCTTTCATTTTCATACCTTCATTTTGGGTCCCGCTCTGATAACCGGTTTAGCTCGTTATGGTCATTTGTTGGGGGTTTACGTAGAGACATGACATCCCTCCAAGGCTAACCATGAAAAATGAGCCCACTTGATCGTCACGCTCCTTGCCTAAAGTTGAGCGGTACTATCAAGCCATGTGTAAGATGGTCGCCTGCCCGAAGTATTTCATGTCAAGTAAGGTAAGCCATCGTAGACCCAGAAGGTGTCTGTTGTTTATCTTATTGAAATGCTTGTAAATTGCTTTGCGGTAAAAATGGTGTGTCGGTCATGCTCATAGACCGTTCGTACCGGTATAGGAAGGTTGACGCCTCTAGGTAATAGGGAGAAGTGTACCCTGGGAGCTCGCCCGTGTTTTATGCTCCGCCGGGTCCCTCTGCTGGTTGGCCAAGTTCTGATTCGCCGGATGTCGCTCACATCCAGGAGTACACCAGATTGTACATTGGGGTCTGTGTAGTGCGGTACGAACATACCTATAAGTGGCTGGACCAACCACTGTCACTGATTTGCCACATCGGTGAGGCCCACAGTGTTCGCTACCCCGCTGGAAGAGAAATGATCAAACTATGTTGACATAGGATGTTGTTGCAGGTTGTGAACACCTGTGTGATTGTGTGATAGCTAGTAGAGGTTTATAAATAACTGTTTATTACTTACTGCATTTCAATTATTGTTGCTATGTTGTTCAGCTTGCTCCTAGCTTATTTTCTGTATATATATATATATATGATGTTAACATATTTGCTTCGGCTATTGTTGTTTGATGGAGGCTCACTCTCGTCCCCAAGCCTAAGGGATCTCGTGGAGGAGGTGTGAATCCACTAGTCTTATGACTAACGTGTCGTCGTACACCATTTTAGGAGATGGAGCAGCACGAGACTCAGCCACATCGTGAGAGAGAACCTTCTATATAGAGCCCGCTCGAGCTGCCCACCAGTCTCATCTCCAGACTTTAGAGACGTGAGCATATAGTACTTAGAAGCAGCGAGAGTAGTTGTAGTTTGTCTAGCACATCGAGCCTAATGTATAAAACTCTTGGCTACGACATCTCGTCGGCCGCCGCCGCGGCGTGGGACCGCTCACGCGCGGCCGCACGGCCCGCGACCGACATCCCGCCGGCCGTACGGCACGCGACCAGCATCCCGTCGGCCTTTTGACGGACGCCGCCGTGTCATTCGTCCTCCCGCCGGCAAGGTCCCGCTGGCGGTCCTCGCCGACCAGTTATCCGCCGTCCGATCTCCCCGCGTGATCTCCGCCGTCCGATTGCCGCGTAACCGCCTTCCGTAACCACCCGTCATGGGGTGCGCATAATCGAAATTAATATTTGGTGTTCGTGGTAAAATCATTAAAAATACGCGTCATGAGCTATAAAGTATTGACCTGCAAATAGTAAATTACGTGGTTATGATCTACCGATAACTGCATAACCACCATAACCTTCACTGGGGCCTATAAATAGGACCCTAGAGTCTCATTCACTTCCATCTTCTCCTCCTTCGATTCCGCCTACTACACAAGTTTGAGCTTCTCAAAGAACCCCTTGAAGATCTCCTTCGTCTTTGAAGACTCCTTCAAAGATCTTCGAGCTCCTTGAAGATCCTTCAAAGACTTTCTTCCTCCTTCAAGCGCACCGCGACAAAGCACGTTCTGCGCACCACAACGAGCAATCAACGCACAACGCACTCGACACTCACAACACCCTTATCTCAACAGCAAGCCTTCTGGACAACAACAAGTCCACTGCTCCAGATTCCTCTGCACACTCCAGGAGGCAGGCCGTAGACACCGAGATGGACAGAGCGTGCCCGGTTAGCTTCCGAGCACCAATAGAAGACGCCAAAGCTCCCAGAGTGCATTGCTCTCCACTACAACAAGCAACAATACTTAGCTTCGTGAGCGGTAACCTATCACCCTCCGAGCACATCTCTCTATCTGCCCCATCGATTGTAACGAGGAGCAGTCTGTCGCTCGCGCCTTCTCTCAAAAGCATTGTACAACCAAGAATATTGAAGTTTGGTCGGCACTGCCCCGACCACGTTATTTTTCACCTCTTTCTGAGGTTTTTCACGTTAAAAAAGTCTTTTGCCATTCGACTCATTCTCATTGACTGTTTGCACGATCAACCGTTCCCGGGCTAAGACGATGCAATTTAGACCGATCTACAAGAGCCTTGAATTGACCACAACAAATATATTAATATCAGTAGGCTTCAAACACCCAACTATATAAGATGTCATTTTATGGTCAATATTTTAGTATAAAAATGGTGGTGAACAAGTGAATGAGTAATTTAAATAATTTAGGGCACTGATATCCGCACTGCAGTTTTGGCTATCTACACTCTATTTGTATGAGTTATTACGAGCCTTTTGGAAATACGCCTTGTACATGCACGCACAAGATGTATTGCCGCCCTGATTGAAACCTGGGCGTAATTATAGCTATTTTTTGGACATACGCCTTGTACATGCATTTTTAGGAAAATTGTTCAACACGAAAGTTGTAGATCACGATGAGATATATAAGTATATAACTTTAGTGTGGAACACTTTTCCTAAAAATACATGGACAAAACGTATTTCCAAAAAACGTGTAATAACTGCGCGGTTATGAGCGCCCATTATATATATTATTATTATTAATTACCTTCTAAATTAAACCTGAATTGAGAAAATAGGGAATGCAGAACGAAAAGCAACCCGAGCAAACCTGTCATTTCTAAACCCTCTCCTCCTCTCTTCACCCTTCTATCGTATCCTTAGCCGCCGGCTTCCGGCGATGGATTACTCCTCGGCTGCCGAAGCACAGCAACAGCAACAGCAACACCAGCAACAACACCAGCAGCAACAAACGGATCAACAGCAAGCCTACGACCCCTCGCAGGCTCAAGCCTATGCAGCTTACTATGCAGCCTACAACCAATACTACGCCGCATCCGGCTACTACCACCAACCCTACTATCCTCACGACTACTCATCTGCCTCCGCAGCGGCTCCCTCCGGCGTTTACTATGCCGAAGCCCAGCCGGAATCCGCAATCCCGCCCTCCGATGCCGCCCAGATCCACTATTCCGGCACGCATACTGCGGCATACGCGCCAGGCACGGCATACGCGTCAGGTACGACATACGCGCCCGGTACGGCATACGCTCCAGGTACGACATACGCGCCAGGTACGGCATACCCGCCAACTACGGAGCAGGATGGATACTCGTATCAGGCTCCGCAGGGGTTGAACCCTGCGGCTGTTGCTGCGCTCTCGCAGTTATCGCAGCTCTCAGGGACCATTGACGCAGCCGAGAGGGCCATGGCTGGGATGCACGATAGGCAGCCACCATCCCATTACCCACACTACTCTCAAATGCCACACGCTGCCTCTTCGAATCGCTCGGGGGTATGTGTTGTTTGTGTTCATTGTTTGGCCTCATAACTTTTTTCTCTGTTAAGTTTCTTTATTTTTCACTCAGAATGGTTGGGATCTAATCTTTCTTATTTATTGTCACTCAATTTATTTCTCATCTTAGGATTGTGTCAGTTCATTGTTTGCTTTCTGAAACTGTGAGGGTTTAAATCTTCTTTTTCCCTCTTGATTTCATGTTAATTTTGAAAATATGGTGATGTTTACTATTGTTTGTCTTCACAGAAATCGAAGTACTGAAAAAATTCTGTTATTTATTGAAGTGCACTTAGACACTGTTAATAATAGCTATGTACTTCAAATTGATTGATACCAGAGTGGTTCTTTTGGTTTGAAAATTTCCTTAAGATCACGCTAGATTAAATTCATGAGGTTTCAGGTGTCCTTAAACTGTTTGATTGCGGTATTAGCTGATCCATACTTGGCATTTAGACCAGCAAAAACTCGACTGTCTTAACCAGTCACCCCAAGATTATGATTAACTTGGATAATGGGTTCATAGTGTTCATATGATCAATGTGACTTTTGATTGCAAATTATCCCTCCCTTATCAAAAAATTTATTCATACTGATGTTAGACGGCACTGTGAGTAAGGCTGGATAACTTGTGTCTTTCTACGAAGCACATTGCAAGTTTATTCTTACTTTAATACCAAGAAAAAGCGTCTTTCAAGTTTTTTTATGTAATAATGAGAAGCTCCCTTTCTTTTCTCTTTGTACTTAAGTGTACATTGATTATACTGGCAATTGTTATGATCATGCTTTACAAATCTTTTGATAGTTTTAGCGGTTATAGTGTGAAACCGTGGTAATAAATGCAACAATGACATTTTACTTGCGTTTGGAATTTTCGTGACAATGTTTTAGGCTATAACCACTCTCCCACCACTCTAACTGCATTATTCATCATTTCGTCCACGACCGCCATCACTCTTCCAAATAGAGTCTTATATCTAATTCTTTATATTTTACTAATTTACTTCATGCATATAACTATGACATATACTTTGATTAGTTTAGTGTTGGTATAATCTATTATTTTATTTTATGAATTTTCACAACTTCGAAGTTCTCCATAAACAATTGAACATAACACATTTTGACAATTCACATTATATCAAAACTAAATTAAGAAAAATTACCATTTATTTTTGCTCTATGATTGTGCTTGCTACACCTGTTTTACAGACTTGGAGGACATTGAATACTCATTGAATACTTTCATGGCCCCAATTAGTTTACTTTTTATGCATCTGGATTTTTCTTCTCTCCATAGAGAACAACTTCCATGTTTCTTACATGATTTTTTTGAGCTTCATGTCTATGTTTCACTTATTGTGCAAGAATCTCTTCTCATTTCAAGCAAGAATGGTGCTCTGAAGGTCTTGTCTTAAACCCGATGCTTTTTTTTTTTGAAAATATTAACTTGAATACCAATATGAATTATGAGTAGTCCTTGATACAATAACCAGCATCTTTTGTGTCTTTTGGGTTTTCAACTATCAAATCTATCCGAGTTTCCTGAATTTACATGAATTTTTGATAGTGACTAGAATTTTCATCCTTAGTTTTTATATAATTATATTAGAAGGGATGCCTATAAGTGGAAAACAACACTTGTTGTGGTTATGAAGTTGGTTCAAACTATGTAACAAGTATGATGTTTCCATTCAGCTATTATATATTTGGATGTTTACTTCATTTTGAAGTTGTAGTATTACTAGTTTGTTTTCGTAACCTGTCAAGTTTCAAAAACCTATTAGAATTCATTTGAAATTTGAATTTCTAGCAATCTGCAATTTTTCTATATTTTGTTTATACCCAAGTCCACAAATTTCTTTTTAATTCAAACTAGTAGAATATATAAAACCTAATTAGATCAAGATAAGAGTGATTCATTTCTAATTTTGTTAGGTATAGGGGGCCACTATTTCAGTGGTAATCTGTGAGCAGCCACTTTGTGCATCTATTGTCAAAGGTTCGGTCTTTCTCCTCTGAGAGAAGCCACTTTGGGCATAGGGCCAAAGGTTAGGTCTGTTTCCAATCTTCCCCCGCCCATACCCCCAATGATTGGGGACTATATGGGTTCTGTTGTTGTTGTTGATAAGTTTGAAATGAGTCAATAAATTCTTGAGACCAAAGACTTTGGGTCTGTTTGGTGGAGTGGTGGAGCGATGTCACATTCGACGAAGTTTGGATCCTGATCATGATGCACGACGTCGTTTGGTGGAGCGGAGGCTGCGTGTGGCATTCCTCTTTCCACGGTCTTTTATGAGCGAGAATGCCGTTTTACGTTCAATTTGGACCGCGTTCAATGGGGGCCTTCTGAAACGACATTCTCGCTGAACGCTCCTGCCGGAGAAGTCGCCCCAAGCAGAGCCTTTGTTACGCAATAGTTTGAAAGTAGTTATTGATACCCATAATTTTGCTATGGCTTGAGACCCAAATTTTGTCTGAATTTTGTCAGTTATTCTATTTAGCAAAATTGTCTATACGTGCATCAGAGCTTGGAAGGTGATCTTTTTCCGTTCTTCTCAACATGCATCCAAAATATTGAGCATCCTGGCAGTCTACTCGAGTTTGATTGTAAGTATAAATGTTTGAACTGTTTAGTGAATCATAAAATCTTGTGACAAGTCAGGAACAACCTAATATGTTTATTAAAAGCTCGAAGAAATTTTAGAGGCTGTTTGGTTGCTGGATGTTAGCATTTATGCATTTTTATTCAGACATCGTGGTATTGTTCCTTGGTTGATTAATGGCATTTGAGAGTTTATCACCCATGACTTAGCTATTGATCAGCAATGGTTTGATATGTGCGTAACTCTCATGTTACTTGAAAACCAAGTACCATGGTAGTTTGTCTTTTTGCCAGAACACTCTCAATATTCTCAGGTGGTTGTGGCTGCTAAGTCCTCAAAAGATCTTAATATCAGCAACCAAACTATCTCTTTTTGTCCCTTTTTTGGTGGCATCATCTCCTCTTCACATGCTTCTTACCGGTCTCTTCCAAAAGCATGTATTTTTCGGATTCCCTACGGGCATTTTAAAATGCCAAATCTTTAAAACTAGGAAATTGACTTAGAGCTTCAATCTTTCTCTATTTTCCCAGCTTCCCACCTTGGCTTGCATTATTTGAGTTGTAGTTGAAGGTTCTTCGGCTGGAATAGGTATGTGCTTCTCTTCTTTTATGATATTTTAAAGCCAAAAGTTGGTTTTATTGTCATTATGGATTAGTTTTAGAAATTGGATGAGTTCATTGTGCTTTTGTAGGCAATTATATCTTTGAGGATCAATGCACACCTTAATTCTAGCTTTGTTCTCTAAATTGAATAAGCATAGGTTTGGTTCTTCACCTGTTAAAAGATTGATGGAAACTTGAGGGTAAGGGGTTTTAAGTGATTATGACATACATATGATTGTAGCTACGACAACTGGCAATGAGATTATCAGTGGTAGTAGCAGTATCATAATTTAAAAAACGTATTAGTCTATCTACTCTTATACTCTTATACTTTTGACTTCACGTTTTCTACGTTTCTTATGTTTTTATTGCATAAATAGTCTTGTATTAATTCTAATGAGAATTTTCTGTCCTGCATATCAAGTTCTATGTATACATATACAACCTTCTATCAAGTGGAAATTTTGACTTGCAGAAATGGGAATGTGCTTAAATAGATCTCTGCTAAAAAACTTGGTGACATGATTGTACTGGTGTCATCCATTGATGAGATGACATTTAGTGATAAATTGAGATTGTTCTGGTATTTACAATTGAAAGTAGCTGAGAAAACTTAATTAATGCTAAACCGGCTTTGAAAAGGGGTCTAGTAGAAGCTGCTCAAAAAAACTTGGTAAAACTATAAATAAAAGGGTTGCAACTCTTGAGCAGAGTAGAGGAAAGGATGCATAAGACCAGGCTCAATCATTTGGACATTGTGGCTTCTTATTTGAACTTTTAATATTGGGGTTCAAACTTTTCTATTTCATATGTTTATAATTTTACCGTATTTCCTTCTATTACCTTGAAACACAAATAAAGTCATACAATTTATATGCTTATGAGGTCAACAATTATCATTTTGCATGGTGTAGATGACATGATCTTACTGTTTTTAACATTTGTGCTATGATCCTAAACAGTCAACGCAGTTTTTTCTATAAATTAGAAATTGTACTGAAGGTTACATTCGCCTATATGTTCTCATGCATTGTCCAATCTGAATAAAGAGACCTTAGAAACTTGACTTCAAATAGCATTGAATACTCTAATTTGCACATGGATGGAGTTCAATGGCTGAACTTGCAGATCATGGTTTAAACCTAACTACTTAACTAGATGGTATTTTGTTTTATTTTGTTGACCGTAGTCATTTATGAAACAAAAATGAAAATCCTTGTTTGATATCTGTTAGTTGGGCTTGTTGAACCCTCCTTGCTCCTCCGAATGGTGTGTACGGGTGGGTGGATAGGCATACTTTCTAAACACAATTTTAGTTCCCTCTCTTCTAGTTCTCCTTGTTGCTGTATTATCAATTATAATAATTGTTATTGAACTCTGTGGTTGGGTTGATAGGCGTAATGTCTAAACACTATCTTCTCCATTTGTGCTTTATTCTCAAATACACTAGTCTCTCCAATATCTTCTATCTCCCCTTCTTTCATTTGTTTCTTCTCTCCACTATCTATGTCTCCCCTCTTTCTCCGCTTCTGCTCTTCTCCGGTTCTCCCTCTACATCAGTCCCACGTACTTGACTGACTCTAGTATCCCCTTCCATGGGTTCCGTAACCATTGAGTCCCTTGCCAGCCCAATTGTTTTTAACGGCTCCCATTCTCTGCATCTCTTTCTTTCGAATCCTTCCCTTTTGCCCAGTTTACTTCTTTAATTTGGTCAATTCTTCTCAGGTCATCATGCTCTTACTTTAGCTGGAAGACAATCTCCTGGCATCTCTCTTCCATTATGGAGTTTTATTTTATATTCTTTTAAGCTTTTTACTTTCTCATTCTTCTGGAAAGCAAGGACCAATTATGTATAACTGTAAGCTCTTTGTTATACTGATTTTTGTGGTGTTTGAATGTTCTTATCTGCTAATAATTTTTGATTAGGTGCATTATGATCTTTGATATCTTTTGTTTATAGGTTTATGTGATTAGTGGCTAAAGTTATTCTACATCAATGAGTTCTAAAAATACTGACAAATTGGTTCATTGCTCACAATTCCTTGAATGCTTATGATAAGCTAGTCTGCTTAGATTATTAAATAAATCTAGATAGATATATATTTCTACTCAAAATAGTCTATATATTCATCAAAAAATACAACATACGGTGTTGAGATGAATTTATTAAATGATTATTAATTTTTCTTAATTTTATGGAGTTTCTATTTACATGTCAACTAAATTCTTATGAAAATGAGTTGCATTCTCTTTAATTAAGTCATCTTCAGTTAAGCCTTAATTTTGGTTCAATTAAAAGTTTATTTTGGTTTAATTTAGCCTTTGGTTAGTTCAGAAAATGTAAGATTAGTTGTCTGTTCAGTTTCCTTGATTCATTCGTGTCCTAAAGATTCAGGTGAAGTGCCTCTTCCACAAATAGGTTCACATATTCCAAGCATGTGATCTCACATGCCATATCTTCAACTTTCTTTATATGCACTAGTAGATATTACAACTAACCACATTCTCATGAGTGTATCTGATATGATCACAAACCCTCCAATATCAACACTTTACACTTTCTCACCCCCTTTGAACAAACTTATGATTACCTGTTGCCTCTACCAAGTGTATATCCACAAACTAAGTCATCTGTAATGTTCAAGTTGCTGAATACCACCTTGCGAGTGCCAATCTGTAGATTACTTCTGCTGATTATCCTTGTGAAGTGCCGATCAAACAACTTATGCAATCATCAAATTAAGCTATTTTTTGTGGCATTGGTAAAATTAGTGAGTACCTCTTTTAATTGCTAAGAAGAATATATAAACAAAAACTCCTCTACCTTTGAGGCAAAAAGAAATTGCCTTCTAACTTCATTACTACTCTTTCTTAACTCCTTTTCTAGGATCTTCCCTCTTGCTTGAAAAGAGATCCCATAGTTGTTTACCATTGTCCAATTTTTGGTAATTTGAGGATGATACCTCAACTTCACCGAACTCATTGATTCCTATGCATCTGACATCAACCTATCTCATATACTCTTTCCTCCTCCTTCGCCAACATGGTTACCCTGAAAGGAAAGTTCAAACAGCTTCCCATCAACCCACCACCAACATCATCTCTACCCATCAATCCATCATTGGCTCTAAACCCACTTTACATAGGTCAAAACATCACTATGCCTCAATCTTATCCCATCCACTTGGAGTTTCCACTGTTCAACGATATTGAGCCCCTCAGTTGGATCATCAAAGACTATCAACTTTCTCTTACCAAAAAATGCACTAAGAACCATTCCTCACCATTGCATCCTTCATGGATGGACCAACTTTCAGCTAGTTATAATGGATGTACAACAACCAACAAGTTTCATCTTAGATGCATTTGTCACTTCCTTCGAGACATGCTTTGGTTCTTCCGCTGTTCCGCATATGTTGACCACCAAGACATGCTTTCCAAGCTAACACAGTCATCATCAATGCTTGCTTTCCATTTTTTTTAAATGTTAGCCAATCATACAACAAGCCTCTTTTACAACTTCCTTTTGAGTTGGTTTGTCTCTGGTCTTCTCCTAGACCTCAACAGAGAATTCCAGTCTTTCAGTCGGCGTCCTTCTCCTAAGGCATGATCACCAAACTACAGTAGAAAACTTTTATGAGCTCTGTTGCAACAGTTTCTTCATGTTCCAAAATCGTGCTCACACAACTCGCTCCTGACACCCACATCGTCACCGTCTCTCACAAAAATCCTCCTTTAAACCTTTTCGTTATGATTAACAACAACGGACAACCCACTTACACATGCCTCTGTACCCAAGTCCCTCATCATTTTATGCCATTCTTTTACCATGATTTTTACATGCCTTCCATAGTCCATCCATGTTGTCGATCTCGTCCTTACTAGCTCTAGCAACACGGCCTTGTGACTTTTGGCTTCTCAAAATTCATCATCATTTTTTCTACTAATCCCAGCCCATCACCTTACAAGCCTACCATCCCCGCGCTGCACCAAATCCAATCCTCAGAACTTGCCTCTGACCTGACAACCTCTTTGATCAACTCTCTATTTTTACTTGTTTGCCTTCACTTCAACTTCAACCGCCCCACACCAAGACCAACTGTCATTACATCCAGACATCGCCTTTTTCTTCACCCTATTCCAGCAGTTTCTCGCCTCACACCTAGGATCATTGCATCCACATGCGACCCGGCTTTTCTCTAGCAACACCCACCCTCACCGTTAATTTCAGAAGAAAGAGCTCCAAGGACAATTCCCTTCATTCTGAACAACAACTTTTTTCAGCTGAACAGTACCCCTTTTTTACACGCCCTCCTCATCTGTGGAAAAAATATTTCTTGGCCTATTTACATTAACTATTTCGCCTTGAAGATTACAGTCAAGGAATATCATTCCCAAGTTCTGAAGACCTTGCTCAACTTATACTACCTTGTAAAAACCACAAATGTCTTTTCTTGTAACTACCCAAGATTGTTTTAGATGGGGTAGGGAATAGTGTGACCAAAAGCTCTCCATCTCCTCGGTACTGAAATCAACTGAAGACTTCCTCCGCCTAGTCCATTCTCCAACTAAGTTATCTGTAAACTTTAAGTTGGCAACCATTACCTTATCGAGTAGTGACTATTGAGTACTTCTCTACTGATTATTCTCACTGAGTGCCAATCATCTGACTTCAGCAAACATCTGTTTTTATGTCATTTGTAAAACAATCAAGTACCCTTTTTAAATTTTGAAAAAAAAGAACTTCTCTTCCGATGGGGGAGAGAAAAAATCCCTTTTATCTATTCTTATACTCTTGACCCTATTTTCTAGGAGCTTCTTTCTTGGTCGAAAAGATATCCTAATATATTATTTCACATGTATTCCTAGTCACAAAATTGCACCTTGCTTTGAATTTCAGCTGTATATGATGTATGGGGGTTTGTGTGATTTGATAATTCCACAAATTAGTATTTTACTCGACGTTATTCATTCACATCAACAACTGCACGAGTTCACTTAAGTACTTGCTTTTGGAAAATTTAGACTTCGAATTCCACAAATTGCACCTTGCTTCGAATTTCAGCTGTATATGATGTATGGGGGGTTTGTGCGATGGAAAATGAATTTTCTAGATTAATGTATTTCCACTAAAATAGTTGTTTGGATGCGAAAGCTTCTTGCCTTATCTGATTGCAGCATTGGTACTATCATAGTGAAGTGAAGTCTTCTCCTTATGTAGGTTTGAGGCTTGGAGTGATCCCTTTTATTTATCTCATTCTCTTAAAATCTATTTTTCTTGATTATGAGCATGATTGATATTATGAGAAGTTCCATGCAATCAAGATTTTTTTTTTGAAATGATTCATTTAACTTGTGATTTACATGCTTCCAAATTTTGACATGTTATTTCTAATTTTGTTTGCTATTAAAATAATTTGTGTCGGGTTTCAACTGTTTTTGATTTCCACCTCATATACAACTATCTATTATAAGTTGAAGACTTGTGAATAATAATATTGAAAATTAAATTTTATTTGCATTATGATCATCCATCACACATACCTGCCTAAAAAAATTCTAGGCCATAAGATGCCGTGCATTAAAATGCCTTTTTATTTTACTCTGGGTGAATCATGGAATGCTGTCCAAGTTTTATTTTGTTAGCTGCATAAGTTTGCAGGTTTAAAAGGGGAACTAAAAATAAGATGCCTGCATCAAAATACCTTTGTCTTTAGCTTGGGATGAATCATAGAATGGTGTCCAAGGTTCATTTTTTTAGCTGCAAAATTTTGCAGGTTTATAAAGAGAAGTAAAAGTCCTCTGAGGTTGTAGATAAGCTATTGTAATCTACTTGAATTCATCATAAAGGTACTTCTTGGTCAACATTGTCTATGGTTTATATGCTTAGTCATCTCATGTGTTGTGCCATGTTGGGCCAAGTGTAATGGTCTAGACTGCACGCATAGGATTTAGGAGCTAGACATTTTTAGTGGAAGTATGCAGGAGGCAATATATTAGAGCTAGACATTTACCAAAGAAAAATATTTCATCTTTTTCTGTGGCAGGTAAGCTTTATTGCACCACCATGACGTTGATTACTTCATAAGGATTAGCATCTTCTGTTAATTTTGAAAGACCTGATTAAGCCTTTCCAGGACAGCTTCATTATGTTTGATTCAGGAAGTTGTATCTCAGGTTTCATGCCAAAATGTTACTTTTAAACTTTATTTTTAGCATGCCATGCCAATCAACTACAACAACAACACTCAAGCCTTTATCCCACTAGTGGGGTTGGCTATATGGATCCTTTGTCGCCATTGTGCCCTATCTTTAGTCATAATCTCACTAATGCCTAAGCACATTATGTCTTTCCTTATAGTTTCATTACAAGTCTTTATTGGTCTACCCCTCCCCCGTTTAACATGTCTAGTGACTAAACTCTCACAACGCCTAACATGTGCCTCTAATTGTCTCCTTTGTACGTGTCAAAACCATCTTAGTCGAGCTTCTCACATCTTCTATGCTAAATTTAAGCTCCATATACTCAGTTTTTGCCCTGCTCAACCTAAAACCCTTCTTTTCTAAAGTGCCTCCCCAAGTTTCGAGTTTCGCATTTACACTCTCGCGCGTCTCATATCGACCAAGACGATATCATCCACAAACAATAAACACCAAGGTATTGCTTGTTGGATATGTCTAGTGAGCTCATCTAAGATAAGGGTAAAGAGATAGGGGCTTAAAACTGAACCTTGATGTAAGTCAACAGTGATAGAGAATTCATGTGTTAATCCTCAAGATGTCCTCACCCTCGCCACCGAATTTGTATACATATCTTTGATTATGTCAATGTATGATATATTTACACCTTTCTTTTCTAAGGCTCTCCATAAGATCTCTCTTGGAACCCTATCATAAGCCTTCTCAAGATCGATAAACAACATATGCAAATATTGTTTTCTTTCTTGATAGTTGTCAATGAGTCTACTCAAGAGATGTATAGCTTCCATGGTCGATCACCCTGACATGAATCCAAATTGATTCTCCAAGATGCTAGTCTCTCGTCTTACTCTTCTTTCTATTACTTGTTCTCATAGTTTCATTGTATAGCTCATTAATTTAATTCCTCTGTAATTAACACAATTTTGTATATCTCCTTTGTTCTTATACAAAGGTACCAAGATACTTTCTCTCCATTGGTCCGACATTCTTTGACTTCAGTATCTTATTGAAGAAACATGTAAGTCACAAAATTTATTCTTTCCCCAGACATTTCCATACTTCGATGAGTATATCGTCTGGTCTAACCGCTTTTCATTTTTCATCTTCTTTAGAGCATCATTTACCTCCGATGCTCGAATTTTACGATTAAACGTCATGTTCCTATACTTTATTGATTTACTTAACTCTTCCAAGTTCAGTTCATTGTCTTTTGTTTCATTATAGAGTTGATAAAAATATCTTTTCCATCGCTCTTTAATAGCCACATCATCCGTCAAAACTATATCTGTTTCATTCTTTATGCATTTAACTTGGCCTAAATCTCTTGTCTTCCTCTCTCTAGCTCAAGTAATGTGCTGTCAGCCTGCAGTTTTCTATTTCTCTGAGTTATTCCTTATTTGGGAGTTCTATTGTCATGCAAATATTCATTACCTAAAAATTTATGGATAGAATCCTTGTAAAAATCAAGAGTGCGCTGCGCTAGAGTTTAGAACTAGATCTAAGTCATACACTCATATGGATGCAGGTTTTTTGATAAAGATGCAGGTTTTTTTATAAAGGTTTTCATATAACATGTTATCTGTATGAAAGTGGAGTTTTGGGTTTGTCCTTGCAAGAATCAATCAAAAGGGTGTTGATGTTTGCAAGTGGTTGGCCAAGGTTGAACAGAGGACGTGGATAGGTGATTGTAGAGTTCTTGTGGATGATATGGGAAATGAAAGTAGAAATTAGAAGTAAACTGGAGATGATACCTCACATGATTGGATATTACTTCTTTTATTTGTGGTAGGTGTTGTAACTCAGTAACTGTATAAGATGATGACTTCTTTTTGTGTAGCTCTTTGGTGTACTTTTTGTGCTCCCATGTATTGTTAAAACTGAGCAATTCATATTTAGTATTATGTAGGGTATTTTGATAATCCCCTATTTACTACTATTAATTGTTCAGTTGCAAGCAATAGGTCATTGTCTTGGTTTATACGATGAAGTTACCTATATGCTAAATATCATTGCAGGTAAAATAGATATCCAATCTATCTTCTCAATACCCAACATCCAATTGAGCTACTATATTTAAATTTATTTAGATGCATATAATGTTCACACAAACTTCCCAAGGGGAATTTAGGGTTTCCCAAGGTGGAGTTGAGGGTTTTTGCCAAATTTTCATAGATCTAAAGGAGTGGTTGTCCATGTGAGATAATGGAGGGTACTGATTTGTCCTATGAAACAAAACATGATATGTTTCCTTTTCTACTATGAATATTAAAGAACTATGTTACCAACAAGCCAATTGTTGATGAATAATTTGATTGCTTGGCCTCCTTTGTACTGACCAAACCTTGCCTCCTTTGTGCTGACCAAACCGTCCTTTTCTCTTCTTCTCCTTCCAATGTTTAATTCTTCCACTTTCCAGTGTGGTCCTTGCTTTGAAGAAGCGAGATTATGGTTTAATTATGAAGAATTATTGAGGTACTGATAAAATTCTAATTGGAATTTCAATTGTGCAGGTAAATTCCCCAAGGCTCTGCCTGAACAGGAATTGGAAGTAGTCCTTTTCTGGAAGATCCTCAATTTCTAATTTCTAATAAGCGGGAGAAAATGCAGAAATAAATCCACACTCATCACAATGCCACTTCCAGGACCTTTAGGCCTGCCTTCTGTGGTTTGCACAGATGTTCCCAGCAGTTGGAAGGTCGGTACATGCCATTAACTGGCTTACAGGTGGACAAGCAACACCCATGTCGGCACATAGTTATATTTACACACAAATACGCACGCCCATACACAGTCCTACCTTAATCATGCACACACTTATGTTATACTTACAATGAATATTGCCACCAATTACATATTTGAATTGATGAGAAGGTATGTATTAGATACCCCCTCCTTTTGAGACCCTTGTCCTCAACAATCGAAGTTGGGGTACACCTTCAATTCACCATAGTCCTCCCAGCTGGCATCTTTTATTGCTGTGTTGAGCCACTTCACAAGTACTTGTGTGATTGGTTTCCCTTTGCGTGGTATCATTTGACGGTCTAAGATGCATTCTGAGGCCATCAATATTCTCCCCTCATATATGAGATATTATGGAATGGTAGGTGTTACTGGCGCCTTGCCAATATGTTACTTCAATTGAGATATATAAAAGGTTGAATGAATTTTTGATGCTTGTGTTAGTTCAACCTTGTAAGCTATTGGACTAATCTTGTGATTGATAAGAAAAGGCTCAGTATTTGGGGGAGACTTTGTGGTAGGCAGTAGTCCACATATTGGCTTGTTTGTAGGGTCTGAGTTTAATGTAAACCCATGTCCCAAGCTAAAATGTTATGGACTTCAGAATGAGATCGAGTATGAGGTCTTGAGAGGGAGGGATTGATGTTCCATTTTCTAGATCCGGTCGGAGCAATGGTGTTGGCGGCGGAGGATATATCGACGTGAGTAGGTAGTTAGATTATCGCAAGGAGAAGGGAAAAGAGGGATTCCTGCAGAGAGAGAGAGAATAGAAGGAAGAGAGAGAATAAAAATTTGATAATGCTTGCTTGCCATCAGCCATGCCCAAACCGACCCATGTATTGGGTCCAAACCAAGGTTGTCAGGATCGTGATCTTACGTGGGATCGTTTTGCGGGTTGGATCGGATCGAGGATCGTAAAATCCTACTGCATTCATAAAGTAAGACTTAAAAATGAAATTGAATTTGATTACACAAACATTCAACAATTTTTTTTATAAAACTAATCAATTGTTGAATACTTATATCAAAAATAAAAAAACAAATAAAAGTGAACTAAAAAAATAGCATAGTTATAATTATACATAAGCAAATTAAAAGTACACGTCATTGTAAAATATCAAATAATAATTTTGGTTCGACGGCCGGAAAGTTAATCGTAAAACCATTAGTACAAATCCTTAATAGGTACGTCGACCATATCTCCATCATCAAGTGTCACATTGTCCTCATCGTCACCACTGACATTCTCATCATCATCCTATTCACCCTCACTAATATACTTGATAACATCGAGGTCACTGCGCCTTACAGAGAGATCTTCGATTCCACCTAAAACAAAACAATTTTTTTTTAAATGAGAGCATGCTATATAATGTAGTTCAAATGATTTAATGCATTATCAAATGATTTAATATGAAACTTACATTCTTCATTTACTTCCGTTGCGGATTCGTCAGCATTCCTTTCACTATCATAACTATAAGTTTTTTGTATATCTCTATTTCGAAGAATCCCCAACTAGTTGCCCTTACGAGGAAGAACAAGATTTTCCCTCTCTGTAATCCATTCATCATCAGAAGGGATATCCTCATAATTAAAAAACTTTCCTTCAATTGCACATCCCTTGTATCTTGTCGTTCCATCAACTTCATGTTGTACATCACAAAATTTAGATTATTCATTTTCTTTTGATGTAAGTGATTTCTTCTTTTAGAATGCACGTATAAATTTTTATGATAACAAAAAATAATAAGAACACGCAACCATGAATCAATGTTAGAACTTACATGTGCAATTGATCTCACCATCTCAAATGCACTTCAGTTGCGTTCACATCCGGAAGAGCTACATGTTAAACTAAGTACCCGAATTGCAAATCTTTTCAATTCCGTGCAGTTATCTCCGTAGGAATCCCACCAATCAGCTGTACATGACAATTTTAAGTACTTAATAAGAAGTCATCATGCTTATTGATTAATAATTAAAAATAACATAAACCAAAAATGTACAACCTGGAGCTCTTTTGTTTTTAGTTGCCTTTGCAGAGTCTAACCCAAATAACCCTCTTGCATGTTTGAAATTATCCATCTGAACATCTATCTTTGTTCTCTAATCTTCACTTATGAAGTTGGCTTGCCCATCTCTCATCAATGATGGACCATATTGGTTCATATCTACAATATAACACACAAAATAACCATGCATAGTAACAATTTAACACATGAATAAAAAGTAAAAGCACAATATGACACTTGAATTTAAATCAGATAAATTACTTTCTCTTGATGTTATCAAAATTAATTTGAATCTTTTTCTTTGCTCTATCCATATGCTCATATATGAATCCCATCATAGGACCCTCTGAATCAACCATTCTAAGTACTTTGATGAGTGGAAGTGTTGCTTTCAAACATACAGTAACATGAGACCAAAATCGGCCTATATTTAAAATAATTTTTAAATTGATTTCCCCTCCTTTGAACCAACAAATCTAGTAGACTTCGATTTGGCAGAAGTAAACATCGTCATCAAACCACCTTTATTCTCAGAAAGACATCCCAAGGTAAGCTGTGGCAAATCGGGTGACTGCAGGTCGGATCAATTCTCTGTCCTTTGTAAAATCAAGCAACCAAGTATGAAGCAAAGTTCTAGAATAGATGTATGTTGTTATCTATCTACCCTTTGCTATTGTTAATTTATGCAGCTCAATTTTTCTCTCAAAATCTTCTAAAATTAAATCAATACAATGTGCAGCACATGACGTCTAATATAGATTGCTTCTCTTCTCCATCAACATTTGTCCTGCCGCCTTGTAGTTTGAGATATTATCTGTTACTACTTGCACAACATTTTCTTCTCCATTTTTCTCCATAACTTCATCTAGCATTTGAAAAACTTTATCTGATGTTTTGGAGATATCAGAAGTACTATCGATGACAAGAAGACAGTGCTTTTTGTGCTATTCACCAAGAAATTGTATATGCATCTCCTTTTCCTATTTGACCATCCTTCAGACATAATAGTGCAACCAACTTTCCTCCATTCCACCTTGTACTCCACTAGTAACTCTAGAGTTCTATCCACCTCTTGTTTTAGGTATTTTACTCTAATATCATTCTAAGGTGGTTTCATTCCGGGGCCATGTTGGCCAATTGCTTCAATCATGCTTATGAACTCCAAATTCTCCACACAATTGAATGGAATTGCACTTGTATAGAAAAACGAGCAATTTGTTGACATGTCTTTTCACGTGCATCTTTCTTGAAAATATGATTAATTGTAGATTGATTGGATTTTCTAACAAAACATATATTGTCTCCTTTCTTTTTTGTTTTTTGCTAGACCCAATTCAACCTCATAATTATCATTGGATTCCTCAATATTTCTTCTCTTCTTTAGAGCATCCTCTCCATAAGCTTGAAGAATACTTAAATAATTGATTTTTTACATTTTTTGGTACTTTAGTGCAAGTTTCCACATTAAATTTGATCCCGGTCAAGTGATGTTTCAACCTATATATTCCACCAGATCTAATGACCAGACAATATTTGCACTGCACTTTTTTGGGTCGTACTGTCAATTTCTATCCCATGCTCCCAACCCGGATCACTTCTAGAACCGACAACATTCTTTCAGGACTTTTTGCCAATGGAATTTGAACTCGACCCAGAAGCAGACATCTAGAAGTAAGCTAATCAGCTGTCTCCGTAGGAATCCCACCATGAATCAATGTTAGAACTTACATGTACAATTGATCTCACCATCTCAAATGCACTCCAGTTGCGTTCACATTCGGAAGAGCTACATGTTAAACTTAGTACCCGAATTGCAAATCTTTTCAATTCCGGGCAGTTATCTCCGTAGGAATCCCATCAATCAGCTGTACATGACAATTTTAAATGCTCAATAAGAAGTCCTCGTGCTTATTGATTAATAATTAAAAATAACATACACAAAAAATGTACAACCTGGAGCTCTTTTGTTTCTAGTTGCCTTTGCAGAGTCTAACCCAAATAACCCTCTTGCATGTTTGAAATCATCCATCTGAACATCTATCTTTGTTCTCTCATCTTCACTTATGAAGTTGGCTTGCCCATCTCTCATCAATGATGGACCATATTGGTTCATATCTACAATATAACACACAAAATAACCATGCATATTAACAAACACATGAATAAAAAGTAAAAGCACAATATGACACTTGAATTTAAATCAGATAAATTACTTTCTCTTGATGTTATCAAAATTAATTTGAATCTTTTTCTTTGCTCTATCCATATGCTCATATATGAATCCCATCATAGGACCCTCTGAATCAACCATTCTAAGTACTTTGATGAGTGGAGGTGCTGCTTTGAAACATACAGTAACATGAGACCAAAATCGGCCTATATTTAAAATAATTTTTGAATTGATTTCCCCTTCTTTGAACCAACAAATCTAGTAGACTTCGATCTGGAAAAAGTATACATCATCATCAAACCTCCTTTATTCTCAGAAAGACATCCCAAGGTAAGTTGTGGCAAATCGGGTGACTGCAGGTCGGATCAATTCTCTCCCCTTTGTAAAATCAAGCAACCAAGTATGAAACAAAGTTCTAGAATAGATGTATGTTGTTATCTTTCTACCCTTTGCTATTGTTAATTTATGCTGCTCAATTTTTCTCTCAAAATCTTCTAAAATTAAATCAATACAATGTGCAACACATGACGTCTAATATAGATGGTTTCTCTTCTCCATCAACATTTGTCCCGCCGCCTTGTAGTTTGAGATATTATCTGTTACTACTTGCACAACATTTTCTTCTCCATTTTTCTCCATAACTTCATCTAGCATTTGAAAAACTTTATCTGATTTTTTGGAGATATCAGAAGTATCTATTGATGACAAGAAGACAGTGCTTTTTGTGCTATTCACCAAGAAATTGCATATGCATCTCCTTTTCCTATTTTTCTCCATTCCACCTTGTACTCCACTAGTAACTCTAGAGTTCTATCCACCTCTTGTTTTAGGTATTTTACTCTAATTTCATTCTAAGATGGTTTCATTCCATGGCCATGTTGGCCAATTGCTTCAATCATGCTCATGAACTCCAAATTCTTCACACAATTGAATGGAATTGCACTTGTATAGAAAAACGAGCAATTTGTTGACATGTCTTTTCACGTGTATCTATCTTGAAAATATGATTAATTGTAGATTGATTGGATTTTCTAACAAAACATATATTGTCTCCTTTCTTTTTTGTTTTTTGCTAGACCCAATTCAACCTCATAAATATCATTGGATTCCTCAATATTTCTTCTCTTCTTTAGAGCATCCTCTCCATAAGCTTGAAGAATACTTAAAAATTTGATTTCTTACATTTTTTGGTACTTTAGTGCAAGCTTCCACATTAAATTTGGTCCCGGTCAAGTGATGTTTCAACCTATATATTCCACCAGATCTAATGACCAGACAATATTTGCACTGCACTTTTTTGGTCGTACTGTCAATTTCAATCCCATGCTCCCAACCCGGATCACTTCTAGAACCGACAACATTCTTTCAGGACTTTTTGCCAATGGAATTTGAACTCGACCCAGAAGCAAACATCTAGAAGTAAGCTAATGATTAATGAAGAATAAGTGAATAAACTAAAAACAAATACATTGATGGTAACAACAGTAAGCTAATGAAGAATAAACTAAAAACAAATACATTGAAGCAGTGCACATTCATCAAAGCTAGGCAACAAAAGTTAGCTAGGGAATGGGTGATTGAATTCCAAAAAACAATCAAATGGCACCCAGTTTACTTTACTGTTAATGTCTCAGTTTTCTACCGTTAGCAATCTTAAGAATGTCTCAATTTTTTTTTCTGTAATTGCTCATGCCTCATTCCCCATGGTGATGGTGCACAAGTAGTGCACTTGTTAATTGTAAGCCTTCACGATAAAGATAAAGCTAATTGTTGGGGATGCTATTCTAATGGTGGTGGTACACAACTGTTGTGCTCATAGTGATGTCGTGGTGGTGCATATAAGATGACTAGAAGAGGACTAGATAAGAAATGGGGATGTCTGTTGTACTCATCTCTCTCTTAATGCTATAAGAAAATCACAGAGAAGACTAGAAGAGGAACAAAAGAACAAAAACAGAGAACCAAAAAATTATTGTGGAAGGTTGATCGGAACGCAGAGACTTTTTTTGTCGGGGGGCTAAAACCGCTTAACGACATCAGGAAAGGGATGAACGATAGCAGGATAGGGCCGAACCACACCGGAAATAACAGAGACTTCGTCGTTGGAGGGCCGAACGACAATCGAAGAGAGCACGAACCAAGCAGGACTTCGCCGTCGGAGCGCAGAGAAGAAGGCTAGGGTTTTCTGAAGGAGGAGACACGATTGTTTTGAAATAAAAGTACGCTCATGATTTTTTTTAAGAATGCACGCTCGTTTCAGATCGTTAGGTCCTGCGCTAACAGAGTCCGAATGCGATCCCGATAACGATTCAAATCGAAAATCATATTTCGGGTCGTCGGATAGTGCGATCCTACGATCCAGATCGCGATCCTGACAACCTTGGTCCAAACCAAAGTTTGCACCCCTCACCTGGGCTTACATGTGAGATGAAAAACAGATTGCAACGCGCAGAATTAAAAAGTGTGCGACTAAAAAAAAGTAATGCTCATGCAAGTAATATAAAAATAACGCTCATGCATCCGACGCACGGATGCGGCACTGATACGTGTGACCCCATCTCGTGTCCGTCATATTCGGGTCCATAACATCTCCTCCCCCACCAAGATGCAGTTTGTCCTCAAGCTGCGACGGAAGGTCGACCAGAGGCGAGGTGGGGGGAGCGCCCACGAACGATTTGAGTTGGGAGACATGAAAGACATCATGAATGTGGCCCTCCGAGGGAAGGCAGAGCTGATAGGTGACTTCCCCAATGCATTGAGTGATCCGGAAGGGCCCATAATATTTGAGGGAGGCTTGGTAGTTGAAGTCTGACGGAATGGTCGGCGCCTTACCAAATCCAGTCATCAATAGTGAAAGAGAGCTCGCGGTGACCTCTGTTGTAGGCGAGCTCCATACGGTGTGGAGCTTGTAGGAGACGCTCTCGAGCGGAGAGCAAGAACTGATCTCAGTCCATCAGTTCGCGGTCGGCGAAAGGCAAAATAACGGTGCCACTCGTATAGGACAAGAGACGGAGAGATCCCGACCGTAGATAAGACGGAATGAAGTGGTTTGGAGCGTTGTGTGGTACGAGGTGTTGTAGCAATACTCAACCCATGCCAACCACTTGGCCTAATCCCGCAGCTGATCACCTGTAATGCAACATAAATACATTTCCACGGTGCGGTTGACAATCTTTGTTTGTCCATCAGACTGTGGATGATAAGCCGTGCTGAAGGATAGCTTGGTGCCGCTGAGGAAGAAAAGTTCCTTCCAATACTTGCTGGCGAAGACCTTGTCACGATCAAAAACAAGACTCTCAGGCATGCAATGCAGTCAAAATATCTCCTTGAAAAAGATTTGGGTCACGTTCTCGGTAAGAAGAGGGCGGGACAAGGCAATGAAATGCGCCCCTTTTGAGAAACGGTCGACCACCACCATAAGGACGGATTTCCCTGAGACGTAGGGAGGCCCTCAACAAAATCCATGGACAGATCAACCCAAATATGCGTAGGAACCGACAGTGGCTACAAGAGTCCAGCGGGTAGAAAATGGTCGATTTTGTTTTTTTGACATATGGAACACGCAACAATGAAGGTCTGCACTTGTTTGCGCATCCCTTTCCAAAAGAACTCGGCGCGGATATGTTGTAAAGTCCTGTGTACCTCTTTGTGAGCGCAGCTGTGTATGTCCTCCAAGATGGTGCCAATCAAAGGTGATGCCGAGTTCACATAGACCCGATTCCGGTAGAGGTTAAGGTCGTGGCTAGCTGTCCAGTACTGTGGAAGGTCGTCCTCCATGCGACGAAGTAGCTAGACCAAGCTCGATGAAGATTTGATCTCTCGACAAAGGGTGGTGAGTAAATCCGCGGTTTAAAAGAGAGGGCAAGTAGTGAAGCCTCAATGGGATGGTCCCGACGAGAAAGCGCGTCTGCGGCGCGGCTTAAAGCTCCCGCCTTATACTCCACATGAAAATTGAAGCCCAAAAGCTTGCTAATCCAACGTTGATGAGGCACAGTGGTTAGACGTTACTCGAGGAGGTATTTGAGACTATAGTGATTGGTGCAGATCATAAACATACGACCCCACAAATAAGGTCACCAGTGCAACACGACCTTGGCGAGGCCAATCAATTCTTGTTCATAGAATGACAACTTATGATGGTGGAGAGTTGAACGACGGTTGAAATATGCCAGGAGATGCCCCTCCCGTTGTAACACAATGACGTACCCAAGGTCCGAGGCGTCACACTCTACTTGGAACTCAATGGAGAAATCAGGGAGTCGTAGAACTGGGGCGGACATTAAGGCTCTCTGCAGCGCCAGAAAAGCCGTAGTGGCAGTGTCAGTTCATATAAAAGCATGCTTTCGTAAAAGGGCCACCAAAGGTGCGGCTAAGGTTCATAATCACGGATGAAATGATGATAGTACCCAGTAAGGCCAAGGAAACCACGAAGGTTGACTGGAGACCGCGGAAGGGGCCAGGCTGCAACCCCTTGGAGCTTCTCAGGGTCGGTGGAGACGTCGCGACCGTGCACCACATGGCCCTAATAAGTGACGCTGCCCGTACCAAAGGAACATTTGGACTGCTTGAGAACCAAACGATGAAGCTGAATCAACTGGAGAACACTACGGAGGTGGTGCAAGTGCTCCTCCCACGACTTGTTGTAGACTAAAATGTCGTCAAAGAAAATGATCACGAATTTACCTTGGAACGGTTGAAATACCTCTTTCACCAGAGCCTGGAAGGTGGATGACGTATTCGTGAGACCGAAGAGCATAACCAAGAACTCAAAATGGTCGTGGTGGGTGCGAAAAGCGGTCTTCTCCACATCGGCTGGGGCCATTGGCACTTGGTGATAACCCAAAGATAGATCGAGTTTAGAGAAGAAACACGCGTCGTGCAACCCATCTAAAAGTTCTTCCACCACCGGAATGGGGAATTTATCCTTGACGGTGTGGGCATTCAACTCCCGGTAATCCACACAAAGGCGCCACGATCCGTCCTTTTTATGCACAAAGAGGACTGACGACGAGCAGGGCAAGATGCTGCGTCGGATGAGTCCCTGTTGAAACATAACACCACACTGCCGCTCGATTTCCTCCTTTTTGTAGAAAGGATAGCGGTAAGGCCAAACAACAACCGGTGCGATGATCCTGACTGTGACTGGGAGGAAGGCTGTCCAAGGGAACAGAAAGGCCATCATAAGTGTGTAGGAGATCACGAAGATCGGGAGGCTGGTCAGCCCAAGAGAAAGATGGGGCTCACAGGGCCATGATCTGTACGAGGAAAGAGGAGAGTATCGACGACGGGTCATGGCCATGCCACTCGACCATCTGGGATCCAGAGTGTCAGCACATGGTTAGGCGATCAAAGTCCCACGTGAGAGGTCCCAATGTGCGGAGCCAATGTACTCCCCAAACCACCTCAAATCCGCGCAAATCAACGACAAACAAATCTTCCTTGGAGTGGTACTCCACTACTATCGGTGCGCGACGACAAACGCCCGAGCATTGCATTTGTTGTCCGTTGGCCACTTCCTCATGGACTCGGCTGCGGGGTGACACCAGAAGGTACAGTCGGGATGCCGTTTCCTGGCGAAGGAAACTGTGGGTACTCCCGGAATCCATGAGAGCAAGAATGATCTCTCCTCCAATTTCCACTTGCATTTGAATTGTCCGGCCTTCCCGAGGTCCTTCAATTGTATGAAAGAGCGTTGTAGCACACCCAGGTCATCCCCCCCCCCCATCATCGTCATCGACTTCCAACCAAAACAACCTCTTGCATCGGTGGCCTGAACTGAAAGGTTTGTCACAATTGAAACACAATCCTTTAGCGCGGCGGTCCGCCATTTCGACATTGGAAAGACGGCGACGGAAAGGCGGTTGACCCGCATTTTCCCCGAGGGTCAGTTTGGGGTCGGGTGCTCCTGGAGAACTACCCGTCCGAGTGGAGCTCAACACGTCCCGACAGCCGCCTGAAGGGCGATCCAAAAGCAGACCCTTGCGAGGCTCGTGGCCGTCGTGAGGTCCAAAGGTGCCTGAAACTCAACATCCAGTCGTAGATGTTCATGTAGACTTGTCGTGAAAATGGGGACTTGCTGTTCTGGAAGCACCGACAGGGCACATGCTAACAAAAGTTGAAAGCGCTCCATGTACTCATCAATGGATCTCGTTTGCTTGAGGGCGATGAGGTCGTTGAGGGGATTCCCAC
The DNA here is from genome assembly GCA_033032865.1 of Dactylorhiza incarnata. Classification (NCBI taxonomy): domain Eukaryota; kingdom Viridiplantae; phylum Streptophyta; class Magnoliopsida; order Asparagales; family Orchidaceae; genus Dactylorhiza; species Dactylorhiza incarnata. Next base: position 2,660,531 of record JAWHQI010000061.1, on the reverse strand, counting down.
GCAATGGAGTGCCGAAGCGAAGGGTGTAGGTGGATTTAAATTCATCCCACGTTAAATACGGTCGCCAATTACTTATTTGAATTGATGATAGGTGTGTATCAGGTAGATATTTGGCTGGATTAGAGCCCTCTCTAGGAGGGCCAAAAACTATGAGAAGTAGTGAAAGAGACTACTGGGTTTGATTAGGTTTCCCCAAAGTTGTATTTAATTCAAGACATTAGAGATATTAAACTTGACTATTTATATAGTAATGATTGATAAGAAAATCTAGTCCCGAAATGATAAAGATAGCCTCCTATCATCACCAAAATAAGCTAAAGATGAGAACGTATCTTCTCCCATTGCTTATCACAGTCAACAATAACCTAATTACTAGATGTTCTAGGAATTTAAAACATCAGGAAAATAGGATAACTATGCCAATCAACCAGGCCCTCAGGGCTGGGCAAGATTGGATGATTTGTGGCTCGCATTATGAGCCTTAGCATACATATGCCAAACTAACATTGAAACACGGTGTCCGTCATCAGGCTTGTGCATGCCAATCAAAGTAGACATAGCACTTGGATGCACCAGAGATCTTGCACATATGCCCTTGATTCCTACTACTCTTCAGCTTTAATCTTCCTGGATTGTTGGCCGTTCTAGAGAAAGGGAGAAAACTCTGGGGCTGAAATAGAATTTTTTTACTTCACAAATGAAAATGAATACAAGTTAGGATCTATTTATAGATCATATATGAAAGAAGGAATGACTTTAGCTTAAAATTTAGCTTCTATTTACTTGCTTAAAATATAAAATCTAGGTATGAATGACTAAATCAAGCTAATTCATACTTTCCCATTCCTCTTTAGGCTTTGCACCTTAAAGAAGAGATGGTGGTATGAGTGGATAAAATAAGAATCCTGCTTCTTTAGGAAGTGTAGTATCTTGTGTTGCCTTTGATATAGTCTTTTGTCCATTGAGTCTATGCAAGCTAACTTAATCATGTTAAGACTCTCCTAAAAACAGTAGCTTGAAATGTCATTCTTGCACTTTTCATATAGGTCTGATTTTGTTTGATTCGATCTATTTTTTCCTCCAGCAAAGAATGTAGTGGTGCATGAAGGTGCATCCGTTAAGCTTGTCCTTTGATTTCTCTCAGCCGCATTATCACGTTTTTTAAAACTTTCTAGTTACATATTTGGCATATGATGAACAATGCCGGGCTCTTTCTTTCACTACTCACCCCATTTTCTTAATGCTTCTACTTTCTCTTTCGTCGTGCCCCAAGCTTGTGGTCCTATTTTGAGTGTGGGTTCAATTGGATGAATTCGTCAAGTCAAGGTCAACGTACGTAGCATCAAGGATGGTGCATCGCCTCTTTTTCGCTCTCTTTTCTATATTTATTGGAACCAATTAGAACATCTCATTTCATTTGAGAAATGCCATGATCCATATCCGGAATTACGAATTGCGGAAGTTGGATTTAGACATCCGTACCTACTGTGAATCAAATCTGAAGCGCTTTGCCGGGGCGAGGTGATGGGAAAAGAAACTGCTCCGAAGAAAGAGATTGGGGTTCCCAATGCTTCTCCACGCCCAACGAGATGCGCCAACCTTGGGATGCTTTACTCCTAACCCCACGACGGTTCCGAGACGGAGCTTAATCTGAGTCTCGGTTAAGAACGACGATGATCTACGTTTCACACGATGCACGATCCATGGATAGTTTCAGAGTGCAGGTTCGGTAATTCATGCCATGTCGGATGAACAAGATATGCGGAAGATAGGGGGGCTTGCCTCCTCGTTCCCTTTAACCTATGTCGATGCTCATGGGCAGCTTAGCTCTCATTGGATTTCTTTTTCCAACTGGATTTTATTCCAAAGATGTGATCTTAGAGCTCGCTTACACTAAGTATACCATTAGTGGAAACTTTGCTTTTTGGTTAGGAAGTGTCTCTGTCCTTTTAGGGTTTAGGGTTATGAGCATAAATTGAACTCACTGGCCTAAACGATGAGCAAACACTCGAACGTGAGTGCAAGGGATCACCAAATGAATGGACGAGTGCATCCCACGGAGCGGTAGGAGAAAGGGGGGCAAGAACCATGCTTTCAGAGAAGTGTGACATATTTTCACTCTGAACTGCGATAAGAACTGACTCAGTCATGCCTCCAGGGGCATTCTTGCTCATCTGACATGGATGAATTAGATTAGATGAAAAATCTTGATCAAACTACTTACGGCCTCAGATTGCATTGTTCCGAATGTTCTTTGACTACTTTTGTTGATGAAGCTCTGCTTTTTAGGTAACTTTACCACCTGACATGACTGACTGAGCCAACCCGGTCGCTAAACCCTAAATTTGATTTCATGTTCTTTCTTCTTCTTTCTTTTTGATCACTAGCGCCTTGCTTAAGCTTAAGGTGCGTAGCAAAAGGCCTTCAAGATCTACACCACCACCTAATGGAAGGACACACGGGGTGGTCTGCAACCGGTCGTATATACACCTCGACGTGGCATTAGAGAAAGATTGATCTTTCGCTACGTCGAGGTGTATAACATACAACTGGAATAGGTTCTAAAGGTTTCCCTCTACCTAATCGGGTAGGAGAGCCCGATCAAATAGAACTCTTCTACACAAGGTTTTCATAGAAGGATTAGTCTTTAATCAACTAAGAGATCTAAAGCCATCACCATCAAGTCGACAAAGCATGGAGATCAACACTGCTTGACCTGCCAATAAGTTAAGGTTGAACATCATTATCCAGGCGGGGAACTACCAATCCCTAAGTGAAAGTGGGAAGATATCTCGATGGATCTAGTAGTAGGTATTCCAAGAACACCATCAGGAAATGATGCAATTTGGATAATTGTTGACCGACTATCCAAGTTAGCCCATTTCTTTAGTGATCTCGACTCTCGACTTCAGCTGTAGGTCTCGGTCAGTGATGGCTTCTGGCTATGGAAGTAATCCCAAAGCACGAACTCGGTTCATTGACTTCTTCAAAAGCAAAGACCTCGATACAACCATTCCCATTGCACAGTCTACTGCCGGATGGATGTTACATCGCTCAAGAAGAAGTCATGGAAAAGCAAAAGCTCAGAATCACATCCTGTTCGCATTCGTTTCAGAATCATTCTATATACGATATATGAAATCAGAAGATTTGGCTCTTCTCTTTGAATTCTCGTACTATCAAACCCACGGGGCAGTATTGAAGTGAGTGAAATTTTTTTCTTGAGTTAGCGCAGTTAGGCTTGACATACTTTGGGTCTCTTTATTCTCCTTATATATATCTGGTCTCGCTATGGAGTGAGTTCGGAGGAATTCTCGTTCCTGGCTTCCAAGATTCTTTCGAAAGCGGTCACTATTCTTTCTCTATCTTACTGCTCCCCCGTGGGAATAGAATTGATTGGTGAGCGAACTCGCTATCTATCAAGAAAGAGAAAGAAAAGAGAAGAAAAAACGCACTTGTACTGTGGAGAACTTTCATCCGACTCTCTTTCACTCACTGACAAATAACCCAATCTCGAAAAAAGAAAGGCGAGCGATTGCGAAGCTCTCTTTCTCTTTCATCCTATAATGAATAATGATTTCCTTCACAAAAGCAGAAAGTAAACCGTATGTTTCAACCATTCGATTCTCCTATTTTCGTTTGTTTTGCCAGCTGTTTTTTTTGCAAGCTTGGACATGTCATTCATGTTTTGTTGGGTCCAGTAGTGCAAATGGGGAAAGTTTTCATTGCTTTTATTAGTTTTTTTCCTCAGAAACATATTAGGAAAGTGAAGGAATCCATTACTGGATGAAATGCTGTAAAATAGATTATAGATTTAAAGACCAACAAAGATTAGAGAAGCTAAAGTGGATAATGAAGCTATGCCTATGGAAAATAATTGTAGATATTCTCTTAACTGAATATGATGACAACACAAGGGTTTAATGCTAATGATGGTGTTTAATTCTGACTTAGCAGAACTACAAAGCCTAAACTTAAGTGCTCTAATGTATTGATATCAAATTCAAATTGTTTTATCAGCTTTTATGCTAGGAAGCACCGGTACGGGTACGGGTACGGTACGGCGGTACGGCAATTTAAAAATAAGGATACGGGTACGGCGAGATACGTTGTATTAAATATAATAAATATATATGTATATATCACAAATGCAATTATAAATTTTCAAAACAATAAAACATGAAGCATAAATAATCAATTGAAGTACAAGTCCATAAGTAATGCAATATAACATGAAGTTCTTAGACATAAAGTATTCATAATCATTTTAAATTTAACGATGTTCATCACTCATTTCCTTCATCTTCAGTATTGTTGGAGATCAAGACATCTTCAATTTCTGGCTCATCTAAAGACAAGTTGGCAATCGTAAGCATGTCAACTCCATCAAAAGGATTTGCCCATGCATCTCCTATATCCCACATTTTGCTCCCTCCTTGATTGTAGATTTCATTTCTCCTCGATAATAGACGTAGATTACTATGTACATACACCAAATCATCAACTCGTTGTGGTAGAATTTTGTTTCTTCTCAATGAGTGAATGAATATGTGCTCCAATTTCTCTCACAGCAGGACGATGAAGAAGATTGACCTAAAAGCTTCAAAACAATTTTTTGCAATTTAGGTGATGAAGTTTCATAGTAACTCCACCAATCTTTGGGCAATAATTCATCACAATAGATCTGTCCATTCAGTTGCGCCTTCTGCTATTATTAGTCCTTGCTCAAGTATCTCACATTGTCTCTCGCAATAGGAAGCGCTCATGTACTGTGCATCCTTTGTCGAATCTTGTTTCTTTTCACCCTTTGGCTCCTCGATTACACAAGTTTTCTTTCTCTCTCTGCCATCTCCCTCTTCCTTTATTGAGGCACTACAACATTCATGGGCGCCTGCCTGCCTTGGACGAGGAGGTGCAAGCCCTCTGCGCCAATTGTACATGGGATCTCATGTCGTTGCCTCTGGGACTCTTTTTTATTGCTTGTCAGTGTGTGTTTACGGTCAAAAACAAGTCATATAAGTATGTTTAGCACCTTAAAAATTTTCTTATGATCCATTGTTTTTCTCAACAATGGAAAATTGATTATGAGGACACTTTCTCTCTAATGGTCAAATTGTGCATTGTTCGAAAATCCTAATCTCTTGTTGTTCATCGGCATTGAAAATTTATATTAAAAATACCTTTCATAGTAAGGATTTGACCGAGATTGTGTATGCATCAACCATTGAGATATGAAACTACAAAGGAGCCTCTTTTTTATGATCTCCGCAAATATCTTTTTGGACTCTAGTAGTCCTCTCTCGCATGGTTCTAAAATTCTAGCCAAGTTTTCCGAGACGTTGGTTTTTGAAGAAATGCCTCTGAACTCTCTATTTACCTCGCATCGCCAGGGGCATCGTGACCTCCACGTTGACATTGTCATCACCGATGACAATATGGATGGGATTTCCATGTCAAACTTCACTTGTCTAAGTATTTTTAGGTTGAATACTTTGGTCCCCCTTGCTACTTCTTGGGCATCGAAGTAGCATCTAAAGGTGATACCCTCATCCTTTCTCAAAGGAAATATTACATAAATCTTCTTTAGGATGTTGGAGATGTAGATTTGCTAATACGCCTATGAAGGCAAATGTTAAACTCACCTCTTGTTCCTCCAGCTCCTATCCATTATTTTTTAATCCCGAGTATTGCTGGATGCTAGTTGGGAATATACTTTACTTGACGGTCACTCGCACTTATTTCTCCTTTACAGTGAGTGTTGTGAGCCAATTTACACACACTTCGCGCCTCCACATCTTCAAACAGTTCAACTTATTTTTTTGGCATCTAAAACATACTTCTAGGTAATGTCTTATCTCTCAACCATCATCTACTCTCTCTTGTAGCTTATTTAGATACGAACTATGTGGGATCTTTGGATGACCACCTATCCACCAGTGGCTTTTACTCATATTTTGGTTGAACCTAATCACATGGAAGAGATTTCATCACCGACAACAATACAGAAGGAATTTCCAAGTCAAACTTCACTTGTCTAAGTATTTTCAGATTGAATATTGGTCCCCTGTTGATGCAGGACGGGCGTCCCACCCGCCTGCCACCCTGGATACCTGGCATCCCACCACAACCCAGGGGTCCCACCGGGAGTCCACCCGATGAGCCTTATCAGGTCCCGCGGACCATACACCCCAACCCATCCCCGGCCCCACCACAGGGCCGATAGGTTGTTGAGGCCGGGGCTCGATCCCCCGACCTCCCCTGATAAGGCTCATCAGGTGGACTCCCGGTGGGACTCCTGGGCTGTGGTGGGATGCCAGGTCTCCAGGGTGGCAGGCGGGTGGGACGCCCGTCCTGCATCACCTGCGCTACTTTGGCTTCAAAATAGCATCTAAAGGTGATACCCTCGTCCTTTTTCTAATGAAATATTACATGGGTTTAGGATGTTGGGTATGTAGATCTGCTAATACGCCTATGAAAGCAAATGTTAAAATCACATCTTATTCAGTTATTCCTCAAGCTCCGATCCATTATTGCCCAATCCAGAGTATTACTGGAGTCTAGTTAGGAAGATACTTTACTTGGCGGACACCCACACTGATCTCCTTTAGGGTGAGTGTTGTGAGACAATTTATACACACTCCGCGAGTTCCACATCTTCAGGCAGTTAAACTTATTTTTCGGTATCTAAAACATACTTCTAGGTAAGGTCTTATCTCTCAACCATCATCTACTCTCTCTTATAGCTTTTTTTGATACGAACTATGTGGGATCTTTGATTGACCGTCTATCGACCTGTCGCTTTTACTCATATTTTGATTGAACCTAATCACATGGAAGAGATTTCATCACGGACGACAATACATAAGGGATTTCCAAGTCAAATTTCACTTGTCTAAGTATTTTCTAATTGAATGTCGTGGTCCTCTTTGCTACTTGTCTAAAGGTGAGACCTTCGTCCTTTTTTCTAATGAAAATTACATGGGTCTTCTTTAGGATGTTGGGTATGGAGATCTGCTAATACGCCTATGAAGGCAAATGTTAAACTCGGATCTTATTCCTTAAGCTCCGATCCATTATTGCCCAATCCAGAGTATTACTGGAGGCTAAGGAAGATACTTTGCTTGACGGCCACTCTCACTGATTTCCCCTTTACAGTGAGTGTTGTGAGACAATTTATACACACTCCGCGAGTTCCACATCTTCAGCCAGTTCAACTTATTTTTCGGTAACTAAAGTATACTTCTAGCTAAGGTCTCATCTCACAACCATCATCTACTCTCTCTCATAGCTTATTTAGATAGACTATGTGGGATCTGTGGATGACCACCTATCCACCTATGGCTTTTACTCATAATTCGGTGGAACCTAATCCAATGGAAGAGTTTCTTGGCCCACTTTGATGCCTCTCTCCCATCTGCAGTAATGTTATATTGTGAATTGAAATAACCAAGTTGTCGTTCACATCCTTGAAAATCACGTGTTTCATGAGCGTGCTAAGTATATTTGAGTTGATTGTCATTTCATCAAAGACAGTCAAAATTAAAGAAGTTCAACTATTATTTGTTTCCGCCTCCTCTCCTAATATTGACACCCTCATCGCACTTCTATCTTATCCTCTACACCTTCTGTTTTTGTCCAAATTTGGTTCATATGTCATGTATCCCCCAACTTACAGGTTAGTGTAACATGTAATTTTGTTTCATTTTTTTTTCCATTTTCTATATATAGGAATTTTATTGTGCAAGACCAATGCTCTGGATGCTGAATGAAGGAAGCATGGTTATGTGCACATAAATCAAAATGGATTCTTGAGTCTGCCCTCTCTGATGTCTTTGGCTTTGATTTGAGGGCATGATTCCGCAGCAAACGTGACGGTATAGGGGGCCACTATTTCAGTGGTAATCTGTGAGCAGCCACTTTGTGCATCTATTGTCAAAGGTTCGGTCTTTCTCCTCTGAGAGAAGCCACTTTGGGCATAGGGCCAAAGGTTAGGTCTGTTTCCAATCTTCCCCCGCCCATACCCCCAATGATTGGGGACTATATGGGTTCTGTTGTTGTTGTTGTTTCTATATATAGGAATTTGTTTACCCAGCTTCTATTTACCCCTAAAATTAATAAAAACAAAATTTTTCCTCTCAGTCTCTCTACGTTATCAAGGTACGCCTGAGGCGCCGGGCACACCAGGCGCACCGGCCAGCGCCTCTGCAAGGCAGAGGTGGGCGAGGTGCCTCAGGCGCGCCCAGGCACGCCTAGGCGCACACCTGACCAACTCCCAGGCGCACCAAAGGCGCGCCTGGGCTTTTCAAGCTGTTTTCTTCAACCTGTTTTTTTTTTGAGGGGGCAAAAACATGATCTCAGACGCACCCGAGGCACTTGGGCGTCCAATTCACCGATTTTCAGTGAATCGGGTGCCCAATTCACTGAAAAACAGCAAATTGGCATCCAATTCACTGGTTTTCAGTGAATTTGGCACCCGATTCACTGAAAATCAGCGAATTGGGCACCCAATTCACTGAAAATCAGCAAATTGGGCACCCAATTCATTGAAAATCAATAAATTGGATGCCAAATTCGCTGATTTTCAGTGAATTGGACACCCAATTCATTTTTGCGCCTCAGGCGCGCGCCTGCATCTTGCACCTAGGCTCCATGACTCCTTTGCGCCTCGGTGCGCCTTGCGCCTTTGATAACTTAGCAGTCTCTATAACATTTTTAAAATTGTCAGAAGAAATCAACTGAATATTTGTTATGTTTATTATTTCTTTACTACATTCAAATGTATACATTCGGAAATTTCCAAATTTGACAAGAAATTCACGAGAAATTTCAAAGTAGTGCTTAAAGGTTTTGAATTAATGCGGTGAAAACTCTTGTAATACTTGTTCCAATCATAACAGCTAATTATTTTTATTGAAAAAACTATAAGCACTATTCATGCACCTGTGTTTTTAATCAACGGATGTAGTAGTCATTCTCTTATAATTATGCTGAATGATATTTTTTTTTGACATGGTTGTTTTTGGTGCCATGTCATTGTAGGTTGGGGGCATGCCTCACAGGAGTGGCGGTAGACGAGATGGTGGGCCTTTCAGAGGTGGTGGTGGGCCTTCGAGAGGTGGCGGGAATAGAGGAAGCTATATTGGCCCGCAACCTTCTAGAAGGGATGGCGGAGGGCCTCCCTCTTCTCGCGGCAGAGGGTACGGGCGTATGAGCCGTTCTCGTGGCAGACGTCCACAATACTCCGCTCCCGATTCCCAACAACGATCATCTGCGGTCTCAAACACCTCAGATCCATCAACAGGGCAGGCTCAACGGTCCCTTTTCCCAATTGCTTGGTGTGATGTATGTAGGGTGGACTGCAACAGCTTAGAAATTTTGGAGCAGCACAAGAGTGGAAAGCGCCACAAGAAAACTTTGCAGAGAGTTTTAGATATACAAGCCCGGCAGAATGTAATTTCCTCGGAATCACAGTACAATGCCGCCACACAACCTCTTGTATTTGTGCAAGGCGAAGATTTACCCCTGATTGCCAATGATGGAGACTGTTCAACGCACACGATGAATATGTCCATTCCGTCTTTAGGGCACATACAGGCATCGGGTGAAGCGGTCGAAGCTTATATTGCGTCTGGAAATAATCCAACTCCAGACTGTATAACCAAGCAAGACGCGGAGTGTCCCGATCAATCGCAGCCGGTATCTGACGGCGCAAAAAACGAGGGCCCGGGGCCCGATGCATCGCACGATGAAACCCTTCCGATGGAGGGGCACGGGAAGAAGCGGAGGATGAGCGGTCATGATCGAAACGATAGATGGCGCAGTTCCAGGCCAAGGATGATGCGGAACGGCCGTGGAGGGAGGCGCCTTAGGAGCTCTGAAGGACGATCCTTCGATCGTCCCAAAGGGCCCCAAGAACGTCCTAGGGTTTGCACGATATGCAGCATAACATGCGACACAATGGCCGTGTTCGAGTGCCATCTCTCGGGAAAGAAGCATCTCGCTCGAATCAAGCGTTTCGAAAGCCAGGGTTCCGTTTTTGGTCCCATCGCCGTCTACATTCCTCCGAACCAACCCACACGGATTCCAAACAGAGGGCCGGAGCCAATGTTCTATGGGCTGCAGAGCCTTGAAGCACTGCAGCAACAAGGTGAGCTCCAGATCCAAGGAATGCTGCAGCTGGGAGACCATGGCCTTGATTTTCAGCAGATGGAGAAGGCCCCTGGCCATCAACTCCATCATCCTGAAGAAGCTGAAGGGGCTGCTCCTCATTCTGTGCTGGTTCAGAGCTCCGTGCACCCAGACGAACCGCCTGTCCCAACTGACGAACGAGTAGCTGTTATTCCCGATCCTGATAACTCCGCACCCAATGTCCGGCCAGATGTTCCCATTGGTGAAGTCGCCGCATTGCCTGATTATGGAGCATCTGTAGTGGCCGATGTCGCCGCCCCTGGAGCTGATGCTGCGTCGGAAGCGCCTCCTCCGAATACTACTGCGCCGGAAGCCGCCCCCTCCGAATAGTGAACTACAGTGAAGGGATGAAACAGCTGCAGTTCTTCAGGTAGCTAAAGATAGTGTCTCCGGCTTATGTTTTGTCTTTTATCAAATCACTTAACTATTTTTCGCAGAGTACAAATGCTACTTTTTATGGATATATGCTCTCAAAATTTAGCGTAACCGTATGTTCCCGAGACGCATAATTTGCTAGTTTCAGCTGCAAGCCTCACAGGGATGATGAGTTTATCATTTTAACTGACACAGCCTCCTGTATGGAGAACTGAGGTCCCCATTTCCTTCCCTATTTGGTGCATGTGTTGGTAAATTGTAACACTGAAACTTTCTTTCCATTTATTGCTTTGCTTTCAACTTGTGCCTGGTTTTGTGGTTATCAAAGAATGATGATCTAATGGTGTTTCAGATTTTTGGATGAGAAGATTATGCAAATTTCTTTATCAACTTACTGTGGCTGTTCCTTCAATCTAGAGTTTCATATATCATCTCATCATCGTCAATAGCCTTATCCCCGACTATTTGGAGTCGGCTTTATGAATCCCCAATTTGACATTCATTTTCATCGGGTGTTATTTTAGATGTTAAAGCTATGAAAATTATCGTGAACAATGCGCCATACATGCTACTCAGGCTATTAATCCTGTCTATATGCACAAATCACAGATTTTTTTCTATTATTTTATTGGGTTATTTATCATGTCCTCGAAGTTTTCATAATTACAGCTTGCACCCCTCTAACCTTTGAAAGTACAAAAACCTCCCCCTCAATGTTTACATTCCATAACATATATGCACAAAAGTACCCTCTTGGAGTAAATCTTCAGGGTTTTTTTATGCATGTATGTTATGAAATGTAAATATTAAATGAGGGTAATTGTAATTTCAAAAGTTAGAAGGTGCAAGTTATAATCACACAAACTTTGAGGGGAGGTCCTTGTAAATAGCCCTTATTTTATTTTTGATATATTTCATTACTATTATTTCACTATTCTCTTCTCATTATGCTCTTATGTATGTTTTGATATGACTTGGCCAATCCATCTTGTTACCATAATTGATCTTGTTTTCGGCTCTGTTTGGGATTTGGGACGATTGTGACCGTAGGAAAAATTGTGGTGAGAAATGAGTAATTTGATTAGGGCTCTGTTTGGTGTGGGGGGGGGGGGGGGGGGGTGCGGCTTGGCCGCACCCCTCGTGGGTGCGGCTTGGCCTGGGGGAGTCCGCACACCGTGCGGAGTGCGGTTCGGCGCGTCCCGCTTGCCGGCGGGAGTGGGCGGTGTCGGCGCCTACGCGGCGGTTGGCGCGGTTAGCGCGCGGTTTCAAATTGGGGATTAGCGGCGGGAATGGCGGTTCCGTTTTTAACTCCCCACTCTCTCCCACTAAAGTAGTGGATGGAGCGGTTAGTAAGAGTAACCGCCGCCCGGTTCTCCATAAAAAGAGAGCCCATGATGAATTCTCATCATAAGCCCCCCAAACCTTCGGAGTCCGCTCTTCCGTTCGAAGGAGTGCGGATGTTTTCTCTTGAATTTACTCCGGTCATCTTCATCGTTGGCAGCGCGTTGGCCATGGTGGAGGTAAGTTTAATTTTTGTTTTTACCGTGAAGAAGGGAGGGATGGCGGAGCGCGCTCGTAAGGGTGGTTCCGACCGAAGGAATGAGACGCCGGAAGTCGGCGTTCGCGCGCACGGTGGGCGCTCGTGCGGGCGCACGGCGGGGGCCGTGCGTGCGCGCGGCCCGCGCTCGTGCGCGGTGGCCGGCCGCGCGCGCGTGGTGGCCGGCCGCGCGCGCGTGGTGGCCGGCCTGCGCTCGTGCGCAGCGGTGGCCGGTCGCGCGCATACGGTGGCCGGCTGTGCGCGCGCGGCCCGCGCGCGCGTAGCGGTTGGCCGTGCGTGCACGCGGCGGTTGGCCGCACGCGTGCGCGGCCTGCGCGCGAGCGTAGTGGCCGGTCGCGCACGCGCACGGGGGCTGGTCGCGCGCGCGCACGGCCGTTGGTCGCGCGCGCGCACGACCGTTGGTCGCGCGCGCGCACGGCCGTTGGTCGCGCGCGCGCACGGCCGTTGGTCGTGCGCATGTGTGCTAGCCGGCCGTGCGCGAGTGATGTGTGCGCGCGGCCCTTGCGTGCATGCGGTGGTTGGCCGCGCGCCTTTTCGCGCGTGCGGGCACCGTTCTTGGTCGTGTGCGTTCGCTCACTGGTTTGTTGGCGCAAGCGTGCGCCGGTGGGCTTGAATTTGCTTGGTGCGTTTATTTGGAAATATGCGTTTTGTCATGTACGCACGCTTATGTGTGCGAATTATTCTTGCAGGCTTCGAGACGAGGCGGCCAATCAAGGCCGATGCGTATGCACTCCACTCTCGATGGGGCGTGCGTCGACTCGTGGCGCAAACGGTTCGGGCTGCCCCCTAGCGTTGAGGTGAAGATCCCAGGAGCGGAGGATCGCGCCCAAAATCCACCGTCCGGCTTCATGGCTCTTTCGGAGGGCTGTTTGAAGTCCGGATTTCGTATCCCTCCACCGGAGGAGGTTGTTGAAATATTCTGATACTGCGGTGTCCCGATCACCCAGTTCACCCCGGGCGGGATGACGATTATTATGGGATTGGTGGTGTTTTTTCGAGAGCATAGCAAGCGTTTTTCGCTTGAGATTTTCAAGGACTGGTGCGAGGTGTCCACTGACCCGGGTGGTCGTATAGAAATCCGGAGCAACAAGAGCTGGTTCCACTTTGGGGCGAAGGCCGATTACCGCCATGGGAATACCCTTTACGGGTATGTTCAGAATCGATGGGAGCTACCGGAGTTGTGGAGATCACTTCCTGGACGTTGTCGCCGGCAGACTGGTCGGCAGGATGAGTTCCTTCCTATCCCTGGCTTCCCTGGCCGAGAGGGGCTGTCGAAGGCCCTGCTCTCTATTTCTGGTTGCGTGGATGAACGTCGACTGCACTCGGTGGGGCTTTCCTGGGATCCGGAGCGGGAGGCTGCTGTTCCCTTAGACCGCGAGAGGAAGAGAAAGATCGTCTTCAAGAACTGCCCTTCTGCTCCGCGCCCTACTCCACCGGTGCCTACGAGTTATGATTGCGAGGCCGGCCCGAGCCGTCCTAGGATAGAGCCAAGTATGCCTGATCCGGAGGTGGAGATTCTGGCGTCTCCTCTTGCCGTCCAGATCCCACAGGAGGATTTGCCGCCACCACCTCCTCTTATGCCGGCGAAGCGCGTTTCCTCTTCTCTCCAGGCGATGGCCTTTGCGGTAATGAAGTTCTTCTTTCATTATTTAGCCCTTCTTCGTTATTACTTGCTTTTGCTAATTGCTTAACTTTTGCAGGCGGAGGCTTTGACCAGCGTTGCCGTTACATGGAACGACCACTATGTGAGTCTAAAGGACAACTATTTCGCCCTTCAGGAGGAGTTACGTGTGGCGAGATGCGAGATATCCGCCTTGCAAGAGAAAAGAGACCGCGATTCGGCTCGCGTCCGGCAGCTGGAGACTAATATTGGGAAGCTGCGCGCAGAGTGTGGTGGTGACAAGGCGCTCGCGGAGGATGCCCTTCGTCAGTTGTCGGATGCACAGGGGGAGATGTTCCGCCTGGAGGGAGAGTTGGGCTTCCTACGGAGCGAGGTGGACCGGCTGTCGTCGATCGAGCAGAGCCTTGAGGGGGCCAAGGCGACCGGGGTGGCCGAGTACAAGGACTTCCTCGCTTTTGCGGAGGAGCGTTTCCAGATGATGGAGGAGATTCGGGCTGAGGTGATGACGTCGGAGGTAGAGCCCCTAATAGCGGACGAGTGTGAGGTCTCCTTTCAGAGAGGCATTCAGAAGACCCTCCGCATGATGGGGAGGAAGTTCGGGTGCGACACCACCGGCCTTGGAGCCGGAGACCTTTCTGGAGATGACTACTCGGATGTAGCCGAGGACTGATGCTGTCTATCTCTTTTTCCTGCTTTTAGTTTTGTTGCTTGTTTGCGTGTTTGCCGGATGTGGCTGTATCTCTTTTATTGTATATATCGTACTTGTTTATCTGCACGATCTTGTAAACCTGGTTGTTAGCACCTGCATAGCCCGATCATTTTCAAAGTTACAGATGAGTTTGCGCGGACCTGAGCCCGCGACTTTTATATTATAGGTGCACGAGTCTGGCCCGCGGCTTTTACATAATAAAATAGGTGCACGGGTCTGGCCCGCGGCTTTTATGTAATAAAATAGGTGCACGGGTCTGGCCCGCGGCTTTTTGCACGAGTCTGGCTCGCGGCTTTTTTGCACGAGTCTGGCTCGCGGCTTGGCCGGTGAATAGCGTTTGTATTCAAACCGAGGGTAAACGTAAGGGGGGCAGGCCCTACGATGCACGAGTCTGGCTCGCGGCTTTTTGCACGAGTCTGGCTCGCGGCTTTTTCGCACGAGTCTGGCTCGCGGCTTTTTTGCACGAGTCTGGCTCGCGGCTTGGCCGGTGAATAGCGTTTGTATTCAAACCGAGGGTGGACGCAAGGGGGGCAGGCCCCTACGACACCGGGACCTGACGGCGGGAGAGAAGGGCGGGCCTTCAATCGACGGCGGTACAAGGTCCCCGGGGCTAGGCCCCGAAGCGGTTCCTGCAGTAGAACAGTTTAGAACGGATGGAAGATAACTTGGTAAATAAATATTGATACATGCATAGGTGCAACCATGCGGCTTTTAAGCCGGTGGGTTTTTGATACAAGTTTTACGAGAGGAAGACGTAATGTTGCGCTCCCGTTGCGCTCCCGTTGCGCTGCGCTTGCCCGGGCTGGCTCAGCATGGTGGGCGCCTGTGACCCGGCGGCTGATCCTTGGTGGCACCCTTCAGTGTTTCCTTACGGAAAGCCTCCAGGTGTCCCAACCGGACGAGACGTTCAATTTCTTCCTTCAGTTTTGCACAATGCTCCGTTCGGTGTCCTCGGCCTTTGTGGAAGTGGCAAAACTGGGATTGATCTCCCCTGTGCAGAGAGAGCGGCCTGGGCCAGTTGATGATCTTGCTGTTGCAGATTATGGACAAAATGTGCTCGCGGGAGGTGTTTAGCGGAGTGTAACTCTGGGGACTTTGACTTGGCAGCCCTTGGGGGCGGTCTGCTCGGCTCTGAGTGAGCAGTTCGAATTGCTGTTGCTGGCCCTTTCTCTTACGATTCGCATCGATTGGCTGCGGATTCGTCGGTGCCTGGGGTTTGGCTTTTTCTGCTAATGCGAGATTCGTACGGTCCTTCCGCGCGCTTAGCCTTTCAGACTTTGGCTCTGGTGGGGGGTCGTCGTTGACCCAAGGGAGCTTGGAGTCGGGTGTATCGAAACCATGTATTGCGTTCCTGAGGATGTTCCCTTTGCTGGTCATGCGCCCGGTCATGGAAATGTCGTGGTCCAGGGCGTCTAGTAGGAGACTCCCGAATATCGCGTCGTAGGGGGAGTCGGCGTTTGCGACGATGAACTGAACGTCGTACTGGACCGATTCCGGGTGCATGCCTACTTGGACCGGAAAGGTGATGGTTCCTATGGTGGGCACCATAGTTTCGTCGGGGAGCTCCGCGTTGCTGGCCCTGAGCTAGAGGTTCCCGCTTAGGGGTTTGAGCCGCACTACGGCAGCTAGGAATAAGAGGTTGAAGGAGATGCGATGTGTTATCAACGCTCTCCTTAGCTCGCAGGGTGGACTGCCTATGCTTGCGTCTAGGGTGAAGTCCATCCATGCGCAGGGACGTTCCTGGCGAACATTCGTGCGGATCTTCTCTTGGTGCTTGCTCCGTTCTGCCCCCCTTAGGCGGGGCGGTTCGTCCGTGCCAGGCTTTTCTCGCTCTTCCCGAATCCTTGGCGAGCGTGTATCGTGCCATTCGACGAACAGTTGGGATAACTCGGTGAAGTTGCGGATTGCTCCGCTTGGCAAAGATTCGTACCAGCGGAGAGCGTCTCCGCGCAGTGTCTTGGCGAAGATCTTGCAGCCAACTTGGTCGGGAAGTCCGAGCGTCCGCATCGTCATCAGGAAGTGATTGACGTGCCCGTACGCGTCCTCTGCTCCGTGGAACTCCTTGTTTTGCGGGAGCGTTAGCCATGACGGAACTGAGTATTCCAAAATTGACTTGGAGATGAGGGATCGCCTTTGTCGATGCGCACCATCGTTCGGATGCGCACCATCATGCGGTGGGAATGAGATGAGGTTGTTTGGATGAGGAGCTTTTTCAAGTGAGGTTTTTTGGGGGCTTTTTGAGCAGACTGTCCAATAGGGCTTTTTAGAAGCCGCTTTCTCTGATTTCAACTTTTCCTTTATTCGAGGGTTTATGAAATTCATGCCTCGACCATTCGTGATCTACTCTTCTCGTTGCTGCACATATTTTCTTCTCATTCGCGATCTTGTTCACTATTTTTGCTTCTCGACGTAACTTGCTTATTTATGATTTATATAATATATTTACTTATCTATGCCATAAATGATTAGCATAAAATATTATTATTATTATTAAGAAATTAAATAGCTATTATTAAAAGTTGTTCTTCTAAATAGAAAAAGTAAAACCCTTTGTTGAAAAGCACTTGCATAGACATTTTTCATACAGTTTACAACTTATTCAGAACACCTTTCTGGACCGCTCTAATGTCACCATTGATTTCCTACCACTGCTTTTTCCACCGTCATCGCCGCCCCATAGAGAGCCTAGAGCTGTCAGAAATTTGTAGAGTAGGAAAAGCAGTAGGAATAGATAGGAGATGTGGAGTTATGAGAACAAAAGCATGAAAATGCAAAAAACTTCTTTTAGCTTTTTCTGAAAGTTTATGGTTACTTTTTCCAAAAGGTCATGAAAACATCTTGTTGACATAAGCAAATTTTCCACCATTAAGAAATCAAACACCTCTAAAATAAACGGTTGTGTGAAAATAGAACTTCTCACCGCCGCCATCGTCCCAAACCAAGCCGAACAATATGGCCAATTGCTTTAGATCCTAAATTATAAGCATCTTAATGATTTTTTGCCAATTGCTTTAGATCCTAAATTATAAGCATCTTAATGATTTTTTTTTATAAGTGTTGCGGCTTCTCAACGCCCTCGGTAGACCGGTTTCAACTCGGTCCGTCTTAGCCCGGGCGGTCGAGCGCGCACACAGTCAGAATGTTGCAGAGAGTAAATGCTGAAAATGACACACACAGAACTTTAGCGTGGAAAACCCTCCAAAGGGTGAAAAACCACGTGGCCAGGGCGGTGCTGGCCGAAATCCACTATCTCAGACCGTTACAATGCCTTTTTGGAGAAAGCGAGGGCGACAGGCCGCGCCTCGTTACAATTGTGGGAGAGAGAGAGAGAGAGAGAGAGAGAGAGAGAGAGAGCTCCGTGGGTGACAGGCCACCACTTAGGAGTCGATCGCCTTGCTGCGCGTCTGGTACGGCTGCGCGCTTGCTAGGAGTGCACTTCGCGGAGCACTTTGACTTTGCTGTTCGGGCTTGGGGTGCTCGCCTGGGAGATGGCGCAGCACTTCTTCTCAGGTGAGCGGCGTTCGCAGGAGGAACCTGTCAGTTAGTAAAAACGAAGTGGCGGAGTGGCGGAATGTAGAGAGAGAAGCTCTGAGGAAGAAACGAAGAGAGAGAGAATCTGGGCCCGAATGAGAGCATGGATCTAAATGAAGACCCTTAGGGGTCTATTTATAGGCTTGGAAGGTGGAAGTTACGGTGGTTATGCGGATAACCACCAAATGGAGGGCCGAGATCGTTGGGGACGATTGAAGGGTCGTGATCGCGCGAGATGATCGGAGGGCCGCGAGGGACTCGGTGGGATCCGACGGAGGAGGGTGAAGGGCGGCGACGGCAATGGCCGGCCATGGGTGGCCGGCCATGGCCGCCGGCCATGAAGGGGGCGGCGGCCGGCGGTCGGCCGGCCGGCGGCGGCCGGCGGCGGTTGGCGTCCGGCCGGCGGCGGTTGGCGTCCGGCCGGCGGCGGTTGGCGGCCGGAGGCCGGCCGGCGGCGGCCGGCCGGTGGTTGGCGGCGGCCGGCCGGTGGCGGTTGCCGGCCGACGGTGGCCGGCCGGTGGTGGCCGGCCGGCGGTTGGTGGTGGTTGGCCGACGGCGGTTGTTGGTGGTTGCGATCCCGCGCGGGGCGGTTGGGATCCCGCGCGAGGTGGTTTGGATCGGTGCGCGGTGGTTTGGATCCGCCGCGCGGGAGTGGGATCCGGTGTGCGAAGGTGGGATTCGGTGTGTGGCGGTTTTCGGGATCCGGTGTGCGAAGGTGGGATTCGGTGTGCGGGAATGGGATCCGGTGTGCGGTGGTTATCATTTTTTCAATAAATAGGGGGAACCCATCATTTGCCCCCCAAATCCTACGCTTGGAGCGCACGGAGAGCGATAGGATTTTATCTTTACGACTTGCATTTGTGAGCGATGGCCGGAGTGAGCTCGGGTGCGGAGGTTGGCGGTGATGATGGCGGTGCCAAGGTGAGCGTGTGGGTGAAAGATCTAACATCCAAAAAGGCGGGCGAACGACGTGCTAGAGATGTGGCGGGTCGCGCGGAGGTAAGGGGCGGTGCGTGCGCGCGGGCTGCCGCGCGCGCTGTCGCGCGACGACAGCGCGCGCGTGTGTGCGCGCGGGCTGTCGCGCGCACTGTCGCGCGGGGACAGCGCGCGCGTGCGTGCGCGCGGGCGAGCTGTCGCGCGCGCTGCCGCGCGGCGACAGCGCGCGCGTGCGCGCGGGCTGCCCCGCGCGCGGGCTGTCGCGCGGGGACAGCGCGCGCGCGCGTGTGCGCGCGGGCGAGCTGTCGCGCGGCGACAGCGCGCGCGCGCGTGCGCGCGGGCGAGCTGTCGCGCGTACTGCCGCGCGGCGACAGCGCGCGCGTGCGCGCGGGCTGCCGCGCGTGCTGTCGCGCGGCGACAGTGCGGGTGTTTGCGTGAGGTGTTTTCGCGGGGTCTGCCGCGTGCTTTCGGGCGTGTTTACGGGGTCTGACTGTGTGCGAGGCTTGTGCGATGGTTAGCCTCGTGGATGGACTCCCTTAACACTTGCCTGAGGTTTGTACTGACGCTTTCTCTTGTCTTTCAGGCTTCTCGGCGTGGCGGGCAAAGTCGCCCAATGCGACTGGGCTCGAGTCTTACTCTCGATCATGTCGCCATATGGAGGAGGCGCTTCAACTTGCCCCCCGAATTGGAGATTCGAATCCCAGGTCCTGAGGAGCGAGTACAGAATCCGCCTCGAGGTTGGATGACTCTTTGCGAGTCGTCACTTCGGAGTGGCTTTCGTCTCCCGGTGTGCGAGGAGTTGATTCAGATCCTGAAATTTTGCGGCGTCCCGGTGTCACAGTTTACGCCTCAGGGGATGGTGCGGATCATGGGGCTGATCGCCTTCTTCCGCGAGCATGGTGCGAAGTTCTCCCTGGGCCTTTTCAAGGAATGGTGCGAAGTGCAGGTTGATGTCGGAGGTCGTATTGAAGTTTTTAGCAGCAAGAGATGGCTGGAGTTCGAGACCCGGGTGGACCGCCGTCATGGGAATACTTTATTTGGCTATGTTAGGAACCCGGAGGGACTTCCGGAGGTGTGGAACTCTTTACCTGATCGTTGCCGGCGCCTCAAAGGGCGTGAGCGGGAGTTTTCTCCTGTCCTCGGATTTTCAGATGCTCGAGAGCTGGGGAATATTCTGCACAGCATCTCTCTGTTCGTAGACGAGAAGCGCTTGCTTTTATGCGGGCTGTCCGTTGATGCTGGTCGTGCCGCTGCTGTTCCTCTTGTTCGAGACAGAAAGAGGAAGCTGGTTTTTAAAGGTCTGGAGGAGCCAGGTCCTGCTCCTTCACTGGTACAGGATGCTCCTCAGGAGGAGGCGGCTCCTTGTGCATCTGGTGCTGACGGCGAGCCGGTTGATGAGGAGGTCGAGGTCCTGGGATCTTCTGCCCCCCAGGCCTCTCCGGAGCGAGGCACAGCTCGAAAGGTGTCGGAAGGGAAGAGGGTCTCTTCCTCTCTGGAGGCCATGAGCCAGGCGGTAAGCCGGATTTTTTCTTCCCCTTGCATGACGTCATTCTGAGGTTGTGGTTCTGACTTATACATTTTCTCTTGCAGATGGAGACCCAGGCATCGATTGCGCATACATGGAACAACCATTACGTGAGCTTGAAGGACGGGTTTATGTCCATCCAGGGTGAGCTTCGGGAGGCGAGGAGCGCCCTTGCGGAGGCGGAGAGACGACGGGATCGTGACATCTCGCGCTTCGGGCGGATTGGCTCGGAGATGCAGGAAGAGCTGGAGAGGACCAGGTCCGGTCTCGGTGCGGAGAAGGCGGCGTTGGAGGAAGCCTTGCGATCCTTAGAGGCAGCCCGTGGCGACGTAGTGTGTCGGGATGCAGAGCTGGAGCAGTGTCGGGCTGAGATAGCGCGTCTTTCTTCCGTGGAGCGGGAGACCGAGCTGAAGGCGGCTGGCTTGGCCGAATATCTGAAGTCGATTGACTACTTGAGGGACCGCTCCTTGATTTCCGAGGAAGTCCGGGATGTGATCTGGTCTCAGGAGGTGGAGCCTCATCTGGAGGATTCACGAGAGCTGGCCCTTCGACAGGGAGCGTCAAAGGCTCTCCGGATGGTATCCCGAAAGCGGGGCTATGATGTTAGTGGCCTTGGCTTTGATGACCTGTCAGAGGAGGAGGATCACAGTCCTGATGAGGAGTGATTTCTTTAGCCGCTTGTAGCTATGTTTGCCGGATACGGCTGTATCTCTTTTACTGTACTTGTCGTACTTGTTCATCTGCTCGATCTTGTTGATCTGGTTGTTGGCATCTGCATAGTTTGGTTATTTTGCGCGGACTTGAGCTCGCGGTTTTTATGAAATAGGTGCACGGGTCTGGCCCGCGGCTTTTTTGCACGAGTCTGTCTCGCGGCGAAAATAGGTGCATGAGTCAAGCTTGCGGCTTTTATAAAATAGGTGCACGGGTCTGGCCCGCGGCTTTTCTGCACGAGTCTGTCTCGCGGCTAAAATAGGTGCACGAGTCTAGCTCGCGGCTTTTATAAAATAGGTGCACGTGTCTGGCCCGCGGCTTTTTGCACGAGTCTGTCTCGCGGCTAAAATAGGTGCACGAGTCTAGCTCGCGGCTTTTATAAAATAGGTGCACGGGTCTGGCCCGCGGCTTTTTTGCACGAGTCTGGCTCGCGGCTTTGCCGTAAGGGGGGCAGGCCCCTACGGTACCCAAGCAACGTTGAGGCAATGTGCCCAGGCAACGCTGAGGTAAGGCGCCCAAGCAACGTTGAGGCAATGTGCCCAAGCAACGCTGAGGCGAGGTGCCCAAGCAACGTTGAGGCCATGTGCCCAGGCAACGCTGAGGCTTTGCCGTAAGGGGGGAAGGCCCCTACGGTGCACGAGTCTGGCTCGCGGCTTTTTGCACGAGTCTGGCTCGCGGCTTTTTGCACGAGTCTGGCTCGCGGCTTTTTGCACGAGTCTGGCTCGCGGCTTTTGCACGAGTCTGGCTCGCGGCTTTGCCGTAAGGGGGGCAGGCCCCTACGGTACCCAAGCAACGTTGAGGCAATGTGCCCAGGCAACGCTGAGGTAAGGCGCCCAAGCAACGTTGAGGCAATGTGCCCAAGCAACGCTGAGGCGAGGTGCCCAAGCAACGTTGAGGCCATGTGCCCAGGCAACGCTGAGGCTTTGCCGTAAGGGGGGCAGGCCCCTACGGTGCACGAGTCTGGCTCGCGGCTTTTTGCACGAGTCTGGCTCGCGTCTTTTGCACGAGTCTGGCTCGCGGCTTTGCCGTAAGGGGGGCAGGCCCCTACGGTACCCAAGCAACGTTGAGGCAATGTGCCCAGGCAACGCTGAGGTAAGGCGCCCAAGCAACGTTGAGGCAATGTGCCCAAGCAACGCTGAGGCGAGGTGCCCAAGCAACATTGAGGCAATGTGCCCAAGCAACGCTGAGGCACTGTGGTCTCTTGAGCTGCAATGATTGATGGGAAGTGATTTGCATGAATCGAGGTTCGCTGCCTGCATATAGAACTGTAGCTGAATAGTTCATGTCAGTCTTGTACATAAGACGATAGTAAGATAGTTTGCGCGAATCAAGGTTCGCGACTTTTACATGACAAGATGAAATAAAATCATTGATAAAAGCGGCGCAAGTTCTGCGCGTTCCAGGTGCGTGGGAGGGTCTTTCCTTCCGCCGTCCTGAGCTTGAAAGTTCCAGGTTTAACTGTCGCAGTGACCACATAAGGTCCTTCCCACGCTGGCGAGAGCTTGTCTTTCTGCGGACCTTTCCCGGCTGCTTCAACGTTGCGCAAGACGAGATCTCCGACGTTGATTGGTCTGGGCTTCACCCTTCTGTCGTAGAGCCGGGCCACGCGTCTTTGGTAGATGGCAATACGCTGGGCGGCGTGGTCTCGAGTTTCGGAGATTAAGTCGAGATTTTGGCGGAGCAGCTCGTCGTTTTTGCTGGGATCGAAAGTCAGCACCCGGATGCTTGGTATTCCGATGTCGACGGGAATGACGGCTTCGGTCCCGTAACAGAGATTGTACGGGGTCTCTCCTGTTGGAGTCCTCTCCGTGGTGCGGTATGCCCATAGTACATTTGGGAGCGCATCCACCCATTGCCCCCCGGCTTCTTCGAGACGTGTCTTTAGCCCTTTGAGGATGGTGCGGTTGGTGACTTCTACCTGCCCATTTGTCTGTGGGTGTGCTACGGCGGTGTGGCGGAGATTGATCTTTAAGTCCTCGCACATTTTGGTGAAAGACTTCCCAGTGAACTGGGTGCCATTGTCGGCGATGATTGCTGCGGGGATCCCGAAGCGGCAGATGATGTTCTTCCATACGAACTGCTTAGCATTCTCTTCTGTGATCTTTGCCAGGGGCTCAGCTTCCACCCACTTGGTGAAGTAGTCGATTGCTAGGATGATGAATTTTCTCTGCCCCGATGCCAGTGGTAGAGGGCCGAGGAGATCAATCCCCCACTGTGCGAATGGCCATGCACCCTGGAGTGCGGTGAGCGCGACTGGGGGCTGGTGAGGTACATTTGCATGGAGCTGACAGCTCCTGCACTTTTGAACGAGCTCCGCCGCGTCCTTCTTCATTGTTGGCCAATAGAAATCTTGGCGCAAGATTTTCTGGGCCAGGGCCTTTCCTCCCAGGTGTTCTCCGCAGACCCCTCCGTGTACTTCTCTTAAGGCGTAGTCCGCTTCGCTGGCCGGTAAGCACTTTAGGTAGGGCCCTGAGAATGCCCGCTTGTAGAGTTCCCCGTCTATGATGGTGAACGATGCTGCTCGCATTCGTAATCTGCGCGCCTCCAGGCGATCCTCGGGGAGGTGTCCCTGCTCGAGGTAAGCTCGTAGAGGGGTCATCCAAGAAGGTTCTTCCTCATTGATGGCTGCAATCTCCCACGGCCCTGGGATACTTGGGGCCATGATCTCTTCCACGCGACGCCTTCGCGACTGATAGCTGGATGGTGATGTTGCTAACTTGGAGAGCGCGTCCGCTCTAGTATTCTGCCCCCGGGGCACGTGCAGGATTTGGTATGACGGGATCCTCTGAAGGAGTGACTTTACGCATGTGAGGTAATGCGCCATCTGGTCATTCTTGGCCTCATAATCTCCCTCAACCTGTGAGACTACAAGCTGGGAGTCGGCGTGAATTGTCAGGCTCTCCACCTTACAATCGATGGCGAGCCGGAGGCCGGCGATCAAAGCCTCGTACTCCGCGACATTGTTGGTCGCTGGAAACTTCAGTCTGAGGCCATATTCCAGAGTAATTTCATCGGGGCTTATGAGGAGGAGCCCTGCTCCAGCTCCTTCAGCTCCTGAGGCGCCGTCGACATAGAGAGTCCAACGGGATGTGGCGACATCTTTGGCAGGAGTTGCTTCCGGTGGGATGGTGTATTCTACA
Source organism: Dactylorhiza incarnata (assembly GCA_033032865.1). Classification (NCBI taxonomy): domain Eukaryota; kingdom Viridiplantae; phylum Streptophyta; class Magnoliopsida; order Asparagales; family Orchidaceae; genus Dactylorhiza; species Dactylorhiza incarnata. The sequence continues at coordinate 2,636,237 of JAWHQI010000061.1, read as the reverse complement.
ACAAAGTCAGCGAGCACTTGTGATTTGATATCCGGCCGGGGCAAGAATTGGATGTCGAATTCGCCGAGCTCTACTGCCCACTTCACAAGTCTCCCCGAGACTTCTGGCTTTTGGAGGATCGCTCGCAGCGGGAGCTGAGTTAGTACTTTCACTGTGTGTGCCTGGAAATAGGGTCGAAGCTTTCGCGCCGAGAAGACGAGCGCTAGGGCTGTTTTTTCTGCCGCCGGGTACCTGGTTTCGGTATCGGTGAGGACCTTGCTGAGGTAGTAGATTGGCCGTTGCACTCCTCCTTCATCCTTCACAAGAACTGAACTGAGGGTCGTAGGGGAAACTGCGAGGTACAGGAACAGGACTTCCCCGGGGATTGGCTTTGAGAGAAGCGGCGGCGAGGCCAAGTACTGTTTGAGGAGTTCGAAAGCCGTTTGGCACTCGTCCGTCCACTGGAACCCAGTGTGGCGCGCTCCCCGGAGAATTTTGAAGAAAGGGAGGTATTTGTCCCCCGTCCTTGACAGGAAACGGGACAGTGCGGCGATCCTCCCATTCAGGCGTTGAACTTCTTTGACAGAGCGAGGCGGCGACATGTCCTCTAGTGCCTTGATCTTCTCAGGGTTGGCCTCGATTCCTCGGTGGGTTACCATGAAACCCAAGAACTTCCCCGCCGTCACACCAAACGCGCATTTGCTGGGGTTGAGCCGCATCTGGAAGCGGCGAAGAAGCTGAAAGCACTTTCCCAAGTCTTTCAAATGGTCGCGACGGTGGACGTTCTTCACTAGCATATCATCCACATATACCTCCATCGTCTCCCCGATGAGGTCTTTGAAGACTTTATTCATCAGTCTTTGGTATGTCGCTCCGGCGTTTTTAAGGCCGAATGGCATCACTTTGTAGCAATAGACTCCTTTATCGGTGCGGAAGGCGGTGTGCTCCTCGTCTGCGGGATTCATTCTTATTTGGTTGTAGCCTGAGTATGCATCCATGAAGCTGAGCAGCTCGTGGCCGGCTGTCGCGTCGACGAGCTGGTCGATCCTCGGAAGAGGAAAACTGTCTTTCGGGCACGCCTGGTTCAGGTTGCTGTAGTCGACGCACATCCGCCATTTTCCAGACGCCTTTTTTACCATCACCACGTTTGCGAGCCACGTGGGATAATCTGCCTCGCGGATGAACCGCGCCTCCAGGAGCTTTGCTACTTCCTCTTCGATTGCCTTTATTCGCTCAGGGGCGAAGTTCCTCTTCTTTTGAATTACGGGCCTGCAGGCGGGGTTAATGTTTAATGAGTGAAAAATGATTTCAGGATCTACCCCAGGCATGTCCTCCGGGCTCCAAGCGAAAATGTCCTCGTTCTCTTGCAGGAAGGTTGTAATCCTTTCTCGTTCTTCTGGCGTCAAAAGGGACCCGATCTGGACAGTCCGGGTTTGATCCTGCTGGGAGAGCGGCACTTTCACTACCCCTTCAACGGGTGCTCCTCGTTGAAGAGTGGCTTCATCTCGCAGGTCGAAGTTGTCGATGTTGAGAGCCGTCGCCCTCGCCGGTTGAGCTTGTCTCAGGTAACAGGTCCTAGCCGCCTCCTGGTTTCCACGAACGACCCCGATCCCGGCGGTGGTCGGAAACTTCATGGCTAAATGCGGGATTGATGGGATGGCTCTGAAGATGGATTGGAGCGGTCTCCCAAAGATCGCGTTGTAGGCGGAACTTGACTCCACGACAACGAACTGGATGTTATGGGTTACCTGTTTCGGGAACTCACCAAGCGTTACTGGAAGGGTGATCATGCCTTGGACTGGGACGGGGCGGTTGTCAAAACCGTAGACGGGCCCTGCTGCTGGGCTGAGGTGCTCCTTGGTGAGGTTCATGCTTTGCAGAGTGGAGAGGAACAGGACGTCAACTGAGCTTCCATTGTCGACCAGTATCCTTCTGACGTTGAAACAGGGATCCCCGATCCCGGCGCTGATCACGAGCGGGTCTTGGTGCGGCAGCCGTAACCCCTCGAGGTCTTCATCTCCGAAGGCGATGGCAGCGTCCTGCTTGAACTTCTTATCTTCGTGGCCTCTCTCTGGCCTAGCGATGGAGAGAATTTGCGCGGCGAGATTAGGGGACCCAGCTATAGTCTCGACTTGCCCTACCACCGGCATTCCTACCGCTGCGCCGCGAGGTGCAGGAGGCTGATCTCTGGGCTCCCTGGGTTGTTGCGGCTGATTCGGCAGCTGACCTTGCAGGAACCTTCCGAGGAGTCCTTGCCTGACGAGGCGCTCAATTTCCTCCTTTAGCCTTGCGCATTCTTCGGTCGTGTGCCCAGCTCCCCTATGGAACTCACAATACCTTGAGTGGTCGGTTCTTTCATTCTGGTTTAGCGGTTTCGGCCTACGAAATGCCGGATTTTCTTGAATGGCGTAAAGCACATTGGTTCGTGACGTGTTGAGGGGAGTGTAATTCAGCGGTGGTCGGGACCCTGGTCCCTTCGGAGATCCCGACCACGATTAGGGTTCCGGCGCTCTTTCGTACGCCGCTCTTCCTGCCTCCTGGGCGCTGGCTCCGATCCTTTCTTCCTCTTCAGACTTCCCTCGAACTGCTGGCGATGCGCCTCGATGGCTTCGTCTGCCGCTATCTGTGCCTCCACTAGATGCACGAGGTCTGGGTAATTTGGAACTGTCTCCCTCATTAGAGCGGAATAGAAGCCGCCTGGGCGGAGCCCTCCCAGGAAGACACCGCGAAGAAGCTCGGGGTCGACCCCTGGTATTTGTCGCGCCTCCGTGGTGAAGCGGCGGAAGAATTCTTTAAGGGTCTCTCCCTCGTTTTGGCGGATCCCCGAGAGATGAGAGGGATCTCGGACGATTCTTCGGTTGGCGACGAACTGATCTGTGAACCGCTGGGTCAGCTCGGTGAAGTTGTTGATGGATCCTTCTTGCAGGGAGTGGAACCAGGTGCGAGCCTGCCCCTTGAGTGTTGTTGGGAACACCTGACACAGGAGTTGATCGGCAGCGTTGTAGATCCTCATGATGGTGGTGAAATGATTGATATGCTCCAGTGGATCCTCCGTCCCGTCAAACGACTCGATGCTAGGAAGCTTGAAGCCGTGCGGAACCGGATGGGCCAGGAGTTGCTGCGACAAGGGGGAGACGTGACGCAGAGGGCGGCGGGCGAAGATGCCTCGGCGCCCGACTTGTCCATACTCTTCAGCGATCACATCGCGAATCTCCTCGCGGGTGGGCCCTCTTATGGCTTGGTTGGCCGCGGCTCCTTGCTGATGGTGCTCGGGTTCCTCCCTAGTTCCCCTGCCGGGACGGGCCGGGCGCGCGGAACTGGCTGCATCCGAGTAGTCTTCTTCGTACACTTCTTCTTCGCGAGCGGCTTCCCTGAGGGGGGCGCGATTAGGGACCAGGAGGGGTGCGAAGACCGGAGCGGCTGGTGGAGCAGGTGCTTCACGGTTTCTGAGAAGAGCCAGCATTTCGGCTTGCTGTTCCTCTATCTGACGCATGCGTCCTTCCAGTGTGACGACGGGTGCCAAAGGGAACTCTTCGATGGGAGGTGCGTTGATGAGTGAGTGGGATGGAGCGGGCTCAACGCGTCCTTCAGGAATGGAGCCATTAGTGGTGCGGGCACTTCTTCTTGCCATTGCTGCCGAGCACGAGTATTGCCGTGAGGCGAATACTGTCTTCAGAGAACTTTTGGGGAACACGTTCCCACAGACGGCGCCAAACTGTTGCGGCTTCTCAACGCCCTCGGTAGACCGGTTTCAACTCGGTCCGTCTTAGCCCGGGCGGTCGAGCGCGCACACAGTCAGAATGTTGCAGAGAGTAAATGCTGAAAATGACACACACAGAACTTTAGCGTGGAAAACCCTCCAAAGGGTGAAAAACCACGTGGCCAGGGCGGTGCTGGCCGAAATCCACTATCTCAGACTGTTACAATGCCTTTTTGGAGAAAGCGAGGGCGACAGGCCGCGCCTCGTTACAATTGTGGGAGAGAGAGAGAGAGAGAGAGCTCCGTGGGTGACAGGCCACCACTTAGGAGTCGATCGCCTTGCTGCGCGTCTGGTACGGCTGCGCGCTTGCTAGGAGTGCACTTCGCGGAGCACTTTGACTTTGCTGTTCGGGCTTGGGGTGCTCGCCTGGGAGATGGCGCAGCACTTCTTCTCAGGTGAGCAGCGTTCGCAGGAGGAACCTGTCAGTTAGTAAAAACGAAGTGGCGGAGTGGCGGAATGTAGAGAGAGAAGCTCTGAGGAAGAAATGAAGAGAGAGAGAGTCTGGGCCCGAATGAGAGCATGGATCTAAATGAAGACCCTTAGGGGTCTATTTATAGGCTTGGAAGGTGGAAGTTACGGTGGTTATGCGGATAACCACCAAATGGAGGGCCGAGATCGTTGGGGACGATTGAAGGGTCGTGATCGCGCGAGATGATCGGAGGGCCGCGAGGGACTCGGTGGGATCCGACGGAGGAGGGTGAAGGGCGGCGACGGCAATGGCCGGCCATGGGTGGCCGGCCATGGCCGCCGGCCATGAAGGGGGCGGCGGCCGGCGGCGGGCGGTCGGCCGGCCGGCGGCGGCCGGCGGCGGCCGGCGGCGGCGGCCGGCGGCGGCCGGCGGCGGCGGCCGGCGGCGGCCGGCGGCGGCCGGCGGCGGCCGGCGGCGGCCGACCGGCGGCGGCCGACCGGCGGCGACCGGCGGCGGTTGGCGTCCGGCCGGCGGCGGCCGGCGGCGGTTGGCGGCCGGAGGCCGGCCGGCGGCGGCCGGCCGGTGGTTGGCGGCGGCCGGCCGGTGGCGGTTGCCGGCCGACGGTGGCCGGCCGGTGGTGGCCGGCCGGTGGTGGCCGGCCGGCGGTTGGTGGTGGTTGGCCGACGGCGGTTGTTGGTGGTTGCGATCCCGCGCGGGGCGGTTGGGATCCCGCGCGAGGTGGTTTGGATCGGTGCGCGGTGGTTTGGATCCGCCGCGCGGGAGTGGGATCCGGTGTGCGAAGGTGGGATTCGGTGTGTGGCGGTTTTCGGGATCCGGTGTGCGAAGGTGGGATTCGGTGTGCGGGAATGGGATCCGGTGTGCGGTGGTTATCATTTTTTCAATAAATAGGGGGAACCCATCAATAAGAAAAAATCTTGGACAATGTTTTTCATATTGAAATAGGGCTCTGTTTGGGAGGATTTATTTTCAGATCGAAAACGGAGCCTATGTGTGATGCTGATTTCTCTCACGACCCGAACGGGCATTATTCCTTAAATGTTATTTTAGTAAACAATTGTCCTCTATACAATTTAAAGCCTAGTCATTTATTATTTTGACATTAAAATTTAAAGCCTCGAGATCGAAATTGTTAAATCAGTAATATTAGAAAATTCACCTCATATTTAGGAGAAAATATCTATTAAGGCTCAGATTGGTGGGGTGTTTTTACTCCGATGAGTTTAGACAAAAACTCCGATGTTTTGCATGGCCGTGGTTTTGCTGCAAATAAAAGAAAACTAGTTTTGAACATAAAAAAAAAAGTGAATTAAGTTCTTTAGGTGAGGTCGGGTGTTCACGAACGACGGTTCATAACCACTGCGTTCACGACCGCTATCGCCATGTCAAACAGAGCCTAAATCTTCGATTGCAATCATCTTAAATGAGACCGAATAAAATATAGTGGTAGGTAATGGGTTGTCATTTATTATGTAGAGAAATCTGAGCTGTGATTTAGACAAAAACACAACTCCTCCATTAAGATAATGAGGTCATGGGTGAGAAAGTGGGTTTAACCGAAAGAGAGACAAACCCACTCTCCGCAAGCAACCACGTACGCACGACCGAACGCGCACGACCGCGCACACGACCGCATCGCGGTCGCGCGCAACCACACGCGCGCTGCCGCGCGCGCTACCGCCCACGGTACCGCGCGCGGTACCGTCAACCGCACGCACGCGCCCGGCCGACGCAATAGCGCGTGCGCATCCCGCGCAATAGCGCGCGTAGCGCTAGCGCTCGCGTGCCAGCGCACTACCGCGCGCGCGCCGCCCCGCGCGGTACCGCACGCCATGCGCGGTACCGCACGCCATGCGCGGTGCCGACCGACCTACCTTCGCCGCCGGGCTCGCTCGCCGCCCCCCTCGCGTCGTCCTCACACGGCTCCGACCGCGCCTTTGCGGCGCCCCCACTTGACGCTCGGCGCTCGCTTGACGTCGGTAAGTCCCTATCATGCCTTTGATCAGCGCGCACTTGAACGCTTCAAAGTTCATTGTGCGCGTCGTTGCTAACTCTACTTTCCTTCTTGAGATTACATGATTTAGACATTGCAATCGAAAATTGCCAAGGAAGCTGCCCGAACTGCCCGAACTTACCGGGGGCAAAATCGTCATATTCAGAAAATGATGATCCGTGTGCTCTCGATCGGCGGCCAAGATCGGCCCGTCAGGTGGTTACGGTGGTTACAACGACAAAATTACCGGGTCGCCCCCGGCCAAGTCTATAAAAGGGACCCTGGACCCTCATTTGAGGGGATCTGACATTTTGCATCCGAGAGAGCTCCTTGAAGAATTCCATCGAAGATCTCCTTCGCGGTTTGAAGATCTCCTTCGCGGTTCGAAGATCTCTTTCGTGGATTCGAAGATCTCCTTCGCGGATTCGAAGATCTCCTTCGTGATTCGAAGATCTCCTACGTCACTTGAAGATTTTCTTCGGACTTTGAAGACCTCCTGCAATACCAAGACACTTAGTTTTTCTGAGAGGTGGTCTGTCACCCTCGGAGAATTCTCTTCAACTGCAACTGTAAAGAGAAGCGGCCTATCACTCTCTGTTCTTGTAACTTTGCTTGTAACTCTCTAACACTTAGTGAAATTTGGCTGGCACAGATCCGACCACGTGGTTTTTTACCCTTTCCGGGTTTTCCACGCTAAAAACGTTCTCTTGCCACCTGTCTGTTCTCTCTGTGACTGTTTGCGCATTCAACCCACTCTCGGGCTAAGACGGTTCAATTCGCCCGGTCTGGAAGAGCGTCGAGTGACCCGCAACAGTTTGACGCCGTCTGTGGGAAAGGTGTTCCCCAAACTCTGCAAAGACTTTTCAAAGACTGTATTCGCTTCATAGCAATACTCGTGACTAACAAAATGGCAAGAAGAAGTGCTCGCACCACCGATGGTTCCATCCCAGAAGGACGCATTGATCCCGCTCCCTCTCATTCGCTCATCAACACACCTCATGCCGAAGAGGCCCCATTAGCACCCGTTGCCGTGCTAGAAGGGCGCATGCGCCAGATGGAGGAGCATCAAACTGAGATGCCAACCCTGCTGAGAAATCTCGAGGTTCCTCGAGCTCCCGTTCCACCTCGATTGTTGAATGATCTGCTCCCCCAAACCTTGAATCATGCTCCAATCGAGGCAACAGTTCAGGAGGATAATGTCTCAGAAGAACTTTCAGACGCAAGCTCCGCTCATCCCGCTCGGGGACAAGAAGGCGACCATCATCACCAACGCCAAGGAAGAGTCGGCCTTCGGCAAGCAGTAGGGAGGACCACTCGGGAAGAAATACATGATGTAGTAGCAGAAGAGTACTGTCAGGTCGGGCGGCGTGTTGCTTTCGCTCGCCGTCCCTTGCTCAATGGCTCCCCGTTAGCGCCTCACGTTCTGGCTCACCCAGTTCCTCACAGCTTCAAGCTCCCTAGCATAGAAATATTCGATGGGACGGACGACCCATTGGAGCACGTCAATCATTTCGCTACCATCATGAGAATTTACAACGCTCCAGATCAGCTCCTCTGTCAGGTGTTTCCAGCAACCTTAAAAGGCCAAGCACGCACTTGGTTCCACTCTCTGCAAGATGGAGTCATAGATAGCTTCGCAGAAATGGCACGACAGTTCGCCGACCAGTTCATCGCCAACCGTAGGATTGTTCGAGAACCCTCCCATCTTTCGGGGATCCGCGAATGACAGAGAAACCCTTAAGGGTTTCTTCCGCCGCTTCACTACTGAGGTGCGTCAGATTCCAGGGGTGGACCCCGAGCTTTTGCGAGGAGTTTTTCTTGGAGGGCTCCGCCCCGGTGGCTTCTACTCCGCACTGATGCGGGAAACTGTACCTAGCTACCCAGACCTCGTTCACCGAGTCGAGGCCCAGATAGCAGCTGATGAGGCAATTGAAGCACACCGCCAGCAATTCGAGGGAAGCTCGAAGAGGAAGAAAGAGGAGTCGTTTCCGCAGACTGTTCCCAATTAGAACAACAAGCATCACGACAACGTCAGCCGAGACCGAGGATCTCGCCAGCATCAGGACTACACTCCTTGAACACTACCAGAACTAACGTTCTTCTTGCCATCCGTGACAGCAACGCGCTTCGCCGGCCCGAGCCGTTTGCGCCAAACAGAGGAAACCAGTGGCAATATTGTGACTTCCATCACGGGCACAGACACAGTACTGAAGGCTGCAACCGGTTGAAGGAAGAAATCGAGCGTCTTGTCCGGCAGGGCCTCCTCGGAAGGTGTTTACTAAACCAAGTCCCGAACCAACACGGACCTCAGGCTGACAATCCAGTAGAGGACAACGTCGTCCGGGGGCCCACTCGGCGGGTACCTGAAGGAGGGGGTCGAGACGCTGCTGGCACACCAGGTCGTGCCGGACATTTTCCTCCCAGTACCCTTCCCGGACGGCGAGGACTTTCCTCCGAATGACGAGGTCATCTCCCTGGGCTCAGATGAGAGCGGCAGCCCTTCTCGTAAATGAGGGCGAGGGCTTGTTAACCGTTTTGATGACAACGATTTTTTTTGTGATAATTTTTTGCGAAGGCTTTTGTTGGCACATTCGGTAGATACATTCGGGGCCATTTTCCCCATTTTGTCTATATGATAGTTTTTGTTGATCATTGCGCAATCGTTTTGCTTCCGCTTCCCGCTTGGCTCGCTAGGACGGTATAAGGTTGTGTGATCGCGTCGGGCACTCGCCGAGTTCTGAAGGAAGTATAAGCTATCTTGCCTCTGCCGTCCATTCGCTTAGATTGGGGGGTTTTGTGTGAATCGGTACTAGGTGAGGAGACATGGCTTCTCGCTTTGTGTGTTGTTTTTTGCTTTTGCGCTTCGCGACTCCGGCCTCGGCGCTCTCGCTAAGAGACTTTTTACGCGCGGGAACGCCGTGGTCGCAGTCAGCTCCCGCTCGCCGTTCCCATGCTGAGACTTAAGTGTTTCCGCCGACTTTCATCGGGGTCGTTACCGCGCTCATGTGTTCGCCGAGTTCGAATTGCCTCCCACGACCCTTCGAACGGCAGCGTGCTCGCTGCGCAACCGCCGGCTGAATGTTGTCCTTGGTTTGTATCATTCGCCCTCCCGGGGTTTGACTTTGCCTTATTTCAATTCCTCGTTTTTAAGCCCTTCCCTTCCTACTTCACCAGCTAGGTGTGAGCCTGGTCAGTGGGTTCGCTCGGGGCTAACCTCTGGACATAGAACCTGCCACCGAGTGAGCCTTCGGCCCTGCCAGCTAGGTGAGAGCCTGGTCAGCGGGTCTGCCCGGGGCTAACCTCTGGAACATAGAACCTGCCACCGAGTGAGCCTTCGGCCCTGCCAGCTAGGTGAGAGCTTGGTTAGCGGGTCTGCTCGGGGCCAACCTTTGAAGCATGGAACCTGCCACCGAGTGAGCCTTCGGCCCTGCCAGCTAGGTGAGAGCCTGGTCAGCGGGTCTGCTCGGGGCCAACCTTTGAAGCATGGAACCTGCCACCGAGTGAGCCTTCGGCCCTGCCAGCTAGGTGAGAGCCTGGTCAGCGGGTCTGCTCGGGGCCAACCTTTGAAGCATAGAACCTTCCACCGAGTGAGCCTTCGGCCCTGCCAGCTAGGTGAGAGCCTGGTCAGCGGGTCTGCTCGGGGCCAACCTTTGAAGCATGGGACCTGCCACCGAGTGAGCCTTCGGCCCTGCCAGCTAGGTGAGAGCCTGGTCAGCGGGTCTGCTCGGGGCCAACCTTTGAAGCATGGAACCTGCCACCGATTGAGCCTTCGGCCCTACCAGCTAGGTGAGAGCCTGGTCAGCGGGTCTGCTCGAAGCCAACCTTTGAAGCATGGAACCTGCCACCGAGTGAGCCTTCGGCCCTGCCAGCTAGGTGAGAGCCTGGTCAGCGGGTCTGCTCGGGGCCAACCTTTGAAGCATGGGACCTGCCACCGAGTGAGCCTTCGGCCCTGCCAGCTAGGTGAGAGCCTGGTCAGCGGGTCTGCTCGGGGCCAACCTTTGAAGCATGGAACCTGCCACCGAGTGAGCCTTCGGCCCTGCCAGCTAGGTGAGAGCCTGGTCAGCGGGTCTGCTCGGGGCCAACCTTTGAAGCATGGAACCTGCCACCGAGTGAGCCTTCGGCCCTGCCAGCTAGGTGAGAGTCGGGCCAGCGGGTCTGCTCGGGGCCAACCATTGAAGCATGGGACCTGCCACCGAGTGAGCCTTCGGCCCTGCCAGCTAGGTGAGAGCCTGGTCAGCGGGTCTGCTCGGGGCTAACCTTTGAAGCATGGAACCTGCCACCGAGTGAGCCTTCGGCCCTGTCAGCTAGGTGAGAGCCTAGTCAGCGGGTCTGCTCGGGGCCAACCTTTGAAGCATGGAACCTGCCACCGAGTGAGCCTTCGGCCCTGCCAGCTAGGTGAGAGCCTGGTCAGCGGGTCTGCTCGGGGCCAACCTTTGAAGCATGAGACCTGCCACCGAGTGAGCCTTTGGCCCTGCCAGCTAGGTGAGAGCCTGGTCAGCGGGTCTGCTCGGGGCGAACCTTTGAAGCATGGAACCTGCCACCGAGTGAGCCTTCGGCCCTGCCAGCTAGGTGAGAGCCTGGTTAGCGGGTCTGCTCGGGGCCAACCTTTGAAGCATGGGACCTGCCACCGAGTGAGCCTTCGGCCCTGCCAGCTAGGTGAGAGCCTGGTCAGCGGGTCTGCTCGGGGCTAATCTCCGGAGTTTTTGGAATCATCACGCAAACCATTACACCATGCACATGTATAAGAAGAATCAAGCTTAAAGCAAGGCATCCTTACCATTACATGACCTTAGGGATAAAAATGCTTTAGATCATCGCCGCTCCACGCATGACCAATGGGCTCACCCTCCACATTCCGGAGGCGACATCCCCCTGATTTTAAAGCTTCTTCTACAATATACGGACCTTCCCAGTTGGGATTAAGTTTTCCTACCGCGGCTGACCTCCCGGCCGCGTCGACCTTTTTTAACACGAGGTCACCCTTTTCGAACTGCTTGATCCGGACGTGCTTGTCGAAGTATTTGTCCATCCGCCGCTTAACTTCCTCTTGTCGAATGGTGGCGAGGTCTCGGACCTCTTCGACCAGGTCCAAGGAGAGCCTTAGCTCCTCCTCGTTCCCAGCTCTCCACTCTTCACCATCGTTTGAGGAGGCCTTTACCCGTGGCGTCTCGACTTCAAGCTCTACTGGGATGACGACCTCAGAACCGTGAGAGAGTTTGAAGGGGGTCTCCCCTGTGGCGGTGTTGGGGGTAGTCCTTAGAGCCCAGAGAACCGAGGGGAGTTGCTCCACCCAATTCCCCTTCAAATTTTCTACCTTCTTTTTTAGTAGGTTCACTATAATTTTGTTAGCAGCCTCCACCTGCCCGTTGCTCCTGGGGTGATGGATGGATGCGAACCTGAGGTCTATCCCCAACTGACTGTAGAAACGGTTGAACTCCTCCCTGGCGAATTGCGGTCCATTATCGGTCACTATGGCTTGCGGAAGTCCATGTCGGCAGATGATCTCCCCCCATACGAAATTGCGGATTACCTGGGAGGTGATCTTGGCAAGCGCCTTGACCTCCAACCATTTCGTGAAATAGTCGATCATGACCAGGAGAAACCTTCTTTGTCCGCTGGCCTGAGGGAAGGGTCCTACCAGGTCCATCCCCCATATGGCAAAGGGACAGGGTGTCGTGATGCTCCTTATCCTCTGAGCGGGCAAGAGTTGAAGTGGGGCAAACAGTTGGCACTTCTGGCATTTCCTGGCGAACTCTGCTGCATCCCTGCTCAGGGTCGACCAGAAATATCCTTGCCTCATTGTTCTCGCCTCCAACGTCCTGCTCCCCGAATGGCTGTCGCATTCGCCGGAGTGGATCTCCTCCAGGATCCTCGGGACTTCTTCTTCTGAGATGCATCGTGCCAGGAATCCCGAGAGGGTATTCCGATACAAGTCCCCTTCATGGAGTGCGTAGTAGGCGGACTTGTATCGGAAGCGCCTTTGATCCGGAATCTCTTCCGGAAATTTTCCTGTCGACAGGAAGGTCACGAAAGGGTCCTTCCATGAGGGCCGCTGCTCGATATCCATGAGCTCCCCCTCCTCTATCGAAGGGCAGAACAGATCTGTCAAAGTCCCCCCAACCCGAGGACCAGACTTGGCCAGCCGATCGGCCGAGGCACTCTCCTCCCTTGGGACGTGCCTGATGGAGAAAGTTGTGAATGCTCCGATGAGATCCCTTACTTTGGCAAGATACCGGACAAGCGTGGGCTATCTTGCCTCAGATTCACCCTTGACCTGCAAAGCTATCACCATCGAATCCGTGAGAACTTCCACATCATGAACTCCTAGTTCCCGGGCCAGACGTAGGCCGACGATCATCGATTCATACTCCGCCTGGTTGTTGGTTACGGGAAAATGTATCACCAGCGCTTGCTTGATTTTCACCCCATGAGGGCTTTCCAACACTAACCCTCCTTCTAGGGAGTTCTTGCCCGAGGCTCCGTCGACCAGCAGCTTCCAGGGGGTATGGTGCAGGACTTGCTCCTCTTCCGTCTCGACCACGAAGTCCACCATGAAATCTGCAACTGCTTGGGCCCTTATTGACAAACGTGGGAGGAAGGTGATGTTGAATTCGCTCAACTCTATCGACCACTTTGCAAGCCTCCCCGAATGCTCAACCCCCTCGAAGATTTTGCGTAGGGGGTGATCGGTTATTACTTGAATCGAGTGGGCCTGGAAGTAGGGCCTGAACTTCCTTGCCGAGATGACCAAGGCGAAGGCTAGCTTTTCCAGGATCGGATATCGGAGCTCTGCCTTCTTCAGAACCCTGCTTACGTAGTATATGAGTAGCTGCCTTTTACCCTCTTCCCGGACCAGGACAGAGCTTATGACTTCAGTCCCGACCCCGAGGTACAAGGACAGGTCCTCCCCCTCCTTAGGACCTTGGAGTAGTGGAGCCTTGGTGAGTTGACACTTCAAGGCCTGGAAGGCCCCCTCGCATTCCTCTGTCCATTCGAACTTCTGATTGCCTCGCAACACTTTGAAGAACGGGGAGCATTTCTCCCCTGCCCGAGAAAGAAACCTACTCAACCCTGCGAGCTTCCCGGTCAGCCGTTGGACCTCCTTAGCGTTCCGCGGCGACCCCAACTCCATGATGGCCTTCACCTTGTCGGGGTTAGGCTCTACCCCCGAAGGAGTGAGAAGGTGACCTAGGAACTTTCCCTTGCTGGCCCCAAATACGCACTTCAGGGGGTTGAGCCGCATCTTGTACTTGCATAGGGTGGCAAAAGTCTCCTCGGGGTCTTGGAGGTGAGAACTCATGCTCTTGCTTTTCACCATGAGGTCGTCTACATAGACTTCCAAGTTTCTTCCTCTTTGCTCCCTGAAAACCCGGTCCATCATTCTCTGGTAGGTTGCTCTTGCATTTTTAAGCCCGAAGGTCATCATCTTATAGCAGTAGAACCCCTCCCTAGTGATGAACGAGACATCTTTGACATCCGGGGGTGCATCCTGATCTGGTGATAACCTGAAAAAGCATCCAAAAAACTCATCACAGAAAAACCGACGGCTGAGTCAACCAGCGCGTCGATCCGAGGCAGGGGATAACAATCCTTAGGGCAGGTTTGTTTAATAAGGAAAAATCAATACACATACGCCAACGGCCATCGCCCTTCTTTACCATGACGACATTGGAGACCCAGCTTGGATACTGGATCTCCGATACAAAACCTGCTTTGAGGAGCTTGGGCACCTCCTCGCGGATCGGTTCTTCGAGCTTGTCGGCTATGGTTCTCCTCTTCTGTCGGACGGGGCGGGCCCCTGTTTCAAGATTGAGCCGGTGGCAAGCCACGTATGCATCGATGCCCGACATGTCCGTCGCGTTCCACACGAAGATGTCCACGTTCCTTTGGATGCACTCCAGCATCATCCTCCTGTCCTCCGGGCCAAGGCCCCCACTGATCCGCACCTTCTCCACCCTTCCTCCATGGGTGAAGACCTCCATCTCAACCACTTCTTCCGCCGCCTCAAGCCGGGCCGACTCTTCCCACTTGCCCCCTGCACTTCTCCCTTCAACCGGGATCTCCTCTCCTGCTGCAGCTTCCTCCTCCATGGGCTCGACTCGCTCCCCCTGAGCCATCTCCATCCCTTCTCCTCGGATGCTGCTTTCTCCCTCAACTCTCCCCTCCATCCCCTCTTCTTTCGGCCCCTCCGGCCCTCTCATCTCCTCATCCATCTTCTCAGCTTCCTCCATCCAGGAGATGGTGTTGACGGCAGTAACATAACACTGCCTTGCCACCTTTGCATCCCCCCGGATCCGGACTTGGACCCCTCCGTCGTGGAATTTCAAGCACTGGTGGTAAGATGAGGGCACGCATCGGAAGGCGCTGATGAGGGGACGTCCGAATATTGCATTGTAGCTGCTCAGGGCGTCCACAATGATGAATCGACAATTTCTTGGACCCCTCCCAACGACACCTGGAGGCCAACTCCTCCCTCAACCTCTTTCTGTTGGGATCATTGCCCACAATGTCTTAGATTTGGAGAAGTCCATTCCTAAGTCAAAGATATATCTCAGAATGTATTTGATATTCTCTCTAGAATCAATGTGCAGGAGATCAGGTCAGGCTAAATGCTCATGGAATTCATCCAAGTTCACAAGCGTCGAGACATCATACATCGCTCGACGCCTGTGACCCAGAAGCGTTGACTCATGTCCATTGCTCAAATAGACAAGGTCGCCGCTGAAGTTCTGAGACCAAGTTTGGAAGCGTCGAGCCAAGTTATATCACTCGACGCCGTGGAAAGAGAAGTGTCGACTAAACTTCAGTCAGCTCAGCGCAAACAAGAAGAGTCGAGTTATGAAGGCATAATTAAGAAGCGTCGATCCCCTGTACGTTGCTCGACTTCTACAGATAAAAAGCGTCGACTAACTGATGATTGCTCAACGCCTAGGAAGGAGGAGTCGAGAGCCTCAGTCTAAGAAGTATGCGTCGAGTATTTACATATCGCTCGACGCCTAATGAAAAAGCGTCGACAGAGATGCTCAGTGCTCAACGCCTCTTCTACAGATACTCTGAGCTGAGAAATTTCTTCTACAGCTAGTTGAGCATTTGTTTCCTTTG
The DNA here is from genome assembly GCA_033032865.1 of Dactylorhiza incarnata. Lineage (NCBI taxonomy): Eukaryota > Viridiplantae > Streptophyta > Magnoliopsida > Asparagales > Orchidaceae > Dactylorhiza > Dactylorhiza incarnata. The sequence continues at coordinate 2,620,976 of JAWHQI010000061.1, read as the reverse complement.
AAGACATTGAAGACCGTTGAAGACTTAACGTCGTGCTGACGTGGAGGAGCGTAACAGACGTTGCGGATGGCGGGCTATAAATAGAAGGCATGACCTATGGGTTATGTAGTTAGTTTTTCCTATCTTTCGAAAGCCATTATTGTCTCCATCAGTTTGAGGGAAAGTTTGAGAAAGAATCTGAAGAAGTCGTCTTCCCTTTCAGAACCAATCTCACTTGAAGGTTTCATTCATCAATCTGGTGCTGATACATCTTTCTGAAAGAAGAAGACCAAGAAGGAAGAATCTGTCTTCCGAAGAAGAAGAACAGTCATCACAGCCTGTTGAATCAAGAAGATCATTTGTTGCTGCTGTTCTATTGAAGTTTTCTGTCTGATCATTCAGGCAGATCAAGAAGACTCAACCATCTGAAGAATCTGAGTCTAAGTATTGTTATTTTCTTTATCAATCTCTGTAGGATCTGAGTTGTCAGATCTGAGTGTAGGATCTGTCAAGGATCTGATTTGTAAGATCAGGTGTGATCTGAGTTGTGGGATTCAGGGGTGAATCTGAGTTGTAGGCCTAGTTATAAAGGCTGAGGTAGGATCTGTGAGATCTGAGTTTGTAAGATCTGCTGAGATCTGAGAGAGTAAGATCTGTGAGATCTGAGTCTGTAAGATCTGCTGTGATCTGAGCTATAAGACCTGTTTGTGGTCTGAGATCTGGAGGAGATATAAACCCTATCTAGCACACTGCTATAAGGGGAGAAGGGGGAAAGTGGATTACCCAAGATAAGGGGAACCACTATAAAAATCTGTGTGTCTTTTCTGTGTGTGTTCTTATTCTTGAAAGCTCTGATCAATTTTATTTTGGTTATATTCAAGAACTGCAATAGTTTTTTTTAAAAACCTATTCACCCCCCCCCCCCCCCCCTCTTGGTGATTAGCTACCCTTAATTAAAGTCTTTCAAGTGGTATCAGAGGTAGGTTGTTCAAGAAAAGGTTTAACAACCTGAACAAGATCTTCTAAGGGTAGATTTCTGAAGTCGTGATGGCTAATACAGAAGGAAACAAAGAATTCACATTTATGAAGCTTCCAATTTGCAGAAAAGAAAACTTTGGGATTTGGAAGGAAAGGGTCAGACTTTTCATGGAAGCATCTGATCCTAGGATATACATAACTGTTCTAGAGGGCCTTTTATTCCTATGAAAGTTTCATTTACAGATGGAAGTATTAAGACTCCTAAGACTTATTCAGAGATGACCAAAGATGAAGTGATTCTGGCCTCCATGGATAAGAGAGCTCAGAACATCATTGTTAGTGCTATTGAGGATTCAACTTTCCAAAACTTAGTCCATTGCAAAACTGCCAAAGAAATGTGGGAATCTCTCATTGTCTATATGGAAGGGACTGAAGAAGTCAGAGATGACAGAAAGTCACTTCTAAATCAGCAATATGAAACATTCAGACAAGACAAGAAAGATTCAATAGCAGTCTGCTATGAAAAATTCTTCAAAATTGTGAATGGTCTAAAAACTTATGGAAGAACTTTCACAGATTATGAGCTGAATGATAAATTCTTAAGATCACTGAACAAAGAATGGGATATCAAGATCTGTGCAATCAGAGAAATGGGAAATCTGGGAAACATTCAGCCACAGAATTTATATGGGAAACTCTTGTCCCATGAACTTCATCTGAATACCAGAAAAGCTGAGGAAGGACACAGCAGGGAAAATCCTATTGCTCTGAAAGCAGAAAGCTCCAAGAAAAGCAAAGAAAGAATATCATTATCCCCCAGGATTCCATCTGAATCAGAAGAATCAGAAACCAATAATTCTGATTCTGAAATATCAGAGGGTGAATTGGCACTCTTTACCAAACAGCTAAAAAGAATGTTGAGAAAAAAACAACACTGGAAAATTAGACCCTCTCAGTTATCCAGATCTAAGAAGCACTCAAATTCTTCAGAGGGATTCAAACAAGACTCCAAGAAGGACATGTACAACTCTAAACACAATAAAATTAATTCAGAAAAAATTGTGTTTTGGTTGCAGGAAATCAGGACACATGATTGCTGATTGTCCTTCAAAGAGAAGGAACAATAAGAAATCTGATGAAAGGAGGCATAAATCTGATAAGAGACATGAGAAGAGTCTAATAGCCAAGAAGGGCAAAGTCACTCTTAGTGATAGTGAATCTCAATCATCAGACTCAGATAGTGAGGAGGCACTCATAGCTCTGATGGCTGCCAATGAAAGTGAAGACAGTCTAAATCATAGATCTATGATAAGAGCCCCACTATCAAGGTCTGATAGTGAAGAGGATGAAGAAGAGAATGCAGGACTCATGACACTGAGTGATCAAGAAGATCAGGAGACAACTACTGATATAAAGGTACTTGATAAAACTCCTTTATCTGATTCTGATTCTGAACCTGAAATAGATTCATTCTCTTCTGATGAAAATGACTCACAATCTAACTTAATGTAGATGAAACTATTGAGAAATATCAATTACTTCTTAAAGCACTTAAAAAGAGCAAAAGACATAATAAAAGATTACAAAAAGAAATATCTGATTTAAAGCAAACTAATTCCCAAAGCTCTGAGGCAGCTGAAAGGCTGAATCAGACAAGCAAAGAACTTAGCAAACTAAAAGTCATGTCTATTATTCACATACAGACATTATGCACTAAGTAAAAATTAATAAAAGAACTTGAATCAAAACTCCTAGCAGAAAGGAAACTTGTAGCAAAGTTTTCTAAACCACAAACTATCCTTCCTATAATAGACACATTTTCTGCACAATACAAATCTGACATAGGATATGATAGGAATGCAGATAATAACCCTAAAAGTAATGACAAGGCACCTATGCAACATATAAAATTTAACAAAGTCATGCCTATCACAAATAAGCATGATCAAAAAGGTGTGCATAAATTTTATAAGAGTGAATGTTCTAATAGCAAAGATGATTCAATTCAACCAAGTAACAATAATGCCAAATCACTATGCAAAGAAAAAGTATTAACTAATCATGACTCCTTTGTATTTAAAGCAAACACAAAATCCAAAAGAAAGGAACTAAGACCTGAAGTGAAAACCACTGCTATCAAGAAAGCAGAACCAGTAAAAGTTACTAAAACAACTTACATAGCTCCTTTGAAAAAGGCAATTAAGCAAAATATGAGTCAATATAAAGAAGTAAGAAGACCTCCAAAGAGATATAACAGATATGAATGCTGGTGTTGTGGAAGGGTTGGACATTTTGCTCTTTACTGTTGGTTCAATCCAACTGTTCCAAGATTCAACTCTGGGAGACTAGTATTCAGACCTATGACAACTCTCACAGCACCAAGGATTATTCAACAACTAAATGTTCCAGCTCATACTAACAAGGTTCTAGGACCCAACTTGGTGTGGGCTCATAAGAAAAGGTAATTTCTTTTTGCAGGGTTGTCCAAAGACCAATCAACTTCCAATCTGGTACTTGGACAGTGGGTGCTCTATGCACATGACAGGAACAAAAAGTCTGCTGAATGATTACACTCCTATAAGGAATGGACCAAAGGTTATCTTTGGAGGGTCTGAAAAAGGTACAACTAAAGGTTATGGTAATATCACAAATGGAATTGTCACCATCACCAAAGTTGCTCATGTTGATGGATTGCAACACAATCTCATCAGCATAAGTCAATTGTGTGATATTGGGTATGACATTTCATTCCACAAGGATGAGTGCCTGATTAAGAAAGAGAATGAGATAATTCTCTCAGACACTAGGAGTGGCAACATTTACTGCCTAAACTTTATATGTTCCGATCAAGTTAATTCTATATGCTTAGTAGCAGAAAATAATGTTTCTAGTAGTGTTCAATGGCATAAAAGGTTAGCTCACATAAACTATAAGACTATAAATAAGCTTATTTCAAAAGACCTAGAGAGAGTTGGACCTAAGTGGAAGTGTGTGCAGGAGGGTCTATGTCATGCTTGTCAAATGGGTAAGCAGACCAAGTCATCCTTCAAACCAATTGGTGAGAAGGATTCCATTAGATATCTATACCTACTTCACATGGATCTATTTGGACCAATGTCAATCCATAGCTTAGGAGGAAAGTCATACACCCTAGTAATTGTTGATGATTATTCTAGATTCACATGGGTGTTCTTCCTTAAACATAAGTCAGACACTTTAGAAATATTTACCAGTTTTGTTAGGCAAATCACCAATGAAATAGGAAATCCTGTAGCCAAAATTAGAAGTGATCATGGGACTGAATTTCAGTCAGGTGCAATGACCAAATTTTGTGAAAATCAAGGCATTTCTCAAGAGTTTTCATCTCCTAGAACTCCCCAACAAAATGGGGTTGCTGAGAGAAGAAATAGAACTCTTATTGAAGCTAGCAGGAGTATGCTAAGTGATTCTTCTCTTCCTGAGTTTTTCTGGGCTGAAGCTGTAAACACAGCATGCCATGTGCAGAATAGGTCTCTTATAAACAAAAGACTGCATATGAGTTGTTGAAAGGTAGAAAACCCACTTTAGCCTATTTCAAAATATTTGGTAGTAAATGCTTTGTATTAAATAATGGAAAGCACCATCTCACTAAATTTGCTGAAAAAGCACATGAGGCAATTTTTGTTGGGTATAGCTCTCAAAGTAGAGCCTATAGAATTTTCAACAAAAAGTCTAATAGGATAGAAGGATTTATACATGTTGTATTTGATGAAACCAGCCTTATTTATAAGGATCTGGGAAGTTTATCTAGTTGTGCAGGTTCTACACAGAAATTGAAGGAGATGAATATCAATGAACAGCACAATGAGGATAATGAAGAAACTAATGAGACTGTAATTGTAACTAGAGAGGATGAACCTCAAGCAGAAGACAATTATGAAGAACCTATAGCTGTTGAAGAACCACCTCATCCAGAACCTCTAGAAGAACTTATTCAAACAGATGCACCAGAATCTCAAAGGGAAAATGAAAGGTGGAGGAATGCAACCAAACATCTGAAGGATCATCCAAAAGAACAGATCATAGGAAATCCAAATGATGGTGTGCAAACTAGAAGAGGAAACTTAATACATGAGGCTTTGCATCACAGCTTTCTATCCAAAATAGAACCTAAGAAGTTTGATGAAGCCAACAAGGACACTTCATGGATATCAGCCATGCAAGAAGAGCTAAATCAATTTGAAAGGTGCAAAGTCTGGATATTGGTTCCAAGACCAAAGAAACACAAAGTCATAGGGACCAAATGGGCATTCAGGAATAAGCTGGATGAAAATGGTGTGATCATCAAAAACAAAGCAAGGTTGGTTGCCCAAGGATATAGACAGGAGGAAGGCATATATTTTGATCAAGTGTTTGCTCCTGTGGCAAGATTGGAAGCAATCAGATTATTCCTGGTATTTGCAGCACACACTGGATTCATAGTCTATCAAATGGATGTAAAGTCAGCATTCCTTAATGGAACAATATTGGAGGAAGTATATGTTGAACAACCCCCAGGTTTTATTGACTCTACTCATCCAAATCATGTCTATCTATTATTAAAAGCACTGTATGGTCTGAAACAGGCACCTAGAGCCTGGTATGAGACATTATCTAGATTTCTTATTGAGAACAAATTCTCAAGAGGAAAGATAGACAAGACATTGTTTCTTAGGATAGTTAAAGGTCACATTATTCTAGTACAAATATATGTAGATGATATAATATTTGGCTCTACTGATAATAACCTTTGCAAAAGGTTTGCAAACCTTATGCAAGGGAAATTTGAAATGAGCAGCATGAGTGAGCTTAAGTACTTCTTAGGACTCCAAGTGAAACAGTCTGAGGAAGGAATTTTCATTTCTCAGACCAAGTACACAAAATAGATTATCAAGAAGTTTGGAATGGAAAATTCCACTGTCATGAAGACACCAATGGCAGCAAATATGTCACTGGACAAGGATGAAAAAGGGAAACCTATTGATGAAACCTTGTACAGAGGCATCATTGGCTCATTGCTCTACCTAACTGCTAGCATGCCAGACATTATGTTCTCAACATGTGTGTGTGCTAGATATCAAGTGAACCCTACAGAATCTCACTACACTGCTGTCAAAAGAATCCTGAGATATCTGAAGGGCACTCTTAATCTTGGCCTTTGGTATCCTAGAAGCAATGACTTTGAACTAATTGGCTTTTCAGATGCTGATTTTGCAGGATGCAAAGAGGACAGAAAAAGTACATCAGGTACATGTCAATTCCTTGGCAAAAGACTAATATCTTGGAGTAGCAGGAAGCAGACTAGTGTGGCTATTTCTACAGCAGAATCTGAGTACATCTCAGCTGGAAACTGCTGTGCTCAGCTACTATGGATTCAACACCAACTCCAAGACTATAAAGTTTAGCTAAGTAAATCTCCTCTATTTTGTGATTCAACTAGTGCTATTGCTATAGCTAATAATCCTGTATCTCATAGCAGAACTAAGCACATAGAAATTAGATACCATTTCATTAGAGAACATGTAGAAAATGGAGATATCTCAATTGAATATGTCCCCACTGACAAACAGGTTGCTGACATATTTACTAAACCCTTGGATGAAACAAAATTCAATAACTTTAAAATTGAATTAGGTATATTAAAAATGGATTAAAGGTGTATTGAATTAAATAAATGAAAATAATGATTGAGTCCTAAAAGGTGAGTGGAGAAGTTATCTGGCATCGAAAGAAGATACCTGGCGTCGAGAGAAATTACCTGGCGTCGAAAGAAGATACCTGGCGTCGAGAAGATATCTGGCGTCGAGAAGATACCTGGCGTCGACTGAAGATAAATGGCGTCGAGCGATCTCAACGCTTGTGCGAACATAGCTAGGCCGTCTCGACAGGGTAAATTTGAACCATTAGATCAATCTTGTCAAACAAGTTCGGCGCGCGGCTATTCATCTTCTTGAATTAGAACTTCTATAAATAGGGAAGACACTTCGTTAGTGCATGTGCCCTAGTTCTCTCAGTTCGAAATTGGCTGCCCTAGAAAATTTCTCCATCAATTCTTTCTCTCTTCGATCATCAACCACAATGCCTCCCAAAAGCAGTGATTATCTTTATGAAGGAAGCGAGCTTGTTCGAAATGGATTTCAATCAGCTCCAGTAGAAATCAAGTCAACCATCGAATTAATCTACAAAGCAGGACTGGAATTTGTGCTATCTGAATCGACTCTTATCTGGAAATGAGAGGTATTAGAGCTTTACTCAAATATAGTAATAGACTTCGTCAATTCAAAGCTTAAGACCAGTGTGAATGGTTAGAAGATTAAGATCACTCCATCAAGACTCGCTAAGGCACTAGAACTGCCTAGGTTAAAAAGCAATGAAGAAGAAGAAGAAGTGACCTCAGAACAGATTAAATTAGCACAAATCTGGTGCGGAATTGAAACATCGCGAGAAATCACAGGAAGTATTCTTAGAAAAGGAATGAATTCAAAAGGAAAATTGCTAACAGATGTGATAGGAAAGGGCCTGTTGTGCAAGGCTGGATCTCATGACAAAATTTCCAGGAAAATGTTTATTTTACTAACCATAATCATTCATTCTTTGAGAACAGATTGGGGAAGGGTAGTGTTTGACAGGATAGTTGAATGTATCCAAGTACCCAACATGGGTAGGATATTATCTTTGTATTTAGTAAAAGTAATTCCTGACTCCTTGAATAACAAACTTGGATCCAAGATAAACCACATGAAGAAAATGGATATTAGAATGATAGAGAGATGGGACAGAGTCTTATCAAATCTTCCACCAGCAGATCTTTCTCCCAAGCAGAAGAAAGCCAAGAAGCAAAAGAAGAAGAAGGTTTCTTCAAGCTCATCCTCTTCCAAAAGAAAATCTAAATCCTCTCTAATTCATGATCCAAACCTTTCAACATCTGAAGAAGAAGAAGGGAACAATTCAAGGGACAGCACTCCTGACACTCCAAAGGATGAGAATGAGAAAGAAAAGGATGAGAGTGAGAAAGGAGAAGAAGAGAGAGGAAGTCATCTTGCATCCCCTGCTGGACTTGAAGGGATTTTTCAAAATGAGAGAGAGGCTCAAGATGAGATTCCTGCTCAGAATAATTCTGAAATGAGCAAAGCAGCAGTTGAGGGGGAGGCTCAAGATGAGATCCCTGCTCAGGACAAAATTGATCTGATCAATGCAGAGATTGAGGGGGAGCCTCAAGATGGAATTCCAGCTGAAGACAATGCACCATTTGAGGGGGAGTCTCAGGCTGAGATCCCTGCTAAAGTGAATTCTGTAGCTGATGATATGGATGTAGAAGGAGAGCTTGAAGCAACAAAGGAACCTGTTGAAAAGGTAATCAAGATAGAATCCTCTAGCTCCCATATGAGCCAGAGAAATGGCTCTTTCATGAGAGAAGAAAGTAGTAGAGGTGTTGAAATGGAAAAGGAAATCAAAGTGGATCTTAGTCCTATTCTACCTCAGCTGGAGGTGTTGCTTAATAATCAAAGAAGATTATTAGAACAGTATATTTAGGAGAATAATACAAAAATGAAAAATGAAGTAGATTTCCAGTTGAAAGTGGTTAGATTTGAAGTTAATCATCAGATATTTGCATTGAGAAAAGAGATGGTAAAGTTTTTCAAAAGAGCTGGTGCTTCAGTAGATTATACAACTGAACAACTTGATGTAATAAAAGAGACATCCAAGGTTCTTAAAGAGTCACAAGCAGGAATCACAAAGACAGTGGATGATGTTCAGGTAAAGCAAGGAATTCTAAGTAATAACATGCAAGTTCTGTATAAAGAACAGGTTGCACAAGTTCTTACAGGTACAAATAAGATTGAAGCTAGACTACAACAGCAGAATACTGATATTTTGGCTAAAATTGATGAGAGCTCCACAGTTCTGAAAGATCAAGCATAATTGCATGCAGATACCATAGATGACCATCTCTTTAAGGTAAAGAAAACCATTGAGAGTGGAATTAATCACTTGGAAGGTCAAATCAGGTTTCAGAAAAATACTATAAGAGATCATATAGTTGAAGAAGTCCTAAAGGGGGAGAGGTCAATGATTCAAGCTAGTTCTGAACATGTTGTGTGGACCTCAAACTCTATAAGAGAAACTCTTGGATATCCTCTCATAGATTATGAGAATGATCAAGTTTCTGAGACAAGGCCAGCTTCTCTTACTTAGGTTCAAAAGCAAATTGTTAAAATGTATAGTCCTGAAGATAAAAGCAAAAGAGAGCACTTTACTAGTGAGCAAGTTGAATCTAGTAAAAGAAAGTTCAGAGAGGAGGTTCAATCAAGGGTTGATTTTGAACATTGGTCTCCCTCTTCAAGAGAATTGATTCTGTCAGCATGGGAAGCTGTGAAAGGTAACCCAGAGGAAAGAGGAAAGTGGTATTCTGAAGCTGAATGGTTGAAGCATAGGGATCAAGAGGAACTGAAGATCAAATTCAAGGCTGACAAAATGGCTGGGAAGATTCAGGCAGGTGATATGGAGCCAATCAGATACTTTCCAAAACATTTGGCTATTTCAAGAGAAGAAAAGAAGTTGCTGAAGCACTTTCCAAAAGAGACAAAAGAGGAATAGAATTCAAGGATCCTGAACAGAATTAGGATTTTAATTTTTACTAAGTATTTTCAGAAGAATGTAATTGATATATCTTTGAACAATCTTGATGAATTCCCAATGCTAACTATTTTTCATGATCATATATATATATGCCTGTGATGTGATTCTTTCTCTCTTCATGACATGTCTTATTCTGAATTGCTTGTGTTTTTGCACTTATATGAAAAATCATGTCTGAAATACTTTTTGTGGATAGAATGTTTTGGTAATCCAATGTTATAAGGAATTATTCTACTTATTTTGATTACCTGTATAGAAATTAGAAAATATTGATTATCTTTGAAAAGAGAGATATATCATTGACTGAGATTATGACTTCTTCAAATAGGGGGAGATTGTTGGGATCATTGCCCACAATGTCTTAGATTTGGAGAAGTCCATTCCTAAGTCAAAGATATATCTCAGAATGTATTTGATATTCTCTCTAGAATCAATGTGCAGGAGATCAGGTCAGGCTAAATGCTCATGGAATTCATCCAAGTTCACAAGCGTCGATAATCATACATCGCTCGACGCCTGTGACCCAGAAGCGTTGACTCATGTCCATTGCTCAAATAGACAAGGTCGTCGCTGAAGTTCTGAGACCAAGTTTGGAAGCGTCGAGCCAAGTTATATCACTCGACGCCGTGGAAAGAGAAGTGTCGACTAAACTTCAGTCAGCTCAGCGCAAACAAGAAGAGTCGAGTTATGAAGGCATAATTAAGAAGCGTCGAGCCCCTGTACGTTGCTCGACTTCTACAGATAAAAAGCGTCGACTAACTGATGATTGCTCAACGCCTAAGAAGGAGGAGTCGAGAGCCTCAGTCTAAGAAGTATGCGTCGAGTATCTACATATCGCTCGACGCCTAATGAAAAAGCGTCGACAGAGATGCTCAGTGCTCAACGCCTCTTCTACAGATACTCTGAGCTGAGAAATTTCTTCTACAGCTAGTTGGGCCTTTGTTTCCTTTGAAGACATTGAAGACCGTTGAAGACTTAACGTCGTGCTGGCGTGGAGGAGCGTAACATACGTTGCGGATGGCGGGCTATAAATAGAAGGCATGACCTATGGGTTATGTAGTTAGTTTTTCCTATCTTTCGAAAGCCATTATTGTCTCCATCAGTTTGAGGGAAAGTTTGAGAAAGAATCTGAAGAAGTCGTCTTCCCTTTCAGAACCAATCTCACTTGAAGGTTTCATTCAGCAATCTGGTGCTGATACATTTTTCTGAAAGAAGAAGACCAAGAAGGAAGAATCTGTCTTCCTAAGAAGACGAACAGTCATCACAGCCTGTTGAATCAAGAAGATCATTTGCTGCTGCTGTTCTATTGAAGTTTTCTGTCTGATCATTCAGGCAGATCAAGAAGACTCAACCATCTGAAGAATCTGAGTCTAAGTATTGTTATTTTCTTTATCAATCTCTGTAGGACCTGAGTTGTCAGATCTGAGTGTAGGATCTGTCAAGGATCTGAGTTGTAAGATCAGGTGTGATCTGAGTTGTAGGATTCAGGGGTGAATCTGAGCTGTAGGCCTAGTTATAAAGGCTGAGGTAGGATCTGTGAGATCTGAGTTTGTAAGATCTGCTGAGATCTGAGAGAGTAAGATCTGTGAGATCTGAGTCTATAAGATCTGTTGTGATCTGAGCTGTATGACCTATTTGTGGTCTGAGATTTGGAGGAGATATAAACCCTATCTAGCACACTGCTAGAAGGGGAGAAGGGGGAAAGTGGATTACCCAAGATAAGGGGAACCACTATAAAAATCTGTGTGTCTTTTCTGTGTGTGTTCTTATTCTTGAAAGCTCTGATCAGTTTTATTTTGGTTATATTCAAGAACTACAATAGTTTTTTAAAATAACCTATTCACCCCCCCTAGGTGATTAGCTACCCTTAATTAAAGTCTTTCACTTTCCTCTCCCCCGAAAAGCCGAACAACGGCCCATCGGAGGCCTGCACCCTTTTCTTTTTCACCTCCAATGCGTCGAAAGCCTTCTTGAAGATAACGTTCACGGAGCTCCCGTTGTCCACCAAGATCCGGGAGACCGTGAAGTTTTCTATCGCCGTCTGGATCACCAAAGCGTCACAGAACGGGTCCTCGTAGTCGGGCATGTCTTCTGACGAGAAGGTGAGCTTCTCCGAGGGTGGTGGGGTCTGAGAAACCGATGCGACGCCTCTCCTGTACATCACCTGGAAGCTCCTCTTGCGAGTTGCCTCGATTCCGACCCCTCCGTGGATCACCCTGATCCCTCCCCTGGCTCCTACGTCTGCCCTGTCTTCACACCTGTCCTCCTCCGCCTCTGAAAACACTTCCTCGATCCTGACTGGTTGCTGCCGTGGCTGACCTCTCCCTCTCATCTCCAAGAATTCCGGGCAGGTGCCGTTGCATGACCTTCCTCCTGATGAAAGTCACAGTAAGGCAATGCCACCCTGCCCCCTCTTCCTCCTCTTCATCTTCTTCCTCCTCTTCCTCGGCCTACCGTTATGGCTTGCTCCCGAGGAGGGTGAGGGAGCCTGGGGCCTTTCCTCCACCCTTGGTTGACCCCCTCCTGCTCCCTTCCTCGGTATCCTCCTTCTTGACCTCTCGTCGGTCCCTCCTGACGCCTCCAGGTCAGCCGGTTATTGGGTTCCTGACGTCTCCAATCCTGTTGCTGCCTTTCGAACCCCTGGCCCCTGGGTTCCTCCCTTCTCCTTCCTTCCTGCTGCCTCACCTCGGGCTCGCTCATCTTCGCCAACCTCCTGTAAAACTCTGGATTGGCTGCCTCACCTTCTATCTCCTCTGCCGCACGCTCCATCAACTCCTCAAAGGAAAGAGGAGGCCTTCTCTTCAGGTCCATTTTGAAGAACCCATCCCACAACCCTACGATGAATGCCATATGGAGTGTGAACCCCGGCACCTCCTGCACGAGGTGGACCTCCTCCTGGAACTTGTCCACATAATGGGCCAGTGATTCTCCTTGCCCCTGCTTGATCTTAAAGAGCGCCTCCGCGTCTTTCTTTCTCTTTTTTGACATCGAGAAGCGCAGTCGGAAGCTCCGGCGCAGATCGTCGAAGGCATAGATGGAACCCACGGGGAGCTGGTGGAACCAGTCCCTAGCTTTCTCCTTTAGAGTGGTTGCGAAGAGTCGGCACTGAAAGGCGTCTGACATGGGAAGAATTGAGACCATGTCCTCAAGACATTGTAGGTGCACGACTGGGTCATCCTTGCCGGTATAATAGGACATCTCCGGCCCTCGGAACTCCTCTGGCACTGGGGCCGATAGGATCAACTCGCAGAAGGGGCTCCCTTCTCTTGCTCGGTGAGTGGTCCTCTCGCGCGGGGCCAACTCGCACACCTCCGCACTCGCCAGGCAGTTGAACAGCTGCCACCCGGGGAGATCTCGCGCACTCGCCTCCGCTGGCACCTCCTTCCCGTGTCGCTGCCCCGGGGCATTCTCGCCAATCTGCGGGGGCGGGACCACGGGAACTACTGGGGTCTCGCACTCGCTCCTCCCGGCGAGAACCATCTGCAGGACTTCTCGCTTGAACTTCTCGAACATCTCCAGCCACTCCATTATCGCCGATGGCTGCGAGTGGCCTGAGTCAGAACCATTTCCCCCATCTCCTGTCATCGATTCTAGTTTGAGATTTTCCTTCACCGGCTACGGTCCACGCTCACCGCACCAAAAATGTTGAAACCGGCAACCGGTCTCTTTGAGTTCGGACCCACTGGGGGGTGTAGCCGACGCTTACTTCTCTCTCACCAAACTCTCCTGACGGTGGATGAGATAACTAGAACAGACCTAAGGCTGTAGCGAGGAGGTCCCGCCACACACCCGGAAGATCTAAGGGAGCTTCACCTCCCAAACCAAAGATCAGCCGGGCACCTTGGAGGGCACTAGCAGCCAACCAAAACTTGCCTGGAGGAGAGGATTCTCTCAAAATCGGTCTTCCTCCGAGGTGCCCTTAAGGGTCTATTTATAGATTCTCTAGACTGGTCTGCAAATAGCATGAATCCGCCTTTTGGTTTTATTAACCACACCCCAAATTGGTCTGCTAACAGCCTAACTCCGCTGTTCTGAAGGGCTATCGACAGCCCGCGAGGGGTATCTAGGTCATTTCCTCCTGAAAGCCTTTGGGGGCGAGTGGTCTGTGAGGGCACCACTCGCCAGACTCCTTTCTTGCCCCGTTCGGCCGGGCCAGTGCCCGCGCGCAAGATGCTCAGCCTGCTCACGCTCATCGAGCGCTCCCCCGCACACGTCGAACGCTCCTGAACTCTGGGCGAGTGGTCCGCGAAGGCGCCACTCGCAGATCTTCTCGCCTATTGCTTGACCTCATTCGCCAACACCCCTTACCGTCATGCAGGTGCTCTGAGAGTGGGACCACACTCGCCCTGTGGTCCGCCCTTTCCCTTGGCCTGGGCGAATGGTCCGTTGGGCTCGACTCTTGTCCCTTGGTCCCTCCTTTCGGGTCCGGGGTCCCACTCGGCGAATACGGGGTTGTACAGGGCAGGGGAACTTTCCCCTAGTAAAGCGCATACATCCCGCGCTTCGTTTATCATCAATTTCTATTGTTTGCTCCTTCCTGTCTTTTTTGCTTTTAAAACAGTAAGCCGCAAGATTGTACTTATGCGCATGTACCCATTGTGTATTTAAAATTACAACTGCTACTCTCTGACTCCATTAGAGATACATATCTCCTGATGTAAGACTACAAAAGCTAAGGCCACGACGTTCGGTACTAACACAACAATAAACTCACCAACGTGATGTGGAGAAGAGGCCTCTCACGAGTGGAGGATATGAATCGAGTGCGACAATCTTAACTAAGTCTGCCCAAAAGACAGCCTCGCCACCGCTGTAACATCCCCCAGACAGCTAGACCCCCCAGGTGAATCTGTCTTGACAAGGTCGTGACAAGGCCTTGGTAGTGTAGAAATCCCTTTGACTTAGGCTTCATTTGGTTTAGCGGTTGCGGTTGTAAAGGGAGCTGTTGGAAATGGAGGTTTGGAAATGGAGCTGGTGGAAACTGATGGGTGGAAATGGAGATCTGTTTGGGTAATCTCTGTTTTCAGAGCTATTCAAAACAGAGAAACATTTGGAAAAACTGTGGTGGCGTTTTGTTAATAAATTTTATAATTTTTTTAAAAAAAAAATTATAAGAAAAAAAAATTATATAAGAACATATACACGAGTCACAGTTCAAACATATACAAGAACACATGCCACAGTTCAAACATATACGAGAACTCCAAATACTTCTAATAAGATGTAAACAACCAAATAGTGAATAATCAAAATACAACAAGTTACTACGCATCAGCGGCCACATCAGTTCAAGCTCTTTGTAGTTGTTCGGCAATGGAGTCGCGCAATGCCATCATCTCATCCACCCCTACCCGAATCCCTCTAACATGGTCTCCACCCTCACTTTCATTAATCTGTCATGTTGTTCTCTGAAGGCCCACCGGGTAAATGAAGTTCTCGTCTTCATCGCAGGCACGAAAATGGGTGTCTGAGCGGGATGGATGCCTTCGAATGTAATTATGTAAAGCCATTGTTGTAATGACAATGTCCCGTTGTTTTGCCAAACTGTACGGTGGCATATCTCTCAGTATTTTCCACTTCTTCTTCCATACACCGAATGAACGTTCTATGACACTGCGTAGTGACGAGTGAGCCTGGTTGAATATTTCCCGTCGCCCTTGTATTGGCCTACTGCCCCGTCTAAAATCCGGTAAATGATATCGTGTGCCTGAATATGGTTTTAAAAACCCACGTTGTAGTGGATACCCGGCATCCACTACATAATATTTGCCTGCGAAAATTTTATATTGAATGTTATATGTCAATATTATAGATACAAGTGTCAAAAATATTTTTAAAAATGTAGTGAATATTAAAAGCTCATCAGGTGGCGGATATGGAAAATTGAAACTTGGGTCCATAAGAGCCTGCTGAAATATACGGCTATCATGAGTTGAACCCTCCCAACCTGCTAATGCAAAAGTATAGCACATGTTGAAATCACACACCGCCATGACATTCTGTGTAGTGGTACCATGCCGGCCAATGTAAGCAACTTGTTGATCAGCAGGAACTCGAGCGTCAACATGTGTTCCATCAATCGCTCATATGCAATCTTTAAAGAATGGCATGTAGCGAGCATCATTTAAGATTTGTGAGGGAATATTCATAAAAAGATGATCTGCAGGCCTAATAACATCAGCAGACATTCGCTTAATTGCTATGATACCCCTTGCAAAAAATCTACTGATCGTTTCTGTGGAGTGTTGAAATCGCTCGCTAGCAAGTTGCATGCTTACGTTATGACCTAAAATGTGCAGAGTTACCGCGAGCACTTCACGTGCTAGAGTTCTCCTGCTTCCTTGCAACCCATATTGTTGTGTGAGTAGTAGAAGCAAGTCATTGAAAATTACCTTGGACATTCTAAGGGCACTAAAAAACCTGACCGGGTGGCCATTGAGTAGTTCACCAATCCATCTTGCCCCTGTTTGAGTAGAAGTCATGCAAGGTGTAATAGAGGATCCTGTAGATCTGCTCAAGTGATAATTAATTTCTAACACCGTTTGACGCCCAGCCACTACTCTAGTACGGTTATACCGGCCAGCTACTTGTACTTGAATCTCCTCATCAGAACTATCGACATCATCACTGGAGGCCATAATCTGTGTCAAATACATACAACATCATTTGCGAACAAGTATTAATAAGAGCTATTATAGAACACAACATATAAAATAGTCCAACACAGCATATAAAATAGTTCAAAACAGCAAATAAAATGTCCAACACATGACACAGTAATAGAAGATGCAAGTGAACCAAAGAAATCAACTAATTTGTCTTGTTCGCAAAACAAGACTCCAGCCACTCCACTCGTCGATCCTTTCGCATGCTCATGAAAGTCTCGCGGTTGTGTTTGTCCCTCAGAAACAGAAGACAGTAGTGGTAGAAGTCTTTTCTAGCAACATCCATAACCTCTGGAATGTTCTCGATCTCCGAGATAGCCTCTGGAATGGTGTACAATGAGGAAGAAATCTGAATAGGTGGGGGCTCCATCATGCAACGCCCAATAATGCGTGAAGTTTCTGCTAGCTCGTCCATCGTGGAACTCCTCGCCCTTTTGAAGCTATTCTTGTTTTTCCCCTTGGCCGGTCGTTTCTCCCTCGCATCTACAGAACCAGGAGAGTCGAAATTGTCTTGTGTGGCATCTCCGTCAGGCAACGCATGTTCATCGATAGATTCATGGTCGAAATTCCTAGAATTTGGTGCCCAAGCCAGATCTCCACCTGCTACTACCTGCCCAAACATCATGTGTAGCTTTTCCTCTAGCTCTGGAGCAATGCCTGAAAACTGAAATTTTCTAGCTCCATTAACAACCTGAAATGAAAATCAGGATTATTAGTACATAAAAATCTACAATAATAAAGTTAAAAAAACAATCCTTTAAAAAATAATACCTTCAGGCGTTCCTTCCACCAATCTTCTGAAGCAGCTATAGTCTTCCGAATAGGATCCCATCCCAAACCTGTTTCACGGCCCTTAAGATCGCGCCATAATTTCCAATCCTTTTTAAGCTGATCCCACTTATTTTTCATTTGAGTTCGATCATAAGCCTTACCGGTCCGAGCAAAGAAATTTGTTGTTAGGTTATTCCAGCCATCCCTACTAAAGTGGGTGGTGGGACGATTACCCAGCTCTATTTCTTTCAAACATAAGTCACAAAAAATCATAACATCATTGGAGTCCCAATTTGCACTCACACCACCTTCTTTGTGTTTACCCATATTCCTACAAAAGTCTTTTAAAACATCACCCACAACACACAATATAATCACATAAAAAAGTAAACACTTAACACACACAATCACTTTTAGGCACACACATAATCACTTAACACACACAAAAATACTTAACACACACACACACAAAAGTACTTAACACACACACACACAATCACATAAGCAATCACATACACACACACACACACACATACACATACACACACACCACACACACCACACACACACACACACACACACACATACACACACACCACACACACCACACACATACACACACACCACACACACCACACACACCACACACATACACTCACAAATAAATACAATCACACATACACTCACACACAAACACAATCACACACACCACACACATACACACACACAAACACAATCACACACTCATACACATATAAATAATCACATAAACATAAATACTCACACACACATAAATACTCACATACACACACACCACTCAACTACACACACAAATACATACACAATCAAACATACACACACAAATACATACAATCACATAGACACACACACAAATACATACAATCACATAGACACACACACATACACACACACATACACAATCAAACATACACACACAAATACATACAATCACACATACACTCACAAATAAATACAATCACACATACACTCACACACAAACACAATCACACACACACACACCACACACATACACACACACAAACACAATCACACACTCATACACATATAAATAATCACATAAACATAAATAATCACACACTCATACACATTAACTAATCACATACACTCATCACTCAACTACACACACAAATACATACACAATCACACATACACACACAAATACATACACATACACACCATAGCTAATAATCAACAAATACACAAGCACATACACATGATAAACTCATAAGCCTACACAAATCTACACAAGCACATACACAATAATCAACACATACTCATCATAGCTTTGAAAAGGGAAGAAATAATACCTGCTGCTGCTGCAGATCAGGGATCAAGCAGATGATTTATCTCCTCCCCGTCGATTTCAGGGATCAACTGATTTGTCTCCTCCCAGAAAAACTGTGTTCACCTGCTATTGACAAGAATGACAGCCTGTTATCAGCTAGGGAGATGAGGGAGGAGATACACATGAAAAAAATCGAACACGAATCAAGCGATCCTTACCTCCTCTGCTCGGGTCCGACTAGGGAGATGAGAGGTATCTGCCGCCGGAGAAATCTGCTAGGGGAAGATCTGAGAGGATCGAACAACTATTGCCGATCTGCTAGGGGAATATGACGTCGGGGAGAGATCTGCTAGGGGAAAAATCGATCGGAAAAAGATACAGGAAACCTGCAATAGCCATGGAGAATCGCTGCAGGTCGGGGAATACCTGAGCGGCGGAGGTGGAAGACCTGAGCGGCGGAGGTGGAAGACCTGAGCGGCGGAGGTGGTAGACCTGAGCGGCGGAGAGGACCTGAGGTCGCGATTCCCTGCCCTAGCGCTTCGCCTCCTCCAAACGCGATAAACTGGAGCAGATGCCGCTGGTTTCGTCCCGCCGATTTTTGAGCCGCGAGAAACGCCGTGCGGTTCGAATAGGAGGCGCTAAAACAAATAGAAAAAGGGCCGCCGGTTGCGTTTGGGCAAAACGAAATGGAGCTAAACGCCCAACCAAATGAGACCTTAGGCAAGATTAGGGTTGAAAGTGCCTTGGACTGCAAATAGCAATTTCCAGTGACCAAGCTTAGGGTTGGACTTTAGGGCCTCAACTTGACCATTTGACCCCACCAATAGTTTCTAAACCTAATTTGGAATCCAATGGACCCAAAAGCCCTATCCTAGGGTCACCCAACTGGCCAATTTGACCAAAAGTCAAACTTGCCCAAATTAGGTCAAATCTCTTAAACCTAGCCCAATCCCTTTGGGCTAAGCCCAAATTGATCACTTGACCAGCCTAGTAGACTAGCATTAAACTCAGAGGGGGGTAGAAAATCGGCTATGGTGATTAGGAGAGAGAAAATGGGGGGTTTTTCCCAATTTTAAGGAGAGAGAAAGAGGTCATTCATGGCTATTAAGGTGATACACCCCTTGGTATCCCTCCATTACTCTTCCATTCATCTTCTCTGAAGAATTTGAGAAGATTCCAGCAGTTCCCAGGAGTTATTGGGGGGTGGGGGAGTGAATAGGGTCGGCCAAGGGAGGGAGACCAAGAGGCCATTAATGGCTTTCTTGGTTAAAGCCTCCCTCCCCCTCAATTGAACCTCCCTTCATCTTCACAACCATCAGAGGAGTGGAACCCCTCATTTTCCCGAAAGTTTAGAGCCCCCTATGCACAAGAAGCCATGGCACCCAAAGCTTGGAGAAGGAAAAATGGTGGCCGGCGATTGGAGCCACCAAAACCCCAAAATAAGGTCCGATCCTCCTCCTCCTTACTCGTGCTAGCATCTTAGATCGAATTAGGTGAGAAATCGGGCTCAAAAGAGCCCGATCGGAGAGTTGAAAATTCAGATTTTCCATGGAAAATCGCCCCCTTGAGTTCGCCGGAGACCGCCGCTCCGGCGGCCGTGCCGCCGCCCGGCGATAGCCCCCACCTCAACGGAGGTGGTGGCGGTGGTGGCCGGCCAGGGAGGTGGCTGGGTGGCCGGGAAACGGCCTTGGAAAATCTACAGGAAATGGCTTTCTTTTTGATGTTTTCGGCCAAATGAAGAATATGAACGGTGCTTTTTTTTATAGTAAATGCTATTATGTGATTTATTGGGTATTTTTTTAGCAGAACATAATTTTAATTACTAAAAATACTAGATGCCCTCTATAGAAAAAGTGCCCAACATGAAAGTTGTAGGCCTTAACCCCTAGGATCATACAAAATTGAGTTCACCCAATTTGGAGTCCTGGTTTGACCTCAGCACCCATTTTAGTACAAAGTTTGACTGAACTTTGAATGGATGCCCACACCAGTCCACAACTCCAAATGACTTGAAATTTGGGGTGTAGGCTATTCTGATATACATCTAAGACATATCCAAAAATGAGAATTTTTGGAGAATAATTTCCTAAAGTTTTTGTAGAAATTTAATAATCCTTGCATAAATTATTTGGAGGGTCAAATGACCTCCAATCACCACCAAATTTTGGTGGGGTGTTATTAGGGTCATGATAAACCCCTGGTTAAAATCTCAACTCATTTGGAGTTCTTTTGATTAGGTAATCATTAGGCCAAAGATTTGTCCATTTAGGGGAAATTTGTGAATAAGGGCTATTTGGGACATTTCATGGTCAAACCACCTCCAATTGGAGTGGGATTTTGGCCACTGCCCTAATATCACCCAAATCACCTCCAAGAGAGTTATGGGGCCATGGGGAGTTGGATTGCCCTAGGTCATGGAGTTGGGGCACCTTGGGGTGCATTTAGCCAAGTAGTGATCCATTGGCCAAATGGGTTCATAGAGACTTGAGTCTTCTTGGAAAGGTCAGTGGGATCAATTTGAAACCCCATGAGGAAGATTTGTGAGCATTGGAGTTGTTTTGCTCAAGGCCATAGGGTTGATCCCTATGGAGTGGAATTTGGGGTTGTGAAGGACATAGGGGTGATTGTCCTTGGAGAGGAGTGAAGTAGATTCCTCTGAGTTCTATGGGTGATATAATACCCCCACAAGAAGTTTGGGTGGATTTGGAGAGGTTTTGACCCTAACCCTAGGCTAAACCCTAATGGGGTGCAATTAGAGGCTATTGAAGGAAGAAGGGTCAAACCTCAAAGGTTTGACTTGAAATTTTGGGGAGATGATCTTGGTGACCAGAGAATGCTACTGTGAGAAATTGGTGGGGTTTGGAGTTGCCAAACCTAGGTAACAAATCCTTGGGTAGATTTGTAAAGATTTAGGTTTTTGGGTTTTAGGAAGAAATAATACTAAGTGATTAACCATGTTCTGTCACCAACTTAGTTTTGATGTTATTAATCCCTGGAAAATTCTGTCAAACCAGGAGAAAACTTTTGAAGGTCCAAATTGTAATATTTCATAATGTTGGCAATTTTTGGGATGATCAATTGTAGGGTGTTAGATTTCTGTAATTGCATGAAACTTTGCTGGATGCCATTTCATACCAATATGTACCCACTGTATTTTTCTCATAATTTTTGGATTAATATTGTTGGCACCTCTAGTTCATTTTGGAATTAATTGCAAATATATCCTCTGTGGGAATTACAAATGTACCCTCTATGTAACATGGTAAAACTTTGTAGGACTGAATATTTTAGTATGAATCACCACTGTATTAAATTTCATAAGGTTTGGAGATCATATGAGGGTACCTCCTTTGGAATTTACTGGTAATAAATGAGTTTTGGAATTTTGAAAAATAGTAAATCTTGCTGGTTTTTCCTAAGAATTCATATCCACTGATTTTTAGGTACCCTTTATTTATATAAAAATTTAGGCAGGCATTGGATGTCAGGAAAGCATACTTGCAGTTCAAACCTTAGGAAGTGGTATTTTGGGAAAAAAAGATTTAAATACTATTATTATTTGGAAAATTATGAAACTCTGGGTTTGGTCTTAAATATGTAGTATGGACCTCCAATAAAATTGTTGAATCATAGAATTGAGTATTTAGTGTACTCCCCTTCATGAGCATCAAAGCGTTGAGGATGGTCTGCGTTTAGCAAATCGGCAATTTGGGGGTTGTAGGCCAAATTGGATTATATTGATTGGAGAGTGAGGGCCTAATGGTAATTATATGGATATGAGAGGACCCTTGGGAGAATTAAGGTTTGAAGAGTCCTAGGGTGGTGGGGTGCCATCCTTGGGGTAAGTCGTCCTGTGGATGACGAAAGGTCATCTTTTGTCTATTAAGGCCTAAAAAGCACTTAGGTTTAGACCAGGTGAAATGTTAAGAGGGTTTCTTATGGGTAGTAACTAATAACATTAAGTGTCTTGGGAATGGGAACTTTGGGGTGTCATCCCATAGTGGTTCCTAGTACCGTAGCAAGCCCCTCACAGGGAAACCCTCGGGAAGTCCAAGACTAACCCTAACTCATAGGAGTAAGACATTGTACAAGATTAACTAATAACACACTCATCCACACCCTGTGGTTTCGGAAGTTTAGTTGGATTGGCTGTCCGAGCGGTGGGCTCGGTGGCTGATGCAGCAGACTAGTTAGTCTGGTGAGCTTATGGCTCGGAAGGTTATTGATGACGGGCAGGTTAGCCCGGGGAGCTTTTGGCTCGGAAGGTTATTGATGACGGGCAGGTTAGCCCGGGGAGCTTTTGGCTCGGAAGGTTATTGATGACGGGCAGGTTAGTCTGGTGAGCTTATGGCTTGGAAGGTTATTGATGACGGGCAGGTTAGCCCGGAGAGCTTTTGGCTCGGAAGGTTATTGATGACGGGCAGGTTAGCCCGGGGAGCTTTTGGCTCGGAAGGTTATTGATGATGGGCAGGTTAGCCCGGGGAGCTTTTGGCTCGGAAGGTTATTGATGACGGGCAGGTTAGCCCGGGGAGCTTTTGGCTCGGAAGGTTATTGATGGCGGGCAGGTTAGCCCGGGGAGCTTATGGCTCAGAGTTAGGAAGCAGAACATGTTGCATGTGCACTGAAGGTGGTGGGTCTTCGGTATTGGACGGTCGTTCACACCGACGTCGATACGTTGACTCGGCAAGTGTGGTTTTACACTTAGCCCTGATAGTCTGGCGGTCCAGTCAGCAAGAGTACGCAGACGCTCCGCGGGTATAGTGGAGGCGTACAATAGGTCTAGGTTGGGTAGTGTGAATACCAACCTAGAGGTGGGCGAGGCCCAACCCACCGCTTCCGTTTGCCACTACGGGAGTATCCTGGGAGTCTAGCTCGCTCCAAAAAGGGGGAACTAAAGGTCTATGCGCATAGAGTCGTAGTGGGTGAGTTGCACTGTATGAACATAGCATAACAGCATACCTTGCTTGTCATAGCATAAACATTGCATTCAACCTACCCCTAACGTATAAGTCGGTTATGGGAGTTCTTATACGGTAGGCCCTGCTAAACGACCCCTTGGTCTATAGGTTTGTATGGGCATTCCTATAAATCAATGGTTACTTTTTACTTTACTTGCTATTTTACTTAATGCTTACTGTTCTTTATATACTTGTTACCATGCTTTTAATTGCTGCTTCAGTTATATACGTACACATGTGTAGAGTAGAATCATTTCATGTACCACTGTCACCTGCTTGTTTCCACTCTGCCCTTGGTCCTCCTTTTCACTCCTCCCCGCTCGGTGCCTAGGAGCCGCGGGTCTAGGGGCGGGGGATTGTTGACTTAGTCTTTTTTGACTAACGGTCGGTGGACCATATCATTTTAGGAAATCGAGGAGACGCAGCAGCACCAGAGGCCGGAGCAGACGGAGGCGGGCCAGTCTAGTACAGGAGCACAGGATTCAAGATCTATGAGTGTTTAGTAGTTAGCTTCCGCGAGTGATCTTGTAGTGAGGATATGATGTACAGGGCAAGAGCCCCTTTTATTGTAACCCTTGTTATCTT
The DNA here is from genome assembly GCA_033032865.1 of Dactylorhiza incarnata. Classification (NCBI taxonomy): domain Eukaryota; kingdom Viridiplantae; phylum Streptophyta; class Magnoliopsida; order Asparagales; family Orchidaceae; genus Dactylorhiza; species Dactylorhiza incarnata. Next base: position 2,597,055 of record JAWHQI010000061.1, on the reverse strand, counting down.
TATTCAGTTATTGTTAGTGGACATTTACCTCCATGGTTTTAATTCGTGTGATTATGTGGACTTGCCTTCTCTTTTATGAACTTTTCTTGTGATCGAGTTGGCCGGCAGAATCGGCGTTTTGTGGTGGCGATCTTCCCGAGTGAAGGTGTCACCGCAAAGCGGCGGTTCTGGGCCTAAGACCCGGCGGTTTTTGCAAAAAAAAAAGGGGTCTTACAACCGCGCTGCTTGGGCATCTCGGCTCCGCGCTACTCGGGCACCTCGCCACCGCGCTGCTTGGGCATCTCGCCTCCGCGCTGCTCGGGCACCTAGCCACCGCGCTGCTTGGGCATCTCGCCTCCGCGCTGCTCGGGCACCTCGCCACCGCGCTGCTTGGGAATCTCGCCTCCGCGCTGCTCGGGCACCTCGCCACCGTGCTGCTTGGGCATCTCGCCTACGCGCTGCTCGGGCACCTCCCCGCAGCGTTGTGTGGGCATCTCACCTTCGCGCTGCTCGGGCGCCTCGCCACCGCGCTTCTTGGGCATCTCGCCTCCGCGCTGCTCGGGCGCCTCGCCACCGCGCTGCTTGGGCATCTCGCCTTCGCGCTGCTCGGACACCTCGCCACCACGCTGCTTGGTCATCTCGCCTCCGCGCTGCTCGGGCACCTCGCCACCGCGTTGCTTGGGCATCTCGCCTCCGCGCTGCTCGAGCGCTTCCCCGCCACGTTGTATGGGCATCTCGCCTTCGCGCTGCTCGGCCGCCTCGCCACCGCGCTGCTTGGGCATCTCGCCTCCGAGCTGCTCGGACACCTCGCCATCGCGCTGGTTGGGCATCTCACCTCCGCGCTGCTCGGGCACCTCGCCACCACGCTGTTTGGGCATCTAGCCTCCTCGCTGCTCGGGCACCTCGCCACCGCGCTGTGTGGGCATCTCGCCTTCGCGCTGTTTGGGCCCCTCACCACCACGTTGCTTATGCACCTCGCCACCAAGCTCATCAGGATTCAATGCTAAACGACAAGCTCGTCATGATCTCCGACACCCAATCCGCACACATCGCAACCTCGTGTACGTGCAACCAAGCAGAGGGATTTCCCCATCCCGCGTGTGAAATCCACCTCGCGCTCATTCTCAAGCTGAGGCTCAACCTCCTTGTTCCAGATCTCCTCGCGAACTTCCTCCGAAATTCGAGAACGGTCCTACACATAAGCTATAGTGGCTTCATACTCAGCGACTTCAACAGCCTTCAACTCAGCAGTCCGCTCCAGTAAGGAGAGGCGCTCCACCCCCATCTCCAAAGACAACAACTCGGCCCCCAGACGAGCGGTTGTAGCTCGTAAATCTTCCAACAAACGAGCTGAACCCTCCAAAAGGGCCTTCTCCGACAGGACTCCAGCACGGGACTCCTCCAGCTCCACCGCAACGCCCAGATCACGCCGAAAGATTACAAAATCCACGCACTTCCTTGAGCAACGGTCAAGAACTCCGAGGATTTGGGGGGCAATTCATGGGTTGTCATCTATTATGTAGAGAAATATGGGCTGCGATTAGACAAAAACACAACTCCTCCACTAAGATAATGGGGTCATGGGTGAGAAAGTGGGTTTAACCGAAAGAGAGACAAACCCACTATCTCCGCAAGCGACCATGCACGCGCGACCGCATCGCAGTCGCGTGCAACCACACGCGCCTTGCGGCGCGCGCTACCACCCACGGTACCACGCGCTGTACCGTCAACCGCGTGCACGCGCGCGACCGGCGCAATAGCGCGCGCGCGGCCTGCGCGCTAGCGCGGCCCGCTAGCACGAGCGCGCGGCCCGCTAGCCCGCGCGCAGCCTGCTAGCACGCGCGCGCGTCCTTCCCGCTAGCGTGCGTGCGGCCTTCCCGCTAGCGCGCACGGCCTTCCCGCTAGCGCGCGCGCGGCCTTCCCGCTACCGCGCGCGCGGCCTTCCCGCTAGCGCGCGCGCGGCCTTCCCGCTAGCGCGCGCGCGGCCTTCCCGCTAGCGCGCGCGCGGCCTTCCCGCTAGCGCGCGCGCGGCCTGCGCGCAGCGCTAGCGCTAGTGCGCGGCCTGCGCGCACTACCGCGCACGCGCGCCACCCCGTGCGGCACCGCGCGGCATGCGCGGTGCCGACCGACCTACCTTCGCCGTCGGGCTCGCTCGCCGCCCCCCTCGCGTCGTCCTCACACGGCTCCGACCGCGCCTTTGCGGCGCCCCCGCTTGACGCTCGGCACTCGCTTGACGCCGTTAAGTCCATATCATGTCTTTGATCCGCGCGCACTTGAACGCTTCAAAGTTCATAGTGCGCATCGTTGCTAACTCTACTTTCCTTCTTGAGATTACAGGATTGCAATCAGAAATTGCCAAGGAAGCTGCCCGAAGTGCCCGAACTTACCGGGGGCAAAATCGTCATATTCAGAAAATGGTGATCTGTGTGCTCTCGATCGGCGGCTAAGATCGGCCCGTCAGGTGGTTACGGCGGTTACAACGGGAAAAATACCGGGTCGCCCCCGTCCAAGTCTATAAAAGGGACCCTGGACCCTCATTTGAGGGGATCTGACACTTTGCATCTGAGAGAGCTCCTTGAAGAATTCCTTCGAAGAATTCCTTCGAAGATCTCCTTCGCGGTTCGAAGATCTCATTCGCGGTTCGAAGATCTCTTTCGTGGATTCGAAGATCTCCTTCGCGGATTCGAAGATCTCCTTCGTGATTCGAAGATCTCCTTCGTCACTTGAAGATTTTATTCAGACTTTGAAAACCTCCTGCAACACCAAGACACTTAGTTTTTCTGAGAGGTGGTCTGTCACCCTCGGAGAATTCTCTTCAACTGCAACCGTAAAGAGAAGCGGCATGTCACTCTCTGTTCTTGTAACTTCGCTTGTAACACTCTAACACTTAGTGAAATTTGGCTGGCACACATCCGACTACGTGGTTTTTTACCCTTTCCGGGTTTTCCACACTAAAAACGTTCTCTTGCCACCTGTCTGTTCTCTCTGCGACTGTTTGCACATTCGGCCCACTCTCGGGCTAAGACGGTTCAATTCGCCTGATCTGAAAGAGCGTCGAGTGACCCGAAACAGTAGTAATTACTTATATATAGTTAGATAAATAGCATTGTTTTGAATGGTCATGTTAGAAAGTTAGTTTGATATAACAATATAAAGAATTTAAAGATAGCTCTAATACTTTAATAAAAATAACATTATTTAATATTTAGCTATCCATACAATCTTACGTACATAAAATCAATAAAATGCCGTTAGATAAATAGCATTCAGCCATGAAAGAAGTGAGATATGCATTAAGGCTCCGTTTGGCGTGGCGTTGTTTTTGTTCCTGTGAGTTTAGGCAAAAAAACGCCACCATCATAGAATTTATGTTTGGCATGACAACAGTTATGTTCGCCGCCAAGAAAATTAAATTAGTTTTGAACGTAAAAGTAGATAAAGTTCCTTGGGTGTGGTTGGGCGTCCAGGAACGACAGTTCATAACCATCGCGCTCATGATCACCATCACCGCCCTAAACAAAGCCTAAATGAATCTCTACGCACAAGCTCAAATAGATGTTGTACTTGTGTATTATGTGCTAGAAATTTAGAAATAAATGACACTTTATATCGTGGAGAATAATAAGAGATTATTATGTTGTTAGTAATCTAAGGCTCTGTTTAGCGCAGCATTTTTGCTCTGATGAGTTTGGACAAAAACGTAACCATCATAGAATGTATGTTTGGCAAGACAATGGTTATGACCACCACCAAGAAAACAAAACTATTTTTTAACATAAAAGCGTATGAAGTTCCTTAGGTGAGCTCGGTAGTTCACGAACGACAATTCATAACCACCGCGTTCATAAACGTCACCGCCGTGCCAAACTGAGCTTAAGCCATGTATAAATAAGGAGAATAATACATTTGATTTTTTACCTATAAAGACAGACGAAAAAAATCTAATAAAGACATGAAATCAAAATATATTGTTTTGAATAAATGTACAATGATGAGAATTCTTATTTTATATGTTATTAAGTTTTGATGATGTTATGAGTTACCCCATGATGTGATCCCTTAATTGTAGAGTGCAGTTATGTGCATAATGATATTAAATTTTGCAACGAAATGCAGGTATTTAAGATTCTAATTTCTAAGTGACTCTATAATGATATTTTGGATGAAATCAAATTTTGAAGAAGAATTTGATGTAAAAAAAGTTTAGGGCCCGTTCGTTTGGACGGAATTGAAGACTTGAAATTGAAATTCAACTTCGAATTCCAATTACGTCGTTCACTTGTTAGGTAGCTTTAATAATTGGAATTTGAGTTGAATATCATGGAATTGATTTTAGTCTAGACACAAAATCTAGCTGGACATATCGGAATTGTGAGAGTCTGGCACGCTCGATTTATTGCGTTTTTCGCTCGGGCATGAGTTTATGCGCCCGGGCGCGAGTTTTTCGCACGGACGCGAGTTTTTCGCTGGGACGTGTGTTTTTCGCCCCGACGCACAAATTTCGCCCGGGCGGAAGTTTTCCGCCCTGGCGCGCATTTTTCGCCCAGTCGCGCGTTTTACGCCCGGGTGGAAGTTTTTCACCCGGGGGCGCATTTTTCGTTCGGGCGCATATTTTGTCGTCCGGGCACAAGTTTTTCGCCCGGGCGCGCGTTATTCGCTCGTGCACGCGTTTTTTCGCCTGCGCACGCGTTTTTTGCCCGAGGGCGCGTTTTTCAACCGAGCGCACGTTTTGTCGCCCGGGCGCACAATGTTTCTCCTATGCGCGAGTTTTTAGCCCGGGCGGGTTTTTCGCCTGGGCGCGCGTTTTGTCGCCCGGGAGCACAATTTTTCGCCCGGGCGCAAAATTTTCTCCCGGGCGTTTTTTTCGCCTGGGAGCGCATTTTTCGCCCAGGTGCTCGTTTTTTCGCACGGGGGCACGTTTTGTCGCCTGGGCGCGGAATTTTTCGCACAGGCGCGAGTTATTCGCGCGGGCGCGCGTTTTTCACCCGGGCCCGCATTTTTCGCCCGGGCCCGCATTTTTCGCGCGAGCACGTGTTTTTCGCGCGAGCACGTTATTAATGCTCATTTTTGTACTTGTTTGCCACGATTTCAAAGATGAAAATGTTATTTAAATATTTTTTTTATTTTTGTTTGGACATAACAAATTGATTTGCAAACATACTTGTATTATGCTTTTGAGAAATATGATGATGTTAAGTTAAACTGAACATAAAATACATAATGAAATTGATTTGCAAGCATACTTGTTTTTTCAAGAAAAGTGTTTTGGGGACTTTATGAACAACCGTTCCAATGTGACTTTCTAAAATCTATTTTTTCTGACTTTCTAAAATCAACTTATTGTGGCTGTTCCTTCAATCTAGAGTTTCATATATCATCTCATCATCGTCAATAGCCTTATCCCCGACTATTTGGAGTCGGCTTTATGAATCCCCAATTTGACATTCATTTTCATCAGGTGTTATTTTAGATGTTAAAGCTATGAAAATTATCGTGAACAATGCGCATACATGTTACTTGGGATATTAATCTTGTCTACATGTCTAACTGATGCATTTTGTAGACTTCGTTGTACATGCACAAATCACACAGTTTTTTTTTCTATTGTTTTATTGGGTTATTTATCGGGACCTCCCCTCGAAGTTTTCATAATTACAACTTGCACCCCTCTAACCTTCGAAATTACAAAAACCTCCCCTCAATGTTTTCATTTCATAACATCTATGCACAAAAGTACCCTCTTGGAGTAAATCTGCAGGTTTTTTTTTATGTATGGATGTTATGAAATGTAAACATTAAATATGGGTAATTGTAATTTTGAAAGTTAGAAGAGTGCAAGTTGTAATCACACAAACTTCAAGGGGAGGTCCTTGTAAATAACCCTTTTTTTATTTTTGATATATTTCACTACTAGTATTTCACTATTCTTTTCTTATTACACTCTTATGTATGTTTTGATATGGCTTGGCCAATCCATCTTGTTACCATAATTGATCTTGATTTCGGCTCCCTTTGAGACGATTGTGATTTGTGGCGGTAGGAAAAGTGGCGGTGAGAAACGAATAATGAGATTAGGGCTCTGTTTGGGGTGGTGGTGGCAGTGGGAATGGGATGAGGTTTGGATATGAGTAGCTTTTTCAAACGATCTTTTTCAAAAGAGGTGTTTTGGGGGCTTTTTGAGCAGAATGTCCAGCCGGGCTTTTTAGAAGCCGCTTTCTCTGCTTTCAACTTTTCTTCTTTTATTCGAGGGTTTATGAAAGTCATGCCCTGACCATTCGTGATCTACCTTTCTTCTCGTTGTTGCACATGTTTTCTTTTCTCATTCGCGATTCTTCACCCGTTCATTATTTTTGTTTCTCGCCGCTGACCTTTTGTAACTTGCTTATTTATGATTTGTATAATATATTTACTTAGCTATGCAATAAACGATTATTATAAAACACTTTTATTATTAAAAATTAAACGTATTATTAAAAAGTTATTCTTCCAAATAGAAAAATGTAAAACACTTTTTTGAAAAACATTTAAATGAAGAATTTTCAGACAATTTATAACTTTCATAACAACTTTTTGGACAGCTCTAATGCTATCACTGATTTTGTACCACTGCTTTTTCCACTGCCATCACAGCCCCAAATAGAGCCTAGTGCTGCCAGAAAAGCAGTAGGAATAGATAGGAGATGTGGTGCTACATGAATAGAAGCGTGAAAATGCCAAGAGCCCATTTTAGTTTTTTCTGAAAGTTTATGGCTCATTGTTTTCCAAAAAGTTATGAAAATATCTTTTTGACACAAGCAATTTTCTCACCATTGAGAAACCAAACGCCTCTAAAATAGCGGTGGTGGTGGGAATAGAACTTCTCATAGCCACCATCATCCCAAACCAAGCCGAACAATATGGTAAGGAAACATGTCGAACCTTAACTTTTATGATTTTCCTTGTGGGTTTGTAGAGCTTAATTTGATTTATAATATTAATTACTATGAATAAAAATTGTATATATGTAATTTATAACTTGACCCTATTATTGGTTTTGCCAAATTAATAAATAATCCTTAATTCGACCAATTGCTCATCAATTTAGACCCAAAAGCCAATAGTTTAGATCCTAAATTATAAACATCTTAATGTTATTTTAGCGAACAATTGTCCACTATAAACCCTAGACATTTATTATTTTGACATTAAAATTTAAAGCCTCAAGATCAAAATTGTTAGATCAGTAATATTAGAAACGTCACTTTATATATTTAGAAGAAAATATTCAATATGGCTCCGTTTGGTGGGGTGTTTTTTCTCCGGTGTGCTTAGATAAAAACGCCACCATCATAGAATGTATGTTTGGCACGGCAACAGTTATGCCAGCTACAAATAAAAGAAAACTAATTTTGAACATAAAAAGTTAATGAAGTTCTTTAGCTGAGGCCGGGCATTCACGAACGACGGTTCATAACCACTACGTTCACGGCCGCTATCCATAAAATCTTAATTGCATAAAATCAATAGTGACGTTAGAATTTATGTTTGGCATGACAATGATTATGACTGCCACCAAGAAAATTAAATTAGTTTTGAACGTAAAAATGGATAATGTTCCTTGGGTGTGGTTGAGCGCTCACAAACGACGGTTCATAACCACCGCGTTCACGATCGCCATCGCCACCCTAAACGGAGCCTAAATGAATCTCATGTGCTAGAAATTTAAAAATAAATGACACTTTATATCGTGGAGAATAATAAGAGAATATTATGCTCTTATTAATCTAGGTGATTGTTATCCGCACTACAGTTTTGGCTATCCGCACTCTTTTTGTATGAGTTATTAATGGCCTTTTAGAAATACGTCTTGTGCATGCATTTTTAGAAAAAATGTTCAACACAAAAGTTGTAGATCTCGTCGAGATCTACAACTTTCGTGTTGAACACGTTTCCTAAAAATGCATGTACAAGACGTATTTTCAAAAATTCGTTATAGTTACACGCATGTATCAATCAGGGTGACAATACGTCTTGTGCGTGCATTGTTAGGAAAAGTGTTCAATACGAAAGTTGTAGATCTCATCGAGATCTACAAATTTCGTGCAGAACACTTTTCCTAACAATGCACGCACAAGACGTATGTACAAAAAGCGCATAATAACTCGTACAAAAAAGTGCGGATAGCCAAAACTGTAGTGCGGATAACAATCGATTGTGTCGTGAGCCCGTGATATTAGCCATAAATAAATAAGGCAATTGTTAACCGCACCCCAGTTTTGACTATCCGCAACCCTTTTATATGAAGTATTACGAGTTTTTTTGGAAATACGCCTTCTACAAGCATTTTTAGGAAAAGTGTTCAACACAAAAGTTGTAGATATCGTTGAGATCTACAACTTTCGTGTTGAAGTTGTAGATCTAGACGATATCTGCAACTTTCGTGTTGAACACTTTTCAAAGTTGTAGATCTCAACGATATCTACAACTTTTGTGTTGAACACTTTTCCTAAAAATGCTTGTAGAAGGCGTATTTCCAAAAAAACTCGTAATACTTCATATAAAAGAGTTGCGGATAGCCAAAACTGGGGTGGTTAACAATTGCCATAAATAAAGAGAATAATGTTAATGTATATTTGGTCAAATAACGGGTTCGAAAGTATAACGGGTCAGTTGGGTACACTGATACTCATCCCCGTAGGTACTCCTAGGGTTTTCCCTATAAATACCCGTTAGGGGCAACGGGGAGTGGATTCCACTTTGATCCTCTTCCGGATGCTTCGAGCAAACTCTCACAATCTCGAAGTAGCCCTCTAGGGTTTGCTCCCGTGCTCCCGTCCGCGAGGTCCCTGTTCACGCGAAGCCTTCGTGATCTCCTGCCGCTGCTGCTCTCCATCGACGAAGGAGGAAGTTCGCGTAACTGTTTTGCCTCCCCCGTCGCCGTTCGCAGCAGTCACTCCTCGCCGCCGCACGTCCAGAGGAAGCCGCTCGCTGCTGCTGTTCCTTGCGGCCGCCGTCCGCGAAGCTTTCGCGGAGGAGATCGCGATTCAGATCTGGTTGTTGTTCTCGTGAAGGTGTTCGCGCATCTGCCGTCGTCGTTCGCCCGCATCGGGCGCGTGCTTCCGCCCTTTCGTCCTCGTCGCAGATCGCGATTCTGCTGGACTCCCGCGCTGTCGCACGTCGCGTGTAGCGGAGAAAGCTTCCGCCGGCTGTGCTTGCTTCCGCCCAGCCGCCGCACGTCGCGTGGAGGAGGAACTCTCGCGTTGCTCTCGCGATCCAGTCCTGCAAGCTGCCGCCTCTGTCGTGTGCAGTCGCCTGATTCGCCGGATCCTTATCCTCCCATCTCAGATCCGCCGCGCCGCCGCCTCCGCCGTCTTAGATCTGCCGCAACGTCGCCGCCTCCGCCTCCAGATCCCCCTCAGCCGCCATCCGCCTGATCCCGTTGCCGCCGTCTCCAAGCCCAAGGAAGTGCAACCCTAAGCGCTATCGCCAGCGCTACCTACTAGCGTCTGGCGCTAGCAGCCGAACAGGCTACCGCCCAGGCTACCGCCGGCGCCAGCTACAGACCTCTGTCTGGTGGCTTATTCTCGTCTGTCGGGCGCACAATGATGAAGGGAACAACACGGCGTCCCCCGTTCCGATGATAAAGCTGGAGAAGTTCACGACGACTGAGTTCAACGACTGGAAGTTGAATACTCAGTTCGGGATGAAGTTTCTAAACGTGTTCTACACAGTTCAGTCTGATGGTGCTGAGGTCGTAGGGACTGCTGAAGAGGCACAGTGGGTTTCTGATGAAGACTTCTGCAGGGACTACCTGCTGAACTGCCTGCCTTCCAATCTGGTGAAGACGTACATGAAGCTGAAGACAGCTAAGGCCATCTGAGATGCTTTGCAGGAGCATTTCAGGCAGGAGGAGGACCTGTCCAAGGCGCACTTAGTGGACAAGTTCCACTCATTCACCTTCGACGAGGAGAAGGCCATTCTCCCTCAGGTATCAAACTTTGAAGTTTTAGTAGATTCCTTGCATAGCGAGAATATTGCGTTGCCAGGTAGCTTTGTTGCTGGCACAATTGTGTATAAGTTGCCTTCTACGTGGTACAATTTCAAAACTGAAATGTACCGCAAGAAGATGCAGGTGGGGTTGAACGAACTCAAGCGTTGTATACGCATTGAGGACGAAAATAGGACTCGACGCGCTCTAGAAGTCGTTAGCAAGCAGAAGGCTATTGCTAACATGATTACGAACTCTAGACGCGCGCCGAACCCTAGAAAGCAAAAGCCCAACCCTAGTAGCTCCCAGGTTGCAGGCCCAAGTAAACAAATCAAAAAGTTTAAGGGCAAGTGCTATAACTACAACAAGTGGGGACACAACGCATCTGATTGCAGGCTTCCTCGTAAAGAGAAGGGCAAGACACCACAGGAGGGCAACCATGCTAACATGGTTAGTCTCACTGAGCCATCCGACTTTGTTGCCATGGTCGGAAACGGAAAGGCCAGTACAGAGTGGTTCCTTGACTCGGGGGCAACGCGCCATGTTTGCAACAACCCTACTCTGATGACAGGTCTTACTGATGCAAGAGAGTCTGTGACCGTTGCCAACGGTGAGACAGCTGACGTGCTGAAGGTGGGGAACGCAACTTTGCTGCTATCCTCAGGTAAGACTTTAACTTTAAAGAATGTTAAGTTTATTCCTTCTTTAGCTGCTAACTTAGTGTCTATTAACTTACTATGTGATGCTGGTATGTCTTTTACTTTCTGTAGCGGTAGAGTAACACTGTCAGTTAACTCACACTATTTTGGATGTGCCTACGTCCAAAATAGAATGTACAGATTAAGTCTAGCAAACGAAATAGTTCAACAAGTTCAAACAAACTTAGTTAGCCCTATGACTCTACACGAGAGACTAGGACACGTAAACTATAGGAAGATGTTCCAAATTGCTAGAACTCACCAGATAGCTTTAGACACTACAGTTAAAACTGATAAATGTGAAGTGTGTGCTCAGACTAAGATCACTAGGAAACCTTTTAGTGTGGTTACTAGGAGCACAACACCCTTAGAACTAATACATTCCGATATATGTGACTTCAAAAGTTTTGTCGCTAGAGGAGGCAGGAAGTATTTGATTATGAAAACCTTCATAGATGATTGTTCTAGGTTTTGTCACATTTATCTCCTTAAAATTAAAGATGAAGCGTTTGAAAAAATTTCTATTTTCAAAACCAGGGTAGAAAACCAATTAGGCATGAAAATCAAACAATTTAGAAGTGATAGAGGAGGAAAATATATATCCAGTGAGTTCAAATGTTTCCTTACCCAGCATGGAATCATTGCAGAAACCACTGCTCCTTACTCGCCACAGTCTAATGGCATAGCTGAGCGTAAAAATCGCACGTTAACAGAAATGTTAAACTCTATGCTCCTGACTGCAGGCATGCCTTCCGCTTATTGGGGAGAAGCAGTTTTAGCTGCAAATCACATTTTGAATAAAGTTCCTCATGCCAAGTTAGAGGTTACACCCAACGAGCTTTGGTTTAAGAGACCCCGTCTTTTACTAGACTTAAGACCTGGGGCTGCATAGCCTATGTCAGGGTTCCTGACCCTAGACGGTCTAAGATTGGACCTAGGACCAATACATGTGTCTACCTAGGTTGTGCTGAGGATAGTGCTGCATATAGATTCTTAGATATTTCTAATAACGTTGTTATAGAATCTAGGGACGCAGTGTTCTTTGAAGATAAGTTCCTCAAGGATAAGAATCTGTCTCTCCCAGGTATGCAAGTAACTATTACTGAAGATGATCCTACTTCAGTACCGAACACCTCCTATTCCGTTCCGGTAGATAACTCTGGCCAAGACCTAGGTGTAGCATAAAAGACCTAGGTGTAGCTAACACTATACTAGGCATGCAAGTGAGCTTTGGGCAGACTGGCATCTCCCTAAGTCAAAGTCACTATATACAGTCCATGTTGGACACGTGGGGATACAGTGACAGTAGAGCATCTGAGACACCATATGACTACACTAACCGCCTAAAGCCCAATGAAGGAGCTATGATTAGACAGTTAGATTATTCTAAACTGCTTGGTAGCCTCATGTATGCTATGGTCTGCATTAGACCTGACATAGCCTTTACGGTCGACATGTTGTGCAGATTCACTAGTAATCCTGGCCAAGACCATTGGAACGCCTTAGATAGGCTAATGAGATACTTAAAGCACACCCAAAAGTATGTTTTAGTTTACACTGGTAATCCTTCAGTTCTTGAAGGTTATTCTGATGCATCATGGTGCTCGGAATTAAACGACAGCAAGTCCACTAGTGGGTTTGTATTCACACTAGGAGGAGCAGCTGTAGCCTGGAAGTCCAGGAGGCAATCTTGTATTGCACTCTCTTCTATGGAATCCGAACTCTACGCTCTTGCTGCAGCAGGCGAAGAAGCAGAGTGGTTAAGAGAATTGGTGATGGACATTCCTTTATCGAGCCTGAAAATGAGTTCTGTTGCAGTTTACTGTGACAATCAGGCTACGAAAACGATTGCTATGAACACTTTGTTCAATGGCAAAAGAAGGCATCTCAGGCTGAAACAATCCTGGTTGACCTCACTCACAAGTCAAAGGATTATGACCCTGATTGATGTGAGATCTAAAGATAATGTTGCAGACGCCTTGACCAAAGGCTTGAGTAGAGCTCTCACAATAAAAACATCGAGGGAGATGTGACTAAAGTTCATAGAAATATGAAACTTTCCTCCGCAGTTTATGTTTTGACAGTGAGAACTTATAGTTGCAACATTCAAGCATCTAAATAACAAACTGAATACCCCAAATAATTTCTTGATGAAAACCCAAGATGGTTAGATGCATGTTATTCCACATTTGATAACTAAACATCTTTCTCATTGTAAGTTGATTCGAAAATTATTCAACTGGGAATAGAAAGTCGTTGTAGTCGGTTATCTAATATTAATGATCATAGCACATTATTCCACACCTGATAATGTTGCAAACGTTGTTGTGTCATATCATTCAACTTTTGTTGATGAAGCACATAATGATCATTAATGGATATGATAACGGTTGATTTACAAAATCAACACTAGATTGGTCCCTGCTAGACTGGATAGAGATGCTGACAGTATTACTTCACCGTCGCTACAGGTTCTAAGCTCACTTATGTAAGAGCTAGTTCTCTTTCTACGTTACTGCATATGTTCATGAATTCATATGCTATGGTGGAGATGGAGGAGAGAGAGTAGTATTTGACATGGATGTTGATGATCTACTAGACGAGTAGAATTATCATATGTTTTATCCTTGTCATTTTTGTTTTCAGACTATTTGTTGAGTAGCACTTTTTTATTCTGGATATTTTGTGTAAAATCCTGTTGTTACTTATTGTGTTAACTCGTTTGCTTATGTTAAGTCAAAAACTCCCTTTTGCTTTTACTACTTTCTGCACTTCGAAACGTATACGTTATTTGTCACAAATATATGAGGAGATTGTTAATGTATATTTGGTCAAATAACGGGTTCGAAGGTATAACGGGTAAGTTGGGTACACAGATACTCATCCCCGTAGGTACTCCTAGGGTTTTCCCTATAAATACCCGCTAGGGGCAACGAGGAGTGAATTCCACTTTGATCCTCCTCCGGATGCTTCGAGCAAACTCTCACAAATAATACATTTGATTTTTTATCTATAAGGAGCGAGACGGAAAATGTAAGAAATACATGAAATTGAAATATATTCTTTTGAATAAATGTACAAACATCATACGGAGGATAATACTTTATATCAATGATGTGATTGTGCCTTGATATTTTATATATTATTAAAGGCCTGTTTGGCGGGCTGTTTGGGCTCCGGCACGACAGTGACTTAGGCGGGACGGAGGCGATCCAAACAAAGTGAGCGACACGGCGGCGTTTGACCTCCTCTGCCACAGCGAAAAAGCCTTTCGTTCGGACTGGATTATGAGGCTTCAGTCTGACGTTGCGGTCGGCCTCCGTCTGGGGCGGATCCAGGAATTTTGACTAGGGGGGGGCCCAATCAAAAGACGAAGCAAATTTTTTTTAATATAATGTATTAAATATAAAATCAAAGCGGGTTGGTTGAAGTGGAGAGGCGCGTCATGGATCTTATTTCATCAAAACTTAGGGCATGTTTGGCGTGTTTTCTCGCACGGGACCCAGAACTCACCCGAGAATCGAAAATTAATGCTAATGAAAACATTTTGAGACAAGAGTTAGAGTCGTATGACTTAATACGTGAAAATAATTGAGAATATAGTCGTACGACTAAATAAAATAATTTTTGAATTCGTGTAATTGTATGACTTCAGACTCAATTATTCTGAAACATTAGTTGTATGCGAAAAAATCATTAGTCGGAGGAGTCATTCTTTTAATTATTTTGAGACATGAGTAGAACCGAGAACCGAACTGGAACCGAAGTGAACGATTCAGATCCGATTCTATACTTTAGAACCGTAGGTCAGTTTCGATTCCAAAAAATTGAAACCAAAATTATATGGGTCTGTTCTTAATTTAGGGTGGAACAGAATTGAACCGATCCGAGTTGCACACCTAGTGAGAATGATGATTGTCTTTTGGTAATTATAAATGCAATGTTTATGCATATAGTAGGAGGTAAGCTGAAATTGCACCATCAAATTTACATAAGTTGTTCAATAAATTTTGATTTTTTTTTAATTACATCATCTTATTTAAAAATTAAAATAAATAAAATATTGCACATTAAACTAAACTAAAATAAATAAAATACAACAATAGAAAATAATAAAAATACAAAAGGAATGCAAAATAAAAAAAAATAAGAGCAATGTTATAAGCAGTCTAATTTTGGCTATTCGCGGTTCATTGATGTCCGCAGTCCAAAAATATATTCGCAGTCCAAAATATCAGCAGTCTAAAAACAGAGCCCTTGCTTCATGAATCGAGCTCCGTCTTAGTACAAAAATATTCTTCATGAGCTCCCATATCCCGAAGAGCTGCTCGGAATCGAAGATAAGTAGAGAAATTCTACTCTAATCATTATTTTACATATATTTTTGGGACTGAGAATAAACGAGATTTTTTCGATATTTTTGGAGTGCGAATATTGTTTTTTTGGACTGCTTACATCACTGCTAAAAAAGTAAAAACAGTGGTTCAACTAAAACAGAAACAGGAGAGCAGCACTGGTATCGATTGATGGTGGAGAGGGGAGGATAACGACGATGGCCATGTGCTACAGCAGCGCAATGACAATCACTTTCTCTGTCACGTCTCCTCCTTCCCGCTTCTCTTTCGCCTCCCCTTCCCCATTGCGGATATCTTATTTTTCAGCTCGAATCTCTTGCGCGGCGTCGATTTCTAACGCGCTGGTGCTCGCATCATCTAGCCATTCTGTTCATAAAGGAGGAGGAGGAGGAGAAGGTAATGACGGTGTGGATTTTTCTGTGGTCACCTTCTACAAGTTTGTGTCAATCGAAGACCCCGAGGGTGAGGTCGCCAAGCATCATGCGTTTCTTAAGGTGATTTACTCTTCCTCTTCAATTTAAAAGGGAAATGGGGAATGCAACTCGTTTTCCATATTTTCTTTAAATCATGTAAATTCGGATTTGTAAATCCTGGCAGTGTTAAATCATGAAAATGGTTTGCCTACAAGAGGATTTACTAAATTCTATTTGGATCCTTTGTGATTTAGTAAATCCTCCTAGTGGCAGGATTTTTTCTATAATCCAGGATTTAGGTCAAATACTGCATTTATGAAATCTAAGACTTAGGCTCCATTTGGCACGGCGGTGGCGGTCGTTAATGCGGTGGTAAAACCGTCATTCGTGAACGGACACTTAAGGAACTTCATCCACTTTTATGTTCAAGTGGATGAAGTTCCTTAGGTGGGCGTTCATGAACGATGGTTTTACCATCGCTTTCATGACCGCCACCACTATACCAAACGGAGCCTTAAGAAAGTGGTGGGACTTTGCCTAATGACAAGGAAAATTTTGGTACACTAGCATGATTCACTCATCAACAGATAAGTTGTCTTTCAATACTGTTTATTTCAGTACCCCAATCATATTTTGGATATGAATGTCTTTCCAAAGGCGGCGACAAGGAGTCCGCTGCCACCAAAATTGGTTAACTAAATTCAAGTTATAAATAATGGAGAACAAGCATTTAGCCATAAGATCGTTAATGTTGGTGATGATGTCAGTGTACATTCAAAAGGAGAGGGCGTCAAATGGATAATATGGTAAGTTTCAACTAATGAAGATTAGAATTTTCGTTGTGTTGTGGAAGTTTAAGGATAAGCCTACAACTTCGGCTTACCAGACTCACTCAGAATCTCTTCGGAATTCAACATCGTTGGCTTATACTTCATTGGGTGGGTTTAGAAAGTACCGAGTGTTAGGGTGACTGATATGTTGCAATGTCCTATTTGACTAACATATTTAGTTGTTAGTTGGTACGCGAGCAATACTACTAGATTCCAATGACAAATTGAACACACTGCAATGATTTGAAAATAATGTTCTCAAGATATTTGAGCTTCGTTCGAATGTTATATTATATCAACCGATATGGATTGGCGGATTCTTTAAAAGACAAATTTGCAATATGTTGCATTTGTCATTCTCTTGCAAGGTATAAATTGAGAAATATTTGAGAACCAGTCGACCACAATGGACATAGGGTTTGTAGTTCATTGAGTTCTCATCAACCCCAAAACAAATTCCATGGATAAATCCTCACAAATATTTATAGGACTTGAAGTGGAGTGTATGAACCATGTTTTGTACCTTCTCTTTAACAATTCGACGCACATAAGACCTTTGCACAATATTTTTCATATATCATTTCAATTGTAGTCAATGCTAACGTGTGGAAATGACTGCCACATTTTCACTTCTCAAATGTGTCCCAATGTTGCTACCATTTAGCTCTTGAATTAACTTCTCCCTTGAAAAGGCGTATTAGGGACAACAATGAATCTGCCTTCATCAAAATTTAATGGATGTGATGATCATCGATGGCTTGCTTTGATGAAACTTTTTGTCATTCCTTTGAATTCCTCGTCTTCCGCATAGAGATTTTTTACAATATTGACTAAGTGTAGCCAACCATGAGGCTCTCTTATTAAGTGCATCGGCCAATCCTTGGGAGGCTCCAAACTTGTACAAACTTTTGTAAGAAGTTGCATCATTCTGCTGTTACGAGCTGCGTGCCCGCGTATCTAGTATAATTATTTTAGTAAGTTCATGTTATAATTATGTAGGCGGCCTCGAGCACCGGGCTTAGATATTTGGAGTTTTTATTATCTTTCGTCTTATTATGTATTGTAAGCCTATATAAAGTCATTAGGGGTATTGTATGAAGTAAGAAAGAAGAAATCTATTTTCCCGTCTTTGAGTGTGAGGTCTTGGAAGCTCTCTCCTCCAACGAGCAAGCCCCGCTTAGGCAGCCGCGGTCATGGCTCCATAGTATCCCCGCCACCATCATCTCCACCTCCGGCCACCTCCGACCAAGGATCATAACAACTTGGTATCAGAGCCATCGGTCCTCTGCAGCAGGACACCGCGACGACATCGTGCTTCTTCCTCACTCGGACGGAATCTCCGTCACAACTCGCTGCCAGCAATCGCAGCAGCCCCTCCCTGATTTTCCGTCCAGCGCGACAGCCTGACGAGAACTCCCCGACTCCCCGTTCCCATCGGCTACGGCAACATCCTGGAGCAAAATGCTCCGCCCGCACGCCGCACGCCTCGTTGTCTACAAGCCATTGCCGCACGCCCCTTTGCATTGCCGCGCCTCCGACACAGACGCACCGCGCGCCGCACGACGTTGTTCTTTCCAGCGGGCTCGTGCCCATCCTGCGCAGGCACACGCTTCCCACCCGTCGTCCCGGCGCTCGACGACAGCAAACGCCTCGGCGCTGCTCTTCCCCGCTCCTCCGACGACACCCTCCTGCGACTTCTCGAGCCCCATCATCTGCCACACTGCTCTGGCCGATCCCGCATGCGGCGATATCAGAGCGCCTGATATTCCTCGAGCCATACGCCCTTTCCCTCTTATTTTAATTTCTTTTCTCGAGCCCCGCACCTGGGCAGCATTACACATAAGTTTTATTTTATTTTCCCCCTTCCCAAACACGTCAGATCCATGGATTAATTTTCCCCCTTCCTTTGACCACCTCAGCCCACTAATTAATTGACTTAATTATTTAATTCTTAATTGAGTTAATTAATTACTTGATCAATTAATTATAATGACATTGAGGTTGAGTGCCACAGATGTGGCTGCAATCGCTTCGATGCGTTCCAAGTTACAAGATCTCATGGCCTCCACGGACGCTCGCCTTCGGGACGCCGACGCACTCCTTTACCACATTCAGAATCCGACACCGCTCCGCCGACCGCTTCCTCTTCTGGCGCACTCGCCATCGCCGTTGGCCGCTGATATGCCACCACTCTTAGCGGTGATTGACCTTCTGCCATCACCTTCCGTGGTAGTACCGCCCCTCCTTAGGCCACTTTCATAAAACGCCGTGGCCGCTTTTCCGCCAGCACTTACGCTGCCTGCCCTCGCTCCGCCGACCCCGCCAGACCCGTTCCTGCCTCCGGCCACCTCACCGTCTTCAGATCCGTTCCTTCTGCCGGACGTCGCTTCCCCGACTTACTTGCTGCTGCTCGCGCTCATCACCGCCCCGCCGACCTTGCCGAAGACATTTCTTTTGGCCGCTCGTCTGTTTACCGACACCACCGCTACTCACCGCCGTCGCCGCCGCCGCCGTCGCTACGCGATCTCATGCTTTGTTCTGGCGGGAGATCAAGCTGCCAGATGATCCGGTCACCGCGTGGAGTTCGAGCTTGTGGACAAGCTCTTTTTGGAGGAAGGGTGAGATGTTACGGGCTGCGTGCCCGCGTATCTAGTATAATTATTTTAGTAAGTTCATGTTATAATTATGTAGGCGGCCTCGAGCACCGGGCTTAGATATTTGGAGTTTTTATTATCTTTCGTCTTATTATGTATTGTAAGCCTATATAAAGGCATTAGGGGTATTGTATGAAGTAAGAAAGAAGAAATCTATTTTCCCGTCTTTGAGTGTGAGGTCTTGGAAGCTCTCTCCTCCAACAAGCAAGCCCCGCTTAGGCAGCCGCGGTCATGGCTCCATAGTATCCCCGCCACCATCATCTCCACCTCCGGCCACCTCCGACCAAGGATCATAACATCTGCATAGATGTCATTGTTGATGCGCTTTTGACTACCTAAATATTTAAGTGATTCATGATTGAAATATAACTTGAATTCCTTACCAATAATGAATGCTCTCAGCGCTTAAGTGCCCTCACCATCACATAGAATTTTGTAGTCATAAGTAGACTTTTTTGGTCTAGCATCATCGAGTTTCTCATTGAAGAACACCACAGTCCATTTCTCTTGTGATAGCACTGCAACAATGCTAATTCCATTAGGATCACATTTAACCATGAAGAGCTTGTCAAAAATTAAGAAGAACTTATCATTCTGAATCTTGCTTGCTCTTTTCATGCGTCTACATATTGACTTGTTTTTCACTTTTAAGCCATTTCCTAGCTACAATACTTGAGAAACCATATGATGTTCAACATAGTTGGTTCTACCTCAATGAAGGATTCATGGTTGTGTGATTAGGACATTGACATGATTCATACATGAACTCGAACTTAAGAATATTTTATTATTGATTTTTCTTTATGATCCAAGATGTAGATTCATTGGAGATGAGAGTTTTAAAATCTTGAAAGATACATTGATTCTTAGAAGGTGAAGAGAGTTGGTGATGGAGATCGATCGCGCCTCATTCGAGCAATTTGTCATCATCGACATTTTTGGATAGTCGGACGGACAATCAGAGCCCCCGATTGCGACTAACTCGATTTTTACTATTTATATGTATTTTCTTTTAATTTTCTGAGCTTTATTTTGAGAGTTAGGTCAAGTTATTTGATCGGACAGTCATGAACATCGAATACACTTAACTTAAAGCTCCCCTTATATATATCTCTATCATGTTACAAGCTAGGTATCGAATGATTGGGACAAACGAAACTCCCGTTCAGTCACAACTGAGAAGTGCACGGTGCCGAAGCCGCTTGCCCAATATCGTCCCATGTGGTGTCAACTCCACAGGCCTTCCTCGTTGTCGCTGTTGGTGCCTATACCATCCCCGCCGCACCACCACCTCCTCTCCTCGACATGTCTCCTTCATCCTTCGCATTTGTCGCATGATTGCTTGCATTCTTTTAGGGTTAGGGCATCACACATTCGATCACTTGTAGATTCGTCCAGCGTCAGTTGGTATAAGAGCCCCAGGTTCGGGCTCTGATATGAAAAACCTAAACTCACATATGTCCCCGACATTCGACATCTGCAACCTTGTCAATAACTAACGTGTAAGAACCATTAGCAACAGTAATGGTATGTTGGTGGGAAGATGATAAAAATGATAAGAAATGTGTTTTAGAAGAAATCATGTGGTCAGTAGTTCCAGAGTACAGGACCCATGAGCGATCAATAACACTACTTGAAACATTAAAGGATATTGAACTAAGGTTCTTACAATGCTTGGCAAGGATGCAAGTGCCAGAAGGCTTACTAAGAGAATCAATAAGAGTTCGCATACTCTCTAATTCATCTTTGCTGAGAGCTAGGATGTCATGAACAATATTATCCTTGACTTCACATTAAAGCTCTTATGCAATCCCAATGTGGCTAGATTGTCCTCGTTATGTTGGATGTCTTTAAATCTTTCAGTATGATTCAGAACATGTTCTTTACCATGAATCTTGAAGCAGTTCTCCTTAGTATGGCCGAACTTTTTGTAGTAGGTGCTAGTGGTGCAACTCAGGTCGGTTCGGATCGGTTCCACTAAAAACTAAAAACCGATTCATATAGGTTTGGTTCCGACTTTTCAAAATCGGAACCGACCCATATACCCAGGGTATAGAACCAAATCCTAACCAAAAACTCGTTTTGGTTCCGGTTAGGTTCTCAGTTCCACCCACACGTCATAATATTTTTCATATAAACTTGTGTATTAGTAAACATTTCTAACTATTGTATTCATTTAAGCAAATAGTAAACACAAATATCTTGTATAAAGAAAATAATATGATCAAACCATTGTATGCTTAGAAAAGCAAAAAAATTCATACATAATCTTCTTTAATTTGCACTAACATACCCTTAGAAGAGCAAAAAAAACTCATACAATGGTGTGAACTAATTTTTGACTACAACATTATTATGCTCATATTGAAGAGACTATGAATCTGTAGGAATGGTAAAGCTTTTAGGTTTAACTTAACTTGGACTGAATTGGAAAGCTCATTGAATGAAATAAGGATCGAACGACTCCTATATTTTTGATACTTAATTTCAATAACTCGACTCTCAGGTTGGTTCTAGGTACCCGAATATAAGAACCGAGAACTGAACCGAGTGGCCAATTCTGAAATTTTTGGACACAGAACCGAACCGAGACCCATGAGAACCGACCCAAACCGCTCAGTTTGGTTCAATTCCGGTTCGGTTCTCGGTTCTTCGGTTATTTTTGCACACCCCTAGTAGGTGCACCCGGTTCTCTCGAGTGGGCCTGGAAGTAAAAGTTCTCGGTTTCACAGACTTAGTAGTCACATGAGCAAATATGTCATTGGGTTTGTCATCCATCATAACGGCCCTACGTCTCTCTTCTGCTTTGGCAATATAGAAAACTTCAGAGAGTGACTGACGTCTTTCCTTATCAAGAATTTGTACATAGATGAGATCATACTTAGAGTTTAGACTAGAAAGGAGCTCAAAGATCCTATTTCTCTCGACCAAAGTTGTTAAGGTAGAGACATCTTTGTTGCATTCGAGCTTCAGATTCTGGTACTAATTCTCAGCTCAATCCATAGCCCATTCAGGATCCTATAGTAGCCAGTAACCGATAATTTCCCCTGTTTGGTGAAAAAAGTCTTCATCTTCAAGTCATAACATGTGGCTATTTCTTACTTCATAGAATAAGTTTGTCCCGGATTTCTCTTGCAGTTTGGAAGAACATGAATTCTTGCTCACCTCGGGAGACATTGAGTTCCACAGTCATGTCATGATAAGAGAGTTTTCGACATCTCATTCCTTAAATTTAGCATCCATCTTGGCAAGGGTATCTTCTTCAATGTGATTTAATTTCATTCTTCCACTCATGGTAGTGTGGATGACTTGGGCCCATTGGAGATAGTTCTTTCCATTGAGGTAATAGTTGGGGTGGAGAACGGGAAGATCATTAGGGCTTAGTGGAGGAACAATCATGTTGGCAGAACTGACGATAGATTTATAGTGGTATGCCATTCTTATCTTGAAATAGGAAGGTTCAAGGAACTGGATCAGCAAACTAGCTATAATGATGGTTGAAGAAAGAATTCGGAAGAAGATATGCAACAAATGACAACAATAAGCAGATGGTCTTTCAAAGATCAGCAGGTCTTCAGAGATCGGATGTAGATCACAGCAGTTAGCAGAAGACCGGCATCAAAAGAATATAGGCAACAGAAGAAGATCGTCAAGTCGAGCCTTCAGTGTAAGAACATCATCGATGACGCAAATGCACTGTTACCGACTTACAGGAGGACGAACCACCGTGGCGGGTGTATGCGCGGCGAGCCCGCGGAGCGGGCGGTACCATCGGCGATACCGTGGGGGGAGAGAGCGAGCCGGGCGGCAGCATGAGAGTACCGCCCGGCGGTAGCAGCGGCGACAGCATGAGAGTACCGCCGGGCGGTAGCAGCGGCGACAGCATGGGAGGACCGCCAGGCGGCAGCTTCGGCGACAGCAGGATTGGCGCTGGCTTTGGTGATGAGCAGACTTAGTAATTTAGATTTCTGGCTATGGGTATTTTGGTCATGTATTGGGAAAGGCCTCATAGTATAAGAGGTCTTTCTAAAAACCTAATGAACATCTTTTTGATCACTTGAGTAAATTGGGGTTGCTCCTCTTCTTCTTCCTCTCTATCTCTCTCCCTATCTCTCTCTCTCCCTTTCTCGCTCTCTCTCTCTCTCTCTCTCTCCCTCTCGACGTTCCCTCCGCCGACCACCGCCGTCGACGTTACCTTCGCCGGCCGTCCGATACCTAAGCGGTATCATTGGTCCGACCTGCCGCTCCGCCCGCCGCCAAGCCGCCGGAATCTCCACGCAATGTCGGTCACAACCCGCCTCAACTCCGGCTCCACCGACGATGCAGACGACCTCCGCGCTCGCGCCGACGCCCTCGACTCCGACCTCTCCGACCTCCGGGCCGCCGTGGCCACACTCCAAACCCTCGCCCTCACCAACCAGAACAACACCGCCTCCATCCTCGCCCGCATGGACCAGTTCACGATCGCCTCGCCTGTCGCCGCGTCCTCCGCATCGGTCTGGGAGGGTGGCTCGATCCTCGGGCAACCTCCACCCCCCGCTCCCCAGCCGCCCTTAGGGCCCGATCCGCGACCGGCGGCCCCTCTGCCGGCGGCCGGCCGGCCCCCCGCTGGCATTGGAATTGCCGTCCTTCACCGGGGTGGACCCCATGGGCTGGATAGCCCGCGCCGAGCAATTTTTCGACCTCCACCTTACCCTGGAAGCCGACAAGGTGGGCACGACAGTCGTCGGTCTCTCGGGCTCCGCGTTGCACTGGGCACGGTGGCTTCGCCAGGTGCAACCCCAGATTTCCTGGGATGAGCTCAAGCACGAAATGATTCAGCGTTACGATGCGCGTTACTCCGGCTCCGCCATTGAGCGCCTCTGCAGCATACGCCAGTCCTCCGACCTCGACACGTACATTGATGAGTGCGTGGCCTTGGTCTCCCACGTTCCGGGGCTGCCTCCCGACCACTATTTGGGTTTTTTCCTGCAAGGATTGCGGCCCGCCATTCGTTCTCTCCTACGTACCCACAATCCCCGCACTGTTTCGGCTGCAATCGACCTGGCTCGCGCCGTTGAGGCGGATCTGGGCATTCGCCACCCGGCCCCGGCTCCCCACCCGCCGCCTCGGTCGGCCCCTCCGCGTGACGTGGTGCCCCGGCAGATTCAACAAGGTGGCCAGCGGCCCGGCCGCCCCACTCACCACCGTTTCTCCGATAGCGAGTACAACGACCTCCACCGCAAAGGCTTATGTTTCCAGTGCCGTCAACCGTACTCGCCCAACCATGTATGCCCGGTGAAAGAGTTTCATGCCCTATTTGGCGACGACACAGCTACAGAGGCTCTGGCCGAGGAGCTTGCACCTCACTTACCCGAGGACGCCGAACCTCTCACTGACCCGGCCGAGCCATTCCACTGCCTGGAGCTTCCGTGTTTCTCGGTCGGCGGCATCACGGGTCCGCGCACGATGAAACTCCAAGGCCGCATTCGGGACCGTGATGTTATTCTCATGATTGACAGTGGCGCGAGCCACAACTTTATCTCGGCGCACCTGGCTCGCGATCTCGCTCTTCCCCACCTTCCCTCCGCGGAATTCACGGTCTGCTTAGGGGATTGCCGCCGACGGCCGACACAGGGCCTGTGCCAAGCAATCACGCTGACCGCGGGCTCGTGTTCCATCACGGCTGACTTCTACATCTTTGAGTTAGGCGGCATTGACGCCATCTTGGGGGTTGCTTGGCTGCAAACGCTGGGCGACGTTCGTGTAAACTGGGCCAAGATGACGATGCACTTTCAACAAGGGGCGACGTCGTGCTGCCTTACGGGCGACTCCACCCTCCTCCGGACGCCAGTTTCATTCCGGGCCCTTCAACGCACTTCGGCTGTCAACTTTTCGGCTTGCCTATGGCTCTTGGCAAGTGACCCGGAGGATCCGCAGCCGTTGTCGGACGACATCCACGACATCTTGGACGAGTTTGCTGAAATCTCTGTGGCCCCGACCGGCTTACCCCCGGCCCGCCCCACAGACCATGCCATTGTACTTCAACCGGGAACATCGGCCGTGTCAGTTCGACCGTACCATTATGGCCACATCCAGAAGGACGAAATCGAACGCCTCGTGCGGGAAATGCTTTTGGGGGGCATCATTCGGCCGAGCGCAAGCCCCTTCTCTAGCCCGGTCCTCCTTGTGCGGAAGAAAGATGGTAGTTGGCGCTTCTGCGTGGACTATCGGGAGCTCAACCGGGCCACCGTCGCCGACAAATACCCGATCCCGGTCATCCAGGAGCTCTTGGACGAGCTCCATGGCGCCACCTTCTTTACTAAGCTGGATCTCCGTTCCGGCTATCATCAGATTCGCGTCCGCCCCGCGGACATCCCCAAGACGGCGTTCCGGACTCACGACAGCCATTTCGAGTTCTTGGTCATGCCGTTCGGCTTGACCAACGCCCCGGCAACCTTCCAGGCTACGATGAACAACATTTTTCGGCCGGTACTCCGCAAACATGTGCTTGTTTTTTTTTATGACATATTGGTGTATAGTTACACTTGGCAGGAACACCTCCAGCACGTCCGGGCCACCCTCCGCACCCTTCGCAGCCACAACCTCGTCCTCAACCGGAAGAAATGTTCCTTCGGCGCCCTTTCGGTTAGTTACCTGGGCCACACGATCTCGGCCGACGGTGTGGCCATGGAGGCCGACAAGGTTGCGGCGGTTCTTCACTGGCCGATGCCCACATCGGTCTGCGAGGTGCGCGGATTCCTGGGCTTGACCGGCTACTACCGCCGGTTCATTCAGGGCTATGGGACTTTAGCCCGCCCCCTCACCCAACTGCTCAAGCTTTCGGAGGAGGGCCCCTTCATCTGGTCGGCGGCGGCCATGGCCGCATTTGCAGCCTTGCAATCGGCCCTCGTGCATGGGCCGGTATTGGCTATGCCGGACTTCCACCAGCCCTTCGTGGTCGAGTGCGACGCGTCGGGCACCGGCGTCGGCGCGGTCCTTATGCAGTCCGGACGACCAATCGCCTTCTACAGCCGGGCTTTCTCCCCCACGGTTCGCAGCCGTTCGGCCTATGAAAATGAACTGATGGCCTTGGTACTGGCGGTACAGCACTGACGCCCATATCTGCTCGGTCGGTCGTCCGTGGTTCGGACGGATCACCACAGCCTCCGTTATCTCCTCCAACAGAAAATCGCTACACCGGCTCAACAAGTTTGGATCGCAAAGTTATTGGGCTACGACTTTTCGATCGAGTTCCGTTCCGGTAAGACAAACCGGGCGGCGGATGCGCTGTCTCGCCAACCGCACGCGCCCGAGTTGACCGCAATCTCGCGGCCGATCTGGGAAGAGAGTTCGGACATCCAGGAGGGCGTCGAGCAGGACCCGTACTTGTCAGCAATCAGGACGGCCCTCATCACCGATCCGGCGGCGCACCCTCCCTACTCCCTCGTTGGCGGACGACTGTTCTACCGCGGCCGCTTGGCACTTTCCGCATCCTCCGCTTGCATTCCTCGGTTGCTCGTCGAGTTCCACGCGTCCCCGACCGGCGGCCACGCCGGCGCCTTCCGGACATATCGCCGCTTGTCGGCCTCCTTGTTTTGGCCCCATATGTTCCGCCAGATTAAGGCCTACGTCGCCGAATGCCTTACATGTCAGAAGGCCAAGTATGAAGCACTGTTTCCGGGCGGCCTCCTACAACCCCTTCCGATACCGGAGCGCATTTGGGAGGACATCGCCATGGATTTCATCACCCGACTACCGCGGTCGGACGGGTTCGATTGTGTCTTGGTGGTGGTAGACCGCTTCTCAAAGTATGGCCATTTCCTTCCCCTTCGCCATCCGTACACAGCAAAGACGGTCGCGGACAGTTTCATTTCCGGCATCGTGCGCCTTCACGGGTTTCCGCGCTCCATCGTGAGCGACCGAGACCCCCTGTTCTTGAGCAGTTTTTGGACATCTCTATTCCGTCTCCAAGGAACTCAGCTTCGCATGAGCACCGCCTACCACCCGCAGTCGGACGGGCAATCGGAAGTTCTCAATCGGTGCCTTGAAACCTACTTATGGTGCTTCATTGGCGAAAGGCCGGGGACGTGGGCTAGGTGGCTCCCATGGGCGGAATATTCGTACAACACGGCTTATCACTATGCCGCCAACACCTCTCCCTTCGCAGTGGTTTACGGCCGCCCACCCCCTTCGATCGTCCGGTATCTGCCCGGCGAGTGCAATGTGGACGGCCTCGCGGTGCACTTACAAGATCGTGACACTATTTTGGACAGCTTAAAGCATCACCTTCGGCGCGCTCAGGCCAAGATGACATCCTTTGCGAACCGCAAACGCCGGGACCTCCAACTCGCAATCGGGGAGAAAGTATTCATCAAGCTGCAACCGTACCGGCAATTGTCCGTTGCTCGCCGGACGTGCCCAAAATTGGCCCCACGTTTTTTCGGCCCCTTTGAGGTGATCGGCCGCATTGGGGTGGTGGCCTACCGCCTTCGCCTCCCGGACGACAGCCGGATCCATCCCGTCTTCCACGTATCACAACTTCGGCGAGTCATCGGCGACCACCCGACCGTGGATCACATTCCCGCGGACTTGGACTATTCCAGTACCGCACCCCTATATCCGTCCGCCATCATCGATCACCGCTCGTCTCACTCTGGGACGCACTTCCCTGAGGAAGTCCGGGTAGCGTGGCGCCACCGGCCCCAGACCGAAAGCACGTGGCTACTTCGCAACGACTTCCGCCGTCAATTTCCAGACTACTGCCTTGAGGACAAGGCCAATTTCCCAGACGGCGGCATTGTTACCGACTTACAGGAGGACGAACCACCGTGGCGGGTGTATGCGCGGCGAGCCCGCGGAGCGAGCGGTACCACCGACGATACCGTGGGGGGCGAGAGCGAGGCGGGCGGCAGCATGAGAGTACAGCCGTGCAGTAGCAGCGGCGACAGCATGAGAGTACCGCCGGGCGGTAGCAGCGGCGACAGCATGGGAGGACCTCCAGGCGGTAGCTTCGGCGACAGCAGGATTGGCGCTGGCTTTGGTGATGAGCAGGCTTAGTAATTTAGATTTCTGGCTATGGGTATTTTGGTCATGTATTGGGAAAGGCCTCATAGTATAAGAGGTCTTTCTAAAAACCTAATGAGCATCTTTTTGATCACTTGAGTAAATTGGGGCTGCTACCCTTCTTCTTCCTCTCTATCTCTCTCCCTATCTCTCTATCTCCCTTTCTCGCTCTCTCTCTCTCTCCCTCTCGACGTTCCCTCCGCCGACCACCGCCGTCGACGTTACCTTCGCCGGCCGTCCGATACCTAAGCGGTATCATGCACACTAGCTGCAAGTGGAAGGAGATCATCGATCACATAGATGCACACTAGCCGCAAGTGGAAGAAGATCATCGATCACACATATGTGATGGCACGTCGAGATCGACGAGTCTGGGACGGAAGAATTCATTGATTATATCCTCCGTCGAGATTATCAAGTCGAGCCTCCCAGAGATACGTAGTCGAGCCTCTGTCGATCACGCAGATAGAGCACAGTTGTAATGAAGGCCACCGCTGAAGAGGAAGTTAGGGCATGATTCCTATTTTTCCTACGATGCCATGTAGGAAATGACAATTGCTTACTATTTCATTATCATAAGGAGTATATATACATGAGGAGAGCATATACCTAAGAAGACCTAAAAGCCCTCGAAAATTAAAAGGTCGAACTGATTAATTACAGACCAATTACCTAATTAATACATGAATTGATATCTACAACATGAAATTTTAGTGATGTGTACTTCCACTCTCTCATTCTTAAGTTTTCTCCAAAATTCTTTCCCGTCAGTCTATTAGTTAAAGATGGACTCTTTGTCAGTTAAATATGGTGGTTGGAGGGGTGGGGATATTTGGTTTTTGATACAATTATATGAGATGGATGTTAAATGGTGGTTGGGAAGTATTGTCAGTACCGAAAAGATAGATTCTTTGACACATAAAGTCGATCACAAATTGTTTAGTGGTGTTGATGATTATGTATATTGTCATAAATATCATTTTATATTCATCTTCTGATTAATAGAATTGAAGTAGGGTAGGCTACGTGGGTGCGCGACTAACATGCAACCCTAGGTGAAATGTCGGGGAAACAACTTGACAACCCTAAACTACTATATGCAAGGTGCGAGATCCGACGGCGAATTCAAATTAAGCAATAAATAGTAAAATCACACGTAGATAATTTTAGCATAAGACAAATAGTTTCTTTGGGGAAACCAACAATGATTTTCCTCCGTGTGGAGGGCCAAAGCGAGAGCGCGCGACGAATAAACCTTGCAAATCACAAAATAATCTAAAACAAACAACTACTATTCCAGAGATCCAAGCAAACATGAAATCGTAACACCATATATTAATATTGAGAATTAAAGTTCCATACAACAAATAAATACTCACAGTATATGGGGGTTGCCGTAGGAGTGGAGATCCGGCAAGGTACGACGATGCGATGGCGGGATTTGAGGTTACGGGGCTAGATCTGAGTGGAGGTGGCTGTTTTGGAAGGTGGGGGATTGGTTTTAAGTGGATCCGGGTGGAGGGACAGATTTCAGATGGGGGAAGGGGGCTGGATGGAAACAAGTGGTTGTAGGTGGGGTTTCAAGGAAGGGGAGACAATGGATTTGGGGGCGTTGGGTTGTAGAGGAGAGGGAGAGGAGGAGGCGGTGGCTGTTGGGATTTGGGTGGGGTGGCGGCTGGGCTGCTGGACAGCAGGAAGGCGGCGGCTGGGTGGCTGGACAGAAGGAAGGCGGCGGCTGGGTGGCTGGACAGCAGGAAGGAGCGGCGGCTGGAGGGCAGCAGGGGTGGCGTGTAGGAAAACGAAGAACTTAGGTCTCCAAAGTGGAGGCCTACTATATATATACCATAAATCCAAGATAATTACAAATAAGCCAAACACCAAAATATACAAATACACAGGTAAAAATAACTCCAATACTCCCCCTCAAGGTGGAGCAAAGATGTCAATCATGCCCAGCTTGGAAATGGTCAAATCTGATCGAGTCGGACCAACAGCTTTAGTGAAGGCGTCAGCAAGCTGGTCGGTAGAGGGTACGTAAATAGGAAGAATAGTCCCGGTACGAACGTGATCTCGCAGAAAATGAACATCCATCTCAATATGCTTGGTGCGCTCATGTAGCACCGAGTCCTGAGTAAGAAGGAGAGCAGATTTATTATCACAGTAGAGAGTCGAGCCAGTAGTGAGGGATAGGCCGAGTTCAGTCAGCAGCGATCGTAGCCAAACCAACTCAGTAACGCCATGGGCCATAGCTCGGTACTCGGATTCAGCTGACGAGCGAGATACAATAGGTTGTTTCTTACTCCGCCAGGAGATAAGATGATCACCATGGAAAACACAGAGACCAGATGTGGAGCGCCGATCGGTCAGAGAGCCAGCAAAATCAGCATCAGTGAAGCATGAGAGACTGGAGGTACTATCGGTCCGATAGAACAGCCCAAGTCCAGGAGAGCGCTTAAGATAGCGAAGAACACGACGAGCAGCCTCTAGATGAGAAGTCCTGGGAGAATGCATAAACTGACTCAAAACGCTGACTGAGAAACTGATGTCCGGCCTAGTATTGGTCAGGTAGATCAAGCGACCAACCAGGCGCTGGTACTGAGAGGGGTCCGGTAGAGGATCACCAGATTCAGCATGAAGACGATGGTTGGTATCCATAGGTGTACTCGCAGGACGACACCCAAGTAGACCCGTGTCCCGAAGAAGGTCTAAGGTGTACTTGCGCTGCGATATGGAGATTCCTTTCTGAGAGCGAGCAACTTCAATCCCAAGGAAGTAACGGAGGGGTCCCAGGTCTTTCACCTCAAAGACTGAGCGTAATGTAGCTTTTACCTCAGAGATGCCAGAGGAGTCATCCCCGGTGAGAATAATGTCGTCAACATAGACCAAGACAATGGCACGACGACCCTCTGGAGTGGCACGAATGAAACAAGTGTGATCTGCACGGCACTGAGTGAAGCCGGACTGGAGGATAACTGAGCTGAACCGTTCAAACCAGGCACGCGGAGACTGCTTTAAGCCGTACAAAGATTTGTGCAGTCGACATACTCTCCCTGAATACTCCCCCTTAAGGGCAAACCCTGGAGGAGGAGCCATATAAACCTCCTCCTGTAAATCTCCATGCAGGAAAGCATTTTTGACATCGAGCTGGTGGAGCGGCCACGCCCGAGAAGCAGCAAGCGAGAGAAGAAGGCGGACACTGGTCAATTTAGCCACAGGAGCAAACGTGGCGCCAAACTCGTCGGGAGCCTGAGTAAAGCCCTTGGCCACCAAACGAGCCTTATATCGGTCAATTGCTCCATCAGCAGAGTACTTCACAGTATAGACCCATTTGCACCCAACTGCGCGTTTTCCGGCAGGAAGAGGAACCAGAGACCATGTCCCAGTACGATGGAGAGCAGACATCTCCTCCTCCATGGCCTGAACCCACCGTGGGTCAAGGAGAGCCTCAGCGGTCGAAGCAGGTAGGCGAACAGAATCAGCAGCAGCAACAAAAGCCTGGTAAGATGGTGAGAAACGCTGGTAGGAAACAACACTAGCCAATGGGTGCTCCGTAACGGGAGGGCGAGCACAAGCACGCTTACCCTTGCGCAGGGCAATAGGTAAGTCAACAGAAGTAGTAGAGAGAGACTCAAGAGAGGTACCTGTGACCGGAAGGGGCTGCTGATCCGGGACTGGAGGAGAAGTGGGTGTACGCTGGCGGCGAGAGTAAGTCAGCAGGACAGGCGGAGCGGCAGGTGGATCAGGGACTGGGGAAGGCGGAACAACCGGAAGAGGTTGCACAACGGTAGGAAGAATATGTGAAGACAAATGGGTTGAGAAGAAGGGAATCTCCTCATGAAATGTTACATCCATGGAGTAAATAACTCGTCGCAACTGAGGGTCATAACATCGGTAACCCTTAGTGGTAGTGGAGTAGCCGAGGAAAAGACAACGGATGGCCTTGTCGTCGAGTTTAGTCCGAGAAGGGCGACGGTCCTGGACAAAACACACACAACCGAAGACGCGGAGGGGAATGGGAAAGGCGGAGACGGAGGGATGGATGAGGCTGTAGGGGGTAACACCACCTAAGGGACGAGAGGGAGTCCTATTAATAAGGAAAGTTGCTGTAAGAAGGGCAGCACTCCAATAGGACTTGGGAACATTCATTCCCCGAAGAAGACAACGAACAGAGTCCAAAAGGTGGCGGTTTTTTCGTTCAGCTACCCCATTCTGCTCGGGGGTACCAGGACACGAAAATTGGTGGAGAGTGCCTTCATCCCGGAGGAAGTGATCAAAAGAACGAGAAGAATATTCACCCCCATTGTCGGAGCGAAGAATGTGAACAGGTGTGCCATGCTGAGTCTGTATCATACGAGAAAATTGAGAATAAACAGATAAGACCTCAGATTTATTTTTTAGGAGATAAACCCATAAGCAACGAGAATAGTCATCTATAAAAGTCACAAAGTAAGAGAAACCATCAAATGATATAACAGGGCCAGGGCCCCACACATCAGAATGAACTAATTCAAAACAAGAGGTAGCACGACTAACAGAAGGAACATATGTGCTACGTGTGTGCTTCGACAGTTCACATACATCACAACGAAAAGGAAAAACAAAGGACACATCTGGACAGACAGACACCATCCGCTGAGGGCTAGCATGGCCGAGACGTGCGTGCCAAAGCGAGCTGGATGACAAAACATGTGACACTGCAGAAGAGGTAGTCGGACAGATGTCGGTGGTGGTGGTCGCAGCAGTGGAAGAAGGTAGCTCCAGGTAGTACATTCCACTCTTCTCATATCCCGTACCAATAGTCCTCCCGGATCTCAGGTCCTGAAAAACACAACGATCAGAAAAGAAAGTTACTGAGCAGTTTAAAGACCGAGTAATACTACTAACAGAGATGAGGTTGAGAGCCAACTGAGGTACAAGGAGAACAGAGTCAAGAGAGAAAGAGGAGGAGAGAGGGACGGTGCCACGGCTGAGGACAGGGGTAACTGAGCCATCAGCGAGGCGCACATCCCGGTGGGAACATGGGACAACCTGAAGCAGACGGGAAGACGTACCAGTCATGTGGTCAGTTGCTCCAGAATCAATCACCCAGGGTGACGAATCCTGATCAACCGTTGCCACGGAGCAAGCAAACGGAGTACCTGATGAAGAAGAGACCGTGGAAGCAGAGGCAGTAGTGGAAGGCTGAGACTGCTTGAACTGCTGAAACTGCTGAAACTGGGCCATCATCTGACTGAACTCAGAGGAGTTGGCACCCAAAGTGTGCTCAACTGACTCGGAAGACTCGGCAGAAGCAACAGTGTGTCTGGGGACACCACCAGGACTGGGACGCTCAGAGCCCTTCAGGTGGGGGTATAGCTGATAGCAGCGACTACGGTCATGATACAGGCGTCCACAGTGAGAGCAAGGGCCAGGAGGGCCCGCAGAGCCACGACCACCAGGAGAGACACGACCGCCAGAACGACCACCCCGGTTTCGAGAGCCGGAGGTGGGAGGCCGATAAGAGGCAGCAAGGGCCATCTGTTCAGTAGGGAGAGAAGAGGTTGTACGGACGCCAGAAAGACTAGATTGCCTCTGCATACGCTTCTCATGCTCTGCAACAATGGAGTAGGTCTCAAGAAGATCAGGCAAAGGAGACATACCCACAATCTGAGCACGGGTAGACTCAAATTCGGGGTGAAGCCCCATCAAGAACTGATATGTTTCCCGTCGCTGTCGCTGTTTCCGAATAAGAGCAATATCATTGGTAGACTCCAGGTCGCTAAGAGGCTCAAGATCGTTTAGCTCAAGAAAACGATCCTGAAGGTAAGTGAAGTATTCCTGAACAGAACGCTCCCCCTGAGTGGCGGAAGCGATGTCCTGAAAGATGCCGAAGATCTGGGCATCAACCCGCGTATGACCAAAGGTGCGCTGGAGGGCAGACCATAGTTCGGAGATATCCTCAAAACGCATAAACTGACTGAAGATGCGAGGCTCCATCGAGCACTGAATCCATCCAAGAACCATGTATTTTTCGGTCGACCACTTGACCAACTCCTCCTTTTTGTCATCCTTGTCGGTCGGTTTGGGCACAGAGGGGCCGCCGGTCAGCCATGAAAGCTTATTCCGACCGGCGAGAGCAACCTTCATCGAGGTCGCCCACGAAGGGTAGTTTTTCTCATTGAGGAGAATGCTAGTGATCCGTCCCGTAGAGGATCCATAGGTGTCCTTGGACTCCATGAAGAAAGAAGATCCCTCCCGCAAAGGAGATCGGGGACCGAAGGAAGAAGAAGGGGCTGGCGCGTTGGAGGAGACGACACGGAGCCGGCGGCAGAAGGGGCCGGCAGCGGCAGCAGGAGGCGAGAACAGCCCCGGGAAAGACGAAGGAGTGCCGAAGAACTGCGAGTAGAGGAGATCGGCGCTGGACGCACGAAGAGCAGCGGCAGCAGGAACAGGAACTGGACGCACGAAGAGCTGCCGAAGATGCGTCGAACAGGAGCCACGAAGGAGATCGGCGCTGGACGCCGAAGTAGCGTCGAACAGGAGTCGAACAGGAGCGCTGAAGAAGCGTCGAACAGGAGTCGAAGAAGCGTCGAAGAGCAGTCGAACAGCCGCACGAAGAAGCGTCGAACGGCGGCAGGAGGACTGTCGAAGGAGGCGGCAGCACGAAGAAGCGGCAGCAGGAGCGCCGAATAAACGAAGGGCTGTCGACGTCGAAGGCAGGGAAGACGCGAGGCTGCGGCACGACGCGAGGAAGCGAGGCGGAGCCCTAGACGGAGGCGCGGTTTAGCTCTGATACCATATAGGAAAACGAAGAACTTAGGTCTCCAAAGTGGAGGCCTACTATATTATACCATAAATCCAAGATAATTACAAATAAGCCAAACACCAAAATATACAAATACACAGGTAAAAATAACTCCAATATGGCGGTGGAAGGATTTGAGGGTGGAGGAAGGTGGATAAGGGTTAGGGTTACCTTTGGGGAGCGGGAGAGGGCTTAGGAGTCGTCACCTAGGGTTCCACGGAGTCGGCACCGTGGAGGGATCGCTGAAATCCGGGATTCACAATCTCCAAATTCTGCAATCAAGAAGACGGCTGCCCTCCTACTTCTATTTATAATAAAAAGAAACTAGGACATCCCACCATCAATGACTATGATTGGTCGGAGATGGGGTAACCCAATTACATCAAAATAAAAGTCAAAATAACAATATAATATATGAAATCGCGTCGTAACGACGGGCCAGACGCATTCGTGGAGTCGGATCATCGATCAGGGTACGCCATATATGGTAAATAGCCAATCGGCCCCGAACGGGCCCAAAACTTGTCCTTCGCTGTGGGTCCGCTGATGCGATGTTCGGCAAGTGCACCGGTCGCGCAAGTAATAAATGTTGGGAATAGGATCCCCGAGTGTCGGTCTCTTGAGGAATGCAGGTTGGGTGAACGAATCACGTTGTGTGACAATTATTACACAAGCGAAAACAAACACAGACAGTGGGGTTTTGATTTGGTTTCCTACTGATTACAACAATAAAAGAAATGCGGGTCGAAATCACCGCTTCGCAAGGTGAGATGGGTGCAGCGGCCGCGATGCCGAGCTTCGTGAGGCGGATGGACGGTACGCATGCGAATGAAGTGATTACTAGTGTGGAGAGTGAGGGTCGCAAACACCTCTCCACAAATCGCCGTTAGCTCTTGCTAACGCGAATCGAACACGATGAGTGCGTGAGTGAGTGAGTGGAGGTGAGACGTATCACAAACAAATACTGAAGAACAGAGAAGAAACAACCATTGCATTTAAACTAAACATCATGATATTCAAGTTTAAATGATTCAAAGAAGTACAACAAAGGGGGGAGGAAGAAATCAACCAATGGACGAAGACTAGCGGCCGTTCACGGCCGGAATGGTAGTATGTCAAGCTACCTCCGGACTCGGGCGGACTGTGCTTCCGGCGTTGAGAGACTGTCACGACCTCTCCACGTGCTTCCGTCGTCTTCTACCTCAGGATGACTATTCTTTTCACCGGACCGAACTGGAGATGGCTTGCTTGAGTGCTTGCGGAGGGCGGAGAATGCTCCCGGACGATGGAGGATTGCTTAGAATGGCTGGAGATGACTTCCCCTTGCGGAGAAGATGAGGTGGAGGTGGCTGGAAGTGGAAAACGGCGGCGTACGGTCTGTAAATCGCGCTCCCGGAACCCCCGTTATCCCTAATCTGCGGATCAGGACCTTATATAGGCGCTGGAATAAATACTGCGCACGGTCATTGGCGCACGACCAGTGGTCGTGCGCGCTGGAGTTCTGTGATCGTGCGCCTACCTGGGTTGAGCCTGCAAAGTAAGAAATTTATAAAATACCATGTTCGCACGACCAGTGGCGCACGACCGGTGGTCGTGCGCACTATCGTAGGCGGTCGTGCGCACTGTCCGAAACAGAACTCATAAAATTGATGTTAAGTGCGCACGAACAGTGGCGCACGACTGGTGGTCGTGCGCACTATCGTAGGTGGTCGTGCGCACTACCCGAGACAGAACTCGAAAAATAGGGTTAAGTGCACACGATCAGCGGCGCACGACCAGTGGTCGTGCGCAATAGAACCAGTGATCGTGCGCAGTATACCTGTACAGAATTGTACCGGGAACACCTGCACGACTCCTGTTCCAGCACAACCACGAATCCAGCCACTGAAAGTGGCACCTAAAATGCATGAAAACTACTAGAGATGCAGAACGTGAAATAACACCAAAAACGGGCCTAGAGGTGCACTTAGCATGGAGTATCAAATATGAGTGAAAACATGTCTAAAGTGAAGTGCATAGACTAGAAAATCGGCCCAGATGAGTCCATAAATGTGTATATATTTGAGACTCATCATCCGCGTTTCCATTCCACATCATTCTCCCCGGCTTGAAAGAATTCATCTCCTGATGAATAGAAATCGGAATTCTCTCGGGTATGCCAGACAAGACTCGATGAGGTCCATCAGAGGTCGTCCAAGTATCGTCGATGATAAAATATCATCGCCAATGGTACTCCTGTGTCTGACTGTCTAGCGCGGCTATGCATGCATGAGCTACGATATCAATAATGCTCTCTATAATCCACTGATGTGCTGGAAGTCTCGGAACGATCACTGGTGCAGACGGTGAAGCCATAGGCGACTGACCCAAAGTCAGGTGGGGCTCAGAAATGGACTGGGTGCAGGACTGAGGATGTGGAGGTGTAGACTCTAAAGGATGTAGGGGTGTAGGATCAAGAGGATCTCCACGAAATGAGTCTACATGCTCGTGAGACTTGTAGTACGACGTTAAGTCCTCAACATTAAATATGAGACGGATACTCATGCTTGTCGGGATATCAAGATCATAGATATTTGCTCTGATCTGTTTCATGATTATGTAGGGATCCATTCGCCTAACGCTCAAGCTTTTAGCAGGCCTCCCACGAAGCCTCACAGCGCGGATTCTCACCATCACCTGCTCACTTTCATGAAATACCTGCTCTTGCCAACGAACATCCGCATGTGATTTATAAGATTTATTACCATTATTGATTCTCCGCCGGACCGACTCATGACACATGCAAACAATGAACAAATAACTCAACAGACACATGCAAATGATGAAGAAATGACTCAATAGACTCATGTCAATGATGCAAATGATGAAGAAATGACTCAATAGACTCATGTCAATGATGCAAATGATGAAGAAATGACTTAATAGATTCATGCCAATGATGCAAATGAAACACGACAGACACAAAATGCTCTTTATGGGGCAGTCTGACTATGACCTGGAAATTTATAAAATGAGGTGGCCTATCAGGAGGCTCTCTCGGTGGAGTGTAGAAAAACTCATTCAGTGTGCGACGAGTGTCCAGGTGACCGCGTGAGACATCAACACTCAAAGAGGAGCTCATAAGTTGCCAAATATCTTTTGGGGATTGTGACGCATCAGGGGGCTTATTGGGAGGTATGCATGAAAATTCATCGCGGATGCGACGATCACCTGAGTGGATATCAGAAACACCGACGATAGGATGTGACTCAAGAGTGTGGTGAGTACCCCTGGAAAGAACTCATTTGGTGGGTCAGCAGGCGGTGTCCCAAAATTCATCAAGAGTGCGATGGGTCATAAGGTAGACTCTCGAAATATCGGGAGTATGCTCAACGGTACTTAAGGAAAGCCCTAAATACTTGATGCTCCACTCAAGATCCATTCTCTGGGGTAAGATAAGAGACGATAATGGAAGATACATCAATAACTCGATACTCATCTATGAGTGGCTCACCTGAATCTCATCCTCACCAGGACATGGTGGTTCATCAGGAGGCTCAACAGGGGCTCGTCATAGAACCCGTCGACAAGTTCATGATCCTCCAGATGAGTACCATCGTAAGGGGTAGTGTCCCCATAAATAGGTGAGATAGACACTACGACACCAGGCTTTTGGCACTTGGTCGTGATGTGGCTCGGGACAATGACAAGGGGATGGTGACATAGACCTACTCTCAAGAATGGATCTGTAGGTGCGGGGTCAAGAGATGAGTCTATGGTTGGGGTACTAACTAACCCAGGGCATGACAGAAGAATGGGTGTAGGTGAGTGATGCATCACTATAGAATCAATAGGTCGCTCAGACTCACTCTCAGTCGGGGTCACCAGAGAAGAGTCAGAAACAAAAGACAAATCACTCACCGGATTAAGCACCTCACTGAGGTGAGAGAAATTCGTATCAGGTATCGTTTCTGTCGTGTCTGACAGGACAATGGTAGGCATCGTGGTGATCTCGGTATGTGAGGGACTCGTACTGCGGATGTCAAGGTATGAATCTAATCTACCAGCTCTTGTGGATCTCAAGGACTGTTCATGATGAAGGGCAAGCTGATATGTCTGCTCAAGGGACTGCGAGCCGTGATAAGCCAACTCAGTACGTATGTCAGATCAAAGTCCAGACCAAAATCAGGAAGTGGTCATAGCTGGCTCCTCTCGGATATCACTCCTCACAACTAACTCATCAGAACAATCCATGTACTCAGCGACAGACGTGGATCCTTACTGAAGGGATAATAATTGCTCGAGCAAGCGACTCCGATAATAATTGCTCGAGCAAGCGACTCCGATACAATGGAGTCAAATACCTCTGACACAACATACGCTTCATATCCACCAAACTAGTGATGCGATGAAGACGATCTCGCTCGCGGGTCCTCTCAATGCTAGACCAATACGCTCTCACCTGATCTAGAAGCCTAAGTTTCGCAAACTTGATGCGCCGTTCACCGAATAACTCAAAATGATCAAGGTAATATTCCATATCCACAAGTCAATAACTGAAAGACTCGGGACTCGATGAGCCTTCAAAAGAAGGAGCATCAGTACGAAACTGCCACTCGAGATCTCTCTCAAAATCATCCCTCAGGTAATCGAGTCGCGTTGAAGGATTAGCACGACCCACTCGCGTGCAGGAATATGAACGACGACAATCATCATACTGAACGTCTTTAGCATAGTGGGATCGTGTCGGCGGATTAACACGATCTATGGAAGAGGTGTGCTGCGATCGAGAATAATCATCGTAGTAACGTGAGGATCTCTCAGAAGGGGCTCTATGGGATCGGGTGTAAATAGAATCGGGATCCCCAAATAGAGGAGAGGGACGACGACGATAACTAGCCATAGATGAACCTAAAGACTCTATATGACTTACCACTACATATATAAATGTGGCCCAAACCTTGGGCTCTGATACCAACTGATGTAGGGTAGGCTACGTGGGTGCGCGACTGACATGCAACCCTAGGTGAAATGTCGGGGAAACAACTTGAGAACCCTAAACTACTATATGCAAGATGCGAGATCCGACGGCGAATTCAAATTAAGCAATAAATAGTCAAATCACACGTAGATAATTTTAGCATAAGATAAATAATTTCTTTAGGCAAACAAACAATGGTTTTCCTCTGCGTGGAGGGTCAAAGAGAGAGCGCGCGGCGAATAAACCATGCAAATCACAAAATAATCTAAAGCAAACAACTACTATTCTAGAGATCCAAGCAAACATGAAATCGTAACACCATATATTAATATTGAGAACTAAAGTTCCATACAACAAATAAATACTCACAAAATATGGGGTTGCGTAGGAGAGGAGATCCGGCAAGGTACGACGATGCGGTGCCTGGATTCGAGGTTACGGGGCTAGATCTGAGTGGAAGTGGCTGTTTTGGAAGGTGGGGGACTGGTTTTAAGTGGATCCGGGTGGAGGGACAGATTTCGGATGGGGGAAGGGGGCTGGATGGAAACATGTGGCTGTAGGTGGGGTTTCAAGGAAGGGGCGGCAATGGATTTGGGAGCGTTGGGCTGTAGAGGAGAGGGAGAGGAGGAGGTGGCTGTTGGGATTGGGGTGGGGTGGCAGCTGGGCTGCTGGACATTAGGAAGGCGGCGGCTGGGTGGCTGGACAGAAGGAAGGCGGCGGCTGGGTGGCTGGACAGCAGGAAGGAGCGGCGGCTGGAGGGTAGCAGGGGTGGCAGTGGAAGGATTTGAGGGTGGAGGAAGGTGGTTAAGGGTTAGGGTTACCTTTGGGGAGCGGGAGCGGGCCTAGGAGTCGTCACCTAGGATTCCACGGAGTCGGCACCGTGGAGGGATCGCTGGAATCCGGGATTCACAATCTCCAAATTCTGCAATCAAGAAGACGGCTGCCCTCCTACTTCTGTTTATAATAAAAAGAAACCAGGGCATCCGACCATCAGCGGCTATGATTGGTCGGAGATGGGGTAGCCCGATTACATCAAAATAACAGCCAAAATAATAATATAATATATGAAATCGTGTCGGAACGACGGGCCGGACGCATTCATGGAGTCGGATCATCGATCCGGGTACGCCATATATGGTAAGTAGCCAATCAGCCCCGAACGGGCCCAAAACTCGTCCTCCGCTCCATTCCGCATCAAGAATTCATGGTGTTGGGATATATAAAACACTCATAATATTTGTGTTACTATAGTCAAACAACACCTGTAGTTAATTGCATACTCTAGTTCTGTTTAATTGATATGGCTTAGCTTTTTTTTTCTTGTTAATTAACGATCATAACTTTTCTTGTTATAAAACACTCATAACTTCTTTTTTTCTTGTTAATTGATATGGTCAAACTTTTTTTTCCTTGTTAAACTATTTTTAACGTACTC
The DNA here is from genome assembly GCA_033032865.1 of Dactylorhiza incarnata. Classification (NCBI taxonomy): domain Eukaryota; kingdom Viridiplantae; phylum Streptophyta; class Magnoliopsida; order Asparagales; family Orchidaceae; genus Dactylorhiza; species Dactylorhiza incarnata. The sequence continues at coordinate 2,555,935 of JAWHQI010000061.1, read as the reverse complement.
CTTACCTTCCTACTTTTGCTAGGGGCTTGACATACATGGTCGTATATATGTGAATGAGCAAGGGATTAATGCACAGGTATGTAACATTTTAGGCTTGTTTTTTTAATTTAATTTGTGTAGTATCTGCTTAGAATTTTCTAGTTTAACCATAACTCTAGTTCTTCTTGTTAATTAACGATTTGCATTTCTCATATAGTTAGATAAACGTAGATTCCTATAGATATGTCCGTCGAAGTGCTTCAAATTTTATGGTATAATTAATTACCTTTACTCTATATTGTTATGCTCAGAGTATTATTATGGGGTATTACTTGTATATAGAAATTTGGATATTTGTATGTTTCTTATTATGTCATCATGCAGCTCTAGATAGTCATATTTGATCAATGAAGAGATCATACTTTGAACTCTATTCTATTATATTCTAGACCTTAATTCAAGTAATAGTTTATTTTTTAATCAAGAAATAACTTGATCAGCTTCTCCTTCTGCTGTTTAAATGTCTAGTCATGTTATCCTCTAGGTTATGCTGGCATGTGCACTAAATTTACTGTAGCAAAATGAATATTTGAAGTTTTTTTTTAATCTGATAACATATGAATGCCTAGCCATCGTCCATCTTGGTTTTTTTGTTTGTATTTCCAAATTTAATTTTTATTGGTGTTTTTAAAAGAAAATGAATTATCATGAATGCAGTACAGTGGTCCAAATGCAGATGCTCTAGCTTATGCAGATTGGCTTAAAGAAGATCCTAGATTTTCTGATATTTTTATTCAGACTTCACCTGCTTTATATGGCCATGCATTTCCCAGATTGAAAATGCGGTATAAACCTTCACTTGTACAGGCAAGCATTATTTACTACTTTCTGTTATTTGCCTTGCAGTTCGATAATAATAGAGAGTTATTATGCATGAACTGACCTAGTCAATTTTATGTATTTGTTTGATTTTCCGCTAGATCATTTTTCTCATTTCATTATTATTATACTTGTAAACAAGAAAGATTTTTATTGCTACCAACATCCCGGCGCGACAGTATATTCTCCGTTCGTCGTCCCCGTACAAATCCACCGGCGAGTAAAATTATCATGCTTTTAAAATATCTTGAAAGACTCCCCCCCCCCCCCCCCCCCAATGAAGAGCAAGAAAGATTTTCCCCCCAATGACACAAAAATATCTTGAATCAAATTATGTGAGCATGCTTTTAAAATAACATTTTATATTAAATATAATTTATGTTCTATGCATGCTTTTCTATAAAAGTACTTGAAACATAAATGTATGTTCTATTACGTGATCTTAAACTGAATCTTCTTTCCAATTTCAAAATCATTAACCTATAGAGATTTTTGGATTTCGGCTTGCATTTGGAATTGAGATGTCTCATATCTTCTTTTCTTCTCATTCTTAGTTAAGTAGATTCTTAAGCACATTATAATGATTCGAGTTCCTACTAACGAGCATAGGTGTTCTAGTGTCTCTCGGTCACATACACAGACTCGTATCTACTAATCTTTGTATGAGGTGTCACTCCCAAACTTGAGGCTCATAAGGTCTGTTAAGCCATATGAGTAAGATAGCGTGCCTTTATCTATCACGAGAGAAATCTTGATCGTTCCCTCTACTTTTCTTCTATTGGTGGTCGGCATGAACATAGAAAAGAATAACTGCTTAATGACACTAATTTAAATTTAGTGTTTCATTAATCTTTTACTTTCATATTAATGGTCTGCAAGACTTCTTAAGATTCACATTATACATCATCTTAAATTACACATTTAATCACCCTTACTGTCTATGTCTTGTCTTGGTATTACTAATGTTATTGCGATGAATCTGTCATAATATGATTTTCTTTTTACATCAATCTCTAATTATTAAATTCCCTATTCCATGTACTTATATTCTTCCTACTTGTTTACACGTGTGCGCAGGAGGAATTCTTAAAGTGTTTTGTATATCTTAACATAAATTGTTCATAATATGGCGATAAATGATACATTCATAGTCTACTAATTTCACATTTCTAAAGGTACGATTTTCATGTATTAACATTTATCAAATTTCTTCGTACCAAGGTAGATTGCATAACTGCAACTATATACGTTTATCTACGTGATATGTCTAACCAAAGAGAAGTATAATTTCTTATATTCTAATATATGATGTTTGTATTATCACAACAAGATTAAATTATGATCTACAATTCCCGTCTATACCTAGGATGCGTTATACAAAATTGCATGTTGGTATCATAGCCCTATAAATATTGTACAACATGTCAACACATAAGGGAAAATACATGATTTGAACTATGTGGTATGTCTAGCCAAAAGAAATCGAATTTCTTACATCGGTGCAGCGACGTTCATAGATGCGGCGAGGCAATCTTATTTCTCTGGATCCTACAAAAAACTTCTTCCTCGCTTCTAGGGTTACACTAAAATTCCAATAGCCTTAATTAGATGAAGGGAAAAATATACAACCATAAAATAAAATTCATAAAGGACTACCACATACCTTTGTCAAACACGGTTTACCCTTCAACGAAGTTGGATTGGAAATTAAGCCGCCTCCAATTCATTTCCTACAGTGCGGCATGAAATCTAACTCAATCGGAAGCCAGAAATATAATTTGCATGCTAAAGAAATAATTTTTGGATACATCTTCTTCCGGAAGGAAAGATTCGCCTGCTATCTGGCCAAAACGGCAAGAGGAGATCGACAGCTTGCCGGAGTAGGGGTTTACCTTTGATTTGGAAGAGGGAATGAGACGTAAATTCTCTCGATCACTAGAGAAAAGGGGCGCACGACTTCTGGAATCTCTGCAGGAGGGAAAACAAAGTCCCTAATATCTGAAATTGTTCATGGTGGGGAGGAGAAGCCATAGAAATATCGTAAAATGATTCCTTGTGGTTACCTGGCGCAATCGATGACTGGGGAAAGGTTTTCGTGGGTCGGGAGAACCAATTGCAGCGTCGTCCATCCTCCTCGTGTAGGAGAGGGAAGGCGTCAAGGGTTTCTGTAGAAGGAATCGGGAAGTTTTGCACCTCCCTGTGTCGACAAACAGGAGCGACGAACCGCGTTGTCGTCCGACTTCAACATCGGGAGGGAGAGCCTTAATTTCTCTTGCTCGGGTCGTGAGAGGGGAGATAAGAGGGGGAACGGCGTAAGCGTGGCTCTCAATTACCAAATAAATCGTGGAGTGGGGGGGGGGAGAGAAACCGTGGCTCACGATTTTGCTTGAGGGGGGAAATAAATCCTTCCTTCTAATTACCAATTATGTCACTACCAATAAAACCTTCTAAATTAGTACGTTACACCCTCACGAATTCCATAATCACGCCGACCTCGATCATATGACATCGTCGACGGCAATGACTCGCGGTCCGACCCTGCAACTAAATTATAAGGCATTTTAATAATTTTGGATGTTAAAAATCTCCCCTCCTAATAAAATTTGTGCCCTCGAAAATTATAATCATACTTGGGTTAAAAAGAAAGGCATATTCTTCATTACTCCGAACTTCATCTTCTTTTTCTCATGAATATTCAGGTCTACCACAGTTCATCCATAGGACTTTCACAAAACGGATCTCTTTGTCCCTAAGCTTCTGAATCCTCGAGTCCACAATCCTGACTGGCTTTATATTGATACTAATATTTGATTCAACTGGTGCATCCTCAGTACAGATCACCTAACTGGGGTCTCTAGCTGCTCTCCTCAGATAGGAGACGTGGAATACATCATGTAATCCACTCATTTCCTCAGGTAAGGCTAACATGTAAGGAACCTCACTGATGCGTTCAAGTACTTCGAATGGACTAATGAACCTATGACTCAATTTCTTCATTCGCTTAATTCTTGAGACACCCTTAACTGGTCTGACCTTCAGGTAAGCAAAATCTCCAATGCTGAATTCCACTGTTCTATGCAGCAGATCGTAATATTTAGCTTGTCTATCTTGGGTTATCTTCATACGCTCTTGGATGAGCTTGACTCGTGTTGTGGTCTTGTCAATCCATGATTCTTTATTAGTAATACTCTTTTCACTCTCAGTTCAACATAACGGTGTCCGACAATGTCTACCAAGGGGCCATACCGATACTTGCATGGAATCTATTATTGTAATATTCTACCAACGTGACGCATTTCCCTCACTAATGCACAAGATGAGTAAGAGTCGAGTGGAGGTTTTGCAAGAGTTTATGTCGGGTCAACAAACTTGTATCAATGAGTATTGATGGCAGCGAACAAGGAAAAGCGGGAACCTGGCTCCGATATCAAGTTTGTTATGTGCTTCTTTTTTGCTGCGGAGGAAATTTGTCGGATGGAGAGACGGAGATCGCGAGGACATTAGGGATACAAGGGAGTCGTCCTCACCCGAAGGTGGACGAAGGAGAAGAGGGGGAAAGAGGGAGAAGTATTACTCAACCCTAACCTTAGAGGGAGGAGAGGAAGAGAGAACTAGAGATAGGAAAACATTTCATAATACTCATTTGCTTCATTTTCATTCAATGACTAAAGGGGTCTATATTTAGAAAATACATGACACTTTTTGCGATTAGGATCACATACTCGGACCGACTAACATACATGAAATATAATACACAACATGAATTATAAAGATACAAGACACGACATAAAAATAAAGATACAACATTCGTCGACACAACATAAAATAAAGACGTAACATAATAAAGAACAACTATTGTGGGCCCATAACATAATATTGAATTGTAATACTTGTGCCAAAGTATCCCATGACTTACTGGGTCTTATTCACTTATGCATTTACTTTCTTGCATGTGTTCTACATTTTTTGTTCCCTTAATAGATATCTACTTGATCGTGATTGTTGTGTCATATTATTTATAATTTCAATTATTGCAAGTCATGTTGTCGGATTAAGTTTGAAGGTGCTGCAACTTTTTTCAGTTTGAAGGAGGCACGGCTCACCTTCCTGTGTTAGACTCTACTATGAGAGCTACCCCGTTGACTCCAGCTGAATGGAAAAACAGATTGCAGATGTCAAGTAATGTTGAGGAGCTATCAAACAAAATAACGGGGTCAAATCATGATAGAAGGTTTCTACTCCTCGATGTGAGAAATGGTAATGGAGCTCAATTTCAGATTTCTTACTAAAATCATATTCTGTCTTCAAACGTGAATGTCAAATGTTAACCATGTTTGTTTTTTCCAAAGAAATAATGCTACTTTTTATATTTTTTAATTTATAAATTTATTATCATGGGAACACGATAGGATGTCCTTTTGCATACATATTCCTATGTTATGCTTCTGAACAATAGCATACAGGTATGCATGGAGGTATTGTATGTACGCGGACAAATTCTTTTACATGCATATTTTGGAACAATCCAGCCCACAATATGTGAGGAATTGTTTTTTCCTCTGACTAACTCATACTATGTTGAACGTCATAATTTTACCATATTATTTTGAGATGACATAGGAGAACTTCTCAGTGGATCTCCTCCTGATTGTACTATCATCCGAGCATGCTTAACCGAGGAGTTCATCACTGAACTTCACCACGTACTCTTAAAAGTTGCATAAAATATTTGGGGCCCAAACAATTACTTATAACTCAATATTTTTCCTCCAATTCCAATATGGGTTGTGGGATTTAGTTTTTCATGTGGGGTTACTTGTGCTATAAGAGGAAGTGTGCTTTCATGCACACCTTTTCTCCTAGAGGTCTATCAGGAGCCATTCCTTGTATGAGCATCACCTTCCCGTAGGCACGCCAACTTTCGTTTAGTTCAACCCTGAACCACATATAAATTCAAGATATCCGACTCTAACATCATTTGTAACAACTCTGCCCACAATATGTGAGGTGTTGGTTTGGCTCAGCTTAGCCCATGTTAAGCTGAAACTCACCATTTTATTCTTTTTTGAGGTGTGCTATGAGAACTTTCCCGTAGCCACCAATCCTTGTTGTACTCTCATTCGAGCATGCTTAAATGCATAGTTCATAACTGAACTCAATTCTCATCAAATATGGGATGTTACATATGTTGCGCTGATGTGTTGTTGTTAATTTCATTAAATTTAACCATATCTTTTACAATTTTTATTTGTGTTTGTGCAAGCATACCTCTTATTGACTTAGACCATAAAATATAAATATTAATACAATTTCCACTCAGAAAAATATTCAAATATTTCACCTAAATGATTTACAGATGAGAAAAGAGAAGGATAAAAAATAAGTAAGGTTCTTTGAATTTATGAACAAGACATGACTCCACACTTGCGAGTATATTGAACCTAAAGGGATTCTGAGCTTCTCATTTGCCAAATAATGATGAATACTTGGTTTGACTTGTAAACAAACCCAAGTAACTTTCCTGGATGTTTGAATTGTTAGAATTATGTTTTTATAAAATTTCACTAAAATAAAATCAATAGACCCTTTTGAAACATTGGGAATTAGTCCCAAATACTGTATAAACCTTAAGTCAACCGTCGACACCCTGACATGTGACAGCTGGAGGGTGATCAAGGAGAATAAAACGTGGTAAATTCACATGTGGTTATCTGAAGAGAGATAGCATGTGTTGAACAACGATTAAAATTATTGGTTCCATCATTTGGTTGGGTGTAGTTTGTTAATATCAACTTTATGCTCCACAAACCTTCTTAAAACTCCTCCAAAAGTAATAATTCCAATTGGACACAAATTAGTGAAATAAAGCAATCATCATCTTCAACACATGCTTCTTACCTACAAGCAGCCAACTGAAACCCAAGCAGGAATTGAAGGTAAAATGCATGGATAGTAAAAATCCATGCCAACTGAAACCCTAATCATTCCTTCACTTATCCTTTTGTAATTTTTCTACACATCCACGATGATACTCTCTCAATAAGAACTTTGCGAATTCCTACTATATGAAACTAGGGATATCGCTGATGTAAAAGAATAGAGCGAGCTCCTGCTTGGTCAGGTGAACAACGCCGTTGATCGTAGGTCCATTCTGTGGCTCTAGGTGTGAATAAATTTCATCTAAAGGACCAATTCACCGAAGGAGACGAAGAACAATAGGGACAGTAAATGAGTGCTCCTCCATATGAATTGGAAAGTTTAACCTGGATTGTGACTTTCTGTTCCGGAAAAGTTTACCCTGTACCAACACCTTGTTCTTTGAAATCCAAAAGAAAATATAGAAAACCTTTGGATTCAAGACTGTTTTAATATTCTTTTGTTGGATTGTTTAGTTGCTCCGTTACCCGACATTTCCTTCTTAGGATCTTCAAGAACTTATTATCAAACACCGAGGAGTTTAAAAATTTTGTATTATTAATTCCATTTAATTGTACTAAAAGATTCAGATATTGATTACTGATATATATACTTAATATAGCTAGTTAATTGTTGATTATGTAAGAAAGCTAAAGGACACGAAGTAGATTTTTGGGAAGCTATCTAATTTATCGTTCCATTCAAGAAAGCAGCTTTCCAGCTTTCATAACCTGGATTTTGTCTCAGCCATTTCTCCAAACACCCTTAAGTTACTTCTGCTATTCAACAGAAACAGAATAGGAAGCAAAAAACCCACGCCACATGGAGCCTAATCTACTAATTGAAACATGGGCTTTGCTTGACAATTTGTTGCTTTTCATAATTTTTGCATACAAATATTCCGATTCTGATACAAACCTAATTTAAGATTGAGGAAAGATGGACGGTAGTTCCCCAAGCCGTAGTTCGAACAGGGAGTGACGGCAGTATTCTGTAGAGTGGCAGAATTATACGAGGGAAAGGGAAGAGATAACACACAACACAAACATTCAATTCATTCATCATAATCTTCACGACACATTACATGGGTATATATACTCTTACATCCACAAGAACATAGCCTTAATCAGGAGCAGTTACTAATTGATTGACCCATAACTGCTATTAACTGATGCTTAGCCGCAACCATACAATAGTTGTAGGCAACGACTTTGTTGCTCCCTTAATATTCAAAATCCAATACACAATACTTAGGTATGTATCATATTTCCACTCGGCGATCGCCGAGCAGTTACCTGCTAGACAGGATCGGCGATCGTTGAATGGTTACCTTCTAGGCGGAATCGGAGATCGCCGAGCGGTTACCTGCTAGGTGGGATCAACGATCACCGAGCGGTTACCTGCTAGGTGGTTTCGGTGATCGCCAGGTATTTACCTGCTAGATCACACACCACACAAATACTACCGTATGTGGTTACAACTAGTGCCGACGGTTACACGTGATACAGTTACTGCTACGTCAGCATATAACACAATTCAAATTAAACAGAACAGGATTGTAACAATACCCACTCCTTCAAAGATCCTTGCCCTCAATGATCAAAGGACCACAACCCTCTCTTCCTCCTGGTGTGATCATTCCAGGTAGCCTCCTCCGTGCTCATGATCTGTATGGGCTTAAGGAATGAATCTAAAATGCATGGCTTCATGTCAAGGTAGTCGGAGGGAAAGTAACCTCCCTGTTTTTTGCCCTTAAATAGGATCCGTTTCCTACTCCAGGACTCTCGCAGGTCGCCGAGGTGACGGAATTTGCAGCTTGTTCTTTTATACCAATTCTTGGATGCTTCCAAGATGGGCATGTGTAGTTGTGCCTCTCACAGCACCCACCACTGGCCTTACCCTGTATAAACGACTTGTGCTTTTAAACGGTGAGGCTTCTTTAGAACTTTAACAGCTGAATCACGGTGGCCAATTCGGAAATAATTTCTATTTGTTATGATTACTGTAACAACTCTATTTTAGAAATGATAATAATAATAACAAATTATTATTTCTTTTCCTTTTTCCTTAACCGCACCCCAGCCTTCCCTAATCAAATCCCGAGCAGCCCCCCCTGTTAAATCCCGCTCCCGCTCGGCTAGGGTTCCCGCAGCCCCGATCCCGTCTCCCGCTCTCATCTCCCGCTCCCGTCTCAAGTGCGCAGCCCGACGTCTCCCCCTCCTGCTTCTCCATCTCAGGCCGACGGAAGTTCCGCCTCTTCCGTAAGCCGCAACCGCCAACTCCTCTGCCATCCGACGCCTCCTGCTTCTCTCCATCAGGCCGACGGAGGAGCTTCCTCTAATAGCCGGTGGTGGCGCCTGCTTCTCCTGCCGTGGACGACGATTCCTTCTCCGTTGCAGCAGTTATGCTCTCTCCTCCAAGGGCCGACAGCCCTAATTTTCCTCTCCTCCTTGGATTTCGATCTCGCCTAGGGTTTTGCTCGAACCCTCCTCCGCTTAGATTTTGGACTCGGATTCGGCTCCTTGAGCCCGATCTTGTCTTCCTTGGGTAAGAACCTTCCTCCTCCACCCTTGATTTCAGAATTTTGGTAAACCCTAACGATTTATTCGTACCCCCTTTTTGCATTTCAGATTTTGGTGCATTTCCAAATCGCCAAATCCTTAGGTTTTCGTGCCCCCGGTGCCGTTCGTCGCTCCAATTGGCGGGATCTCTCTAAAGCCCTCTCCGAATTAGGGTTTCCGCAACCTAAGCGTCGCCAAGTCTCCGTCTCCGCGTGGAATCTCTTCTCCCCTCACTTTCGAGGAGGTAAAATTTGCTAAATCCTCGTTGTTTAATTTCCTCGTCGTAGAAATGCTTGTGTTTGCGTAGAGAGTTGTTCAATGTCAATTTCATCGTTCTTAAACAGGTTTAAAATATGATTTCTGATTATTGCTCGCGCTACTTGGCCGCCTCCGCCAGCTTCAGCTTATTTAAGGCAAGTAGAGATCCCTCTCTCTTGCAAGCATTGAATTTACTTCGCCTGTCTGTTCTTATGATTTTGTGACTTCATTTTTGAATTCATGTTTCATCAAACAAATTTAGATCTTAAATACCTGATTGGACTTGTTAATAAATTGAGATTTCACGCGTTGGAAATGACACGAATTTGAGGACATGAATGATGTTATTTTGATTAGTCGCCTAGATGAATGAATTCCTTATTTGATGGATAATTCAAGGAATACTAGATTTTTGAGTATGCGTAATAAGCGTCATGATAATAATAGTAATGATATCTGGTTAGCAAATATATGATCGGTATTTTTCTATCATGTTCGGATCGTATATATGTTCGCTTAGAAGATAATCGTGTCTTGAAATGGATCAACCTAAATGAATTGCTTGGTATCCTATAAAATAATGTACAGTAATCTTGTTACTCGTGAATACTTGAATCCGCAAGTTTCAAACTCTCTTTCGAGTTCTCTGAGTCATCGAATCCTGTTTCTTATACCTGTTTGGTTGAAAGACTTGGATAAAGTCTATTTCTTGATTTGATGTTCTTCTTCAGCGTGAGTCTGTTCCAATTAGAATCGCCAATCTATGAATCTTGTAATCTCATTAATAACACAAGTAAACCTTGAAAGGTAGGGTTTAACTGACGCATCTCCTTGACTTGGGTTCCCTCTTGAATCCCTAATGGGAACAAAGAACCGGTCATAGCGAGCATTAAATTTCGGAATCTTCTGAATCTGTACTTGAATCTGTCTGAATCATGAATCCTGCGCGTCAAACAAAAATACCTACACTTTCACTTGTTACAACTTATGTTATTACATGATCATCTTTGTATGCCTTACTCCTGAATCTCTGACAAGTCTTGAATCTGAATTTGAATCCTTTTGAATCATGAATCCTTCAGTTCATTAATGTGATAAGCAATCATTGAAAGGTAGTGTTAAATTGATGTGACGCCTTGAATCGAGTTTCCGCTTACCTTGTAACGGGAACCAATAATGTTATAGCAAGCTCAATTACTTTGATAAGCCTTGCTATTAGACTCCTGCTAGAATCTCGTGCATCAGATAAAAACACTTGCACCTTTCAATGATTACAACTATTGACATTTCGTGACTGAATCTATGTTATGCTTCGGAGTAGTCTAATAATTCTAATTATTTCTACTTCTCTTGCTTACTGTTGCCTTGCTAGCCTTGCTTCTGATAAAACTGGTACTCATACATTGTTGTTTCCCTTGCTAGTTTGTAATTTACCTTGCTAATGTTATCAATGTTCTGAGGCTTTTCCTTTTTGTTTTGGATTTGCCTTAGTGTTCGTGCCTGCGCTGCCTGCTCTCCGAGGCCGTTCTGCGTCAAGCTTCAGGTTTTGTGTTTTTGTTTCATTTCCTTACAGTCAGATATTCTTTTATGTAGTAATTACGATCAGCCATTTTCTCCTGTTTCATGGACAACTGCTAGAATAAATATTATATGTACTAGAATTAGACATGTTTGCATGTTCATTCATCTGAGATGATCACTGCATAAAAACCTATTTCAAAACTTGTATTAAGATGTTTTATTCAAAAATGCATGTGCACCTGTTTCAAACTAGCATATTTTAAAGCTTCCGCAACAAAACAAGTTATTTATTAGTATCTCTGGTTGCGCCTTAGCAGGCATGGTTTTCCTTCCACCCATGCCTGTGGCATCACGGCCCGCCCGAAGCGCGCTCTGACTCTTGTCGAGACGGGTCGTGACAATTACTCCTTTCGACATTTCCTGATTCGGACTGTTGTGCCCCGATTGTTGGATCTAGGACAGGATGAGTGGCTTCCCAGCATCCTTACGTCATCGGAAAATTGGTCGCCCCCCCCCCCCTAAGGAATTCGAATCCATGTTGTTGGTGATTTTCCACCCAAACTGGTTGGGAGGAAGAGCAAGCAATCTCATATCTCGCCACTACTGTTGCGAGTGGTATGAAGTCGAGGTTGGAGTAATGTTGTCGAGCCTTCATCGGGACTGAAGGGGATGAAGATGCAGACTCACGGTGCACACCGCGCACTGATATCATGCCGCGAAGCTCCTCTATCATCCTTGATTGTGCCTGATACATTCCCGCATCATTTCCTTCACTTCTTCGATTTCCCGTCGCAGTGTCTGGTACTCAACTCCGTCGTCTTCCATTGCAGCGGCGGATGAAGGTTCGGTGGCCCTAATACCACTGATACGAACCTAATTTAGATCGAGGACAAGTAAGTGGTAGTTCCCCTAAAGTCGTAGCTTGATCAAGGAGTGACAGAGATATTCTGTGGAGTGGTAGAATTACAGAACGAGGGAAATGGAAGAGATAACACATAACACAAACATTCAATTCATTCATCATATTCTTCATGATACATTACATGGGTATATATACCCTCACAACCACAAGGACATAGCCTTAAGCGGGAACAATTACTAATTAATTGATCGATAACTGCTATTAGCTAATACTTAGCAATAGTCATACAGTTGATGTAGGCAACGGCTTTGTCGGTTCCTTAATATTCAAAATCCAATACACGATACTTAGGTATGTATCATAATTCTACTCGGCGATCGCCGAGCGGTTACCTGCTAGACTGGATCGGTGAATGCCGAGCGGTTACTTGCTAGACGAGATCGGCGATCGCCGAGCGATTACCTTCTAGGCGGGATCGACAATCACCGAGCGGTTACCTTCTAGGACTGATCGCCGAGCGGTTACCTTCTAGGCGGGATTGGCGCTCGCCGAGCGGTTACCTTCTAGGCGGGATCGGCGATCGCCGAGCGGTTACCTTCTAGGCGGAATCGGCGATCGTCGAGCGGTTATCTGCTAGGCGGGTTTGGCGATCGTCGAGAAGTTACTGCTGGGAGGGTTCGGCGATCGTCGAGTGGTTACCTGCTAGATTACACACCACACGAATACTACCGCCCGCTGTTACAACTAGCGTCTGCAGTCATACACGATACAATAACGTCCACTGCCGCCTAAAACACAATTCAAGTAAACAGAAAAGGATCGTAACGGATAAGTTTGCAAACTCTTCATTGTGTATCCCACAGTTCTTTGCATCGCTATTCAACCATTTATGCTTGAGCAGTGGTGAATTTATTTTATACAGGGTAGAAGGCAAATAAGTATTGCTAAATGGCTGAATTTTCCACAAACTTTCATCCTTCAATTATTCAATTGGTCTCTATTGTTCTTTCATTCTGTTTTTGTACTTTCTAGTTGAATGCATCTGATGATTGCAACATTTATCTGAAGTATTATGCTATCATCATAATACTACTTGCGCTGCCCACATTTCATTTCTAAGCCAGGACTTCTCAGTTTTCTTATTTTTTGATTTTGCATGAACAACGATTACTGCATGGTTCTACTTCTGATTTTTAAACGCACCGATGTTGTTTCTTTGGTCTTGAGAACTGCTTGTATTTATTTTTATAATTTGAACACCCCTGAAGCTATGTTTTTTCCTTTCTTGATGCGATGGTATCATTTTTCTGAATGCAGGCTATGAATGGGATGCCGGCCATTTTCAAGGTGCTGAACGGCCTGAAGTGGATAGTTTCAGATACACCAATGTTGGGCTTTCAAGTCATGAGGTATTATGATATTCAGGTCGCGGGGAGTTGAAGTAAAATCACATTAGTAAAATAGATGAGATTAGTTTTCTGTACTTATGAAATTGTTACTTTTTTTAGTTGTTAAAACACCATGTAGTCATTGTAGTGTAATACTATTTGTAGGGAATCAGAAGGACAGAATATTTAAATATTTTGAAATATTCTTAATCTCAATTATTCTATTACATGTACAAGAGGTCTTTTATATAGAACAAAGGAGAAGAAAATAAAAAGGAATAGACAATGTGGGACTAAAGAAGCTTAAGAGAGAGAAGGCCCAATGGGCCATTATACATGAGCTTTCTTATGTTCTAACACTCCCCCGCAAGCTAGAGCATACAAGTCGTAGGCACCAAGCTTTGAAATGCACTGTCGGTATAGTGAGCGAGGTAAAGTTTTATTGAGAACATCAGAGACTTGATCAGCAGCAGGAGCATGCCGTAAACACAATTTTCGAAGTTGAACCTTTTCCCGAACAAAGTGACAGTCAACTTCGATATGTTTGGTACGCTGAAACACCGGATTTTCAGCAATATGGATAGCAACTTGGCTATCACAAAAGAGAGTGGCCGGAGACGGAAGTTGGACTCCTAAATCAGTGAGGAGACTCTCTAGCCAGGTGAGTTCGGAAACGGTAGCATTCATGCAGCGATACTCGGCTTCGGCAGATGAACGAGCGACCACAATTTGCTTCTTGCTTCGCCAAGTAATCAGATTTCCGCCAAAATAAGTACAGTAACCGCTTGTTAATCGTCGATCATCGAGGGATCCAGCATAATCAGCATCACAGTATGCAACGAGAGATAGAGACGTGGTGGGCTTGCACACCAGGCCTTGTCCAAGAGCATTCTTCAAATATCTAAGAATATGTTCAACCGCCTGAAGATGGGAGGTCCGAGGAGCATGCATGAAGCGACTTACCACACCGACTGCAATGAAGATGTCAGGTCGTGTGACAGTAAAATAGATAAGTTTGCCCACGAGGCGCCCATAATACTATGGATTAGGAAGGAGCTGATCAAAGTCTGAGCTATGAGCACTCAGTTGATGATTTGCTTCCATATGTGTATCCACAGGCTTACACCCAGAGTGGCCTGCATCATGAAGAAGATCAAGACAGTATTTCCGCTGAGATAGAACCAAACCATCTGGTCACCGAACAATCTCAATCCCTAAGAAGTACCGTAGCCGGCCTAGGTCTTTAGTGTGGAATTGAGAGGCAAGTTGTTTCTTGATCTGAATAATGTCAGATAGTTCATCACCCGTGACAAGAATGTCATCAACGTGGACTAAAAAAATAACAGTTCCGGAGGGACGTCGATGGGTAAACAAGGAGAAGTCTGCCGAGCTTCGGGTAAAACCACATTCACGAACCATCCGACTAAACTTATCAAACCATGCCCACAGAGACTATTTGAGGCCGTATAGGGATTTCTTGAGATGACAGACTAGGAACTCTCCCGTGGTTGTATAACCAGGAGGTTGTTGCATAAAAACAGTCTCCAAAAGGTCACCATTAAAGAAAGCATTCTTGATGTCGAGCTGGTGCAGCGGCCAATGTCGATGGACAACAAGAGAGATGAGGAGACAAACAGTGTTGAGTTTGGCAACTGGAGAGAAGGTCTCCTCATAATCACCTTATAATCAAGACCATATTGTTGAGTGAATCCGCGCGCGAAAAGGCGTGATTTAAGGCGGTCAAGCCGCCCATCGGGATGATACTTTACGGAGAAGATCCACTTACAACCAACCACAGAATGGTTAGGGGGAGAGGAACAAGGTCCCATGTGTTATTTTCCCAGAGAGCAGCCATTTCCTCATCCATGGCCGCCCGCCAACAGGGATGCTGAAGAGCTTCCTGCACAAAAGAGGGAAGGGAAATAGAAGACAAGGAGACCGCAAACCCGTGCAGATCAGAGGAGAGACGATGCAAAGGGACGTAGTTAGAGAGAGGATGCGCAGTGGTGGGTGTGGTTCGATCAACAGGCGGCGGAGGATCTGTGGTAGTCAGGGGCTGTTGCGGGGCAGCAGATCGAGGATATTGGTCGATGGTGAGGAGGTGGTGTTGGGAGTAACGGTGGTAAAGAGGAGGTGGTATGACAAGAGGACATGGGAGATCCGGAGGGGGTGTCACCGTGGGGACGCTGGTATGGAAGGACTGATGTTCGAGGAACGTAACGTCTGTGGATGTGACCATCTTACGAGCAGAGGGAGAATAACAAACATAGTTTTTTTTAGTGCGGGAATACCCGACAAAGATGTAACGAGTGGTTCGAGGGGCTTATTTATCAACAGGAGGTCCCAGATGATGAATGAAGCAGACGCAACCAAAAACCCATGGAGTTAAGGGAAATGGGTCGCGCTCAGGAAATAAATGGTATAAGGGGCTCGTAAAGTTGAGGACCGAGGAGGGAAGGCGGTTGATGAGATAACAAGCAGTGGAGATAGCGAAATTCCAATAGGATGTAGGGACCTGCATCTGGAAGAAGAGAGACCGGTCTACTTCGAGAAGGTGACGATTTTTGATCTCAGCGACACCAATTTGCTGAGGAGTATAAGCACATGAGGTTTGATAGATAATTCCCAAAGAGTTGCACAACTGTTGAAAGGCATGGGCGGTGTATTCACGGGCAATGACAGTGCGAAGAAGCTTTATTGTGCGGGGAAATTGAGTATTGGTCACAGTAGTGAAGGAGCTGAAAATAGAGAGGAGCTCAGAACGATCGCGCATCAATTATAACCAAGTCATGCGAGACTAATCATCAATAAAGGTAACGAAGTAGCGATAACCAATGATGCTTGCTGTTTTATAGGGTCCCCGGATATCAGAATGCACTAAATCAAAAAGAGCAATACTCTGATTACAACTAGGAGGAAAGACAGAGTGATGTTGGTTTCCATAAATACATGACTCGCAATTAAAAGAAGAAAAATGATAATCCGGAAGAACCTTTTGGAGGATTGGAAGAGGGGCATGACCAAGACGTTGATGCCAGTCAACAGAGCTGACGGGGGAAAGGGCAGGAGCAGGGAGATCCAAGATGTAAAGCCCGTTAGACAGCCGTCCACTACCAATGATAGTCCGTGTCTGTCGATCCTGCACAACAAAAGAGGAAGAGGAGAATGTAATGAGACAATCATGATCATGGGTTAGACAGCTAACATAGAGGATATTAAAATGAGAGCCAGGAACACGTAGAACAGATTTCAGGGAGAGAGATGGAGTGAGCATCATATGACCAGAACCAGTAACATGAGTAGTGTCGCCATTGGCTACGGTGATGAACTTTGGACAAGGAGAGTCCAAATACTGAGTGGGCTGCTGAGGAGTGATGTGGTTGGTGGCACCAAAGTCCAGAATCCAGGAAGGACAATGGGAGATACAGGAGATACCTTCATGGGATACGGAAGCACCAGATGTAGAAGGATGGGAGAGCAGTCCGCGAATATGCTGGAGTTCACCCCGTAAGGTGTCAATTTCAGAGCTGGAAGTGGTCGAGGTGGCCCCAAGACTAGGGGAGGTCCGCAGCATAGAGGAGAAGGATGTTGTGGAGGAAAGCCATGTTTCCTAAAGCAGGCTACTTCTGTGTGTTCCTCTCGTCCACAGAATGTGCAAAGACGGGAATACCGTCCCTTAGAGCGATGGCTGCTAGCACACCCACCACCTCGGGAACTGGAGCGGGCACCCCGAGGGTGGAACGGCGGTGGCTTGTGATCCGAGCCGCGATGATGAAGGACCGGAGAAGGGAGCGGAAGGACAGGAGGTGGTGTCACCTTGAGCAACATTGAGCAGACATCAGAAAGGGTAGGAATGGTAGGAGAGGAGAGAATGTTGGCTCGGACACTGTGGAGATGAGGAGGAATCCGAGCCATCATTAAGGCGATACCGACAATGTCCTTCTGAGCCCGTTGAGCCGCTAAGTCCTGAGTGGGGGGTTAATGTTGTATCCAGGCTTCAACGAGAGTTTTAGACTGAGCGACATATGAGGTGAGATTGCCATGTCCCGGGTCAAGTTGCTGAAGAGCAAGAAAGATGTCAAACAAGTGTTGGATGCTATCTTTGTCGGAGTAGAGAGAGCGGAGCTCACCCCACGTAGATTTGGCAGTCTCATGATACATTGTCATCCGATACGGTTCACCATCCATGGAGTTGAGGAGCCAAGATTGGACGCAGGCATCATCGCGAAGCCAGTGCTCGGTGGGCACAACAGAAGAGGTGTGAGTAAGATGGTGGAGGAGACCTTTAGTCTGCAAGACCCTACGGACGATGTGGACCCATTCCACAAAATTCTTCTTGCCGGCAAGGGAGATAGTAGTGATCCAGAGTTCATCCCGAGAATCAGAGACAGGGGGCGGAGCAAGGGCCGGAAGAGAGGAGGAAGTCGGGGCAGCAGTCGTTCCCATTTTCCAATGGACAGGCGACTGGAGAACAGACTTACTGACAGGAGAGCAGACCGCGCGAGCAACCTAATGAAGACCGGCGAGCAGACTTGATGCAGACCGGCGAGCAGATTGCGCAGACCGACGAGCAGACCACGCGGGTAGCTAAACAATGTGGTCAGGCGAACCACGCGCAGACCGGCGAACAACAAATAGGCTCAAGCCGGTGAGCCGGACGAGCAGGCGATCAGCCACGCTGGCTGAAGCAGGAAGGAGAGAAGAGCGGCTAGATTGCTCGGCGAGAAGCGCGGTCACAACGATCAATTCGGGCAAGAGGAGCGGTCTCGGCGACGGAAAGGGGAGCGGTCTCAGCGATCAATCGGCCGAGAAGGGCGGTCTCGGCGTCCTCAGCGAGGAGTTTGCACGAGAAGAGATCGGGCGGGCGGCGTTGGTGGGGCCGGCTAGGAGCAGAGACACTCCTATAAAGTAGCAGCAGGGGACAGGATGAGAGGAGGAAGACGGGAGCAGGCAGAGGTGCGGTCAACCAAGGAGAGACCGCCAGGTCGCAGGCAGGCAGAAAGAAACGGACACGGTCCGGCCGGGAGCAAGGACATCAACCGAAAAAAAAGAGCAGAGGATCGCAACCTGCTCTGATACCATGTAGGAAACCATAAGGAGGACATCATATTTAAATATTCTGAAATGTTATTAATCTCAATTATTCTATTACATGTACAAGAGGTACTTTATATAGAACAAAGGAGAAGGAAATAAAAAGGAATAGACAATAGACAATGTGAGACTAAAGAAGCTTAAGAGAGAGAAGTCCCAATGTGCCATTTATACATGGGCTTTCTTATGTTCTAACACTATTCATGACAACAATGAACTAGAACTTTAAGTTTCACCAGCCTTCCCATATTGACAATCCAATTTTATTATTCATAAAATATGTTCTTGATGTATTATTAGTATTTTCACTCTCCTTTCTACCACTTCTAGGAACTGTGCAAAAAACAACTTACATACTAGAGTTAGCAACACATGCAACACTTGAAAAAAAAAAAATTGAACATCAAAGAAAAAGTGGGGGTTTTGTTTGAGCAAAAGTTGATATGAAATGTTTTATATGCATGAATATTTTTTGATCTGATTTGCGGTAAATTTTATGTCATAGTTAATTTTACTCACAAGTGCGTTCCAAAAACAACATATTAAATTTGCAAAGTGTACTTTGCAAGCATTCTAAATCCATCCAACCACACAACTGCTAATAATGTAGCAAGACTTGATGAAGAATCGGGTAGAAAAGTCCAGCTACCTTGAACCAGTGTCTCCCTTCGAGATTTCATGTGTGTTCCTGAGGGTTGTATCTCCCACTGAGACTATAAGCCAACGTACCTATAACCGAGAAAGAGAAGTAAATATATCAACCGTAGTGAGGCTTAAACACCGATCACAGGTAAACCAACACTTAAGCCTAAATCCACAAGTGGGTTGGCTGAAGTCAGTCAATGAACTACCCCTATAATCTTGTGGTCGTTTGTAGATTTGATTGATTAACTCGAGCAATATTTTTATAAACTCGCAAGCTTAAGTCTCTATTTTGGACGGCCTTGACGGTATGAAAAGAGGTGGTATGAAACCAGTGGTGGGATTAGAGCTGTTAGAAAAGCTGTGGTGAGAAAAACAGTGGTGCGAAAAGCAGTAGAAGCTGTGGAATTTTGACCTATGGAAAAGAGAAGCGTGAAAATTCCGAAAGCTCTTTTTAGCTTTTTTGAAAGTGGAAGAGCTCTCTACTTTCCAAAAAGTCCCGAAAGTACTTTTTGTCACAAGTATTTTTTACTGGTAAACCAAACACTTCTAAAACAGCGATGGCGCCACCACTGTCCCAAACAGAGCCTAAATCATAGATATCAATGAGGGTTCTCGTCATCTTGCAACATTTTATCGGATAAAGCCTTTGTAAACATATCTTCCAACTTCTTACTTGGATGCAAAAAAAGGAGTATACATAGTTTTAGTATGGTCTTTCTATCTTAGAAAATGACAATAATATTAATACGTTTATGTTGGAATGTATTGATTTTTAATTGAATAATGCTATTACAAAGGTAAACACTCCTTTATATATGAGTAGAGAGTTACATGGGAAATAAGAGTAAAAGGAAATACAAGTAAAAATAGATACGATACTAAATGCTAACACTCCCCCCTCCCAAGTTCGGCGTGTACTATTTATCATGCCTAACTTGGTAATGATCTTTCCGAAAGCGCTCACACTCAATCATTTAGTGAGAACATCGGTCAGTTGTCGGTCAGAAGGAACAAACGGTGTACATACCGTTTGATAGGACGGCTCACCGATCCCAGTGGGACACAGCATTCAGAGGGCATCTTGCCTTGGCCGGTATCGGCTCCGCCTATCAGGGCCGCGGCCCCCACACCCCAACCCGTCTCCAGGACCAGTTTAATCCTGGCGGGTTGTTGGGGCGGGGATTCGATCCCCCGCCCCTTGACAAGGCCCTGTGTTGAAAGGGCCTTGTCAAGGGGGCGGGGGATCGAATCCCCGCCCCAACAACCCGCCAGGATTAAACTGGTCCTGGAGACGGGTTGGGGTGTGGGGGCTGCGGCCCTGATAGGCGGAGCCGATACCGGCCAAGGCAAGATGCCCTCTGAATGCTGGGTCCCACTGGGATCGGTGAGCTGTCCTATCATAAAAGTGGCTCAGTTGGTGATGAGCCCTGTGTTGAAAGGGCCTTGTCAAGGGGGCGGGGGATCGAATCCCCGCCCCAACAACCCGCCAGGATTAAACTGGTCCTGGAGACGGGTTGGGGTGTGGGGGCCGCGGCCCTGATAGGCGGAGCCGATACCGGCCAAGGCAAGATGCCCTCTGAATGCTGGGTCCCACTGGGATCGGTGAGTCGTCCTATCACCGTTCCTCTCACGATATTTT
Source organism: Dactylorhiza incarnata (assembly GCA_033032865.1). Taxonomy (NCBI): domain Eukaryota; kingdom Viridiplantae; phylum Streptophyta; class Magnoliopsida; order Asparagales; family Orchidaceae; genus Dactylorhiza; species Dactylorhiza incarnata. The sequence goes on along the minus strand of JAWHQI010000061.1, from coordinate 2,535,193 downwards.
CTTTGATAAAATGTCTGTCAATTTCAATGTGTTTGGTGTGATCGTGTTGAATAGGATTGTGTGGAATACTGATGGCCGTCTTGTTGTCACAATATAGTCCAATGAGTTCCTATTTCTCAAGGCCAATGTCTCTCATAATGGTATGAATCCAGTCTTTCACAAATTCCGTAAGTCATGGCTTTGAACTCAGCTTCAGCAATTAATCTGACAACCACATGTTTGTTTTTTGCTTCTTCGTGTAACCAAGTTCCCACTGATCAGGGAACAATATCCCGAAGTAGATCGTCGATCATCAACCGATCCAGCCCAGTCTGCATCAGTGTAGACTTCAATTTTTAGGTGTTCATTTGATGAGAATAAAATACTGCTTCCAGGAGACGTCTTCAGGTATCTGAGGATTCGATGGGCAGCATCCAAGTGGCAAGTCTTTAGAGAATTCATGTATTGGCTGATTAGTCCCACCACATATGAGCTATATGGGTGAGTATAAGACAAGTAAATAGGCCTCCCTACTAACCTCTGACAATCGGCAATGTCATCAACGGCTTCTCTATCATCCCTTCTTAATATGTGGTTGACGTCAATGAGGGTGTCAACAGATCTACACTCACTCATCTCTGTCGTCTCAAACGAGTCTAAGATATACTTCCTCTGTGAGATGAAAATGCCATGCTTGGACCTGACCGAGTTCAATATTCAAGAAATATTTGAGGTTCACTGGGTCTTTCACCTCAATTTCCCTTGTTAGTCTTCTTTAGAATTTGAATCCCATCCAGTTCTTGCCATGTTATAACAATATTGTCCACATAGACAATAAGGGCAATCAATTTACCTCCCCTATGCTTGATGAACGAGTGTGATCAGTATTAGTCTGTGTATTCAAAGGTCATCCTAGCCCTGTGAAATCACCTAAATCAGGCTCTAGGAAGTTGGTTAAGGCCGTATAGAGCCTTTTTAACCTGCAAACCTTCCCATGAAATGTTTTAGGGCAAGTCCAAGAGGTAGGGACATATATACCTCCACCTCTAAGTCCCCATAGAGAAATGTGTTCTTCGTATCTAACTAACTGAGGTTACATCCCTTACAGACAGCATAGGACAGGAGAACCCTTATGAAGTTCATCTTTGCCACGGGAACCTCAATCCCAGCAGTCCGAGTGTATCCCCTAACAACCAATCTTGTCTTATATCTTTCAACTATTCCTTGAGAGTTTTGTTTGACAAAAAAAACTTCGCGGCCGCACACACGCGCCCGCGAGGGCCCACGACCGGCCTCCTCGCCCCCGTCGGCTCCTTGGTCGGCCGACCCTTACCAACCGAATCCCCCTACGGGAGGGAGTGGCCGGTCGGCTGGACCCTCGCCGTCGGTCGGCACCCTCCCCGCCACCGGCCGGTTCTCCTCCGATCGGTCCCTCGCCCGCCATCGGATCTCCACCATCCGATCATCAATTAACCATCTCATAACCACCCAATATAAGAGGGGTGTGCATAACCAAATATTATAATTGGTGTGCGTATAGTGGACCTCATAAAAATACGCGACATAAAATATAAGAGTGGTATACGAATAGCACATAAAATGGTTATGGTCTGCGGCTAACCGCGTAACCACCCGGGAAGCCTATAAATAGGACCCTAGGGTCTCCTTCATTTCCATCTTCTCCTTCTCCTACCTTGCTTCCTACGCACGAGAGAGCTCCCGAAGAATCCTTCGAAGATCTCCCTGTGCGCTTGAAGGAATCCTCGAAGATCTCTTGAAGATCTCCCAGAATCCTTCGAAGACCCCTTGGGGATTTCTCCGCGCACATTGCGCCCCATGAACATTGCACCCCGTGCACATTGCACCCAGCGCACATTGCACCCAGCGCACATTGCACCCAGCGTTCATTGCACCCCACACACATTGCACCCCGCGCACATTGCAGCAACCACATAGCTCCAGACTCCTTCGCTCGCAGCCAGAGACGAGCCGTAGACTCCAGATCGCGCAGTGCGCGCCCCTCCAGCCTCCGAACAACAACCAAAGACTCCAGAGCGCTCAAAGTACAGCACTCCCCTCAACACAAGAAGAAATACTTAGCTCCGCAAGCCGTGACCTGTCACCCTCGGTGCCCTTCTCCCTCTCTTCCCCAACAATTGTAATTAGAGGTGGCCTGTCGCCCTCGAGTTCTCTAAAGAGTCATGTAACAACACAAGAATATAGTGGAAGTTTGGTCGGCACAGTCCCGACCAAGTGGTTTTTTACCCCTTTTCGTGGTTTTCCGCATAAAAAAAAGTCTCCTTGCCAGACGTCTCAATCATTTTTACATTGACTGTTTGCGCGCTCGACCGCTCCCCGGGCTAAAGACGGTTCGATTCAAGTCCGGTCCACCAGAGCGCCGAGTTTGTCCGCAACAATCTTGATGTTTTTATAGGGTCAATTACTGGGATGCCCCCTCCAACTTTGCATAATTGTAGGGACCTTTCCTCTAACTTCTAAACCTTACCAAAACCTCCCCTCTAAGTTTAGAGAGGAGGCTTTGGTAATTTTGAAAAGTAGAGAAGAGGCCCCTATAAATTATGTAAAGTCACTGGATAATTTTTCGTTATTATTCCTATTGTTATGTAAATTTTTAGCTGCTGTTTTTTTTTGTAGACTGATCTTTTGGCTGGAGTAGATAAAGATACAGACATACTGATGTACTGTACTGGTGGCATTCGTTGTGATGTATATTCTACAATTCTCAGGTGCAATACACTTGCCAAAACTTTTGTTCTAAATATCACCTTATTGCCTTTGAAAAAAGAAGTTATTTTGTCATTATTATTATTTTTAACTCAACTATGGCAGACAAAGGGGCTTCCAGAAATTATACACTCTAAATGGAGGTATTTCTCATTATCTCATGACCGAAGGATCTGCTGAATGGGTAGGAAACCTCTTTGTCTTTGATTCCAGATTGTCGTTGCCACCTTCCACATACAATTCCACGCTAACTACGAGCGTAAGATCTCAAATAGTGTCAGAAGATGAGAGATTTGCAAAATGTTACATATGTGCATCGCAGCTACTGGAATTCAGGCACAGAAACTGTGCAAATCTAGACTGTAACAAGCTCTTTCTGTATGTTATTATTGACTACTATATGAGTAAAGTTATGGTGAAAAATTGTTTCTCTTAAGCTAAACGCGTATGATTTCTTGCAGGTCTTGTGGCAACTGTGTAGAGGAGTTCAGGGGTTGCTGCTGCTCAGATTGCACCCAAGCACATCGACTGAGGCCTGTTCTTCCTGGGTACAACAGATACCAAAAGTGGCATCGATATCGTGATGGTAATTTTTAGATGTATTCAATTGTTTTGGGGATCATTTTGTAGATATACTCAACAATCTTCACTTATTTTAGCTCTTTTTTTCTAGACAAATTTGTGCCTTGCTTAACCATATTTTAGATATACTCTTGATTCCTCATCGAAGACACTAAGAAATAGATTTGTGATTCCCTTACAATATGATCACAGTAGTGGGGAGTAGCGTGTTATCCGATGGCTTAATGTTGTGATTGAGATTAAGGGTATGTTTTTCTTGTATCGATAAACTCGAGTCATGGCTTTGGAGAGGGTACTCCATGAGTATTACTTGTAGTATTGAATGGGCTAAGACTCAACTACTTAAGAGCTAGGCTCTGTTTGGAAAGATTGTGGCTGCAGGAAAAGCAGTGGTGGGAACCATTGTTGGGATTAGAATTGTTAGAGAAACAGTGGAAAGAAAAGTAGTAGGAGGAGAAGAGAGATGTTGACCTACGAAAAGAGAAGCATTTGGTGGTGCGGAGTAGAGAATCCTTGTGGCTATTAGCTGGTATTTTGGCATCAGAGGCTTGTGATTTGGTGATCCATCTAGGCAACTGGGTAAGCATTTTTTTTATGGAATTTTTTTTTTTAAACAAGATAAAAGTAAAAATGTTATTTGATATAGGGTGTATACTCTAGTACCAAAATATATTGTGGTTTGAACATCGACTGATAGATCCTTAGCAAACAAGTAATGGACTAATGGTTCTTAGTAAACTCGTGTGTCACCCCTTATTTCGGTCCTTCGGATGCTTCTATGGAGCTCAGGTGTGACCTCATACCTTTATGCCACAGACTCGCTTTTGTAAATACGACAATGCTCGAGCGGAAGTGAAGCTATCCACAAGAGAAAGCCGGTAGATCAGTAACCGCGTAATCGATAAAGAAGAAAAGGAGACGGATAAGAAAGATTCATGTCATGGACCCGCTTCCTTGACACAATCATGTGCGGCCTTAGCTTCCTCTTACCACCTCTCATGGCTAGCTAAGTCAGCCTCACGAGAATGGGAAAGAAAATTCGAGCACAAGAAAGTGGAAGAACTCGAGAGAACTTGGAAGCTTCACTAAAACTTGATGCCTATAAATGAGGGGGTCTCTCCCTTACATAGACCATAAGGAGATTTCTGTCCAAAGAATGGAACAATCTAGATTCTTTCATTTCTAGAATATTTATTTGTTAGCCATAGTTTTTTTTTCTTTATTTAAAAGATTTTTATTTAACCCCCCACACCATCATTTTCAGGCCTTGATGAATCATGATTGGCATTTGAGCATTGAAAGATCATAAGTGCACAGGGGAGGGGGGAATCTGTAAAGTGGTATAAGTTATGGAATAATTTCTATTTAGATTTTTTTTACTTATTATTATTAATTTATTATAGTGAATCTAGTTTAATATTCTCTTCTCTCATACACATCTGAAGATTCTCATCTCCTGGCCGCATATCTGTTATTATGCCGCGTAGTTTGAAGATTGCTCAAAAATTAGCTCAAATTTTGGCTCGGTCGAACCCAAATCATCCTAGAGTCACGAGCCAAATCTCGACCCGATCTTAATTTCAAATTAATTTCTGTATAATGTTATCTGATATTAACCGATTGTCTAATAACCATAATTACATATAATATTTTGTGAGTGTATTCCTCTTGCTCATTGTGTAATGCAAGGATTCCTGACTGTATGGCTGTTATGATGGCTCAAAAATTTTGTTCAAGTTTTGGCTCGGATTGAACTCAAATGATCCCGGGTCATGAGCGAAATCTCATCTCAATTTTAGGGTCCGTTTGGCACGGTGGCGGTGATCATGAAAGCAATGGTTACGAACCGTCGTTTGTGAACGTCAGACCTCACCTAATGAACTTCATCCATTTTTATGTTCAAAATTGTTTTTTTTCTTGGCGGCGGTTATAACCGTTGTCATGTCAAACACATTTCATGATGATGATGTTTTTGTCCAAACTCATCGGATAAAAATGCCGTGCCAAACGAAAGATGGTTCGTAACCACCGTGTTCACGACTGCCACCGTTGTGACAAACGGGCCCTTAATGTTAAAGTCAATTTCTAGTGACACTCATTGTCACTCAATTCCTCAAACTTGAATTGAGCCAGCTCAAATATCTCCAGGTCTACTTTGATCTTTGGTCTGTTTGGCATGGTGGTAGCAGTCGTGAACGCCGCGGTTGCAAACCATCGTTCGTGAACGCCCGACCTCACCTAAGAAATTTTGTTCATTTTTATATTCAAAATTAGTTGTTATGTCAAACACATTTCATGATGGTGATATTTTGGTCTAAACTCACTGGAGCAAAAATGACAGGCCAAACCGATAACAGTTCGTAACTATTGTGTTCACGACTGCTACAGCCGTGCCAAACGAACCCCTTATCTTAGCTCATCTCAAAGTTGGATTTATAACTACCCGATAATATTTGTTATTAATTGATATATGACTATCGTCTCAAATGCGCATGCTAAAAATGCGCATGTGATTAACAATCGCTGGCTTCGTTGTGCTTTTAGTTAGAATCGTGTGTACGAAATTAGAACCATGATTAGTGTAGGCAATGCTCACTATTTGACTGCTCATAATTGTATTTCACTTTTAGCTGAATGTTGAATGCAATTTTCTTTCTCAATCAATCCCTCATGTTTTATTGACTTTTTGGGGTCCCTTTGTATTACTTCAATACTCTTGTTTAGGAATATTTCTCAGGTTTATGAATAATTTTCAACATGCCTGTGGGCATTCAATTCAGAGCATCTGCAATAAGAATTAACGGTCTAATATACAAAAAAATAAAACAGAAACACGCGTGAATCTATCCGAGGATATCTCAAATTGAGAAAACAACGGGATAATCGGAGTCCAACTCACAAAAAATTTTGACCAATAAAGTAATCAATATTTAGAATAAAATAAATAAGGAAACAAATATGCGCATATTGACGCAACAGCGAGTTAAATCAGCTTGATTTTCCCGGATGATCTCATCGAGCTCCTCATATTCTTCCAAAGCTTCCTCAGCTTTCAGCGAGACGTTGAAAAACAACCGTCTAGGACTCTACCAACGTGATCACGAATATTGTGGGGGACTATGGTTCTATGGTCAGTCCTCAAACCGGTTTCAACCCCTGCCATTTGTTTGTTGCTGGAGGTCAAAGACTGGGCTGTTCTTCTTAGAAAGTATATCACTCCAAAGTCAAAAGTCGCAGCAACTAATCTTTTTTTTTTCGAAGTGTTCTGCTGCTCGTAGCACATCCCCTCAATCGGTTAATGGCACTCGAGCTCAATGGACTTCAAACCACATCCAAGAACACTAAAATTTCTATAGCATCGCAGTTGCGGGGGTCGGCCTGCAGTTGCAGTAGCAAAAAAAATGCATTTTTGACAAAACTTGTTCCCCGAAAGGGGGAAATCTAGATGAGCCCTTGGAAGTCCTCAGTAAAGAGTGAGACCCACAGGTATTGTCATCACCGACATTGCGCACAATAAAGCGATATATGAATTAGGGTCGGTTTGGCACGACGGTAGTATGCACAGTGGTTATGAACTGTCATAACCATTGTCATACCAACCATATATTATATGGCGGTGGTAATTTTGTCCAAACTCACAGGAGCAAAAAAGTCACGCCAAACAAAGCCTTAGTGTGGATGTGAGTGCGATTATCGAGATGTGTGCTGCATCGAGGGGGTTACAAGAGAGAGAGATCAAAATCGCTAGAGGAGAGAAGCCATGAAAGTTGAGATAAATGGTTTGAAAATTAGAACAAAAATAAGAAGAGAATAACTACATTCCATTCTAATAATTCCCAACTTGTCCAAATCTCAAAGCCATAACCCCTTCTATAGAAGCAAGGAGGTTGCATTATTACAATAATACCCAGCTAAGAAAGAGAAATAAACTTAATTCAATTTTCATTTAAATGAGTACCAAAAAACAAAAAATAATAAATAAATGATGCAACCGGCTGGATCCGAAAACTCTAGTTGCCTGGATATCCGATCCATCATCTGTGAAAGATCCGGAAGAGTTGCCTGGATATCCGATCCATCATCTGTGAAAGATCCGGAAGATACGCACGGCAACGGTGTTACTGGACGCCGCTCCATCGAGCCCAATCAACAAACTGCATCCCTCCATAGATGTTGTTCGCAAAACGCACGCCGACCGTGAAAGCCAGAGCTAGCGGCGGAACGCGTTTGGCGACAGAGGAGGCTTCGACGACCTGCTCCAAGCCATTAATGATTTGGTAGCGCGTGTTCGACGATACCGCCAGGAAAACACCTACAATTCACAATAATCTGTAAGGTTCAAGAGACAAGGAGATGCTGAGCATCATGTTATAGAAATGAAATGATTCATGAACATAAAATTGATGATTCCAGTATTATTTCTGATATCAACTGCATCCAACTACAGATGCCAAATTGATTTAACCTGGTATGAAATGACTTCTGAAGCACAATTAGAGATGTTTTCAGTACTATATGTGATACGAAAGGGAAATTATGATGATTGCATTAACGTGAAAGAAGCACACTGATACAAATCCGGAGCAAGCTCCGGCCAAGATTATGGAGGCTGGGTCCTCCTATAATCCTTCTCTCCAAAGAGAGCCAAAAATTCTAATACCTCAAAGATGAAAACATACTCCCATACCACCTCCTTATATAGGGAGGGGGGCTCACATAACAAAAACCCTAAGCAACAAAATTAAAACGAGATATAATAAACGCGCGTGAGCGTAACAATACACCCGCCAAAAAATCGACCTTGCCCTCAAGGTCGGAGTGCCGCCCTCCGGCTAGTAGTGAAAAGACCGCGGGTGGGCAGTCGTCGAGGTGTGCGGAGCACCGTCCGGCGGTACATCCGTGATCATGAGACCATCAAAGTCAGGCGGGCCGATTTCGTTCGCGCCCTCTCCGATGAGAAGGCGGAACTCCTTCACCGGGCAATCATGAGTAGGCGAGTAGGGTTGTTTGCAACGGAAGCATAGACCCCTACTCCGTAAGTCATTGTACTCTTGGTTGAACAGGCGGTGAGTAGAAACAGGACGGTTGTTGCGTGGGCTCATAATGGGTGGGCGAGGTAGAGGAGGTGGCGGTGGTGGTTGTCTAGGCGGGGGCGCAAAATATGGTTGGTAGGGAGATTTGGCGGGAGGCAAAAAGGACGCAGGGTCCCCGGACAGCGCGAGGAATTCGGCCTCCACGAGTAGAGAGAGGTCCATGGCTTGGTGAACAGTTAGTGGTTGAAGGGTGCGGAGGCGGGCTCGGAGATGGGGTTGCAGGCCGTGCATCAAGTAGGCCAAGTAATGGTCGGGTGGAAGACATGGAACATGGGTGACCAGCTCGATAAAGGAGTCCACGTACGAATCAATGGAGCCGGTCTGACGAACTCCGCAAAGGCGCTCGATCATGGACCCGGAGTAGCGGTGATCAAAGCGCTGAATGAGGGCCTCCGTAAGAGCTGTCCAGGTGAGGTCGGGGGAGGACTGGCGGAGCCAATGGGCCCAATGGAGGGCGGACCCTTCCATGCCGACAATTGTTGTGGAGACCTGCTGCGCCCGTGGAATTCGGTAAATGTCAAAAAACTGTTCGGCGCGGGCAATCCACCCCAGGGTGGACAGTCCCGTGGAACGTGGGGATGTCGAGGCGTGGGACCTGTGGAGGAGAATCTGGCAGTGCAGAAGCTGCGGGGCCCAATATGCTGGGGGACCCCAAGGCCGAGGCAACCGGAGGAGGACCGGAGTGCTGGCCGGTTTGCAAGTTTTGGAGCATAGCCATTGTCGTTGTGAGTTGCTCGGCCTGAGCGTCGAGACGAGAGGTGACGGTGGCGAGGTGGTGTTCGAGGGCTTCCACGCGGGATTCCATTCGGCTTTTTGGCATATGAGGACGAATGTGCCGAGCTGGAGGTTGGCAGGAGAGTGCCGGAGTCGGGGAAGGGCGCTAGCAGCGGGCTGTGAGCATGGGGAGGCGGAAAGGGGGTGGACTGGCGGAGGAAAGGCGTTGGCGTTGTGGATGATGGAGAGCGGAGCGGCGGATACGGCAGAGGTGATGATCGATGCGCTCGGTTAACGCTGCACTAGATGTTGGCGATGGCCGTGACAGACGACGGGGCTGCTAGGGCACAGCGGCGAGGAGAAAACTGGACGGCGTCGTCGGCTGGGCCAGGTTGGCGCGGGAAGACGACGAGAAGGTGGCGGGGCAAGCGCTGATGCCAACGAAAGGAATCGCAGACGAATCCGGCGTCACGATGCAGGCGGAAACAGCAGGATCGGACCAAATGATACGAACAGGAAATTATGGCGATTGCATTAACGTGAAAGAAGCACACTGATACAAATCCGGAGTAAGCTCCAGCCAAGATTATGGAGGCTGGGTCCTCCTATAATCCTTCTCTCCAAAGAGAGCCAAAAACCATAATACCTCAAAGATGAAAACATACTCTCATACCACCTCATTATATAGGGAGGGGGAGCTCACATAACAATAATCCTAAGCAATAAAATTAAAACGAGATATAATAAACGCGCTTGAGCGTAAAAATATGTTTAATGTACAGGTTTTCTCAGCCATGAACAAGTGTGAGAGTTAGCATCTTCAATATTTCATCCAGGTAGCTGAAGAGATCTTTCAGCATAACAAAATATTTCTATCCACTTCATTCACTAAGGTTTTATTTGGAGCGGCGGTAGCGGGCGGCACCTGCGGGTGGAGATGGGCGGTTGGGACCGGAGGGGAGGAGGCGGGGCTCGAAAAGCTCCGTTTTGGAGCTTTTTCCATGGCGCGGCGGGTGCAAACGCGGCAAACGCCGCCGCCGGGCGTTTGTTTACCCGCCTTGCGGTGGAGTTTGCCGCAAACGCCGCCCGCCACCGCCGCGCCAAATGAAACCTAAGGCTCCATTTGGCACAGCGGTGGCGGTCCTGAACGCGGCGGTTACGAACCGTTATCCGTTTGGCGCGACATTTTTGCTACAGTGAGTTTGGACCAAAACACCGCCGTGATGAAATATGTGTTTGACATAACAACAATGATTATGGCCTCCGCCAAGAAAGAAAAAAAAACTAATTTTGAACATAAAAATGGACGAAGTTTCTTAGGTAGGGCGGCGTTGACAAACGACAGTTTGTAACAGCGGTGTTCACCACCGCCATCACCTGCCAAACGGACCTTAAGTTATAGAATGATAGGCTCATATCTCTTTCTACACGATATAGGACTAAATTCGAACTTCTATACCATATGCAAATAATAACATATATAATCTCTATGGTTTAAAAAAAAGATGCAACTGTTGGCAGATGGAAAGGTAAAGAAAGGTGCGATGAACAAATCTAAAGGAGAGAAATTAGACATTCACAGTTAAGTAGAGGAATTTTTTTTCGCATGGATTTAAAGCATACCCCAGAGAACAGCGCTCTTAAAAAGTGGTGGAACTGGTATGTCTTTTTCTGATTTTTGTACACTCCTGCACATGGCACAGAAGAGAATAGTCAAAAGCCATATAACATGATCCAATGAACATAATACATCAATACTAATAGTTTGAGAAGCATTCTGATGTATGAATAGAGCAGTTGAGTTGAATGAAAATCAAAGAGCTGACTACTCGAGAAGTCAACCTTCTTCAAATTAAATAATTGAAGTGCTTCTAGTGAGCCTACCAGATTGAATTGACTATTTTGATGTGATTGGGGCTGAGAAATGACAATAGCAGATTCTATGAACTAATAGAAGAGGTAAAAGCAAAAGTTTCTATTTGCAATGTTCTTAGCATGAAATGGAGGAACAATGAGCAGTTCAAGATATACAAAAAAAAATTGTAAATTAAAAAATAATCATGTTGTATAAAGCTTCCAAAGACCAGAAAAATAGGGAATAAGAACAAAATTCTATATCTCCATCAAAATGTGAGGTATCTACTATTATCACTGACATAGTTGTATGCGGGGCAATTTTAAAATAATTTTGGTTCACAAGAACAATTTTACGTTAAAATAAATTATTTTCCATAGTATTTAAATCATCATCAACATTTGCTCTCATCATGATATATCATTTATCTCTATATATTTTAGTTTTTCCGCACATCTTAGCATTCTCATTTAGGGGGTGTTTAACTTGACTACAAATTGCTTCTTTACTGCCCAACACTATGATCTATATACAGGATAGTAGCGTAATTGCCTTCAATAAAATTTATTTCTAATCTCCAAAATACTCTTATTGTGCAGTACTACTAGCTCCTGAGATAACCCACATTTCAACCTCCTAGGTTATATCTTCATCTAAATCCTCCTTTTCATTTGTATGTAGATCCAGATGCTTCAAAGGGATGAACTGAAAGTGAAAAGCGCGCCGCCGGCCTTAATGAGAGGACACAAAACTAGCTTGAGGTCCAAAGTAAATTTATTTGTAAATTCTGAGGGCTGCCCTGAGATCATTTTATATACTGTTAACACTATTAATCATCTTACTAAACTAAATTGAATAATATATACTTGTTGCTCATCATTCTGCTTATCTTAAGCCATTTATCCTCTAAAAAGTTCTCCATTGTTTTAACCTTCCAATTTAATTCAAATGAAATCTCACATACTAGAAAAATGTTATTTACAAAACAAAAAAAAATCAAAATAGCTAATTTTATGTCTCCTTTGTAAGCATCTCTACAATTGTTGGAAATCCCCAAAACTTTTATATATATTTTCACATGTATAAATACAAAGGGAGAGTACATACATATAGTAGAGGAAGAAAGTAAGAAAAACCTATACAAGGTGTGGGACTAATGAGGAGGAGGAATAAAGGGCCCAAAGATGGGCCTATTACATGGGCTTTTCTAACACTCCCCCGTAAGATGGAGCGTACAAGTCGTATGCACCAAGCTTGGAAAAAAACGGATAGTATAAAGGCCTGGAGAGAGCTTTAGTAAGGATGTCAGCAACCTGTCTTGTAGCGGGAACATGCTGTAATTCTATCTTCTTTGACTGGACCTTCTCCCGGATAAAGTGACAGTCAACTTCAATATGCTTTGTTCGTTCATGGAAGACTGGGTTCTTGGCAATGTGTATTGCAGCTTGACTATCGCAAAGAAGGATTGTCGGGGATGAGAGTCTTACACCTAAATCATTCAGAAGGCTCTCAAGCCAGGTTAACTCAGAAGTAACGGCTGTCATGACCCGGTACTCAGCCTCAGCAGAGGAGCGAGCAACCACAGTCTGTTTCTTGCTACGCCAGGTAATGAGATGTCCACCGAAATATGTACAGAAACCAGTGGTAGAGCGTCTATCATCAGGAGATCCTGCATAGTCAGCATCACAGAACGCGACAAGGGATAGAGAGGTAGAAGGTTTGTACAGCAGTCCTTGTCCTGGAACGTTCTTTAGATATCTAAGAATACGCTCAACGGCTTGAAGATGAAATGCCCGAGGAGCATTCATAAACCGACTTACTATTCCTACAACAAATGAGATGTCCGGTCGTGTCACCGTAAGGTAAATTAACTTTCCAACCAAGCGTCGATAGTATTCGGGATTTGTAAGCAGTTGGTTGGAGTCAGAGCTATGAGCAGAGAGCTTGTGATTTGCATCCATAGGAGTATCCGCAGGTTTGCACCCAGAGTATCCAGCATCTTGAAGGAGGTCAATACAGTACCTCCGTTGGGATAGAACAAGACCGTCAGGTCGTCTCGCTACTTCAAGTCCAAGGAAATATCGAAGATTTCCCAGGTCTTTTGTCTGGAATGCCGAGTTCAGCTGCTGTTTAACATATTGTATTCTTGTGGTGTCATGGCCAGTGATGAGGATATCATCAACATATACAAGAAGAATCACAGTGCTGGTTGACCGATGGAGGGTGAATAGAGAGAAATCAGTCGTGCTGCGAGTGAATCCCATAGCACAAACAACCTTGCTAAATTTGCCAAACCAAGCGCGCGGTGACTGTTTGAGACCATATATAGACTTCCGGAGACGACAGACCAAGGACTCCTCCGTGGTCTCAAACCCGGGAGGTTGGAGCATATAGACAACTTCCTGCAGATCACCATTAAGGAAGACATTTTTTATGTCTAGCTGATAGAGGGGCCAATGACGATGGACAGCCAGGGAGATAAGAACACGAACAGTGTTCAATTTGGCCACCGGGGAGAAGGTTTCCTCATAATCGAGTCCTTGTTGCTGAGTGAAACCCCTGGCCACGAGTCGAGCTTTCAAGCGATCAATGGTGCCATCAGCAACATGTTTAATAACAAACACTCATTTGCAGCTAACACAGGAGTGGCCAGGAGGAAGGGGGGCCAGATCCCATGTCTGGTTAGCCCAGAGGGCTGTCATTACGTCGTCCATGGCTGCCCGCCAACCTGGATGGTGAAAAGGCTCCTGCACATTGTTAGGAAGACAAACAGAAGAAAGAGAGGTGGCAAATTGTTGGAGAGGGGGGGAAAGACGATGTAGAGATACGTAGTTGGCCAAGGGATGAGCCGTAGAGGTGGTCGCTGGATCAGCCGTTGTAGAAATATCATTGGCATCAGGAGACTGTTGTAGGAGAGCATCCTTGGATTTTCGGCGAGTATAAACACGCAGAGGAGGTGGAGGTGCCACGGGAGGGATGTGAATCGTAGTGGAGTTGGAGGTAGAGACGGAGTCGTGGCCGGGATGGCTGGTCGAGGAAGAGGAGTCGGGAAAGAGGGAGAGTAGTGAGAGGTAGGGGAGTGGAATGGTTGGTCCTCAGAGAAGGTTACATCAGCCGAGACCACGAGTTTGCCTTCAGTGGGAGAGTAACAGACATAACCTTTTTGAGTTCGTGAATAACCAACGAACATATACTTGACGGCGCGAGCAGCAAGTTTGTCGGTAGGTGGGTCAAGGAGATGAGCATAGCAAACACAGCCGAAGACACGGGATGTGAGAGGGAAAGGAGAGGTGGAGGGGAAAAGGAGACTGAATGGGGAGGCGAAAGCAATGACGGACGAGGGCATGCGGTTGATGAGATGACAAGCAGTAGAAACCGCAAAGTTCCAATATTCGGTGGGTACCTGCATTTGGAACATAACGGACCGAGCTACATCAAGGAGATGTCGGTTCTTGCGTTCGGCCACACCATTTTGTTGGGGAGTATAAGCGCAGGAGGTTTGATGGATGATGCAAAACTCGGAGCAAAGATTGGAGAAAGTACGACCGGTGTACTCACGAGCATTATCAGTTCGGATGATTTTTAACGGAGAAGAGAACTGTGTCCGCATCTCAGTAATAAAGGTGCGGAACACAGATGTTAATTCAGTACGATCACGCAGTAAATATAACCAAGTAAGCCGTGAGTAATCATCAATAAATGTCACAAAGTAGCGACATCCAAAAATACTAGGGACTTTATAGGGGCCCCATATATCAGAGTGAACTAAAGAGAATGGAGTACTACTCCGTGTACAAGTAGGGGGAAAAGACGAACAATGTTGTTTGCCATAGATACAAGATTCACAAGTAAACTCTTGTAAGGGAACACCAGGAAGAGCTTTCTTGAGAGCTGGAAGGGGAGCATGCCCAAGGCGGCGATGACAATCAGTGGTGGAGGTAGCAGAGAGAGTGATAGGTGAGATATCCATGAGATACAATCCATTTTCCAGCCGCCCTTTACCAATGATATTCCGCGTGCGGCGATCCTGCACAACAAAAAATGAAGAAGAGAAGGTAACAAAACAATCAAGTTCATGTGTTAGATGACTAATGGAGAGTAAATTGAAGGGAGCGCCCGGAACATGAAGAACCGAGGATAGAGGGAGAGTTGGAGTGAGGCGAAGGTCAGCTGCGCCAGAGACCGGGGTGGTGTCACCATTAGCAACAGTGATGAATTTAGGATGAGCCGGCTGTATATACTTTGGAGGCCTTTGGGAGGTGATGTGATGAGTAGCACCGGAATCGGCAATCCAGTGGGGGCTCTGAGAAAGACAGGTTATACCTTCAGTGGAGAATGAGGCAGCGGTGGCAGCAGGGCGGTTGAGAGCACCCTGGAGCTGTTGGAGTTGGGTGCGGAGCTCATTGATGTCTTGGTGGGTAGGAGAGGCAGACTCCTGTGAAGGCATTCCAGTGGAGGCAGAGGCAGTAAGGTGAGGAGGCAGGTCATGCTTGCAGTAACATGTGGCTTCAAGATGTCCCTCGCGGTGACAGTAAGTACAACGCATAGTTGAGTGGCCACCACGTCCTCGTCCGCGAGAAGGGTGGCGGCCTCCCCTAGTGGAGGAGCCACGATAAGAACCAGGAGTGGGAAGAAGTGGCTGCTGAAGAAGAGCCGGGGAGAAACTTGTGGGAATCTCAGAGGGAGCAGTTACCCTGAGTAACATAGAGCAAACATCATGGAGGGAAGGGGTGGTAGTGGAGGAGAGTATCTGGGCCCGAACACTGTGCAGATGTGGAGGAACACGGGCCATCATCATAGCAATACAGACGGCTTCCTTCTGAGCCCGTTGAGTCGCGAGATCAGTGGTAGATGGCTGATGCTGGATCCATGCTTCAGTAAGACCCTTAGCACGAGCAACAAAGGAGGTCATGTCCGCAGCCCCACCCGTATCCAGGGCCTGGAGATCAGTAATAATGTCATAGAGGTGCTGGAGGCTGTCCTTGCCTGAGTACAAGGAATGAAGCTCATCCCACATACCCTTGGCCGTCTCGTGATACATAGTCATTTGGTAGGGTTCGCCATCCATAGAGTTGAGAAGCCATGTCTAAACTCGACCGTCATTCCGCATCCAATCGCCGGTAGAAGGGGAAGGTGGTGCCTGCGTGAGATGAAATAAGAGTCCTTTTGCCTGAAGGACCCGGCGAACGGAGTGCACCCAAGGCACAAAATTTTTCTTTCCAGACAGGGAAATCGTGGTGATCCGTAGCTCATCACGGAGTTCGGGAGAAGGAGTGACGCGAGCAGTAGGCACTTCAGAGGAATTGACCGAGGAACCCATGAAACCGAACAGAGCTAACTGAGAGAGAGGTCGCGAGACCGGGAAACCGCGCGAGCAGGATAAAGCCGCGGGAGAGAGAGAGAGCCCGGCTGCTTGAGACCGCGCGAGTAGAGGAGAGCCGCGGTCGGCGGACTGGAGAGCGGACTGGAGCAGCAGTCTGGAGCTGGAGCAGCGATCTAAGCAGCAGGCTGAGTAGCGGACTGGAGCAGCGGTCTGGCCGATGGCGGTCTGGAGCTGGCCGAATAGGGGAGCTCGTGCGAGCTGGAGCTGAGCCTGAGCAGCGAGCGGCCTGGCCGAGAAGCTCGCGCGAATAGGAGAAATCGGCGGACTGAAGCAACGGTGGGTCCCAATTGGCAGAGAGCAGGGAGACTATAAAGAGGAGGAGGAGGAGGGAGCACGAAGGAGAGAGAGGAGGAAAGAGGGGTGGGTCTCACAAAGTGGAGACCGCACAGAAGGATGAAGACCGCCCAGGAGGGGGGCGGTTTTTAAAAAAACGGAGAGGAGACCGTGCAGGCAAGATTGGGGAAGCGATTTCAGAACGGAAATTGAAGCTTTGATACCATGTTGGAAATCCCCAAAACTTTTATATATATTTTCACATGTATAAATACAAAGGGAGAGTACATATATATAGTAGAGCAAGAGAGTAAGAAAAACCTATACAAGGTGTGAGACTAATGAGGAGGAATAAAGGGCCCAAAGATGGGCCTATTACATGGGCTTTTCTAATCTCTTTTCTAACAACAATAAATATAAAATATACAAAACTAATGTTTAACCTTGGTAAGTTATTTGATGTTCTTATCATCATGTTGACGCCATCCTACGAGCAAATCAAAAGGAAAATCCAAAATGTAACTTCAAATTATTGTGGTGCTACTTCTAGAGTAAAACACTCCTATGACCATCTCGATTAAACATTTCCAACATTTGAAGAATGCATCTTAAAACAACTATTTGAACATCCAAACAATTCAAGAGATACATCAAATTACTGTAGCAAGAACATGATGCACGCATATCATATGGAAAATGTTGGCAATGGAGAGTTCACCTTTTGGCAGTCATGATAAAATTAGCTATGCCTTGGCCAATAATTCCGCAAAAAAAACCGACCGACCCATATAGAACCCCCTGTAAATACAAGATGTAAGAAATTGAGCCTTAGAGATTGATGGTGATAGTGCACAATACTTGGATTTGCAAGACATTTTACCTTGTAAAAATATGTTCCAATTCGCTGCTTACTTGAAAATTTGCACCCAGGCCTTTCAGCTTCAAATACACTGCCTCATAAAAGATTATTCTAACACATAAACCAGCATATATAGTGTAAACAAGAAGTCAAGAACAAAAGGAGAAGTTAATATAATCTAAAATACTTCACCTAGCGATAGCCGATACCTGTATAGAAGGATATAAACAGAGAACAAGAAACTCAAGAGACCTCCATAAATCTAAATGCATGAAGGCAAATTATAGACCAACATAGGATGTCAAACAAGAAAGAACCCAATAAAATGAATGGGAAATATATCTATTTGATCATTCCAACTATAGATTGAATGCTTATTAGGCTGATTCTAATTAAGGCTCCATTTGACGGGTGTTTTTGATCCGTTGAGTTTGGACAAAAACGCCACTGTCATAGAATGTATGTTTGGCATGACAACGGTTATGACCACCACCAGGAAAAGAAAACTAGTTTTGAACATAAAAGTGGACGAAGTTCCTTTGGTGAGGCGGGCGTGGTTCATAACCACCGCGTTCACGGCCACCGCCACTGCGCCAAACGGACCCTAAAACAAAATAAATTTTAAAGTAACAGTGGGCTTCCATTTTGATGACAAATTCAAGTACATAAGCATCATGAGTTGGCTTTCACTATATGAATTCATGTCATTCACACACCAAAGAAGCATTTGTACAAGCAAACTATTAGGTTGCTAATTCAACCATTTACATATTCAAATCACACAATGTGGAGAACTACCAGAAGAAATTTGTTAATTATCATATTTCTACGAAAGAAAGATCTTCATTTGATGCATGTGTTCTTCTCAATTTTGTTTAATGATAAGAAGACAGTTTAAAAACGTCACGAACCTGCTTGGCAGAGAGTCGTAGGCACGAGAAATGCTACCAAATATCCCCGGCGAAGAAGACGGTTTACCGAACCTGACGTAAGGCGCCAAAAGGCCCACTAAAGCTATATTCACCACCACGCCGACCAGAAGATCGGCGGCATACAGCTCAAACTCCGCCCAGAAATCATCCCCCCTCTTCTGAATCTCGGCAAATGTCGCACAGCAGGAGTCTATAACTATCTACATTGCCAGATAACCCTATATTCAATTCCAAATCACAATCCTAAAAAGAATCATTGAACCAAAAAACCATTAACGGTCACCTCTGTGCCGATTTTGAAGAGGAAGGAAGGGTCCGCTAGCATACGGTTGCGGAGCAGGGAGCATGACCTCATAGCGGCTCCCAGCGGCCATGGAGAGGACTAGAAGCCGGAAAAACAAAGGAGATTAAACGAGTGTGAAGATCAGAATGTAATGCATTAGATTTTTAGGAGCAGGAAGATATGTTTACCTGCAAGTCTAGGTATCGAAGAAGAAGAAGCCGTCGGATGCCGGCGGATTTGGCGGCTTCAAGCATGTCGGAAGGGAGGCTCGTCCCTCGAGCCTCGGCCTCGCGGATCACGTCTTCGAACTTCATAACCGGACCAAACTCGTCCTCGTCATTGCCATCGTTACTGCCTTCTCCTCCGCCTCCGCCGCCTCCGATAGGGGGTTCCCCGGGAGGGACGCCGCCGGTACCTGGGCCAGAGCTGGCGATCTCAAAGGACCTCCAGATCGCGCGCGCATCGTGTGGATTGAAGGAGATGGAGAAGGAGATCTTGCGGGACGAATGAGAGTGGCTCGGGGAGGAAAATGATGAGTCTTTTGAGTGGTGGGTAGTGGCGGCGGCGGCGTGGGCTTTGGAGAGGGACGAAGTGCAGACGAAGGACATGATTCTCTCACTGCCGCAGGATCAAATGATCCAAGTGTCCGTAAAAAACCGGGAAATTTATAAGAAAAAATTTTAGGTGGGTTTCTCTCCCCTGTGATCACGCTGTTGTACTTCGTGATTGATCATCGCATTTGTCAATTAAAAATAATGTCAGTATTCCCTGAAAATAGATTCGCCGTAGGATGTTAGATCATACGGCTGTATTTAATCTTCCACCTAAAACTAGGTGAGAAAACGCACCTAAACATCTCTCAATTTATAAAGGGCGTTGTTTTTTTTTTACACTACTAACCACTATTTGCACACCATTAGTAACTGTTGGTAATAGCCCCTTCTTACATCGCCGCTCCGCTCCATTTCTTCTTTCCTGACCTGCACCCCCGCTCGCCGGAATTGCTCCTCCGGCTTAGTAGACCCCCCATTCCACCTCTTGGTGTGAGTTCTAGAGCGTTTCCTCGCCTTGGCCATCCCCTTCCCTGAGTGCTTCCTCATTTCCAGCCGCCACCCGAGCGGAGTTATCTCCAGCCGCCAGTTCTCCGACAAATATTCTTCCTTTGGTTGCTATTTCAAAGGGATTCAAAAAATTTAAGCCAAATATGTTGTTTCTCTTTTTTTCCTCTTAATCCTATATTTTTCAAATCCATATTTATTTATTTATTTTAGTTCATTTTGTTGTATTGTATTTATGTCATCCTATTAGATTTGTAATTTGATGATCAAATTGAGTGGAGAAACTATTTTTTTCATATGTGTAGAAATTATTATTTTTCTTATTTGATTTAAATTCATTGGTGTGACTATGTGCTCATTTCTATGTATTTGTACTTCCATTTAACATGAATGAGTTCACGAAAGTTAATGTTGACTAATGAAGAATTCTCTAAAGGCACACCGTTAGATGTTGGAATGCACTTTTGTATTAATTTGAGTTTTTATTGTAAAGAAGATTTGATTGAATGTGCTCGAAAAACTGCAAAAAACTTGGGATTTATTATCATTATTCTAAGGGCAGATAAGATCACCTTCAGGGCATCACCAAGGGTAGTTTTAGATTGTGATAGAGTCATGTTACCTTGTGATAGTCAAAATTTGTGGTTGCATGAAATGTTGATTTATTATGCTAAAAAATACCCTGAAGTGATTGTTTATTCTACAAATATATGGTTACAAAGAGATGTTTTATTTCAACATATGTCGACAAATACTTGCACTTTGAAAACACATCTATCCAATTGTGTAGAGTGATTTTAGTCAACTAAAAAAATTCTTTGAAATTTTAATTTGAAATATAACCACAGTTTGAAAAACTTTTGACAACATGATTAATTTAGAATACACGAAAATCAAACAAATGTTTGGGTAAAGTAAGATGCAAAGTTTTTCCAAATTTCAAAATTTTCTTTTATTCAAAGCTTATTGGTAACATCTCTATTGCTGCATTATACATAAAAAAGGAAAGAAGATTTAATAAAATTTGGGTATGTTGAGCATGAGCAGTGTACACATAAGAATATATATACACTTGGATTATCTAGCGCACATGAGTTTGTTACGTATATTAAAGAGAGTAATATTTTTTTCCTTTATGAATGATGCACAAGTAGTGAAAACAATTAACATTATTTTACAAACCTGATTTTAAAGTTAAGGAGGAACAAAATGAGTGTGTTGATATAGAGAATAATGTAGAAAGAATATTGAAAAAAATATAATAGTATAAGTGACTTACAGTGGAAAAAAATTAAAAGAAAATTGTCTAAACTTGTCAATTTGGATAAAATTTAGACAATGGAACCTAAAATGCTCACAAAATTGAAAGGTCGCACAAAGAGAAGTTTGAAGACGTTTTTGAGGATTATAAATCCACAAAAGGAGTCTCTTTCTATTTTGAGCATGTTCTAAATGAACAACAACATGGTGAGATAAAAAAGATTAAGGCGACTAAGAAACTTACAATAACATAGGGTGACTTTTTTGAAAATGTGCACAAGCAAATGCCCCCAAATATGCGTACACATCTTATTGATGATATTAATGTTTTAGGAGATGAGCATTGCGGATACAAAGTTACAAATATTTCTCTAAATATGGGGGATAATTAGATACAAGTATGATATGATCTTTCAGGTTAGCTACAAGCTAAGATAGATCATTGTTGTACACTGAAATATTTGGAACATCAAGAAGATTGAAATTACTAAAATCTTTAGATTGTTGGGTGGTACCGACCCCACTTGACAAGTGGATGTCAATGCCCAACATTGGTCTATAATTCATCATGCTACAATATATAACTAGTTCATTTTTCAAGTCAACAATCTTTCACATTTTTATCACTACATTCAAATCCATCAAATATTAGAAGGGTTGTTTATATGAGATATATAAATGACAATCACTTCATTGAATAGCGGATGAAAAAAGAATACCCACAACCGCTTGTATTTTCAATGTGGACAAAATATCATGAACAAGTGGCGCGCAGAACAATAAGATGTTCCATATATTACACTATTATTTTGATCATAATGTATGTAAATGTAGTTCATAATTATTGTTATTATTATTTTAAGACCTTGACAATATCTTAATCCAATACAAGTTCTATTTTGTAGAGTGCACATTTGATATATTAGTGTTATTTTATTATTTGGGTTCTTGAAGTATACCACAACTCATTATGTAAGAAAAATGTAAAAAAAATATTGTCATAGTTGTTTGATTTTTTTTATTAAATTTTTAATTTGAAGTTACTACTTTGCAGGGATAATTTTTTTGAGCTTAAGTTTACGGATGATGACTTTATTTTAAAGAAAGAAATATACTTTTTGGGGAACGAGTATTTTTAAATGTCACAATATATTTTGAAACTTGCATTTTAGTTGGTGTGAAATATATAAGTTATTAGTGTTCTTTCAAATGTTCATTTTCAAATATATGTAGGGTAGAAGATGGCAGAAAGATGTAGTTAGTGTTAATTCAAATGCTCAATCTATGTTCGTTTTAAGATTTCATACATTGGTCTACAAATAGCCTGTCAGGGTACGAATATAATTCTGGGGTCTACAAATATCCATGAGTTACAAATAGATATTTGTGGTGTACAAATAACATCACCCTTTATAAGCGATACTGCGATGTTTTCCCTCTACAAATCAATGTTATATATGTAAACATTAATTTTAGCTATGTGCACAAAGATACATTTTACTTGCACCCAGAAATTATATGCGCACGCAACATTGCTCTTCATCAAAAATATTTGGGTGTCGACCATCTTTCATCACACCACCGCTACCCACGTCGCCCTTCTCTGTTGCCTCCTCCATTCCAATGCCTCGTCCTCCCTCGAGAAATTCTCCATCTCCATCATTCGTTCTTGCCATCGTCCTCATGAAATTCTTTTCACACTCAACCTAATTGTTTCATTCGCAGCGCGCTCCCGCAACATCAGTATCTTCAACAATTTTCTAATGGTACTACGAAGGTTCTCCATGATTGAAGAGATTGTTAGGAATGATCATCTTCATCTTCTCGCTATAATTAAAACCTGTCACGGAGGGTAGAAGCTAAATCTGGAGTAACCCAAATTTTGATGAATTTACTGTGAGTGCCGATTTCTACAATCGGCCTACTCTGCACTATCTATTGGAAATTGTTTTGTTATTAGCAAATCATAAAAAATTTGAAAAAAAAAATCTCCATCATATAATCACCTATATTGCCTAATTCAAAATAGGGTGAATTACAGGGACCTCCCGTGGGAGTTTGCATAATTACAGGTTGCACCGTACCCCTCTATCTTTCAAAATTACATTTATCTCCCCTCTAAATTTCCCTAGTTTACAAAAATGCCCCTTCCGTTAGAAATATGGATGAAAAATGATAAAATCAGCCAAATTATTTTATGACATTTCAATTTTATCCTTTTTATAATGATTCTAGATTTATTTCAAAAGGTAAAATAGAACACGCCATTTTCAATGTAGAGTTATTATAAAGAGTAAAATTGGAATATCATAAAATAATTTGACATATTTGATCACTTTTCATTTATATTTCTAAAGAAAAATGTCACACTTTTCAATGTTACAAAGGTTAAAATTGAATATCATAAAATAATTTAGTTGATTTTATCATTTTCCATCCATATTTCTAACTGAAGGGGTATTTTTGTAAACTGGGTAAACATAGAGAGGAGGTATGTAAGACCCCAAATGAGCATGAGCTGAAATCAGGGAGATAGCGCCAGGCGCTAGCAATAGCGCCGACGGTAGCGTCTCTCAGCGGTACCGACTTAGGGCTAGCGCCAGGCGCTAGCCACTAGCGCCGGCGGTAGCGCTAAATATTAAATACCCTCAAACCCGACTTCTCAGCCATTTTTCTCTGCATTTCTCTCAAGTGCTGAGGGCTGAGAGCTGGGAGAAAGGAGGGAGAGCCTTTGGAGTTGAGCTTTCATCGTGCCAGGAGGTAGATTAGTGAAGAAGCGTGTGCGTGCGTGTGCCACCGCGGATTCCAGCCATCCACCTCTCAATTCTATGGCACCGAAACGGCCTACAAGGGTAACGAATCTCCTCCCTAATCCTTGGACATGTACGTCCTTTGATTTGCATGCGTTTTGGAATACTTCTACTAATTAGTAGATCGGCTATTCCGGTGGGTTGAAGTGATTTCCCCACAAATTGCATATAGAGTCCGAAACGGTATTACGGACATAGGCATGTTGTGTGAAGCCCATCCGGACAGGTCAAGCCGGATTGGTGATGCTTAGTGCGTGTAAAGTGCCGGAAATAATTCCGTGTACGTGCTGTGATGCGGGTCATGAGTACTGTTTTGTACAAAAATAGGACCTGGAGGTGTTTCCCAGGCTGTACCCGAAATTTGGTGGCAGAACTGAGTTCTGTCACTAGCGTCGGGCGCTAGCGTTAGCGCCGGCGGTAGCTCCAGGTGAGCTACCAGTGTTGATTTCTGGAGGTGGTTTCCCAGAGGTGGCAGTACAGATTTCTGTTACCAGTGCCGGGCAGAACTAAGTTCTGTTGCTAGCGCCGGGCGCTAATGCTAGCGCCGGCGGTAGCGCCCAGCACGCAATTTGTGTGATTCAGTATTACCCAATGTCCTGGGGACTGGATATATAGTAGATAAAGCTATGGAATTTGCAAAGCCCAGCTTTAAGTGTCGGGCACAAGGTGACGCTTACCCGTATCGTGCAGAGTTGAATCGCGATAATTG
This sequence comes from Dactylorhiza incarnata, assembly GCA_033032865.1. Lineage (NCBI taxonomy): Eukaryota > Viridiplantae > Streptophyta > Magnoliopsida > Asparagales > Orchidaceae > Dactylorhiza > Dactylorhiza incarnata. Next base: position 2,510,658 of record JAWHQI010000061.1, on the reverse strand, counting down.
AGCACGGGCCTAGCTGATCCGAACCCACCCATAGTAGTGGTGAAGAGGTCGCCCCTCGGTGCACCGGACTATGGAAGAGTGTCGGAACTTCGTGTGTACGGCCTAGCTCAATTTGCTTGTCTAAGTTGAAATAGGACTTAGCGTAAGGGCGTAACTCAGGGAGTATGCCAAAGTGTGCCTTGAGAGCACGAAGCGGGTGGCTTGGTTTGCCTCCGTTGGTGTTGTTTGCGGATATATATATATATATGCTGCTGACTCTTACTTGCAGGGAAGGAGCACCGCCGCCCCGAGTGTAGGGCGGGGTCGTTATAAATCTTGGTCAGCTAAAGTTGACCGGTTGCTTGTTTTCCCACCAATTGGTGGATTTGCTTATACAGGTCCCGGTGAGACTAGCGGGAGATAGTGGGCTGAAGCCCTTGCTGTTGTGCTATGCTGGCCCTTGAAGGCCGTAGCTTTTGTTTACTCTTTTGTTCATGTGTGGCCGGCATGCGCGCCGATGTTTGGAAGCCACCTTTTTGATGTAAACAAACTTATGCAATAACTGTTATGTATTTCATTCCGAGTAGTGTTGTGGACATGTATATAACTGGTTTCAAGTAAATCATAATTATGCTTCCGTTGTGACTCTGATGCTGAGATAGTTTTTTTTAACTGTTTAATACTAATTTTAGAAACGCGCTCTTCTGTTCATTTCATATGGCGTGGGGTCCCGGCCGGACCTACTGTTATATGCTATGTGACAGGGAGGGTGTTACAAATTGGTATCGGCTCCGGGTCTCGATCCCTTTCCGTCTGAATTCGTGGTCGAATTCTTTTCAGGGGTGGTGAGCACGTGTGTGCGTCGCCTTTAACTCATATAAATAACCAGTTTTGTCCACTTTAGGAATGAATTACATGTATATGTGTTGCATTCAAATGGAACTTCTGTGTTCCTTTATTGCGTTATGTTATCTCTTAGTCGCTAATTATGTTTTGGGTACATATATAGGCGACTGGGAGTGGAGCGGGGCCTTCTCGACCCCCTCGTTCGACTGCAAGTAGTGCACCAACTCCGGTGCCGACTCCTCCTTCGGCTGAAACCGTAAGGATGATCGCTGAAGCAGTATTTGCAATGTTCACAGCGCAACCAGGAGGGCATGTACACGGATAGCCTCCTATTCATGGAGAGGCTCCCGTGCCGGCTCCAGCAGCCGAACCTGCGGTGGAAAGGCCAGTGTCGTTGAGGGCACGAAGAGCTCCCGATCAACAGCTGCAATACTTTTTGAGTTTCCACCCTCCGACGTTCACGGGGGCAGGAACCCCGACGCAAGCGGAGGATTGGCTCTCAAAGGTGCGCAAAACCTTGAAGGCCACGGACACGGAGGAAGGACAAAAAGTGACTTTAGCAACCTTCCTACTAGATGGGGAGGCGCAGCTGTGGTGGGATGAGATGGAGATACATCAGCTAGCGGGACGGCAGTTGACTGATATCTCTTTTGATGAGTTTTTAAGACTGTTCTTGGCGCGATATCTTCCACAGGCCCAGCAAATAGAAATGGAAAATCAGTTCAACCGGCTGACTCAGGGTGATAGTACGATCGACGACTATCTGCATGAGTTTACACGGTTGGGTCGCTATGCAGGAGCGACCTTTGCCAATGAAGCACGGAAGACAAATCGGTTCTATGAAGGTCTGAGGGAAGAGTTGCGGTTCCTTCTGACGGGGCCAATGACGCAAGGGTTTATGACCCTGGTCAACTCAGCTCGTTCTTTAGAAAAAGACATGAAGCGGTCCCGCAGTAGGAAAGAGCTAGCAGTGGTCAAGCCAGAGTTCAAAGAACCGAGCTCGGCAAAGTCAGAACGAGGCAAGTGGAAGAAAGGAGCGCGACCGTCTGGGTCTGTTGAAACTGAGACTTGCGAACAAGACTTAGTCTCTGTGGAGTTCGGGGCCCTCAGCTAGCCGAGGGGCGACCAATCCTTACTCCTCCCAAGGGAGAGCTCTAGGTTGAAGGTGTTGGAACTAGGGACTGGACCAAGGGCTTAGTGGGGAGGTCCCGCCACATACCCGGAAGCCCCTCAGGAACTTCCCCTCCCAATCCACTACTAAGCTTGGGCACCACTGGAGGCTCTCCTCACCCCCCTAGAGAGACTTGGGGAGGGAGAGAGAGAGGGAGAGAGCTAGCCTAGAATGATATCCCTCCAAATGGTGCCCCCTTGGTCCTATTTATAGGATTTCTGAAGTTGGGCTGCAAATAGCCGAAAACTGGTCTGCCAGATTACCAAAATACCCTTGAACTGGGCTGCAGATAGCCAAATCCCGCTGCTCTTGGACTGCGAATAACCAAAACTGGACTGCGAATAGCCAAATCCCGCTACTCTTGGGCGCTAAACGCAGACCGCCTACCCGGCAAGGTTCTGGGCGAGCCAGAGGCCTCCCGGCCCTCCCAGCTCGCCCCCACAAGGGTGTGGGCGAGTCGGAGGCCTCCCGGCCCTCTCAGCTCGCCCCCACAAGGGTCTGGGCGAGCCGGAGGCCTCCCGGCCCTCCCGGCTCGCCCCCACAAGGGTGTGGGCAAGCCGGAGGCCTCCCGGCCCTCCCGGCTCGCCCCCACAAGGGTGTGGGCGAGCCGGAGGCCTCCCGGCCCTCGCAGCTCGCCCCCACAAGGGTGTGGGCGATCCGGAGGCCTCCCGGCCCTCCCGGCTCGCCCCCACAAGGGTGTGGGCAAGCCGGAGGCCTCCCGGCCCTCCCGGCTCGCCCCCACAGGGGTCTGGGCGAGCCGGAGGCCTCCCGGCCCTCCCGGCCCTCCCGGCTCGCCCCCACAAGGGTGTGGGCAAGCCGGAGGCCTCCCGGCCCTCCCCGCTCGCCCCCACAAGGGTCTGGGCGAGCCGGAGGCCTCCCGGCCCTCCCGGCTCGCCCCCACAAGGGTCTGGGCGAGCCGGAGGCCTCCCGGCCCTCCCCGCTCGCCCCCTCAAGGGTGTGGGCGAGCCGGAGGCCTCCCGGCCCTCCCCGCTCGCCCCCACAAGGGTGTGGGCGAGCCGGAGGCCTCCCGGCCCTCCCCGCTCGCCCCCACAAGGGTGTGGGCGAGCCGGAGGCCTCCCGGCCCTCCCGGCTCGCCCCCACAAGGGTGTGGGTGAGCCGGAGGCCTCCCGGCCCTCCCGGCTCCCCCCCCACAAGGGTGTGGGCGAGCCGGAGGCCTCCCGGCCCTCCCGGCTCGCCCCCACAAGGGTGTGGGCGAGCCGGAGGCCTCCCGGCCCTCCCGGCTCGCCCCCACAAGGGTGTGGGTGAGTTGGAGGCCTCCCGGCCCTCCCGGCTCGCCCCCACAAGGGTGTGGGCGAGCCGGAGGCCTCCCGGCCCTCCCGGCTCGCCCCCACAAGGGTCTGGGCGAGCCGGAGGCCTCCCGGCCCTCCCGGCTCGCCCCCACAAGGGTCTGGGCGAGCCGGAGGCCTCCCGGCCCTCCCGGCTCGCCCCCACAAGGGTGTGGGCGAGCCGGAGGCCTCCCGGCCCTCCCCGCTCGCCCCCACAAGGGTGTGGGCGAGCCGGAGGCCTCCCGGCCCTCCCGGCTCGCCCCCACAAGGGTGTGGGCGAGCCGGAGGCCTCCCGGCCCTCCCAGCTCGCCCCCACAGGGGTCTGGGCGAGCCGGAGGCCTCCTGGCCCTCCCGGCTCGCCCCCACAAGGCTCTGGGCGATCCGGAGGCCTCCCGGCCCTCCCCGGCTCGCCCTCACAAGGCTCTGGGTGAGTCGGAGGCCTCCCGGCCCTCCCTGGCTCGCCCTCACAAGGGAACAGTCCTGGGATGCGCCCCTCAGACTCGACTCCCTCCAAATGCTCACCCCTCCTCCTCCCGGGGTCGCGTCATTTGAAAATATTGGGCCTAAAAATATCTTGGGCCTCGGGGGCCCACTCGGCGAATACAGGATTGTACACAATCCCCGCTCTTTTCGAGCGTGGCTCACGCTCGGAAAGAAATGTCTAACCCTGCATATTCTACGAGTGTCGCTGGGAATCCGATTATTGGTGATATCTTGGAAAAGCCACAGCGCCTCCCCGAGAGGTTCCCCAACCTTGCCGGCTAGCGAGAGCCCGACTAGCTGAGCTACCTCGGGGAAAAACACAGCCTCCCCGAGAGGCCTTCCTACCCTGCCGCCTAGTGAGAGCCAGGCTAGTGGAGCCACCTCGGGGGAAAAACACTTAGCCTCCTTGAGAGGCCTTCCTACCCTGCCGGCTAGTGAGAGCCCGGCTAACGGAGCCACCTCGGGGGGAAAAATACTTAAGAGAATTTTCGGCCACTGAGCGGTTCCTGACCCTGCCAGCTAGGTGAGAGCCTGGTCAGCGGGCCAGCATCGATGCTAAGTACTTTCCTTCTTGCCCCCGAACGGTTCCCGGCCCTGCCAGCTAGATGGGAGCCTGGCCAGCGGGCCAGCATCGGGACTAAGTACTTGAAACTTTCCTGTCACCGAGCGATCCTCGGACCTGCCAGCTTGATGGGAGCCTGGTCAGCGGGCCAGCATCGGGACTAAATACTTGAAACTTTCCTGCCACCGAGCGATCCTCGGACCTGCCAGCTTGATGAGAGCCTGGTCAGCGGGCCAGCGTCGGGACTAAATACTTCTAGGAGCGAGCTCTACTAGTGGTGGACATAGGGTCGACACACTTCTAGGAGCGAGCTCTACTAGTGGTGGACATAGGGTCGACACATTTCTAGGAGCGAGCTCTACTAGTGGTGGACATAGGGTCGACACACTTCTAGGAGCGAGCTCTACTAGTGGTGGACATAGGGTCGACACACTTCTAGGAGCGAGCTCTACTAGTGGTGGACATAAGGTCGACACACTTCTAGGAGCGAGCTCTACTAGTGGTGGACATAGGGTCGACACACTTCTAGGAGCGAGCTCTACTAGTGGTGGACATAGGGTCGACACACTTCTAGGAGCGAGCTCTACTAGTGGTGGACATAGGGTCGACACACTTCTAGGAGCGAGCTCTACTAGTGGTGGACATAGGGTCGACACACTTCTCGGAGCGAGCTCTACTAGTGGTGGACATAGGGTCGACACACTTCTAGGAGCGAGCTCTACTAGTGGCGGACATAGGGTCGACACACTTCTAGGAGCGAGCTCTACTAGTGGCGGACATAGGGTCGACACACTTCTAGGAGCGAGCTCTACTAGTGGTGGACATATGGTCGACACACTTCTAGGAGCGAGCTCTACTAGTGGTGGACATAGGGTCGACACACTTCTAGGAGCGAGCTCTACTAGTGGTGGACATAGGGTCGACACACTTCTAGGAGCGAGCTCTACTAGTGGTGGACATAGGGTCGACACACTTCTAGGAGAGAGCTCTACTAGTGGTGGACATAGGGTCGACACACTTCTAGGAGCGAGCTCTACTAGTGGTGGACATAGGGTCGACACACTTCTTGGAGCGAGCTCTACTAGTGGTGGACATAGGGTCGACACACTTCTAGGAGCGAGCTCTACTAGTGGTGGACATAGGGTCGACACACTTCTAGGAGCGAGCTCTACTAGTGGTGGACATAGGGTCGACACACTTCTAGGAGCGAGCTCTACTAGTGGTGGACATAGGGTCGACGCACTTCTAGGAGCGAGCTCTACTAGTGGTGGACATAGGGTCGACGCACTTCTAGGAGCGAGCTCTACTAGTGGTGGACATAGGGTCGACACTCTTCTAGGAGCGAGCTCTACTAGTGGTGGACATAGGGTCGACACTCTTCTAGGAGCGAGCTCTACTAGTGGTGGACATAGGGTCGACACACTTCTAGGAGCGAGCTCTACTAGTGGTGGACATAGGGTCGACACACTTCTAGGAGCGAGCTCTACTAGTGGTGGACATAGGGTCGACACACTTCTAGGAGGGAGCTCTACTAGTGGTGGACATAGGGTCGACACACTTTTAGGAGCGAGCTCTACTAGTGGTGGACATAGGGTCGACACACTTCTAGGAGCGAGCTCTACTAGTGGTGGACATAGGGTCGACACACTTCTACGAGCGAGCTCTACTAGTGGTGGACATAGGGTCGACACACTTCTAGGAGCGAGCTCTACTAGTGGTGGACATAGGGTCGACACACTTCTAGGAGCGAGCTCTACTAGTGGTGGACATAGGGTCGACACACTTCTAGGAGCGAGCTCTACTAGTGGTGGACATAGGGTCGACACACTTCTAGGAGCGAGCTCTACTAGTGGTGGACATAGGGTCCACGCACTTCTAGGAGCGAGCTCTACTAGTGGTGGACATAGGGTCGACCCTCTTCTAGGAGCGAGCTCTACTAGTGGTGGACATAGGGTCGACACTCTTCTAGGAGCGAGCTCTACTAGTGGTGGACATAGGGTCGACACACTTCTAGGAGCGAGCTCTACTAGTGGTGGACATAGGGTCGACACTCTTCTAGGAGCGAGCTCTACTAGTGGTGGACATAGGGTCGACACACTTCTAGGAGCGAGCTCTACTAGTGGTGGACATAGGGTCGACACACTTCTAGGAGCGAGCTCTACTAGTGGTGGACATAGGGTCGACACACTTTTAGGAGCGAGCTCTACTAGTGGTGGACATAGGGTCGACACACTTCTAGGAGCGAGCTCTACTAGTGGGGGACATAGGGTCGACACACTTCTAGGAGCGAGCTCTACTAGTGGCGGACATAGGGTCGACACACTTCTAGGAGCGAGCTCTACTAGTGGTGGACATAGGGTCGACACACTTCTAGGAGCGAGCTCTACTAGTGGTGGACATAGGGTCGACACACTTCTAGGAGCGAGCTCTACTAGTGGTGGACATAGGGTCGACACACTTCTAGGAGCGAGCTCTACTAGTGGTGGGCATAGGGTCGACACACTTCTAGGAGCGAGCTCTACTAGTGGTGGACATAGGGTCGACACACTTCTAGGAGCGAGCTCTACTAGTGGTGGACATAGGGTCGACACACTTCTAGGAGCGAGCTCTACTAGTGGTGGACATAGGGTCGACACACTTCTAGGAGCGAGCTCTACTAGTGGTGGACATAGGGTCGACGCACTTCTAGGAGCGAGCTCTACTAGTGGTGGACATAGGGTCGACGCACTTCTAGGAGCGAGCTCTACTAGTGGTGGACATAGGGTCGACACTCTTCTAGGAGCGAGCTCTACTAGTGGTGGACATAGGGTCGACACTCTTCTAGGAGGGAGCTCTACTAGTGGTGGACATAGGGTCGACACTCTTCTAGGAGCGAGCTCTACTAGTGGTGGACATAGGGTCGACACACTTCTAGGAGCGAGCTCTACTAGTGGTGGACATAGGGTCGACACACTTCTAGGAGCGAGCTCTACTAGTGGTGGACGTAGGGTCGACACACTTCTAGGAGCGAGCTCTACTAGTGGTGGACATAGGGTCGACACACTTCTAGGAGCGAGCTCTACTAGTGGTGGACCTTTTCCTCCCTGTCCCGAGCGGTTCCCGGCCCTGCCAGCTAGGTGGGAGCCTGGTCCGCGGGCCAGCATCAGGACTAAATACTTGTGACTTCCTTGTCCCCGAGCGATCCTCGGACCTGCCAGCTTGATGGGAGCCTGGTCTGCGGGCCAGCATCGGGACTAAATACTTTCTTCCCTGCCCTCGAGCGGTTCCCGGCCCTGCCAGCTAGGTGGGAGCCTGGTCAGCGGGCCAGCATCGAGGCTAAGCATTCTCTTCCCCGCCCTCGAGCGGTTCCCGGCCCTGCCAGCTAGGTGGGAGCCTGGTCAGCGGGCCAGTATCGAGGCTAAGCATTCTCTTCCCCGCCCTCGAGCGGTTCCCGGCTCTGCCAGCTAGGTAGGAGCCTGGTCAGCGGGCCAGCATCGGGGCTAAGTATTTTTGAAAAACTTTCATTATATTAAACCATCCTAGTACATGTTGGAAAAACTAGACATGGAAACGGAACATAGCATTACACGAACTTAAGGCTAGAAAATGAAACTTAAGTATGGAAGCCGAACTGAGCCTCCCACTCCCAGTCTTGGTCTTCCTCGACTTCTTCTGGTAGTTGTTGCTGTTGCCCTGGACCCCTCGCATCCTTCATCTCTGAGAACTCAGGGTAAGTGAACGTCGCGTGACCCTCCTGGTGGAAGTCGCAGTAGGGTGACTCCACCCTACCCCTTCCTTTCCCTCTTCTTCCTGCTTTTCTGATTCTCCTCCGTCTACCCCCACCAATCTCCATGGTTTGCTGAGGTGGTGGAGGGGGTGTGTTTGGTCCCGGCCTCCACCTCGGGCGGTTGGATCTTTTTCTTTTGAAGTCCTTACTTCCTTGCTCTCGCGGAGTCGAATTGTTGACCTCTGCGCTCGTCGGGCTATTGGATAGCCTCCACCCGAGGTGGTCTCGACCATCAACATTCACTTGGTTTCTTTTGGGGTGGAGCGAGTGGGGGACGGATGCCTCCCCGCTCGCCCCCTTTTGGGACTGGGCTGGAAGAGACGGGGCGAGCTGGGACGGTGCCTTCCTCCTGAGCTCGCCCCCTTGAGGGGCTAGGGCGAGCTGGGAGGGCGCCCCCTCCTAAGCTCGCCCCCTTGAGGGGCTGGGGCGAGCTGGGAGGGCGCCCCCTCCTGAGCTCGCCCCCTTGAGGGGCTGGGGCGAGCTGGGAGGGCGCCTCCCTCCTGAGCTCGCCCCCTTGAGGGTGGGCGAGTGGGGGTATGGCACCTCCCCACTCCCCACTCCCCCCTCACCGGTATCTCCTTTCTGAACTGCTGGCCGAGAGTTCCCTCCTCCACCTGCTAGGGCGGGACCTCCGAACCATCTCCTCTTCTGCCTACGGCCGTCGTGGCGAAGGCGATCTGCAAGGTCTGCATGACCTCTCTCTTGAAGCTTTCAAACATCTCCAACGTCACTCCAGCCACCGAGGGCTGCGAATGACCTGGGTCGGAACTTCCTCCACCTCCGTCCATGGAGCTCATCTCGAGAGTTTCGTAAATCGGTCACACTCCACGCTCACCGCACCATGTGTTGAAACTGAGACTTGCGAACAAGACTTAGTCTCTGTGGAGTTCAGGGCCCTCAGCTAGCCGAGGGGCGACCAATCCTTACTCCTCCCAAGGGAGAGCTCTAGGTTGAAGGTGTTGGAACTAGGGACTGGACCAAGGGCTTAGTGGGGAGGTCCCGCCACATACCCGGAAGCCCCTCAGGAACTTCCCCTCCCAAGCCACTACTAAGCTTGGGCACCACTGGAGGCTCTCCTCACCCCCCTAGGGAGACTTGGGGAGGGAGAGAGAGAGGGAGAGAGCTAGCCTAGAATGAGATCCCTCCAAATGGTGCCCCCTTGGTCCTATTTATAGGATTTCTGAAGTTGGGCTGCAAATAGCCGAAAACTGGTCTGCCAGATTACCAAAATACCCTTGAACTGGGTTGCAGATAGCCAAATCCCGCTGCTCTTGGACTGCGAATAACCAAAACTGGACTGCGAATAGCCAAATCCCGCTACTCTTGGGCGTTAAACGCAGACCGCCTACCCGGCAAGGTTCTGGGTGAGCCAAAGGCCTCCCGGCCCTCCCAGCTCGCCCCCACAAGGGTGTGGGCGAGCCGGAGGCCTCCCGGCCCTCTCAGCTCACCCCCACAAGGGTCTGGGAGAGCCGGAGGCCTCCCGGCCCTCCCGGCTCGCCCCCACAAGGGTGTGGGCGAGCCGGAGGCCTCCCGGCCCTCCCGGCTCGCCCCCACAAGGGTGTGGGCGAGCCGGAGGCCTCCCGGCCCTCCCGGCTCACCCCCACAAGGGTGTGGGCGAGCCGGAGGCCCCCCGGCCCTCGCAGCTCGCCCCCACAAGGGTGTTGGCGAGCCGGAGGCCTCCCGGCCCTCCTGGCTCGCCCCCACAAGGGTGTGAGCGAGCCGGAGGCCTCCCGGCCCTCCCGGCTCGCCCCCACAAGGGTGTGGGCGAGCCGGAGGCCTCCCGGCCCTCCCCGCTCGCCCCCACAAGGGTGTGGGCGAGCCGGAGGCCTCCCGGCCCTCCCGGCTCGCCCCCACAAGGGTCTGGGCGAGCCGGAGGCCTCCCGGCCCTCCCGGCTCGCCCCCACAAGGGTCTGGGCGAGCCGGAGGCCTCCCGGCCCTCCCCGCTCGCCCCCACAAGGGTGTGGGCGAGCCGGAGGCCTCCCGGCCCTCCCCGCTCTCCCCCACAAGGGTGTGGGCGAGCCGGAGACCTCTCGGCCCTCCCGGCTCGCCCCCACAAGGGTGTGGGCGAGCCGGGAGGGCCGGGAGGGTGTGGGCGAGCCGGAGGCCTCCCGGCCCTCCCGGCTCGCCCCCACAAGGGTGTGGGCGAGCCGGAGGCCTCCCGGCCCTCCCGGCTCGCCCCCACAAGGGTGTGGGCGAGCCGGAGGCCTCCCGGCCCTCCCGGCTCGCCCCCACAAGGGTGTGTGCGAGCCGGAGGCCTTTCGGCCCTCCCGGCTTGCCCCCACAAGGGTGTGGGTGAGTCGGAGGCCTCCCGGCCCTCCCGGCTCGCCCCCACAAGGGTCTGGGCGAGCCGGAGGCCTCCCGGCCCTCCCGGCTCACCCCCACAAGGGTGTGGGCGAGCCGGAGGCCTCCCGGCCCTCCCCGCTCGCCCCCACAAGGGTGTGGGCGAGCCGGAGGCCTCCCGGCCCTCCCGGCTCGCCCCCACAAGGGTGTGGGCGAGCCGGAGGCCTCCCGGCCCTCCCAGCTCGCCCCCACAAGGGTCTGGGCGAGCCGGAGGCCTCCTGGCCCTCCCGGCTTGCCCCCACAAGGCTCTGGGCGAGCCGGAGGCCTCCCGGCCCTCCCCGGCTCGCCCTCACAAGGCTCTGGGCGAGTCGGAGGCCTCCCGGCCCTCCCCGGCTCGCCCTCACAAGGGAACAGTCCTGGGATGCGCCCCTCAGACTCGACTCCCTCCAAATGCTCACCCCTCCTCCTCCCGAGGTCGCGTCATTTGAAAATATTGGGCCTAAAAATATCTTGGGCCTCGGGGGCCCACTCGGCGAATACAGGGTTGTACAGGGTCAGCTCAATCTTCAGCATCGGGAGTGACTGGGCGAGGCCCAATCATCTGTTACAACTGCGGCAAGCCAGGGCATATAGCACGTGACTATCATAGTGGGAAGAAACTAGTTGCGGCCTATGCAGTAGAGAAAGGGAAGGCGGCAGAGTCAACCGCATCTCACGCTGCTCCAGCCCAGCCTAGAGTCTATACCCTTGGCCAACAGGAGGCCATTAAACAGAACGATGTGGTGACAGGTATGCGATAGTATATAGCTTTTGTTACTTTTTATACTTCATACCTTATACATTGCTTGGTAACCATTGATGTCCTAGGCTTTGTCCTGATCTTTAACTATCTGGCAAGAGCACTATTTGACACGGGTGCTTCACATTCCTTTATATCGGAGGCCTTCATACAGCAACTTGGAGTGCCTTCGTCGTTTAGACAGGAACGATTAGATGTAATGCTACCCAATGGGTGTTCGATGCGCGCGGATCGAGGTTGTGTAGTAAAGGTACGAATAGGGAGTCAAGACTTTGATTTGGAAGCACTGATACTCCCGCTTTCGGAATTCGATGTAATCTTTGGTATGGACTGGCTGTCAGCGCAGCAGGCCTACATTGATTGCACATCTAAGAAGGTCACACTGGGGCGGAATATCGAACGTGCGACTACATTTGCTGGTTTGCGTGGCTCGAGTAAGACACTGATGTCTGCTGTCCAAGTGGTCAAGGCGGTTCGGCAAGGTGCAGAGTTATGTGTTGTGCTCGTGGGGGCTGCAAAGCCTCAACCCAGTTTGAGTGATGTTCCTGTGATTTCAGAGTATCCAGATGTGTTTCCGAAAGATCTTCCTGGGGCGCCACCTCAGCGAGAGATTGACTTCACTATAGAGCTGGTGCCAGGTGCCAAACCTGTTTCACGCTCTCCGTACCGAATTGCGCCAAAGGAGATGGCGGAATTGAAAATTCAATTACAGGAGTTGCTAGAGCAGGGTTATATACGTCCAAATACCTCCCCTTGGGGTGCTCCGGTCCTTTTTGTGAAGAAGAAGGACGGAAGCTTGCGTCTATGCATTGACTACCGAGAATTGAACAAGCTGACCGAGAAGAATAAGTATCCAATTCCTCGAATCGATGACTTATTCGATCAGCTAGTTGGGTCAACGGTATATTCAAAGTTGGATCTCAAGTCCGGCTATTACCAGTTACGAATTCGGGATTGTGATATCCCTAAGACAGCATTCAGTACTCGCTACGGACATTACGAGTTTACAGTGATGCCGTTTGGATTGATGAATGCACCGTCAGTATTTATGGATCTGATGAATAGGACCTTTCGTGAGTGTCTTGATCGGTTTGTTATTGTCGTCATTGACGATATCTTGGTGTACTCTCAGTCTGAAGAAGAACACGCGATTCATTTGCGTGAAGTTTTGGAAATCCTGCGACGTAGTCAACTTTATGCCAGGTTCTCTAAGTGCGAGTTCTGGCTAGCCTCAGTAGCGTTCCTTGGTCATGTTATTAATGGCGAGGGTATCGCGGTGGATCCGGCAAAGATCGATGCAATCCAAAAGTGGCCCGTTTTGGTGACAGTAGCGGAAGTCAGGAGTTTCCTTGGACTGGCCGGCTATTATCGGCGCTTCGTGGAAAACTTTTCGCGGATCGCTCTACCTCTCACCACCTTGACGAGGAAGGATCAGAAGTTCGTTTGGTCACCGGAGTGTGCACGGGCTTTTGAGGAATTAAAGAGGCGTTTGACCACGGCACCAATTCTGTGTTTGCCATCTGGTGCAGAGGGTTATGAAATTTACAGTGATGCGTCAGGGAGCGGCTTAGGCTGCGTACTTCTTCAGCACGGTCAAGTAATAGCTTATGGCTCTCGCCAGTTGAAAGTGCATGAGCGGAATTATCCGGTCCACGACTTGGAGTTGGCGGCCGTGATTTTCGCTCTAAAGCTGTGGCGACACTACTTATATGGTGTGAAGGTTGACATCTTTACAGACCATAAGAGCCTTAAGTATCTGTTAACGCAGAAGGAGCTCAATATGCGACAACGAAGGTGGATGGAGTTCCTGGGGGACTACACTTTTGATATACATTATACTCCCGGAAAGGGGAATGTCGTCACAGATGCATTGAGTAGGAGGGCTTTTTCACAGGCCAACTGGATTCAGATGTATGATCCACGTCTATTCAGGGACTTGGAAGCCTTGGAGATCTCCTGTGTAGAGAGGAGTTCTAGTACGAATGCGTGCTTAAACTGGACGGAGGTGCAGTATGACCTCGCGAACAAAATACGACAGGCCCTGGAGCTTGATTCGAGCATGCAACACTATTTGACAGAGTCTGGGGATGGGACTGCTGCAGAGTTTGTGATGGACGACGGTCTGATGTGGCAAGACGGTCGGTTGTGCGTCCCAAATGTGGGTAAGTTGCGGGAGGAATTGATGTACGAAGCACATTTTACCAAATACTCAATTCACCCAGGGAGCACAAAAATGTACCAAGACATGAAAAGCTGTTTTGGTGGCCAGGATTAAAGAAAGACATCGCCTTGTACGTGGCAAAATGCAAAACTTGCGCACTGGTGAAGGCGGAATGTCAGAAACCTGGAGGTTTTCTGAAGTCGTTGCCTATCCCGGAATGGAAATTTGATGACATTTCAATGGATTTCGTGCACGGTTTGTCGAGATCACAGAGTGGGAATGATGCCGTATGGGTGATCGTGGATCGCTTGACGAAGGTAGCCCACTTTATTCCAAACCGGAAGGACGATTCAGTTGAAAAGTTAGCAAAACTTTATGTTAATAGCATTGTACGATTGCACGGTGTGCCCCGTAGCATCGTCAGTGACCGAGATGGGCGCTTCACTTCGAAAGATTGGAGGCTAATCCACCAGTTGTTAGGTACAAAACTGAAGTTTAGTACTGCATTCCACCCTCAGACGGATGGACAGACTGAACGTACGAACAGAACTCTGGAGGATATGCTCCGAATGTGCGTCCTGGACTTCGGTAAAAAGTGGGAAGATCATCTTTTCATGATCGAATTTGCTTATAATAACAGCTATCAGGCAAGTATAAAGATGGCACCCTTTGAGGCCCTCTATGGTAGAGCTTGCCGCACTCCCTTATCTTGGGCGGAGACAGGTCAAACGAAGCTGTTTAAGCGAAAGGAAGTCGAAGAGGCAAATGCGGCTATTCAAACAATCCGTGAGAGATTGTTAATTGCGCAAGATAGGCAGGCGAAATACTACAACGCCAGGCACAGAAACGTCAAGTTCGCCGTGGGCGACTGGGTTTATCTCAAGATCAAACCTTTCAAGGGTGTGTCCCGGATTCGGCGCTTGAAAAAGCTGAGTCCAAGATACCTTGGACCGTTTGAGATACTGGAACGTGTTGGCGAAGCTGCCTATCAACTCGCTCTTTCGACTGAGTTGAGTAGTCTGCACGATGTGTTCCACATATCAGTATTGAGGAAAGCTGTACCAGAGCCTAGCCAAGTGCTTGTGGCTACTCAGGTGCCGGTCGATGATGGGTTGAAGACAAAGGTCATACCTATTAGCATCGAAGACACTGAGGTCAAACAGCTACGAAATAAATTGATCAAGATGGTCAAAGTCCGCTGGAACAACTGCGGTCGTGAGGAACTTACATGGGAGCGCGAGCAAACAATGCGTGAGGAGTTCCCCGAGCTGTTCCTTTAAGGTACAAATTGTATTTTGTATCATTTTGATTATTTGCACTGTTAGAATTTCGGGACGAAATTCATTTAAGGGGGAAGAATTGTAAGACCCCAAATGAGCATGAGCTGAAATCAGGGAGATAGCGCCAGACGCTAGCAATAGCGCCGGAGGTAGCGTCTCTCAGCGGTACCGACTTAGGGCTAGCGCCAGGCGCTAGCCACTAGCGTCGGCGGTAGCGCTGAATATTAAATACCCTCAAACCCGACTTCTCAGCCATTTTTCTCTGCATTTCTCTCAAGTGCTGAGGGCTGAGAGCTGGGAGAAAGGAGGGAGAGCCTTTGGAGTTGAGCTTTCATCGTGTCAGGAGGTAGATTAGTGAAGAAGCGTGTGCGTGCGTGTGCCACCGCGGATTCCAGCCATCCACCTCTCAATTCTATGGCACCGAAACGGCCTACAAGGGTAACGAATCTCCTCCCTAATCCTTGGACATGTACGTCCTTTGATTTGCATGCGTTTTGGAATACTTCTACTAATTAGTAGATCGGCTATTCCGGTGGGTTGAAGTGATTTCCCCACAAATTGCATATAGAGTCCGAAACGGTATTACGGACATAGGCATGTTGTGTGAAGCCCATCCGGACAGGTCAAGCCGGATTGGTGATGCTTAGTGCGTGTAAAGTGCCGGAAATAATTCCGTGTACGTGCTGTGATGCGGGTCATGAGTACTGTTTTGTACAAAAATAGGACCTGGAGGTGTTTCCCAAGCTGTACCCGAAATTTGGTGGCAGAACTGAGTTCTGTCACTAGCGCCGGGCGCTAGCGTTAGCGCCGGCGGTAGCTCCAGGTGAGCTACCAGTGTTGATGTCTGGAGGTGGTTTCCCAGAGGTGGCAGTACAGATTTCTGTTACTAGTGCCGGGCAGAACTAAGTTCTGTTGCTAGCGCCGGGCGCTAATGCTAGCGCCGGCGGTAGCGCCCAGCACGCAATTTGTGTGATTCAGTATTACCCAATGTCCTGGGGACTGGATATATAGTAGATAAAGCTATGGAATTTGCAAGCCCAGCTTTAAGTGTCGGGCACAAGGTGACGCTTACCCGTATCGTGCAGAGTTGAATCGCGATAATTGAGCACGAGCCTAGCTGATCTGAACCCGCCCATAGTAGTGGTGAAGAGGTCGCCCCTCGGTGCACCGGACTATGGAAGAGTGCCGGAACTTCGTGTGTACGGCCTAGCTCAATTTGCTTGTCTAAGTTGAAATAGGACTTAGCGTAAGGGCGTAACTCAGGGAGTATGCCAAAGTGTGCCTTTAGAGCACGAAGCGGGTGGCTTGGTTTGCCTCCGTTGGTGTTGTTTGCGGATATATATATATATATATATATATATATATATATATATATGTTGCTGACTGTTACTTGCAGGGAAGGAGCACCGCCGCCCCGAGTGTGGGGCGGGGTCGTTATAAATCTTGGTCAGCTAAAGCTGACCGGTTGCTTGTTTTCCCACCAATTGGTGGATTTGCTTATACAGGTCCCGGTGAGACTAGCGGGAGATAGTGGGCTGAAGCCCTTGCTGTTGTGCTATGCTGGCCCTTGAAGGCCGTAGCTTTTGTTTACTCTTTTGTTCATGTGTGGCCGGCATGCGCGCCGATGTCTGGAAGCCACCTTTTTGATGTAAACAAACTTATGCAATAACTGTTATGTATTTCATTCCGAGTAATGTTGTGGACATGTATATAACTGGTTTCAAGTAAATCATAATTATGCTTCCGTTGTGACTCTGATGCTGAGATAGTTTTTTTTTAACTGTTTAATACTAATTTTAGAAACGCGCTCTTCTGTTCATTTCATATGGCGTGGGGTCCCGGCCGGACCTACTGTTATATGCTATGTGACAGGGAGGGTGTTACAAGGTAAATGTAATTTCGAAAGATAGAGGGGTGCAACCTATAATCATGCAAACTCCGAGGGGAGGTCCCGGTAATTAACCCTTCAAAATAAGTATTTGTATTAAACTATTTTTTTAGCATTACCAAATTGTTCTACTAATTATCATGCCGACTTTGTGCTTTAATTTCAATTTCCACAAGCTAAATTTCCTGAAACCAAAGGTAGAAACTATACAACAAATTATGGATGTAGCACATCTCATGAAAGTATATTTCCTTCTCATGATATTAAAACATAAATTAAACAAAAAAAAGGAGTTCGACTTCTGTCAAACACATCTCAACTAAGACGAAATTAAAGACAAAATCGACCCACAACCGTTTTGCGAATCACAAGGCATCCTTCACTAAAATCAAAGGAAATAATGCTTAAGAATTTGGAAAACAAACGAAAAAAACTCACCTTTTTTTAAGAAATTCCTTTGCAGATATGTTGACGACAGATTTGCACACATATTAAAAGGGCGGTGTTAAAGGGACACAAAAAAGCGCTATATGCACATCAATTTTAAGATGAAAAAAAAACTAAATGTGTTATATACTCGTCAACTTTAAGAGAAAAAAGTCCTAATAACTTTTTGGTGTGCCTTTATCACTGGTGTGCACACATCCATTATTTTTGGTGTGCCTTTAACACCAATCTATTAAAAAGCCTTTATGAACGAATGGGCACAACCTGCAATTTTAACCGTCGTCGCCAGAGTCTACTTGACCGACAACCTTCGCCGATCTGGAGGGATGAGGAATGTGATGTTGAATAATAGGAGGGAAGAAAGCTAGAGCAAGGACTACAGTGAAGGGCGTATTCTTACAAATTTGTGGATGGTTCGAAAATAAAGTAAAATAGTGAAAATAACGTAAAATAATAAATAAAGTAAAACAATGATTTTTGATAGTTTTTTATGGGTGTTGTTACTAGCAAGTCTCATTTGGCTTCTAGCAAATCATTACTACTAGCAAACCTTCAATTTTGAAAATGACTATTTGAAAACCTTTTTGCTACTAGCAAACCACCATTAAAAAAAATTTAGAGACATACATTCTTTCAAAATAAGTCACTACCTACGTTAACATTACAAGAGATTTCAAATAAACTGCATATGTTAGCATTACAAATGATTCCAAATGCAGCAAAATTATGTTAAGTGCACCAAAACTTTTGAGTTCGTGTTTCAAACTTGGTCATATTCCACAAAAAATTGCCGTGTACCCCAAAATCTGTAAACCAAAATCTGCAAAAATAATAATTAATTAGCAATGTTATGTAGTTGAATAAATTAGAGAAATTTAATTTAAATTAGTCACTTACATTTCATTCCTTTCGGTTGAGGATGCATTCTTATGAACTTTCCACTTGTGTGTGATATCTCCTGCAATGTTCGTTATAAATTATCCGCATCACCGTATGATTCTCTGGATTCCTTTTCTTAATGGTTGATAGTATGCATCTAGGTTTAACATTTGAGGCATACATGTCATGAACAATTTTCTTCTTTATGCAATCCAACCGACCCGCGGTGGCATGTGCTTCTAAATGTACCATTTTGTGATTATGCGTCTCGCATTTAACTTCATGTGTACATTCGGGTAAGTAAGAAATTTTTTTCCCAATCAAAGTGAATGGGCAACCACAACGCTTACTAGTAGTTTTTCGAAGATTCTGTTTAACCCAACCCTTTTTACATTGCTTTTCACTGTAGTATCCACCTCTATCGCATCCAAGAAATACTCGCGATCGTGCCCTAACACCATCTAATTTATCTGAACCTTTAACAGTCACTGCAAAACTAAGAGATTTGCCAATAGTACGAGCCCAATCTACCAATACTTCCCGGGACGGAAATTAAATATTGGTTTCAAGTGACTACCAACATCCAACTTCATACCATATTCACTATACAAAATAAAATGGACAAAACACTAGTCAAATTAAACACAAAATTACTATAGAACATCGCAAGAAGAACACATTACACTATATCAAATACTCAGGAGTGTAGAGTACCTTTGAACGGAAGGCATTCAGATAACAATATCCTTTGAGGCAGCATTTTCAGTCATATTGTATGCTAGTTAACCTGAAAAATCACATAAATGTCTTCAGCAAATCCTAAGAATACAACACATTCTAATGTCTAGATCTAATGATAACATAAACAATGCATCTTCATTTATTTTCTACCACATTGCATGAAATTGAACTTATTGATATATTAGTGATGGAAGATTACATAATTATCAATCTAAATTGAATTAATCTTATCATAAAAATAATACTGATATATATATTTGTAGTTCAAAAACCACTTGGAATCTGCTATAATCTTATCATAAAGTTCATTATCATTTCTATATTGCATCATTCGATGAAACTTTCCGTAAGAACTTTGCTGAAATAAAGAAGAAAATGGCTAGGCTCTGCCTAGGGCTACAAGTAAATCCCAAAAACGAGGGCGCGGCCTGCGTCGACTCCGCCTAGGGATACAATGGAGAAGTAGTAGACATTGGAGAATAGGGGAGGTGATTCAACTAGGGTGCAGCCTGCAGAGACATTGGAGAATGGTGGAGAAGGAGTAGGAGACATAAATCTTATCGGAGATGGAGGACAACCGGCGAACGAGGTAGAGCGCGAGTTACCGGCGAACGAGGTAGAGATGGAAGGCAACCTGCGAATGAGAATCGCGATTGAAAAGCTGGATGGGATTCGCGATCGGGAAAAATCTGGAGAGGGAAACGGTGATACTATGCGTTGCTTTTTGGAGAGGAGAGCTATTGATCGGGAGAAACGAGGGAGGAAATGAATAGGGCGTGAGTTAGGGTATGGGTTTGCTAGTAGCAAAATTAGAGCTTTTAAAATAAAAGGAAATAATACATTAATGGTGAAATTTAGGTTTGCTTATAGCCAAATGAGATTTGCTTGTAACAACACCCTTTTTTTTATTTACTATAAGCGAAACAAAATTATTAATAACAACACCCTAAATCAACTCTTTCCTGGGCTTCTTTTGTATTTGTATTAATGATGGCATACAAAATATTTACATATTTTGTGTTCTCCCTAATATATTCTTTTAATCAAATGATTTTTTGTTTTGTTTTAATAAACCGAATAATTTATAAATAGTTAAAGTTTTCAATTTAAATTACTTATTTATATGGATTTTTTGTCATACAAAGTTTATCTTGTTTTAAATTTATTTTGAATGTCTTTTTATTTTCTATCAAAATATGATCATAAATAATTTTCTTTCGTGGGATGCGGTAAATTTTTATAAAATAAATAAATAAACAACAAATAATGGGACTCCTTTGGAAACATAGTACTTAATTCACACTTGTTGTGGGTCGCTCGATGCACTCACAGATAGGTCAAAGCGAACCCTCTTAGCTCGGACGGAGCGGGTCGAGCGCGCAATCAGTCACAGAAAATTGAACAATCGGTAAGAAGATTTTTTACGTGAAAAAACCCGGAAAGAGTAAAAAAACCACGTGCCCGGATCGGTGCGGACAAACTTCCACTATATCATTGGTGTTATAAATTGTCGAATGCAAGAGAGTGACAAGTCACCGCTCGTTATAGGGGGTGAAGAGAAGGGTTAGAAAGAGGAAAATCTTTAAGTAAGAAAGAGATCTTCAAGAGGCTAAGGGAGATCTTCAAAATCTTAAGGGTGATCTTCAAGTCTCCTTCGAAGGAGATCTTCGAAGGGGAAGGAGATCTTGAAAGCTGAAGAAGATCTTCGCTTCGAACGCCGAAGGAAAATTCCGAAGGAGCTCTCTCGGGCGCTGAAGGCAGGGTTTCTTGAAATGAAGGCTCTGAGCTCATTTTATAGTTTTTGGCATGGGCGGTCTGGTAATTGCTCCATTTTAACCGCCAGAACTACCAGACGGACGAATCGCATTCCTCGATCTGGAGCACACGGATCGTCATTTTTGCACATGTGACGATTTTACCCCCCGGGCAGTTCGGGCAGGAACGAACTGCGAGCATTCATGTTGTCCCTGCAAGAGAAAGTAGATTGTGATGCGTGCCTCGAGGGGAATCTGTGCGCTTGACATAGTCGAGCAGCAGCCGAAGATGCACGATTGCTACCGCCTGGCGATAGCAACGCTACCGCCTCGCGGTAGCGCACGCGGGTGAGCGCTCGGGGGCACGCGCGGAAGCGTGCGGGCGGGCGCGGAAGCCCAGGTTACCGTGGACGTGGGATCATGGGTGCGTGCGCAGCTACCGCGCGGGTTACCGCTCGCGGTAGCGTTAGACTTTCTCTTTGGGGGCTGGTTTATGGGTAGTTTCTCCCACCCCTCACTCCCTCCATCATTAGTCCGATTTATCTTTAAATAGAGGGGGTACCCATCAACACTTAAAACATGAGCATGGTATGTGAGTTCTGAAATTAGGGAGGCTTATGACTAATTTTTAATTGAAAAAAAATCTCCAATCTTTAAATAAATAAATAGAAAGTATACTTGTTAAAGGATTCTACATATATAATAAGTAGCTCCAACGGTGCTAAAGTAAGATCAGTGAAGGAAGTACATACATTAATTTATTATATAAAAATATTTATACAAATTTAGAGAAATACCAATCCACAACAATCACATAATAATATTAAATACTTGTCCACAATGAGATAACTACGACATGAAAAACAGAGTACTAATCGAAAGATAATAGAAGTTAAAGTAAGGCTAGTAATAAAAGGGCGGGGCTTATGCCCGATACAACATATTTTTCTTTGCATCCCTCCTGGCAAAAATATAACACTCTAGACACTCGCACGGTTCGACGCCCTCAAGAACGTATAGCTTTTCCCTCTGCCCTGGGTAAATGTGAAGAGTTGGTAAATGACGGGGTTTGCTCACCGGTGCTCTCCCAGCGGCAGCAGAAAGTCCGAGAGCTGGCCTAGCCACCGTGTCCCGTACCTCCCTCTGGTTGAGGGCCTGCTCTCCTTGGTTCTCCTGTAATAATGTGGTCCACCGCCCGTCAGTCTATAAGACTCAGCATGTTCCTCACCGACCCCACCCGCGACTACTAGGCACCGTGTGGGAGGAGGAAGCGGAGGACAACAAAGGGTAAAATATCAAGCAGGTGACAAATATATTGTACAGGGTTATGAACAAAATGTAATCCATCTCCAGCAATTTCTATAAGTAACCATATAAGCACAATACATCAATCAGAGAAAGTTCTATGCAGTAGTATAATGAAGTAACAACAGTAAACATAATAAGAAACATCTGAAGTATAATTAGATAAAAGAAATGACAGTTATTATAAATGTAACATTAACTTATATGCACACACAAAACACATAAGCTGAGGGATCTGACACTAAGATAAACTCATCGTATAAAAGAGCACACACTAATTTATACAATGAGGTCTTTATTTATGCAAGGATGTTATGTTATGATGTGTAATGCGATGATACAACTGATCACCCACCCGATTTTGTACGTACAGACCTTTAGTTCACACTTTTCGGAGGTAGCTAACCTATCGGGCACCTCCCGTCGTGGTCAAATGGTGGCAGAGGAGCGGGCGTCTCCTCATCTAGGTGGGTATGACACACTACCAGACCTAGGCTTTATATATCGTACGTTGTGGCACCGACCCCCGATACTCACGAGTTCCTGCGTACTCTTGTTGGATCCGAAGGAACCAGACCTTTATTTGGCCAGACAGGGTTTGGAGAATTTGTCCCGTCGGACGCGTAGTAAAACAACCTGGCCCCTTTTAGACCTCTAGCACTGCCGAGTCATCGAACTGCTGTCGGTGTGACGACTAAGCCAGAACCGAAGACCCACTACATTTTATGCACATGCATTTATGTATAATTTCTTTCAACCGAGCCTCCAGCTCGCAGGACTAACCCGTCCTTTATGACTACTGAAACTACCGCTCGCAGGACTAATTAGTCCTGACATCATCATTTCCTGAGCTTCCAACTCGCAGTACTTAACCCCGTCCTTGTACCGTTGATAACTTCTCAAATAGAAATTATTTTCATCCTTTATTTAGACCAAATCATTCATTATGATTGATAAATTTAAGTTTAAATGTGCTAAATTTAGACTATTCGATATTCTGTTAAACTTGAATATTATCACTATTTCTATATGATTTTATTGTAGAAATGCTCGAGAAATTAACTTGAAGAGTCGAAGACAAAGTGCAAAATAAGTTAACACCAGTTTGGAACAGCTTCTCAAGCCTTAAAGTCATGCGGCATCAAAATATCAACAGATTTAGTGCTGATTTTGAGCAGGAAATGATAGCAGGAAAATAAGTCATGACTTATTGGCGAAAATCCAAGTTTTTAAACTCCGAATTTCATGCAAATCGGCGGTTACAGATGGGAAAGGAGGCATCTATTCGGCCATTGGAGTTTCCTAAGAGGGAGGCACGACTATATAGAGGAATATGGAGAGAGAGAAAAGGATCTTTGGTCATTTTTGAAAGAAAAGGAAGAGGAGATCTAGGGTTTAGGCGATTTTGAAGTGGAAGAAGAGATCTGGGATTCCAACATCAGGTTTGTAAGATTGTTCTTATTTGTTTGTTCTCTTCCGTTGTCATGAACTAATTTCTCCACTCTTGTATTGTGAGAGTACTTTGTATTTTGCAATGATGACTTTTTAAATCCTCTTTGTGATTGTTTGGTGAATGATCTTTATTGAAATTATGATCTTTGTTTTGGAACTTTTGGCCAAAGTTTCACATTTCTACTGCGCTCCATAATTCGAGAGATGAGTTGCGTAAGTGCATCATAAGTTCGATATAGCATTTGAAGGGATAAAGAGATTTACTCTTGGTGTTCGCAACAGAGGTTTTTATTCTTTATGCGGTTCTTTTTCTCTCCTGAGTTAGAGATGGCAAGGGAGATAAGGGATTAGGGATTTCCGATATCGAGAGATATGGATTTCTAGTTTAAGATTGTTGCAAGACATTTCACCACGCATTTTTCACAAAGTTTTTTTTATAAAATCATTGCACTATACTTAGAAAATCACGATACACGATTATTTCTCATAACTGACAAAAATTATTTTCCCAAAGATCTGTAGTTTATTTCAATTAGGAGTGATCATTTTTAGTTTTGTTTTTATAATTGAAATCCTTGTTATTGAATTGCTTGGATTTGAAGAAAAGGCATATCTGGTATTTGTAAGCGCTGAATTAGACACTTCTCCGAGGGAACGATCACTACTCTCATTTTATTACTTGATCCGGCACGTACACTTGCGTTTAAAATACACAACTGTTTTCAGGCATATCAACCGTTCCGTCCCAATTTGAGGCGACGTTTACTTATCAATTTCCTCCACTATTTACTAATCTTGTCTATCATTCATTGGACTTAGAAGCTTAGGGTTGACCTTCGACTTCCCGAGGTCTACCCGGTGAAGGGTTCGCGGCGGTACTAGGAGGTACGATGAGATGACATCTCAAACCTCCCTTTCTCAAGGAATTTAGTCTTATTGGTAGCTCAGGTTTTCTCTTGTTTACCACTCTTGCCTATCGTTTATTTAAACTTAAAGACTTAAGGTTAACCTTGGAGGGCTACCCGGTGAAGGGCTCGCAATGGTACTAGGAGGTGTGATGGGATGACATCCCAAACCTTCCTTTCTCAGGGTATTTAGTCTTATTGGTGGCTACCCATTTTACAAATCCACTACCTCTCTAGTTACTCCAAGAATCCTTGGGTGGATTACATTAGGCCGGACAGTCGAGCGTCGATGTTCAATTGAGCATCGAACCCTACTTTTCTTAGTGCCCGAACATCTTTGAGAGTCGTCACTCAATACCTACTTAAGGTCCCATTTCATACATCCAGAACACTTACACTTACTAACGGTTCGAACCTCTTATCACATCGTAATTAACCCCGACTTGGCAGTTTTACTAAACGCACCCCAACCCCTTTCTTCTAATTATAGAGGTCACTAATGGTTAATCCTTTACACAATCATTGACTTCATAATGACCTAGGAGTTAATAATTCCATGAATGATGGTCTGGAGTGGTCTAAATCACTTAAATCAGTTTTACTATCCGCAGACCGGTATGCCTTTAAGTGAAACCTCATGTCCTACAAATTGGTCTATATGAAAGCTAAATAAGTATGGGATCATTTTAATCCCAAAGGTTTGTATTGATGTCAAGGTTCTATGTACAAAATTTATATAATGTTCCAGCAATTATAATTCATTAATTAATTTCTCAAGTCATGATTCAATTGCCACTTTATGAAGGAAGTATGAAGTTTACTCAGTAAATAATTCTAATAAAATTTACATGAGTTCATACTGATATAAAAGGGTCTTTAACAAAATTTCATAATATTTTCACATCAAAAAATCAGGGAATTAATTTCTCAAACTATAGGTTCAAATTCTACTTTGTGAAGAAAGTAAGTCATTTACTAAGTGACTAATTCTAACAAAATTCCCAGAGGTGTGCTAGCATAATAGTAACATTATTCCAGAGTTCCAAAAATTCTTTATCATGAAATTAACCAAAAACAAATAATTACACATATGGTGTTTAATTCATGCTGTGAAGGATCTACCTCAAATACTATTCCAAAAATTCAGAGGAAATTTGTCGTTATATGTTTCCATTAAAAACTAATAATTCCAAAATTTCAAGATTTTCTAATCATGAATTTGCCCAGAAATAAATAAATACTCCAAAGGTGAACAATCCTCATTGAGAAGGATCTATTATAAATATTGCCTCAAAAATTATGGAAAAATTCACAGAGATTCATATTGGTCCATAAGTGATCCTAATTCCTAACTAAGTTTCATGACATGATAATAAATATTTATCTCAAAAATCAACTAATTACTCCAAGGTGTTAAATAGGGATAATAAGAGATATAGGGGCAGAGAGTGTCCAAAAATTTCCAAAATATTTCTCAGAGTGTGAAATGCCCTAAATGAACATATGCCAAGATTTGAGATTTTTCCTAAGTGGTTTGACCCTAAACATTTCATTAATACATAAATATGACAATTTAAATTAAGTGTAAAACCTTAGGCAAATAATTTCCAAAAAATCATCAAACTCTCAGGGGTGATGTAATATTTCATCATATAGGCGTGACTATAAATTCAGAGAATAACACTAAGTAAAAAAGAGCTAGGGTCACAATATAACCATTTGGGCTATATGCACACCACACCTTTACCTTGACAAGACATGCAAGTGGTTTAGCCCAACGTGCAGTGATCCAAATGACCTAAAATTTTAACCATAGACCATACTTGTCCTGAACTATTATCCAGATAAAATTTTAGTGGATTTGGACCATTTTAACCCTAGATCTAGGCTATTCAAGAAAAGTAAAATGTTGTGCAAAATCTTATAAAGATCATCTCCAAAAATTCCCAAGTTTTGGAAGGGGGTACATTAGGACATGAATCATGCATGCATCAAGTTTTAGCTCATTTGGACCAACCAAATGAAGTGGGCACCCAAAATGGTGTCTAGGGCTCAAAATGAACACCCTACACCAAAATGGGTGCACAGGGAGCTACAATGCTTGAAATGACCTCAAACAAATTCCTAATTTTAGTTAAGAACATAAGCTACAACTTTCATTCATGGGGTATTTTCTAGAGAAGTGCCTAAGTAAGGTGAAAAGTCATTTGAAGGTGATAGTCACATTAAAGGCAGAAATTTATAACAACATTCATAATGACACATTTATTTGAACATATAGATGGACTTTCCCAAACATGCACTGATCAAAATGAAGTGAAATTTTAACCAGAGTTTTAAGTTATCATATTAAGGCTCTCAACAAAATTTGGGGTAATTTCACGGACCTTGAACCATGTAATTAGCTTAAACATGGGAAATGAAATGTTTTCAAAAACTTAGGGCCAAGTGTGCCAAAAATCCCAATTTTTGGACAAGGAATAGGCTAGGGCATGACTCATGCATGTCTAAATTTTCAGCTCATTTGGACCAACCAAATGAAGTGGGCACCCAAAATGGTGCCTAGGGCTCAAAATGAACACCCTACACCAAAATGGTTGCACATGGAGCTACATTGCTCCAAATGACCTCAAACAAATTTCTAAATTTTGTTAAGACCAAAACCTACAGTTTTCATTCAGGGTATAATTTCTGTAGAGGCCTCTAAGGGCTCTAAATAAATTCTAGAAGATACGACAATATGTGTGACAGAAATTTAATTTATGTGTCAATACCATATAATGGTCTGCGTATATCATATCATACAAGATCTAACGGTTCTCCTTCATCTTCCCCAGCTAGCCGAGGGCTGGGATTTACCCATCCCGGAGCTTCTTTGCTCCTGATTTCAGGCGGCCTCCGACCTTTCCCGGCAAAACCCCCAAGCCACCACCACCAGCTGACATTTGGCCGTCGGCTGGCGGTGTCCGATTGGCCTGGGGTGGCCGGAGGTGGTCCCCCGTAAAAACCATTTTCATGGCCAAGGACAATGAAATCAAAAATGGTGAAGGCACCATCCTCAGCATATTTTAAAAAACAGAAGAAGAAGAAGAGCTCTAGACAAGTGGAGGGGAGGGAGGATCTAGCCTGATTGCGGGCTTGGCGGCGGGTATTGCGGCGGAGGAACACTTGAGCTCCATTTCCGGCATCCATGGCTATTTCCGGTGCGGCTGAGCTCAAAATTCTTACTGGAAGGGTGGGCTCGACTGCTTGGAGGGTGCTGAAGCTGGTGGGATGGAGAAATGAGGGGGAGGTGGAGTATATGGCTGCTTGCCATTAGGTGGCTCTCGGCCGCCCATTTTGGCCAACCAGCAGCCCCTCTCTCTGCCCAAAATTGAAGGAATTCAATCCCCCAGCTCAGAGGAGGTCTTGGGGGAATGAAAATGGGGTGTCATTTGGCACCCATTCCTTAATCTCCTCTTCCATTGTCCCCTTGTCTTCTTCCTCCATAATTTACACTCGGACATGACATTTACTCCCCCAATTTCAAATTTTCAGAGGGCTTGGGGTCTAGTCATCATGAGGGCTGGCTATTTGAGTCATGTGATTAGGTTAAGTCCACTTAATTTGAGTTTGGGCTCACTTGACACAAATATGCTAAATTGGGGCTTTTGGGTTTGGGCTTGATCCAAGCTCACCCCATCCAATGTGAGTGACCCGCATTGTTTCCTTAGACCCTATGGACCTACTCCAAGAAAAATTGAGTCATGGTGGGGTCATATGGGGCTTAATTGCACAAAATTTCTTATAGGGGCAATTTGGGCATTTTGGTGATTTTTGCCCTAATACTCCAAAATTGAGTGTGCACCTTGGTTCATTTAGGTCTCATTTACTCCCCTTAGTGTCTAGGAAGGGTTGTGCTAGGTCAATTTGGCCAATTAAGGGCCAATTGAACCAAAAAGGGCATAAGTTGTAATTTGGGGCAAATTGGTGATTTTGCCCAATTCCCAAAATTGGCTTATCCCAAGGGTCCAATATGGAACCATTAGACTCCCTAAGTAATCTTGGAGTGTTAGGGGTGATCAATTTGATCACATTGGGTGAATTGAAGATCAATTGAGAGTTTTAGCACATTTATGCCAATTTGGGGCTTTTTGGTAATTGGCCCAATTTGAGTCAATTGATGGCCCCATGATGGGGCTTTTGGGTCCATTAGGTTCCCTTAGAAGGTTTCTTTATGATGGTAGATCCAATTTGATCATTTGAAGTCCAATTGACCTCACTTTGGAAGGTTTGACCTAAATTAACATGAGGTTGACCTTAGCCATTTTTTATCAAATTGGTTGACCTCAATGGTCTCTAGTGACATACTTACCTCCTTGAATGGTCATAGGGTCAATGCGAGGTTATTTTGGTTTATTGAAGTCTCTTGGACACCCCTAGGCTAGGCCACCAAGATTTGCTAAATACACCACAGAGTGCAAATTCCTCTTGTTTCTTAAGTTCATGGGCCCCTTTGGCCCACCTTGTGTATTTTAATTTATCCTAGGGGGAACTTCCTATAGTTATAATGGTGCTTGGGTTGCTTCACCCCTTCTTGGTTTACCCTAGGATGCCCTCAAATTGGGGTGACTCATAGTGGCTAAGTGCACACCATGGTGTTCTCCTCTTAATCAACTTGTCACCAGGGCATCCTTGGTCTCTAGTCCTATTTTTGTCATGACTTCGTCATGACAAAAATTTTCTAGGGGTCCAGTAGTTTGGGAGATGTTACACGCCCTCCCTCTTACGAGCACGCCCCTCCAGTGGCGCCCGACCGCCTTCTCAATTTTTCGCCCGCAGCACGAGCCAAGCGCTTTCGCGCTCACTGTGCGCTCAGAATGCTTCCGCGCTCACCGCGCGCTCGGAACGTTTCCGTGCTCACCGTGCCCTCGGAACGTTTCCGTGCTCACCGTGCCCTCGGAACACATTCACATTCCCGACGCGCGCGGTAGTTAACATTTCTTAATTTCCTAGATTGCAGGACTTGTTCATTGCGCTCAACGCCATCAACGAAGCTGCCCGAGTTAACCGAACTGCTCGGGGGCAAAACGGGAATATCCAAAAAATGGCGATCTGTGTGCTCCAAATCGGCAAACGTGATTCTCCCGTCAGGTGGTTACGGTGGTTAAGACGGCAAAATTATCAGGTTGCCAGTGTCCAAGGCTATAAAAGGAGCTCAGGGCCTTCATTTCAAGATACATTGTCTTCGACACTCTAGAGAGCTCCGTTGAAGATTTCTCAGAGTTTTCCTTCGGAGCTTAAAAATCTCCATCAAGTCTTCGAAGATCTCTTTCAAGCCTTCAAAGATCTCTTTCAAGCCGTCGAAGATCTCCTTCAAGTTTTCGAAG
The DNA here is from genome assembly GCA_033032865.1 of Dactylorhiza incarnata. Taxonomy (NCBI): domain Eukaryota; kingdom Viridiplantae; phylum Streptophyta; class Magnoliopsida; order Asparagales; family Orchidaceae; genus Dactylorhiza; species Dactylorhiza incarnata. The sequence goes on along the minus strand of JAWHQI010000061.1, from coordinate 2,481,305 downwards.
ATCTCCTTTTAGTTCTCGAAGATCTCTTGCAAGCATTTGAAGATCTCTTTTGAGCCTTTAAAAATCTTCTTCGCTTTCAAAGACATTCTTCCTAAGTGACTTGGAGATCCTCCGGGCACCGAAAGGCGACCGGAGCGTCTCACATTCATTCCTGCGAAAAAGTACTTAGTTTCCTGATAGGTGGCATGCCACCCTCAGAGATTCTCTTTATTACCACTGTAACGAGCGACGGCCTGTCGCCCTCGAGTTTTCAGTTTTACTTGTAACAAACCGACATGTAGTGGAATTTGGCTGGCACGCTCCGGCCGCGTGGTTTTTTACCCTTTTTGGATTTTCCACGTTAAAAACATCTTCGTGCCACTAGTTCTCTCATTGACTGTTTGCGCGCTCGACTTCCTTTTGAGCTAAGATGATTCAACTAGACCGATCTACCAGAACGCCGAGCGACCCGCAACAATATTTATACAAATTTATATGTTAGAGAACTAAACACATATGTATTAAATCAAAATAACTTTTCGTATAATAATGTTTGAGCTCAGATTATCATGTTATTTCGTCGGTATATTAAATGGCAATTGTTATTAGCACACCAGTTTTGGCTATTCGCACACAAATTTCTATGAGTTAATACGCGCCTTTTGAAAATAAGCTGTCCATGTATTTTTAGGAAAAATGTTCAACACAAAAATTGTAGATCTCGTCGAGATCTACAACTTTCGTGTTGAACACTTTTCCTAAAAATGCACGCACAACGCGTATTGCTGCTCTGATCGTAACTACAGCGAAATTTTGACGAATTTTTGAAAATACCTCTTGTCCATGCATTTTTAGAAAAAGTGTTCAACACGAAAGTTGTAGATCTCGACGAGATCTATAATTTTTGTGTTGAACAATTTTCCTAAAAATGCATGTACAAGACGTATTTTCAAAAGACGCGTAATAACTCGTAGAAATTGGTGTGCGAATAGCCAAAACTAATGTGCTCAGTGCTAATAACAATTGCCATATTAAATTTGTCCAATTTAGTATCATTTGGAATAACATGTTTGAAAACATAATCAGGCGGACCCACGGCACGGACCATCCAAGTCCTGCTCGGGCGTAAATAAAAGCGGAACCCTTCTGAGCCTGCTTTCTCTGCGATGCCCTAGCCGCTCTGCCTCTTATCCATGCGATTTCTCTCCCGATAAACCTATCGGCACCCAGATTTCCAGATCTAGCCATCCAGGCGAGGACTCGGAGGCCAGGAGACATCGAGGTTTCGATCTTCTCTGGAGCGTCTTCTTTCATCTCGATCTCTCCTCTCTCTACTGTCTCAATTTTCGATGATTTCCTGTTTCTGTTTCCGGTTTTCCCCATTTCTCACTGCCACGATGATCATCGGACTCTCCTTTTCTACCATTGCAGGCTGTAGTTGGTTATTCTTCGAAGGACCGAAGTTCCGCTTCCGCAACTTCGTAGTCGGCAGGCCGCAGAGTCGCAGACAGCAGATAACAGCGAAACGAAGCTCTGGGAGACGGCAGATAACAGTTTATAGGTGATTACTTCAACTTATTTGATCATGTCTTTCTTATTTGTTGTGATTTGGGGGGAAATGTGAGGAGGAATTACAGCAAAACATTGATAAAATAAATTCTTATAATATCTTACAGCAGTTCATGAAATTAGCCATGCCGTTGATTATTTAATCTTCCAACGATTATTTAATTTCTTCCTGTGGTTATTATTTCTTCCAGTAATAGACTTTACATTTTGGAGATCAAGAAATTAGGCATGCATTTGATTTTTATATCTAAATTAATATGTTTATTACTGTAGTTATTAAACAACTAATTTTAAAGAGATTTAATAGCTTCTAAATGCTATGATATCTGTGTGCTCTGGGTTGTAAATGCATCATGTGTAACATGTTTTTGTAGATTTGCATGCTCAATTCAAAGAACTATTAATTGCTGATGATTACTATAATGCAAAAAAAAGAGTAATAATTTCAACAATGTTTTGTATGTCAAATTTTTTGTGCCTGGTCTGCGCAAAAATCCTAGTTCTGCTTATATGTTTGATTGTTACAAACCTTAGAGTGGTGCATGTTTCTCCTAAAAGGAAGAATTGTGATATATATATATAGAGAGAGAGTAATTACCCAAAGTTTCCCTTCTTTGTTTCATATTTTTGGTAGCTTGCTGTTTTCTTTTTCCCACCTTGGTTGTGCTTCTTCAAGAATACGGCTGAAATGCAGGGTCTGAGTCACTCAAATGGATCATCCAAGGATGTTGTTTCCTCATCCAATTTACCCGTTCAACCGGTGACCCCCTTCATAATGCTCCTTTCGCCCATGTTACCTCCGGACGCTCTTCACAGATTCCCTCAGTTGATAGCATGTGATCCCCTCTGCAAATTAATACAATTAAGCTTGATGAAAATAATTACCTAAAATGGCTGCGCCCGGCTTCCCTGTACATTTGTGGTCAAGGGGAGAAAAGTTGTCTAAAAGTTATCTAACGGGGCGAATCAAATTCCGAGTATTGAAGATCCCCTATTTGATAAATGAGATCAAGAGAACGATCATATGATGTCTTGGCTCTGTTCCTCTATGATGCCTCGCATTTGCAAGACAGTTTATTCCCGTTAACACTGCATTTGACAATTGGTCTATGTTGGAAAAACTTTTGGTAAAACTCGCAATATGGCTTGGATATTCAGGTTGAAGCAAGAGATTTGCACCCTTTGTCAGGAAGAATTATTAGTCCCACCTATTATGCCACTAGCAGGACTTACAGGAAGAGCGGTGGATTGATGATGATTCCAAAATTCTGAATTTATATTTTTAAATATTTAAAATGAGATCTTTTAAAATTTGCCTCAATATTGTTCATACAAAGTTATCGATCAACTTCACACATCCGTTCATGACTTTGGATGATGATCTAACTCTTCCCATAAGTCTTGCATAGTGGCATAATAGGTGGGGACAAATAATTCTTCCCGACAAAGGTTGCAAATCTCTCGCTTCAACCTGAATATACGAGCCATATTGCGAGTTTGACCATAATTTTTTTTCCAGCTTGGACCAAATGTCAAATGCCGTGTTAAGGGAACGAACCATCTTGCGAATGCGAGGCATCATATAGGACCAGAGCCAAGACATCACAAGTTCATTCTCTTGATCTCATTTATCAAATTAAGGGATCATCAGTACTACATTTGATTCGTATTGTTAGATAATTTTTCTCCCCTTGACCACCAACGTACTGGGAAGCCGGGCGCGACCATTCTTGATAATTATTGTCATCAAGCTTAATTGTAGTAATTTCCAGAGGGGATCACACACTATCAACTGAGGGAATCTGTGAAGAGCGTCCGTTGGTAACATGGGCGGGCGAAGGGGCATTATGAAGGGGGTTACCGGTTGAATATGCAAATTGGACGAGGAAACAACATCCTTGAATGATAATTTTGAGTGACTCAGACATTTCATTTTGGCTGTAATCTTGAAGAAACACGACCAAGGTAGGAAAAAGACAACCAAGTTTCCAAAATATGAAACAGAGAAGAAGCAATCTGGATAATACCAGAGCGAAATTAGGGGTTCACCAGTTGAACGGGCAAATTCGTGATTTCTCCACGAGCGAAGAAGGTAAGCCATGCATCCGCTTACCCCACTAAACGAGTGATGGTCGCGATCGTGTGATTCCCAAATTCTCACCATGGCAAATCAGCAGTGCGGAATTGCCCCATAGTTTGTGACATTGTGTAGTGCAGGATTTTCTTAAGTGAGCACAACATTAGTTGGACTAAACTAGAACCAACGAAATTTTAGCCGGCATAAAATTAGGTTGAATCCCTTTACGCTTGAGTTTGAATTCACAACCCTACATCTATTAGATAGGATAGCTGCCACATTAGTTGGACGACCGAGATTAATTCGGAAGCCCTTTAATTATTTACAATGAAACCCTAACCTAGCTTCCTCTTCTCATCCCTCTTCCATTTATCCGGAGAGCTGCGTCAGGCTGCTATGTGGAAATTGTTGGTAAAGGTTCTTCTCGCATCATTTCAGTTGCTTAAATCTTTGTTTTTCTTCTTGGCATAATTTCAAGTATTATACACAGACATTGCAAATTTTTTGTCTTGGTGTGTGGGATATGATTCCGGCACCCTAATTTTTTGTTCTTAAATTTGCTGTATTATCGTTACCTTATGTTTTGATGATGCAGTAGTCTGTGTTTGAAATTTTTGACTGGAGTTCACACGATTTGGCAGACCTGTATTTCTTTATTTTCAATCTCCCCAATTTATTTTAACACTCACCTACATTTTGGTTACTAGTTGCGTTCTACTTTATCTTTTACTTGGGTTAGAGTAAGATTTAACATTTATTATCATCGAAGACCAGGAGCTGATATCTAAGATTTGCTTACTCAGGTGATTTTGTTGGACCTGCAGATTCTCTAAGAACAATTTAATGAAAAGTTTTCATCTTTGATATCAAAAGCTTGATTTGTGATAATTTTTCTACGTTAATGCTTAACAGAAGCGTTTGAGGCTAGGAGAAATTTAACATGAATTGACTCTGTGCTAATTAAATAAACGAGTTCATTATAAGTTATAGCATTGTGCTTCATCAAATATATAATTTGTTTTTGGTTACTTTAATTAAAGGCGTAGCTCATGTGTTCTGTTAATGTTTTAAATGTAGGAAAAATAACTTGTTGGAGCTTTACTTCTTGTACTAATGGCACCAGCTCCCAAAGGTATTTCAGCGAACTGTTTTTTTATTTTCTACTCTTCAGTCTAATTTTCCGATGTTTTGAAAGATAGATTGTTTGTTTACATGGTCAGTTAGACGCTCAATGATGTTTTATGATTAGGATATGTCTGTAACCACTTGACTATTGTGATGTCAGAATTGTAGTTTCAATATTTTTTAGTGAGTTAACCATATCAGAATCATTCAATACTTATCGGAACTCGTTTAAATCTTTGTTTGAGGTGTTGAAATCAAAGAGTACACTGGCTACGTGTTGTAACCACATTTACGAACATTCAATCTAATTTTCTAGGCTCCGTTTGGTTCAGCGGTGGCGGTCATAAACGCGGTGGTTATGAATTGTCATTCGTGAATGCTCGACCTCACCCAAGGAACTTCGTCCACTTCTATGTTCAAACTATTCGTCTTTTCTTGGTGGCGGTTAACTCATTGGAGCAAAAGTGCCATGCCAAACGGAGCTCTATTCAGGATCTATTTCATGGTTTCTACATTTTGTAGCATAAAAAATGATTGAACAAGAAAATTAAAATAAAGGACAACTTTAATAATATGTTTAAGCACTAAAAGACACATCTACCATACTCAACCATTGATCAAATGCATCAACGGTTCTCTTTCTAAAATCCATTATATGCCATTGTCACTTTAATTGAATTATTATTTCAGCTTTCATTATTTTTTAGTAGATCTTTTTTTATCTTTGTTGGAGCTTATCATATACGGATACACCCTACTGTTCCTTCCCTAACCCAATAATGTAAATGAGTGTTTGGTTCTTTTATTGTCTCTCTCTTTTCAATAGAGTAGGATAGCCTATGTTTCTCCTTTTTGTTCTTTTGTATAACTAATTAATCAACTTAAAATATCATAGTGTATCAATTAGTCTAAAGAAGCATTGTAAGATAATATTTATCTAATTATTATAACCCTTTAAAAAAATAAAAAGACAACTCTAGTAATTAGGTTCCAGGTAGATTTGTTAAATTTTTTTGAAAATAAATGAATTGGTTAATTCATTTTACGCATGGGAGAAAATTTGTCAGAACACATGATGAGGAAAGAAACCTGGCTCAGTGAATTTGAAGGTTTTTGATGTTATTATTTTGTTCCTCATAGTTCTAGATGCAGCCTGCAGTAGTTCTTGAGTTTGAGCCCGACCACTCTAGTAGAATGTTGGCACTTGGAAATGGTATGTTATTAAATATATAGGTTTGAGTGGATTGGTATGTAATCACATGCTACAAAATGTTGTATGTGATATATTTGAGATCGATGGGGGACCACCGTCAGCACGCAATGTATAGTTTTGGAGATTTAAGTACGAGTATATTGTTTGGATATAATAATACTCTGTAGCATATCATGGCTAGTGGGTTTGAGTGAAAGAGTATATCATTTCTTGAAGTAATACAAGCAAACAAGATCGACGAAACACGATGGAGTACATATCAATGTAGAAACCTCATCAAAACAATTTCTATGAAATCTGAGTTTCATGAATAAATAGAAGGGTTAATCTTGATGGATGATGATTTGAAGGAACATTATTCAGATTTTGGAAACATAAAGTAGATATTTTGAATCATGCTAAGATAAATCAATGGTAGATTTATCCTTAAAGTATCACACAGCTGCTTTCAACAAAAATGCATTTTACTTGATAATACTTGCTGATCTTTTTAATAAATTTCATTTTTTAGTTTTTTAGTTTTCTTATGACCAAAATACAATATTTATGTATATTATCACATATATATATATTAACACTTCGAAGACAATTGGGAGAGAGAGTTGAAAGAAGGGAAATGAAGGTTTTCTTGGCCGAGTGGAGAGAGACAAACACCATAATCTTAGCTGTCGTTTCCATGTGTCCGCAGGGGATTGAAGAAATGGACATAGGGTACGAGTTCTGTTTCTTGGCCACTGACAGAAGGCTTTAAGACAGGAAGAAGATCCTTGAGGTCCTGCTAGTTTTGATGGGGGAGTAGTTTGATGCGACGGAGGGAGATTGCCGCAAAATTTCTTCGACAGGAAAGAGAGGTGCAATGATTCATGCGATGAACATCGATGGAGAAGAGAGAAGGCTCTGCAGCGAATGAGGAAATGGTTCTTCACGAGAGGGGGAGAAGAGTTGGAATTAAGAGGCTCCGTTCTGTTTTGACGGTACAGGAGCTATTAACTGCAGTGGGAAATAACACCAGGGGTTGTTTTTAAGAAATGGGGTTTCGGGAACGGAGTCTTATCAAACACCATAAATAAAAACTGTTTTTTGGCGACTGGAACAGAGCAAGAAAGCTCTCCCAAACTGGGCTTAAAGCTGTCCAGTTCCATGAAACTGAGGCTAGGTTAGTGTTCTGATCACCAGTTCACCAGTTCTTGCGTGGTTTTCTTTTGGAACTAGTTCTAAGTTTGGACCAAGCCATGTAAAAGACTTTTTCACGGTTCGGTCGGATGGCTTTATCCGGTTGTCATAACTGATAATACATGAATTTTTAGAGAAATGGGTTTCCAAAAGAACTTGAGCAAAATCTAATGTGTGAATGCACATACTAATTTGAAAAGATCTTTTTATTTTAATAAATTCAAAGTGGATGGTGGATTATGCATGTGGGTTTTAAGGCACTTTGTATTGGTTTGGAGAAGGAATCTAGGCTTACTTATCAATTGGAGAGGGAATTAAAGATTTTGGTAGTTGCTTGGCAAAATGTAGATAGGGGTGTATGAGATATAGAGATTGGTAATGTGGAAACTTCTGATAAACAAAGATGGAAGAGGTGGCGCTTCAGTAAATCATTGGGTGGGTCATGCATGGTTTTCACCTGGGTTGTTGGGTTTTTAGGTAGGTTAATTATGAGTCGTGGAGACTCTCGAGGAGAGAATACACCTTATTATGTCTGGCAACTTTGGAAAATTCGAAGCGTGATCATTGAAATGTCTTGAAATTGGTATTTATTATCATTCTGGTCACCATCCTTTTGATTTGTTAATTAGGATTTTTGGATTTTGTTACGAAATACCCGTTTTGGCAAGTGAAGATTTGTGTAATCCTTGATGAAGTTGAGGAAGGAGGGAGAAAGAAGAATCATACAAACAACTGAACATGTGGGAAATATGACTATAATGGTGAGATTATTTCGTGACCCTTGGACACCTCTATTTATGATGGAGGTTCATATATGGTAAGACTAATAATCAGATTTATCTAAGGTGGCACATGACTTTATTATCCATTACAATTAAATTAAGAGTAAATGATAAACTAATAACATAGATAAAATTATAATTCCCATATTAATCCCTCAATGTGTATTGTCTTTGATCCAACTTCTTTGGTTCAGTTCATAAAACTCCGAAACTCGGCTAAACAAGAACAACATTGTGAAATTGGGCCATCAAGTAAACTTTGAATTTGTCCATAAGGGTGCAACTCGGGTCGGTCCGGATCGGTTCCGCCCAAAACCAAGAACCGATCCATATAGGTTTGGTGTCGACTTTTTGGAACTGGAATAGACCCATGTACTCAAGGTATAGAACCAAATCCAAACCAAAAAAACTTTATTCGGTTCTAGTTTGGTTCTCGGTTTCAATCATACGTCATAATATTTGTCATATATATCTATTAGTGAATACTCCTAATTATTGTATTCAAGTAAGCAAATAGAAAACACAAAATATCATTTATAAAGAAAATAATATGATCAAACAATTGTAATTTTAGAAGAGCAAAAAAATTAATACATAATCTTCTTCAATTTGCACTAAGATACTCTTAGAAGAGAAAAAACAACTCATACAATGATGTGAACTAATTTTTGAATGCAACACTATTAGACTTATATTGAAAAGGTTGTGGACTTGTAGGATGGCTAAAACTTTGAAGTTTAACTTGGACTAAATGTCTAAATCAGAATCCTCATATTGACGAAACATGGATCATACAACTCCTATATTTCTAATACTTAATTTCAATAATTCGGCTCTCGGGGCAGTTATGGGTACCCGAATGTAAGAACTGAGATCCAAATCGAGTGGTTGGTTCTGAAATTTTTTGACCCATAACCTAACGGAGACCCAGGAGAACCAGACTCCAACCACTCAATTCGATTCTGATTCGGTTCTCGGTTCTTCAGTTATTTTTGCACACCCCTAGACGTCCATATCTCCAATAAATTTTCTGCCTGGCATGAAATTGTTACGCCAGGCGTCATTACCAGATTCTCCGACGATTACTGTGCACGTCGACCAAAGGAGAAGGCAGAGGAAGACCGGGTTGAACCATCCGGTTCAGCCCGCCAATATTAAATAAGGAGCAATGGGGCTGAACCGCGTCGGTTCAGCCCCTATGGGGGCCGGCCGGCCCTAGGGGTTGGGTGGGAGCATAAATACCCAACCCCTCCTCCTTGGTTCATTATGAAAGCTATTATCAAGGTATTCCCTCTCTTCCCCCTCAAACCCTAACCCTAATCTCTAGTTCCTCTCTAGTTTCCTCTAGTTCTTCCCTTTCACTAGTTAGTTCATAACATTTGGTATCAGAGGATCTTTCCTCCAACCATGGTGACACGCACCGAAGCCGAGAATGCACGCTTGGCCACCATCGAAGAGAACTACGTAGGGTTGTCGGACACGATGGCGGTGCTCGAAGAACAAGTGAAATCCTCCCAAAAAAATCTAGAGGATCGCTTGGACGCGCGCATGGAGGAGATCAAGACCCTACTCGTGCAAAATCTGAAGGGAAAAACCCACGCGGCGGAGGGATCCGAAACCGAAGCATCCTACCATCCTCCGGCGCAGAACGGCACGGGAATCGGAAGTGGAACGCAGCAGGGGGCCGAATCCGGGTCTACAGGAGGCGGAATCCCCGTATCGGGATCGGCGAAAGCCGATCTTACGCAGATCGGCACCTACGCCGTCCGCACGAGCGGATCGGCGCAGGAGGGGTGCGGGGCCCCTGGAGCGGCCACCGCGGCTCGATGGAGGCCGGCTATCGCCGGCCAGGTGGCTGGAGGCCGCCGGAAGGCCCGACGGCACCGAATGGGCCGTTCGGCGCCCAGTCCGCCTGGAACGGACCGGGAATGCAGCCGGGTCCCTCGTGGCGGGGTCCAGGGCAGGGAGCAGCCCCTTTTCGACCTACTGGAGCGAATGCGGTCCCAATCGGGGGTGTGGCGGGCATCCTACCGCTACCACCGCCATATGGAGGACCGACGGACTATGGAAATGGCAACCCATGGGGTGGAGGGCAACAAGGAGGCTACGGTCTGGACCGGGGACGGCCCGGGCCCGCAGTGGCTCCAGCGCAACCTTACCAACCAGCACATGCAGAACCACGGCCGTACATGCAGCCCAAACTGACACGTATGAACTTCCCTAAGTTCAAAGGCGGCGACGCCTTAGAGTGGGTCCAGAAGGCTGAACTTTTCTTCAAGTACCAGGAGATTCCGGAGGGGCAGTGGGTCCAGTTGGCGTCTTTTCACCTGGAAGATGACGCTTTCCAGTGGACAAAGTGGTTTCTGAGGGGACACAATTACGCACCCTGGGAGGAGTTTGTGGAGTCCTTCTCGGCTCGCTTCGGGCCTCTGGAGTACGAAGATGTAGAGGCTATGCTACAGAAGCTGCGACAAAAAGGATCAGTCACAGAGTACCGGACAGAGTTCGAACGGCTGGCCAACCGGGTCAATTGGGAGGAGAGGACGATGCTGAGCTGTTTCGTATCCGGATTGAAGGACCATTTGAGAGACGAGGTCCACGCCTACATGCCACGCAGTTTGAGTCATGCCATCAGCCTGGCCAGGATACAGGAGGAGTGGTACAATCGGCAGAGAACTCGGACGACAGGTCGGGCACCTACGGTTGCAGATGAACCCAAGAAGGAACCACCGACCGAGGGCCGTCCTACTGTGACGAGGTTGACGTGGCAGGAGCTTCAGGCCAGAAAGGACAAGGGGTTATGCTTCAACTGTGATGAGAAGTACACCCGAGGGCACGCATGCCAGAAGGTCCAGGTATTCATAATGCAGGAGGAAGCGGAAGATGTTCCTCGCGCTGAAGAGGAGGGAGAGTTGGCTATTGAAGACTTTGGAGTATCCATCCAGGCCCTGGAGGGGGGTACCCCATCTCCTACCTTACACCTAGCCGGGAGGATCGGCAGGGAGACGGTGACGATCTTGATGGACAGCGGGAGCACTCACAACTTCATCCAACCCGGTGCGGCCCAGAAGACGGGGTGTGACAGATCGCAGCGCAGCTTTCCACGTCAGGGTAGCAGATGGACGTACACTGCAGTTCGAGGGAGTATGAAGGGGGTGGAGCTCCAGATACAGGGTTACACTGAACATATTGATGTTTACTTATTGCTAATCCGGGGTTCTGACATGGTGTTGGGCGTACCGTGGCTGCGGCAACATCGACGGGTGACTTTTGATTGGGACCAGATGGCTATGGAGTTCAGCCAACACGGGAAGGGGTATTGCTTGGAAGGCCTCAAGTCGTCTCAGGTAAAGGAGATCTCACTCCGCGGCGTGGAACGACAAGGGGCACCGGATAGTACGATGACCATCGTTACGACGAGTAGAGCAGAGCCTACGGCTCCAACAGAGGTCTCGTCTCAGATGCAAGCCAGAGCCGCCTTGCTCCAGGAGCCGCACGCTCTCCTCCTCCAGCTTGAGGACAAGCTGGTCCTTGATGGGGGAGGGAATGTTACGCCAGGCGTCATTACCAGATTCTCCGAAGATTAATGTGCACGTCGACCAAAGGAGAAGGCGGAGGAAGACCGGGCTGAACCATCCGGTTCAGCCCGCCAATATTAATTAAGGAGCAATGGGGCTGAACCGCGCCGGTTCAGCCCCTATGGGGGCCGGCCGGCCCTAGGGGTTGGGTGGGAGCATAAATACCCAACCCATCCTCCTTGGTTCATTATGAAAGGTATTATCAAGGTATTCCCTCTCTTCCCCCTCAAACCCTAACCCTAATCTCTAGTTCCTCTCTAGTTTCCTCTAGTTCTTCCCTTTCTCTAGTTAGTTCATAACAGAAACTGCATCATGCTTGCTAACGGAATATAAATATATTCTCATTGTCTTTTATTCTTGTTAATCCATCAGCTGGTTTTGATTTTTAGGGATACAAGCGTAAGGAATGAATTTGCTTCACATGGCATGCATCATCTCCCTGTCCTAGAAATTAGAATGAATCTCCTCTTTTTTCTTTCATGAAGTTGCATTTTAAGCCTCAAAATATTCCTCTTTGTAATAAAGTGAAAAATGCTAGGCTTAATGTTCTTTCTAAACTCCCAAGAATATTCTTATTCATGCCTGCTTCAAGAAGAATATTTAATATCAGTATAGTAAGGCCACATGCACTTTTTTGCACAAGTGTCCTATATTTAATATCCTCTTATCGTTTTGAAAAATTTAAAGTGTTAATATGTTTAGTTTAGAACTAGATTTTTTTCTTTCCCGATTTGTGAAGATTTTCTTGCTCTTTTATATCATTATTATAGGAGCTTTAAATTTCATCCGTTTATTTGTAATACAGCCGTAGCGAAGAAGCCGGATGTCAAAGCACAAGCTGTGAAGGTTGCCAAGGCAGTTAAATCTGGGTCTTCCTTAATTAAGAAGAAGAAGAAGATCCGCACTTCCGTGACTTTTCATCGTCCGAAGACATTGAAGAAGCCCGGGGAGCCGAAGTACCCCAGAATCAGTGCTCCTCCCAGGAACAAGCTTGATCATTACCAGATCCTAAAGTATCCGCTCACAACGGAATCTGCCATGAAGAAGATCGAAGACAACAACACTCTTGTCTTCATTGTCGACCTTCGAGCCGACAAGAAGAAGATAAAGGCAGCTGTGAAGAAGATGTATGACATCCAGGCCAAAAAAGTGAACACTTTGATCAGGTTAGCGACTCTGACTCCGCTTCTTATTCCCGATAGAACACCGCATGGACGCAAAATTGTGTGCCCCGGACGATGTGCAAGAGCACTTTGATCTACAAAACGGGTTTCACGACGGGCTTTATGGAGCATGCAAACTCAATGCTCTAAAGAGAGCCCTGGTGTCATAATTCTTCATTTATAAAGTTCTATTTTCCTTTGAATCAACAGGCCGGATGGCACAAAGAAGGCATATGTGAGGCTGACTCCGGATTACGATGCACTTGATGTTGCGAACAAAATTGGTATAATCTGAGTCTGCATGGTTCCAACTTTTTCACCCGGTTAAAGATGCATGCTTTTAGTTTTATTTGATGGAGAACACAGAGTGAGGTTTTCCTTTTTCAAATTTAGGTGTGTATTGATTGAACTCCTGCTTAACTTCGACCAACTTGGATTATTTCTCTAATTTTGAGCAACTATTTCATCACCTTAAGAATCTTGTCTTCGTTTGTGGCTGTTTTTTTGCTAGTTAACTTTCTCGATTGCTGCTGCATCACCTGTAAATGTTATTCCCCCTCCCCCCCCCCAAAAAAAAACTCCAGGTAGACTCAAAAGTTGATTTTTGCTCCACAGACTATTAGTTTTTTTTATGTTTTTATATTTGCAATTTTCAATTTCAGCTTCTAGCTAATTTTTTTTACGGCGTTGCCTTTATAAATATCTGCATTAAATAAATAAATAAATATTATTACTATATTAATAATAATAATAAAAAGTAAAAACATCCTTTGATTAAACATTCTCTCACTCTCAGATTTTACCCTTTTATCTATCCTATATTAAAAGAGAAAAACATTATTTGGTTAAACATTTATTTTCTGATTTTACTCTATTACAAGAATTCTTATTTAACAATGTGTTTTTTCTTTTATTTAAAAGAAAGTGTTCTTATGTAGATTAATTAGAGCTGTAATTCGGTTGCACTGGGGCAAGAGAGAGAGAGAGAGAGAGAGAGATATTGTATTCTCGGTGTGTATTGTCTGGTGCTATTGTTGATGCACTGTTGTAATCTTTTTGATTGAACGAAACACACTTTTTTTATACATAGTTATAAATTTTATCAATTGTTGGACATAATTTAGTTTAAAATAACGTAAAATTTAATCTGTATAAACTAGTGAATATAACCTTCCCATTTGTATCACCAATAATATTTTTTTTTTGAAATTTTGAATCATTATTTTACTATTTTATCAAATAAGATAAAATTTAGTAGTGAAATAAAATCTTCAATCAAAGTTTATTTAGCAAATTAGTTTTATTTGGATATTAACGAAGGTTCATTGCAGAAGCAATGTTATTTTTATTATTGTAAGTACAATTAGGCTCGATGAGATTCTTAAACACCGTGTTCACAATTGCCATTGCTGTGCCAAATGGACTCTTAGTTTGAAAATTTTAATTTCGTTAATTATATATGTAAATTTAGAATTATATAGTTTTCATATTTGTATGGACTCATGAATTTATTCGCCTTTAGTATTTAGAATTAAATACTATTGATACGGTCCCCTAAAAGCGTATTCGGTCGGACTCATAGTTTCCCACCACGACCTCGGTCGACTCGCCAATACGATTCCAACGGGCCCAGTCTCGCGCAATTCCGAGTCTGTTTGAACTCCGAATCTGTCACTGGTATGCCTATACACACAACTTACGCCGCACCCCGCGTCGACCGCCGCGCCAAATGATGCGACACCTGCCACGCCGAAAGGGCGCGACCAAGTCAGCGCCCCATTTTGGGGGGCTGACTTGGTCAGCGTCCCACATGGCACTCCCCAATCGGGGAGTTCCCCTTTACCGCACTCCCCAATTGAATTGGGGAGTGCTATTTGCAGTCCCCAATTGGGGAGTTTCCCATAGCCGCACTCAATTGGGGAGTGCAATTTGCACTCCCCAATTGCAGGGTTTTCTCCCGCGTGGCAAGAGGAGTCGTTCGAACGCTTGACGCCCCCGCAATCGTACCATCATCACCATGAATAGTACGCCCTCGCACTCACAACGGGTTCACCTCCTAAGTTCACATTCACGGCACGCCCGAAACACCCCAAAGTGCACGCCGCGCGTTGAACACCTCCGCGTTCACTGCGCTCCCCGAACGCCTCAGCGTTCGTCATGCTCTCATGTTCGTTGCGCGCTCAGAGCACTTCCGCGCTCATGTACGCTCGGAATACTTCTGAGCATCCACAGAACGCCTCCCCAGTCGCTCAGATTGCTTCTCCGTTCGTTACGCGCTCAGAACACTTCTGAGCGCGCTCAGAGCACTTTCACATTTTGTCTTTCTAACATGCTCATATTTTGTCTTTCTGACATGCTCACATTTTGTCTTTCTGATACGCTCACATTTTGTCTTTCTGAAATGCTCACATTTTGTCTTCCTAGTTCTCAGATTGCAGGAATGACTTGTCGCCTTTTTCGCCTTCAACAAAGCTGCCCGAACTGCCCAAACTGCCCGAGGGCAAGACGGTCATTTACGAAAAATGGCGATCCGTGTGCTCCGAACCGAAAAATGTGATTCGTCCGCCAGGTGGTTACGGTGGTTACAACGGTGAAATTACCGGGCTACCCCCGACCAAAGATATAAAAGGAGCCCAGAACCTTCATTTCGGAGGACCCCGCCTTCTGCACCCGGGAGAGCTCCTTGAAGATTTTTACGGAATTCTCATTCGGCGCTTGAAGATCTCCTTCGTGGACTTGAAGATTTCCTTTATCCAGAAAGGCGACCCAACATTCTCACTTTTGTTCTCTGGAGCATTCTCACTTTTGTTCCCCGGAGCATTCTCACTTTTGTTCTCCAACATTCTCAGAAGGAAAAGACTTAGTTTTCTGAGAGGTGGTCTGTCACCCTCAGAACTCTCTCTCTCTCTCTCTATTATTGTAACGAGAGGCGGCCTGTCGCGCTCGACTTCTAAGTATATAATTGTAAGCTCTCAGAAGATAGTGAAGTTTGGTCGGCACAGCTCCGGCCGCGTGGTTTTTTACCCTTTCCGGGTTTTCCACGTTAAAAAGTCCCAGTGTACTCAACGAATCTCTAATTGACTGTTTGCGCGCTCGGTTCGCTTCCGAGCTAAGGTGGTTCAATTCGACCGGTCTACCAGAGCACCCGAGCGACCCGCAACAGTTTGGCGCCGTCCGTGGGAACCGATTCCCAAAACTCTGCAAAGACTCGCTAAAGGAAGCGCTTGGCCACCAATTGTAATGACAAGAAAAAGTGCTCGCACTACTGAATGATCATTCCCGGAGGGACGCGTCGATCCATCTCCCTCCCACTCACTTATCAATGCGCCTCTCGCAGAAGAGGCAGTGCCTGCGCCCGCAGCAATACTGGAAGGGCGCATGCGGCAGATGGAAGAACAACAAGCCGAGATGCTGTCTCTTGTAAGAAATCTTGGGGCTCCTTGAGTCCCCGTTCAACCGCCAGCGTTGAACGTTCCGCCGCCCCCAGCTCCGAGTCAAGCCCCAAACGAGGAGATCGTTCGAGAGGAAGAAGCCTTAGAAGAATTCTCCGACGCAGCAAGTTTCGCCCATCCTGCCCCCCCCCCCCCCCAGCCAGAGGCCCAGGAGCTGACCACCATCACCGTCTCCTAGGAAGAACTGTCCCTGGCCGAGCTATAGAAAGAGCCACACGAGAAGAAATACGCGATATGATAGAGGAAGAATACATCCAGGCGGGGCGACGCGCAACTCTCGCCCGCCGCCCCGCACACCACGGCTCCCCATTATCGCCTCAAGTCCTGGCACATCCAGTTCCAAATGGTTTCAAGCTTCCCAACATCGAAACGTTCGACGGGACAGATGACCCGGTGGAACATGTCAATCACTTCACCACCATCATGACGATTTACAGCGCCCCCGACCAGCTCCTCTGTCAAGTGTTTCCGGCAACCTTGAAAGGACAAGCGCGCACTTGGTTCCACTCCCTAGGAGATGGGGCCATCAACAACTTCGCAGAAATGGCGCAGCAGTTCGTGGACCAGTTCATCGCCAATTGTAGGATTGTCCGAGATCCCTCCCATCTCTCAGGAATTCGCCAAAATGACGGAGAGACTCTCAAGTATTTTTTCCAACGCTTCACCTCGGAGGCTCGACAAATCCCGGGGGTCGACCCCGAGCTGTTGCGAGGAGTCTTCCTTGGAGGTATCCGCCCAAGTGGCTTCTACTCAGCTCTAATGAGAGAAACCGTACCAAGCTATCATGACCTCATTCAGCGAGTCGAGGCCCAGATAGCAGCAGATGAGGCAATTGAAGCGCACCGTCGGCAGTTCGAGGGGAGCTCGAAGAGGAAGAAAGAGGAGCCGCTGTCGCAGACAGTTCCTAATAAGAAAAATAAGCATTACGACAACTCCAGCCGAGACCGAGGATCTCGCCAACATCAGAACTACACTCCCCTGAACACTACCAGGACTAACGTGATGTACGCAATCAAAGACGACCAGACACTCCGCAAGCCCAGACCCCTCGCTAAAAACGTGGGGACCAGACAAAATACTGTGAGTTCCATCGTGGACGAGGACATGACACGGAAAATTGCTCCAAGCTTAAGGATGAAATCGAGTATCTCGTCAAAAAAAGCCTACTGGGGAAATTCCTACGAGACTAGGCGACGATTCAGCTAGCAGGAGATCAACTAGCGGCTTGCCAGGAAGGACCGGGAGCAACCCTTAAGGCAGTCATCCCAGGAGAAAGCTTCATACCCATCAGCAGGGCTCTACCAGCGCCACTGAAATATTCTGTCAACTTTGTTTCTGTAAGAACTTTGTGTAAATTGCCACTACTAATTGTTTTTAAAGTTAATCATTCCAAGCATGTCATATCCTGCGCTATCGAAACTACGTAAAGACGTCCATTTGCATAAACAGCACCTGCCTCCAGGCAGTGCGCTAATGAACAGCACCTGCCTCCAGGCAGTGCGCTAATGAACATCACCTGCCTCCAGGCAGTGCGCCAATGAACAGCACCTGCCTCCAGGCAGTGCGCTAATGAACAGCACCTGCCTCCAGGCAGTGCGCCAATGAACAACACCTGCCTCCAGGCAGTGCGTCAATGAACAGCAGCTGCCTCCAGGCAGTGCGCCAATGAACAGCACCTGCCTCCAGGCAGTGTGCTAATGAACAGCACCTGCCTATAGGCAGTGCGCTAATGAACAGCACCTGCCTACATGTAGTGCGCTAATGAACAACACCTGCCTACAGGCAATGCGCTAATGAACAGCACCTGCCTACATGTAGTGCGCTAATGAACAGCTGTTGGAAATTGCATTCACAATTACCTTGATTTGTGAGAAGTCACCCTTAAACTAAGATTGAATTGCTTTTGTATTTGATATGCTTTTCTAGTATTGTCTTGCAGATTATCATGGCTAAGTGTAAGCCAATGTCAGGTCACAATGGGTCTGCAAACACAATTTCATAAAATGTAATCCCTCATTATATGAAACATGGTGATGACTCATGTGTGATCTCACTATTGGGGTACACTTCTTTTTCAAGACTATTGAAGACTTTGGAGTGCGGCTGCTGCATGTGTTCAAGAAAAGAAAAGAAATTTTTGTGAAAATTTTTTTTTCCTAAGGATATGTCTCGAGAGATCAGACATGTCTCGAGAGATCGTGGTTGTCTCGAGAGATCTTAAGTCTGAATTCTTTGCAATGTCTCGAGAGATCATCGAGTTCTCGAGACATCCCTTTCCTGCTCTCTCCGTTTCATGTCTCGAGAGATCCCTTATGTCTCGAGAGATCCCTCATGTCTCGAGACATCTGTCTGTAAATTTCTAATTTCGTTTTCTCTGTTATGACGGATCGTGATCGCCCCTCTTCGTTTCTAACGGCTATTTTGATGCTTTTAAGATCGTGTTAACCCTTAATCGCTCCTCTCCATATATAGAGTTGCTCTTGGGTTATTTAAAAAGAAGTTTTTCCTAATCGTTCATGACCTAATCTCTCTCCCGATCAAAAGGAACGTGAAAAACGCCGCTCGCCGTCGTCTACGATTGGAGATCGATCTACTCTTTGGAGTTGCCGATTTCTTTCAAGAAGGGTTCGATTGATCCATACTCAGGTTCTACAATCTCTATCGGATCATTTCGGATTGCCAAAGACAGATTTGAAGGATCGTTGTTCTTCCTCATCGTTCTCAAAAGCCATTCAAGAAGAAGGAAGAAAACGCCTCTGTTATTCAGATCTGGTTTAGTATTGTTCAAACCCTTTTCAATCTATTGTAGGAGTTGTTATCTCCGAGTTGTAGGAGTTGTTCTCCGAGTTGTAGGAGAGGTTGTTCTCCGAGTTGTAGGAGAAGTTTTCTCCGAGTTGTAAGAGAGGTTCTCTCTGAGTTTGTAGGAGTTTGACTCCGAGACTGTAGGATCTTTCTGATCCGAGATTTAGTGAGTAGTCAAGTCTAGCTGTGGTGCTAGATTGGCGAGGCCGGCAGTGGAGTACCCAAGTACGGGGAACCACTATAAATTCCTGGTGTTATCTGTGGCTGTGATTAATTTTGTGTGCTGTGCTTTACGTTTATTTTTAATTCCGCAAAAGACGTAGAGATCACCTATTCACCCCCCTCTAGGTGATTTAGGTAGGCAACTAGATACTTCAATTGGTATCAGAGGGTCGCTGTTCGCTGCTAGGTTAACACCTTGAACAGGATCCATCCTTCTAGTTGCTAGCAAGCCATGGATAGAGTCAAGGAATCCTCTCTGAAATTGCCCATCTGCACCAAGGCCAACTTTCCTATGTGGAAGGAAAGAGTCTGTTTTTATATGGAAGCTGCAGATCCCAGAATCTTCCAAGTCGTGGAAGAAGGTCCCCATATGCCAATGACTGCTTCGTCAATAAATCCTACTGTTCAGATACCTAAGAAAATGATGGATTTGACTAAGGATGAGATAGCTCTTGTTGCTCTTGACAAGAAGGCTAAAAACATAATTGCAAGTGCAGTGGACGATTCCATGTTGCAAAACTTAATCCACTGCAAATCAGCCAAAGAGATGTGGACATCCTTAATTGTTCTAATGGAAGGTACTGACGAGGTAAGAGAAGATAGAAGATCTCTACTTAATCAAGAGTACGAGGCGTTCAAGCAGAATAAGAAGGAGTGCATTGCTGATGCGTACGAAAGATTCTTCAAGATAGTCAATGGTTTGAGGAACTACGACAGGGAGTTCACAAACGGTGAACTAAATGACAAATTCTTGCGTTCCCTGACAAAAGACTGGGATAGCAAGATTGTTGCTATTAGAGAGTTTGGAAAGCTGCCAAGTCTAGAACCTCAAAATCTGTTCGGGAAGCTGTTGTCTCATGAATTACAAATGAACATCCGAAAGTCTGAAGAGGATGTAAATCGAGCTTCAAGCAAAGAAAGAACCTTAGCTTTGAAGGCAGAGAATTCAAAGAAGAGCAAAGCAGTGATACCGATCAGAGAAAAGGAATCTGATATTGAAGAAGAATCGGAAGCCAGCTCCTCCTGTTCCGAACTGTCTGATGGGGAGTTCTCTTTAATCTCCCGTCAGTTTAACAAACTGCTGAACAAGCGGAGGCACATGAACAACAAGCCGTCCTCCTCGGATCATAAATATTCTCGTCGTGATGGCGAATATCACAGGAAGGGCTCAAGCAATAATGACAGGTATAAATCCAAACAGAACAAACACATTTCTTCTGACATTATTTGCTATTGTTGTAATAAGCCAGGGCACATGATTGCTGAGTGTCCCTATAAGAAGAAAGAAGGTGGAAGAAAAGAAGACAAAAAATCCACTCATGGAAAGAAGAAATCAGATAGAAGCTTCGTCGCTAAGAAAGCCAAAACTCTGAGTGACAGTGACTCCGATGAGTCGAGTGATGAAGAAGAAGCTTGCTTCGGTTTGATGGCTATGTCTGATGATGAAGAAGCACCCCCGTACACCGGAAGGGTAAATGATCACACTATCCTATCTGATTCTGATTATGCTTCGGCTGAACAAAAGGATAACCTCTCAGACGATGAATCTGAGCTCATGTCTCAATATACCAAAATGCTCCAAAGCTTTGACAAGTGCCGAAAGGTTGTCAAAACTCAGGGTAAGGAGATCATGGCTCTCAAGGAGGTGGAATCTAACTTGAGAAAAGAAGTTGAAGAACTTTCTTCTCTCAAAGAGGAAGTCCAAGCCTTGAAAGACAAGATCAAAAGCTCGGAAGAGACTCTTGCCTTGAGAGATAATTCGATAAAAGTCTTGGAGGAACAGCTTGCGGCTGAGAAGAAGTTGGTTGAAGCATTCTCTCAACCTAAAACTGTTCTGCCAATTATTGGTACTTTTACCACTAAGGCAAAAGGAAGCGGTATAGGGCATGAAGCTAGTACTAGCAATTCTTCAAAAAATACAATTGCTAAGAAGAATGGTCTGGTTGCTAAGAAAGCTACCGCCAATGAAAAAGGGAAAGCTCATCAAGAGCCTGTAGCATTCAAGAAAGTCATATTCCCTACGAATGCTTATGATATGGAGAGTTCCTATGGTCATTTCACACGACCAATTCCTTTTTCACCTGTGAATGATCATAAGGAATGGGCTCCTCCCCGAAACTTTGGTGATAGTGCTTTTCAAGCACCCTATCAAGAGATTAATCGGAAAGGGTACGGTCCATTTGTTCATGGTCCGAGTGCTAAGAAAGCACCAAAAGTGAATGCTGTTGCACCAAAGCCGAAGAGGACAGTACCACCTTGTGTGTGTTGCCCCCATGAGGCATCCTCATCAAAAAGGGCTACTCCTACAAGAGCTAACGTTCAAAAAGTTAAGCAGGAGAGTGTAAAGAGAAGGTACAACAGATTCGACTGTTGGTGCTGCGGTAAAATTGGTCACTTTGCCGTTGATTGTTGGTTTAATACAACGTATACTAGGAGACCACAAGTGAACGTTGCAAGGCAGACCACTCGCAATGTTAACATTTATCGTGGTGCTCAACTGACACGGGACCAAGGACCCAAATCTGTTTGGGCTCCTAAGGCGAAATGATTTATTTTTGCAGGTATGTCCAAAGGCCAATAAAAATCCAATCTGGTACTTGGACAGTGGATGCTCTCGGCATATGACCGGGACAAGAAGCCTTTTGCAAAACTACATTCCAGTTGCGAACGGTCCAAAAGTTATTTTTGGCGGTTCAGACAGAGGAATAACTAAAGGCTATGGTATGATTTCTAATGGAAATGTATCTTTTTCCGATGTAGCTTATGTGGAAGGATTACAACATAATCTGATAAGCATAAGTCAACTTTGTGATAAAGGATACATTGTTGATTTTCATAAAGATAAATGTTTGATAAAGTCGGCTGAAAATCATGAAACGATTTTATCAGGCATTCGCTGTAGAAACATATTTTGTTTAAATTTTCTTTGCATATCATCTTATACACCAGTATGTCTTTTGGCAAAAGATAGTGCATCTCTTGTTGACCAATGGCACAAGAGATTAGCACATATAAATCTCACAACTATTAATAAATTGTTTTCTCAAAACTTAGTGCGAGATGCACCAGATGTTAAGTGCATTAAAGATAGACCTTGTCATGCATGTGTAAAAGGCAAGCAAACAAGAGCTACCTTTAAGAGCATTATTGGCAAAGATTCAACCAGGTGTTTATACCTACTTCATATGGATTTGTTTGGTCCTTTGCAAATTAGAAGTTTAGGAGGAAAATCCTACACATTGGTTATTGTAGATGACTACTCTCGTTTTGCCTGGGTATTCTTTCTGAAACATAAGTCAGATACCTTTGACACTTTCACTAGTTTTGTCAGGCAGGTCCAGAATGAATTTAACTGTTCGGTGGTCAAAATCAGAAGTGACCATGGTACAGAATTTGAATCTGGAGCCATGACAGAATTCTGTGAAAGCCTCGGTATCTTTCATGAGTTTTCCTCTCCTCGAACTCCACAACAAAATGGAGTAGCTGAGAGAAAGAATAGAACACTTATTGAGGCTTGCAGAACCATGTTGAGTGACTCTTCACTACCTGAATATTTCTGGGCTGAAGCTGTCAATACTGCATGCCATGTGCAAAACAGAGCACTCATAAACAAAAACCATGAAAAGACTCCTTATGAACTTCTAAAAGGCAAGAAACCGACCATTTCTTACTTTCGAATCTTTGGTAGTAAATGCTTTGTGCTAAACAATGGAAAACATTACAAAACTAAGTTTAGTGAAAAGAGCTTTGAAGGTATTTTTGTAGGATATAGTGGCCATAGTAGGGCATATAGAGTTTTTAATAAGAAAACCCTGGTGGTAGAAGAATCTATTAATGTTGTATTTGATGAGACGAGCATGCTTCAACGCAGCTCCTCTAGCATTTCTTCTGTAGACACAGGTTCAAAGCTGCAGGACTTAAGTTTGGATCAGCCAGTTGAAGAAAATTCTCAAAACTTCATCAAGTTTCCCCCAATAACAATCTATGAAGAAGATCATCCTGATGAAGAGCCACTCCAAGTGGAGGAAAATACTCCAACAGCAGAAGAAACTCCTATTGGTCCAAATCATGCAAGAAACCTCGGGCTACGACACATGAGGGATCATCCAGTTGATCAAATCATAGGAGATCCTCATGACGGGATAAGAACAAGACGAGGTACCATTAACGAAAATATGCATTTAAGTTTTCTTTCGCAGGTCGAACCAAAGAAATTCCAAGAGGCAAATGAAGATCCATCCTGGATAATTGCTATGGAAGAAGAATTGAATCAGTTCAAACGATGTAAAGTATGGACACTTGTTCCAAAACCAAAAGACAAAAATGTCATTGGAACAAAGTGGGTGTTTAGAAACAAGCTGGATGAAGAAGGAACAATCATAAAGAACAAAGCCAGACTTGTAGCTAAAGGATACAGACAAGAGGAAGGCATCGACTTCGATCAGACGTACGCTCCAGTAGCAAGGCTCGAAGCGATCAGACTCTTCCTTGCTTATGCTGCTTTCAAGGGTTTCACCGTATATCAAATGGATGTCAAATCCGCGTTCCTAAACGGAGACATTAAAGAGGAAGTATACGTTGAACAACCCCCAGGTTTTGTTAATCCTGATCATCCCAATCATGTTTATTTATTACAGAAAGCTTTATATGGTTTGAAACAATCTCCTCGAGCTTGGTATGAGACGCTGTCTAACTTTCTTCTTGAGAACAAGTTCACAAGAGGAAAGATAGATAAGACATTATTTCTTAGGGAAGTAAAAGGCAAGATTTTGCTAGTGCAAATCTATGTCGATGACATCATATTTGGTTCTACGGATGATAACCTCTGCAAAAAGTTTTCTAAACTTATGCAAGGGAAATTTGAAATGAGCAGTATGGGTGAGCTGAAATATTTCTTAGGACTTCAAGTGAAACAGTATGAAGATGGAATCTTCATTTCTTAGACAAAGTTCACTAAGGAGTTGATTAAGAAATTTGGAATGGAGAGTGCAACCTCTATGAGGACTCCAATGAGCTCAGCTACGTCTCTGGACAAGGATGAGAAAGGGAAACCTTTTGATGAAACCAAGTACAGAAGCATAATTGGCTCATTGCTCTACCTTACTGCCAGTAGACCTGATATAATGTTCTCTACATGTGTATGTGCTAGATATCAGGTGAACTCTAAGGAATCCCACTATACCACTGCAAAGCGAATTTTGAGATATCTTAAAGGCACACCAAATCTTGGCTTATGGTACCCAAGAAGTAATGATAGTGAACTAATTGGTTTTTCAGATGCAGACTTTGCAGGTAGCAAAGACGACAGGAAAAGCACTTCTGGGACGTGTCAATTCCTCGGAAGGAGACTTATTTCCTGGAGTAGCAAGAAGCAGAATTGTGTTGCAATATCAACCGCCGAGTCGGAATACATTTCTGCTGGCAGTTGTTGCGCACAACTTCTCTGGATAAGAAATCAACTTCAAGACTACAACATGAAGCTCAAAGACATTCCTATGTTTTGCGACTCTTCCAGTGCAATCGCTATCGCAAATAATCCAGTCTCTCACAGTCGGACAAAGCACATCGAGCTACGATATCACTTTATCCGGGAGCATGTGGAGAAGGGTGACATAAATTTGAGTTATGTCCCCACGGATAAGCAAGTTGCAGACATCTTCACGAAGCCACTGGATGAGACCAAGTTCTCTTTCTTCAAGACGGAACTTGGAATGCTCAACATGGAGTAATGGTCAAGTCAATCAAGACCTTGGCGGCAGGAAGTTCTCTTTTGACAGGTCATGTCTCGAGACATAGGTCATCACTCGAGACAAGAAGCAGATTTCAAAATAAAGTGATGTCTCGAGACACGGTGTATCTCTCGAGACATAGGTTATTTTTTTTTTGGAATCCAACCGTCAGGTACGCGCTATTTCCCTTTTATAATTTTCGAATTTCCGTAAAATCAAAAATATATATATATACGAAATCGGAAAACTTGATATTCACGCGAGTCATCTCCCGAGACCTCCTCGACCTTTCGTCTCCCTCTCGAGCGACGATCGTCTGCGACCGGTCTCAGTGCTGCGGTGGTTCTCGGTGATTCTTCGTTCAACATTCCTCCCTCCATCTTGCTGCAATGGCTCCCTCTCCTCATCCGAAAATTGGAGTCGGCAACGAGGTAATTCGGTTAGGTCTTGCAAGTTTATCCGATGAGTTCCATACTCTGTTTTGTATGCTTGATGCCGCCGGTCTCACCTTCGTTCTCGAGCATCCTTGCCGGATACTGTTTGAAGAGGTTGAAGAATTCTTCATCAATGTGAAGCCAATCAAGGAAGGAAGTATGTTGATCTCCTTCGTTAAGGGTATAAAAATCAAAGTCTCTCCAGAGACTCTCGCTAAATATTTGCAGTTGTCTGAAGTGGAAGCTGAAGAAGAGCTAGTTGACACTGATTGGTTGACTACAACAAGGTTCTGTGGTCTAGATTCAGATTTTTCTACAGTTAAGAGGAATAAGTTGAATGTTGTAGGGAAGCTCCTGCTGGACATTATCTCAAAGGCACTATTCTGCAAGACAGGCTCTCAAGGACATGTGTCTGAAGAGATGTTTCTGTTGATGATTGGCATTGTTACTGGAAAGAAGAGAGATTGGGCCTCAATCTTATTCTCAAATATCAAAGCTTGCATAAACACTCCTAACTTTGCCCGGATCATCTCACTGTTTCTAAATCAGTTTAACCCTGCTATTTTCAACATGTCCAAAGGTACAGTTATCCATCACCTTAAGAAGATAGATGTCAGCTCCTTGCAGAGATGGGACATTCGTATCAAGAAGCTGGAAATGGCTGGTGCTCCTTCTGAGGGGGAGACTCCTAAATCTGCAGTTGCAAGAGAAGCAGAAACTCCTGCTCCTTCTTCTGAAGATCAAGCACCCTTCGTACCATCATTGCCACTTTCATCTCGAACTCGCTCTAAAGCTTCAGGTCGTGCCAAGCTGCCAATCCGTTCAAAGGCCAAAGGTAAATCCTCATCAGCTCCAACTGAATCCACTCCAGTATCTGAAGAGCACAGTCCCGGTGGCCAACAGGCAGGGTCTGGTGCTGATTTTGTTTTTAACATAGATGATGATGATGTCATGTCAGTTCATGAATTGTCACCTCCCCTAGTACATGTTGAGGGGGAGTCAGAGTTTGACACAACCAAGAATGCTCCAGATGAGCTAGGTTGTGCAGAAGATTCTCTTCTAGGAAAGATTGAAGCACTGCTCAAGAAGCAGAGTGCACAGTTTGAAAATTCTTTGACAACTGTTCACAGGAAAATTGCCTCAGTTGAAAGTGAACTAGGCAGAGAGTTAGCTAAGATAAAATCTAATTATGAAAATCTCTCTGATTTGATGAGCCTAGGGAGCAAGCAAATTGATCATGCAACTGAAGGTGTTGGCACAGTGTTGACTCAGACTGTTATACTGACAAAGCTTCAAGAATCAGTGTCTGACAAGGCTGAAGCCAATACGTTCAGAATTGTTGATGAAGTCGGAAAGTTCAAAGATGATACTCTCCAAACCCTATCTGTAGAAGTCAGAAAGGGGGAGGAAAATATAGTAGCTAAAATGACAGATTTGATTGAAAGCTCCGTTTCTGCTCTTCAAAGCTCATGGAATTCTCAGTTTGAGCAGTTCTCTTCCAGGATGATGAAGCAAGTTGCTGATATTAATGCTTATTCATTCAAAACAGCAACGTGGCTTCATAATCAGATATTTCCTGAGTTGGCAATTGATTCAGATGTTCCTATTCCTCAGTTTTCTCCCAGGCCAGAAGAACTACTTGGGAAGGCTCCTATAGTTGAAGATCAATCAGATAGGGCTGGGACCAAAGGAAAAAGAAAATTTGGTGAAGGTTCTTCTGCCAGTCGATCAGTTCCTAGTTCTAGCTCTACAGGTCAGTGCAAAGCTAAGGCTGAGAAAAGTTATCCAGAAATCTGGAGCCCCGTCTCAAAAGACATTATTCTTGAAACCTACAAGTTAGTTCATGAAGGTAAGATGAACAGATCTGAATGCTACAGCTCTCAAGAATGGGAAAAACATGAGACAGCTCAAAGGAAGCGAAGGATTCATTTCAGAGCGTTTGGTTATAATAATGCTGATGCTCCGGAACCTCCTCCGTTTTACCATCCCAAGCCTCATGCCTTTTTCTCCAGACAAGAAGAAAAGAGGAAAAGGAGATCTTGAAGGATGATGATGATGATGCTGACAAGACATATTTTGTTTTCATTATGATTTAGTGAACATCAAGTCTTCTGAACAATTCAAATTTAGATATATATATATATATTTAATGTTTTGATGTTCTTTACTTTTTCATTTTTATATCTTTGTGTAGTGTAGCATATTTATTCTTTAACTACTGTAATTCAACTTAGTATACATGGTTCTGACTTCTACAAATAGGGGGAGATTGTTGGAAATTGCATTCACAATTACCTTGATTTGTGAGAAGTCACCCTTAAACTAAGATTGAATTGCTTTTGTATTTGATATGCTTTTCTAGTATTGTCTTGCAGATTATCATGGCTAAGTGTAAGACAATGTCAGGTCACAATGGGTCTGCAAACACAGTTTCATAAAATGTAATCCCTCATTATATGAAACATGGTGATGACTCATGTGTGATCTCACTATTGGGGTACACTTCTTTTTCAAGACTATTGAAGACTTTGGAGTGCGGCTGCTGCATGTGTTCAAGAAAAGAAAAGAAATTTTTGTGAAAAAATTTTTTTCCTAAGGATATGTCTCGAGAGATCAGACATGTCTCGAGAGATCGTGGTTGTCTCGAGAGATCTTAAGTCTGAATTCTTTGCAATGTCTCGAGAGATCATCGAGTTCTCGAGACATCCCTTTCCTGCTCTCTCCGTTTCATATCTCGAGAGATCCCTTATGTCTCGAGAGATCCCTCATGTCTCGAGACATCTGTCTGTAAATTTCTAATTTCGTTTCTCTGTTATGACGGATCGTGATCGCCCCTCTTCGTTTCTAACGGCTATTTTGATGCTTTTAAGATCGTGTTAACCCTTAATCGCTCCTCTCCATATATAGAGTTGCTCTTGGGTTATTTAAAAAGAAGTTTTTCCTAATCGTTCATGACCTAATCTCTCTCCCGATCAAAAGGAACGTGAAAAACGCCGCTCGCCGTCGTCTACGATTGGAGATCGATCTACTCTTTGGAGTTGCCGATTTCTTTCAAGAAGGGTTCGATTGATCCATACTCAGGTTCTACAATCTCTATCGGATCGTTTCGGATTGCCAAAGACAGATTTGAAGGATCGTTGTTCTTACTCATCGTTCTCAAAAGCCATTCAAGAAGAAGGAAGAAAACGCCCCTGTTATTCAGATCTGGTTTAGTATTGTTCAAACCCTTTTCAATCTATTGTAGGAGTTGTTATCTCCGAGTTGTAGGAGTTGTTCTCCGAGTTGTAGGAGAGGTTGTTCTCCGAGTTGTAGGAGAAGTTTTCTCCGAGTTGTAAGAGAGGTTCTCTCTGAGTTTGTAGGAGTTTGACTCCGAGACTGTAGGATCTTTCTGATCCGAGATTTAGTGAGTAGTCAAGTCTAGCTATGGTGCTAGATTGGCGAGGCCGGCAGTGGAGTACCCAAGTACGGGGAACCACTATAAATTTCTGGTGTTATCTGTGGCTGTGATTAATTTTGTGTGCTGTGCTTTACGTTTATTTTTAATTCCGCAAAAGACGTAGAGATCACCTATTCACCCCCCTCTAGGTGATTTAGGTAGGCAACTAGATACTTCAACAGCACCTGCCTACAGGCAGTGCGCTAATGAACAACACCTGCCTTCAGGCATTGCGCTAATAAGCAGCAACTGCCTCCGAGCGGCGCGCTCACAGCAATCTCTCACTGTCATCGATTGAAGGCTCGCCCTTCTCCACCGCGGTAAGGTCCCGGAGTCATAAGTGTCTGCCCCCTACGTTCGCCCACGGTTTGAATATGCCCGCTATTCACCGTGCAAACTTATCTTCTACGTAAAAGCCGCGAGCTCAGACTCGTGCAAACTAGTAAAAAACCGCGAGCTCAGATCCACGCAGACTTATCCTTTATTATGTAAAGAGCCACCAAGCTACTCAGGCATCAAACGCTAAATAACAAGCTCGTCATGATCTCCAATGCAAACGCTGGGCGGCAAGATCGCAACCAATCATGACCAGATAGAAGTTTCTCCCATAATCAAAGCTGGGCAGCGACTTCCGTAAAGACCGCACGATGGCATACTCGTAACTGCGCACGTCACGGCAACCCGACTAAACGAGCTCGCACGCCCGAAGACAGACATTTGCCAGAAAAAAAATTTTGAACTCTTCTACAAAAACGATTTCCAAAAATTGGGGGGCATTTGATATGGTCCCCTAAAAGCGTATTCGGTCGGACTCATAGTTTCCCACCACGACCTCGGTCGACTCGCCAATACGATTCCAACGGGCCCAGTCTCACGCAATTCCAAGTTTGTTTGAACTCCGAATCTGTCACCGGTATGCATATACGCACAACTTAAGCCGCACCCCGCGTCGACCGCCGCGCCAAATGATGCGACACCTGCCACGCCGAAAGGGCGCGACACCGGCCGTGTTAGAAAGACACCGTGTCGAAAGGATTGCCGCCAAATGGGGGGTGCGGCATTGCCGCCCCCCCCCCCCCGATTCCAAATAGGGGGTGCGGCATTGCCGCACCCCCCAACGCCAATTAAGGCGCTGACCAAGCCAGCGCCCCATTTTGGGGGGCTGACTTGGTCAGCGTCCCACATGGCACTCCCCAATCGGGGAGTTCCGAGTGCTATTTGCACTCCCCAATTGGGGAGTGCTATAGCCGCACTCAATTGGGGAGTGCAATTTGCACTCCCCAATTGCAGGGTTTCCTCCCGCGTGGCAAGAGGCGTCGTTCGAACGCTTGACACCCCTATAATCGTACCCTCATCACCATGAATAGTACGCCCTCGCACTCACGACGCGTTCACCTCCTAAGTTCACATTCACGGCACGCACGAAACACCCCAAAGTGCACGCCGCACGTTGAACACCTCCGCGTTCACTGCGCTCCCCGAACGCCTCAGCGTTCGTCATGCTCTCATGTTCGTTGCGCGCTCAGAGCACTTCCGCGCTCATGTACGCTCGGAATGCTTCTGAGCATCCGTAGAACGCCTCCCCAGTCGCTCAGATTGCTTCTCCGTTCGTTACGCGCTCAGAACACTTCTGAGCGCGCTCAGAGCACTTTCACATTTTGTCTTTCTAACATGCTCACATTTTGCCTTTCTGACATGCTCACATTTTGTCTTTCTGATACGCTCACATTTTGTCTTCTTAGTTCTCAGATTGCATGAACGACTTGTCGCCTTTTTCGCCTTCAACAAAGCTGCCCGAACTGCCCGAACTGTCCGAGGGCAAGATGGTCATTTATGAAAAATGGCGATCCGTGTGCTCCGAACCGAAAAATGTGATTCGTCCGCCAGGTGGTTACGGTGGTTACAACGGCGAAATTACCGGGCTACCCCCGGCCAAAGCTATAAAAGGAGCCCAGAACCTTCATTTCAGAGAACCTTGCCTTCTGCACCCGGGAGAGCTCCTTGAAGATTTTCACGGAATTCTCCTTCGGCGCTTGAAGATCTCCTTCGTGGACTTGAAGATTTCCTTCATCCAGAAAGGCGACCCAGCATTCTCACTTTTGTTTTCCGGAGCATTTTCACTTTTGTACCCCGGAGCATTCTCACTTTTGTTCTCCAACATTCTCAGAAGGAAAAAGACTTAGTTTTCTGAGAGGTGGTCTGTAACCCTCGGAACTCTCTCTCTCTATTATTGTAACGAGTGGCGGCCTGTCGCGCTCGACTTCTAAGTATATAATTGTAAGCTCTCAGAAGATAGTGAAGTTTGGTCGGCACAGCTCCGGCCGCGTGGTTTTTTACCCTTTCCAGGTTTTCCACGTTAAAAAGTCCCAGTGTACTCAACGAATCTCTAATTGACTGTTGCGCGCTCGGTTCGCTTCCGAGCTAAGGTGGTTCAATTCGACCGGTATAGTAGAGCACCCGAGCGACCCGCAACAACTATCACCATGTATCATATGAGATCTTAAAAAATAAATTAGTAATTATTTCTCTAGAAATATCTTCTTTATAAAATATATCAAATGGAAAATTTTTATGGTATTATGGTGTAATGGAGGAGGATCAACGGGTTAAACTAAGCCATTGGATTTATTTTCAACTTAATAAATTATTAAATAAAAACAAATTATTTATTGAAATAATATTTTATTAAAACACAAACTAATAATTAAATAAAAATGCTAAGATTTAAACGTGTGATTAATAAGAGTGTTTCCCAAATATCACTTACCAATTATAGTATACTAAATAACTTCTATATAAACGTGTGATGGTGCGCATGATGTATGTATTGTAGTGTTAGTTGTATACTTTAATACTTGTATTATAGTCATCTCATGGCAGCGGAGATGGTCGCGGGCGACTGCGAAATCGCGGCGACAAAAATGAACGCGGGCGGCGGAGATGGTCGCCATCCATTGCTAAAATGAGTTTTTTTTAATAAAAAAAATGCAACCTGCATATAGCTAAAACATGCCTACGTATAACATTGCTCTACTTGTATTATTGTCATCTCATGTTGTCTACAAGTGATGATTGCAATTGCACAAGAGTCTCTTGTGCATTTAAAAATATATAAATATATATGTCATAAGATTCTCTCGTTTCATATTTTTCTTTTTAAAATCTCTCTTAAAATTCACAGTGATTGTTCCGTGTCTTTAAGAAAATAACTCAGATCTTACTTGGAGGCGTTCAGTGACTCATTTCGCATTCCAGTTGAGACCGCTTGTTCTCTATTGAAGAGGAGGGATTTAGTTGTTAGGGAAAAAATGACGCCAACGGAAACCACAACAATCGTAGAAAAATGAAGACAAAAACACACAGATTTTTTAACGTGGAAAAACCTCAAATCCGGGGAAAAAACCACGACCACCCGCGCCCAGAAAATCACCATGAAAGGATCAAAGAAGAAATTACACTTCTCTTCTTCCGCCGCTCCGCCTTCAGTTTTTGCAACTAACCGCAACCCTAGGCCGAAAACAAGGCCCTTTTAAACATACATATATAGTTACAAGCGAAAATTACATAAATGCCTCTGACAGGCTCCTCTATTTACGACCGGCGAAATCGTGGTGAGTGTCCAGTACTCCCAACGCAGTAAGGCTCCACAATCCAACATTAGTGAGCTTTTGCAGCAACATCCCAGTACAACCGAGAATAGGCGTTTCCTGTTGAAAACCCCGTGGTGAAATAGATGGCGGGTCCTGCGGTGGAGATGAAGGCATCGTGCTGGAGCTCTTCCTCAACTGTAGGAAGAGCTTGGAGAGGATATTTACAATTTTTTTGGATTGCGAATAGAATGAGGCTAGTGCAAATATAAAGAGAATTTTTACAACTTTTTGAAAAGCGAATAGCAAGAATAAGACTGCTAATATCAAACCTATTAAAAAATGCAAAGAAATTTCCGTACGTTGCCCAGACTTGAGGTTCTACCAAGCAGAAAAATTGAGTTTACTTTTCTATTTCAATTTTTTTCTTATTTGCATCTCTAAGCAAAATTTCACGCCGCATAACAGATCCCATCGTATGACCAATTTTTTTGTGCGCTTGACACACATATAATAACCATGCGCACATAAGAAATCAGTGTCGCTTGTCACCTGTTATCTTTTTCTTTGTATAAATTTAGGTAAGTTGAGCGCACCAAAGGATGGTACGCTCAACGGGATTTTTAGGCTAGAATTTTTTTTATATACAAAATAAGTTCCGGAATACAGTTCAATTATGATCGTAATTCCAGCTATGACCCTGTATACGCCAAGCATACCTAAAATTTTCTCTTATATAAGCACCCCCGTGCAATACACACCACACAATCTGAAACTGACTTGTACACGCGTCAGTTTTACACGACACTGAAATAACTGCACTTAAACAGTTTTTAAACATTAAAAACACAATTAAATAAAAGCAGCGGTTCAACTTAGCTTGTTCTTTCGCAAGCTTCAATTACGTCTCCAACAATATCTGTATAATAAATGAAAGGTTCTTTAGTGTAACGAAAATATCCTTTTCCAGTACTCGCGTATGCAATTACTCGCGGAATGTTTTGAATGACATCCCAATGAGAACCTCCTTTCAGGCATGCACGAAGAATCTTCTCAGAGCACCACAAGTAAAGCAGGAAGTCATTAAAGGTCCGATTTTGCAGAAGATTCAACAACCATTCAGGAAGGCTCTGCAACTCAAGTTTAAAGTCAAAGTATTTCAACTTCTGCAGCCCGTAGAGGCGCTCAACGCTTGACAATGCTTTGCAGTTATAGATATAGAGTAGCCTTAACCCGGGAAGATGACAGATCTTCAACAAATTTCGATTGAATGACAAGCAAAGTTTCTCGGTTTGGGAGGGGAGATTGCCCACTTCTCTCAGGCTGTAAGCTCCAATTATTTTCAGTGTTTTAATAGCAGTGTACTTTAGGCCTTGTGGGAGTTGCTTTAACAATGGGGTATTTATGATGGTTAGTTTTTGTAAGCATGGCATCAACTTGAACCTAGTCGATCCATTCTGCTCCAGTCGTTCACCAAAGCACCACTCTTCCAATTCAGGCATTTTAGTGATTTGAAGGATCTCAAGCTTGGGGAAAGCAATCAATGTCGCTGCATTTTCACCACCACCGAGAAATTCTTCCCCAATTTTCTTGACTGCGGATGCTTTTTTAATGAAAAGCTGTTTTAGTTCAGGTAACTGGCCCAACGGAGGGAGTTGAGTGCATGATGTTATATTTATTAAATCCAGTCTCGTCAAAAATGGAGTGCATGCTTCAAAAGTTGACAATGTCATCCAGGTTGGGAAACGACTGCCGAAGAAGCCATCGATAATGAGTTTATCTAGGCTTTGCGGCGGTATTAGCTCATCAAAAAGCTTCTCCACCGAGTTCTGCTCTTCCATTCGAGGCTCAGATTCAGAATCAAATTTTGTGAAAAATAACATCAAGTCAGAAAGTTGAGGTAGTTCTCTAAGATTCATTGCTCCACTTTGAGCTCTCTCCAATCCATAGATGCTCAACGTTCGAATTTGCTTTAGAGAATTCAACTCTTCCAACTTGCTGCTCACGTTATCCTTTGAGACCACAAAACCCCTCAGATCATTAAGTTGTTGCAGCTTCCCTATTCCTTTTGGTATGAAGATGAGCGGTGTTTTAGAGAGACCAAGGCACCTTAGATTTCGTAACTCAGTGATTCCATTAGGAATCTTCGTCAAATATCTGCATTCGTGAATGTTTAAGAACTGTAGGTTTGCTAAGCACCCGATCGACTCTGGTATGACAGTTATGTTGGTGCCATCCAGATCAAGATATCTCAAATGCACCAGATTTCCTATGGAGTCGGGGAGTATTTTAATATGCGTATTTTTAATATGCAGTACGCGGAGATGTGAAAGCCGCCATAATCTTTCTTCATTCAATGTTAGATTTGCATGAGAAGCGAGCAATGTTCTTAGGGCTCCTTGCTCTGCAACTGAATCAAGGATTTTCGCAGCTGCTTCATTACCTACAACCGATAGACGACGAAGCTTTGTGAGTGTTGTTCTGGAGTTCTTCACACTCGCTTCTCCGCAAAAAGATTCATCCTTTGATAAAAAATGAGCGAGAGACCTGAAAAGATCATGCATTTTGCTTTTATCACCGCGACGCCAAATAGGGTCCAGAATCAATAGGTTCCTCCTCACTAACTCATTGAAGTAATCCTCTGCTAAATCTTCCATTAATGAATCTTTTTTCTCGGATACGAATCCCTCAGCCACCCAAAGTTTAGATAAATCATGACGATCTAACTGTGCATCTTCGGGGTACAGAGAGCAGTACAGAAAACACTGCTTAAGATGTGAAGGCAGATCGGTAAAACTAAGGTACAGAGCACCTCTAAGTTCCTCTGGAAGCTTGGTAGTGGACCATGCATCATGTCTAAGAACTTTCTCCCACTCTTTCTTGGTAGGATCTTTTCTGGCAAGAACACCGGCAATGGCTTTGATTGCAAGAGGGAGCCCTCCGCATCTTTCCACTATCTGCACTCCAATCTGCTTCAAGCCATTCACAAGCTCCTCTTGTCTATCTTGGAAAAGCCTCGTTCGAAGCATATCCCAGCTGCTCTCTTCAGAAAGTTTGGACACTGGATGAATTCGTGCTGCCTTCATTTCCCTGGCAACATCTACGTTTCTTGTTGTGACTAGTATTCTAATGTTTGTCTGTGTGCTCTGCAGCGGAACCCGGAGCAAATCGATCCACACATCCGCCCTCCACGCATCGTCTAAAACGAGAAAAAGGCTCTTCCCTGAAACAACAGAGTCTCTGAGTATTTCTTGAAGCTCTGATTTAGTTTTAGCATTTCCATAGCTCCCTTTAGCACCTCTTATGATTTGCTGCAGCAACTCAATTTCTAAGTAAGTCTGGGAGACGCAAACCCAGATCTTTAATTGGAATTCGGCTTGTATTTTCGAGTGGTTATAAATTTTTGTAGCCAGAGTTGTCTTCCCAATCCCTCCCATGCCGGTAACTGCAAAAAGGCGACATTTTTCTTGAACTTCCTCGGTGAGAAGAAGCTGAGCAAGCTCATTTGCAGCAACCTCAACCTCGTTTCCCACGACAGATTCATCAACCAAGGGAGAAGTTTGGCGGGTATTGACTAGAGTGATTTGGGTCTCCTCCTTGGTTAAGGTTCGCTCAAATTTAAACATTGTTCTATTTTCATAAATCTGCCCGAGTCTATCGTTAAGCTCTTTTACTCTATTTCCAATCTCATGATGCAGCGAAATGCTTCCGAAGCAGGGGAAGAGAGACGACATACCACAACATACCGGAGAGGGTTTAGATGCGTGATTCTGATCGGCGAGGAGCTGGGCGCCCTCGATCCTGCAGAGATCGATGATGTCGTCGGCGTCGTACATGACATCTTTTAGCTGCGCAAGCCAAATCTCGACCGACGAGTCGTCCAACTTCCTCTTTTCAGCATCCTTCAGCAGGCTTTGGATACTCACCATCCGTTGCAGCAATTTCTGAAGCTCGCCCTTCACGCTGAGGATCAAGATCACCTCCTCCTTCACATAACTGGAGAGTTCATCTATGAATTTACCAACAAAGGCATCCAAGATCATCGCCATTCCAAGATACGGAGGAAGAGAAGTGCTCGCAGTGGCAGAGAGATGTCAATCACAGGAATTGGGAGGACGATAATACTTGCCAAGCACGTGGGAATAAAAGTGATTGGAAAAGACTCCTTTCCAAGATTTTTCATTTTTTTTTTCTTTTTTCAAAGTTGAATTATAGTTGGAAAGCTGAAAGTGGGCCCCTTTATTGCTTGTTGTTGGTATGTCAATGTGTTAGAGGAATTAATTGCTGCATATTGTTAGCGGAATTCACTGTTGCATATGTGCTGGCTATCAGGAAAATTAATTGCTGAATATGAGCGAGGCCAACTCTATAACGTCAGCATTTATTCTCTTTTTTTCTTTAGTCACGAGGGGGTTCGTCTTAACGGTGGTCAGAATTGAGATCCAAGAATTGAAATGAGAATTGGAATCGAAGTCATTTTCACTTCTGCTGTTAGGCTGATTGCAGGAATTCTATTATAGGAATTGGAATTAGTAATTCCGATGTCGGCTGTATCTCAGAATTCAATGGACAGAATTGAAATTTTAAATTTAAAACATTAAATTCAACTGAATTGAAATATCAGAATAAAAATGTCAGTGCATATTTTAAAAAACATATCTCCACAGAATGAAAACATAAGTCCACTGTCCACATCATAAAAAAAGTCCGCAACATACAAAACATAAGTTGCTCCTAATTTGCACCGGTAAAGCCATGAACGCGTCGCTCTTCGTGCCATCAACACTCAGCATATCGGTTCAGCCTCAGTCAGATCTGTAATAGCTGGAATGACCGCATATATCCTGTCTGCCTTTGAGATCGGTGGTGGCGGCTGAGAAGTCAGATTGCTCTCATGCTCCATGTTCCTCGCTATTGCAGAAACAGCATCCGCAATAATATCTACCGCAGATGTGTTCTTCTTCTTGGTATGTGGCCTGACCTCCTCAACCACAATGTCGTCCATCGAATCATCAATGTGTATCTCCTTCATTGACTCAGATGCAGTAGCAGCATGAGCTCCAGTAGCTCTATCAATCCCACATATCATAGTTAAGTCGCCACAATTCACGACCACTTTGCTCCGATAATATTTTACTGTCGGGTGTGCCTACAAGTTCAGTTTAAATTAGACTCGTAAATTTTAAAAATTTCTAGACATGTAATTTATTGTTAAATTAAAATATTACGAACATAGTTGGCCCAAACATCTTCACTGTCTACCTTCACTACATTGCGCTCCCAATCCCACCCAAATCCACTAGTATCTAACATTGCTGATATCTCTTGGTAGTATTTATTTCATGTTTTTATTCGAGGCATTATCTTCTCCTTACTAATTTCGACGTTGCAATCCTCCTTTAATGCTTGAAGAGACTCCCTGATACGAGATCAGTTCATCAAACACCACGTCGCGCGAGACGACGAATTTATGGGTCTGCGGATCCAAGCACTTCCACCCCTTCTTCCGCTCATCGTAGCCGATGAAGACACACTTCCGTGCTTTCGGCTCCAACTTGGTTCTCTGGGCATCTGGGACGTGCACGAAGCAGGTAGAACCAAACACTCTCATGTGACCCATATTTGGCTTCTCCCCGAACATGAGCTGGTGTGGAGACACCATCATGTTAGGACTCAAAGGTAGCCGATTGATCACGTGGGTAGTACACGCCATTCCCTCCGCCTATAAGGCCTTGGGAATCCCTTTGGCATGTAGCCAACTCCTAGTAGTCTCCACCAGATGGCGAACCTTCCTCTCTGCGAATCCATTTTGCTGAGGGGTGTGGGCACAAGAGAGTTCTCGCTGAATGCCGTATTTCCTGCAGAAAGAAGCAAACTCATTAGAGGTAAACTCCCCCCCATTATCACTTCGTAGCTTCTTCACCCTCGGGTTCAGCCTCCCCTCCACAAGTTCCTTCCACTCCTGGAACTTCTCAAACACTTCAAACTTCTCCTTCAGAAAGTATACTCACGTGTAGCAGGTGTAGTCATCCACCAGAACCAGCGCTGTCCGTCACATGATACACACTCTTCAGTGTCACGGGCATCTCTTTACTTCCAAGGGATACCATCCCTTCTTGCTCCACAGGATGCACCGTATCATCCGCAGTGATGATAGCATCCGATCCTCCATATGCCTTCAAGGAGGCAAACTTAGACACATCTCCAGTGAGATGGTGCCCGCAACCGGAATCCACTATCCAGTCATTCTCAAAATTTATAGAGGCTAAGGCATTGACAGGCGTGGCCGTCATCTCAGCCAGGAAGCAGTTGTCTCTGCCTTCACCGCCCTGGTGACCTCCACCTCTCGCTCCACCTCTTCAGTGGCCTCCTTCCTTCTCAGCAACATGACTGGCCTTAAGATTAGACCGGCAGTCCTTTGTCATGTGCCCGTACTTCTTACAGGCAAAACAAAGAGATCTCCCCCTCTCATCACGAGCAGGGAGGAACTTCCCCTTATCTCCTTGAGAGGACGATGAGGGACCATCTCCGGAGTTCTTCTTCTTCTTGTCCCAGGTCTTCTTCTTGCCTGAGAATAACACCTCGCTATCTCCCCCTAAGATAGACACTCCCGCCATTTGCTTCGCCAGGCTCTCCTGTGACGACAGCAGGTTCTCCAGCTCCATAAGGGAGGGTTGAGTAGCCCATCCTTGAATAGAAGTAACGAACACAGTATACTCCTTCCGCAAACCACGAAGTATATGCCTCTTCAGCTTTGCCTCAGAGAGATCCTCTCATCAGGATCCAAAGCCGAGATCTCAGCACACAAGTTCTTCACCTTCAGAAAGAAGGTGGATGTAGACAACTCTCCTTGAGTGAACCGCGCCAACTCATTCTCCAGAAACTGTAGCCGCGCTACATTCTTCTTGTTGAACAACCCATCAAGGGCATTCCAGATGCCAGACGCTGACTTGCAACCTATGATGTGGTCGAAAAAGTCAGGTGAAATTGCTCTCTTCAGAGTGAACTCCGCCTTGGCGTTAGTCTTCCTCCAAGCTCTCACAGCTGGACCATTGTCTCCGGCAGCAACAACTTCCTCTTGCTCATCTCCACCAATGACCTCCCATAGGTCCTCTCCAAGCAGGTAACTCTCCATACAAAACTTTCACTTCTTGTAATTAGTCTGAGTAAGCAACTCAATGCCAAGACCTCTCGCATAACCTCCTCCGCCGTCTATCTTGGTTGCTCAGTACTTGTTACTCAGTGCTTGTTCCAACCTACCTCTGATACCATGTGAAGTTTTCAAGATCTATGGAACACTGAGACAAACACACCAAGAATGAACAAAAAACACTTCTTTATTGCTTGACAAGTAGTTACAACAATTACAAGAGAATGGGTTGAATACAAGTCGCATACAACTTGATTCACAACAGCCGAAAGTAAGGAACAACAGCTGGTCGCAGACAGAGTCTGCTTCTCCACAACTCGCCAGCGCTAGCGCCAACGCTATCTCAGACCGCGCGAGCTTGCTGCTTGCACACTCTCCTGATCAGCCCGCAGATGCAGACCGCCAATTCAACACAAGCCGCTAGCGCCTGCGCTACCCGCTACCGCCGCCGCTATCTCAGCGAACTCACACAGCTCGCGAGCCTTGCTCTAGGTCACTCCGAACTCACTCCGAGTTCACTCCCACTTGAGACCGCCAATAGAGACCTCCCAAGCTCTCCTGTCGAACTTACTCCAAGTTCGCTCTGACTTAGACCGCCAATAGAGACCGCTCAAGTCGACCTCTTTCTCTGATATGCTTTGTAGGGGGATTGCCCCTCCTATTTATAGATTCCGGAGCCGCCACCTGGAAGTTGGGCTAGCGCCGGCGCTAGCGCTAGCGCTTGCGCTAGCTCACTTCACAATTCTCAACAGTATATACTCATTGTCTTTTATTCTTGTTGATCCATCGACGGGTTTTGATTTTTGGCGATACAAGCTTAAGGTATGAATTGGCTTCACATGGCAAGCATCATCTCCTTTTTTTTCTTTCATGAAGTTTGTGCATTTTAAGCCTCAGAATATTCTTCTCTTTCTAATAAAGTGAAAGATGCTAGGCTATTAGTTCTTTCTAAACTCCGAAGAATATTCTTATTCATGCCTGCTTCAAGAAGAATATTTAATATTAGTATAGGAAGGCCACATGTACTTTTTGCATAAGTCCATCTAATTATAGTTATATATATCCTTTTATCTTTTTGAATTTTTAAAACTGTTAATATATTTAGTTTAGAACTATATTTTGTTCTTTTAAGATTTGTGAAGATTTTCTTGCTCTTTTATATCATTGTTATAGGAGCTTTAAATTTCATCTGTTTATTTGTAATACAGCCGTAGCGAAGAAGCAGGATGTCAAAGCACAAGCTGTGAAGGTTGCCAAGGCAGTTAAATCTGGGTCTTCCTTAATTAAGAAGAAGAAGAAGATCCGCACTTCCGTGACTTTTCATCGTCCGAAGACATTGAAGAAGCCCGGGGAGCCGAAGTACCCCAGAATCAGTGCTCCTCCCAGGAACAAGCTTGATCATTACCAGATCCTAAAGTATCCGCTCACAACGGAATCTGCCATGAAGAAGATCGAAGACAACAACACTCTTGTCTTCATTGTCGACCTTCGAGCCGACAAGAAGAAGATAAAGGCAGCTGTGAAGAAGATGTATGACATCCAGGCCAAAAAAGTGAACACTTTGATCAGGTTAGCGACTCTGACTCCGCTTCTTATTCCCGATAGAACACCGCATGGACGCAAAATTGTGTGCCCCGGACGATGTGCAAGAGCACTTTGATCTACAAAACGGGTTTCACGACGGGCTTTATGGAGCATGCAAACTCAATGCTCTAAAGAGAGCCCTGGTGTCATAATTCTTCATTTCTAAAGTTCTATTTTCCTTTGAATCAACAGGCCGGATGGCACAAAGAAGGCATATGTGAGGCTGACTCCGGATTACGATGCACTTGATGTTGCGAACAAAATTGGTATAATCTGAGTCTGCATGGTTCCAACTTTTTCACCCGGTTAAAGATGCATGCTTTTAGTTTTATTTGATGGAGAACACAGAGTGATGTTTTCCTTTTTCAAATTTAGGTGTGTATTGATTGAACTCCTGCTTAACTTCGACCAACTTGGATTATTTCTCTAATTTTGAGCAACTATTTCATCACCTTAAGAATCTTGTCTTCGTTTGTGGCTGTTTTTTTGCTAGTTAACTTTCTCGATTGCTGCTGCATCACCTGTAAATGTTATTTCCCCCTCCCCCCCCCCCCCCCCCCCAAAAAAAACTCCAGGTAGACTCAAAAGTTGATTTTTGCTCCACAGACTATTAGTTTTTTTTTTTGATGTTTTTATATTTGCAATTTTCAATTTCAGCTTCTAGCTAATTTTTTTACGGCGTTGCCTTTATAAATATCTGCATTAAATAAATAAATAAATATTATTACTATATTAAAAAAATAGTAATTATTTCTCTATAAGTATCTTCTTTATAGAAATATATCAAATGGAAAATTTTTATGGTATTATGGTGTAATGGAGGAGGATCAACGGGTTAAACTAAGCCATTGGATTTATTTTCAACTTAATAAATTATTAAATAAAAACAAATTATTTATTGAAATAATATTTTATTAAAACACAAACTAATAATTAAATAAAAATGCTAAGATTTAAACGTGTGATTAAGCGTGTTTCCCAAATATCACTTACCAATTATACTAAATAACTTCTATATAAACGTGTGATGGTGAGCACGGTGTATGTATTGTAGGTTGGCTGTGGAGATGGTGGATTTGACCCACTTTTTCACTCATTCCCCTTTTATTTTAGTGGGGGAGTGGGGTTTTCTTTTGACTAACCGCCACCCGATTTTGTGTGTACAGATAAGAACCCATAATATGAGTGACTATCAACTTTAATACTTGTATTATCGCCTTCTCATGTTGTCTACAAGTGATGAGCATACTGTTGCAATTGCACAAGAGTCTCTTGTGCACAGTCACTCGTTTAAAAATATATAAATATGTCATAAGATTCTCTCGTTTCATATTTTTCTTTTTAAAATCTCTCTTAAAATTCATAGTGATTGTTCGGTGTCTTTAAAAAAATAACTCAGATTTGACTTGGAGGCGTTCAGTGACTCATTTCGCATTCCATTTGGGACCGCTTGTTCTCTATTGAAGAGGAGGGATTTAGTGAGCTTTTGCAGCAAAATCCCAGTACAACCGAGAGTAAGCGTTTCCTGTTGAAAACCCCGTCGGGAAATAGATGGCGGGTCCTGCGGTGGAGATGTAGGCATCGTCGACAGTACCTATGGAGCTAAACTTCACACAACAGCAAGTGCTGGAGCTCTTCCTCAACTATAGGAAGAGATTGGAGAGGATATTTATGCAACTTTTTGAATAGCGAATAGCGAGAATAAGACTGCTAATATCAAACCTATTAATAATGCACAGAAATTTCCGTACGTTGCCGATACTTGAGATTCTACCAAGTAAAAAAATTGAGTTTACTTTTCTAGTTCAATTTTTTTTATTTGACTCTACTCAAAATTTCACTCCGCAGAAAAAATCCCATCGTATGACCAATTTTTTTGTGCGCTCGACACATATAACCACCATGCGCACATAAGAAATCAGTGTCGCTTGTCATCTGTTATCTTTTTCTTTGTATAAATTTAGGGTAAGTTGAGCGCACCAAAGGATGGTACACTCAACGGGATTTTTAGGCTAGAATTTTTTTGCGCACCAAAGGATGAACACATTAATCCCCACGAAACGTGTAACTGCATTAAAACACAAAATATAAGAAAGGTTATGAAGTAAATGACAGCATACCGTAGTATAAGAATATCCCAAGATAATATAGAAGGATGCATGCAGGTTTTCTGGCAAAAAAATATTAACACAGGCATTTATGGGAAGGAACAACATCCGACCTTCGAAAAAACAAGATCAAAATCATACATAAGACCCGGGTACTCCCCGGTGCTGGGGAGGGGTCTTACAAAGATAACCGACGATGCTCGCGATAGAAGATTTGCCAACCGAGCCTCTCTAAATCTCTGTTTTTTCTTTGGGAAGCATTTAATAATACGGAAATACATTTACTTTAATATAAGAAAAGATGTTAGTTTGCGAGAATCAGAGAGACTTAAAAGGCTGAGATTAACCGGCTCAACTTTTTTTTTTTTTTAAATTAAACATTTATAGCATTCTTTTTTCTATGTTGCTTGCTAGCTGTAGGAGATTTGCCTTTGTACTGCAAATTATAATTAAGGTATGTATTTAGTGCTATGTCCTTTCATTTTCATTGTGTTTTCCAATACTTCTCTTGGAGCAAAGGAATTGATCATGAATAGCTGGGAAAGAGGAGCAGCACACATGAGGCCAAGCTTTATTATTTTTTGAAAAAACTCATACAGGTGACAATATAATTTTACAAGAGAATAGCACATAGATGAACAAACAACAATCATGAAAAGCAGCTGTTACATTACACAGTATTATATTATATAAGCACTTGTTGGAAGCGATATTTATGGCACGCGACTTCACTTCCACGCGAACACTCCTCCACGCGAACACTCTCCGGCTAACACACCTCCACGCGAACACTTCACTACACGGTGAACACACCACTCGCGAGCACAACCCTCCTTCTTCCGGCGAGCACCCTCGACCCTCGGCGAGATGCCCCTTCAACACACCGGCGAGATGCTTCGTTCCACGCCGGCGAGATGGCAGCGGGCGAGAACTCCAGCGAGCCGGCAGCGGTTCCTGCAGGCGGGATGGCAGCGTGAGTACGACTCCGGCGGGCTGCACCTTCAGCGCGAGATCCTCCTGCGGGAGGTGTTGTACGCGAGATGGGGGGCTGCGAGATGCTCCTGCGGGAGGTGGCTGGCGAGAGGGGTTGTTACAAGAACTGCTGCTCGGCGAGATGAAATGGCGAGGTGGTCCTATTCCTGCGGGAATAAAAATGAAACTATTTTCTCACTCTAAATATTTCCTCTCTCTCTCTAAAATTCCACCGAAAACCTTTTTTCAACTTCAATATATCAGCCACCTTCACAAAAAAATAAATAAAATTAAAATTAAAGTAGTTGACCAAGTCAACAAAAACTAAAGCCAACAAGCACTCCCGTGCAATACACAGCACAAAATCTGAAACTGACTTGTGCACGCGTCAGTTTTACATGACACTTAAATAACTGCACTTAAAACAGTTTTTAAACATTAAAAAC
Source organism: Dactylorhiza incarnata (assembly GCA_033032865.1). NCBI lineage: Eukaryota > Viridiplantae > Streptophyta > Magnoliopsida > Asparagales > Orchidaceae > Dactylorhiza > Dactylorhiza incarnata. The sequence goes on along the minus strand of JAWHQI010000061.1, from coordinate 2,436,724 downwards.
ACAATTAAATAAAGCAGCGGTTCAACTTGTTCTTTCGCAAGCTTCAATTAGTCTCCAACAATATTTGTATCATAAATGAAAGGTTCTTTAGTGTAACGAAGATATCCTCTTCCATTAGCTATCCCAATGAGAACCTCCTTTCAGGCATGCACGAAGAATCTTCTCAGGGCACCACAAGTGAAGCAGGAAGTCATTAAAGGTCTGATTTTGCAGAAGATTCAACAGCCATTCAGGAAGGCTCTGCAACTGATCAGTTTTATAGTCAAGGAACTTCAACTCCTGCAACACGTAGAGGCGTTCAAAGCTTGACAATGCTTTGCAGTTATGGATTTTGAGTAGCCTCAACGCGGGGAGATGACAGATCTTCAACAAATTTTCATTGTATGACACAGAAAGTTTCTCGGTTTGGGAGGGGAGATTGGCCACTTCTCTCAGGCTGTGAGCATGTCGTATCATCAATTCTTTCATAGCAGTGTACTTTAGGCCTTGTGGAAGTTGCTTTAACAATGGGGTATTTATGATGGTTAGTTGTTGTAAGCATGGCAACAACTTGAACCTGGTCGATCCATTCTGCTCCAGTCGTTCACCAAAGCACCACTCTTCCAATTCAGGCATTTTAGTGATTCGAAGGATCACAAGCGTGGGGAAAGCAATCAATGTCGCTGCATTTTCACCACCACCGAGAAATTCTTCCCCAATTTTCTTGACTGCGGATGCATTTTTAATGAAAAGCTGTTTTAGTTCAGGTAACTGGCCCAACGGAGGGAGTTGGGTGCATGATGTTATATTTATTAAATCCAGTCTCGTCAAAAATGGAGTGCATGCTTCAAAAGTTGACAATGTCATCCAGGTTGGGAAGCGACTGCCGAAGAAGCCATCGATAATGAATTTATCTAGGCTTTGTGGCGGTATTAGCTCTTCGAAAAGCTTCTCCACCGTGTTCTGCTCTTCCATTCGAGGCTCAGATTCAGAATCAAATTCGGCGAAAGATAACGACAAGTCAGAAAGTTGTGGTAGTTCTCTAAGATTCAATGCTCCACTCCGAGCTCTCTCCAATCCACGGATGTCCAATATTCGAATTTGTTTTAGGGAATTCAACTCTTCCAACTTGCTGCACAAGTTATCATTCGAGACCACAAAACCGCTTAGATCATTAAGTTGTTGCAGCTTTCCTATTCCTTTTGGTATGGAGTTGAGCGGTGTTCTTGTTAAAGTAATGTTTATATTATGTGTAAAGGCCCATTTGTTTAGGCCCATTTATTGTATAGCCCACTTAGATTCTTTAGTCCCACATCTCCTATCCTCTTTGTTGTACTCTATTCCTCTCCTATAAATACCCCTCTTTGGGATGAATAAAGTCACACTCTTTATCTTCTAACATGGTATCAGAGCACTCTAAAATTTTTTAGCTCCTTCTGCTCGCACACTCTCAGCTAGGGATTTTTTTTAGCTCCTCCTACCTCGCCCCCCCCCCCCCCCCCCCCCACTCTCCCACTCGCCCAACCCACTCGCCCGCACCCCACTCGTCCGACCTCACTCGCCCAACCCCACTCACCCAACCACTCGTCCAACACCACTCGCCCAACCCCACTCGCCCGCACCCAAACCCCCTCTTATACCATTCGCCCAAACCCCCCCCCCCCCCCCCACTCTCCCACTCGCCCAAATCACTCCAGCAATCCAACTCACTCGCCCGCACCCAACCTCCCCACTCGACCTCTACCACTCGCCCAACCCACTCGCCCGCACCCAACTCGCCCTCTACCTCTCGCCCCCCCCTCCCTCCACTCGCTCAACCCCACTACCACTCGCCCAACCCAACCCCACTACCATCCGTACCCCCCCCCCCCATCCAGCCACTCGCCCTCTACCTCTCGCCGAAACTCCCAACCAGCCACCTCAACTCCACTCGCCCAACCTCCCCTACCTCTCGCCGAGCCACCTAGCTGAGACCCCTCGCTGAGAATCCGAGCTCTCCTCCATTTATTGTCTTGATGGCCGACTCTACTGTTACCTCTGAGTCCCGTCTCCGCATCACTCTTGATAGCACCAACTACCGGATTTGGTCGTTAGCCGTCAAAAGTCATCTTCGCAGTCGCCGTCTCTGGGGGCATATCGATGGCACCACCCCCATCCCTACGTCAACAGCTGACAAAGCCACTGACAAGGCTTTCCTCAGTCTTCTTGATACCTGGCACTATGATGAACATCGGGCAATCGATGTCATCCTTCAATCCGTCTCGCCCTCAATCATGCTGCAACTTGAACCCTATGACACTGCAGCCTCAATGTGGAATCACCTCCGTACCTACTTCACATTAACTGACAGTGCGCATGAGTTCCAGCTTCTTCAAACTATCCAGACCACCCGTCAAGGGGATCTCTCCATTCGTCAGTATCATGCTACCATGATTGACCTCTGGAATCAGCTTAGCATCATGGAGCCATCTCCGCTTCCCGGAGACACAAGTCCTTTCTATCAACAGTACCTTGCTCTTCGCGACCGTCGTCGCCTACTGCAGTTCCTTATGCATCTCCGACCTGAATTTCAAACTTTTGCTGGCATACTTCTTCAACGATCGCCGACTCCCTCCTTAGATGTCGCGGTGAATGAACTAACTGCAGAGGAAAATCGCCGCCTTGCTCTTGAGAATGGTTCCTCTCTGGAACCCACTGTTTTGGCTACCCCGGTCCAACCTGCTATGGCTGCTACCTCTCGGCCTCCTCCCCGGTCATCACCCTCCTCCTCTGGAAATCGTCAATCTCGGGCAGTGCCGGCTACTTCCCCTGGGCAAAAATGGTGCAACTGGCACAAACGCTATGGATCTCATACCACTCAAGAGTGTTTTGCTCTTGCCAACCGCAAGGCTCAAGAAGCTGCAGGCCACCGGCCCGCAAATCGCCCCGCTCCTCAGGCCGCTACTACTACTCTCACCCCAACCTTCTCTACAGAACAGATGCAGCAACTTATGGCAATGATGCAGGTCAACAGTTCCCCCTCTGACATAGGTTCCTCCTCCGCTGCTGCTGCCGCTGGTATTGCTCCTGCCTCTTGGATTTTGGACTCGGGTGCTTCCTACCATATGACGAATGATGATAGCCACCTCTCTTTTCTTACACCACTCTCCTCATCCTCCTCTATTCGCACTGCTGACGGCACTTTACTCCCAATTCAGGGTCGTGGACATCTCCTAGACCACCCTAACTTCGTCATTCCTCATGTCTATTTTGTTCCAAAATTGGCCATGAATCTCTTATCTGTTTCTCAACTTACTGATCATAATTTCTCTGTTTCTTTCAATACTGTTAACTGCTCTATACAGGATTCCACTACGGGGAAGGTTGTTGGTAAGGGTCTTCGTCAGAACGGTCTCTACTACCTCACCAGTCTGCATCTCCCACTTCCTCAGTCAACTGTTGCTGTTGCTTCTCCTGCTGTTCTCTCCTCGTGTGATCTCTGGCATCGACGACTTGCTCATGTCTCGCTACCTCGGCTTCAACTCCTGGCCTCCTCCGGTGCTCTGGGCTCTGTCACTACAAAAATGCTTAACCCTTGTACTCATTGTATTCGAGGTCGTCAAATTGCCTCCTCTTTTCCCACTAGCACTTCCGCTACTGTAGCCCCGTTTGAGTTAGTTCACTCCGATGTTTGGGGGCCTTCTCCTCACATTTCCAAAGGAGGAAACAAATATTATGTCATTTTTGTTGACGATTACTCTCGCTTTACTTGGTTATACCTATTGAATGCTAAGTCTGATGTTTTTTCTAAGTATGTTGAATTTACTTCTATGGTAGCTACGCAATTTGCCTGTAAAATTAAAACTTTGCGTACCGACTCTGGGGGGGAATATCTCTCACACCCCTTTCAGCAGTTCCTTCGGTCTCAAGGAACTCTTGCTCAATACTCATGTGCTCATACTCCCCAACAAAATGGAGTAGCCGAACGTCGACATAGACTCATTTTGGAAGTAGCGAGATCCCTTCTCCTCACCTCTTCGGTACCTGTCCAATACTGGGCAGAAGCTGTCCTTACCAGTGTTTTCTTAACAAATAAAATTCCTACTCCAAACCTGCAAAACATCTCCCCGTTCGAGCGACTTTATCACAAGACCCCAACATACTCTCACTTAAGAGTGTTTGGGTGTACTTGCTTTGTTAAACTCCCCTCTGTTGAAAGAGATAAGCTATCACCTCGCTCTGTGGCTTGTGTTTTTCTGGGCTACAGCGAACAACACAAGGGCTACAGATGCTATGATCCTGTTGCCAAACGCATGCGTATCTCCCAGCATGTGGTGTTCCTTGAACATCTTCCCTACTATGCTTTTCCAAATCCACCTGTCCCATTAACACCATCCACTCCTGAAGATCTCATCTTTCTTGACATTTCACAACCTCTTACATCTTCAATACCCATCTCTGCTCCTCCTGATGTTCGAACTAGTGAGCTCGACCCAACAAACGATCAGGCCCTCTCCGAAATTCCTGACTCACCCCCCAATAACAGTGAATCATCACAATCTCCAATCCCTCTTCGTCGGTCTACTCGCACCCACAAGCCTCCAAACCGTCTTAGCCTGTTCTCCTCTCTCACTCCTGTTCTCCAAGCGTTTCTTTCAACTACCTCTAATCATCAGGAACCCCAAACATACCATGAGGCAGCCTCTATACCTGTTTGGCAGCATGCAATGGATGAAGAACTACAAGCCTTGCAGAAAACAAATACTTGGGATCTTGTTGTGCCTCCTAAGGGCACTCGACCTATCAGTTGCAAATGGGTTTACAAAATTAAAACTCTGGCTGATGGCACCATCGACAGATATAAAGCACGCTTGGTTGCTCGTGGTTTCCAACAGCAATATGGTATTGATTATGATGAAACTTTCGCACCAGTTGCCAAGATGACCACCATTCGTACCATTCTCGCTATTGCCTCTATTCACTCATGGAACATCTCTCAGCTTGATGTCAAGAATGCTTTCTTACATGGAGACCTTTCTGAAAATGTCTATATGACACCACCACCGGGATTTCAACACTCAGCTGGACAAGTCTGTCATCTTCGCAAAGCTCTTTATGGTCTCAAACAAGCTCCTCGTGCTTGGTTCTCAAAATTTGCAACCGCTATGTTGGCCTTTGGCTTTACTGCTAGTCTCTCTGATCCGGCATTGTTTACTCATGTCTCTGGCACTATCTTGCTTCTATATGTTGACGATATGATTATTACAGGAGGAAACTCTCGGCATATCCAAGAAGTCAAGACTTATCTAAATACACAATTCGAGATGAAAGACCTTGGACCATTACGATATTTTCTAGGTCTTGAAGTTGATCATTCTCCCAGAGGATACGTCTTATCTCAACAGAAGTTCATCACTGAGATATTTGACCGTGCTGCTCTAACAGATGACCGCATTGCTGCAACTCCTATTGAACTAAATGTTAAACTGAGTCCTCAGGAAGGGGAGATTCTACCTGATCCCTCCAGATACAGACAGCTAGTTGGGATGCTAGTGTATCTCACCATCAGTCGACCGGACATCTCTCACGCTACTCACATTCTTAGCCAGTTTGTTGCGCAACCACGAGGCACCCATTATGCAGCTCTTCTGCGCACCTTGCGATACCTTCGGGGTACAAGAACACGATCACTATTTTTTGACTCAACCTCTCCTCTGGAACTTCGTGCCTATTCTGATGCTGATTGGGCTGGTGACATATCTGATCGCAAGTCTACCACTGGGTATTGCATCTTTCTTGGCAACTCTCTGATCTCCTGGAAATCCAAGAAACAAGATGTCATATCTCGCTCTAGTACTGAAGCTGAGTACCGTGCCATGGCTACCACTGCTGCAGAAATAACTTGGCTTCGTCGTTTGCTGCAGGAGCTTCATACCACCGTCCCTGGCGCTACACCACTCTACTGCGACAACACTAGTGCTATACAGATTGCTTCAAATCCAGTTTTCCATGAGCGCACCAAACATATTGAAATAGATTGTCATTATGTTAGACAGCAATTCCTCAACAACGTTATCTCGCTGCCTCATGTTTCGTCTGCTTCTCAGATAGCTGATTTCTTTACCAAGTCTCACTCAGTTCAGCGACATGAATTTCTGATTCGCCAGCTCTCCTTGATCGACACATGTGACAATGCTGTTCCCTGATTGTTCCGCTGCTCTTCAAACTTCAACTTCAACAGTTATAAGTTTGAGGGGGGGTGTTAAAGTAATGTTTATATTATGTGTAAAGGCCCATTTGTTTAGGCCCATTTATTGTATAGCCCACTTAGATTCTTTAGTCCCACATCTCCTATCCTCTTTGTTGTACTCTATTCCTCTCCTATAAATACCCCTCTTTGGGATGAATAAAGTCACACTCTTTATCTTCTAACAGTTCTAACAAGACCAAGGTGCCTTAGATTATGTAACCGAGTGATTCCATTAGGAAGCTTCGTCAAATATCTGCAGTCGCAAATGTTTAAGAACTGTAGGTTCGCTAAGCGCTCGATCGACTCTGGTATTGCAGTTATGTGGGATCCATCGAGATTAAGATATCTCAAATGCACCAGATTTCCTATGGAGTCGGGGAGTATTTTAATATGTGTGTTTTCAATATGCAGTACGCGGAGATGTGAAAGCCGCCTCAATCTTACTTCATTCAACGTTAGATTTGCATCAGAAGCGAGCAATGTTCTAAGGGCTCCTTGCTCTGCAACTGAATCAAGGATTTCTGCAGCCGCTTCATTATCTGCAACCGATAGACGACGAAGCTTTGTGAGTGTTGTGCTGGAGTTCTTCACACTCGCTTCTCCGAAAAAAGATTCATCCTTTGACAAAAAAAGAGCGAGTGACCTGAAAAGATCGTGCATTTTGCATATATCATCGTAACGGTCATAAGGGTACGGAATCAATAGGTTCCTCCTCACTAACTCATTGAAGTAATCCTCTGCCAAATCTTCCATTAATGAATTTTTTTTCTCGGCTACGAATCCCTCAGCCACCCAAAGTCTAGATAATTCATGGAGATATAACCGTGCATCTTCGGGATACAGAGAGCAGTACAGGAAACACTGCTTGAGATGTGAAGGTAGATCGGTAAAACTAAGGTACAGAGCACCTCTAAGGTCCTCTGGAAGCTTGGTAGTGGACCAGGCATCATCTCTAAGAACTTTCTCCCACTCTTTTCTGGTAGGATCTTTTCTGGCAAGAACACCAGCAATGGCTTTGATTGCAAGAGGGAGCCCTCCGCATCTTTCCACTATCTGCACTCCAATCTGCTTCAAGCCATTCACAAGCTCCTCTTGTCTATCTTGGAAAAGCCTCGTTCGAAGCATATCCCAGCTGCTCTCTTCAGAAAGTTTGGACACTGGATGAATTCGTGCTGCCTTCATTTCCCTGGCAACATCTACGTTTCTTGTTGTGACTAGTATTCTAACATTTGTCTTTGCGCTCTGCAGCGGAACTCTGAGCAAATCGACCCACACATCCGCCCTCCACGCATCGTCTAAAACGAGAAAAAGGTTATTCCCTGAAACCACGGTATCTCTGAGTATGGTTTGAAGCTCTGTTTTAGTTTTAGCATTCTCATAGCTCCCTTCAGCACCTCTTATGACTTGCTGCAGCAACTCAATTTCTGAGTAAGTCTGAGAGACGCAAACCCAGATCTTTAATTGGAATCCGGCTTGTATTTTCCAGTGGTTATAAATTTTTGTAGCCAGAGTTGTCTTCCCAATCCCTCCCATGCCGGTAACTGCAAAAAGGCGACATTTTTCTTGAACTTCCTCGGTGAGAAGAAGCTGAGCAAGCTCATTTGCAGCAACCTCAACCTCGTTTCCCACGACAGATTCATCAACCAAGGGAGAAGTTTGGCGGGTATTGACTAGAGTGATTTGGGTCTCCTCCTTGGTGAAGGTTCGCTCAAATTTAAACATTGTTCTATTTTCATAAATCTGCCCGAGTCTATCGTTAAGCTCTTTTACTCTGTTTCCAATCTCATGATGCAGCGGAATGCTTCCAAAGCAGGGGAAGAGAGACGACATACCACAACATACCGGAGAGGGTTTAGATGCGTGATTCTGATCGGCGAGGAGCTGGGCGCCCTCGAACCTGCAGAGATCGATGATGTCGTCGGCGTCGTACATGACATCTTTTAGCTGCGCAAGCCAAATCTCGACCGACGAGTCGTCCAACTTCCTCTTTTCAGCATCCTTCAGCAGGCTTTGGATACTCACCATCCGTTGCAGCAGTTTCTGAAACTCGCCCTTCACGCCGAGGATCAAGATCACCTCCTCCTTCAGATAACTGTAGAGTTCATCTATGAATTTACGAACAAAGGCATCTAAGATCATCACCATCCCGAGATTCAGAGGAAGAGAACTGCTCAAAGTCGCAGAGAGATGACAAACACAGGAAACTGGGACGACGATAATAATTGTCAAGCATGTGGGAATAAAAGAGATTGGAAAAGACTTGAAGTCTTTCCAAGATTTTTCATTTTTTTTTGGCAAAAACTTTATTTTATTCCACAAATCTTTAAGTTTTTTTTAGATTTCAGTACTTACACTTATTTTTATTAGTTTCTCCCTCTACTTATTCGAAGACCAAAATTTTTTGGGAATTATTATTCGCAGATCATAAATGGCTATCCGCAGACCAATTTTTTCTAGTTTACAAATTGTTATCCGCAGACCAATTTTAGAATTGAGCATTCGATATCTTTGTTCTCCTGAGCAGGGCCCAACAACGAAGGAGCATCTCTGACGACCTTCTGAGCACTTCAATGTGTGCATGGATCATGATTCGTAAAATAAATGCGTGGATAGAGACCGAGTTGAGGAAGAATCATGATCCGTGCGTGGATAGGACAGAGACCGAGTTGATTTGTAAAAAAATTAGTCTCTGTAAAATTTCTCTTCTTATTAAGATTTTATGTAGGAATTAATCTCTTCAAAGTTTTATGCATTATAATTTGCTCATGCATATAAAATTTACATCACTAGAGAACAGCTCGCATGATGCCAAAGACAGCTGAAAGAGGGCCCCTTCCTTTATTGCTTGTTTTTGGTACGTCTATGTGTTAGCGGAATTAATTGCTGCATATTGTTAGCGGGATTCACTGTTGCATATGTGCTGGCTGTCAGGAATATTAATTGCTGAATATAACGTCAGCATTTATTCTTTCTATTTTTAGTCACGAGGGGGTTCCCCTTAGCGGTTCGTTTGATCGAAATTGAGATGCAAGAATTGAAATGAGAATTGAAATTGAAGTCATTTTCACTTCCGTTGTTCGGCTGAATGCAGGAATTCTATCACAGGAATTGGAATTAGTAATTTCGATGTTCGGCTGTATCTCAAAATTCAATGGGCAGAATTGAAATTTTAAATTTAAAAATTAAATTCAACTGAATTGAAATATCCGAATAAAAATGTAAGTGCATATTATAAAAACATATCTCCACAGAATGAAAACATAAGTTCACATCATAATAAAAATCCGCAACATACAAAACATAAGTTGCTCCTAATTTGCACCGGTAAAACCATGAACACGTTGCTCTTCGTGTCGTCAACACTCAGCATATCGATAGCATGTATGACCTCAGCCTCAGTCAGATCTGTAATAGCTGGAATGACCGCATATATCCTGTCTGCCGACTGCCTTTGAGATCGGTGGTGGCGACTGAGAAGTCAGACTGCTCTCATGCTCCATGTTCCTCGCTATTGCATAAACAACATCCGCAATTATATCTACCGCATATGTGTTCTTCTTCTTGGCATGTGGCTTGACCTCCTCAACCACAATGTCGTCCATCGAATCATCAATGTGGATCTCATTCATTGACTCAGATGCAGTAGCAGCATGAGCTCCAGTAGCTCTATCAATCCCACATATCATAGCTAAGTCGCTCCAATTCACGATCACTTTGCTCCGATAATGTTTTACTGTCGGGTGTGCCTACAAGTTCAGTTTAAATTCGACTCGTAAATTTTTAAATTTCTAGACATGTAATTAATTGTTAAATTAAAATATTACCTGAATATAGTTGGCCCAAACATCTTCACTGTCTACCTTCACTATATTGCGCTCCCAATCCCACCCAAATCCACTAGTATCTAGCATTGCTGATATCTCTTGGTAGTATTTATTTCATATTTTTATTCGAGTCATTATCTTCTCCTTACTAATTTCGACGTTGCAATCCTCCTTTAATGCTTGAATTGCCATTGTGTAGGTGACACTTTTCCATCCACTAGCCGTCTTGTTCCCCAAACTCTATTGTTCGAGGAGAGCTGTGGATAAAACACTGTCCATCTGCGATGTCCAGGGAACATATGACCGTTCACTAGCTTTGACACATTTTTCTTTGTTTTTATTCATCTACCGTCTGCAGTTTAGTCAAGCATATAATAAAATAAAGTGAACAAATTACAGTTATCAATAGAATTACACTATATTTGTGTTGCACGATACGATATAAGAAACAAGAATACATCAAAAAATATTTTAAGCAGCACGATATGATCAAAGAAATGCGAAAATATCAAAATATATTTTAAGTAGCAAGAAATGATTTTAGAAACAAGAAAACATCTCATATCTCACGACGAGCACGATACTCATTGAACATGTTTATAGTCATAGTATCTCTAAATGTGCTTCACTCGGGTGTTGCTTGAACTGCATCAACTACATCCGCGTACTCAAAACTTTTTGAACTTGCATCTTGCACTAATATCTCAGCATCTACTTCGGCAAATAATCTAGCATGATTTTCCAGTCTCCTCTCTATGAGAAAATTATGTAGAATGCAACATGCGTTTATAATTTGAGTCTTTTTCAAATTATAAACAATTTATATCTCAATAAAAAATAAATCATCATAATGATACATACAATGAAATAGTCATTTACCTGCACTTTGATATCAAAGAAAGATGGTCCCCGCAAAATTGCCCACCGTTTTTTAAGGAGTCTGAATGTCCTCTCAATAACATTTGTCTCCTTTGAGTGTCAGAGATTAAACAATTCTTTGTAATTGATGGGATTATTATCTTGTACGGACCACTCTTTTAGATGATATCTAGTTGACCTATATGGAGTAAGATATTCTGGACCGTTGGTGTATCTCACATCCACAAGATAGAATTTTCCTACTGGCACTTCGAAACGATCTATCCTTTCAAGTGCATTACGTAACACTCTAGAGTCCGATGATGACCCTTCCCATCCAGGCAATACGTACAAAAACTTCATATTTGAATCACATACACCCATGTTGTTTGTTGTAATAGCTTGTTTCATGTTTCGATACCTATCCTGATTTTTAACTGACACTGTTACTTTAATATGAGTGTAAATAATGACGCCAATGCAATCCTATGAGATACACACACACATATGCATACACAAACACTAACAAATAAACCACACACACATACACAAATACAAAAAAAGGACACATACACTAACACAAACAAAAAACAAACATACACAAACATACACACGCAAAAAACATACACACACAAAAAACACACATACACAAAAAACACACATACACAAAAAACACACATACACATACACGAACAAAAAACACATACACACACACACAAAAAGCACACATACATAAACACAAACACACACAAAAAAACATACCCATACACACACACATACACACAAACACACATACATACACATAAACAAATAAACCACACACACACATACACAAACACAAAAAAAGGACACACATACATACAAACATACACACACAAAAACACACACATACACATACACATACACAAACAAAAAACACACACACACAAACATACACATGCACACAAACATACACATACACATAAACACACACACACACACAAAAACACACACATACACATACACAAACACACACAAAAAGCACCCATATACACACACATACACACACACACACACACAAACACACATACATACACAAACAAATAAAACACAGACACACACACACAAACACACATACATACACAAACACAAACAAATAAAACACACATACACAAACACAAAAAAATTGTAGGACCAACTTGGATTGTTGGCTGTAATTACAGACACTACGCCGAAACTTCAATGCCAAAACTTCCAAAGGGCAACTTGAATTTAGTCAGTTAAAGTGAACTTGGGTGAATGAAATATAGGCTATACAATCATCAGTTGGAAGTAGGCATTCTGGGACAATTGGAGTTAGGAGCCAGAGTATACTGTCCTAAAAATAAGAGCACCTGGCTTTGCCTGCTCACAAAAATTTGAGTGTCTAAATAACTAGCTGCGACAATGGGCATGCAAACTCAGTAAACAAAATGCAATGCAGGTAATAGATGCAAAGCAACAGCCATATAGAAAAAGAACACAAAATCAGGGAAAAAACTCAGTAAACAAAAATTCTCAGGAAAACGAGAGAGACGGGAGAGAGGATGAGGAAGACGCTCAACTCCAGGAAGAAATCACAAGCTCTAGAACAAAACTGAAGCAAAAAAAAAATATCTGCTGCCGGCGAGGAAGATCGACGACGGAAGCAGCGTATGGGGGGCTCGCCGGAGAAGAGATGGCGCTAGAGGAGTCGCGAGTGAGAGAGCAAGCGCGAGCGAGAAAGGATTGTAGGGGGAGCAGAGCGGCTGTGCGGGAATCGCGAAAGAGGCCAGAGGCACTATGCGCGGAATCGTGAAATGAGACGTCGGGAGGTCGGAAATAAGGCTCGAGAAGTTGCCATATATCGATTTCCTATGGGAATTCGATCCAATTTCGATTCCGCCTTATTTTTAGGGTTGTCGAACATTCGAAATTGGAATTGGCAAATGAATGTCAATTCCAAACCCCAAATTCCGATGAAATGAACGGAGCCGAAGGGAAACCGACTCATCCGAACGAGTCGCGCGCACTAATCCGCACTCATCCAGATGCCCAAAATCACCACGGAAAGGGGAGCCAAGCCAAGCACGACATGCGCGCCCAGCTCGCCCAGGAAGGCGAGCGCGCGCCCAAGCATAGCCGCGGAAGAGCGCACCGGATTGGCCCCCGCCAACTCGCCCGAAGGCAACACTCCGCTACTAGATGGAGCCAATGTCGCTGCGCCTGCGGACTCACTGGAGCAACATGTCCAACTAATGGAGGAGCGCCAGACGGAAGTGCTCACCTTCCTACGGGATCTAGGTGTGTCCAATCCTCCCAACGCAGCTGATGCACGTAGAGCTCGTCCGGCAGTCGCGCAGGAGCGCGTCGTGCCTCAGGGCTCGACTCGCTTTGAGGATCCCCCGCCGAAGAACTCTCCGATGAAGCAAGCTCCATGCACGCCGCCCAAAGGCCAGAGTCGCGGGCTGACGCTCAGCCCGATCCCATGGAGCACGTAAATCACTTCGAGACAATCATGCGCCTCTTTAACGCACCTGATCAATTGATGTGCCAAGTGTTCCCCACGACTCTGAAGGAGCAATCACGCACATGATTTCACTCCCTGTTGGAGGGGGAGTGTTAAATTTTCGTATGCTACCAAGTAAGGAACCAACGATGAAACAAAACAAAGTAAACTCTTTATACTAGGCAATTGATTGATTAAAAATAGACAAGCTGAATACAAGGTGCATATACCTTGATTCACAACAGCTAATTGATAACTTCCCAAAAGGAAGTTACTTCCCTACTTATTTTATTCTAATTTTCATTAAAAAGAGGAAAATAATCCCCAAATTATAGTAAATATGTTTAAATATTTTATTAATCAATGTTGGGCTGATTTCGGTCATTTTCCATGTTTTATATCTAAGATTGGTCAAAGGATTCAAGTTGGGGAAGCAATGGAACATTTATTGCTGATGCAGAAAATAAGTTGCAACGCCAGAAATTTGCAGGTTGCAACGTGGCGACGGAAATTTAGATTTTTGAATTTTAAAAGAGGTGCCTATGTGTAATTCCAAAGGAGGCATCCCTTCAGATTTGGAAGGGCAGTTATGAGCACGAAAATGAGGGGGAAAAATTATTATTATTGTGAGGGAGAACTTGGAAATAAAAGAGAGGGAACTTTTGGAGGTCTTCTTCCTCTTGGGAGATTTCGGCTAGGGTTTGGAGAAAGAAGGCGTGGATCTTCACCAAGGAGAAAGATCTGAGACTAGAAACACTTCTACATCATTTTTGATTTCCTTAATCATGTCTAGTAAGATCTACTTTGATTTGCTACTCTTCTCTTCCTCCATGAACTAATTTTCTAAGTCTTGCATGTGTGAAGTACCTTAGTTATGATGATGACTTGATTTTCATTTATAATTTGTGAATGTATTGAATGTTGATCTTTATTAAATTTATGATCTATTCTTGGGATTTTGGTTTAAGTTTCATCTTTAAAGTGCTTGGCAACAATTCGAGAGATGAGTCGGGCTAGATGAACGTTTATTCGCACGGCGATATTCGAGAGAGGAGTCGTGTAGTTTTTAACCAAACTTCCGTATTTATACTTCATCGCGGGATTCGAGAGAGGAGCGTTGAAAGTGTATCATAAATCTTAATATAATTCCAAGAGAGAGAGAGATCTCCTCTTAAATTAGCAACCGTGATTCTAGCGCTTTATGTTATTCTAATTTCATCTAAGTTGGAGACGACTAGAGGATTTGGGATAAACGGATAATGGTGATCGAGAGATAAAGTTATCCATTTTAGAATCGTTGCAAGATCATTGCTAATACTTCATGAATTATCATTTTTGTTGGTTGTCATCATAGCAAGGGAAAATCACATGTGAGACTATCTTTCCAAGTGAAGTAAAAGTATTTTAAGTAACCGTAATTAGAGTTGTAATTGTTGCTTTTGAATTATTTAATTATCTTTACCAATCATTTATTACTTGCTTGAATTTAGAGAAAAGGCGGAACTAATATTTGTGAGCACTAAGTTAAGCACTTCCTCGTGGGAACGATCACTTTCTCATCATTTTATTACTTGTACGGCACGTGCACTTGCGTATTTATATACACCTATCACGGGCGTGTCACTAATATGTAAAATAAAAAAACTTGTCGCGGACAAGGTCCGCTTCTCCACTAGGTGCCGTTGAGCTTGTCAACGCACTCTCCACTTCAACTCACTCAACCCTGCACTCTTCACCTCACAGTGCACTCTCCACCTCTCGCTGAGGTGCGGGTTGGGGTCGGACTCTCTTGGGGTGTAGGCACACTCCCACTCACTCAACTCTTTTCTTCTCTCTCTCTCTCTCTCTCTCTCTCTCTCTCTCTCTCTCTCTCTCTCTCTCTCTTCGCATTAGCTCTTACACTAGGGGGGGGTATTTATAGGAAAACACAATGAGGGTAGGGTTGAGGGGGGGGGGGGGGGTATTCTTTTGCATGCACACACACACCACCTTTGCATGCACATGTCATATCACTCTCTCCACTCGGCAAGCACAACACAAGTGCACTCGCACCTCCCACTCGCAACACCCCAGCAGCCCCCTACACTTCCACTCGCCAACATCACATGGCAGCCCCCTCCTCCTGCTCCACTCGGCAACAACACCTCCCCCTCACTTCTACTCGCCACTTCATCATGGCAGCACCCCCTCTCCACTTCTCCCACTCGCACAAGGCAGCCCCCACATCTCCACTCGGCAGCTCACCAACATTGCTTGGCAACTCCTCTTAGCAGCCACCCTCACAATCACTCCACTCGGCAGGCACAAGAAAACCCACTCACCAACTCCATATGGCAGCCCACTCGCACATCACACTCTTCCTCCACTCGCCTGGCCACCTCCCACTCGCCCCTCCAAGGTTCCTCCACTCGGCAGCCTCCCTGCTCCACTCGCCTGCCACCTCCCCCTTTTCTCACTTCACAACTTCAACACTCCCCCTTAAAGTGAGCTTCAGGGACGACTCCGAGGCAAGCGCGAAGCTTCTTGAACGGCCCCGCAGATAGGGGCTTCGTGAATATGTCTGTGAGGTTCTCTTCACTCCGCACGTGCTCCACCGCAAGCGAGCCACCCAACACCTTCTCTCGGATGAAGTGGTGCTCGATCTCTATGTGCTTTGTCCTTGCGTGACACACTGGGTTGGTTGCCAGCTTCAGAGCGCTCTCGTTGTCGCCACGCAGCACAGTAGGTCCGCTAACCTTCTCATCCACATCTTCCACCAGCCTCCTCAGCCAGACACACTCCTGAGCTGCTAAGGACGACGCCTTGTACTCGGCCTCAGTGGTGGAGAGGGAAATGGAGTCCTGCTTCTTGCTGCACCAGGAAATGGCAGTGGCTCCACACATGAACACGTAACCTGACGTCGACTTGCGATCATCAGCGTCACCTACGTAGTCTGCATCTGTGTAGCCATGCAGCTTGAAGTCGGTCCTCCCTACATAGAACAACCCCATTTCCAGGGTGCCCTTCACATACTTCAGTATCCCCTTAGCTGCCTCCAAATGAGGCTTCCGCGGCTCCTGCATGTACCGACTCACTCGGCCGACAACAAAGGTGATGTCCGGCCTTGTGATGGTCAGATAGATTAAGCTCCCCACCAGTGCCCGGAAGATCTTCGGATCAGGAAGAATCCTCCCTTCTTCCTTCTGAAGCTTCAGCCCAACCTCCAGTGGAACGGAGCTGCTCTTCCCCTCCTTCATGCCGAATCTCTCGACGATCTTCTCGGCATACGCCTTCTGGGTCACGAGCAGCCCGCCACTTCTCTTCTCCGCTTGAAGTCCAAGGAAATGGTGCAATTCACCAAGATCCTTCATCTCGAATCGGATGGCTAGCTGCTGTCTCAGCGCCGCGACTTCTTCACTGTTGTTCCCAGTCATGATCATGTCGTCGACGTACAGCAGCACCAGCACGTGAAGATCTCCACTCTTCTTCACAAACATGCTAGAGTCTGAGTCTGAGGCATCGTAACCACAGAACTGCAGATACTCTGCAATCTTCCCATACCAGGCTCTCGGCGCCTGTTTCAACCCATAGAGGGTCTTCTTCAGCTTGCAGACGTGACGCGGCTGAGACTTGGACACGTATCCAGGTGGTTGCACCATGAATATGTCCTTGTCTATCTCTCTGTATAGGAGCGCGTTCTTCACATCCAGCTGCCACAGCTTCCACCCTCTGCACGCTGCTAGGGCAATGACCGTCCTCACCGACGTCATCTTCGCCACAGGACTGAATGTCTCCTCATAGTCTTCTCCATAGGTTTGTGAGAAACCTCGAGCGACAAGCCTAGCCTTGTACTGCTCCACTTCTCCGTCAGCCCTCTTCTTCACCTTGTATACCCACTTGCAGGTGACATGCTTGATGCCCTCCACCACGGGAACAAGGTCCCATGTCTCATTCTTCTTCAGGGCCTTCATCTCCTCATCCATGGCCACGTCCCACTCCTTGGTGCCAACAGCATCCTCAAAGCGGGCAGGTTCCCTCTCGTCGAGTGGTCCTGCGAAGAAGCAAGAGACCAGACTTACGAAGTTCCCCTCCTTATAGCGAGCAGGCGGGACGATGGTCCGCTTCGACCTCCTCAAGGCTTGACCACTCTCTACCGCTCTGGTAGACTCCTCCTCTCCAGCTCCTCCTTCAACTTCTCTTGAAGCAGCGCTCCCCCTGCTTCTAGAGCTTGAAGCTCCACCTGAGCCAGAATCTCCCCCTGAGCCAGATGCTCCCCTTGAGCCGGATGGCGATGGGGCACTTGGAGATACCTCCAACTCCACCATAGAGTCCTCAGTGACTCTCTCTTCTCCTTCCCTGCTTGATTCTCCACTCTCCGGCAGCACCACAGAAGAGACTCCCTGATACAAGATCAGTTCATCAAACACAACATCACGCGAGACGACGAACTTGTGGGTCTGCGGGTTCATGCACTTCCATCCCTTCTTCCTCTCGTCGTAGCCGATGAAGACACACTTCCTCGCCTTCGGCTCCAACTTGGTTCTCTCAGCCTCTGGAACGTGCACGAAGCAGGTAGAGCCAAACACCCTCATGTGACTCACATCTGGCTTCTCCCCGAACATGAGTTGGTGTGGAGACACCATCCTGTTGGGGCTCAGAGGTAGCCGGTTGATCACATGGGTGGCACATGCCATTCCCTCCGCCAATAAGGCTTTGGGAATCCCCTTGGCATGTAGCCAACTCCTGGTAGTCTCCACCAGATGGCGGATCTTCCTCTCTGCCACCCCATTCTGCTGAGGGGTGTGGGCGCAGGAAAGCTCTCGTCGGATGCCGAATTTCCTGCAGAAAGAGTTGAAAGCGTTAGAGGTAAACTCTCCCCCGTTATCACTTCTCAACTTCTTCACCCTCAGGTTCAGCCTCCCCTCCACTAGTTCCTTCCACTCCTGGAACTTCTCAAACACCTCCGCCTTCTCCCTCATGAAGTACACCCACGTGTAGCGAGTGTAATCATCCACCAAGACCAGCGCATACTTGTTTCCTCCATAGGTCAGGGTGGCACACGGCCCCATCACATCAACATGTATGCACTCAAGAGGTGCCCTACACCTGGTCTCCGACTTGTCAAATGGAAGTCGATGTGACTTTCCAAACTGACAACCTTCACACACATGGCCGTCGCCGCAAGAAGAGAGATTGGGCAGGCCAGACACCAGGCCCTTCACCGCTATCATCTTCAGCTTGTCCATCCCTACGTGACCTAGCCTCTCATGCCAGATCGCTGCGCTGTCGTTGGCCTTCAGCTTGTCCACATAGGCACTTGCAGAAAGAACAACGTACAAGTCCTTCACCCTTCTCCCGGTGAGCGTGACATCAACATCAACTGAAGACAGGTTCTTCAGGAACTTCACCTCCTTCGGTCCGAACAACACATGGTAACCTGCATCCACTGCATTCACAACCGAGAAGAGGTTCTTCTTCATGCCCGACACGTGATACACACTCTTCAGTGTCACGGGCTTCTCTTCACTTCCCAGGGATACCATCCCTTCCTTCTCAACTGGATGCACCGTATCATCCGCCGTGATGATAGCATCAGTTCCACCATATGCCTTCAAGGAGGCAAACTTAGACACATCTCCAGTGAGATGGTGTCCGCAACCGGAGTCCACTATCTAGTCGTTCTCGAAATTGACGGAGGCTAAGGCATCGACCGACGTTGCCATCATCTCAGCCAAGAAGCAGTTGTCTCCGCCTTCACCACCCTGGTGACCTCCACCTCTTCCTCCACCTCTTCTTCCACCTCTCTGATGGTCTCCACCTCTCTCAGCAACATGACCGGCCTTGAGATTAGACCGGCACTCCTTTGCCATGTGCTTGTACTTCTTGCAAGCAAAGCAGAGGGGTCTCCCCCTCTGGTCATATGAGGGGAGGAAGTTCTCCTTAACTCCCTGAGAGGACGTTGAAGGTCCATCTCCGGAGTTCTTCTTCTTCTTGTCCCAAGGCTTCCTTTTGCCTGAGAACAACGCCTCGCTATCTCCCCCTGAGATAGACACTCCTGCCATCTGCTTCGCTAAGCTCTCCTGTGACGACAACAGGTTCTCTAGCTCCAGTAAGGTGGGCTGAGTAGCCCATCCTTGCATGGACGTGATAAACGGAACATACTCCTTCCGCAGACCTCGGAGTATGTGCCTCTTCAGCTGCGCCTCTGAGATCGGCTCGTCAGGATCCAAGGCCGAGATCTCAGCACACAGGTTCTTCACCTTCAAAAAGAAGGTGGATATCGCTCAGTGCTTGAGTGGGTGGGACGTCGCCACCTGGAAAGCACAGGGTGGTCTTCTTTGGGCAGTAAGATCCCCCCTCCCGGAACCATGTTCAGTCTGGGGAGGGGGGGGTCTTACAATTGCCTTGAGCGGAAGTTGCGTGAAGACTTTGATGGTATGAGCCTGAAAATATGGTCGGAGCTTTCTGGCTGAGAAGACGAGGGCCAAAGCCGTTTTCTCTGCCGTGGGGTACCTTGTCTCGGTGTTAGTGAGAATCATGCTGAGGTAATACACCGGCCTTTGGACACCTCCCTCTTCCTTGACGATGACGGAGCCGAGAGCGGTGGGAGACACTGCCAAGTACATGAAAAGGATTTCCCCCTGAACTGGTTTTGATAGAAGCGACGGAGATGCCAGGTACTTCTTCAAAATTTCGAAGGCGGTCTGGCACTCATCAGTCCATTGGAAACCGGAGTTGCGGGCTCCACGAAGAATCTTGAAGAAGGGTAGGTATTTGTCCCCGGTTCGTGCCATGAAACGGGATAAAGCGGCTATCCTACCGTTCAACCTTTGGACCTCTTTAATGGAGCGTGGCGGAGCCATCTCCTCCAACGCCTTAATCTTTTCCGGGTTTGCTTCGATCCCTCTTTGAGTGACCATGAAACCCAGGAACTTTCCTGCCGTTACTCCGAACGCACATTTGCTAGGATTGAGCCGCATCTGGAAGCGGCGCAGAAGACAGAAACACTTGTCCAAATCCTGAAGGTGATTACTGCGGAGAGTGCTTTTGACTAACATGTCATCTAAATAAACCTCCATCATTTGCCCGATCAGATCTTTGAAAACGTTGTTCATCAGTCTTTGATAGGTGGCTCCTGCGTTCTTCAATCCAAATGGCATTACCTTGTAACAGTAGGTTCCCCTATCCGTCCTGAACGCCGTGTGCTCTTCATCTTTTGGATTCATACGGATTTGATTGTAGCCAGAGTATGCGTCCATGAAGCTGAGAAGCTGATGCCCGGCAGTGGCGTCGACGAGTTGATCGATTCGAGGGAGGGGGAAACTGTCTTTTGGACAGGCCTGATTAAGGTTGTTGTAGTCTACGCACATCCTCCACTTTCCGGAGGCCTTTTTAACTAGGACCACGTTCGCCAACCACGTGGGGTACTCTACTTCTCGGATGAACCCGGCTCCTAAGAGCTTTTTTACTTCTTCTTCAATGGCCTGAAGGCGCTCTGGGGCGAAGCTCCGTTTCTTTTGAATGACGGGCCTGCACGCAGGGTTAATATTCAAAGAATGAGCGATGATCCCTGGATCCACCCCTGGCATGTCCTCCGGGCTCCAAGCGAAGACGTCAACGTTAGCGCGCAGGAAGGTTATATACTCCGTCTGCTCTTCCTGCGTTAGGAGGGATCCAATTTGCACCACCCGGGACGGGTCCTGGTGTGATAGCGCGATACTGACAAGTCCTTCGACTGGGGATGCACGTTGCAAGGCCGCCTCGTCGCGAAGGTCGAAGTCGTCGATGCTCAAGGCGGCCCCTGCTGTCCTTCGAGTCTGGCTGAAGTTGCAACTGCGTGCAGCTCCTTGGCTCCCGCGGACCGTTCCGGTCCCATGAGCGGTAGGGAACTTCATAGAGAGATGCGGCACGGAGGAGATTGCTCCGAAGATGATTTGAAGGGGCCTCCCGAAGATGGCATTGTAGGCGGAGTCAGAATCCACGACCACGAACATGATGTTGTGAGTGGCCTGCTTGGGGAAACTCCCCAGTATCACCTGGAGAGTTATCGTCCCTTGAACTTGTACTGGGCGGTTGTCAAAGCCATAAACGGGTCCTGCTGCGGGCTGAGATGCTCCTTAGTGAGCCTCATGCTTTGCATGGTCTTCATGTACAGTACGTCGACCGAACTTCCAATATCAACCAGAATTCTCTTGATGCTGTAACATGGGGTTCCTATTATTGCTGTAATAACCAAGGGATCTTGATGGGGGAGCATTAGTCCTTTGAAGTCCTCGCTCCCGAAGGTGATACTAGTGTCCTGGCGCGGTTTCTTGTCCTCGCGCTCCCTGCTTGATTTTGCTATGGAGAGAACATGATCTGCCAGGATTGGAGGTCCTGCGATTGTTTCGACTTTCTCCCCAACTGTCATTGGCCCTTTGCAGGTGCCGAGGCCTGGAAGACTGAAATGGGGCGGAACTGGATTCTCAAGGTCCGCTTCCGCAAGTTGTGGTGTGCCGAGAGCGGGGCGATGCACGTCTTTATCATCATGCCCCCCGAGTCTCTGCCCTTCCCACACCTCGCGCCTTAAATCTCTCTGCGCGAGCCTGGCGCTCCTTCTTGTCATTGCCGTCAGTCGAGTATCGCTGTGCTGGGATACTGTCTTCTGAATTCTAGAGCTTTGGGGAACGGCGTTCCCATAGACGGCGCCAAACTGTTGCGGTTCGCGCACGGCTCTTCCGCGGTCCGGTCTAAATCGACCGCCTTAGCTCGAGAGTCGGGCCGGCGCGTGCAAACAGTCAATGTGGACGGTAATGGACAAGGAGACTTTTTACCGTGGAAAACCCCAAGGCGGGGTGAAAAACCACGTCGTCGGAGCTGTGCCGACTAAACTTCACTATTTTGCTGGAGGTTACAACCTTTAATGAGACAGAGGGCGACAGACCGCGCCTCTTTACAATCTTGGGTGAGAGAGAGATGTTCGGAGGGTGACAGACCACCCCTCGCGATGCTGAGTAACTTGGGAAAATTCTCTAAGTCCCGGGCTCCTCAGTTTCTGAGATAGACTCCTCCAGGATAGAGGCCTCGCCTGCACTCTAAGCTTTTCCTTGGGCGGGAGTCTCGAAGCGCACTGGGAGAGTGCTAGCCTTGGGGAAGAATGCACACGTTGAGAGTGTGCGCTTGCTGGAGAGGAGTGTGGGCGGCGCTCACTTCGGCGGAACGAGAGGCGCTCACTTCCGCGGAACGGAGTAGGCACGTAGGAGAATTCCCTGGTGACGGAGTTCCTGTAGAGAGAGAAAGAGAGAGAGATTTCCCAAGAGAGAGAGAGAGAGTCTGGATCAAATGAAGACCCCTGGGGTCCTATTTATAGGATTCCAGGGTAGTTATGGTAGTTACGGGGTGCGGATAGCGCCTATTATTTAAATAATCAATTAAATAAATAGGAAAATAGGGAGATCGGACGGCCTATACGCGACCCTTCCATGATCGGGCGGTTTGGTAACCGTCGGGTGGTTACCTCGCCGGAGCGGCGGCGCCGGCCACCGCCGGACTCCCAAAAATGGGCGGCGGTGGCGGCGGCCTTCTTCCTCGCGGGGAAGAAGGGCCGACCGCCACCCTCCCTAAAGGAGGGAGGGGCGGCCGGCCTCCTCCCTCGAGGAGGGAGGGGCGGCCGGCCTCCTCGGGAAAGGGGCGGCCGGCCTCCTCCCTCGAAGAGGGAGGGGCGGCCGGCCGAGCCGACCCCCTCCAAGGAGGGGTCGGCCGGCCTCCTCCCTCGAAGAGGGAGGGGCGGCCGGCCGGGCCGACCCCCTCCATAGAGGGGGTGGCCGGCCTCTTCCCTCGAAGGGGGAGGGGCGGCCGGCCGGGCCGACCCCCTCCAAGGAGGGGGTGGCCGGCCCCCTCCCTCGAAGAGGGCGGGGCGGCCGGCCGGGCCGAACCCCTCCAAAGAGGGGGTGGCCGGCCTCCTCCCTCGAAGAGGGAGGGGCAGTCGGCTTCCTCCCTCGAGGATAGGGCTGATATCGAGTCGAGTTCGAGCGATTTTGGCTCGGCTCGAAATCGAAATTTTCGAGTCGAACTCGGCTCGAAATCGGCTCGAAATCGAAATCGATTTCGAGTCGACTCGACTCGACTCGAAATGGCTCGATTCCGAGCTGGCTCGAAATCGAATCGAGCTGGCTCGAAATCGAACTGAGGTAATTCAAAATCGAATCAATCTGGCTCGAAATTGAGCAATTTTTCTCTTTATTCGTAATTGGCTCGAAATTAAATTGGAAAACATCTAAATTTAGCAAATGAAACATTTAAAGTCTTCAATATTTTTATTTAGGTTTAAAATTTAGTATTTTTAAATTTAAAATAATAACATATTAATAAATACATAATATTTTTAATCAATTCGAGTTGATTCAAATCATATTTCGAGCGATTCAGGGCTGGCTCGAAATCGACTCGAAATCAGATTCGAGTCAAATTGAATCGACTCAAATTGAGTCGAATCAATTGTAACCGATTCCGATTCGGCTCAATATTCGAGCGATTTTCGAGCGACTTTCGAGTTTCGAATAATATGCTCAGCCTTACTCGAGGAGGGAGGGGCGGCCGGCCCCCTCGAGGAAGGGGGCGGCCGGCCCCCGCAAGGTGGGTGGCGGCCGGCCCCCTCTCGAGAGAGAGGAGGCGGCGGTTAGCCCGGGTTGGACTCGGCGGTTGGCTCTTCGGGAGCGGTTACGCGTAGTGGGCGGTTACGCCGAGTGGCGGTTACGCCGAGCGGCGGTTACGCCGGACGGTTGTTATGCGAGGTGGGGTTGACTGTTTGACCGCCACGTTGGAGATAGCGGGGAAGCGGTTTGACCGGCCATGATGGAAAAGGTGGAGTTAGTGGGGGTTTGAAAACCGCCACTAACCATCATAAACCGGTCTACAAGTACGAGTACGCATCAATACATATATAAGATTCTCTCGTTTCATATTTTTCTTTTTAAAATCTCTCTTAAAATTCATAGTGATTGTTCGGTGTCTTTAAAATAACTCAGATCTGACTTGAAGACGTTCAGTAACTCATTTCGCATTCCAGTTAGGACCGCTTGTTCTCTATTGAAGAGGAGAGATTTAGTGAGCTTTTGGAGCAACATCCCAGTACAACCGAGAATAGACATTTCCTGTTGAAAACCCTGGGGTGAAATAGATGGCGGGTCCTGCGGTGGAGATGAAGGCATCGTCGGCACTACCTACGGCTACGGAGCTAAACTTCACACATCAGCAAGTGCTGGAGCTCTTCCACGCCAGATTTGTGCTCGTGGGAGCTTTTCCTCAATTGTAGGAAGAGATTGGAGAGTATATTTACAATTTTTTTGGATTGCGAATAAAATGAGGCTAGTGCAAATATAATGAGAATTTTTACAACTTTTTGAATAGCGAGAATGAAACTGCTAATATCAAACCTATTAATAATGCAAAAACATTTCGGTACGTTTCCCAGACTTGAGGTTCTACCAAGCAAAAAAAATGTGTTTACTTTTCTAGTTCAATTTTTTTTATTTTGATATCTACTCAAAATTTCACCCTGCATAACAGATCCCATCCTATGACCAATTTTTTTGTACGCTCGACACACATAGATTCATGTGCACATAAGAAATCAGTGCCGCTTCTCATGTGTTATCTTTTTTTTTTGTATAAATTTTAGGTACGTTGAGCATACCAAACGATTGTACGCTCAACGGGATTTTTAGGCTAGAATTTTTTTTATATACAAAATATGTTCCGGAATACAGTTCAATTATGATCGTAATTGCAGCTATGACCCTGTATACGCCAAGCATACCTAAAATTTTCTCTTATATAAGCACTCCCGTGCAATACACATCACACAATCTGAAAGTGATTTGTACACGCCATCAGTTTTACATCACACTGAAATAACCGCACTTAAACAGTTTTTAAACATTAAAAACACAATTAAATAAAAGCAGCGGTTCAACTTGTTCTTTCGCAAGCTTCGATTACGTCTCCAATAATATTTGTATCATAAATGAAAGGTTTTTTTGTGTAACGAAAATATCCTTCTCCAACAAGTTCGTAGGCAATTACTCGCGGAATGTTTTGAATGACATCCCAATGAGAACCTCCTTTCAGGCATGCACGAAGAATCTCTTCAGAGCACCACAAGACAAGCAGGAAGTCATAAAAGGTCTGATTTTGCAGAAGATTCAAGAGCCATTCAGGAAGGCTCTGCAACTCAGTTTTATATAACGTCAACTCCTGCAGCACGTAGAGGCGCTCAACGCTTGACAATGCTTCGCAGTTATTGACATCGAGTAGCCTTAACGCGGGGAGATGACAGATCTTCAACAAATTTTTGTTGTTGAACAAGTAAAGATTCTCGGTTTGGGAGGGGAGATTGTCCACTTCTCTCAGGCTGTGAGCATTTTGTATCATCAAGTTTTTCATAGCAGTGTACTTCAGGCCTTGTGGGAGTTGCTGTAACAATGGGGTATCTGTGATGAGTAGTTGTTGTAAGCATGGCATCAACTTGAACCTGGTCGCTCCATTATGCTCCAATCGTTCACCAAAGCACCACTCTTCCAATTCAGGCATGTTCATGATTTGAAGGTTCTCAAGCTTGGGGAAAGCAATCAATGTAGCTGCATTTTCACCACCACCGAGAAATTCTTCCCCAATTTTCTTGACTGCGGATGCATTTTGAATGAAAAGCACTTTTAGTTTAGGTAAAAGTCCCAACGGAGGGAGTTGGGTGCATGATGTTATATCTATTAAATCCACTCTCGTCAAAAATGGAGTGCATGCTTCAAAAGTTGACAATGTCATCCAGGTTGGGAAACGACGGCCAAAGAAGCCTTCGATCATGAGTTCATCTAGGCTTTGCGGCGGTATTAGCTCATCGAAAAGCTTCTCCACTGTGTTCTGCTCTTCCATTTGAGGCTCAGATTCAGAATCAAATTTTGTGAAAAATAACATCAAGTCAGAAAGTTGAGGTAGTTCTCTAAGATTCATTGCTCCACTTTGAGCTCTCTCCAATCCATAGATGCTCAACGTTCGAATTTGCTTTAGAGAATTCAACTCTTCCAACTTGCTGCTCAAGTTATCCTTTGAGACCACAAAACCCATCAGATGATTAAGTTGTTGCAGCTTTTCTATTCCTTTTGGTATGAAGATGAGCGGTGTTTTAGAGAGACCAAGGTACCTTAGATTCCGTAACTGAGTGATTCCATTAGGAATTTTCGTCAAATATCTGCATACGTGAATGTTTAAGAACTGTAGGTTTGCTAAGCACCCGATCGACTCTGGTATGACAGTTATGTCGGTTTCATCCAGATCAAGATATCTCAAATGCACCAGATTTCCTATGGAGTCGGGGAGTATTTTAATATGCGTATTACTAATATTCAGTACGCGGAGATGTGAAAGCCGCCTCAATCTTTCTTCATTCAACGTTAGATTTGCACAAGAAGCGAGCAATGTTCTTAGGGCTCCTTGCTCTGCAAATGAATCAAGGATTTCCGCAGCTGCTTCTTTACCTACAACCGATAGACGACGAAGCTTTGTGAGTGTTGTGCTGGAGTTCTTCACACTCGTTTCTCCGCAAAAAGATTCATCCTTTGACAAAAAATGAGCGAGAGACCTGAAAAGATCGTGCATTTTGCTTTTATCACCGCGACGCCAAATAGGGTCCAGAATCAATAGGTTCCTCCTCACTAACTCATTGAAGTAATCATCTGCTAAATCTTCCATTAATGAATTTTTTTTCTCGGCTACGAATCCCTCAGCCACCCAAAGTCTAGATAAATCATGGCGATCTAAGTGTGCATCTTCGGGGTACAGAGAGCAGTACATGAAACACTGCTTGAGATGTGAAGGTAGATCGGTAAAACTAAGGTACAGAGCACCTCTAAGTTCCTCTGGAAGCTTGGTAGTGGACCATGCATCATCTCTAAGAACTTTCTCCCACTCTTTCTTGGTAGGATTTTTTCTGGCAAGAACACCGGCAATGGCTTTGATTGCAAGAGGGAGCCCTCCGCATCTTTCCACTATCTGTACTCCAATCTGCTTCAAGCCATTCACAAGCTCCTCTTGTCTATCTTGGAAAAGCCTCATTCGAAGCATATCCCAGCTGCTCTCTTCAGAAAGTTGCGACACTGGATGAATTCGTGCTGCATTCATTTCCATTGCAACATCTACATTTCTTGTTGTGACTAGTATTCTAATGTTTGTCTGTGTGCTCTGCAGCGGAACCCGGAGCAAATCGACCCACACATCCGCCCTCCACGCATCGTCTAAAACGAGAAAAAGGCTCTTCCCTGAAACAACAGAGTCTCTGAGTATTTCTTGAAGCTCTGATTTAGTTTTAGCATTCCCATAGCTCCCTTCAGCACCTCTTATGACTTGTTGCAGCAACTCAATTTCTGAGTAAGTCTGAGAGACGCAAACCCAGATCTTTAATTGGAATTCGGCTTGTATTTTCCAGTGGTTATAAATTTTTGCAGCCAGAGTTGTCTTCCCAATTCCTCCCATGCCGGTAACTGCAAAAAGGCGGCATTTTTCTTGAACTTTCTCGGTGAGAAGAAGCTCAGCAAGCTCATTTGCAGCAAATTCAATCTCCCTTCCCACGACAAATTCATCAACCAAGGAAGAAGTTTGGCGGGAGTTGACTAGAGTGATTTGGGTCTCCTGCTTGGTGAAGGTTCGCTCAAATTTAAACATTGTTCTATTTTCATAAATCTGCCCGAGTCTATCGTTAAGCTCTTTTACTCTGTTTCCAATCTCATGACGCAGCGGAATGCTTCGGAAGCAGGGGAAGAGAGACGGCATACCAAAACATACCGGAGAGGGTTTAGATGCGTGATTCTGATCGGCGAGGAGTTGGGCGCCCTCCATCCTGCAGAGATCGATGATGTCTTCGGCGTCGTAGACGACATCTTTTAGCTGCGCAAGCCAATTCTCGACCGACGAGTCGTCCAACTTTCTCTTTTCCGCATCCTTCAGCAGGCTTTGGATACTCGCCATCCGTTGCAGCAGTTTCTGAAGCTCGCCCTTCACGCCGAGGATCAAGATCACCTCCTCCTTCACATAACTGGAGAGTGCATCTATGAATTTGTCCACAAAAGCTTCCAAGATCATCGCCATTCCCAGATTCAGAGGAAGAGAAGTGACTGCAGAGAGATGTCAATCACAGGAAACCGGGACGACGATAATAATTGCCAAGCACGTGGGAATAAAAGAGATTGGAAAAGACTTGAAAGTCTTTCCAAGTTTTTTTATTTATTTTTTGGCAAAATCTTTAGTTTAGTCCCCAAATCTTAAGTTTTTTCCCTCTACTTCTCCAAAGATTTGAAATCAGTCCCCAATATCATTATTTTTTAAGGGCAATGTTATACGCAGTTCAATTCTCGTTATTTGCAGTCCAATTTCTATGAGTTATTGTGCGCTTTTTCAAAATATGTCTTGTACATGCATTTTTAGGAAAATTCTTCAACATAAAAATTGTAGATCTCGTCGAGATCTACAACTTTCGTGTTGAACACTCTTTCTAAAAATGCATGTACAATAAGTATTTTCAAAAATTACGCTCATGTTTCAATTAGGACGGCAATACGTCTTGTGCGTGCATTTTTAGGAAAAGTGTTCAACACGAAAGTTATAGATCTCGACGAGATCTACAATTTTCATGTTGAACAATTTTCCTAAAAATGCATGTACAGAGCATATTTTCAAAAACCGCGTTAACTCATAGAAATTGAACTGCGAATAACGAGAATTGGACTGCGTATAACATTGCCCTTTTTTAATGGCCACATCTCTAAAAAAATTCGTCTCTGTAAAATTTCTCTTCTTATTAAGATTTTATCTAGGAATTAATCTCTTCACAGTTTTAGGGTAAATTTTAACTCATGCAAATTTTGTTTTTAAATGTACGCTATCTGTTTCCGATACAAAAAGGTTATTTTAAATTGTATTATTGTTAAAAATTATGCTGCTTTTAGTTTTTTTATAAAATATTAATATTATTATTATTGTGGGGTGCCTGTTTTTTTTTCTCCGATCCGGAGAATTGGACAGTCTTAGCTTGGAATTGGACCGGGCGTGCAAACAGTAAAAGAAAACAACAGCGAATGACAAAAGGCTTTTTTTGACGTGAAAAACCCGATAATGGTGACGATATTAATTGGCAAGCTCTTGGGAATAAAGTGATTGTAAAAACTTCTGTCTTTCCAAGATTTTTTTTTCTTCAAAGTAGAATTGTAGATTTTCACATGATCAAGGGATCTTAGATCCTAATCTTGTAGGATGATACTTGTTGCGGAACGCTTAGGGCTCTTGGTAGGCCGGTTCACTTGAACCGTCTTAGCTCGTGAGCGGTCTAAGCGCGCAAACAGTCAATTAGGGATTTGCTGAGTACACGGGAGCTTTTTAAGGTGGAAAACCCGGAAAGGGTAAAAAACCACGCGGCCGGAGCTGTGCCGACCAAACTTCACTATCTTCTGGAGGGGTTACAATTTGGAAACTAGAACTTGAGCGCGACAGGCCGCTGCTCGTTACAATACTTGGAGAAAGAGAGCTCCGAGGGTGACAGGCCACCTCTCGGAAAAACTAAGTCTTTTTCTCTTCTGAGATTGCTAGTCGCCTTTCGGAAGCGGGAAGGCCAGTCGTCTTTCCCTTCTGAGATTGCTGGTCGCCTTTCGGAAGCGGGAAGGCCAGTCGCATTTCCCTTCTGAGATTGTTGGTCGCCTTTCTGGAAGTGAGAAGGTCAGTCGCCTTTCTATTCTGAGAACGCTGGTCGTCTTTCTGGAAGTGAGAAGGCCAGTCGCCTTTCTCTTCTGAGAACGCTGGTCGCCTTTCTGGAAGTGAGAAGGCCAGTCGCCTTTCTCTTCTGAGAGCGTTGGTCACCTTTCTGAAGCTGGAAGGTCAGCCGCCTTTCCCTTCTGAGATTGCTAGTCGCCTTTCGGAAGCGGGAAGGCCAGTCGCCTTTCCCTTCTGAGATTGCTAGTCGCCTTTCGGAAGCGGGAAGGCCAGTCGCCTTTCCCTTCTGAGATTGCTAGTCGCCTTTCGGAAGCGATGAAGATCTTCAAGTCCCGAAGGAGATCTTCAAGTGCCGAAGGAGAATTCCGCAAAAGTCTGCAAGGAGCTCTCCTGGGTCCAGAAGTCAAGGTCCTTTCAAATGAAGCCATGGGGCTCCTTTTATAGTTTTTGCCGGGGGCGGCCCGGTAATTTTGTCGTTGGCAGTTTCCATAAATGCTCGGTGGACGAATCATATTCTCCGGTTTGGGGCCCTCAGATCACCATTTTTCGTAAATGACCACCTTGCCCCTCGGGCAGCTTGGGCAGCTTGGGCAGTTCGGGCAGTTCCGTTGGAGGTGAAAAAGGCGACTAACTGTTCCTGAAAAGTGAGAAGCCTGAAAGACAAAAAGTGAGAAGCCGGAAACCCAAAAAGTGAGAAGCCGGAAAGACAAAAAGTGAGAAACCGGAAACCCAAAAAGTGAGAAGACTTCCTGACCGCGCTCAGAGACGTTCTGAGCGCGCGCTAGTGCTAAAACGCTCCAAGTGCGTGACGAATTGCAGAGGCGTCCTGGTTAAGCCGCAAAGTGTTCCGGGCGAGTAGTGGAACAACGGGCCGTACCCTTGAGGAGCACATAGGGGCGTGATGCTCCTGGCGAAAAGTACGCCCGCGAGGGCTTCTCGCGAGCCCCCCTGTTGGGAAAGACGGAAAGGCGGGCGGCTGCACCCTGCGCGGAGAGAGGGGCGGGCGACCGTGCCTCAAGGGTGCGCAACGCGACCGCTCCCCGAGGGGGTGCGGCACGGGCGCACCCAAGAGGAGGTGCGGCCCGAGCGCACCTCGAGGAGGGGCGGCTTGGCCGCACCCCAAGGGGGCGCGGCTTGGCCGCACCCCAAGGGGGCGCGGCCGAGGCCGCACCCCAAGGGGGCGCGGCTTGGCCGCACCCCGCGTGGGGCGCGGCTAGGCCGCACCCCTCGTGGGGTGCGGTTTGGCCGCACCCCATGCGCGTGGGGTGCGGTTCGGCCGCACCCCAAGGGGGTACGGCCAAGCTCGCGTCCCGAGGCCGCGCCCCTCTTGGGACGCGGCGCGGCGGCGAGGATTTTCCTCGTGACGCGAGGGGGAGTCTCGGCGGTGTTCGCGGCGGCTTTGCGCGCTTTACTCTTCCTGCCGAATTAGGAGGGGGGGAGTTTTTGGAAACGATCCGTCTTTGGAGATAATTCGTCTTTGGAAACACCCGTTCTTGGAAATATCCGCCTTTGGAAACATCCGCTGCCTTTCTGGGAAGATCTCCACCAAGCTCTTTTATAAATATGAGGCTCTTATTATGAGTACCCATCAATACTGCTTGAAATTATATAAAGGAAAAGTGCAGCGCACTATATATGCAGGTGAGTCTATTGGAAAGCTGAAAGTGGGCCCCTTTATTGCTTGTTGTTGGTATGTCTATGCATCAGTTTACCTTTTCTCCTCTTTTAAGAAAAGTTAAGAATATAATAGAATTCAAGGTTAGTAATATATAAACTCAATTATTAATTATGTAATCTTTGATTAACTCTTTTCACAGCCACTCATCCAACGATCATTGGGCAAATTCATATGTGTATATAAATATATTTCTTTACTCAGCCTTAGGAGGTTCATGCTCTCTCTCTCTCTAGAAACCCAAACTTCATCCTTCAAAGTGTCGTGCTTTTCTCGCCGGTTCTCTCTATTGTTGCTTCCACATTGTAGCCACAATCTGTCATGAACATGAGGGTTCAGTGGCTCGATTTTTCTTCGGTTCTTTTGATTCCTTGTTGGTTTTGATTCAGACTAAGGCTCCATTTGGCACAGTGGTGGCGGTCATGAACATGTGGGTTAAATTATCATTCGTTAACGCTCACCCAAAAAACTTCATTCACGTTTATGTTCAAACGTGAACTTCATTCACGTTTATGGTCATGAGCATCCTCCGGTGTAGATTTTTTTACAGTGACATCCGGCAAGAATGGCCGAAGGCGGATAGGAGAGACAAAATTGTATTGAAGGAGAGAAATAAAACTAAAATATTAATATTCATGCTTAAAAACATGTGGAAGGTAGAGTGGCTTGGCACAAACCGCCAGCTCAGCTGCCATGTGGCCCAATGTATTGCATTAAAAAAGGCTGTAACATCTGTATCAATCAAATATTTGTATCATAAATGGGAGGATTCTTAATGTAATGAAGATATCCTCTATTACCGGTGGTTCCATAGGCAATTACTCGCGGATTGTTTTGAATGACATCCCAATGAGAACTCTCTTTCAAACATGCACGAAGAATCATCTCAGAGCACAAAAACTACAGTAGGAAGTCGTAAAATATAATATTTTGAAGAAGATTCAACAGTCATTCAGGAAGGCTCTCCTTATGAATTTGATTGTCAAAAACTTCAACTCCTGCAAGGCAGCGTGGTGCTCAACGCTTGACAACTCGTTGCGGCATTTAACGTTGTGTCGTCTTAACGTGGGGAGGTGACAGACTTTCAACATATTTCGATTGTCGATTAGTTGAAGTTCCTCCGCTATTTCGGAGGGGAGATCAACCATTTTGGAAGGCCGGTTGCTCAATGGCCACTAATGGCAGTGGAACCCAAATTCTATGTATAATCAATCAATGACTCATTAATTAATGTTTTTTTTATCTTGAAGTTCTTTTCTCCCCCAAAAGGAGAAGATTTGTTGAATTATATGCATAAAAGAAGCTTAAATAAAGCAATAAGTAATAAACCAAGCAAGTAGGCACACGCATGCAATATATATACATTAAAGAAGCTGAAATAAAGCAATAAGTAATAAACCTACAGTAAACAAGCAATATGCTCAACCACACAAGGGTCTATGTTGTGCATCTAAAATAAAAAGAGGAATCCTACACATTTGTGTTGGTTGGGCTCGCCCTCAGACTCACCACAACCCACTAATACACAGCATATGAGTCTAGCATAGCATCAAGCAACCATGGGTACTCACAATTTATATATCTTATCGCCCACATTTGCTAGTGATCGGGAACTCCTCTCTCACGTGCACTGTCGAGCTCGGTTTGCGGGAGGTGTGGGAGGACAAAAAGCCGAATGCGAGTTTTTGAAAAGGTAGACTGAAACCCTCCTTCAACTTTTTGAAAAGGACCTCGTTTTGGGCGAATGTGGTAGCCACTGGAAGCCCTCCCAAACGGATCTATAAGAACAATGGCGTTTTTCAGCGATCGCACTGGAGCTAAAAAGCCCTGCCAAACGGGCCCTTATTTGTTTGTAATTGTTACAGTCCGAGTGGTAAGTGCTACCTTACTTCAATGCTTACGCTTTCGCTACAGTTTGCCCTGACCTTACCACTTTCCTTTTTCAGGACACTACGAATGCATACATACTTCGCATGCGAGTGGCCGGTCTCGAGGACGAGGTCAAAAAGCTGTGGGCCGAAAACCAACGCCTGCTAGACGTCGCTGTCCCGTCACCTCCCGAAGAGAAGAGCAAAATGCATCAATACACCAACTATGAGATCGAGGTGATGATGCATGCAAGAGAACGCTCAGGGGGGCGGCGAGGCACGCGTTGCAGGTGTTGCGAGCTGCTGGACTTTTGAATGAGGGCGGCGAGGAGCTCACTGCTCGCAACGTCCTCCCTGAGCTCTTCGTCCCCATAGACGCACCAGAGGATGAAGCCGAACTTCAAGGCGACAGCGAAGGTTCCTCCAGCGAGAAGTTTGGAAACTCCCCCTGATGATCTCCCACCCTCTTAATTTTCTTTTCTTTTCCCCCCTTCTTGTTGCAACATATAATAGGGGCGAGACCCCCCCTGTAGCGGAACCTTTTGTAGTGAAAGAAATAAATATATATTTTTTGAGACCGCCATTTTATTGTTCTGTTACTTCTTTATTTACCGCAATTTGCCAATAGTTCTCGCGCTCGCACGACGCCGGCCCTCAGCCCTGGGGACGCAATCAGGGCGTTTTCGCCTCAATGATGCGTAACGAGGTCATAGCCCTCTGCGCGCGCCACTACCCTTCTAGAACTTAGGTGGCGACTACGACGATACTGCCGAAAGCGCGATCTTACCGAGAGCACGCCCACTCTGAATGGTTCCCACATCCTTTTAGGTAAGCCAACGCCTCGGGTGCATCCGCCAGGCGAGTGCCTCTCTCGGCGCGTGCCACTGGCGTACCTTTAGGTAGGCCACCAGCTAGCGAGAGCCTAGTTTAGCGAGTGTTCAGATCCATTGCTTTCATCTAACTCTCTTTTCTACGGGACACCGAGTGAACCTACGACCCTGTCAGCTAGGTGAGAGTTTGGTCAGCGGGTCTGCTCGGGGCTATTTCTTTCAAAAACTTTCTTTTTACTCTACCGCCGAGTGAGCCTACGGTCATGCCAGCTTGGTGGGAGCCTGGTCAGCTGGTCTGCTTGGGGCTATCTCATAAACATCTTTCCTGCCTCTGAGTTAGCCTACGACCCTGCTAGCTAGGTGAAAACCTAGCAGCGGGTTTGCTTGGGGCCATCACATAAACATCTTTCCTGCCTCCGGGTGAGCCTACGACCATGCCAGCTAGGTGAGAGTCTGGTCAGCGGGTCAACTCGGGGCCATCACATAAACATCTTTCCTGCCTCCGAGTGAGCATACAACCCTGCCAGCTAGGTGAGAGCCTGGTCAGCGGGTTTGCTCGAGGCCATCACATAAACATCTTTCCTGCCTCTAAGTGAGCCTACGGTCCTTCCAGTTAGGTGAGAGCCTGGTCAGCGGGTCTGCTCGGGGCCATCACATAAACATCTTTCCCGCCTCCATGTGAGCCTACGACCCTGCCAGCTAGGTGGGAGCCTGGTCAGCGGGTCTGCTCGGGTCCATCACATAAACATCTTTCCTGCCTCTGAGTGAGCCTACGTCCCTGACAGCTAGGTGAGAGCCTGGTCAGCGGGTTTGCTCGGGGTCATCCATAAACATCTTTCCTGCCTCCGAGTGTGCCTACGACCCTGCCAGCTAGGTGAGAGACAGGTCAGCGGGTCTGCTCGGGGCCATCACATAAACATCTTTCCTGCCTCCGAGTGAGCCTACAACCCTGTCAGCTAGGTGGGAGCCTGGTCAGTGGGTCTGCTCAGGGCCATTACATAAACATCTGCCCTGCCTCCGAGTGAGGCCATGGACCTGTCAGCTAGGTGAGAGCCTGGTCAGTGGGTCTGCTCGGGGCCATCACATAAATATCTTTCCTGCCTCCGAGTGAGCCTACGACCCTGCCAGCTAGGTGAGAGCCTGGTCAGCGGGTCTGATACGGGCCATCACATAAACATCTTTCATGCCTCGAGTGAGCCTACGAACCTGCCAGCTATGCGAGAGCCTGGTCAGCGGGTCTACTCGGGGCCATCACATAAAACATCTTTCCTGCCTCGGAGTGATCCTACGACCCTGTCAGCTAGGTGAGAGCCTGGTCAGTGAGTCTGCTCGGGGCCATCACATAAACATCTTTCCTGCCTCTGAGTGAGCCTACGGCCCTGCCATCTAGGTGAGAACCTGGTCAGCGGGTCTGCTCGGGGCCATCATATAAACATCTTTCCTGCCTCCGAGTGAGCCTACGACTCTGCCAGCTAGGTGAGAGCCTGGTCAGCGGGTCTGCTCGGGGCCATCACATAAATATCTTTCCTGCCTTTGAGTGAGCCTACGGCCCTACCAACTAGGTGAGAGCCTGGTCAGCGGGTCTGCTCGGGGCCATCACATAAATATCTTTCATGCCTCCAAGTGAGCCTACAGCCCTGCCAGCAAGGTGAGAGCCTGGTCAGCGGGTCTGCTCGGGGCCATCACATAAACATTTTTCCTGCCTCCGAGTGAGCCTACGGCCCTGCCAGCTAGGTGAGAGCATGGTCAGCGGGTCTGCTCGGGGCCATCATATAAACATCTTGCCTGCCTCCGAGTGATCCTACGACCCTGCCAGCTAGGTGAGAGCCTGTTCAGCGGGTCTGCTCGGGGACATCACTTAAACATCTTTCCTACCTCCGAGTGAGCCTACGACCCTGCCAGCTAGGTGAGAGCCTGGTCAGCGGGTCTGCTCGTGGCCATCACATAAACATCTTTCCTGCCTTCGAGTGATCCTATGGCCCTGCCAGCTAGGTGAGAGCCACGTTAGCAGGTCTGCTCCGGGCCATCATATACCAATCATCATTGTACAACCAACGTTCGCCGAGGGAATGAATTGAAATGCCAAATACTAAAAATGGGCAAAGCGGGTAGGCGAGGCGAGCAGGATCTCGCTGCCTTCTGGCAAGTGGACCGTGACTAGGCTCGCACTCGCCTAGCTCGCAAGGAAGGGGCGAGGCGGGGGCCGACAGCATCAGGCTCCTACCCCTCCAAGCAGCGTGAGTCGGATCTCTTCTCGCACTCGGATAGCTACCGGGAGCTGGCCTAAGTCGCGAGTGAGGGGCAAGGCAAGAACCAACAAGCGAGATTTGGTCTCCTCCGGTTCTCGCTCCCCTTGCGAGACGAGCCGGGTTTTGGTGTAATATTTTTATTCATTTTCATTTGAACTTGTCTGCCTATAGCCAACTCAAACAACAGAGTTTGGATGTTGGCAGACCATTTTAAGGTGCATTTAGCAAAGCCAAAAGGCGGAATTGCGCTATTGGCAGACCAGTTAAGAAAAACTATAAATAGACCCTGAAGGGCACCTTTGGAGGGCATTTTTCCAATCCTTTGGTTTCTTCCTCCTCTGGATATTCTTGGTTAGCTTACAAATCTCTCCAAGGTACTCAGTTTCAGCTTTGGCTTGGGAGGGGAAGCACTCTAAGATCTTCCGGGTGTGTGGTGGGACCTCCACGCTGCAGCCAA
This sequence comes from Dactylorhiza incarnata, assembly GCA_033032865.1. Classification (NCBI taxonomy): domain Eukaryota; kingdom Viridiplantae; phylum Streptophyta; class Magnoliopsida; order Asparagales; family Orchidaceae; genus Dactylorhiza; species Dactylorhiza incarnata. The sequence continues at coordinate 2,399,539 of JAWHQI010000061.1, read as the reverse complement.
GGGTCGGTGTTTAGTTTTGAATTCTCAGTCAAGTCCCTCCACGGGATAAGTAAGTGCTAGCTGCCCCCTTTTTTTGGCCCGAACTCCTCGTTGGGCCGATTCTCGGTTCCAATATTTTTAGTGCGGTGAGCGTGGAGTGCGGGTTGTACAAGAAAATCCCAAGGAAGTACCATGGCTGTGGAGGACGAGCGAGATGCCGGCTATGGCGGTTCGCCGCCACCCGCTTGCCAGCGACGGTTGGGATGCTGGCAGATTTCAAAAGAGAAGTGATCAATACCATCAACTTCGCCATCGACACGAGGCGAGTTCTCGACCCCCGCGACCCAGGTCATCCCGCCGCTGTAGGTAGGCGAGAATGCCCCGGGGCAGAGACCCGGCAAGGAGAAGGTTAGCGAGGCGCCAGGGCGAGACCTCGCCGGGCGAGAACTATTCCCCAACCCGGCGAGTGCGGGACCAGTTAACGAGCTCGTGGGGCGAGTAGAGCAGGCGAGAACGGCGAGTTCAGGAAGCCAGTTCTGCGAGCTGGTGGTTTCTGCACTAGTCCCAGAAGGGTTCAGGGAGCCGGAGATGATTTACTACACCGACAAAGATGACCCAGTCCAACACCTTCAATGGTTTGAGGACATGATCTCAATCCGGCCTATGTTGGATGCTTTCAAGTGCCGACTCTTCGCCATCACCCTGAAGGAGAAGGCACGGGACTGGTTTCACCAGCTCCCCGTGGGGTCAATATATGGGTTTGAGGATTTGTGCTGAAGTTTCCAACTGCGCTTCTCAACGTCCAAGAAGAGAAAGAAGAGTGTCGAGGCGCTCTTCAAGATTAAGCAAGAGCCAGGGGAGTCACTAGTCCGCTATGTGGATAGGTTCCAGGAGGAGGTCCTGCTCATCTAAGAGGTACCCGGGTTCAGTCTCCAGCTCGCCTTCACGGTAGGGCTGCGGGAGGGATTCTTCAAAACGAACCTGAAGCGGAAGGCCCCCTTATCCTTTGAGGAGCTGATGGAAAGGGCGGTAGAGGAGATCGAAGGAGAGGCGGCCAACCCGGAGTTCACAAGGAGGTTGTCAAAGCTAAGTGAACCGGAAGCGAGACAATAGGAGGTTAGGAGAAGAGAAGAGCCGAGGGCCCCAGAGATGGGGTGGAGGCAGCATAGAGGGGGCAACTTCCATGGGGGTCAAGGGAGACCCAACCACCCAGGGTAGAGGCAGGGCTCGAGGACACTACCTCTCCCGCCTCAACAAACTATGGTAATCAGTCAGGGAAGAGGGAGAAGAGCAGGAGCGGGAGCTGGAGGGGCAGGAGCTAGGAGGAGGAACCGAGCCGCGGAGGCCGAAAGATGGGGGGAGTGGCGTTGCCATACTTTGACTTCCATTAGGAGGAAGGTCACACAACAGCCACCTGCCCGGAGTTCTTGGAAGTCAGGAGTGTGAGAGGCCCGGGAGCACAACAACCCCCGGTGAGAATTGAAGAGGTACTACCTGGAGAAGGGGAGGAAGGCAGGTGCGAAGATCGGGCCGACGTGGGAAGTCGAGGAGGGATCGGAGTGATCCACAGGGGAGTGAGGATCAAGGCAACCCGAAAGGCGAGACTCGACACTATGTATCGTCGGAGTGTAGCTTCGACTTCTCAAACCTCTCCCCCGGAGGAGAAGATTACCTTCTCCCGGAAGGATATGCCGGATCATGAGGATCCGTTCTGCGACGCACTGGTAATCCAGGCAGCCGTCGAGAACTTCACCGTCTCCCAGATCCTCGCGGACAACGGAAGTTCGGTCAACGTCATTTTCAAGAAGGCGTTCGACGAAATGAAGGTGGAGGCAAGGAGAGTGCTGGCCTCGAACGGACCACTGTTTGGGTTCTCAGGGGAGAGGAAGGAGGTAGAGGGGGGAGTCGGGCTCCATGTGACTCTAGGGGGACAGTCCCGCAACTGCCGGTTTGTCATCGTTGACGCTCCGAGCAGCTACAACGCCATCTTCGGTCGGCCCCTCATCAGCGCCCTCCGACGTGTCCCCTCCTCATTCCATCAATGCCTCAAGTACAACGTGGGGGAGTCCAGATCCGGGTGAGGAGAGATCCAAAGGTGGCAAGGCAGTGTTATGTCATCGCGGTCAACACCATCACCTGGCAGACAGAGGCGGAAGAGATGGAGAAGGATATGGAGAAGCAGGAAGTGTCGAAAGGAGCCGGGGAGGAGCTGGAGGCAGAGATGATGGAAGAGGAAGGTGGGGAAGAGGTCCGCGCCCGAGGGATAGGGGTGGACGAGTTGCTGGAATTCGGGAAGGGGAGGTGATGATCAAGGAAGTCGAGGCACTCGCCCAAGGGGAGAGGGCGGACGGCGAGTTGGGGGAACAGTCTCGGCTGGAGGCCGTAGAAGAGGTGGTGGAGTTGGAGGTCATTTCTCGGGCACCCGCCCCATCCGACAGAAGAAGAGGTCCATCGCCGACAAGTTGGTGGAACCCATCCGGGAGGTGGTGGGAAAGCTTCTCAAGGCCGGATTTGTATCAGAGATCCAGTATCCCGGCTGGGTCTCTAATGTGGTCATGGTAAAAACGGGCAACGGGCGATGGAGGATGTGTGTAGATTTTTCATTATTAAATAGATCATGTCCTAAGTGTTGACGCCAGGAAAATCCTGACCCCAAAATTCGGATCAAGTGCAGCCGGAGACTACTTGCCTAGCGGTCCACGAGACGGCTTCGCTGACGATCACGGAGAAACAGAACAACACAGACCCCAGGTGCTGCGGCAGGGAGGTCCCACCACGTACCCGGAAGCTCAAAGGAGTCTTCCCCTCCAAAACCAAAGATTGGCCGAGCTTGGTACTTGGCAGACACAACTGGCGAGTATTCAAGAATGACGGTCAGGGTGACGGCCACAAACTCACGGGGGGCTGCTCTTCGAAAGGGGGTTCGAAAGCTCAGCCAGAAGGAGTCATCCAAGTACCCCTGGGGTCCTATTTATAGGCAACCAAAGTGGTAGGGGGGGTAGTTTTATACCCCAACCACCCCTGACGACTATGCGAGCATACTGTTGATCCTGCTGAGTATCTAGTACTAGTCGCCCATCCTGCCGAGTATATGGGGATACTCGCCCATTTCATCCCATACTCGCAAGGTCGCCTGGCATCTTCATTGCTGGACTGCCTTCTGTCTTTAACTGCTGGGTCCTGTGCTGACCTTTGACTTTGACCTTCTTGCCGACCTTGCCTTGAGCGGGTCCCACCCTCGGAGAATATGGGTTGTACACAATCCCCGCTCTTTGCGAGTATCGAAGATGCTCAGAAAGAAACGTCCAACCCCTATTCGACGAGCTGCTCCTGCGAGTATCTGGACTTACTCGCCTATTCGCCTATGAACGGGTTGACCTTCGATCCCTATATATAGGGGGGGCTCTTGCCGCATTGCTTTTATCGATTTTTCTGAAGATGTCGCATCCGGTTGCCGATCAAAATGACGAGGAACTGGCTGCCTTCCTGGGCCTGCTGGACACGGGAAAAAAGAGATCTCGCGATGAGGGCGAGCTCGAAGCCCAACTCGCGAAAAGGGAGAAGAAAAAACAGGCGAGGAGAGAACGAAAGCTGCTCGCCAAGGAGAAGGAGAGCGAGCAGGAGACTCCCGCCGCGGATATTCGAAACCCTTCTCCCGGACAGTTCATAGATCCGGCTACTCGTAAAACCCTCCTCTTCGATCTCGGCCTGGATGATGGAAGCGAGCATCTTGACGCCGATCTCCCCGACTCCTCGGCGGCTGATAAGGCGAGCACTGCCGGCTCCCAGCCCGAGAAGCAACCAGAGCTCGCGAGCTCGCAAGGTCAGAAGCTTTCTTTTCTTCTGGTGGCTCGTCGCCTTCGCTTGTTCTGGGTGTCTGACTCCTTGATTGCAGGTTTGCCGAGCACAGGTGCGTTGGGCGAGCACCTGGACATTCCTCCTCTACGCCAAGCGCCGATAATCGCCTTGGGGGCTCAGCCAGACGCGCGGAAGAGTCACCCGGACCGCACTGGTCGCAGGTCCGTGGATGCCGACCTCCTGCCGCCTCCGCCGAGCAAGCTGCCTCCACCGCCACCGAGATCACCGCGCGCTGTCCACGCGAACACTTTCCAGATACCCGCCGGGGGTCTTCCACCACCACCTCCTTTCCCTGCACCTGGCGATAATCGCCCTTCCTCATCGACGGCCCCTCCCCTGCCGAACACTGCGGCATCACCGCGCAGGGGAGGTTCTTCTGGCTTCTTCGCCCCGCGAGGTGGAGGGCGAACAAGGGATGGGCGCGAGCTCCACATCGGGCCCCATCCTGCGAGGCGCGATAACGCTCCTCGCAGCCCTCCTCGCCGCCACTCCTCTCCTCGGCGAGATTCAAGGAACGAGCCTGCCCGGCCTGGTAATAGACCGCTTCCCTTGGATTTTTTCTGACTTACCGAGTACCTTTCTTTTTCTGATCTTTTCTTTACTGCTCGCAGCTCGCGCGACGACTCCTATCGCGATGCTGGTGGACGGTCTTGGACTTCCTTCTCGCGACTTCCAGGAGAGGGTTGTGCGAGGTGTTCTGGACATAGAGGCGCGAGTAGAGCGTCTGGCTGTCCTCGAGCCCCAGCGCCGCTTTGCCGAGTTGGAAGCGCGAGTACTTCGACTGGAGGAGTTCGATACTCGGCTGGCCTCGGTTGAATCCCGCTTCCAGTCTATTGGCGAGCTGGCCCGCAGCGTGGCGAGGATCGAGCACAAGATTCAACTCCACCACGACGAGCTGATCGGGATGCGAGCGAGCACTGGCTCGGTGGGGAGGCTGGCGAGGATGGAGGAACAACTCCGGCAAGGCGAGGACGCGATGTCCCTGGCCTTCGAGCACTACAAGCGTGCTCGCCAGATGGGCTGGGTTGGTCGACTTCCTCAGGTGGCCGATCCACAGGCGAACATCCCGCCTCCCCAATAGTCACCTGCTGTCGATGCCTTGTCTTTTTTTCTGCTTTTCTCTGTTTCTTTCTCTGTATTGCCGAACAATTAAAATTGTCTTGTAATTTATTTGGCGAGTATTCTTGATCTCACCTTAATTTAATTTACTCTTTTTATTTATTTTTCTCTGAGCTGAGATCTTCTGGAATGTCGCCGAGTAGTTGATGTTGCTGGAATGTCGCTTCTTCTATCTGTTTGTTGCTTGCTTTTTTGTACTCGCCTCCTTGCAGGTCGTCGATCTAAACTCGCGCGGCGACCACATCCCTATACTCGCCAACCCACAATTTTTAGTCGCAGGGGGGTAGTCAGGTTCCTTCCCTATAAATAGGGGGGTGGGGTACGCATTTATTACTCTTCCGCTAGCTCTCTTCTTTTTGCGCGAGTATTCTCCTATACTCGCCTTCCTACCTAACTTCTTTTCCTCCACTTCTTCGAGAAACCACGATGTCTGACGAGGCCAATGCTCGGTGCGCCAGCCATGCGAGAACCTTTGTCGCGACCGTCTTCAAGAAGCCGATTACTCGGCAACGGGATCTGGACGCCTTCTGCGCGAAGTACCTGAAGGCTGGGTACTCGGCGAGGCTTCCTCGCGAGGAGGAACGCCTCAACAGCTTCGTCGAGGGGGCGATCATCTGCCCTATCCGCCACTTCGAGGTCGGCATGCGACTACCATTGTGGCCAGAACTCGTCCAGATTCTGCGCCACTTTGGGATAGTCCCAGCCCAGGTGAACCCCAACGGCATGGCGATGGTCATGGGGTTCCTCTGCTTCTTGCGCGAGGAGAGGATCATCTTCGACCTCTCCGTCTTCAGGCGCATTTTCCTCTTCATGGCGACCATCGAGGGTGTCGCCTTCTTCTGCAGCCACGTCGCCACTTCGGTGGGGACGGCGAACAAGAATCACCGCTAGGGCGAGCAGCTGGTGGTCGTCGAAGGCGACTTCGGGGACCTCCTCGCACTTCTTACCAGCCGCCCGAGCACAAGCTCGCCCCTCCCCTTCTATCCGCTGACCAACTCAAGCTCGTTGACTTCTTCAAAGATCGCCGCTTTGACGTTGTCTTCTGGCGAACTCGCATGGACGAGTTAACGGAGGTACTCGCGGGAGAAGGTAACCTACCTCGCGAGCATATGCTAATACTCGCCCTTTTACTTGCATTCTTGATTCTCGACTGACCTTCTGTTTTGCAGCTGGTATTCGCACATTTCCCCGCGAGCCTCTTCCAATTGCAAAGGAGGCGCCGAGCATAGATGAGGAGCCGAGGATAGGCGCGGCCCCTATAGATCTGGCGGGAAATAGTCCGATGGTCGGCGGCGGCCAACCAGCGACCTCCCGGAAAGGCAAGGGAGCGGCCAAGCCTAAGGGACCTGCGAAGAAAAGGAAGAAAGAGATCGCGCACCGGGATCTCGGCGGGAAAGCCGATCCACCAGAGGCCGGCGAGCCCTCCCTGCATCCAAACTTCGGCATGGGGGTGCGAGGTGTGGACGCCTATGGTCGCCCCTTGGTGACCTGGGCCCAGCAAGCTCACGAGGTTACTTTGAGCACCAACCTTCCCGCCTGGTCGGAGGACTGGGAGGACCAGGGCGAGGCCTTCGATGTCTCTTATGCGTTGTATGGTCGCGCCGATGCGGAGTCCCTGCAAGACTTCTCCCCTGCCGACCTGGCTCATCAGAGCTCGCGGGCTGCCCTTTGGTCAGTGGAGCTCGGCCACCAGACGGCGAGGAAGCTACTGGAACTCGCCGAGGATGGCTTCAAGAAGGATGCCATAATCTCGGCCTTGGAGGCTAAGGTCGCCAAGGGCCGCAATGCCGAGGTACTTGTTCTCTGATCGCTGGCTTTGCTACTACTCGCTGTTTTTGCCGAGTATTGGTCTAACCTTCTCTTGACTTGGTGCTTTTTCAGGCTGCTGAGATTGAAGCGGCTAAGAGGATATCCCAGCTTGAGCTGGAGCTGAGGGATACTCGGCTCGCCCTGAACACCGCGGAAGTCCGCCTTGCCGAGCTTACTACTCGGCCTGCCGAGCCAAAGCCAGCAGAGGCGGGTCCTTCAGGCGGCAAGAAGATCAGGGTCTTCGACGACGAGATGCCGCGCATCCGTCAAGAGATCGCGCGAGCAATGGGGGGCATCTTGCTCGGCCGGCTGCGAAAAGGGGGCCACTTGAAGACGGAGTCAGAAAACGTGACGATGATGGACCTCATCCCCGCCCTCCTTGCCGAGCATTCAACCTCGCCTATTCGGCGTCCCCCCCCCCCTTCTTCCAGCGACTCTGACTCCGAGGACGACGCTTCCGACGAGGACCTAGAGGTCGACGTGGATGGCGACGGCGAGGAGCTTGCTGATGATGGCGATGATGGCGAGGATGACGCATAGTCGCCTAAAGCCTTTTTCTTCTTTCGGTCGCCCTGCGACTTGTACAGATTTTTGCAAAAATATGATGTAATATTTCAAAGGAAATGAAATAGACATACTTTTTGTCTGTCTTTTGTCTTTATACTCGCATAGGTTCGTAGGCTCGAATACGATGAGTGCTCGCTTAGGCTTGCTAGGCTTGACGCGAAGTTGAGTGTTCGCACCCAGGGGAGTATGCTCGGCTTGGCGATGATCAACACCTGCTCGCCTTTTAACCATGCTCGCCCATACCTGCTCGCCCAGTATACTCGCCTTTTTGAATACTCGGCCATTTCTCAAACTGCTTCTTCAAGTCCAAGTCTTCTTCTTTATCTGGCGGGATTCTCTGAGGCATCGCAACAACATGACTTGGAAATGATAAAGCTCAATGCACCCTGGCCATCGGGAGCCCCAAAGGGAAACTCATCCCCGAAACCTGCCTCACTTCGTCACCTTGAGACAATAGGAGAAATGACGAGCAGCAACTAGCGGTCGGGGAGGTCCTGGGAGACACACCTCCCTGAGGCCTTTCTTCATAGTCATCCGCTTCATGCTGAGTAGGGGATGGCAGTCGGGGAGTATCCGTTAGGACGCACCATCCCGAGGCCTTCGCCCTAAATTCCTTGCTTCATGCTGAGTAGGGGATGGCAGTCGGGGAGTATCCGTTAGGACGCACCATCCCGAGGCCTTCGCCCTAAATTCCTTGCTTCATGCTGAGTATGGGATGGCAGTCGGGGAGTATCCATTAGGACGCACCATCCCGAGGCCTTCACCCTAGGTTCCTTGCTTCATGCTGAGTAGGGGATGGCAGTCGGGGAGTATCCGTTAGGACGCACCATCCCGAGGCCTTCACCCTAGGTTCCTTCTTCATGCTGAGCCTTTTGCTCTGCCGGGGGTACGAGACTCCTTTTTCCAAGGGTACCTGGCTCGGTCAGATCGGTTCTCTCAGCGTCGAGAGGGGAGGTCGGCGTCCAGACTTTTTCCTGATAATTTTTCTGGTCGGACGAGAAATGCAAACGGTTTGGTAACCACAGCCAACGTACAATGGGGGAGCTGATCTCGGTCGTCTATGCAGGGGCTTGGTCTTACGAGCAGTCCCTACCGAAGCATTGTCCCATCATTCGTTCCGATGTTTATGAGGATTAAGTCGGATGCCTGTTTCCCGACCCGTCGCGAAGACCGACCCTACCTACACTTCTTATTCAACTTCTGGGATCAATCACACAGATATAGAAAAAAGAGACACGCGCCTCCTATTGTTTCAGGGGGCGGGAGATTTATATTACTTTTCAAAAAAGTGTTTACAGAAAAGAAGAGGGCGTACATACTCCCCACCTAGGGATAGAACCTTTTCAGGTCATCGCCGCTCCAAGTGTTCCCAAGATGTTCCCCTTCATGGTTCCACAGGCGATACCCCCCAGTGGCGAGCGACTCGTGGGCGATGAACGGTCCTTCCCAGTTCGGGTTCAGCTTCCCGACAGCGGTCGATCGTCCCGCGGCATCCACTTTCTTTAACACCAGATCCCCTGCTTGAAAATGCTTGAGGCGGATGTGTTTGTCGAAGTGCCTAGCCATCCGCCTCTTGACTTCTTCTTGCCGAGCTGACGCCAAGTCTCGAAGCTCTTCGATGTAGTCGAGGGAGAGCTTTTGTGACTCTTCGTTCTCCAGTATCCATTCCTCGTCTCCATCCTGGGCTGCAACCACTCTGGGACTTCGGACCTCGAACTCCATCGGAAGGAGAGCCTCGGACCCGTGGGAGATCTTGAATGGAGTTTCTCCCGTGGCCGAGCTAGGGGTAGTTCTCAAAGCCCATAAGACCGACGGGAGCTGCTCCACCCAGTTCCCTCGCAGGTTCTCGACCTTCTTCTTTAGGAGGTTGATGATCAGCTTGTTGGCGGCTTCCACTTGCCCGTTGCTCCTAGGATGATGAACCGAAGCGAACCGAAGGTCGGTCCCCAGCTGTCTGCAGAAATCCTCCAGCTCCAAGCTGGCGAACTGGGGGCCGTTTTCGGTGACGATGGCGAGAGGGATCCCGAACCTGCAGGCAATCTCCCCCCAGATGAAGTTCTTCACGACTTGAGACGTGGTCTTGGCCAAAGCTTTGGCTTCGATCCACTTGGAGAAGTAGTCGATCATGACGAGAACGAACTTCCTCTGGCCGCTAGCTAGGGGAAAGGGGCCTATCAGATCCATCCCCCAGATAGAGAACGGCCACGGGGCGGTGATTGAACGGAGCTGGGCTGCAGGCCGCAGCTGAAGAGGAGCGAACAGCTGACACTTCTGGCACTTCCTCGCGAAGGCTTCCGCGTCCTTCCGGATAGTAGGCCAGAAGTATCCCTGCCGAAGGATCCTCTGCTCCAAAGTGCGAGTCCCCGAATGACTTCCGCACTCTCCCGAGTGGATCTCATCCAACACCCGAGGTACTTCGTCTTCGGAAATACACCTAGCCAGGGGGCCCGAGATGGTCTTGCGGTATAGGTCCCCTTCGTGCAAAAGGTAGTACGCTGCCTTGTACCGGAATTTCCTCTGATCCTCTCCATCTGCAGGAAGCTGCCCGACAGCCAGAAACGCGACGAACGGATCCATCCAGGAGGGACGATGGTCGATCTCCATCATCTCCCCCTCCTCGATGGATGGCCGAAACAGCTCGGTGATAGTCCCATCGGCTCTCGGCCCATACTTGGCCAAGCGATCCGCCGCCGAGTTCTCCTCCCTCGGTACATGCTCCACGGAGAAGGACTGAAAGCCTCCTATCAGCCCCTTCACCTTCACCAGATACTGCTGCAGAATGGTGTCGCGCACTTCGAACTCCCCTCGAATCTGAGACGCGACCACCATAGAATCCGTGAAAGCTCGGATATCTCGAACGCCCAACTCCTTGGCCAGGCGCAAGCCTGCCACGATAGCCTCATACTCCGCCTGGTTGTTCGTGACGGGGAAAAGGATCTCGACTGCCTGCTCGATCCCAGTTCCCTGTGGGCTGACAAGCACGATGCCCACCCCCACAGAACTTTTGCCCGAAGCTCCGTCCACGAACATCTTCCAAGGAACCACTTCGGAAGCCACTTCTCTCAGGTCCGCCTCCCCCGAGAAATCCGCCAGGAAATCCGTCACTGCCTGCGCCTTGATCGCCACCCTCGGGGAGAAGGAAATGTCGAACTCACTGAGTTATACCGACCATTTTGCGACCCTCCCCGAATGCTCGACTCCTTCCATGATTCCGCGGAGAGGATGGTCCGTGATCACTCGGATGGAGTGAGCCTGAAAATATGGCCGGAGCTTCCGCGCCGACACCACCAAAGCAAGGGCAAGCTTCTCCAGAATTGGATAGCGCAACTCCGCCTTCTTCAGAACCTGGCTGACATAGTAGACAGGCAGCTGCTTCCTTCCTTCCTCTCGGACGAGAACAGAACTGACCGCTTCCGCCCCTACTCCCAAGTAAAGGAGTAGGTCTTCGCCTTCCTTCGGACTCTGGAGGAGAGGCGTTTGGGTTAGCTGCCGCTTCAGCTCCCCGAACGCTTTCTCACAATCTTCTGACCACTCGAAGTCCTGGCCCTTCCGGAGCTTTTTGAAGAAGGGCGAGCACTTCTCCCCCGCCTTTGACAGGAAGCGGCTAAGACCCGCCAACCTCCCTGTCAACCTTTGGATTTCCTTCTGAGTCTTTGGCGCCGACATCTCCAAGATAGCCCGAACCTTGTCAGGATTCGGCTCTACTCCCTCGGGGGTGATGAGATGTCCCAGGAACTTCCCTCTCCCTGCTCCGACACGCACTTTGCAGGATTCAACCTCATCTTGAACTTCCTTAACGTCTAGAAGGTCTCCACCAGATCAGCTATGTGTCCATGAACGCTCTTGCTCTTGATTAAGAGGTCGTCCACCTCCAGGTTCCTCCCCTTCTGCACTTTGAAAACATAGTCCATCATCCGCTGATAGGTAGCTCCGGCGTTCCTCAACCCGAATGGCATCATCTTGTAACTGTAGCAGCCATCGTCGGTGATGAAGGAAACGTCGCGGCAATCGGGGGGATGCATCCGGATCTGATGATATCCTGAAAATGCATCAAGGAAGCTCATCACAGAAAAAACCGACGGCTGAATCAACCAGCGCGTCGATCCGAGGCAGAGGATAACAATCCTTCGGGCAGCTTTTATTTAATAACGAAAAGTCGATACACATCCTCCAGCCACCCCCGGATTTTTTCACCATCACAACATTTGAGACCCAGCCTGGGTATTGGATCTCGGACACAAAGCCTGCATCTAGCAGCTTCCTTACTTCCTCCCTAATAGGTCCGGCCAAGATCGAAGCCGTTGACCTCTTCCTCTGCTGCACGGGCTTGACGGCGGGATCCAGGTTGAGGCGATGACAAGCGACGTCCGCGTCAATTCCCGGCATCTCGGCTGCGCTCCAGGCGAAGATGTCGACGTTCTCCTGCAGACACGTCGCCATCTCGATCTTTTCTTCGGTCCTCAGGGACCCGCCGATCCTCAGCAGACCAGGTACTCCAGCCTCGGAGAGTACCTCGATCTCCTCCACCTCTTCTGCGGCCTCCAACCTCGCGGTGCTCCCCAGGATCCTCTCCATCCGCTCCACATCTTCCATCCAGAGGATGGTGCTGACTGCGCTGAGGTAGCACTCTCGAGCGGCTCTTGGATCGCTCCTGATCCTCACCTGCACATCCCCCTTGCAGTACTTGAGGCACTGGTGGTAGGAGGATGGGACGGCCTTGAAGGAGTGAAGCAGCGACCTCCCGAAGATTGCCTTGTATCAGCTCGGGGCGTCGACGATGATGAAACGACACTTGAGCGACGTGCCCCCGAGTGTTACCAGAAGATCGACTCCTCCCTCCACCTCTTTCTTCTCTCCCGAGAAGCCAAAGAGGGGACCATCCGAAGCCAGGACTCTCTCCGCTCCGAAGCCTAGCTCGTCGAACGTCTGCTTGAAGATGACGTTGACGCTGCTCCCGTTGTCGACCAAGATTCGATCAACGGTGAAGTCCTCCACCGCGTCCTGGATCACGAGGGCATCATGGAAGGGATTCTCATTCCCCAACATGTCCTCCTCCGAGAAGGTGATCTCCTCCAATGGGGGCAGTGCCTATGAGGTCGAGGCGACGCTCTTTCGGTAGATTTGGTGGAGACTTCCCTTGCGGGAAGCTCCCAGGCCAGCTCCCCCATGGATCACCCCTACTCTCCCGTTGTCGCTTCCCTGACCGACCTCCCCTCTGCCTCCAAGGTCGAGGCGATCCTCATTCCTCCTTCGCACCACGGCTTGAACCGCCGGTAGTGCGACAGGGGCTTCGATCCTCCGCTGCTCCTCCCCGACTTCTCCTGCTGCCAACCTCCTCCTGGCCTCCCAAAAATCGGGGCAGGCCATAGTCCCATGCCCTTCGACTTGGTGGAGGTCACAGTAGAGGGGGACCTCCTCCTGGCGCTGCCTTTTCTGCTGCTTCTTCTTCCCCTTCTTCTTGCCTTGCCTGGCGACTACCATCGCCTCTTCCCTCCTTTCCGGCCGCCTCTCTGGCTGACGAAGATTCCTCCTCTCCGGGGACCTCCTCCTCGGATTTTGACGCTGGATCCTCCTTTCCGGCCTCCAACGGGGCCTATCATCGGGGACTTGATAGCGCCTCTCCTCTTCCCTTCGCGGCGGAGCCACAATGAGTCTCCTCTCCTCATTTCTCCCCGCTTCTTCTTTCCTGGACTCCTCCTTCCTCCTGTCCTCTCTCCTCTTCTCCGGCTTCCTCTTCTCTGCCTTCCGCGGCTCTTCCTTCCTCCCCCTGGGGACCTTCTCTTCCTCTTCCTCTTCCTCTTCCTCTTCCTCCCCGGTCACCTTGCTGAGCCGGGCTAGGAAGCCTCGATTGGACGTCTCCCCTTGGACAAACTTGTTGGCCCTCCCAATGAGTTCGTCGTAGGTCTGGGGAGGACTCCTCCTGAGCTCCAACTCGAAGAGGCCTTCTCGGAGACCGAACGTCAGGGCGAGCAACAGGACGGAGCTATCCACCTCCTGGATACCTAGCACCTCCTCCTGAAAGCGGTCGATGTAGTGCCCCAACGTTTCCTTCGACTTTTGCCCCAGATAGAAGAGGGTCGTTGCCTCCTTCCGCTTCTTTGCCATGGCGAACCGCATCGTCAGGCCGTGGCACAGATCGTCAAAGCAGTAGATGGAACCTGCTGAAACCAATCCCTGGCCTTCCCTCGAAACGTGATGGCGAACAGACGGCACTTGAAGGCATCCGACATGGTTCGGATGGAGACTACATCCTCGAACCATTGGATGTGCCGGACAGGGTCATCCCTCCCTGATTTGGTGGAGACTTCCCTTGCGGGAAGCTCCCAGGCCAGCTCCCCCATGGATCACCCCTATTCTCCCGTTGTCGCTTCCCTGACCGACCTCCCCTCGGCCTCCAAGGTCGAGGCGATCCTCATTCCTCCTTCGCACCACGGCTTGAACCGCCGGTAGTGCGACAGGGGCTTCGATCCTCCGCTGCTCCTCCCCGACTTCTCCTGCTGCCAACCTCCTCCTGACCTCCCAAAAATCGGGGCAGGCCATAGTCCCATGCCCTTCGACTTGGTGGAGGTCACAGTAGAGGGGGACCTCCTCCTGGCGCTGCCTTTTCTGCTGCTTCTTCTTCCCCTTCTTCTTGCCTTGCCTGGCGACTACCATCGCCTCTTCCCTCCTTTCCGGCCGCCTCTCTGGCTGACGAAGATTCCTCCTCTCCGGGGACCTCCTCCTCGGATCTTGACGCTGGATCCTCCTTTCCGGCCTCCAATGGGGCCTATCATCGGGGACTTGATAGCGCCTCTCCTCTTCCCTTCGCGGCGGAGCCACAATGAGTCTCCTCTCCTCATTTCTCCCCGCTTCTTCTTTCCTGGACTCCTCCTTCCTCCTGTCCTCTCTCCTCTTCTCCGGCTTCCTCTTCTCTGCCTTCCGCGGCTCTTCCTTCCTCCCCCTGGGGACCTTCTCTTCCTCTTCCTCTTCCTCTTCCTCCCCGGTCACCTTGCTGAGTCGGGCTAGGAAGCCTCGATTGGACGTCTCCCCTTGGACAAACTTGTTGGCCCTCCCAATGAGTTCGTCGTAGGTCTGGGGAGGACTCCTCCCGAGCTCCAACTTGAAGAGGCCTTCTCGGAGACCGAACGTCAGGGCGAGCAACAGGACGGAGCTATCCACCTCCTGGATACCTAGCACCTCCTCCTGAAAGCGGTCGATGTAGTGCCCCAACGTTTCCTTCGACTTTTGCCCCAGATAGAAGAGGGTCGTTGCCTCCTTCTTCCGCTTCTTTGCCATGGCGAACCGCATCGTCAGGCCGTGGCACAGATCGTCGAAGCAGTAGATGGAACCTGCTGGAAGCTGATGGAACCAATCCCTGGCCTTCCCTCGAAACGTGATGGCGAACAGCCGGCACTTGAAGGCATCCGACATGGTTCGGATGGAGACTACATCCTCGAACCATTGGATGTGTCGGACAGGGTCATCCCTCCCTGAGTAGTAGTTTAGGACGGGATCTCTGAACCCCACCGGCACGGGGGCAGCAAGAATCTCCTCGCAGAAATGGCTCCTCCCCCCAATCTGGCGATCATCTCCTCCCTGGCGAGCATCCCCTTGATACTCGCCGAACACGCGAGTATCCCGGGACCTCGCTTGCTCGCCCACCTCGCGAAACCGGATCCCTTGCGAGGTCTGCGGGCCGAGCTGCGACCTCTTTGGTCGCTCCAACTCCTCCTCCGGCTCCTTCCCTGCTCGGTGGGAGGGGCCCCCCTCCTCCGCAACGATTGGGCGATGAGGCGAGGTCGTCGTCACCTCCGCGCGAGGTTGAAGCGCTGCTCGCAAGGTCGCCTCCATGCGACTAGCGAAATCTTCAAAGGCTGCTCGCGTCACAAACTCGCCTGCTCCTGCCGAGTTGCCGACTTCCTCTATATGCTCGCCGACTACCACCATCCTGCTTTCCACCAAACTTTCTTCCTCTAGCTGCGATCCACGCTCACCGCACCAAAGTGTTGACGCCAGGAAAATCCTGACCCCAAAATTCGGATCAAGTGCAGCCGGAGACTACTTGCCTAGCGGTCCACGAGACGGCTTCGCTGACGATCACGGAGAAACAGAACAACACAGACCCCGGGTGCTGCGGCAGGGAGGTCTCACCACGTACCCGGAAGTTCAAAGGAGTCTTCCCCTCCAAAACCAAAGATTGGCCGAGCTTGGTACTTGGCAGACACAACTGGCGAGTATTCAAGAAAGACGGTCAGGGTGACGGCCACAAACTCACGGGGGGCTGCTCTTCGAAAGGGGGTTCGAAAGCTCAGCCAGAAGGAGTCATCCAAGTACCCCTGGGGTCCTATTTATAGGCAACCAAAGAGGTAGGGGGGTAGTTTTATATCCCAACCACCCCTGACGACTATGCGAGCATACTGTTGATCCTGCCGAGTATCTAGTGCTAGTCGCCCATCCTGCCGAGTATATGGGGATACTCGCCCATTTCATCCCATACTCGCAAGGTCGCCTGGCATCTTCATTGCTGGACTGCCTTCTGTCTTTGACTGCTGGGTCCTGTGCTGACCTTTGACTTTGACCTTCTTGCCGACCTTGCCTTGAGCGGGTCCCACCCTCGAAGAATATGGGTTGTACACTAAGGATTGCTACCCCTTGCCTCTCCTCTTAGAGTTGTCGGGAACACTAGACACAGGAGCGGGTCAGGAGCGTTGTGCATGCGCATGATGGTTACAAAGAGACTGATGTGCTCCAAAGGATCGCCTGTCCCGTCAAACATCTCGAAGTTGCGGAGCTTAATCTCGGGAGGAATCTGATATGCTAGGACCGACGGAGCTAGCAGGGAGATGAGGCGGATGGGGCGTTGTACGTTTGCGTCTCGGTGTCCCTCGTGTCAATATTCCTCCTCGATCATGCATCTCACTTCCTCGCGAGTGAGTCTTCTATCGGTCAAGGCGACAACCACCGTCATCTCGTGAAAGTTTTCACGCGCATGCCTGGGAAGTTTGTTAAGGATTGCGGGGTGAGTGGAGCTGTCAGTGTCGGACGATTCGTGTGCGATGGGATCCTTAGAGCGGACAGTGTCTTCAGGCATTATCTGACTCAGGATATGTGGTGGTTGATCTCCTAGTGCGATATCCGCATTGGGATCACGATGAACCCTTAAGTTTTTCAGCAAGGTGAGTATCTTTACGCGGCGCCCCCTTATCAGGCGTCTGCATTCTTCCCCCGATGCTTGGGATGCTGTGACGGTGGATACTCCCTGAAGCGAGGTGTTGCCCGCGGGCGAGTCGGTGGGGACTAGATTGGTGTGCCCCTCTAGTGCCGCGTCACTGGCAGTTCGTGCGCTTCTCTTGGCCATTGCTCCTGGTGTTGTCATTTTGAGATTTGTTTGAACTTCTGGGAACACCTTCTCACAGACGGTGTCAAACTGTTGCGAGTCTCCCGATTTTTCTCCGGTCCGGAGAATCGGACCGTCTTAGCTCGGAATTGGACCGGGCGCGCAAACAGTTCAAGTAAAACAACAGCAAATGACAAAAGACTTTTTTGACGTGGAAAACCCGAAAAGGGTGAAAAACCCACGTGGTTGTATCTGTGCCGAGCCAAAATTCACTAGTTCTTTTGAGGTTACAAGAGTTGAGCTTGATCTCGGAGGGCGACAGGCCGCTCAAGTGCAAAGTCTGAAAATACTGGAAAAGAAACTAAGTCCACGGAACCTCGATGGGAGTGTTCCGGTGTGGAGAAATGGCTAAGTCCACGGAACCTCTCTGGAAGCGTTCCGGTTTGGAAAAATGGCTATGTCCACGGAACCTCTCTGGAAGCGTTCCGATTTGGAGAAATGGCTAAGTCCACGAAGCCTTAGCGCAAGGAGAGATGCCTAGAGCGAATTCCTAATCGGCCCAAGTCCACGATCTCGCCGGAAAACCTCAGAGCTCTTTTGTGCCTCTGGAGTTGTCTGTCTTCAAATGAAGGCCCGGGGGCCTTTGTATAGTTTTCTGGAGGGTCACGTCCGTAATTGCGTAGGGGCGGAATTTGTGCTGGCGAATGGCGTCGCTCCGTTTCGGTCACCTGGATCACCAATTTTAGCAAAAAGACGAAAGTGCCCCCCCGGGTGGTCCGGGCGGCCCGGGCAGGTTGCCCGGCGGTGGCGGTGACCGGCGGCGGAGACGGCCGGTGGCGGCGACGGCCGCCAGCGTGTGAGCGCCAGCGCGTGCCGCGTGCAACACGCTTGCGCTCACATAGAAATATAGAATACTTGTTTCTTCTTCTATTGATCACTGGATTTAGGTTTCTAGTTTTTATTTGTTATCACTGAATTATTCGAGTTCAGAAGTCAGAACAACTAAAGTGATCACTGGTTAGTGATTACAGTCACGCCTTTTGAGTTTTGACAGCAGCGGACTGTGTTGCTATTTTTCTTACCGTGTTGCTGCTAAAGTGATGACTGGTTTCTAGTTTTGATTTGTTCACTGAATTTTACAAGACTGTGTTGCTGCTCATTAGAGAGGAAACCATCAAACCATTATCTCCAACTAAATAAGATCAAAGTATCAAACTACATTTCAATAGCTAGATTATTAATTAATTAGTCACTGCAGATAAATTCCAAACATGTTCTGAACTGAACTCAACAACATTTCTTCCAACTTTAGTTTCTCATGCTCATCCAAATCCTGGTATTCAGGAGAACCAAAAGGCAAACTTAATTCCATTGTCTAGGGTAAATCTCAAAAAGGTAAATCTATAAATTTTAACCTAGTATAGTCTAGGGTGAGCTAACTAAAACAATAATACATCAAGAATATTTATTGCAATAATAACAGCTAGTTCTTCCAAATTATTATCAAGAAGTGTATGAATATAAGAAACCTTTTTTGAGAAAATTGTGAGAAAAAATAAACCTTTTCAATCTTCATTGTACATAGGCCTATATGGCATCAGATTTGTATCACTAGGCTTTTAAAATACCAAATGCTTGGCCATGACTGTTCTTTCTGGTTTCTTCATTTTTCCATCACATATGTATCTCATTTTTGTACTCTTTGCCCTTGTTGCGGTCTACGCGAGGCTCCTTGAACCGGTCTGGAATCGATCGTCTTAGCTCGGGAGCGGACGAGCGAGCAATCAGTCACAGAAGCGAGACGGTTGGCAAGGGAAACTTTTTAGCGTGGAAAACCCCGGAAAAGGATGAAAAACCACGCGGCCGGAGCTCGAGCCGACCAAACTTCAACTATCCGCAGGTGCGTACGTAGCATTTCAGAGAAGGCGAGGGCAACAGGCCGCGCCTCGTTACAGTGGGGAGAGAGAGAGGTGCTCGGAAGGGTGACATGCCACCATTTCTGGAGCTAAGTATTTCTCAGTTCACATTGGGGAGCACTATTTTCCAGAGGTCGGATGGTCTTCTGCGCGCACTGGATGTCTTGGGCTTCGCGCTCTGAGCGTCCGTGTGCCTTTGCTGCTTACTTGGAAGGTCCCGGGGTCTAGCGTCTCCTTGGCGGTGCCGACCACTGAGCGAACCTGCGCAGAAGGAAACTCGGAGAAAGTCAGGAAAGCAAGGCGATCTTCCAGGTGCTTGAAGAAATCTTCAAGGGCGGCTTCGAAGATGAGGGAGGTCTCCAAGGGAGGCTCTCTCTCTTGCACTTAGGATAGAAGGAGGGTGGAAGTGAGAATGAGAAAATGAAGAGAAGCCTGGGGTCTATTTATAGGCCTCATGGGTGGTTATGATGGTTATGCGGATAACCGCAGGCCATAACTATCATAATCACTAAACGCAGACCAATATTATAGGAAATATGACGCGCATTACTTAGGGATTTCTTTAGACGCAGACCAGATCCATTTCAGATATTTGCACCCATCCACCATGAGGGTAGTTATGCGGGTGGTTATGCCCCCGATCGGAGTGTGGAGAAGGTGTAGAGCGATCGGACGGCCGCGGAAAAGGAGCCCCGCGACGGGGGAACCGCCCGGTGGTAGGAAACCACCCGGCGACGGGCGGCCGGCCAGGAGGGGTGGTCGGCTGAGAAGGTGGTCGGCCTAGGGAGGCCGGCCGGGAGGGCGGCTGGCCGCTAGGCCGCAAGACCCTTGCGGTCTTGCGGCCGCGAGGCCGGAGCCGGCCGACCGGCGAGGTGGTCGACCGGGAGGGCGGGCGGCCCCGGGCGGCTGGCCGCTAGGCCGCAAGACCCCTGTGGTCTTGCGGTCGCGAGGCCGGAGCCAGCCGACCGGCGGGGTGGTCGGTCGGGATGGCAAGGCGGTCGGCGGCCACGCGCCATAGGCTCGCGGCTAGGGCTGGCCGGGAGGCCGGCCGGGCTGCCGGCCGCTAGACCTTTGCGGTCAACGCCGGCCGACCGAGCGGTCGGCCGGGTGGTGCGGTGGCCGACGGCCTTACGCCTTGGCGTATGGCTACGGCCAACCGTACGCCGGCGGCGTGCGGTTGGGAGCGGCCGGCCACGACGGTGAGCGGGCGCGGGCGCGCCGGTTGGGCGCGATGGGGCGGTTGAAGCCACGATCATGCGCGGGGATCGCGCGTGGTGATCTCACATGTGGTAGTTATCTCCTAACTCCCCACTAAGGTAGTGGGGATGATGGGATTCCGGCTACCCGCAGCCCGGAATCCTTATAAATTTAGGGTGAACCCATCATTTGCCCCTCAAAATTCCCGGAATCCCAGAGCCGGAGCGGGAGAGGTGTGGGAACTTTCTTGTGCGGAGGAGTTGGGGCGTTCATGGCGGAGCCGGGTAGCGTGATGCGGAAGGAAGTGCGCATGGAGGTCCGGAAGAAAGAGGTACGCGCGGGGAAATGCACGAGGCAAAAAGCGTGAGCGCGAGTGGAGCACATGTGTGTCTGCGCGTTGCACGTCTTCACACTGCGCGCACACAGGCGGTGTCCTGCCTGCTGCGCGCGCGCAGGAGCGCGCCCGCGCGCTGGGCGCGCGCGCAGGAGTGCGCCCGCGCGTCGGGCGCGCGCGAGCTGCGCCTGCGTGCGGTGTGCACTTGCCTGCTGCGCGCGCGCGGGGGCAATGTTTCTGTCCGCTGCGCCGCACAGGAGCGCGCATGCGCGCTGGGCGTGCGAGAGTCGCGTGTCGTGCGCGCTGGGCGCGCGCGAGACGCGTGCCGTGCGCGCGCAGGTTGCAGCCCGCCTACGCGCTGTACGCGCGCAGGTTGTGCGCGCCCAGACAATGCGCGCGTGTTGTGTGTGCATATGCGGTGTGCGTATGAATCTTGTGCGCGCGTTTTGCGTGCATGAGTTGCGTACTCGTGGGTTGTGGTGTGTTGTTTTTGTACTTAAACGTCTGTTTTTCTATTTTTCAGGTCACGAGACGTTGCCCGCAGGGTAGGACGATGTGGTTGCGTTCCTCCTTGACCGTTGAGCAGACTTGTGTTTGTAGGAAGCGTTATGGTCTGCCTTCCGACCTAGAGATAAAGATTCCGTAGATCGAGGAGCGTGCGCAGAATCCGCCTCGAGGCTGGATGACGATATGCAAATCGTCGCTGAAGTCGGGGTTCCGCTTGCCCCCCTGCGATGAAGTGGTCGAGATCTTGACTCATTGTGGCGTGCCCGTTTCGCAGTTTACACCTGCCGGGAAGACACGGATTATGGGCTTGATCACCTTCTTTAGGGAGCATGGGTCGAGATTCTTTTTGGATCTTTTCAAGGACTGGTGCGAGGTGTGCTCTGACGGAGGCAACCGGATCGAAGTCTTCAGCAACAAGCACTGGCTAGAGTTCGAGACAGGGGAGGACCGTCGCCACGGGAATACTCTGTTTGGTTACTTTAGAAATCCCTGGGGCTTGCCGGAGCTCTGGAAGTTTCTTCCCGACCGTTGTCGCCGCTTGAAGGGCCGTGAGCGGGAGTTCACCCCGATTTTGGGTTTCGTCGAGCCTCGCACGCTGGCGAATCCCCTGTTCGCTATTTCAGTGTTCGTTGAGGAGAGGCGCCTGTTACTATGCGGGCTTTCTACTGACGCCGAGCGTTCTGCGGCCGTGCCGTTGGATCGTGGCAGGAAGAGGAAGTTGGTATTTCGGAATGACAGTTCTGACTCAGCGACTCGCCCACTTTCTCGGCCGGAGGAGCGTGGTGATGACGTAGCCCCTAGCTGCTCCAGGGTGGGCGATATTACTGCGGATCCGGAGGTGGAGGTTCTTGATTCTACTGCCCCCCCCCCCCCCCCCCCAGGCACTCGGGGGCGCTTCTGCTCCGCCGCCAGTTAGAGCGAGCCGGGTTTCATCTTCACTTGAGGCGATGAATGTTGCGGTAAGAGTCACAATTTTTGCTTTTACTGGTGGGCCGGTTTGTGAGAAGTCTAAAATTTTCTTTCTCTTTGCAGATCGGCGTTCAGACTAGTATCGCCCTTACGTGGAGCGACTATTATGTGGGCTTGAAAGATAGTTACCTTGTGCTTCAGGAGGAGCTCCGGGGAGTTAGGAGTTCCTTCTCAGACTTGAAGGGGCGACGGGATCACGATACATCCCGTTTTCGACAGATCGAAGCTGAGTTGAAGGCGGAGTTGGAGTAGTCTCGAGCGGAGACCCGATCGGAGAAGGTCTTGGTGGAGAAGACCGTTCGCCTTCTGGAGGATTCACAAGCCATGATGGCTTGTCAGGGCGCGGAGCTGATATCCCTGAAGGCCGAGGTAGAGCGCTTCTCTTCGGTAGAGCGGGTGACCGAGCTGAAGTCTCTCGGAGTCGCTGAGTATAAGGATTCTATCGATTATATGCGAGATCGCTCCCTTCTCTCGGAGGAGGTTCGGGAAGAATTCTGGACCAAGGAGGTCGAGCCTCAACTTGAGGATGAGCGTGAGGTGGCTCTTTTGCGCGGGATGACGAAGACCTTTCGCTTGGTAGCTTGGGCTCGAGGCTGCGATGTGACTGGGTTAGGTGTTGGAGACCTTTCTGACAACGAGCGCCCTTCTTCTGATGTTGAGGACGAGGAGTAGCTCTCCTTTATGTTTTATATGCTTTCTTCTCATTGTATTTTGTGCATTGTACTTGTATTTGTGAGCCTTTTGATGTACTCTTTGTTGATTGTAACTGTTCAGCCTGGCGGCAGTTGTAGTTTATTGATCTTGTTTTTGATAGGCCGATTGTGCCGCCTATAATACGACTTGGCTTCCTTTCCTGCTTTTCTCTTTTGGACGCTGTCGTCGAGGGGAATGTTATCCCGATGTGGCGAGTTTGGCCTTGGCTATGATAGCGAGCGAATCTTCGAGTTGAGGCAATGAGATCCCAAGGTTGTGTCTCCGGAGAGGAGGTGAAGGGTAGACGCTTCGGACCGCTGGCGAGCGCAAGGACGGTGGATTGCTGGCGATGCGGAGACCTATTGCGGGAGTGAAGGGCAAACGCTTCAAACCGTGACAATGAGGTTACGGGAATGTGGTCCCGGAGAGACGGTGAAGGGTAAACGCTTCAGACCGTTTTGCGAGCGCGAGGGGGGCAGGCCCTGGCGTCGCGCCGACCTATTGCGGGAGTGAACAGCAAACGCTTCGAACTGCGGCAATAAGGTCACGGGAACGTGGTCCTGAAGAGACGGTGAAGGGTAAACGCTTCAAACCATTTTGCGAGCGCGAGGGGGGCAGGCCCTGGCGTCGCGCCGACCTATTGCGGGAGTGAAGGGAAAACGCTTCGAACTGCGGCAATGTGGTCACGGGAACATGGTCCCAGAGATACGGTGAAGGGTAAACGTTTCAGACCATTTTGCAAGCGCGAGGGGGGCAGGCCCTGGTGTCGCGCCGACCTATTGCGGGAGTGAAGGGCAAACGCTTCGAACTGCGGCAATGAGGTCACGGGAACGTGGTCCCGGAGAGACGGTGAAGGGTAAACGCTTCGGACCGTTTTGCGAGTGCGAGGGGGCAAACCCTGGCGTCGCGCCGACCTATTGCGGGAGTGAAGGACAAACGCTTCGAACTACGACAATGAGGTCATGGGAACGTGGTCCCGGTAGAGACGGTAAAGGGTAAATGCTTCAGACCGTTTTGCGAGCGCAAGGGGGCAGGCCCTGGCGTCGCGCCGACCTATTGCGGGAGTGAAGGGCAAATGCTTCGAACTGCGGCAATGAGGTCATGGGAACGTGGTCCCAGATAGATGGTGAAGGGTAAACGCTTCAGACCATTTTGCGAGTGCGAGGGGGGCAGGCCCTGACGTCGCGCCGACCTATTGCGGGAGTGAAGGGCAAATGCTTCGAACTGCGGCAATGAGGAACGTAGTCCCGGAGAGACGGTGAAGGGTAAACGCTTCAGACCGTTTTGCGAGCGCGAGGGGGGCAGGCCCTGGCGTCGCGCCGACCTATTGCGGGAGTGAAGGGCAAACGCTTCGAACTGCGACAATGAGGAAACTTACCGTACTGCAGGTTGCCCTTGATTGAGGAGGACTGTTCCCCAAGTTATTCCTGAAATAAGAATGTTAGAAGTAGATAAACAAGCTTGTTTTTGATTGAGGCATACAGTGGCTTGCATGCAAATGCGAACTTGCAGTTTTTTCCTGCGGCAATATTTCGACCTTAGCGGGGCAAGGAGGATAAGGGTGACCCTTATCAATGCAGCGGCTCTCGATGGAGGCTATAGGCAGGCCTTTGCGCCGTGTCCTTAAGCGGACTATGGTGATAGGGACTGCCCATAATCGCGCTGGCCGGCTTTCGAATGTTCGTGTGATAGCAGAGTATGAAGGAAAATGAAGTACTGGAAATTAAACACATAGTAACTGTGTGCGCAAGTACATGCTTGCAACTTTTAGTATCAATTACAGAAAGCGAAAATGCTTAAATAGACTAGTTGAAGCTGGAATATAGTAGGATATTTCTGTCCGATTCCTAGCTTTTTCTCTGGGGCGACTTCAAGCTCTGGATGGGCCCGAGCCTATGGCTGTTGTTCGTCCGGGCTTTATCTGCTGCAGGTAGCACGTGCGCGCTGCTTCTTGATTTCCGCAGACGAGTCTAATTCCGCCCGAGGTGATGAACTTCATGGCGAGATGCGGGATGGAAGGGATTGCCTGAAGGT
This sequence comes from Dactylorhiza incarnata, assembly GCA_033032865.1. NCBI lineage: Eukaryota > Viridiplantae > Streptophyta > Magnoliopsida > Asparagales > Orchidaceae > Dactylorhiza > Dactylorhiza incarnata. The sequence continues at coordinate 2,375,241 of JAWHQI010000061.1, read as the reverse complement.
CGCCTGGAGTGGTCGACCAAAATTCGCGTTGTAAGGCGACTCTGATTCGACCACCACAAACTGGACGTTGCGTGTAGCCTACCTTGGGAACTCTCCTAGGGTTACTGGGAGAGTGATAGTTCCCTTGATTGGGACAACACTGCCGTTGAAGTCGTAAATCGGTCCGGAAGCCGGTTGAAGATCTTCTGGTCAGAGCTTCATGTTGAGGAGGGCTGACATGAACATGATGTTGACCGAGCTGCCATTGTCCACCAATATTCGTCTCACGCGGAAGCTAGGGTTCCCGATTTCCGCAGTGATGACCAGCGGGTCCTGATGCGGTATGAGTAGGCCCTTTAAATCTTCGTCCCCAAAGCTGATCGTCTCTACTGGTTGGGCGAAAGAATTAACGGTCGGAAATGGTGTGCCTGAGATGGTTTCCACCACTCCTACCACTTGTCTGCCCCCCGGTTCCTCCTGACGAGCTGGTGGCTGCCTCTTCTTCCCTGTGCTGGCTGATTTTGCATCTTACCCTGCAGGAACCTTCCGAGTATGCCTTGACAAATGAGACGTTCTATCTCATCCTTGAGCTGGATGCAATTCTCGGTAGCGTGCCCTGCACCTCGGTGAAACTCACAGTACTTTGACGGATCACCTCTTCCCTGCGGAAGCTCTCTTGGCCTTTGCAACGCTGGGTTATTCTGAATCGCGTAGAGGACATTTGTGCGTGAGGTGTTGAGCGGCGCGTACTCTTGGTAAGGCCGGGGGGGATGATTTCCTGCGCGCTCTTGCTGTCGCACATTGTTCTGGTGCTCTTCTTGGCGCCTTGCACCACCCTGACGCTCCTCTTGTCGCATCGGGGCTGGTTCCTCTCTTTTCCTCTTCACTCCTTCGAATTGCCGACGATGAGCCTCGATTGCCTCGTCGACTGCAATCTGCGCCTCGATCCTGTGCACAAGATCGGGATAGCTCGGGACCATTTCTCGCATTAAGGCGGAATTGAATCCGCTCGGCCGAAGCCCTCCTAAGAAAACTCGCCGAAGGAGCTCGGGGTCCACCCTCGGAATCTGACGGGCCTCTGTAGTGAACCGACGGAAGAATTCCTTAAGAGTCTCCCCCTCGCTCTGCCTGATCCCCGAAAGGTGGGAAGGGTCCTTTACTATCCGGCGATTTTCTATGAACTGATCCATGAACTGCTGTGTTAGTTCGGAGAAGTTTCTGATGGTTCCGCTTCGGATTGAGTGAAACCAAGTCCTTGCCTGGACTTTTGGGGTGGTCGGTAATACTTGGCAGAGTAGCTGGTCAGGAGCGTTGTAGATGCGGAGGATGGTGGAGAAGTGGTTGACGTACTCCAGGGGGTCCTCAGTTCCATCATAGGACTCCATACTTGGGAGCTTGAACCCACCCGGGATTGGGTGTGCCAGAACTTCGGGAGCCAAGGTAGACCCGTTGTGGAGGGGACGATACATGTGTGCTGCTGGGCGGCCCGCTTGACCGTACTTTTCTTCTATCAGCTCCCTTTCTTCCTCTCGCGTCAACCTTCCCCTGAGGTCACCGGGGTTGCCTACCCTCTGATGGGGAAGCTGCGCTTCGACTTCGACGGGCCTGGCCTGACGGGCAGGGTGAGCGGTGCTTGCCGCTGAAGACTCTGAATCCTCTCCTTGGTGGTTTCCCGGAACTTGGTAAGGAGGCGGAGGAGGTGTCTGTACTGGTGCTGGAGGTACGGCGGGAGCCTGTCCTGCCCCCTAGTTCCTTAGGAGGTTCAACATCTCGACCTGCTGCTCCTCTATCTGGGTCATGCGCCCTGCCAGCGCATTGGTGGGTGTGATCACTGTCTTTTCCAATCGCGGTGCGTTGACGAGAGAGTGAGAGGGACCGGGATCGACGCGTCCTTCCCGAACCGATACTTGGGTGGTTCGAGTACTTTTCCTTGCCATGTCTCCAGTCACGAGTATCGTTGGGTGGAGGATAATGTCTTCTAAATCTTCAGAGCTTTGTGAACACCTTTCCCACAGACGGCGCCAAACTGTTGCGGTCTACTCGAGGCTCCTTGAACCGGTCTGGAATCGACCGTCTTAGCCCGGGAGCGGACGAGCGCGCAATCAGTTACAGAAGCGAGACGGTTGGCAAGGGAAACTTATTAGCATGGAAAACCCCGGAAAGGGATGAAAAACCACGCGGTCGGAGCTCGTGTCGACCAAACTTCAACTATCCACAGGTGCGTACAGAGCTTTTCAGAGAAGGCGAGGGCGACAAGCCGCGCCTCGTTACAATGGGGGGGAGAGAGAGAGAGGTGCTCGGAAGGGTGACATGTCACCACTTCTGGAGCTAAGTATTTCTCAGTTCACAGTGGGGAGCACTATTTTTCAGGTCGGATGGTCTTCTGCGCGCACTGGATGTCTTGGGCTTCGCGCTCTGAGCGTCCGTGTGCCTTTGCTGCTTACTTGGAAGGTCCCGGGGTCTAGCGTCTCCTTGGCGGTGCCGACCACTGAGCGAACCTGCGCAGAAGGAAACTCGGAGAAAGTCAGGAAAGCAAGGCGATCTTCCAGGTGCTTGAAGAAATCTTCAAGGGCGGCTTCGAAGATGAGGGAGGTCTCCAAGGGAGGCTCTCTCTCTTGCACTTAGGATAGAAGGAGGGTGGAAGTGAGAATGAGAAAATGAAGAGAAGCCTGGGGTCTATTTATAGGCCTCATGGGTGGTTATGATGGTTATGCGGATAACCGCAGGCCATAACTATCATAATCACTAAACGCAGACCAATATTATAGGAAATATGACGCGCATTACTTAGGGATTTCTTTAGACGCAGACCAGATCCATTTCAGATATTTGCACCCATCCACCATGAGGGTAGTTATGCGGGTGGTTATGCCCCCGATCGGAGTGTGGAGAAGGTGTAGAGCGATCGGACGGCCGCGGAAAAGGAGCCCCGCGACGGGGGAACCGCCCGGTGGTAGGAAACCACCCGGCGACGGGCGGCCGGCCGGGAGGGGTGGTCGGCTGAGAAGGTGGTCGGCCTAGGGAGGCCGGCCGGGAGGGCGGCTGGCCGCTAGGCCGCAAGACCCTTGCGGTCTTGCGGCCGCGAGGCTGGAGCCGGCCGACCGGCGAGGTGGTCGACCGGGAGGGCGGGCGGCCCCGGGTGGCTGGCCGCTAGGCCGCAAGACCCCTGTGGTCTTGCGGTCGCGAGGCCGGAGCCAGCCGACCGGCGGGGTGGTCGGTCGGGATGGCAAGGCGGTCGGCGGCCACGCGCCATAGGCTCGCGGCTAGCATGGAAAACCCCGGAAAGGGATGAAAAACCACGCGGTCGGAGCTCGTGTCGACCAAACTTCAACTATCCACAGGTGCGTACAGAGCTTTTCAGAGAAGGCGAGGGCGACAAGCCGCGCCTCGTTACAATGGGGGGGGGGAGAGAGAGAGAGGTGCTCGGAAGGGTGACATGTCACCACTTCTGGAGCTAAGTATTTCTCAGTTCACAGTGGGGAGCACTATTTTTCAGGTCGGATGGTCTTCTGCGCGCACTGGATGTCTTGGGCTTCGCGCTCTGAGCGTCCGTGTGCCTTTGCTGCTTACTTGGAAGGTCCTGGGGTCTAGCTTCTCCTTGGCGGTGCTGACAACTGAGCGAACCTGCGCAGAAGGAAACTCGGAGAAAGTCAGGAAAGCAAGGCGATCTTCCATGTGCTTGAAGAAATCTTCAAGGGCGGCTTCGAAGATGAGGGAGGTCTCCAATGGAGGCTCTCTCTCTTGCACTTAGGAGAGAAGGAGGGTGGAGGAGAGAATGAGAAAATGAAGAGAAGCCTGGGGTCTATTTATAGGACCCCAAGGGTGGTTATGGTGGTTATGCGGATAACCGCAGACCATAACTATCATAATCACTAAATGCAGACCAATACTATAAGAAATATGACGTGCATTAATTAGGGATTTCTTTAGACGCAGACCAGATCCATTCCAGATATTCGCACCCATCCACCATGAGGGTAGTTATGCGGGTGGTTATGCCCCCGATCGGAGTGTGGAGAAGGGGTAGAGCGATCGGACGGCCGCGGAAAAGGAGCCCCGCGACGGGGGAACCGCCCGGCGGTAGGAAACCACCCGGCGACGGGCGACCGACCGGGAGGGGTGGCCGACCGAGAAGGTGGCCGGCCTAGGGCGGCCGACCGGGAGGGAGGCAGACCGGGAGGGCAGCCCGCCCTGAGCGGCCGGCCGCTAGACCGCAAGACCCTTGCGGCCGCGAGGCCGGAGCCGGCCGACCGGCGAGGTGGTCGGCCGCTAGGCCGCAAGACCCCTGTGGTCTTGCGGCCGTGAGGCCGCCGGGAGGGCGGGCGGGCGACGCCCGCTGACCATAGGCGCGCGGCTAGGGTCGGCCGGGAGGCCGGCCTTACGGCCTTAGCCGGGCGGGCTGCCGGACGCTAGCCCTTTGCGGGCAACGTCGGCCGACCGAGCGGTCGGCCGGGTGGTGCGGTGGCCGACGGTCGGCGGCTGGCGGCCTTACGCCGTGGCGTATGGCTACGACCAACCGTACGTCGGCGGCATGCGGTTGGGAGCGGCCGACCGGGCGGCCGGCCACGAGGGTGAGCGGCGCGGGCGCGGCGGTTGGGCGCGACGGGGTGGTTGAAGCCACAATCATGCGCGTGGATCGCGCGTGGTGATCACACGTGTGGTAGCTATCTCCTAACTCCCCACTAAGGTAGTGAGGATGATGGGATTCCGGCTATCCGCAGCCCGAAATCCTTATAAATTTAAGGTGAACCCATCAGCCCTAATTGTGGAATTGTGTAATTTATTCTCTACATGTATACATATGTCATATGTGAAATCACAATTATTATTTTATGTTTGTATCAGAAAATGGACTCTTCTTCCGAGCCATCTAATATTTCTTTACAAGCTGTTCGTGAAAAAAATGATCCCGGTTGGAATCATTTTAGTCTCATTCAAAGTTCTGATGGTAGAAAACACTATTGCGGGTCGCTCGATGCTCTTGGTAGACCGGTTGAGTCGAACCGAGCATGCAAAGTATAAATGAAAGTGAAATATATAAGGAATACGATGTGCCAATTGATGGAGAAGTTCAAGCATGTGATCAACAAAATGATCAAATTAATAGTAAGTTCTATGTATATGTATATGGTTATCTAATATGTGCATTATTATTTTTATATTTGTGTACTTGTATGCGTAGAATTGATTTATTTTAAATATGATTTTGCAGATGATGAATGTGTTGATAATATTCTTGAACAAGCCGATCTCGAAGCCTTTGGAGCGGAATCATATAATAGATATGATTTCAATGATATAATACGATGAATCTTGATTTCTTTAATATTTTGTTGATGTTGATTTATCTTTTGAAAAAATTATTATGCTTTGAGACATTAAACTTTGTAAGACTGTGTTATTTACTTATTTGATGAATTTGTGTATTGAATTATGAAGGTATAACATTAGTTGAATTATATATGTTTATATGTAGTTTCGATAGTGCCACCACGGTTCAACCTCGGATCAACCGGTTGAACCAGTTGAACCTTGAACCTTTCACTCCATCGGTTCGATGTCAGGTCCGATTCTTAAAACGTTGGTAATAATAACATTTATAGAGTAAATTAATATTATTAAATTTAATTTGTTGATTTTGACCGCACAGCAGCACATACAACTGTATAACATTACATTTAACAAAGTACAAATTTAACAGTATAAATGAAAGGACTGTTGAGGTTCCGCTCAAGATAGTCCACTAAGGCTCATCAAATGTGGAATGACCTTATATAGTATCTACAGCGTAGAGCCCTCAACCCTAGTGACACGTAACCTGATGGGTCGTCCCGAGTCGGTCCTGACACGCGCGGACATATATATTAATAAAACTAACAATCTCCTCCTATGTCCGCGGAAAACCCGACGTCGGAAAGGGGCTGGTGTGTGTAGTGTTCAACCAATTCGACTCATTACACAACCGTGTCCGCAAGCACCTGTTATAACAGGTGAAAACCAAGAAGAGCTAAACAATGCTCTAAGCAGAAGAAAAACCAGAAACCAAAATAAACTCTAGCTGTCATCATCCTCAGATGTACAGTAGGGTATCCTCATAAGGATCCCAAACAACAAGTGCTCCTCCATCATCAGCATTTCTTGTAATACAAAGACTTTCATTTAGAATGAATTCAACCTTGGAAAAAGTACATGTATCTAGTTCTTTTTATCAGAACGTAGTACTTAATAAAGCTAAGAGGACACTTTGTAGAGTATTTTAGGTTCTACCGCAGAATCTGTTATCTGTTTCCAAACGAAACGATTTCAGACTTCTGGACAACGCAGCTATATCTGTGTTCATATATGAAATGTCACGGTTACTGTTCTTCTAAGGTTAATTGGAACTCATCAAATGTGGAATGGAACCAATCAACAGGAGAAGGTCCAAAACAAGTCAGATCGTGTTATCAAATGTGGAATAACACTCTCCTCCAAGTTAAGGAAGACGAATCTGAATGAAGATGTTAACATCAAATGTGGAATGTAACAACTCATTAGATTCGTGCTCAACAACCAAGAACATCAACGGAGCACAACATGCTTAATTTGACAAAGGAAAGTGAATAAATCAAAACATTCGGACTAAGGTGGAACTAAATCGCCTAACCTTGAAACTAAGGCTGATTTCAAATCGCCTTGAGTCTCATTTCCCCCATTGTTTTGATTGATCGGTCTCTAGGCATTCCTTTCGTCAATGGATCAGCTAGATTATCCTTCGATCGCACGTCGACCAAAGTAATAATACCCTGCTCTTTAAGATAATTCAAAAGGGCGTGTCTCAGTCGTACATGTCGTCTCTTAGTATTAAAGAAGACATTCTTAACAACTTGGATTGCTGCCTGATTATCACAGTACAGGCTTAAAGAATTGATTTGAAGTCTAGACAAGGGAATGTCTAAGATCAAATTCCTGATCCAGTCTGCCTCTTCACCAGCTAAAGCTAAGGCAAACAACTCGGCTTCCATAGACGACAAAGCTATACAAGTCTGTCTCTTGGACTTCCAAGTAACTGCAGCGCCACCTAATGTGAATATAAATCCACTTGTGGACTTGCTGTTTCCAACTTCTGAACACCAGGAGGCATCAGAGTACCCTTCCAAAGTAGGAGGGTGACCAGTGTAGCACAGAGCGTGGTCTTTGGTACCTCGGAGGTACCTCATCAGCCGGTCTAAGGCATCCCAATGCTCTTTGCCTGGACTACTGGTAAAGCGGCTCAACATGCCTACAGAGAAGACAATGTCTGGTCTAGTGCAACTTGTGGCGTACATGAGACTTCCAATGATCTTTGAGTACTTGACTTGATCAATGCTTGTCCCTTCATTCAGACTCAGCTTGACGTTCGAATCAATTGGTGTTTCAACAGGCCTACAATCTTTATAACCCCAGGTATTAAGAATCTGCTCTACGTAGTGAGCTTGACTTAGAGTGACGCGTCCCTTGTCAACTCTAACTTTCATAACTAGTAGGGTATCCACAGGACCAAGGTCCTTCATAACAAACGCTTTGGCGAGAGCGGACTTAGTATCCCTCACGACAGCAAGGTCTGACCCCAAAATCAACATGTCATCTACATATAGGCATATGATGACTGTTTGATTTGACATCGAGCGGTAATAGAGACACTTGTTTGAGAGACTGGACTGAAATCCAACGCTCTTTACCACCTGATCGAATTTCATGTGCCACATCTTAGGCGCTTGTTTAAGTCCATAGATGGATTTATCAAGTTTGCACACTTTATTCTTTAGATCTTTATGTACATAACATTCAGGTTGTGCCATGTAGATCTCCTCATTTAGCTCTCCATTCAAAAATGCTGTTTTCACGTCCATCTGATGGACTATGAAATTCTCGATAGAGGCTAAGGCTAGAAGAATTCTAATAGTTGATAGATGACACACAGGTGAGTAGACATCAAAATAGTCAATTCCCCCTTGTTGTTTATAACCCTTAGCGACTAGACGTGCTTTGTATCTGGCTATAGACCCATCACTGTGCAACTTCTTCTTCAATACCCACTTGCATCCCAGGACTTTAGCTCCTTTCGGTAGGTCCACTAGATGCCAGGTATTATTTTGTAGCAGCGAGTTCATCTCATCATCGATGGCTTCTGCCCACATTAACGCATCTCTCGATCTCATCGCTTCCTGATAGGAGAATGGATCATCCTCTAAGTGGTAGGTGATGAAATTCTCACCAAAAACCTTAGGGATTCTATCTCTCGTAGATACTCTAAGAGAAACAGGTTCCACCTCTAAAGGTTGGGGAGCAGTGTCAGAGGGGCCAGCTTCAGATTCTACAGTAGACTCTGAGATCATGTCAGTAGATCCAGGGATGGTTAGGTCATGATCTTTGATAAATTTATGTTCAAAGAAGATAACATCTCTTGACTCTATCACTGAATTAGTGGATAGATCAAGAAACCGGTCAGCTGCACTGTCTTCTGCACTTCCTAGATAGACACAGGTTGTCTTTCTAGGTCCCACCTTAGGTCTTGTAAGGTATTGTATGCGCACATAGGCGATACAGCCCCGAGTATTAAGAGTGTTGTATCTACAAGGATGGTCGTGCCACAACTCATAAGGAGTAGAACTCAACTTAGAGTGAGGCACTCTATTTAGAATGTGATTCGCAGTAAGGACTGCTTCCCCCCAAAAAGTATTAGGCATGCCAGCGGTCAGGAGCATAGAATTCAACATCTCTGTCAAAGTTCTATTCTTACACTCAGCGACGCCATTCGATTGAGGTGAGTAAGGAGCTGTGGTTTCAAGGATTATGCCCTCAGAGGCACAAAACTCCCTAAACCCAGTTACAGTGTATTCTCCTCCTCGATCACTTCTAAGTCTCTTAATTTTTAAATTTAATTGATTTTCTACCCAAGATTTGAAGATCTTAAAGGTCTCGAATGTCTCGTCTTTCGATTTCAATAGGTAGACATGACAAAATCTGGAGAAATCGTCGATGAAGGTAATTAGATACTTCCTTTCCCCTCTAGTGGCATGACTACGAAAGTCACAGAGGTCGGAATGAATCAATACCAAAAGTTGTGTGCTCCTAGAAACGGTCTTGTATGGGTTTCTAGTTATTTTAGTCTGGGCACAAACCTCACACCTATCAAATTGAATAGACAAATCTAACGGAATGTTGTGACTCTTAGCTAGATCGCGCATCTTCTTATAGTGAACGTGTCCAAGTCTATTATGTAGTAGCTTTGGATCTATCAAAGACGAACTCACTTGATTTATGCACTCGTTTTTTAGGCTAAGTCTATACATTCCATTGATTAAGTATGCGCAACCAAAGTAGTGTGAATTAACAGTTAAAGTTATTCTACCGTTTATGGTTGTGAACGACATTCCAGACTTATCTAGCAAACTCATAGAAATAAGATTTTTAGTTAAATTTGGGACTACTTTAACATTTTGTAGTATTAAAGTTTTACCTGAAGAGAGGACCAACTCCGCTGTTCCAGCATGAGTAACTTCGGTCTCTCCTCCATTACAGTTTTCAACTCTGTCTCGAACTGCTTTGACCTCTGAGAGAAGACCTCTGTCATTACATGACAAGTAGCACCGCTGTCCAACCACCACTCAGAAGACGCACTGCGGTGACTACTCCCAATCATAGCCATGAAGGACTTAGGATCGGAGATATCGACCGACATGTTTGCAGTATTCTGTTTGGGAGGCAGCTTGCTCAAAATTAGACTCGCAAATGGATTATTGACCGTTTCAGACTGTTCGTCTTTTAGCTTGTGACGCATATTTTCTAGTTCTAGGAACTGAAAGTGAGCGTTCACGCGGTCCCAAATCTCTTTCGCGGTCTTACATGCTCTGTAGGTCAAGGCAAGGCGAGAATTTAAGGAATTCAGAAGGTAATTCCTGCAAAAATTCTCGTCTTTGCCCCACTGATATTCATCCACATCCTCACGGGTAGTGGCGAAATCGCTAAGAACGGTGTAGAAAATTCCACGTTCTTTCATTCCTAGTTGGACATACAGTTTCTAACTGAGGAGATCAGTGGCGTCGAAAGACTGCCAAAAAACGACGTCGAGCGCGTTTTTCTTTGCATCGCAGCTTTAATTCTATAACAGAAAAAAATTTTAAACAATGTCACCTGAGTCGTGCGGAGACGAGTCGGGCTCTTCAGATCCAATCCAAAGAAATTGTATGTTTACTCCTCCTACAGATCAAACTAGATCTGCAATTTGAGTCTAATCAGAGTTTCTGGCAAACTGCAGACTCCTTCGATCAAGAGTAGGCAGCAAGTTCTGCAGAGGTTTTCACTTCCACAATCGATTGGACTCCTCCTTGCAGGAAGTTGAATGTCGGGCTGCCCTAGATCCAACAGCGGGGAAGAACTCCTCCAACGGTTTGCACAGATCAGATCTGCGACCTTGAATCGGCGACCACACAGGATCTGCGACGAAGCACATCTGCGACGAGATAAATCGGATCTTCCTTCTCTGCAGTCGACGACAGAAAATCGCGAAAGCAGCGCCTTCTTCCTGGTCGGAAAAACAGATCTGGATCTGATATAGATCCAGGAAATCACAGGAACTCGCGATCCCTCCTTGATCTTCCTCCTTCTACCAGATCTGCGAAAACAGATCTACTCCAGATCTGTAACGACGCCAAGCGACTACACCTCCGACGACTGGATCTGGGAGCTGCAACTAGCGGCGACTGGAATCTTCGATCGAGAGCAGCGAAGAGGATTTGCGACGGGAGAGAACGACGACTCGCGATTCCGAACAGGAAGCGCCGACTGGGACTTTTCAATCCTTCCAGCGATCTAGGCGATGTCAACGACAGATTCCGATCAGCGAACAGAAATCGCGAATCGGGAGACGGGAGAGCGTCGACGGGAGAGCTTTGAGCGGAAAACCTAATTTCCTATCTTGAGAATGTTGAGGCTACGCTCAAGATAGTCCACTAAGGCTCATCAAATGTGGAATGACCTTATATAGTATCTCCAGCGTAGAGCCCTCAACCCTAGTGACACGTAACCCGATGGGTCGTCCCGAGTCGGTCCTGACACGCGCGGACATATATATTAATAAAACTAACACGGACAACTTTGAATTGTAGTTGGCTTGGATTCTGGAATGAAATAACTTGAGATCGATTGAATTCCGTGTTAGAAATTTTAATGAAAACATTTAATTTTAAATGTTGTATTGGAGACATGTTGGTGTTTGATTTTTGGGCTCCTCACATTTGATGGAAAAGTTCCATAATCAAAATGGAGGTAAACCAAATTTTGGAGGAAAGCTTTCGTAATGGAAAATATGAACTCTTAGTCCCACCTTGCTTAACATCACACATGTTCGAGAGTATCTAAATGAATTCACTATTTCTTATTTGTTCAAAAGAACATAAGGAGAAATTATGAACCACACAAGCGCGTGCGCGCGCACTGCACCGGATCCAGATTGCGGATTTTGGATTTGGGAAATAATTGAATTGAATTGTATTTTTTGTACAAAAATAGTTTTGATATTTTGTAAGGCTCATAATCCCGCAAAGATTTCAGTCTGCGTCTACATGCGTCAAATTGTACTCGACGCATGCGTCGACTTCGATCCGCTATGTTTTCTCTTGCGTCGACATGCGTCGAATTGATCTCAACGCATGCGTCGCCTTCGCCGTGCTGCGTTGAATGGAACTCGAAACCTAAACTTCACATGACAATGTTTTCTCCTATATACTTTCAATTTATGTTTCTTTCACTTTGCCTTTTGTAACTTTCAGAACTTCAATTGGGAATTGTTTCTATGTCTACAAAATTTTTTGGTGCGAATATCGACTGTCAGCCTACAACCTAAGTGAAATCTCAATTAATGACTTGCTTATGGATAAATGATGTCGCCTGCTTGTCACTTGACTAAATTCACAATTCACGATTAATTATTTAAATTAAACTATTTTTCATATTTGTTTTAACATCATATGTAACCTCACAACATTAGATAGCTCAACATTAAATTTAACATTATTAATCTATATTTTATTAAATTAAGCGAACGAGCCTATGCGGTGTATTTTTTGCAGTTTTCATGATCTAAAAACAACCCACACACCACACCTCGCTCAATTTACAAAAATCCTGAATCTGCACAGAAACTTTAAGCATTGTGGTTTGTACAGTGCAGATGATTTTTACATGTTTTAATGCTCTCCCCTACCTGAAAACCTTTTGCTCATATTAACAAAGGTTTTTTGTTGGTGCGGGGCCCGGCCAACCTCCGCAAGATTTTTATCTCCAGCCGGCCGCACATCAGGGCTGCAGCCCAGCCACCCCAACCCCTCTTCATTACTGCTCTCATAATGGCTGGTTGTTGAGGTCGAGGGTCCTCGATCCCTCACCTCCTTGATAATTAGCTCTCCTAACAGCCCTCATCACCCATCTGCGCTGCAGCCCCTTGTTAAAATTCTTAGATCCGCCGCTGACTATCACCATGTATCATATGAGATCCATTGGATTTATTTTCAACTTAATAAATTATTAAATAAAAACAAATTATTTATTGAAATAATATTTTATAAAAACAACAAACTAATAATTAAATAAAAATGCAAAGATTTAAACGTGTGATTAAGCGTATTTACCAAATATCACTTACCAATTACCAAATATCGCCATCCCGAGATTCAGAGGAAGAGAGAAGTGACGATAATAAATTAATAATTGCCAAGCACGTGGGAATAAAAGAGATTGGAAATGTCTTGAAGTCTTTCGAAGACTTTTTTTTTTTTTTTTTTGGCAAAAACTTTATTTTAATCCCCAAAACTTAAGTTTTTTTAGATTTCAGTCCTTACACTTATTTTTATTAGTTTTTCCCTCTACTTCTTCAAATGCCCAATATCATTATTTTTTAATTGACTTAATTAAAGTCGATTGTTAACCGCAACTCGTATTTCGCTATTCGCATCTCAAAATTTTAAAAAACACAAATTATTTTTTTATTTAACCGCAACCCGAATCTTAAAACTCTAGCCCTCACATGTAGAATGAGATTTCTCTCCTTTTATGTAGCCGGCTATGTAGAAATCTCATTATACATATTACGTTAGCAATAAAAACTCAAATAATAATCTTTTTCTTCATATTAAAATTCGGGTTGCGGCAAGCCAAATATTGAGTTGCGGTTAAAAATTTTCAAATTTCTGAATTGCGGTTAACATTGGGGTGTCACAAGCCGAAATTGGGTTACGGTTAACAATCACCTAATTAAAATACCTAAAAAATTTCACTTTTTTTTTTTAAAATAGCCTTAATTAAAAGACCTGAAATCAGTCACACTTTAGCCGCATCTCTAAAAAATTTCGTCTCTATAAAATTTCTCTTATTAAGATTTAATCTAGGAATTACTCTTCAAAGTTTTATGCATTATAATTCACTCATGCAAATTTTGTTTTTAAATGTACGCATATAAAATTTACATCACTAGAGAACAGCTGGCATGATGCCAAAGACAGCTGAAAGAGGGCCCCTCCCTTTATTGCTTCTTGTTGGTATGTCTCTGTGTTAGCGGAATTCACTGTTGCATATGTGCTGGCTGTCAGGAAAATTAATTGCTAAATATGAGCGGGACCAACTCTATAACGTCAGCATTTATTCTTTCTTTTTTTTTAGTCCCGTGGGGGTCCCTTAACCCTTAAGGGTTCGTTTGGTCCGAATTGAGATGCAAGAATTGAAATGAGAATTGGAATTGAAGTCATTTTCACTTCTGTTGTTTGGCTGAATGCAAAAATTCTATCACAAGAATTGAAATTAGTAATTCCGATGTTCGGCTGTATCTCAGAATTCAATGGACAGAATTGAAATTTTAAATTTAAAACATTAAATTCAACCGAATTGAAATATCAGAATAAAAATATAAGTGCATATTATAAAAACATACCTCCACAGAATGAAAAATATATTGTATCCTCTGTGTGTATTGTCTGGTAGTATTGTTGATGCATTAGATATTTTAACATTGAAAAAACATTTCATAATTTATTCTTGATATGGATCCATGCTCTTATTGAGAACCGGGCTGCGGTTAGGAAGAAACCCCACTAAGAGGAGTGGAGCGAGTGGGGTAAACAGTCAAAGCCCATGATCACAATTCCGCCGCGCGTGTAGGAGCGGCACCGGGCAAAACCAAAACCGCACCCCACCACTGGGGTGTGATTAGTCCGCACCCCACTAGGTGGGGTGCGGATATCCCCCACCCCGTGGGGAGCGGCTAGCCGCACCCCACCTTGGTGAGGTGCGGCCATGGAGCACCACCCCCCCCCCCCCCACCCCCATGGGGGTATGGCCAGGCCGCACACCCCATCGGGGTCCGGCCGATCCCTCCCCAGGGATTCCGGGGGACGCAGCCGAAACTGCGTCCCCCCTGTCTGGCGCAAGCAGAGCCCGCTCTCCTCTCGGGGGGCTCCAGTCCTCGCTTCCCGAACGGACGCAGCCATCGGAAGTCGAAACTCGTCTGCATGACGATCGCATTACAGCACCGCTCACCCGTTCGCTTAGAACGCCCCCGTGCTCGTTGCGCACTCGGAGCGCCTCTGAACGCGCTCAGAACACTCCCGTTCACTTAGAACGCCACCGTGCTCGTTGCGCGCTCAGAACGCCTCAGAGCGCGCTCAGAGCGCTTCCGAGCTCGTTGCATGCTCGGAAGGCTTCTGAGCGTGCTCAGAACACTTCCACCTTTCCGACGCGCTCACTTTTTGTCTTTCTAAGTTCTCACATTTCAAGAACGGGCCGTCGCCTTTTTCACCTTCAACGAAGCTGCCCGAACTGCCCGAGGGGCGAAGTGATCATTTACGAAAAATGGTGATCCGTGTGCTCCGAACCGGTGAACGTGATTCGTCCATCCAGGTGGTTACGGTGGTTACAACGGCAAAATTACCGGGCTACCCCCGACCAAAGCTATAAAAGGAGCCACAGACCTTCATTTCAAGACATCTTGCCTTTTGGATCCGAGGGAACTCTGACGAAGATTTCGCTTGAGTTCTCCTTCGGTGCTCGAAGATCTCCTTCGAAGTCTCGAAGATCTCCTTCGGGTCTCGAAAGGCGACTCGACATTCTCACTTCTGTTCTCTCTAGCATTCTCACTTTTGTTCTCTCCATCATTCTCACTCCTGTTCTCTACAGCATTCTCACTTCTGTTCTCTACAGCATTCTCACTTCTGTTCTCTCCAGCATTCTCACTTTCGTTCTCACCACTGTCTCAGAAGGAAAAAGGACTTAGCTTTCCGAGAGGTGGCATGTCACCCTCGGAGCTCCCTCTCTCTCTCTCTCTCTCTATAATTGTAACGAGCAGCAGCCTGTCGCGCTCGAATTCTAAGAACCAGGTTGTAACCCCCGAGAAGATAGTGGAAGTTGGCCGGCACAGCTCTGGCAGCGTGGTTTTTCACTCTTTCCGGGTTTTCCACGTTAAAAAGTCTCAGTACTCAACGAATCTCACTTCTGTTCTCTCCATCATTCTCACTCCTGTTCTCTACAGCATTCTCACTCCTGTTCTCTACAGCATTCTCACTTCTGTTCTCTCCAGCATTCTCACTTCTGTTCTCTCCAGCATTCTCACTTTCGTTCTCACTACTGTCACCATGTATCATATGAGATCTTAAAAAAATAGTAATTATTTCTCTAGAAGTATCTTCTTTATAAACTAAGCCATTGGATTTATTTTCAACTTAATAAATTGTTAAATAAAAACAAATTATTTAAGGAAATAATATTTTATAAAAACACAAACTAATAATTAAATAAAAATGCTTACCAATTATACTAAATAACTTCTATATAAACGTGTGATGGTGCGCATGATGTATGTATTGTAGTGTTAGTTGTATACTTTAATACTTGTATTATCGCCTTCTCATGTTGTCTACAAGTGATGAGCATACTGTTGCAATTGCACAAGAGTCTCTTGTGCACAGTCACTCATTTAAAAAAAAAAATATATATATATATATATATATATATATCTCGTAAGATTCTCTCGTTTCATATTTTTCTTTTTAAAATCTCTTTTAAAATTCATAGTGATTGTTAGGTGTCTTTAAAATAACTCAGATCTGACTTGGAGGCGTTCAGTGACTCTTTTCGCATTCCAGTTGGGACCGCTTGTTCTCTATTGAAGAGGAGGGATTTAGGTTTCGTTTGGCGGAGCGTTTGGAGTGCTCCGTTTGGGGCAAACGCCGCCGCACGGCGGGTAACCAAATGGCCGGCGGCGGCGTTTGCTCCGTTTGCAACCTCTGAGCCATGGGAAATGGAGGAAAACGGAGCTACTCCAACCGCAGCCTCTCCCCTCCGGTTCCAACAGCCGGCTTCTCCTCCCGCCGCCTGAGCAAAACGCCGAACCAAATAAAGCCTTAGTGAGCTTTTGCAGCAACATCCCAGTACAACCGAGAATAGGCGTTTCCTGTTGAAAACCCGTGATGAAATAGATGGCGGGTCCTGCGGTGGAGATGAAGGCATCGTTGACACTACCTGTGGAGCTAAACTTCGCACAGCTGCGAGCATTGGAGCTCTTCCATGCCAGATTTGTACTCGTTGAGCTCTTCCTCAGCTGTCCGAAGAGATGGAGAGGATTTTTACAAATTTTTTTGGATTGCGAATAGAATGAGGCTATCCTATGATCGTAATTTTTTTTGTGCGCTCGACACAGATCTATGTGCACATAAGAAATCAGTGCCGCTTCTCATGTGTTATCTTTTTTCTTTGTATAAATTTTAGGTACGTTGAGCATACCAAAAGATTGTACGCTCAACGGGATTTTTAGGCAAGAATTTTTTTTTATATACAAAATAAGTTCAAGAATACAGTTCAATTATGATCGTAATTGCAGCTATGACCCTGTATACGCCAAGCATACCTAACATTATCTCTTATATAAGCACTCCTGCGCAATACACATCACACAATCTGAAAGTGACTTGTACACGCCATCAGTTTTACATCACACTAAAATAACTGCACTTAAACAATTTTTAAACATTAAAAACACAATTAAATAAAAGCAGCAGTTCAACTTGTTTTTTCGCAAGCTTCGATTACGTCTCCAAGAATATTTGTATCATAAATGAAAGGTTTTTTAGTGTAACGAAAATATCCTTCTCCACCAAATTCGTAGGCAATTACTCGCGGAATGTTTTGAATGACATCCCAATGAGAACCTCCTTTCAAGCATGCACGAAGAATTTTCTCGGAGCACCGCAAGTCAAGCACGAAGTCATAAAAGGTCTGATTTTGCAGAAAATTCAACAGCCATTCAGGAAGGCTCTGAGTTACAATGTCAAAGAACTTCAACACCTGCAAAACGTCGAGGCGTTCAACGCTTGACAATGCTTCGCAGATATTGATATCGAGTATCCTTAACGCGGGGAGATGACAAATCTTCAACAATTTTTTGTTGTTGAACAAGTAAAGTTTCTCGGTTAGGGAGGGGAGATTGCCCAATTCTCTCAGGCTATGAGCTCCGTGTATTCCCAGTGATTTCATAGCAGTGTACTTCAGGCCTTGTGGGAGTTGCTTTAACAATGGGGTATCTATGATGATTAGTTCTTGTAAGCATGTCATCAACTTGAACCTGGTCGCTCCATTCTGCTCCAGTCGTTCACCAAAGCACCACTCTTCCAATTCAGGCATGCTAAGGATTCGAAGGATCTCAAGCTTGGGGAAAGCAATCAATGTCGCTGCATTTTCACCACCACCGAGAAATTCTTCCCCAATTTTGTTGACTGCGGATGCATTATTAATGGTAAGCTGTTTCAATTCAGGTAACTGGCCCAATGGAGGGAGTTGGGTGCATGATGTTATATTTATTAAGTAAAGTTTTGTCAAAAATGGAGCGCATGCTTCAAAAGTTGACAATGTCATCCAGGTTGGGAAACGACGGCCGAAGAAGCCGTCGATCCAGAGTTCATCTAGGCTTTGCGGCGGTATTAGCTCGTCGAAAAGCTTCTCCACCGCGTTCTGCTCTTCCATTCGAGGCTCGGATTCATAATAATTTTTGGTGAAAAATAACTCCAAGCCAGAAAGTTGAGGTAGTTCTCTAAGATTCATTGCTCCACTCTCAGCTCTCTCCAATCCACGGATGCTCAACATTCGAATTTGCTTTAGAGAATTCAACTCTTCCAACGTGCTGCACAAGTTATCATTCGAGACCACAAAACCGCTCAAATCATTAAGTTGTTGCAGCTTTCCTATTCCTTTTGGTATGAAGATGAGCGGTGTATTAGAGAGACCAAGGTGCCTCAGATTATGTAACCGAGTGATTCCATTAGGAAGCTTCGTCAAATTTTTGCATGCGCTAATGTTTAAGAACTGTAGGTTTCCTAAGCGCCCGATCGACTCTGGTATGGCAGTTATGTCGGTGTCATCCAGATCAAGATATCTCAAATGCACCAGATTTCCTATAGAATCGGGGAGTATTTTAATATGCGTGTTTTTCATATGCAGTACGCGGAGATGTGAAAGCCGCCTCAATCTTTCTTCATTCAACATTAGATTTGCACCATAAGCGAGCAATGTTCTTAGGGCTCCTTGCTCTGCAACTGAATCAAGGATTTCTGCAGCCGCTTCATTATCTTCAACCGATAGACGACGAAGCTTTGTGAGTGTTGTGCTGGAGTTCTTCACACTCGCTTCTCCGCAAAAGGATTCATCCTTTGACAAAAAAAGAGCAAGTGACCTGAAAAGATCATGCATTTTGCATGTACCACCGTGAGAGTAAAAAGGGTCCGGAATCAATAGGTTCCTCCTCACTAACTTGTTGACGTAATCCTCTGCTAAATCTTCCATTAACAAATCGTTTTGCTCAGCTACGAATCCCTCAGCTATCCAAAGTCTAGATAAATCATGGCGATGTAACTGTGCATCTTCGGGGTACAGAGAGCAGTACAGGAAACACTGCTTGAGATGTGAAGGTAGATCGGTAAAACTAAGGTACAGAGCACCTCTAAGTTCCTCTGGAAGCTTGGTAGTGGACCAGGCGTCATCTCTAAGAACTTTCTCCCACTCTTTCCTGGTAGGATCTTTTGTGGCAAGAACACCGGCAATGGCTTTGATTGCAAGAGGGAGCCCTCCACATCTTTCCACTATCTGTAATCCAATCTGCTTCAAGCCATTCACAAGCTCCTCTTGTCCATCTTGGAAAAGCCTCATTCGAAGCATATCCCAGCTGCTCTCTTCAGAAAGTTGCGACACATGATGAATTCGTGCTGCCTTCATTTCCTTTGCAACATCTACGTTTCTTGTTGTGACTAGTATTCTAACGTTTGTCTTTGTGCTCTGCACCGGAACTCGGAGCAAATCGACCCACACATCCGCCCTCCACGCATCGTCTAAAACTAGAAAAAGGCTCTTCCCTGAAACAATAGAGTCTCTGAGTATGGTTTGAAGCTCTGATTTAGTTTTAGCATTCCCATAGCTCCCTTCAGCACCTCTTATGACTTGCTGCAACAACTCAATTTCTGAGTAAGTCTGAGAGATGCAAACCCAGATCTTTAATTGGAATTCGGCTTGTATTTTCCAGTGGTTATAAATTTTTGCAGCCAGAGTTGTCTTCCCAATTCCTCCCATGCCGGTAACGGCAAAAATGCGGCATTTTTCTTGAACTTTTTCGGTGAGAAGAAGCTCAGCAAGCTCATTTGCAGCAACCTCAACCTCGCTTCCCACGACAGATTCATCAACCAAGTGAGAAGTTTGGCGGGTATTGACTAGAGTGATTTGGGTCTCCTGCTTGGTGAAGGTTCGCTCAAATTTAAACATTGTTCTATTTTCATAAATCTGCCTGAGTCTATCGTTAAGCTCTTTTACTCTGTTTCCAATCTCATGACGCAGCGGAATGCTTCGGAAGCAGGGGAAGAGAGACGACATACCACAACATACCGGAGAGGGTTTAGATGCGTGATTTTGATGGGCGCCCTCGATCCTGCAGAGGTCGATGATGTCGTCGGCGTCGTACATGACATCTTTTAGCTGCGCAAGCCAATTCTCGACTGACGAGTCGTCCAACTTCCTCTTTTCCGCATCCTTCAACAGGCTTTGGATACTCACCATCCGTTGCAGCAGTTTCTGAAGCTCGCCCTTCACGCCGAGGATCAAGATCACCTCCTCCTTCACATAACTGGAGAGTTCATCTATGTATTTACCCACAAAGGCATCCAAGATCATCGCCATTCCAAGATAAAGAGGAAGAGAAGTGCTCGTAGTCGCAGAGAGATGGGGCGTCAATCACAGGAAATGGGAGGACGATAATAATTGCCAAGCACGTGGGAATAAAAGAGATTGGAAAAGACTTAGAAGTCTTTCCAAGATTTTTCATTTTTTTCTCTTTTTTCACAGCCACTCATCCAACGATCATTGGGTCAAATTCATATCTATATATAAATATATTTCTTTACTCAGCCATAGGAGGTTCAGTCTCTCTCTCTCTCCAGAAACCCAAACTTCTCCCTTCAAAGTGTCGTGCTTTTTCTCGCCGGTTCTCTCTATTGTTGCTTCCACATTGTAGTGGCGGTCATGAACATGAGGGTTAAATTGTCATGGTGGTGGCGGTCATGAACATGAGGGTTAAATTGTCATTCGTTAATGCCCACCCAAAAAACTTCATTCACGTTTATGTTCAAACAGATGATGTTTGGTAGGTTATCCTTAACGAATGATGGTTTAACTCATGCGTTTACGACCGCCACAACCGTGCCAAATGGAGCCTAATACACCTATGTATGCATGTCCTTATGTGTATAGCTGACTCTTATTCTCGGGTTCAAAGCATATCCTGCATTTTATTTCAACGTTTTTCTTTTCGGGTTGGCTTGAGCATCCTCTGGTGTAGATTTTTTTTTGACATCGCGCAAGAATGGCCTAAGGCGGATAGGAGAGACAAAATTACACTGAAGGGGAGAAATAAATCTAAAATATTAATATTCATGCTTAAAAACATAAGGTAGAGTGGCTTGACACAACCAGCCAGCTCAAGTGTCATGTGGCCCGATGTGTTGCATTAAAAAGGCTATATAGAACGCTATATAAAACAACATTATTATAAAACTTTGAGAAGGCTGTAATATGGGTATCAATCAAATATTTGTATTATAAATGGGAGAATTCTTAATGTAATGAAGATATCCTCTATTACCAGTGGTTCCGTAGGCAATTACTTGCGGAATATTTTGAATGACATCCCAATGAGAACCCTCTTTCAACATGTACGGAGAACCTTCTCAGAGCACAAAAATTGCAGTAGGAAGTCGTAAAATATAATATTTTGGAGAAGATTCAACAGCCATTCAGGAAGACTCTCCTTATGAATTTGATTGTCAAAAAACTTCAACTCCTGCAAGGCACCGAGGCGCTCAACGCTTGACAACTCGTTGCGGCATTCAACGTTGTGTCTCCTTAACGCGGGGAGATGAGAGACTTTCAACAAATTTCGATTGTCGATTAGTTGAAGTTCCTCCGCTATTTGAGAGGGGAGATCAACCATTTTGGAAGGCCGGTTGCTCAATGGCCACTGATGGCAGTGGAACCCAAATTCTATGTATAATCAATCAATGACTCATTAATTATTGTTTTTTTTTTTAATCTTGAAGTTCTTTTCTCCCCCAAAAGGAGAAGATTTGTTGAATTATATGCATAAAAGAAGCTGAAATAAAGCAATAAGTAATAAGTAATAAACCAAGCAAGTACGCACACGCATGCAATATATATACATAAAAGAAGCTGAAATAAAGCAATAAGTAATAGACCTACCACACAAGGGTCTATGTTGTGCATCTAAAATAAAAAGGGGAATTCTACAAATGCGTGATGGTTGGGTTCGCCCTCAGACTCACCGCAACCCACTAATACACAACATATCAGTCTAGCATAGCATCAAGCAAGCATGAGTACTCACAATTTATATATCTATTATCGCCCACATCTGCTCGGTTTGCTGGAGGTGTGGGAGGACAAAAAGCGGAATGCGAATTTTTTGAAAAGGTGGACTGAAGCCCTCCTTCAACTTTTTGAAAAGGACCTCGTTTTGAGGCGAATGTGGTAGCCACTGGAAGCCCTCTCAAATAGATCTATAAGAACAGTGGCGTTTTTCAGCGACCGCTCCGGAGCTAAAAAGCCCTGCCAAATGGGCCCTTAGTTGTTTGTAATTGTTACAGGCGGCCAAATTGTTTTATAATTTCTAGCAACACAATTGCTAGCAGCATGCATGACAGCAGGACCAATGAAGAAGTATAAAGTATGGCAGCAGGACTCTCAGCAAAACCCCAAAAAAATTCTCCTGGATTAAAAATTGTGTTTTTATTTATATTTGCATATTACAAAGTTGCATAAAAGGATGAACAACACCTTTGACATAAACACTACAAAATTGCAGTCTTGAACTTTAAGTTGGGATGAAAGTAACTGAATTATGAGGACTCTAAATTGAAGACCATGAGTGTAATAATAACATTTATGGAGTAAATTAATATCATAAAATTTTGTTAATTTTGACAGCACAACATCACATACAAATGTATAACATTACATTTAACAAAGTATAAATGAAAGGACAACATTGAATTGTAGTTGGTCTGGATTCTGGAGTGAAATAACTTTAGATTGATTGAATTCTCTGTTAGAAATTTTAATGAAAACCTTTAATTTTAATGTAAACATTTAATTTTGAATGTTGTATTGGAGACATGTTGGTGTTTGGTATTTGAGCTCCTCACATTTGAAGGAAAAAGCTCCAAAATCAAAATGGAGGTAAAGCAAATTTCGGAGGAAAACTTTCATAATGAACAGGATGAATTCTTAGTCCCACCTTGCTTAACACCACACATGTTGGAAATTATACAAATGAATTCACTATTTCTTATTTGTTCAAAAGAATATAAGGAGAAACTATGAATCACACATCGTGTGCGCGCACATGCACCGCACTAGACTAGACCTAGATTGTGGATTTCGGATTTGGGGAATAATTGAATTGTATTTTTTGTACAAAATAGTTTTGATATTTTGTAAGACTCATAATCCCGCAAAGATTTCAGTCGACGCTCGGAAAGAAAAGTCCAACCCATAGTATTCAGTGAGTGCGTGCCGACCTGGAGGGAATCTGTTGGCGGGCCCCTCCACTGCACTATATATATTTGGCCACAACGTCTGGAATGTCCCATTTTTCCTTTACCGTTTCCCTCTCCTCCTTTCGAGCTTTCGCCAAATCAATGGTGTTCATGGGGCCGTCCCCGAAACCGCTCTCGTAAGGACTGCTGGATCGCCTTGCTGCGGCGCAAGGAAAAACTACTTCTAAAACCTCCAAGTACGCCCCCTGGCTTACGTCCAAGAGGGACCATAACTTGCCTTACCGACCGAAGAAAGCCAGGACGGTTCGGCGGAACCTAACGGCGACTGAATCCACATCGAAGACTCTGTCCCCTTCTCGTGATTCCCCCGCTGCCCTGACCAAGGTAATCTGATCCTTCTCGCCTTGTTGATACTTATGGCGACATAGTACCCTGATGATTCTGACCACTAGCAGAAGGCGCTGATAGCGGGAGATGGCCTCGAGACCAACCTGGCGGCTATCAACACCCTCCCGCCTGCCACTGAAGATATACAGCCGGCTCAGGAGTCCGGCCTTCCGGCAACCCCTGGCGGAACCTTACTCCCGCCTGGTGAGTTGTCTAATACCTTCTCGCATACCTCTCTACCCTGCGCCGTTTCTTTCTTACACTGTCTCTCGCAGCCCCCCTTTTGGAACCACGGGGTTGTCCTCCATACAACGAATCTCTCCAGCTCGCGAGACCACAACTCTCCACGTGCCTACGCCGGAGCATTCGACCGGAAGAGGCCTTGACCACACTTCTCTTGCCGCCGATCTAGCCGCTACCTCTGCTGTCGACCAGATTCCTTCTCGCCCAGGAAAGGGGAAATCGCTTCACCCCTCCGACAGGCCATCCGAAGGGCAACCTAGCCTATTTCGTCGGCGCGAAGGCAAAGAGCATGTACCGGGTTAGTCGCTACATTTACTTTGACCCTATCGCTTGAGATGTTAAACGAGGCCTTCTTCTTCCGCAGACTACCGAGTGGCCTCGCCGATGGAACCTCATTTTGAGGAGGAGGAGATGATCTCGCCGCCCCCTCTCCCAGCAACCTCTCAGAATTCCTTGGCGATCCTAGAGACGCTAAGATGATGAAAGAACGGGTGATGGAGGTTCTCGACAAGCTTATTTGGATGCAGCGAGACATCTCCAGTCAGTCGGAAGGACATCGGGCAGCTACTGAGCGCAGGATGGACGTCCTCGAAAGGGACTACCCGCACCTTGTCGGGGAGATGGAGCGGCAGGGAGTCGGGTGTGAGGAGACTTCTCCCGGGAGGCATATCGCGCGGGCAAGAGACAAAGTGTGCCTGGTCAATCAAGAGCTCACCGCCGTTAGCGCATATCACTACCCGCGAGTGCCTCCTAGGACGGGAAGGCGAGGTCGGGGTCGGTGGCAATGGATCCAATACTGATCCTTTCGGCACTCCCTCCCCCCCCCCCCCCCCCCCCCCCGTACCTTTCTTATCGTTGCTTCGATCGCTATTTTTTAATTAATTTTGTTGTGTAATGAATGTCGAACTCAGCCTCGTTCTGCGAATGGCTTATTTATCTTAGACGTTATAACCATATTCCTGTTTCGCATAATTTCTTTTACTTTTTGCCGAATGTTGACGTCTCGCAAATGCTCTAATTTCGCTGTGTTTTGTCGTGCTCTTCTCGCCTCCCTTCGGAGGACTTTGTGTGAGGCACTCGCTACCTACTTGCGAGTTGGGCAAGGTGGGGCTGGCTCGAGTTCCGAGGCGTCAGGGCAGCACGGTTATCGCCCGAACTTCCCGCGCTTAGGAAATTTTGCGATTTTCTCACTTTTCAATAAATAGCCAGACACACCTACCGCATTTAATATTGTTTCATTGCTGCTCTCCTTCTCTCTTTCCCGCACTCGCGCCTTTCTCCACTCTTTCCGCGTGACTCAACTGCCCTTACGTGATGGTGACCGAGGCGGATGGTAGGACTAAGCTGTCTCAGACATTCGCCACTCATCACTTAGCTTCCTGCAACCTGGCGGAGGATGAGTTCATATTGGTGACCGCGGACTATATCCCCCTGGGTTCGTCGCGCGTCGCCCTGGAAATCGCGAGTGCATTAACCAATTCTCACCCGACTCGCTCGTCACCCCCTGGAACATGTTGAAGTAGGACTTCGCCTCCCCCTCTGGTCGGAGTTGCGCCAGACCTTCCGCTATTTTGGGATTGTTCTCGCGCAGCTCAATCCCAACTCCATTGCCATGTTGGTAGCATTCAGCTGCTACCTGCGCGAGGAGAGGATCGAGTTGTCTCCCGGTCTTCCGCAAGCTATTTAATTTCAAGGCGAAGAGCGGGGTCGCCTTCTTCTCCGGCCAGCACCCGCTTAAATTTTCCGGTCTCGCCAACAAAAACCATGACTGGGTTCGGCGATTCGTCTACGTATCCGGCAACTTCGGCAACACCCCTCTCGCGCCTATGCAAGAGGATGAAGCTACCTACAGGCCTCCGTCCCTGGGAGATCATGAGGCCAAGCTCCACCAATATATCCTGGAGCATGGCATGGACGTTGTCCATCTGTGGAAGAACGTCGACTCGCTCCTCCCCGTCCTCCCGGGAGATGGCAAGGAAAACCTCTTCTGCGCGCCCCGTCTCGCTTATTTTCCTATATGCATTTTCTTAGTCAAATTGATGCAGGAGCGCGAGCGAGATCTTCCTCTGCACCTGCCGCGGGCGAATGAGGAGGCTCACGGCACCTCCCTGTCTTTCGCGAAAGCTGCTGCGGAAGCCTGCCGCCAGGATCCCGACCCCTCCATGTCCAGCGGCAAGAAGCGGAAGCCTGAAACGGCTCCCGCCTCTTCCCCCTCCAAGAAGTCCAAATCCTCAGCACTTGCCAAGGGTAAGACGGTTATCGTCGAGACCCCTCCGGCGAGTACTCCGGCCGTTGGGACCTCAGTCGCGGCAGCGGCGGCGGAAGTCTCCGAAAAACCGGTGCCGAGAGGATACCGGAACTACGGACTGGGTGAGAAGTACAGCGACGAAGCTGACGAGTAGTTTGATTGGGGTACAATGTGAGGCTTGGGATGTGAGTAGTTTGATTGGGGCTGTGACGACTGATCTTGAGAAGGCGGTGGTTTGATTTATCGTACTCGGCGAAAATAACCCAACCATCGAGAAACTGCGACAAGAACGAATCAACATTAGATAGAAATTTTAGGGTCTTCTTAGTAATGAATAGTTGCAAACTAAAGAAGGAACCTTTCCATCCATGCCCTTTTATGCCTTCATTGGGCATCTTCAATAGAAGCATATCTCACAAAACCAAAACCCTTCGAATATCCCGAGACCCGATCAGTAACAACTTAGGCTTCATTTGGCGCGGCGTTTTCGCCTGCCGTTTGGAGCAAACGCCGTCAGACACCGGGAAAGCAAACTGCCTCTGGCGACGTTTGCTCCGTCTGCCCCCGCCGTGCCCTGAGATCGGAGCAAAAAGCTCCGTCTGGAACCCCTCCCCACCTCCGGTTCAAATGGCAAGGCTCCACCCGCCGCTTGCTCCCCTCCCGCCACCGCCAAATCAAAGGAAGCCTTGAGATGGTAAAAGGTTAGGAAAAGTAGAACATCAGAGTGGCGTCAGCATTTATTCTTTCTTTTTATTAGTCTTGAGGGGGTTCCTCTTAATTTTCCTATTCGAACCGGGAAGGTTTCCACCAAAGACACAAAAGGAAGTCGACCCATCCGAGCGAGTTGCGCACACGAAGCCGCACTCACCCAGAGGCCAGAAATCACCCTGAAAGGAGAGCCAAGCCAAGCGCGACGTGAGTGTAGCGCCCAGACGGGGGAGAAATTTTATAAGAGCATTAATTGCACATAGATGAACAAACTACAATCATGAGAAGGAAGAACACTGAGAATTGATTACAGGTAAAAAATGGGGGAGAAATTTGGTAGTAAAATCACACTATTATAAAACCTTTGAGAATGATGTAATTTCAAAATCAATCAAATATTTGTTGGAAATCAGGTTTTACAGGCGATAGAGCAGGAAGAGGATGAAGAAAAAGTCAAACGACGGTTTCTTCATTCATTGTAGCCACCATTTACATTACACAATATTATAGAACAAAAAATTTTTGGTACACCCAGCCAATGGCGGATTCAGAAAATTGATAATGGGGGTGCACAAATTGATAATGGGAGTGCAAAATTTTTTTTTTGAATGCGTCACTGGTTCTAGAAATTTTAACATGGGGTCCAGGTATCAACTTTCTTCAAAAAAAAATTTGAACGCTTTCATCTTATCATAGTTATTTCTCTCATGATCTGACCAATGTTTTTGACATATAAGTAGTCAAAATTTATTGCCTCAACGAGAGGAATCCAAATCCACTGACCATTTTGAAAAATATGGGGGGGGGGGGTGGTCAGTGTCCCTCGGGCCCCCCTCTGAATCCACCCCTGTGCCCAGCGTATTAAGCCTGTGTGCGGGACTTTATTTTGGTTATCAAATTACGACTGTTCGTAATTATAGTCATATTTTAGACCTATTTTGCGCAAAAATACAGTTGTAAATTAGCTAAAGAATACACACCTTCATTACGATTGTATTTTGTGACTTTTTTTTATCACTGTTGCGGCCAACTCAACGCTCTTGGTAGACCGGGCTAAACTAGGCCGCCTTAGCCCGTGGAGCGGTCAAGCGAGCACACAGTCACAGAGTAAATAGAAGTACGCGGGAGATTTTAACGTGGAAAAACCCCTCAAATGGGTAAAAAACCACGTGACCGGGACGGTGCCCGTCAAATTCCACTATTGTTGCAGATTACAGATTGCCTGGGGAAGCGAGGGCGACAGGACGCTCCTCGTTACAGCTTGAGGGTGAGAGATGGAAGTGCGATCGGTGGGCGACAGGCCGCCACACGCGAAGCTTGCTTTTTCTATCTTCTGACGGAGACGAGCACTCCCGGAGGTTGCTTGAGCGGATGACTTCGCGACAGAGTGCACGGAGACGTGCTGACGGTGGTTGGGAGTGCGGTGCGCACGTAGGTGGCCTTGACGACTGGTGGGCGGAAGGCCTTCTTCTTTGGAGCTTCGTGGACTTAGCCAAATTTCTCCCTTGGAGGTGGTGGCTCGTAGGAGGATTTTTGCAGAGCTCCGCCCGATGAAGAAGAAAGTCGGGGAGAAAAATATGAGAAATGAGGACGCCTGGGGCTCCTTTTATAGCCTACAAGAGGTGGTTAAGGTGGTTATGCGGCTATCCGCACACCGTAACCACTAATATTAATATTTTAGGATCGTATTTAGCATAGTTTTAGGCATATATTCTCATACGAAATTCGCTAATGGTAGGTCAATTATTTAATTAATAATATTCCCCCACTAACCATGGTGGTTAGTGGGTGGTTACTCACGAAATGAACGGCGACCATCGTGCAAGAAGGATCGGGGGGGGGGCTGCCATGGATGGGCGGCCAACTTGGCGGCGAACGGCCGCCGACGAAGGAGGAGGAAGGACCTTGGCCGGCGAAAAGTCCGGCCGCGGTGGGAGAGAATACGGTCGCGGAAAGGCGCAGCCGCCCTCGCGGGCAACAACTGCGGGAAGGGGCAGCCGCCCTTGCGGGTGGCGACCGCGGGGAGGGCCGACCGTGGCGCTACGCCCTTGCGGGCGACGCCCCGCTGCCGCGGGCGGCGGCTACGCAATGGGGCGACCGAGGCGTGACCGCCCTTGTGGGCGGCGGTCGTGGGAAGGGTCGGCCGAGTCGCGGCCGCCCTTGCGGGCGGAGGTCGTGGGGAGGGGCAACCATGGCGCGCCGCCCTTGCGGGCGACGACCGAGGGAAGGGGCGGCCGCCCTTGCGGGCGACGGCCACGGGAAGGGGTGGCCGCCCTTGCGGGCGACGCCCCGCGGCCGCGAGCGGCGGCCGCGGGATGGGGCGGCCAAGGCGCGGCCACCCTTGCGGGCGGCGGCTGCGGGAAGGGGTGGACGGCTAGGCGCGAACCGCTTGGCGCCGACGATGGCGGTACCGGTGGTGCTTGCTTAAAGGATGTGCGGAGTGGGATCGGAGCGCGGGAGATCGTGTGTGGCGATCGCATGTACGGTGGTCAAACACATGATCCCACCAAGATGATGGTGATCATGGGGAGTGGGCTTAGTGCTCATAATTCCCATTATCAATAATTTTATGAGGGCCTCATCAATCCTAAAACATATATATGGGCGAGCTTGGGCGAGCATGAGTGAGTAACTCGTGAGTATGGGCGAGCAACCCTCGTAACTCGCCAACATGGGCGAGTATCCAAAGCCCTCAGAGGTATTCTCGCATCCCCCTCTCTTGGGATTCGTCTATAAATAGACCTTCAGTGGTACCAAGAATGACACGTTGGAAGAGGCTGAGACTCCCCAAGTTTGATACTCGTTAAGTTCGTGTCTTTCTCGTACCTAGCCCAGCCTTTTGGTTGAAGAGGGGAAGTTTCTTCCAAACTTCCGGGTACGTGGTGGGACCTCCTTGCTGAGGCACCTAGGGTGTGCTTGTAGACTTTTCTCTCTCCTGCTCTAACCATCCGGATTGTGGCGTTCGACCGCAGAATTAGTAACCTTAGGCTACACTTAGGTCCGAGTATTTAGAGTACTTAAAATAACCATTAAAATGCATAGATGAGTATTACGCTAATTATTTCTTTGGAAAATAAGAATATAGCAAATAAAATCATTTTTCCCAAAATATTTACGAAATCTCGCATGTTGTACCAAATATGCTGGGCGTACCCAAAATTCTCACACACACACACATCCAAAATACACACACGCACACACACACATCCAACCATACACACACACACACACCATACACTCATCCAACCATACACATACACACTCACACACACATCCAAAATACACACACACACATCCAACCATACACTCATCCAACCATACACATACACACTCATAAAAAAAACATCCACCACATACACACTCATCCATACACATACAAAAAAATACATCAACACACACCACTACAACATTTTTGGGTTTTAGCAACACTTTAGTTGGCAACATTTATAAAATGTTGTCTAAACATAGAATAGAGAACAGTTTGTAAACGTTGCCTTTTACGGCTCTTATTCCGGGTTGGGTTCATCTCTGTAATTTGCTCACTCTCTTTAGATTTTGCCCAGGAAACAGTTACAGGATAATGAATCAGACTAGAATCTGATTTCAATTAGGAAATTCTCGTTTAATTCCGGAAAGAGACCTCTAATTACTTAATTTGTTATTGTCATTAAAGAATTACTTAATTAGGATTTGTTTGGCACGGTGGCGGCAGTTATGAACGCGTTGGTTATGAACCATCCTACGTGAACGCCCGACCTCACCTAAGGAACTTCATCCATTTTATGTTTAAAACTAGTTTTCTTTCCCTGGTGGCGGTCATAACCATTGTCATGCAAAACATACATTGCCAAACATACATTCTATGACGGTGGCGTTTTTGGCCAAACTCACCTGAGCTAAAACGCCACACCAAACGGAGCCCAAGCTAGCCTTTTCTATTTTAAACACGGTCGAAAAAAACTATATGAATGATTTGATGTCGCCATGCACCCTTTTTATGTTTTGTTGGTTTTTTCCTTGAACTTAGAGAATTTTTTGACAATATTTGCATATCCTTCGGCTTAAGTTTACTTATTAAATGTTGTGATTTTGTGCAGAAAGCTAGCAAACAAACTCACTCGTCTTTCGACATTCACTTTCAAAGCAGCAAAAAAAAAACAAAAGTTCTCAGATTCTGAGAAGTTCCTTGACGACCATGGACCATGAAGATCATTTGATGTTTAAGTTAATTAATTTAGATGTCTAGTTATTTTTATGTAATTTGATAGACTATAATTAAAAAATGCAAAACATTGTATAATTGATCATGATTAATATATATTCAAATTTTGTTTAAATTCTACATATTAATTGTTGATTAATTTTGTATTTCGTGTACTTTTTAGATGTGCGATTTGTATTTCATGTTTTTCATTTTACCAGGAACTACGGATTACTTTTTGGGTATGTTTTTGTTAAATTTTAATTTTTTTTATTTATTAGATACTTTTAGCAACATTTATTAAATGTAACTCATAAAGACGACATTTCAAAAATGTTGCAATAGGTTTACCTAAAAACTGTTGCCTTTATTAAGGGTATAGGCAACATTTTTTTATAGTGTTGCCTAAAAGTATGAAAAACTGTTGCCTTTGAGAATAGGTAACGCGGGCATAGGCACTACCCTATGACAACAGTTATTTATGTTTAGACAACAGTTTGCAGTTTTAGGCAACATTTCTGAAGTGTTGTTAAAGACCAAAAATGTTGTAGTGCACACACACACACACATACACCATACACTCATCAAACACACAGACACACACACACACACACATCCAACCATACACATATACACACTCATAAGAAACCCATCCACCACATACACACTCATTCATACACACAAACACACATCAACAAACAAAAAAAATACATCAACACACACACTTATTCCAAAAAAATACATCAACGCACACACTTATTCCAAAAAAACACACACACTCATCCACACATACACCATACACTCATCCAACACACGCACACGCACATCCAACCATACACATTTACACACTCATAAAAAAACATCCACCACATACACACTCATCCATACACATACAAACACACATCAACACATACACACACTCATCCAAACACACACACACATTCAACTAACACTCTCACACATACACATCCACACACACACACACACACACACATACACACATACACATCCAAAAAAACACTCTCACACACATGCACATCTACACAACAATCAAGTTCAGAAAAAAAATCATTTTCAAGTTCAAGTTCAGAAAAAAATCATTTTCAAGTTCAAGTTCAGAAAAATTCAAGTTCAGAAAAAATGTCCAAGTTCAGAAAAAATGTTAAGATCTGAAATCAAGTTCAGAAAATACTGTTATATACCTTAAATCAAGGAGAATGAGTAATCGCTGGAAGTGAAGATCTGAAATCAAGGAAATAGGGCGAATCTGAAAGCAGATCTGACCATGGAAGAGGAGAAGCTGTCTCTGAATCGCCGGAGGTGCAGAGCTGGCCTCCGAATCGCTGGAGAAAGAGTTGAAAATGGAGAAATCAGGGGGGCTCCAAATCTGATCAGAATCACAGGAGGAAGCAGGGGTTGCGCAGTCGAACAAAATCGCCGGAGGAAGCAGAGGGTTGGCCGTCGATGAGCTCGAAGAGGGCCGCGCGGTGGTCTGTAACATCCACCAAACAACTAGACCCCCTAGAGTGGTTTTATCATGACTAGTTCATGACAAAACCCTAGGAAGCTTGAAGAGACCACTTGGCCTTAGCCAGGAAGAAGGAAACCACAATGGTCTGCAAATAGCAATTTCCAATTAACAAGCATAGGGTTGGACTTAAGGGCCTCACCATGACCCTTTGACACCACCATAGCATACCTAATCATTTAGGGGTCCCCTTAGAGCACCAAAGACCCATTGGGGTCAACCAAAGAGGCCAAATTGACCAAAGTCAACCCTAACCCCAAATTGGTCAAAGTAGCCTCATTAGGGTCAATTGACCTCCACCATGCCCAATTGACCTTTCCCCTACCCTTATAAGGTTATTAGGGACCCAATGGACCAAAAAGCCCCATCATGTGGCCACCAATTTGACTAATTTGACCCAAGTCAACTCTAGCTCTGTTTTGGTCAAACCAACACCTTTTGGATAAATTGGCCCAATTGGGGCACCACGATGACTCGACCAACTTTGGGTGATGTCAAGGGACTCAAGACACACCACTTGGACCAGTCAACCCATCAGTTGACCAAGTCAACACCTAAAATCAACACTTGGTCAACCTTGCCCAAAAGAGGGGAAAAGGCTAACTCAAGCTCCCAATTGAAGTGACACTCTAGTCTCATGAGGCTGAAATTACATGGAATGACATCCAATTTTTGGAGGGGGTGACTAGGAGATAGAAATTGGGAGTTTCCCCCAATTTGAAGAGAGAGAAAAGGAGGATTAATGGCATTCATGGCCAATGGAGGCCAATTGATCTCCCAATTGATGGGGATACATCTCCTCTGGTTGTTACAAGAAGTTTGGGGGTTTTTCGTGCTCACATGGGGGCTGAATCAAGAGGAATTTAGTTGGCCTAAATTCACCATTAATGGTGATAATGGTGATTGATGGTTTGGCTCTTCCCTTCCCCCAATTGGACCCTATAACACCTTCAGTGGATGAAGAGGAGGAGTTTCCCCACCTTCCCCAAAGAAATCTAGCACCAGAAGCTAGGATTAACATGGCGCCGAAAGCTCCACCTCCGGCCATGGTGACTCCCCGAAATTCGCGCCACCAAACACCCACACAGGTTCGATCCGCCTCCTCTCCCTTAGTGCTAGATCTTATGATAATTTGGGGCTTGATCCGAGCTCAATTGGGCTCGGATCATGCTTCCGAAAGGGCTCGATTCGAGCTCTCTTTCCCTTCCTCTAAACCCCGATTCTGACCACCTCCGGCCGGCCAACCACCCCCTATCGTCGTCCACCACCTCAACGTAGGTGGTGGTGGCATTGGCTGGCCGGGAAGACGCATAGGTGGCCGGGAAATCGTCCTGCAAAGAAGCCCAGGATGGGCTGTCGCGCCCATCCATCCATCGGGGACGATGACTATGAGCCGTCGGATCTGCCGTGATCAGCTATTTGCAGATTTAAATGATTATGTTATAACGTTATTTCATTAATTCGTCGATCTGAGTAGAAGAAATTCATCGAGCTGTAGGTTGAGACCGTCGAACTGATAGTTAAGTTCGTCGAACTGAACCCGGAGTTCGTCGAACGGATTTCATTCGTCGAACACACTCTGGAGTTCGTAGAACTGATAGTTGAGTTCGTCGAACTGAACCCGGAGTTCGTCGAACGGATTTCTTTCGTCGAACACACTCTGGAGTTTGTCGAACCGATAGTTGAGTTCGTCGAACTGAACCCGGAGTTCGTCGAACAGAATCAATTCGTCGAACTGAATTACTTCGTCGAACTGAATCTGTAGTTCGTCGAGCTGAGAGATAATCTGGAGAACTGATTTCGTCGAACGGAAGCATGACGTTCGTCGAACGCAGATAGAAGTTCGTCGAACGCAGAGACACATTTTGCCACCCTTCCTGCAGTATTTTATTTTAATTATTAGAAATACTAGAACCCCTCAAATGAAAAAGTGCCCAACATAAATGTTGTGGCCCTTGGTGTCTAGTTTAAGTGAAAATTTATTTCAGGTCAATAGGGGCACTATATCCCCCTGTGGAGTCATTTTGCTAGGACTGGTCCCTAGGGTAGGGCAGTCACAAATTCTTGAATATCTTTCTACTGGTAAATGGTATGACCCTGAAATTTCAAACATAGGCTATTTACATCTACCCACACATCATATCCAAAGATGGGAATTTTAGGAGAACCTTTTTCTAAGATTTTTGTAATAATTTCATAAATTAAATAATAATTAATTATTGGGTCAAATGACCTCCAATGCCCTCCAAATTTAGGTGGGTACTTCTTAGGGTTATCACATGACCCTGATAAAAATCTCAGCCCAATTGGGACTGATTTGGTTGGGTAATTTGTCAACCCAAGTCAGGTCAAATTGGGTCAAAGTTAGGGCATGGTGTTTATCTTGGGGTATGGTGGTCAGAACTCATCACCATGAGTTGAAACCTTGGCCACTGGTTTAGGATCCCCTAAAACACCTTCATGAGTAAGATGTGGTGGTGTAGAGGTGGATATGCCCTAGGACCCTAGTTTTACCCCTTGGGGTGCATATAGAGTTCTGTGAAGGACATGTGGTCAAAAGCTATAGAATGGCCATGTAACCTAGGAGATATGTTCATGAGATGTATTTATGCCCTAGGGGATTTGAGAGAATTTTAGGAGAATTTATTCCCCCTAAATTAGGTCATAACCTATTTAGGTAAACTTCTTTTAAGAGATATTTACATGCAGAAATGATCCTGGATGAAGATGAAATCTTGGTGGTGCCTTTATACTCATATTATTGACCCCTGATAATTTTTGTATAATTTATTTCATGGTTTAACTAGTATTTTATTCTCAAGGCACCTATTTTATCTTAATTTTAAGAAATATAAATAAGAGTCTAAAAC
This sequence comes from Dactylorhiza incarnata, assembly GCA_033032865.1. NCBI lineage: Eukaryota > Viridiplantae > Streptophyta > Magnoliopsida > Asparagales > Orchidaceae > Dactylorhiza > Dactylorhiza incarnata. The sequence continues at coordinate 2,339,966 of JAWHQI010000061.1, read as the reverse complement.
TCTCTGAAAAAATGTGCAACTTGGTGATAGGATATTTCAGAGCACTAGGAAGCTCTGTAAATTTTTATATAATTTTTGGAAATTGGTATCAGTAGGCTACTTCACAACATGTGCAAATTATGAATTATTTGGATTAAGTATTTCAATGAGAAAATGATTCTCATAAATTGTGGAACTCTGTAATTAAGCTTTTCTGGACACAATAGAGGTCTGGTAATTTCTCCATAATTTTGGCAAGTATTCTTGGTAGTTCCTTCATAAATCTTCAAGTTTGGATAGATGTTAAATATTAAAAATAGAGGACATTTCCCTAATGTAAAATTGTGATATTCATTATTTACTGTTATTTTGGCATGATAGATTTATCTTAATTTTATAAGGGTCATGTCTTGAGAATACCTTACACTTCATGTTCATATTCATACTTGGCAAATATTGGAGAGATTTAAATAAATGCTAAAATGTGGAGGAAAAATATGATTCTCTGGATTTAGTCGTAAAATACCATGGTAGTCCTCAAGTAAAAATCTTGAGTCAGTTGGATGAATATTTGGAGTACCTCTACTTATAAGCTTCATATAGTTAGTTTGGTCTGCGTATAGTAAAAATGTGAAATTTGGATATTTAAGGGCCTACCAAGTGGAAGTGACATGTAGATGGTTGTACCTAGACTGGTTGAGAAGATGTGAGGCCACCAAAAGGAGTTTAGGTGATGAGAGTGTGCTTGGTGAGTTAAGGGTAAAGTTGTGCTCGGAATTTGCGATTAATCACCTTTCCCCTGGAGAGTCATAAACCACCTAGGGTTAATACAAGTGAAACGGTAAGAGGGCTATGCATATGGGTAGATACCAATAACATTAAGTGCCTTGAGAAAGGGAGCCTTGGGGTGTCATCCCATTATAGTTCCTAGTACCGTAGCGAGCCCCTTACCGGGTAATCCTCGGGAAGTCCAAGATTAACCATAAATTGTAGGGATAAGTTGATGTACAAGATTAACTTAATAATACGCACACCCACACCCCGTAGTTATGGGAGGTTAGTTGGTTTGGTTGTACGAGCGGTAGGCTCGGTGGTTAAAGCAGCGGACTAGTTAGTCCGGTGAGCTTGTGACTCAGTAATGCTTGTTGGTACAGACGGGTTAGTCCGGCGAGCCGTTGGCCCGAAAGGTTATGACGACGGGCAGGTTAGCCCGTGGAGTTTATGGATCGGGATATAGTAGAACATGTTTGCATGTGCATGAAGGTGGTGGGTCTTCGGTATTTGACGGTCGTTCACGCCGATGTCAATACGTTGACTCGGTAAGTGTTGAATTAGCACTTAGCCATAAAAAAGTCTGGTTTTCCAGCCAGTAAGAGTACGCAGATGCCCCACGGTTTTGCGTTGAGGCATACGATAGGTCTAGGTTAGGTAGTGTGAATACCAACCTAGAGGTGGGCGAGGCCCAACCCACCGCTTCCGTTTGACACTACGGGAGTATCCTGGGAGTCTTGCTAGCTCCAAAAAGGGGAAACTAAAGGTCTATGCGCATAGAGTCGAAATGTGTGAGTTGCACTTGTATGAACATATCATTAAACTACATAACTCTGCATGTCATAGCATAAACATTGCATTTTAACCCCTACCCCTATGTATAAATTGGTTACGAGACTCTTTATACGATAGACCCTGCTAAACGACCCCTTTGTTATAGGTTTGTATGGGCATTCCTATAAATCAATGATTACTTTTTCTATTATATACACGTCTTTACTTACTGTACCTTACTTGTTCTTTACCATGTTTTACTTACTGCTTCAATTATCTATATACATATGTGTAGTTGTAGAAACATTCCCTGTAGATTATGCCCCTGTCACCTGCTATTGTTTATACCCCTTGATGTCCTCCGCTTCATCCTTCCCGCATGGTGCCTAGGAGTCATCGGGGGAGGGGTGGGGGATTGGCTTAGTCTTTTGACTAACGGTCGGTGGACCTTATCATTTTAGGGGACCGAGGAGATGCTGCAGCACTAGAAGTCGGTGCAGACGGAGGCGGGCCAGTCTAGTACATGAGCACAAGTTTCGGGATCAGTGAGTGATTAGTAGTTAACTTCCGCGAGTGATCTTGTAGTGAGGATATGATGTACAAGGCATGTGCCGTTTATTATTGTAACATTGTTATTTTAGTTATAACATGTGGACATTTATTATATGTAGTATGTGATTGTGGACTTGAACTTCTTTTTGTTCGTTTATACTTTTCTTCTTCTGTGATCGATATGGCTGGCAGGATCGGCGTTTTGTAGTGACGACCTTCCCGAGTGAAGGTTTCACCGCAAAGCGGCAGTTCTGGGCATAAGACCCGAGTTTTAAAAAAAAAGGGGTCTTACATGGTCGGCGAGCTCGGTCGAGGAGATGAATTTGAAAGCCGTCGAGAAAGCTCGAAGTGGGACGCGCGGGATCGCTGCACTGTTGGGAGGGGAGAAAAGAACGAGGCGCGATTTTCGGGAGTGCTTTTGAGAGAGCGATATGCGAACAGGCAGCTGCTCCCTGAAAATACCCTAAAACAGCGTATTTAGAAACGCTGTTTTGAAAACGTTGATCCTTCAAACAGGTAAAAAATAGCTCCGATGGTTGGAATATAGCTTTTCCATCCGCCAGAGCTGTCCTAAACAGACCCTAGGTCCCCTAATTGCATTTGTTTTTCCGCCTCCCTTTCCAACCACACGTGAAAGTCGCGTGCCTAATCTTTCAACGTCCCCAAACCCGGCTGCAGATCTCCAGTTTATCGTGTTTATTCCTTTTCCGCTTCGGTGAAGTTCTTACATGTATATCATACCCCCTATGCACAACACCATCTTTCTTGTTCTTGTGTTTTACGGCGAAGGAGATGAACCAACCAGTCCGACCAGCACCACCAGAAGGTCTACATACACCCGCCTCTCTGCTGGACTTTGGCGAGCTCATCGACGAGTTCGTAGCCACGCTCCTTTTCCTCTACTGCACCGTCGACATCTCCCAAACGAAGCCTTTAGCCGGAGGTAGAAGTCAACGAGAGAGAACGATGGAGGCTGCCCTGGAATGGCATCAGCGAGGGGAAATGAGGATAACAACGATGGTGGCTTGGAAGGACTCTGGCGGCGTCGATGATGGCAGCCCTGGAATGGCATTTTTTCCGACTACGCCAGCGACGGAGCCCTCCCGTACACAACTTCAAAGGCGGCAGAGCCCTCCAGTGCACACCTTCAAAGGCGGCGGAGCCCTCCCGTGACAGCTTCAAAGCGCAGCCGCTCTCCCGAGCACAACTTCAAAGGTGGCAGAGCCCTCCCGTGCACAGCTTCAAAGCTCCGCCTCTATCCTCCTCCGGGAGGTGACTTTAGGAAAATTTAATAAAAATATAATAAAAAATTATTTTATTAAAATATAATATATAAAATTATTATCGCGTTTGGAGGAGGCAATCCCGTTTGGAGGAGGCAATCCCGCTGTGCTCTATAGCTTTCCTCGCGCAGCCCCAGTGCCACCGACGGAGCAGCCATCAACCGTGACTACTGAACTGGTATCGTTTGGGGTTGCCGGCGGAGGAGATGATTTCAATGGTGGTGTTAGAGCTGCCAGAATAATCGTGACCGCTGTTTTGCCAAACGGTTCTCCGTTCTAAATAGCTCTACAAACACAGACTACCCAAACCGATCTCCATTTCCAGTATCCATTTTCAGCAACCAGTTTTCAACAGCTCCATTTACAAACATGCATTTACAACCGCTCCTTTTACAATCGCAACTGCTCTCCAAATAAAGCTGAATCTTGTAACCTTAACTTAAAAACCCGTTTTCTGTAAGCCACAAGATCACAAATCGAATGGATGAGCACTGCACACGAGAAAATTTTAGGTGCGTTTCTCTCAACTAGTTTTAGGCGCGGGATTAAGGCTTTATTTGGCGCGGCGGTGGCGGGCGGAACCAACAGGAGGAACCGCGACATTCGAGCTAGAGGGAGGGAGTAGCGGGAGGAACTGCGGCTTTTCAGAGCTTTTCTCAGGGTGCGGCGGGTGGAGACGCGACAAACATCGTCGCTGGGCGTTTGGTTACCCACCTTGCATCGGCGTTTGCGGCAAACACGGCCTCCAAACGACGCGCCAAATGAAGCCTAAATACTACCGTACGATCTGATATCATACGACAGAGTTATTTTTGCGGAATACTGCAGTATTACAAATACTGTCAGTATTTACAGTATTGTTAGTATTTCGATAAATTATGTTGTTTTTGCAGAAATCAACGATTTGATGTGCGTGAGCACCTTAATCTTAAGTGAGAGAAACGCAAATATTACAATTCTCTTGTTAATAATCGCCCAGAAAAATCTCCTCCGGATCCAAACCTCATATCAGCCGTTCGTTTAAGCCGCGGGATTTCACTCCTTCTTAACCCTAACTCCCGCTCCCGGCTCCTCCACCCCGCCTCCCCACGACTCCCCCACCTCGCTGTTTCCCGCGTCCTCTAAACGGAAGCCGCCGCCGTCAAAGAACCACCTGCACCTCGATCACGCCTCTACAACGCTTCCACCTTCTTCGACGGGCGCCTTCGGCTCTCCATCCTCTGTAAATCGGTATGTTTGCTCCAACTCCTATGACAGAGCCCTAATTTCCTCATCAGATTTTGATACTTCCAGTTGCTCCAAAACTTCACATGCTTTCTCCATCGTGTAGATCTAATGAATATTGGTGTCTCTGTTTTATTAATTCCATCGGCCGTTTCTTCAGACAATTCCTGCACAGTCCTTTTTGTAAGATTCTGAATTAAGCTGTCCAGGCGATCAAATTCCAAATAATATTACTTAGGCTCCGTCTGGCATGGATTTTTTGCTCCAGTGAGTTTGGAGAAGAATTCCACCGTCATAGAATGTATGACCGTCACCAAAAAAAATGAAAACTAGTTTCGAACATAGGGAATGAAGTTCCTTAGGTGAGGTCGGGCGTTCACGAACGAAGGTTCTTAACCACCGCGTTCAGGACCGCCACCGCCGTGCTAAATGGATCATAACTCATAAGTCCATTTTCATTATACGCGAAGCATGCATTCTGATGTAAACTGAAATTCTCGATTCCAATTTTAAAATAATAAACTCAAGTTCGTTTTTAAATATGCATCGCAAAAGGGATTTACACGAGTAAATATAAGCGATAATCAACCACAATCTCATAGACGCGCATATGAGTCTAGCAATCGAGCATAATTAACAACTATGAAGTAATTCTTCCGCAAGCCTTTCTCAAAAGAAAAGAACAAAAGAATTTAAAAATTAACGACAGATATGTTCTAGGTTAATTAAGGGCAAGCATGCTCTGAAATTTTAAAATCATTCAAAATAAGCATATTATTATTCTAACATATTACTTGCAGGAGAACGACGAAATATATACATTTAGATGGAGAGTGAAGCGTCAGAATCAACATGTCGCAGATGGCTGGAATAAGGAGTTCTCAAACAGGGTTCCTTGTGAGTGTAGTTTGGGGAAGACGGATGGTTGAAACAAAATGACGTGGACGCCAATAAAAAATTTACTCGTTGGAAGCGGATTAGCAGGAGGCTGAAACAGGGAGAGCCGGGCCTGGATTCCGAAAGCTGGACGAAGGCGGGAGAGGCCGTTGGAGGTGTCCTGAGAGAGGACTCGTCGGACCTAGACAGGAGATCTGGAGACAAGCGGATCTGGCCTTCCGTCGCCAAACAGAACCGGCGGGAATGTGTCGCCGGACCCAGAGGAGATCAATGGAGGAACGAGGCTCTGAAGAGGGTAGTGGGGAAATTAGAAGGAGATCAAACACAAGCGTCAGGGAGGAGAGATGGAGGCTTTCGGGCTGGATATTCCGGGAAAACAGAGAAGACTCTTTTTCCTGATGTATTCCAAGCTGACTGGGAAGGAGGAGGCTACTTTGCTTTAAATGCACAAGAAACAAATAATTAAAGAAATAAGTGTATAATTGATATTAAAGGGGCGCAGTTTTATAAAGGGAATTTTCTCCTTTTTTGGCATTTAGGGTCTGTTTGGGAGAGCGGTGGTGGTTGGAAAAGGAGTGGTAGCAAAATGAGGGTAGAAAAAGAAGCTATTGGAAAAGGTCTATTGTAAATGGAGATCTGTTTGGATGAACTTCTTTTGCAGAGCTTTTCAGAAAGGAGAAAAATATTATAAACTGTTTGATAAATCTATTTACATATACTTTATTTTTAATTATTTGGTGTAATGCACAAATTTGTTTTCATGTCATGATTATTTGGAGTTATATCATGTATCGTTCAAGGATGAACATGAAACAAATAAGAAATAAAGTTGCATCAGACTATTCTAACAAATCAAATAAGAAAGAAAATTGGGATCTCCACTAGACAAATAAGAAAGAAAACTGGGAAATCAAATTGTAATGCCATTTGAATAAAGTTTTTTGGAAATAAGAGAAGGCAATAGCAAGTGCATTATTCATCCCACAAAGGGGGGTTTTAAAGGACATACATGGACTCAAAATCTTTAAACAACAATGTGGGATTAAACCCTAATACACCTAAAGTCTCTAATAGACCGACATTGACTCGATAATTCCAACACTCCCCCTCAAGCTGAAGGGGGAACCTTCAGCTTAGACATACCAAATAACGACAATGGAGGTAGGCGATGCAGGACAAAACACGAGCCACCGAGAGAAATTCCAAACCGGGTATAACGGCCCAGAGACCACCACAGAGTAACAATATTCATTGCAATATAATTAAACTAGAGCGCAGTACAAAATCGTATATCACATTGAGTACCAACTATGTACATTATCACTTAACTTGTTTTTGCATTAAAAGTAATACATGTCTAAAATACCACTTTGAATAAAATACGTACCAAATTTTCATGTGTACCACGCTTCAGAATTTCTTTTCTTTACTCATTCTTTTTCCTAAAAAAATTTGTCAACTAAAGGATTAGTCTTTAATAAAGACTAAGTGAGAAATTTACATTTTTAATCGCTTGTACATGCAAACATGATGAATCAGTAATAATGTATATACATCTTTCTTTATTAAACAGTTACTTGCACAAAGCATAATGATATATTTCATGTTGCAGTCATATAAACAATAAGAAAGTAATCATAAAAGAGTGTAATGGTCAAACAACATTCATGATTGATCATACATGATTTCCTATTTCATTTCATTTCATTTCATTATATTCATGTAATTTTTATACTTTTGTATTCATTTTCCACATATGTCATCCATTACGTTAAGGGGGCACTGTATTTATATCAGTCTTCAGTCTTGGGCCCATTCCACTTAGGTCAAACTCAGTGCGTACAACTCGCTTAAGGCCCGTTAAGGCCCAACTGAGTTGACCCGGGAGTGTGATCCAGTGCGTACAAACTCGCTTAGGACCTGTTAAGGTCAAACTGGATTTAATTCAGTCCACAGATACACTTAACGTATGCATCGATGCAATCCATATGTCTTTCATTTGTGTCTTATAATATTTATTCATTCCTTTCATTTAGTTGTGGCAATATTATTTATCAGTGATAATGAATTGCGAGCATATATAAGTTCATTAATTTAGTATACATGCAGGAAATAAGCTCGCTATAAAAGTTTCATAATGGTGTCAATAATGAATAAATTAAAAAGGTAATCCTCACCGTGATCAGTTTCTATTTTCTTTCTTCTTTGGTCGAGGCACCATCGCATCAATCTTGGAACGACATCTTTTTGAATATCTGTAAGTAAGCATTCTATAATATTGATGTTGCACCTTTCAATAACCTTTCAATAACTATGGGGTAATAACGATTTTCTTCCCATATACCATTAAATTAAAGTGAGTTTACTTGATTTAATCTTAAAATAAAATGGCAAATAATTCATAATTAATCGGTCTACCAAATTGCAACACAACCATAGGGTCGGCCTGTACATAACATTATGGTTTTCCCCCAACTACACCGTTGCTGGAATAAGCTGAAATGGCTGAATTTTTCAAGATAAATATGATATAGAGAAAGCAACAATCCAAATAAAGTTTTTTTTAACGTAAATATGACTTCCCAATAATTTCTTTCCATGGATTTAGAACATATTTAGCACACCTTTTTTTGTTTCCTGAAATTCCAGCAACTACCTTCATAAAACCTCACAATTAACCCCAATTTTTCTTACAGAGCATCAATTTTATGCAAACTTAATCTCGTTCTAGATGAAAATAACCTAGCTATAAAAGCTTCATGAATAATTTCATTAGACCATATTTGCTTAACTCAGGTTTCCAAATTTACTTTATACTTTAGGTTTCCAAAATTACTAGCAGCTGGCCACATACAACTTAACCTTTATCCAGAACTTGAAATAAAAGATGGCAGGAGAGAAAATAGAAGAGCTTACAGTGAGGAGGGGAGATAGTTTATGAGCTTCTATGGTTTATCTTTCAAATACCCTACAGTTGAGCACAACAACTCCAAAAATCAACGCTCCAGTGAAGGGGAGGAGGCAGCATAATGGAGAAAGAAAGGAATTTATCACTTTCTTTTTGAAAGAGGGGGAGATTAAAGAAGAGGAAGAGGAGAAGAGGACGGTTTCCACAAGTCCTAGGCGAGAAAGAGAGAGCCTGCATATGGAAAGGTGCGGCCCTTTCATTTATCCTCTGCCAAGAACCAGTGCTCCACCGCCTAACTCCTCTTAAGCGGTAGAATATACATATAAATATAACTATAAAATAATCTACATAAAATTCAATTCAACCTCCACTAATAATTGTGGCATATAAGTGAACTGAGTAAAGACGCTATTAGCACACCAACCCAACTCACTTATCAATCTCGGTCTTCCACATCTAAATTCATCACGAATTCATGGACATTGAATTGGCATGTAATTCAACCTTCGAAATCCGTATTCGTCAAAACATTTAAATTTGTGCAATGAAAATGTTTACAACAAATATGTCGACACTAACTTTATTCTTAATCATTATAGAGGATAATTATCATTTAATTTATGATATGATATTTTAGGGTGTTATCATTACTTTTTCTATCTGCACACCAATGTTCTTCAATTTTGTTATTTCCACTTAAATTAAAATGGTATACATATATGAAATAATGTTCATTAAAACAATACAATACATTAAAAATTGTTGCGGTGATATTTCGTCAATGTCAATCAATTATATTTTTCTCGAAAATATCTTTATTAATTTACACGAGATTCGGGTGTTACACCGGGGAATCAAGCCGAGGACATAGCCACACACGACGCTGACCCACACACATCGTAGGACCCACACACGACGTGGACTTGTTGGAAACCGGTGAACCAACATCACCTACACACACAACATGCGAAAAAGAACGAAAGATGTGAAACACATCATCAAATGGGCAATCAGAGATAATCCATCGGGGATAATCCGCATAAATGACGGTCCCACACGACACAACCCTGCGCGACATGGTCCCACGCTACACAACCCGCTGAGATACTAAAACACCAACATCAGTCGTGTCCCAACACACGACAATCGAAAGAAATATGGGGAGATGCATATCAACAAACGACATACCTAGAGGTCGTGTGGAACGAAGACGAAAGGTTGAGAAAGATCACCTGAGTCGCCTTTGCCCCAAACACTCCCCCTTATGTGGAAAACACTTGCATATAGACATAGCAACAACACACATAACAAACACTAATAATAATCAAGCAAAAACATTTAAAGACACAAAAAACACATAAAAGACCAAATCAACAAGTCCAAATGGCATGACGACGAATTCAAAGTGGCCATACCAGGTACTGAATGCTGTTATAAAAACATCTTTCACTTTCAAATGATGATAACCCGACCTCAAATCAAATTTTTAAAATATAGTCATGTGTACTAATTGATCAAATAAATCCTCAATACGAGGAAGGGGTACTTATTTTTTACTGTCAATTTATTCAGTTCTCTGTAATCGATGCAAAGGCGGAGTGTTCCATCCTTCTTTTTCAAAAGTAGAACGGGAGCTCCACAGGGAGAAGAATTGGTCCGAATAAAGTTTTTGTCTAATAGTTCTTGTAACTGAGATTTCAACTACTCTAGTTCCTTTGGAGCCATATGATATGGTGCTTTAGCTACTGGGGTTGCTCCTTCAATGAGAGGAATTTCAAATTCCATTTCTCTGGTTGGAGGCACTCCTGGCAAGTCATCAGGAAATACTTCTAGGAATTCTTGAACTACTGGCACCTCAGTAATGTCTTTCTTTTCTTCCTTTATTTCCTTTATCATGATTAATATTACTTCACCTCCCTTTCGAATTGTCTTCGACGCCTTCATCACAGATATCAATATTTTTGCTACTTCAGTCAATCCTTTAAATGATACTGAACTTCGATTTGGGCATGTAATCGTATGCTCTTTCGTCTTACAATTAATCACAGCTCCATGTTTTGATAACCAATTCATACCAAAAATGACATCATATTCAGAAATCGGTAACACTGCTAAATCCACTTCCAGAACTTTTCCTTTGATTTGAATTTGGAGTTGAGCTCGCAGCTGTGTAGTCATGATATGGTTGTTGGGTATTATTACATGCAAGGCATTCAAAACACGTGTTGAAATAAAGGAGTGACTTGCACCCGTATCAAATAAAAGCTTTAATAGTTGATTGCACGCATAAATCATACCTGTGATGACTGTCATCAGCCTTAGCCTCCTGTAGTCCCAGATTGAAGATACGAGGCTGTATGTGTCTTTCATCCAGGCCAGGCTCCACTGGTGTTGAGGTGGAGGCAATAGATTCACCTTCTTTCATTGCTCCTATCTGAAACACTCGCTGAGGCTGAGCTCCGGGGGCTCCCTTGAAACTTCCTTCTTTCGCTTGCCTCCTTGGACATTCATGTTGTCGATGCCCAAGCTGGTGACAAATATAATACACGCCAGTACCAAATAAACATTAGCCTTTATGTATTCCGCATTTTTCACACTTGCTAGCAGAGGACTGAGCCACATTGCCTGAGGTAGTCGAGGGGGAAGGTTGCTGTTGACGCCAGGAAAATCCTGACCTCAAGATTCAGACCGATGCAGCCGGAGGCTACTCGCCCAGCAGTCCAACGAGATGACTTGGCTGACAACTATGAAGGAGCTAGAAGAGCAACAAACTGGACCCCAGGTGCTGCGGCAGGGAGGTCCCACCACGTACCCAGAAGCTCTGAAGAGACTTTCCCTCCAAGACCAAGAATGGCCGAGCAGGGTACAAGGAAGGCACCGACTTGGCTAGCACCGGGAGTAGCGGCCAAGTGCGACAGGTTCCAGAAAGCAAGAGCAGGGTTTCGAGAGCTCAAGTCCAGGTGCCAATCCAAGTACCCCTGGGGTCCTATTTATAGGAAAACCAAGGGGTAGGGGGGTTTTATAGCCCAGCCCCTGCCCGACGACTAGTGACATTGAGGCGATCTCCCCGGGCAAATGGCGAGTATCGCCTATGGTCGCCCACCTTTTGGCGAGTATCCGGGCTACTCGCACGAGTGCACCCCTACTCGCCTAGGCTCTCTTCTGCGCCTATGCTTGACGAACTCTTCCACTATGCCTGCTGGCCGACTTTATCTTGGTATCTGTTGACTTCTGTGTTGACTCTTTGACTTTGACTTCTGTGCTGACTCTTTGACTTTGACTTCTGTCTACGTGGCTTCGAATGGGCCCACCCTCGGAGAATGAGGGTTGTACAGTTGCGATCACTTCTTTCTCTTCCATGAAGACTCAGTCGATCTTCCTGAAAACTCCTTACTTGATCCTTCACCTGATCGCTTCTTCATAAACTCCCTCCTGCTCTGAGTTTTCTCCATGTCTATTTCAGTTAGACGCGTCTTCGCAACCAGACTACCATAATTTGTAAGCTCGAATTGCACGAGATATGTACGAATATTATCCCGTAAGCCTTGCTGGAAACGACGACATCGATCTGTTTCTGTTGTCACTAGAGCTCCTGCATAAAAGGCTAAATTTGAAAATTCAGCCTCATATTGAAATACAGTGCGATTTCCTTGCTCTATACACAAAAATTTCTCCTGCAATAGTCCTTTTTCTGATTCGGGCACAAACCAATTAGTAAATTCTTCAACAAATTCCTTCCAGGAAATTCCGCCAATTCCTTTGGCGGCAAATTTCCCACTCATCACAGCGTCCCACCATCTTTTCGCTTCTCCTTCGAGTAGAAATGTGACTAAATCAATCTTCCATTTTTCTGAACAATGCATGACCCGAAAAATGCTTTCTATCCTCAAAATCCTGTCCTCAGTTTCTATTGGAGTTAAACCTCCTCTAAAGGTGAGGGGCTTTAACTCTAGAAATTGTTGAAGATCCACGTCTACCAGACGCTGTGGTGGCTTTAACAATGGGTCAACAGGAGATACTGTTGAGGGAGTATCCCTGGCTAGTCGGATAGCTTCTGTCATTGCCCAAGCCATATCCGCTACTTGCAGATTCACCCTCTGATCTGTCTCACTTTCAGCAGAGACCACCGACTCCTCTCGAGCTCTCCGACTATACAACTCATGTTCCTGCGGCAAGAATGAATTAGGTTCTAATATAAAGACATGTACAACAAGTTATATAACCTTTTCGTATTCTGTACAGTGGTACAATACTATTTGTGGTACTTTTATGAAAACCTGGCTCTGATACCATTTTTTGTAAAGGCCCGTGGACCTCCACAGAGGAATAGTATACATTGCATAGTAATTATAAACACATGAAAGCCAAGCAACAGTTTATATATCTATGCCACAAATAAATATTGAAATGAAAATACGGAAAGAAACTCTTATTCCAGATACTGTACATCATATTACATGTTCAAATATACAAGTTCCAAAACAGATTAACTCTAAGCACAACAATTAAAAGTTCTTTTGGCATGTGAGGCACTTTTCATCTGAGCAACAACTCTTGCGAGCTTTGGCCACTTCAAAAGTTCCTACTAATCTTTTATACCGTATTCGATAAAGCTCCAATTTACTGTGGTTTCCTAAAAATTTAGAATGGAAAGGGTTAGTCTTTAAATAAAAGACTAAGCGAGGAATTTAATTCTTTAATTGCTATACAGGCAAAACAATTATTAAGATAACATGACATTTTCTTTTATACAATGGAAGTAAAACACTTTATCAATCCATTCAATATGAGTTAAGCAATTTATGAAAATGTACACTTGTATGAAAAGACAATACCAACTACATTTTTAATAATTATCAGTTCTTGTTTCAAAATGCAATTTTCCCTTTTTCTTTACATTCTATAAATGGTTTCATTTTATTTAGTTAAGGGTACTGTATATCAATAATCAGTTTTTGGCCCATTTTACTGGTTGAACTTAGTGCACACAACTCGCTTACGCCCATTAAGGCCCAACTAAGTTGACCCGAGTATTTAATCCAGTGCGCACAACTCGCTTAAGACCTTTAAGGTCCAATTGGAAAACAGTCTACAATTACCCTAACATTTTGCATCGATGCATTTCATATTATTTTCCGTGTTATGGTGACAATATCATTTACCGTAAGCTTTCATGCAAGCTTAAGGTATCATAGAATTAAAACTTTCATAATAAAAGTACTTGGAAAATAGAACATAATTAAAGAAAGAAACCCTCGTATTGACTTTCTCTTTGTCTTTCCTTGGGTCATCATCACGTCTATCGGGTGACGCCATCCTTCTTCGTAGCTGGAAATGCATATTAATTGAATATGATTCTTTGATTATGTATAAAGTAGTAAGGGTAATGAAGGTTTCATGGAGGAATATAATGTTTACATTACATCGTCTTAAACCTAAATCTCAAGTGACTTCCATGCTCGCTTCCATTACCAACTAAACATCTTCAAAACCTAGTGAAATCCATTTAATATGTCATAATACAAACTTTAATAATATCAAAAGGTTCAACATACAAATCCTTAATTAATTCAGTCCTAAAATATCTTTCAAAACTTATTTAACATTTAAATTCCGTAAACTAACATCCGATCAATTTAATATCACGTTCACATCTGATAAAATTGGAGGATTCTTCACATTATCATTCTTTATAAGTAGGTAAATCTGAAACATTATTTTTCCTATGCCTAACAACCTTCAAATGGGGCAAAAGCAACAATCCCATACTAATTTCAGCAATAGTATATAACTGACAACAATAAAATATATAACGGACAACAACCATAACATTCCTAAGGCCAATTTCAGCATTACCCAGGCCAATTTCAGCAATACTAAGGCCAATTTCAGCAAAAGCCCTATCATGTAATCGATTTCCACATAATATCAAGAGGTTACTTTAAACTTTTCAGAAAATACAACTTGCTTTTCTAACCACCTTCAAAGAGCTGCACACTTGCATTCAAATGAGAGCTTTCTACATCAACATGATACCAAAATCCAAATCAAGTCCTAAATTTCCTAAAATCAGCCATATGAATTTCTTTAGCACATTAAACTAGATTTGCATGCCATAAAATTAGTCCCCCATAAATTATTAATTTGCATGCAAGTTAAAATCAACATGCTACTTGAAATAATGCTCTCTTTCTTAACAACCTCCAAGGAACAACAAGCTTTCATGCTATTTGTGCTTTCCACATAAAAATTACATCAACATAAAAATAGTTTTCTTTCGAAATCCACAAAATCACAATCTAAATCCATAAAAGAGAGGGGAAAGAGGAAAAGAAAGACTTACAGTGAGAAATAAGACAAGGTATGAAGAAATCTAGGGTTTCTTTTCTCTGAACTCCCACCGTTAGTGCGTCGATAGATCACCGCTAGCACACCAATTAGGGGAAAGGCTTAGGGCAAGTGGAGAGAAGCTTTCTCTTCACCGAAAGCTGACCGGAAGAGAGGGAGAATGGCGTGGAAGAAGAGGGGCGACGAGCGGCTTTCCGAAAGACCTAGGCGAGCAGCGGCTGTGCGGGATTTTGCGGTGCGGGACTTGGAAGACTCACGACTTGGTTTTGATAGCGTACGAGATAGCCGGTCCAATCTCTTCACTCCACCGCTAAAGGAGCCGATCCCGTCCCTTCACTCCACCGCCTAAGGCTTTTATGAGTCTTAAATTAAAACATCAGTTTGGTTTCCTCTCTGCACACCAAAACAGCTAATAGCAGACCAAAACATGAAATTTTTAATTATTTATATCATAAATAATTTGTATACACTTAAATACCTATAATTATAATGAAATGAATTTTATGAAACTAAAATTGTGAGTTAAATATTGTTGCGGCGACATTTGAGTGTTACAACGGTAGCCACAACCCACAGGAAGGCCTCTCAAACGGCTCTATGTGAGCGGTGGCGTTTTCCAGCTAGTGCACCGGAGTTGAAATGTCCTCCCAAACGGGCCCTTAATAACAATCTGACTATAAAGAGGGAGAGTTTTGTGGAAAAGAGAATTAAATTTAAAAAGCTCTTTCTACTTTTGTTTTTCATCATTTAAAATATTTCCAAAATGGCTGGGGAATTAATATTTACTTAATCTCATTTCAATATTAACAAATTTTAAATATGCTTAATTTTAATAGATGTTTTTAGTGCTCGCCTTATTTAACATGATACCTAATTTGACGGATCTTTTTATTCATGGACTTGTTGAACGATCACCCCAATAAGCCGCACGAACATGTGCGATTGACATGCGCAAAAAAATGAAACATATGTGCGCAATACAAGAGATAAATGTGCGCGATACATATGCGAATAAAATAAAATTAAAGTGCAATGATGCGACGCATATGCATCACATTCTTCTGAATCTGCTCAACTTTGCATTCGATAATAAAAATTCCCTGAAGTAACTTTGACTGAAAATCATGGGGTTCATCAAACGAACAACTCCAAGGAGTTCATTAATTCTTTGAGAAGATGGAGAAGAGAGAGGATATCCAGCCTTGTTCGGAGATTGGGAAAGGTTTTGCTTTGAATGTCGCCAGAAATGTCTCCGAAGAGTCGAGTGAAGGCGATGGGCAGCTGGAAGCTTCAGAATCATTAGAGTGCGTGCATGCTTAATGTGGTAGTATATCCATCTGTTGCTGTGTTTGTGAAAATCCTCTAGTCTCATTTTCCTGTGAATGAATTATTTTTGGTCCGCCCATAACAAAATGGTTTGCGCTTAAAATATGTCTCCACATAGACGAAAGTGATTTGCACGTAACAATCACCTCATTTAATTCAATAATAAATGCATGTAGTTGTAGCCGATTAGAACTCCATGTGATGAGTTGCATACTTGCTTATCTTTTTAAATCAGCATGTAAGTTGAAATAGCCAAAAAAAACATAGCTGTC
This sequence comes from Dactylorhiza incarnata, assembly GCA_033032865.1. Classification (NCBI taxonomy): domain Eukaryota; kingdom Viridiplantae; phylum Streptophyta; class Magnoliopsida; order Asparagales; family Orchidaceae; genus Dactylorhiza; species Dactylorhiza incarnata. The sequence continues at coordinate 2,323,632 of JAWHQI010000061.1, read as the reverse complement.
AGGGTGGGCTTAAATGCCTGCACATTCCTACTATTTATTTTGATCAGTTGACACTATGTTTCTTCTTTCATCCATGCTTTCAATTCTTTTAGACTATTTTAATTTTACTTAATGTTCTGATAATCAGTTTGCTAGCAATCAGTTGGGACTGCTCATTTCTCTCAATGTGAAAGCTATAATTGCCCTCATATTTTCTTTTATATTCTGTTTCAAATTTTAAGTTCCATGATTTTAGTATATATGACTGATTTCAAAAAAATTATGACTATGATTTTCATTCTCAGTTCTATTTGTCCGAAAACTAATTTAGTATACAAGGTATTGTTTGCTATGTTAGTCAGTGCACAGGGATCCCGTGTTACCATCAATATCATGTTAATGAAATTCAAACCTATGACGTTATTTTTCTCACCATTCTCCCATGTTTGCTCTCTTTTATTTTTGAAGCAAGTATGTTAGGAGAGAACGAGGGAAAATGAGTAGTTTATGTACTCATTATTGTTCTTTACTCACAGTTTTATATTTTTTGACATTAATGTGTTTCATTCCTAAGGGCAGCCCGGTGCACAAAGCATCCCCGTGCAGCGAGGGTGGGAAGGGTCCCACCACAAGGGTGTTTCATTCCTAATAGAAGAAAATAGTTGGCAAATGTTACGCTCGTGCGCGTATCGTATTATTATATCTTGTTTTGTTTCTGTTGCTTCATGGTTATTGATATGTGAGCCCCCCTCCCTTTATAAGGAGGTGGTCTGAGAGAGTGTTTTCATCTTTGGATCATTAGGGTTTGAGTCTCCATCTTTGGAGAAGGACTTCTTGGAGGAACCAACCTCCAGAAGTTGGGCACGAGTATACTTCGTGATTGTATCTTTATTTCCTACTAGTGCAAGCATTTTCTCCTTTCCGTAACATTGGTCCGACCTGCCGTTCCCGCCTGCATCGTGCCGCCGGGTTTCGTCCGTGTTTTTTTTTCCTGCGCCCGCATCAGCGATCGGCACTAGCCGACAACACGTCAATCTCGCACTAGCCGCCGCCGCCGTCCGAATCCCTCCCTCGCTGCTGTGCCCTAGCTACTCCCTTCGTCCGCCGAGGCCGTCGCCAGCAACGATCCCCACTCAGTTGTGTAAGCTTCGCCAACAATGATTTCCGCTGTGTCAGTCGCCAACACCGAGTGCAGCGTTCGGCAAATCCGTCGACAACAATGCCTTTCTCCTTTCCCGTCATCGGTCCGGCCCAGCTCCGCGACTCCCTGCTCTCGGCCATCCATAGCGCCAGCTCCATTCCACCGCCAGTCCAGCTCCGTTCCGCCACCGGCCAGATCCCTCCTTCCACAGCGATTGTCCGCCGCTAGCGCACCTCCCCTGACTCCGCCACTCTCCTGCCAACCTCCAGCTCCGTGCAATCATCTTCATATGCCAAAGAGCCAGATGGAATCTCGCGTGGAAGCCCTCGAACACGTCCTCTCCGCCATCAACTCTCGTTTCTAGGCTCATGCCGAGAAGTACACGACGAGTATGGCCATGCTCCACAACTTGCAAACCGGCCAAAACTCCGGTCCTCCTCCTGCTGCCTCCGCCTTGGGATTCCCCAGCACATTGGCCCCCATATCCCGATTGACAGATTTTCCTCCACAACTCCCACGCCTCGACATCCCCACATTCCACGGGACTGCCCCCCTTGGGTGGATTGCCCTCGCCGAACAGTTTTTTGACATTCACCAGACTCCTCTGGCGCAGCAGGTCTCCGCAACAATTGTCGACATGGAAGGTTCTGCCCTCCATTGGGCCTGCTGGCTCCGCCAGTCCTTCCCCGACCTCACCTGGACAGTTCTTACGGAGGCCCTCATTCAGCGCTATGATCACCGCTACTTCGGCTTCATGATCAAGCGCCTTTGCGGAGTTCGTCAGACCGACTCCATTGATTCGTACGTGGACTCCTTTATCGAGCGGGTCACCCATGTTCCAGGTCTTCCATCCGACCATTACTTGGCCTACTTCATGCATGACTTACAACCCCATATCCGAGCCCGCCTCCGCACCCTTCAACCAGTAACTGTTAACCAAGCCATGGACCTCTCCCCACTCGTGGAGGCTGAATTCCTCGCGCTGTCCGGGACCCCACGTCCTCATTGCCTACCGCCAAGCCTCCCTACCAACCATATTTTTCGCCCCTGCCTAAACAACCACCGCCGCCACCTCCTCTACCTCGCCCACCCATTATGGGCCCACGCAACAACTGTCATGTCCCTACTCACCACCTCTCCAACCAAGAGTACAATGACTTACGAAGCAAGGGTGGTGGAGACCAGCCCAGATCAGGTCGACGCAAAAGTGCCCGACGCCGCACCCGTCCGGACCTCTACCGACCCTGAATGATTGCATTTTAATTTTGTTAATTTTGCAATTTATTTTCGTTTGCATTTTATTTTTTTGCACGCCTGCGTGCGTAGCTATGATTGGAGCTTTATTCATTTTCTCCCAGGATATATATATATATATAATTTCACACAATATTATATATATATGTATTTACATATGTTAACTACAGGAGCCGGTTCGATCTTCTCCCACAACAGCCGGTCCACTATTCATCTTCCCGCAACTAGGGCTCGCAAATCCCTTCCCGACTTCGACGGTTGCACGCATCAAGATCCCACGACAACAGCTCCAACCGCCGGCCAAGCCACGATTCGCCTCTCCGACGTCGGAACTCCTTACCCACCATCCACGTAACCCGTGGCATATTTTTCGATCGGTTTCCCTGTTTCAGAGGAGGATAAAAAGGAGGAGTTTTGGAGCTCTGAGGGGTGGTAATGGTGCGTAGCGGTGCTTCCGTGAGGGATAATGAACAGTGAGTTGATGTTCCTGTTGTTGTTTGTCTCCCATTCGAGTCTTGTTGATTTTACTGTTTGAGTAGAATGTTCCATTTTTGGGTGCTTGTAAGACATGTATTCGGTTTCCGTGAGTTTGTTCTTTGATTCCCGTAACCAGTTTATAGTGAAAAGGAGATTGACTGTGTATGTGTATGGGGAATGATTGAAGTGCTGTTGCTTTGTGAAGTCCCGTATGAATTTAATCCTGGAGAAGATGAACAGTAATATTACAGTCACTGTTCATGGTTAGTTTGATAATGCTGTAGGTAATTGTTTTAATTGCTTGCTTCCGTGGAGCCCCTTGTGAGAACCAGAAATAATTTCTCTCTTGTGCTTAGTGATTTCGTGGAGCCAATTTCGTATACGAGAGTGAGTGACTTTCAGTTGTTTAGTTTGTGGCTTCTCTAACGATTGAGTGAATTAGATTTCGTGGAACCACTTTCGTGTGAGAGTGAGCGAATTTATTCTGTGGTGCCCGTGTGCGATAGAGGCCGACCTTGGAGCGGGAAATTGGAGGTGACGAGGAATTCCTCGCGGAATCGCCGTCGACTTCGATTGCGGAAAGGTGCTTCTTTCCGTGGGTAACTTGCTTCTTTCTCTTCCTTTGTGTGCATCTATATTTTCTCTTTAGGATATTAGATTCATTGTTGGGTTCTCGCCCGAATTTTGTCAGCGAACGCTACGTCGAAAACTCCAAACGGAAACGTATTTGGAGTTCACGATTTCCGTTTGCCACAACAAAGGGGAACGGAACGAAAGTTGCGAACTTCCTTCCCCGGATTAGAATCGAATCATTTCTTCAAGAAAATCCATTTTAAACAAAAATAGTAATTTTTGTGCTTATAAAATATTTAGTTGCTTAACTTCTTAAAGTCGTGCGACGCCCGCTTAAATGTCAAATTTCCATTGCATGCATTTAGGGATTTCCTAGAAATAGCCGACAGGCGCGCAAACCCTACGCGCCGTCCTGCATCAAAGGGTCTGTGCTTCCGTTGCAAACAACCCTACTCACCTACTCATGATTGTCCGGTGAAGGACTTCCTCCTCATCGGAGAGGACGTGAACGAAATTGGCACGACTGACTTGGATGCTCTTATGATTGTGGATGTACCGTCGGACGACGCTCCAGGCACCTCTACGACTGCCCACCCGCCGGCCTTTCACTACTAGCCAGAGGGAGGCACTCCGACCTTGAGGGCAAGGTCGATTTTTTGCCGGGGTGTATTGTTACGCTCGTGCGCGTATCGTATTATTATATCTCGTTTTCTTCCTGTTGCTTTATGGTTATTGATATGTGAGCCCCTCCCCTCCCTATTTAAGGAGGTGGTATGAGAGAGTGTTTTCATCTTTGGATCATTAGGGTTTGGGTCTCCATCTTTGGAGAAGGACTTCTTGGAGGAACCAGCCTCCAGAAGTTGGGCACGAGTATACCTCGTGATTGTATCTTTATTTCCTACTAGTGCAAGCATTTTCTCCTTCCCGTAACAACAAACCACCAAAAAATGTAGTTTGGAGCTCAGAGCAATCTTTTCTTTTGCTGCCATTTCATTTTCTCCCCTTTTATAAAAGATCAAGCCGACACGGAACAATTTACTTTTGAACCCTTGATGAACTTCTGATAAGCTTTTGATTAACTTTTTAACTCCTTTTATTTGTTCACTTACTTTGCAGACTCTCAAATAAAGACAAAAAAATTAGGAGCATATTGGCACGCCAAGTGGCCGACCTTGCCTCCTCACAACTTGCATTGATTATCATTTTTTCCATCTTAACCTATCTTTTCTTTTGCTTACTGTAGAACCAAACTTGCCAATCTCTTACCTATTGTTTATACGAGTGACAGTGCACGGTCTCCCGTGCGGCCGTGCTAATACCCCAACTACGACAGCACCCTGATTTGATGGCATGCCCGCCACTCGCAACCACCAGAGCCCATTAGAAAAACTTTGAAATGCCTTCTCCGATTTTCTAATGCGCTTCGGGGGTTGCGAGCAGCGGTTGTGTCGACGAGGCACTATCGTGGCTGGGGTACTATCGCGCGGGGCACGGGGGCCCAGAGAGAATAATTACTGGAATTTTTCATGGAAGTTAGAATAATTACATATTGCACCCCCTTCATTTTGAAATTACAAAAATTTCCCCTATAAGTTTACATTTCATAAAATGTGCAAAAAAAAAACCCTTGGAGGTTTTTGTAATTTCAAGAGTAAGAAGTGTTAATGTGTTATGTGTGTATGATGGAGAGAATAAAAAAAATGAAAATCACATCTTACATATGAAACCTTACATCCCTTAAATGTCAAAGAAAGATCCCAGTTCAAAAATAAATCGCCTAGACAGCCTAACTCCCCCCCCCCCCCCCCCCCCCCCCCCCCCCCCCCCAAACACACACACACACACACAAACTTATATGGAAAAGGGATCCACCATGCCTAATTCGTCAAGAAATCCATGAAACTTTTGCATGACAAGGCTTCTGGTGAAAAAATCTGCGAGTTGCTGCGCTGAAGGAATATAAACAAGACATATTTTTCTAGTCTCAACATTCTCCTTGATTAAGTACCGACAAGATATTTCAGGGCTGAATGAGGGAGAGGTGTAGGAGTTTACAAGCCAGTCGTTGGTACGATCTAATATCAATATTAAGTTTTCCCCTTGAATTGATAAGATGATGATCCAAATCAATAGGAGACTTAGCAAGTCTCGCTCCTAATTTGTCTGTTTTCTGAAGATAATCATGAACATATTTTTGTTGACACCAAGGTTGTCGGGATCGAGATCTTAGGTGAGATCGTTTCGAGGTTGGATCGGATCGGATCGAGGAACGCAAGATCCTAAAACTTCATAACTTAAGACTAAAAATATAAAATTGAATCACTTCAATTCCTAGGAAGAGTTTTAACATATCAAGATCCTTAATTCGGAATTCGGTTTCGAGAAATTTCTTCAATTGCACAACTTCAGTCGCACTGTTTCTAGTAAGCACTATATCATTCACATAAATAATTAATAAGGCGATATTCACCCCCTCTTGCTTAATAAAGAGTGTGTGGTCATTATGACTCTGCATCTGAAGCGCCACATTGCCTTACTGAGATAGCAAACCAAACCTGTAGAGACTGCTTTAGGTCATCAAGTATCTTTCAAAGTTTGTAGACACGACCATTGGTGCCTAAACATGAGGGCGTTACAAATAAATCTCTTCCTACAAGACACCATGAAAAAAAAATGCCTTCTTCATGTCAAGTTGGTGAAGGTCCCAATTAGAGTTGATAGGAATGGAGTGGAGGTTCTTCATGGTGTTATGTTTTTCCGCAAGTGCAAATGTTTCCACATAAAGAATCCCAAAAGTTTGAATGAACACTTTTGCCACCAAACGTGCCTTTGTATTTGCCAATGCTCCAATTCATCTTATCTTTAATAGTATTTACCCACAGACTACCAACCAATGTCTTCTGTGGAGGAAGGGGAACAAGTTCATACGTCCGATTTTATTTAAGGCTTTCATTTCTTCTTCTGTAGCTGCTTGTCAAACTGAATTCTTATAGGCTTCATTTATTGGGACGAGAAACAGAGGACAAAATAACATTATATGTACAATATGATGGTATGAGATTAGAATGCTCAATGTAGGTGCTAAGAGGATGCACAGTGGATATATAGCGACTCGAGAGGACAATATGAAGAGTCCTGTTGAGTAATAGGGGTATCCAGTAAAGTGCAATCAGAAAGATTACTTGTGTTGATTGGACTTTCAACTTCGACATCTGTTGTAGTAGTCATAGGGTTGGTGGTAACTTCGTCCGGGGCAGGAGTCACTGTTGTATCAAGGATGTACATGTCACCATGCTTACGAGTTACGACCACTCTCAAGTATTTGCTTCGTCTGAAGGTCCTGAAAACCACAATGGGTAGGAAAAAAAGGCAAAAAAGCAATTCAAACATTTGATAAAATTACTCATAGATAAAAGAGTAGTAGATAATGTGAGAACATGCGAAGTAGCATCAAAGACCAAGTCTTGAGTCCGAATAGGTGAAATTGCAGATATAGAGTCATCTGCACACTTAATCTTAAATATGACAACAAGAGATTTATAAGAGAAAAAATTATCCAAATAATTAGTCATATGATCAGTGGCATTGAAATCAATGACCCACAACCCCCTAGAAGCTAGTTAAGAAATACCAGTTTGAAAATCAAAGCAGTGGATGAAGTGGCAATAATGGTGGATTGAGCAAAAGACCGAAAGATCCTCCTAAGCACTTCTACATCATTATTGTTAAGAGCTTAGAACGGGTGTTTGATTCAAAAACATTGTCTCCACTTTGCTGAGAACTTGGAGGATTCTTGTTAGGGGACTTCATTGCAGCAACTTTTATGTGTGAAATTTTTTCCCAACATTTATTTTCCATGTGACGTATTTGTTTGCAGTAAGAACATACTGGAAGAGGTCTCCCGTCTCTCCCAAGTCTTTTTCTTCCTTGCCCACCTTTAGCATTGAAGGAGACAAAAATAAATTGTTCTCAAGGATTACTATCAAAGGTGAGAAAATTCGCCTCTTTCTTAAGGCTCTCCTTGTTACGCATTGCTTCATAGACTTGATCCAATGACCCACGACGCCCTAGATGCCACGTAAGAAATACCAGTTTGAAAATCAGAGCAATGGATGAAGTGGCAATAATGGTGGATTGATCAAAAGACCAAAAGATCCTCCTGAGCGCTTCTACATCATTATTGTTAAGAGCTTCGAATGGGTGTTTGATTCAACAACATTGCCTCCACTTCGCTGAGAACTTGGAAGATTCTTGTTAGGGTCCTTCATTGCAACAACTTTTTTGTGTAAATTTTTTCCCAACATTTATTTTCCATGTGACCTATTCGTTTGTAGTAAGAACATTCTGGAAGAGGTCTCCCGTCTCTCCCAAGTCTTTTCCCCCTTGCCCACCGTTAGCATTGAAGGAGACAAAAGTAACATGTTCTCAAAGATTACTATCAAAGGTGAGAGAATTCGCCTCTTTCTTAAGGCTCTCCTTGTTGCGCATTGCTTCATAGACTTGATCCAAGGACAGGAGCTTCGATCCCAACACACGAGCTTGTTCAGCCTCAGAGGTATTGTTAAGACCAACAAGGATGTCAAAAATCCTTTCTTCCTCAATATTGTTCATATGAAGTGATCAATCAGCTTCACACTTCCATTCGTTATTTTGATGATGATCTAACTCTTCCTTTAAGGCTTGCATAGTGGCATAATAGGTGGGCACAATTAATTCTTCCCGACGAAAATTGCAGATCTCTTGCTTCAACCTGAATATATGAGCCATATTGCAAGTTCGACCATTAGTTTTTTCCAACATGGACCAAATATCAAATGCAGTGTTAAGGAAATGAATTGTCTTGCGAATGTGAGGCATCATAGAAGAACATAGCCAAAATCTCACAAGATCGTTCTCTTGATCTCATTTATCAAATATGGGATCATCGGTACTCGACATTTATTTCACACTGTTAGATAACCTTTCTTCCCTTAACCACCAATGTACAAGGAAGTCGGGTGCCACCATTTTTCTAATTATTTTTATCAAGCTTAACTGTAGTAATTTGCAAATGGGATCACACTGTTACGGTCTCGTCCGGAATGACTCAACCGTAGCCAGATGGGGGTTAACTCCAAGGATTACTCTAGAGAAATCTAGAGTTTGGCTCGTAAAGAGTTGTGGGAAGGATATAGAGAAGTCTAGAATGGTCTCACGGGAACAATTTGGATTATCTTGGAGGCTTCATGAATGTTGTACATAGTGGAAGTGTATAGAAGATTCTAGAGTAGATGTTTTCTAGATCCTTCCAACTTTTGGAGGGAAATTCTTTGGGGTCCTATATAAAGAGGAGACCCCTTCATTTGTAATCATCCAAGTTTGGAAAAGCTTTTGAGTTCTCTTGCTTACTTCTCCCATTGTGCACTTGTGTTCTTGTTCTCATTCTCATTTTCACCACAATTCTCTTGGAGTAAGGCTGACTTAGCTAGTCGCAAAGGGTGGCAAGAGGAGCTAAGGCCACGCGCGATATTGTCGAGGGGACAAGTCTGTGACAGTTGGTATCCGAGCTAGGTTGGTTTGGTTCGTGTGGTGCTGCGATGGCGAATGAGGCGAACAACTCAAGCGTTGTTGACGAGCGCGACAGGGAGGTCGTAGATCAACAAGGCAAGAAGAGGAGAGATCAGAGCAGGACGCGAGAAGGAACTTATTTGGATCAGGCCGTCATGACGTTGGCCAATCGAGTGGAGAAGATGGAAGGTAGCTTCGAAACTCTTGAAAATCATGTTCTTGAAGAATTTGAGACCATCATGGAGTCTACCAGACTCGCCTTGATGCTCACCCCACGTTGGAAGAACGTCTTGCTAGAATGGAAGATGTCATTCAAGTGATGCAGACTGGCTTCGAAGAAATGGAGAAACTAACTCTATGTCGACGAGCCGTGGCCAACGGCGGAGTCAACATGACTACGGGCAATCCAAGGATGGAGGTTCCAAAACCCAAACCATTTGTAGGCAAGCGAGATGCAAAAGAGGTGGAAAACTTCATTTGGCAGATGGAGCAATTCTTTGAGGGATGCAATCTCGTGGATGAAGCTATCAAGGTACGACAAGCCTCTTATTATCTAACGGATGTAGCTTCTCTTTGGTGGCGAAGGAAGCAAGCCGACATTGAGAAATGCTTGTATCGTATTGATACTTGGGAAGAGATCAGGCGTGAACTCAAACGACATTTCTATCCAGAGAATGTCATCTATGAATCGAAAAAGAAGCTAAGGGAGTTGAAGCATAAAGGAAGCATTGCGGAATATGTCAAAGATTTCACCACCATAATGCTGCAAATCCCTAGCATGTCGGACAAAGATTTGTTATCTCTTCTTCGTGGATGGTCTTCAACACTGGACAAAGCAGGAACTACAACGACGAGATGTCAAGACTTTAGATGAAGCTATTGCTGCAGCTGAATCCCTTATCAAATTTCAACGACACCCAGATGCAGCGAAGCCAAAGAAGGACAGGGGTGATCAAGGGAAAGGTGGGGGAGAGAAGCGTGACTTCAAGAAGACCAACTTCCAGCGGCATGACTCCCGGAAGGAGTACGAGGAGAAGAAGAAGGCCTTCATTCCAAAAGGAGGATGCTTCTTATGCAAATGACCACATGCGATGAGCAGTTGCCCGAAGATGGGAACGCTTTCAGCAATTATGGAAGGCAACGACGCGGTGACTCAAGGAGAAGGTACCTCAACTCATATGGGTTCATTACAACTACTTACTGCGTTGAATGTTAAACCCTCTCCAGCCGCAACAACAAAAGGATTGATGTTTGTGGAGGCAAAGACAAACGGGAAGGCCACCAAGGCCTTACTTGATACTGGAGCAACACACAACTTTATGACTGAGCAAGAGGCTAAGAGACTTGGTCTGAATGTTTCTAAGGGTGAAGGTTGGTTGAAGACAATGAATGAGAAGGCGAGACTGCTGCAAGGAGTTTCACGCGGAGTGGAGCTGCAGTTGGGAACTTGGAAGGGCCAAGTAGACTTCTTTATTGCGCCGATGGACGACTTTCAAGTTGTGCTTGGCATGGACTTCTTTGAAAAGGTAAGAGCTATTACGATGCTTTTTTGTAGATCCATGTGCATTATGGAGAAAGGGTCTCCATGCATGATAACGGTGAAAGGTGAGTTGCTAACTAGAATTAAGGAAGGGTTGCAACAAAAATCGTTGGCAATGGAGTTGGTGAAGGCGCCAAAGGAAGGAAGGACTCCTCTACACAAAAGGGAAGAGACTCTACATCCCGAAGTGGGACAACCTGCGGAGGGAGTTGATCAAGGAGTGTCATGACACTCTATGGGCAGGACATCCGGGCCAAAAGAGGACCATGGCGCTAGTGGAGATCCTATACTATTGGCCGAGGATGAAGGAAAGCGTGGACGCATATGTGAAGACATGTCTTGTATGCCAACAAGACAAAGTGGAGAACCGACAACCAGTAGGATTGCTAGAGCCGCTACCAGTGCCAGATCATTCATGGCACACCGTGACATTGGACTTCATCAGCGCCCTCCCCAAATCAGAAGGATTCAGATCAATTATGGTGATCGTGGATAGATTCTCCAAATATGGGACATTCATCCCATGTATGAAGGACTGCACGTCGGAGGAAGCTGCCCAAGGATTCTTCAAACATGTGGTCAAGCATTGGGGACTACCACAAAATATCGTGAGCGATCGGGATCCTCGCTTCACGGGGAAACTTTGGACAGAGTTGTTCAAGATGATGGGATTACAATTGAACTTCTCTACCAGTTTTCACCCACAGTTTGATGGGAAAACTGAGAGGGTGAATGACTTACTAGAGTGCTACTTACGACACTTTGTAAGTGCTAATCAGCGGGATTGGGCAAAGATCTTAGATGTCGCACAATTCTCCTACAACTTGCAGAGGAGCGAGTCTACGGGAAGGAGTCCCTTCGAGCTGGCGACTGGACGTCAACCACTCACACCTCATGCATTGGCTATCAGTCAAGGACAAGGGAAAAGCCCAGGAGCATTCCAACTGGCTAAGTCTTGGACGGAGCAAAACAACTTGGCTAGAGTCTGCCTTGAAAAAGCAAGGAAGCACATGAAGAAATGGGCGGACGTGAAGAGAAGGCCGCAAGAGTTTGGCCTAGGCGACAAGGTAATGGTGAAGTTATTACCCCAACAATTCAAAGTATTGCGGAGCATGCACAAGGGGTTGATAAGGAGATATGAAGGGCTGTTCGAGGTGATCAGCAAGGTTGGAAAGGTGTCATATCGCCTTGATCTACCTAGCTCGTTGAAGATTCATCCTGTTTTCCATACCAGCGTGTTGAAGCTTTATCACGAAGATTAGGAAGATCCAAGGCGAGGGGAATCACATAGAGCACCTCCGATCATGACCAAGTCATTTGAGAGGAGGTTGATCAGGTGCTGTCCCAGAGAGTGATACGACGACGAGGAGTCCCACCCAGCACTCAATTCCTAATCAAGTGGAAGGGATGTCCAGATTCAGAGTCAACCTGGGAAACCCTTGAAGACTTATGGCAATTCAAGGAATTCATTCAGCAGTACGAGGCGACGAGGACGACGCCAGGATAGGTGGGGGAGAATGTTACGGTCTCGTCCGGAATGACTCAACCGTAGCCAGATGGGGGTTAACTCCAAGGATTAATCTAGAGAAATCTAGAGTTTGGCTCGTAAAGAGTTGTCGGAAGGATAGAGAGAAGTCTAGAATGGTCTCACGGGAACATTCTGGATTATCTTGGAGGCTTCATGAATGTTGTACATAGTGGAAGTTTATAGAAGATTCTAGAGTAGATGTTTTCTAGATCCTTCCAACTTTTGGAGGGAAATTCTTTGGGGCCCTATATAAAGAGGAGACCCTTTCATTTGTAATCATCCAAGTTTGGAAAAGCTTTTGAGTTCTCTTGCTTACTTCTCCCATTGTGCACTTGTGCTATTGTTCTCATTCTCATTTCCACCACAGTTCTCTTGGAGTAAGGCTGACTTAGCTAGCCGCAAGGGGTGACAAGAGGAGCTAAGGCCACGCGCGATATTGTCGAAGGGACAAGTCCGTGACAACACGCTATCAACTGAGGGAATCTGTGAAGAGCTTCCGGTGGTAACAATGTCCTTGAACGGGCATATTGGATGAGGGAAACAATGTCCTTGAACGATCCTTTTGAGTGACTCAGACCTTGCATTTTGGATGACTGATGAAGAAACACAACCAAGGCAGCAAAAGACAACAACCAAGCTTCCAAAAAATATGAAATAGAGGAGAAGCAAGTTGGATAACGCCGGATCAAATCAGGGTTGAACGGGAAAATCTGTGAATTTTCTACGAGCGCAGAATGTAGTCGTGCGTCCGTGGCACCCGACAAATGAGTGACAAATCCGTATCGTGGCAAATCTGAGGTGCCAAATAACCCCATAGTTTGTGACATTGTGTAGTGCAGGATTTTCTGAATCGAGCACAACATATATTTGGACCAAACTAGAACCAAAGAAATTTAGGCCGGCTCAAAATTAGCTCGAATCTTTTTACAGCCGAGCTTGTATCCAGTCGGCATGAATTCATAACCCTACATAGACAGGATAGCCACTACATCAGTTGGACGACCGAGATTAATTCGGGATCCCTTTAATTCATTACAACGAAATTCTAACCTAGCTTCCTGTCCTCGTCTCACTTCCATTGCAATTTTTTTTGTTTTGGCGCGTGGGATATGATATCGGTATCCTGGTTTTTGTTTTTAGATTCCCATATTATCATTACCTTATGTTTTGATGATACAATAGTCTGTGTTTGAAATTTTTGTTAGGAGTTCACACGATCTGGCAGACCCATGTTTCATTGTTTTTATTCTCCCCAATTTATTTTAACTTTCACCTACATTTTGGTTACTAGTTGCGGTTTCCTTTTATCTTTTACTTGGGTTAGAATAAGATTTGACATTTATTATCATCAAAGACTAGGAGCTGATATGTAAGATTTGCTTAGGTGATTTTATTGGACCTGCAGATTCTCTAAGAACAATTTTAATTCGAAAAACCTTCATCTTCAATCTCAAAAGCTTTGATTTATTATAATATTTTTATGTGAATGCTTAGCAGAAGAGTTCGAGGCTAGGAGAAATTTAACATAAATTGACTGTGCAACTTAAATAAACGAGTCCATTATAAGTTCTAGCATTGTGGTTCTTCAAATATATAAATTTTTTTGTTCTTTTAATTAATGGGTTAGCTCATGTGTTCTTTTAATGTTTTTAATGTAGGCAAATAACTTGTTGGAGCTTTACTTCTTGTACTAATGGCACCAGCCCCCAAAGGTATTTTGGCAAACTGTTTATTTTTTATTTTCTAGTTTTCAATGTTTGTAAAGATATATATGTTTGTTTACATGGTCAGTTAGTCTCTCAATGTTTTTTTATTTGGATATATCTGAAACCACTCGACTATTGTGATGTCCTCATTGTAGTTTCAATATTTTTTAGTGAGTTACCCATATCAAAATCATTCAATATTTCTCGGAATTCTTTGAAATTTTTATATCTGAAACCACTCGACTATTGTGATGTCCTCATTGTAGTTTCAATATTTTTTAGTGAGTTACCCATATCAAAATCATTCAATATTTCTCGGAATTCTTTGAAATTTTTATTTGTTGTGTTGAAATCCAAGAGTACACTGACTGCTTATTGAAACTACATTTGCGAACATTCAATCTAATTTTCTAGGCTCTGTTTGGTGTGGCGGTGGCGGTCATGAACGCGGGTTATGAACCGTCATTCGTGAACGCCCAACCTCACCCAAGGAACATATCCACTTTTATGTTCAAAACTAGTTGTCTTTTCTTGGTGGCGGTCATAACCATTGTCATGCCAAACATACATTCTATGACGGCGGGGTGTTTGTCCAAACTTACCGGAGGAAAAACGCCGCACCAAACTGAGCCCTATTCAGGATCAATGCCATGGACCCTACATTTTGTAGCATAAGGAAAGATCAAACAAGGATATGACAATAAAGGACATAACATATGTTTAAGCACTAGAAGGCACATCTACCATACTCAGCCATTCATCAAATGCATCAATGGTTCTCTTTCTAGGAATGCCATTTACTCCTTATTCAATTATTATTTCAGCTTTCATTATTTTTTCAGTAGATCCTATTTGTTCTTTGTTTGCTCTTATCATATATGGATATGCATTACTGTTCATTCCCTAACTCAACAATCACAACAGTCCAACCCACATAATGTAAATGAGTGTTTGGTTCTTTAATTACCTCGCTTTTCAATAGAGTAGGATAGCCTATGTTTCTCCTCTTCATTCTTATAACTAATTAATCAACTTAAAATATCATACTTCAATTAGCCTAAATAATATTTTAAGAGAATATTTATCAATTTTTTATAATCCCTTTAAAACATTAAAAAATAATTCTATATTAATTAGGTTGCAGGTGGATTTGTTAAAAAAATTATGAAACGTAAATGAATAGATATATTCATTTTACACATGGAAGAAATTTTATTAAGAAGCATGATGAGGGAAAAAACCTCGCCCAACTAATTTGAAGGTGTTTTGATGTTATTATTGTTTTCTTCTTCATAGTTGTAGACACATCCTACAATAATTCTTGAGTTTGAGCACAACCACTCTAGTAGAGTGTTGGCACTTGGCAATGGTATGCGATTAAATATAGAGGTTTGACTGGATTGGTATGTAGTTACATGTCTGCAATATGTCGTATGTGATATATCTGAGATCGATGGAGAACTATTGCACCCCTTTATACATAATTCTACTGTCAGCACTAAATGTATAGTTTTGGAGATCTGAGCAGGTGTATATTTTTTGTATATAATTATGCCCCGTAGCTTATTGTGGCTAGTGGATTCGAGAGAAAGAGTATATTATTTCTTGAAGTAATATACAAGCAAACATGATTTTGATCTAAGTGGGACCAAATACAGAGCTATAAATGTAGAAACCATGTTAGAATGAAATTAATTGTATTTTCTCCCTTATATATAGTGTGGCTCTACTATTGAATATACAAGATTCATTATTTTGCTTTCGTTAACATGGTCTCAAAGGGCTAAGCCCTAACCGCGCTTCTTGCTTGTACCTCTCTCGCTTGCAACTCGTCGCCAGCCCGCCTCTCCCTTGCCAGCGCCGATCCACCCCCAGCGCCGTCATCTAGCCCTCTCTCTCCCCGCGTGCTTCTGCTTCAGCACCGGTTGTCGCTCGACGCACTTATCGGTCGATCGGCACTGGGCCGCCCGGATGGCTTCTCCGGCGACCCTCTGGCGGTTCGACTGACTCCAAACTTTGGAGAAAATTTCGCCTTGGCTCTCTTATCCTCCACCTAATTTTTTTTTCGCGATTCCAACAGTTGGATGCTTCCCGATCTCATATCTCATGTTTCCTTGTTGAGGAGGAGGAAGACTCCTAACTCTCCAATGATGCTTTTTCTGCCTTCTGTTTTTTGAAGGGGCGTTCTTCACTACTCACCATTCTCTTGGCGGAGTTTGGTTTAATTTTTTTTATTATGTCAAACGTTGTTGATTCCGGTTGCCTAGTGACCCCCGCTGGATCTACCCGGGCTGGTCAGGATCACCACTACTCTCTGATTACAACGATCCGGCTTGATGACACCAATTATTTGTCTTTGTCTAGCTTCGTTACTCTAGCCATAAAGAGTCGACGTCTCTTTGGATATGGCAGTGGCACCGCCGCCGCTCTTACCATGACTTCTACTGCTTGGCCTCAATGAGAGTCGTAAAACTTCCTTTTCATGTTATGATTGAAGTTTATATTTACACAGATTAAGTTGGCTCCATTGAAGATATACGTTTTACATCTGGGTATTGCTCATTTGTTGGTGGGAACCTAGCCACTTGTAAAAGTAAAAACAATCTGTTGTCTCAAGGTCTAGCGCAGAAGCAGAATTTAGAGCTATGAACCATGACATATGTGAGGGGTTGTGGATACGCTCCCTTATGTGTGATCCAGGTTTAAGTGAGTCTAGTCCTATCCGGTTGTATTGTGACAACAAAGCCGCAATCAGTATTGCCAACAACCCCGTTCAACATGATTGCACCAAACATATTGAAGTGGACATACACTTCATCAAGGAGAATTTCAAGAAGAAGATTATCTGTATTCCATTTGTTCCCTCAGAGGGACAACTTGTTGATATTCTTACTAAGAGTCTTGGGGGGAATGCTTTCTGTGTTTGTATTGATAAGTTGAGTATGTTAAATATAACATGTCTAACTTGAGGGGGAGTGTTAGAATGGAATTAATTGTATTTTCCCCCTTATATAATGGGGCTCTTCTATTAAATAGACAAGATTCATTTTCTTGCTTCCGTTGACAAACCGTCTCATGGAAACCCTTGTTAAATCATGTTTCGTGAATAGTTGAA
This sequence comes from Dactylorhiza incarnata, assembly GCA_033032865.1. NCBI lineage: Eukaryota > Viridiplantae > Streptophyta > Magnoliopsida > Asparagales > Orchidaceae > Dactylorhiza > Dactylorhiza incarnata. The sequence goes on along the minus strand of JAWHQI010000061.1, from coordinate 2,306,772 downwards.
GGGGTTAATTATGTTGGTCGATGGATTAGGGTTTTATGTATCATTATTTAGATACATTATCTTCGAGATAGCACACATGTGATTGGAGATTGTGGTCTGAGCATAAGAGTGTGAATCTTGTAAATTATGGGACCAAGCATGATAGAGTTATCAATGCAGAAACCTCAACAAAACAATTTCTACGAAAGCGAGCATCATGAATAAATAGAAGGGTTAATCTTGATGAATAATGATTTGAAGGAACATTATTCAGATTTTAAAACATAAATTAGATATTTTGGATCAGATAGTTTTATCTTTAAAAGTATCATTGCTGCTTTTAAAAAAATGCATTTTACTTGATAATACTTACTCATCTTTTTAATAAATTTCATTTTTTGGTTTTCATATGACAACTTTTCCACGTATCGGTTGGTTAGCTCTTTATGTAATACCTTACATTTATTTCTAACCTGGAGGAATGATATGAATAGACCCTTAGCCATCTTTTGTCTTTAGATGTGCGACACAAATGAATTTGTTTGAGTTACTCTTTGGGACAATTATTTGTTTGAGTTACTCTTTGGGACAATTATTTGTTTGAGTTACTCTTTGGGACAAATTGAAAGAAGAGAAAAGATTCTCCAATGAAGTGTTTTTTGTAATTAATAAACTCTTTCTATATAATGGCAATTAGGCTTTGTTTGGCGCGGCGTTTTAGGAGTGGGGGACCTCCACTTCTTAAAAAGCTGCGCCAAACATGATATTAGAGGAAAAGCCACCGTGAAAAATTGCGGCGGGCCGCTATTTTTGAGTCACAGAAAAATTCTGCGACTCAAAAATAGCAGCAGCACTGCGGCCTTTTGGCTGCGCTGTTGCCTTTTTTTTTAAATTATATATTATAATTATATTGTATTATATATATAAACTTATAATATATTTTACGTATAATATATAAACGCACAATATATTATATATATATAAACGTATAATATATTATAATATATATAATTATGTTACGTTATAATTATATCACTTTATATTATATTATATTATATTATATTACATTATAATATATATAATATATAATATAATATTAAAAAAAATATATTAATATAAGTTATATATAATATAAAAAAAATTATATTAATATAAGTTATATATAATATAAAAAAATTATATTAATATAAGTTATATATAATATATTTCAAAAAGAAATTTTTGATTGAGTTTTTAGAATTTTTTGGTTATTTTTGAAACATCACTGAAAACGCTGTTCTTCCAAACAGTTTCACAGATTCTGTCATCACTCTGCAAAACAGCTGATTATTCCCCCCACTGCTTCCCACCACTGCTTCTCCAGTCGCCCCCACCGCGCCAAACAGAGCCTTACTATCCTTATTACATCAATTGAAGCTTATTTGGTTGTGTTCATTAATATCACAACACTATGCATTATCTATTTAAAATATGTTATTGTCTCTTACTTGAGGAAACTTCGCTTCCCTACCTTTCTTCATTATTGGTAGCCTTGAGTTTAGTATGACTTGATGACCCGTTGGGTTGACCTAGAAAAAACTTTGACAATTTGCGATTATAGATTCAATAGGCTTGTACCGGAATGAGGAAGCTACACGCTTCAATGCAAGTTGTTCAACCTCCGATTAATGACCTATGAATAAGATATTATTAGGGCAAGTTCTACTATTTTGTCTTGTGCAACCAGTTTTAGGCTTTATTTGTTTCGACGTTCAGCTCAGGCGGCGGGAGGAGATGGCCCGGCTGTTGGAACTGGCGGGGAGAGGCAGCGGTTCGAATACCACCGTTTTCCTCCGTTTTCCATGGCGCGGCGGGCGCAAACGGACCAAACGCTGCCGCCGGACATTTGGTTACCCGCCGTGCGGCGGCGTTTGCCCCAAACGGAGCGTTCCAAACTCAGCGCCAAACGAAGCCTTAATCTTTAATTTCTCTAATCGGTCTCCTTTATGGGATAATATACATAATTATTGTAATTTGGTCTCCATTTTACCTTTTTCTATGTTAAGAGTTTGCAATCCTATTGTGAATTCCTCCACAAGTCAATGAATGATGGGGACTTGCAAATTATTTACTAGTTACAATTGCTATTATTAAATGGCTCTTACTTTTTTAAGCAACTGAATAAGCAAACTGAGTTAAAAACAAAATCACACAACCACATCAATAGAAATTTAGACAACCCTTGTGAATTATCCAACTAGCTACAAATACATCAAGAACTGAAATCATCACTTTAGGAGGGGGGGGGGGGGGGGGGGGGGGGGGGGGGGGGGCGAGAAATATAAAGCAAAGGGCCACTTGTTTTTGAGATACTAGGGGGATCAGATGAAGAGTGGGATTTTTGTTTAATAGTTACTGAAAGAGTTTGTTGTCATGTGCAAGATTTTGAGAACATGAGCTGACGTTACTCGTTAGAGATCAAATAATAATTAATAAATACAACATTTTTAGGGAAATAATTTTATTATTATTATTCTCCCCATGCTATTATTTCAAAAGGCAGATTTTTGAAAACAAAAGTCCTTTATGATTAATTCATCTTATAAGGGATTAATTTCAATTTAACATCTCTAAATAGAAACACTATCATTAACTTTATTAAGAAAGGTATTGTGCATTTTAAAGAAATTTTAATTCATTAAATGTATTGTCATAAAGTGTGATATTTATTTTGGAAGTTATCGTATAAATTAATAAATTTAAGAGTACTTCTATAAAGAATCATAATTTTTTTAACAATTAATGCATTGGTTAGATAAAATATTTTTATTATATTTTAAGCATAATAACAATTATCAATGGTTCAAATCCATCTGCTTGTAATATGTTCGAAAAATAGACTTGGACTCTATTTGGGAGAGCTGATGTTGTGATTGTTGGTATTTGTGTAATTTTTTGTGTTTCTTATTTTGTGCTTCCCTCTTATATATAGACCTTGTAACCCCTTTACCTTAATTAATTTGGAAATATATAATTCTCATGGTATCAGAGCCCTCGGGCGTCTGCCGATCCGCCCCCGCTCGCGATCCCGCTTTCGTCGTTCCAACACATCTCGCCCCGCCTCACTCGCCTAGCTCGCAGATCCCGCCGACGCATGTCCTACGTTCGCGCTTGCCTTGCCTCGTCCGGCGTTGTCTCTTCCGCGGCTTTCTCCAGCGCCTATTCTCCATCGTCCGCCCGGCTTCCTCCCAGCTTCCTCCCAGCGGCAGTTTCGTGAGTTTCTCCAGTAGTTCCGCGGCTTCCTCCCAGCGGTAGTTCCGCGAGTTTCTCCAACAGTTCCAACTTCGCCTCCAGCAACAGTCCTCCGTAAGGCTTCTCCTTCCAGCCGTGGGCTTCTCCCCGTGTTTTGTTGCCGCTCTTTGCCTGGCACCCGAAATGCTGACCTAGTTTGAAGGCATTTCCGGTGTCGGTCTCTTCTGGATGCTCCTATATGGACTTGATTGGCTCCCTCTTTCTATAAGCACACATTAGGTTCTAGTTTGGTGGTGTGGTGTTCCTCCTTTGACTCGTTGATTTCTATTCTTGGATTATCATGCTAGGGAATGGTGACTCTCCCACGGTCACTTCTGCGGCCGGGGTGTCCTCCGCTACTTTGGTCTCTGGTGGCCCTGTTCGGCCCAGTCCTGACCACAATACTCCTCAAATCACGACTATACGTTTGGATGGCTCAAACTTTCTTCCATGGTCTCGGGCGATCACTCTTGCCTTGAAGAGTAGATGATTGTTTGGTTATGTTCTGGGTACTATGAAGGCGCTTTCCCAGGATTCCCCTGATTGGTTGCAATGGGAGTCAGAGAACTCCCTTGTCATGTCTTGGCTGACCAATTCCAATTCCATGGTGGACTCTTGCCCGGAATTACTTGTTCTTAGACACTGCTGTCGATATTTGGAAGAGGGCTGGGGCTACTTATTCATGCAGGGGGAATACTGCCCAGATTTATCAACTGCGGCGGAAGATCTTTCTCCTCCGTCAGGGTGATCGTCCTCCTTTGGTCTATTACTTGGAGTTCACCCAACTTTATCAAGAGTACGATTATTTTGACTCCCTCGCTCTTGTATCTCCCGAGGATGAGATCCTTGTTCGGGCTAGGGAAGAACGGAGCAGAGTTTTTGAGTTCCTTCATGGTCTGCATCATGACTTCAATTAGATTAGTGTTCAGATACTTGGGCGATCTCCCACACCTTCTCTCCCAAAGGTTTATAGTCTTGTTCAGCCAGAGTTTGATCGACGACAGACTTGGACTCCTGATGTTGCTCCGGAAGGTTCTGCCCTCGCTGCTCAGTTTAGTAGTCGGGCTTCTCGTGATCCCAGGTCGAAGTCCACTGACAAGGATCATTTGCTATGTGATTACTGTGGGAAGTTCCGTCATACCCGGGACACGTGCTTCCGTCTTCATGGTGTTCCTACACCACAGAAGGTTCTGCACCACGTGGAGGTCATGGTTCTGGTCTCTCCCAAGGACGCTCTACTCAGTTTCGATCTGCTCATCTTTCGGATGCCTCGGCAGAGCCCTTGCCTTCCTCCGACGCTCTTGCTCCTGCGACTCTATCTGCTGATGAAATTCATGCGTTTCGCCGATTGATGCATGGTCAGTCTGTTAAGCCCCATGCTTCTTCCTCTTATGCGCACTTGGGATCCTCTAGTGCTCATGTTGGGTCTTCTCATCCGTCTACTCACTAGATTATTGATTCTGGAGCCACTGATCATATGACCAGCTCTGCCACAGGTTTTGTTTCTTACCTTCCCTTGTCTAGTAGGAACAAGGTGACCATTGCAGATGGATCCTTCTCTCCGATTGCTGGGAAAGGATCCATCTCCTACTCCTCTCACCCTTTCCTCTGTGCTTCATGTACCAAAGTTTCCTCGCAATCTTCTCTCCATTAGTCATCTAACCAATTCTATGAACTGTTATGTGACTTTCTTTCCTTCTTATGTTTCTCAGGACCTGAAGACGGGAACGGTGATTGGATCCGGTAGCCTGCTGGATGGGCTCTACGTGCTTGATTACTATCACCCTACTCCTCCCGCGGCCCTTCATGCTACTCAGTCGGCTACTTTGGAGTCCTGACATTGTCTCCTTGGACATCCTTCTATCTTGTCCTTGAAACATTTATTTCCTACTTTGCCACATGTATTACTTGATAACTTTCGTTGTGATGCTTGTGAACTTGGAAAACACCATCGTGTATTTTTAATCATGTTTCCTCTCCTAGTTCTGCACCATTTACTATTATTCATTGTGATGTTTGGGGCTCATGCCCCGTTGCTTCTATTTTTGAGTGTTTCTGGTTTGCTACTTTCATCGACTGTTTTTCCCGGACTACATGGGTTTACTTAATGAAAGCCAAAAGTGAAGCCTTCTCTTTATTTCGGCGGTTTCACAACATGATATCTACGCAATTTGACACCACTATCAAAATTCTTCGTACTGACAATGATCGTGAGTACATTGACTCCACCTTCGAACATTATCTTGCTACTCATGGCATTGTCCACCAGACTTCCTGTGTTTACTCACCGACCCAAAATGGGGTTGTCGAACGCAAGAATCGTCACCTCTTGGAGGTTGCCCGGTGCCTTCTTCTTCACATGCACCTTCCCAAGTATTATTGGGGGGATGCTGTCCTCACCGCTGCCTACCTTATTAATCGTATGCCCTCACGTGTTCTTGGGTATAACTCTCCCCTTACCACTCTTGGTGTCCCTCCAACAAATTTACCACCTCGTGTGTTTGGGTGTGTGTGCTTTGTCCATATCCATCAGAAAAGGAGTTGTTAGAGCTGAAGCTTGCAAAAGGAGATGTTGTTATGAACGAAGTTCTAGGGAGAAGGACAAAGAGCGAGAAAACTAAAGACGGCTAGGAGAATTTAGGGTTAAGAAGAGGAAGGAGAAGAATACCTTGATAGTCAATAACATAAGAACCAAAAGAGGGGGTCCGGGTATATTAATACCGGACCCCGGACCGGCCAGCAAGGGGCCGGCCGGCCCAATGGGGCTGAACCAAAGATGGTTCAGCCCCCTTTGGCCGAAATCAGCAAGAGGGGGCTGAACCACTTGGTTCAGCCCCGTTGTCGCCTTCGCCGCGCCTTTGCCTTCGCTTGTACTGACGCCCAAATAGCCGAGCCTCGTCCGGGGGCGTAACATTCCCCTCCCCATCAAGAACCAGCTTGTCCCCAAGCTGGTAGTCGGGGTAGAGCTCTCGAAACTCCAGCAAGTCCACCCAAGTATTGTGCTCCGCAGAAAGATCCTTCCACTTGACCAATAACTCGGGGCAGTACGCCGTGCCGCGGCGCGTCCACTTGACCACTAAAACATCCTCAGGAATTGGGCGCAGCTCGCCCCCAGTAGCCGTCTCAGGCAACACCTGACTCGCCTGAATACCATCGCCAATTTTCCGCTTCAGCAAGGAGACATGAAAGGTGGGGTGAATCCTCGACCCTGCCGGTAAGGATAATGTGTAAGCGACGGGTCCGACCCGCCGAGTAATTCGGAATGGACCATAGTAACGAGGTGCCAACTTCTGATTCGTCCGCTGGGCGACGGACAACTGCCGATAGGGACGAAGTTTAAGAAAAACCTCATCCCCCACCTCGAACTCGCGCTCCGTCCGATGCCTATCCGCCTGAGTCTTCATCCGATTCTGAGCTGCCCGTAGATTCTCCCGCAAGGTGGCTAGCGTGCGGTCGCGATCGCGGAGGGCGCGGTCAACAGCGGCCATCGCGGTGCTGCCCGGCTCATAACTGCACAGAGAGGGTGGCGGTCGGCCGTACACCACCTCAAATGGGGTTAACTTGCTCGCCGAGTGGTAGGACGTGTTGAAGCAGTACTCAGCCCAATGTAGCCAACTCGTCCAGGTACGGGGCTCCTCCATCACAAAGCAACGGAGATATGTCTCTACGCTCCGATTGACGACCTCCGTCTGGCCGTCCGTCTGTGGATGGTGTGCTGTGCTGAAGCGCAAAGCAGTCCCCTGTAAGCGAAAAAGCTCCCGCCAAAAATTGCCAACAAAAGTAGGGTCCCGATCCGAGATAATCGCCCGAGGAACGCCATGTAAGCGGACAATCTCCCGAGCAAACAACGTAGCCACGGACTCCCCAGTGTACGGGTGGCTCAGTGCGATGAAGTGACAGTACTTGGACAGCTTGTCCACAACCACCAAAATAACCGACTTGCCCTTCGAACGCGGTAGCCCGTCAATAAAATCCATGGAGACCGTATCCCAGACCTGGTGTGGAATTTTCAGAGGAGTAAGAAGCCCGGCAGGAGAAGTGGTCTCATACTTTTGCCGTTGACAAACATCACATTGGCGAACAAACGCCTGTATATCCTTTCGCATGCCCCGCCAAAAGACATTAGCCCTGGCCCGCTGCAAAGTGCGGAGAACCCCAGCGTGGCCCCCCGTCGGTGTAGAATGAAACTCGTGCATCATCACCGTACGCCAAGCCGACTGAGAAGGTATGACCACCCGACCATGGTAGTAGAGGCGATCCTGTTGCAGATGATAGCCGGGAGTGGTCGTCCGATCAGACCGCAAGTCCTCCAAAATAACCCGCAATTCCGGGTCCCGCAGCACCTCCTCGTGAATCTCATCCAAAGACTCAAGCCGCGGTACTGATATGCTAGCCAACGCTCCCTCAGGCAACCTGGAAAGAGCATCCGCCACCAGATTGTCCTTCCCTTGCCGATAGATAATCTCGTAGTCGTACCCCAATAGTTTCGTAACCCACTTCTGTTGGAGAGGGGAAGAGACCCGCTGATCCAAGAAGTGCTTTAAGCTCTGATGATCTGTCTTGATTTTAAAGTGGCGGTCCAGCAGGTATGGCCTCCACAGTGCCACCGCATGAATAATAGCGAGCATCTCCTTTTCATACGCCGAAAGGCCCAAAGTCTTGGGAGCCAAGGCTTTGCTGTAGAAAGCAATCGGCCGCCCCTCCTGCATCAAGACGGCTCCCAGCCCAACTCCGGAGGCGTCCGTTTCCACGACGAACTCCTTGGTGAAATCCGGAAGTGCAAGGACCGGGGTAGTCGTCACCGCCCGCTTGAGTGCTTGAAAAGCCGCCTCTGCCTCATCGTGCCAAGAGAAGGCATCCTTTTGTAAGAGCTGGGTCAGGGGGCGTGCGAGCTTCCCATAGTCACGTACGAAGCGCCTGTAGTAGCCCGTGAGACCCAAGAAGCCTCGTAAGGCCCGAATGGTCTGGGGCTGCGGCCACGAGACCATACTAGCAATCTTCTTCGGGTCCGCCTTAACCCCGTCCACGGAGACCAGATGGCCTAAATATTCAACTTCTTCCTGTCCAAAAGAGCACTTCGACCGTTTAGCAAATAACTGGTGTTTACGTAGGATGGAGAATACCTGGGCAACATGGTCCACGTGCTCCTCCCAGGTCCGACTGTAGATCAGAATGTCATCAAAGAAGATTAACACGAAGCGACGGAGAAGCGCCCGGAAGATTTCATTCATATTGGCCTGAAAGGTGGATGGACCACCGGTCAATCCATTGGCCATCACTAGGAACTCGTAATGACCATCGTGGGTCCTGAAGGCCGTTTTGTGGACGTCGTCTTCCTTCATCAGAATCTGATAGTAGCCGGAACGCAGATCCAATTTAGTATACCGGGTCGCACCATGTAACTCATCCAACAACTCCTCTATCAGTGGGATCGGAAACTTATCCTTCAGCGTTATACTGTTGAGGGCCCGGTAGTCGACGCAGAACCTCCATGATCCATCTTTCTTCTTGACTAGGATGATGGGCGCCGAAAATGAACTCGTGCTGGGTCGGATGATGCCAGCATCGAGCATCTCTCGAACACTGCGCTCGATTTCGGCCTTCTGCATGTGCGGATATCTGTAAGGGCGTACGTTTGTCGGCTCCGCTCCAGTCTTGAGCACAATCTGATGATCGCGGAATCGGGATGGCGGAAGTGTATGCGGCTCCTGAAAGATGTCGGCATATTCTTCAACCAACGGCCGCAACTGAAGAGGTACCTCCCCTTGCCCGGGCTCGTCTGACCGCACCCCAAGAAGAACGGCCATTAGACTTCCAGTCTCTCCCAGCTGTTGTAGGCTACGAAGACCAACTTCCTTCACGGGCGCTGATGTGATACCCTTCAAGCAAAACTGGCGCCCACCTTGTAGAAACTCCATTGTCATCTGATCCCAATCAAAAGTAACCCGCCGCAATTGTCGTAGCCACTGAACCCCCAGAACCATGTCCGACCCCCGAATGGGTAAGAGGTAGATATCTGTGCGGCCCACGTAGCCCTGCATCCGCAACTCCACTCCCCGCAGAACGCCCTGGCACTGTAACTTACTGCCATCTGCTACCATGACCTGGAAGGCAGCCCCAGTATCCACTACGTGCCCCACCCGCTGAGCAACCTCCGGATGAATGAAATTGTGAGTGCTCCCGCTGTCCACCAGGATGGTCACCCGCTCCCGTCGGACCCTTCCGCTGAGCCGCATAGTGAGAGGTGGAGGGCTACACCCCTCCATGGCATGCACCGAGACACCCAACTCCGTCAGATCCAAGTCCCCTTCCAAATCTGGTTGCTCCTCCGAGCTCAACTCGTCCTCCTCCTCTTGGTGTAACATAAACACCTGAACCTTCTGACATTTGTGACCCGGCGTAAATTTCTCGTCGCAGTTGAAACAAAGTCCTTTCTCCTTTCGTGCCTGTAGCTCGCCCCACGAAAGCCGTGTTACCGTCGGTTTCCCGGCTCCCGCTGGCTCCCTTCGGGCTGGTGCCGGCGTGGCAGCAGTCCGTCCTGAGTTGCGGGTCCGCTGCCTGTTGAATCGCTCCTCGTGAATGCGGGCCAAACTAATAGCGTGGTTCAGACTTCGTGGCATGTAGGCATGAATCTCATCCCTCAAGTGTTCCTTCAAGCCCGACACAAAACAGCTCTGAAGTGTCTTCTCCTCCCAGCGTACTTGGTTTGCCAGTTTCTCAAACTCAGTCCGATATTCTGTCACCGTCCCCTTCTGTTGCAGCTTCTGTAGAGTGGCCTCTACATTCTCATACTCCAGAGGACCGAACCGAGCCGTAAACCCTTCCACAAAATCGGTCCAGGGCACAAAATCTCTGTCTCTAAGGAACCACTGAGTCCACTGAAATGCGTCACCCTCCAGATGGAAGGCCGCCAATTGCACCCACTGCGGTGCCGGAACATCCTGATAATTAAAGAACAGCTCGGCCTTGTGAATCCACTCCAACGCGTCCCCGCCGTGAAAACTTGGAAAATTCATGCGTGTTAATTTCGGAGGGAGATACGCCCTTGGTGCACCTTGTCCACGCCATCCTTGATCATAGCCCGCACCCGGATGGACTTGATGTTGTCCGATCCACGGTGCCCCCGGTCCCATATGGCCGCCGCCGTATCCACCCGGCCTAGGGTTCGGTAGAAGTCCCCCCCGCACCTCCCGGAGGAAACCCGGTTGCCGCCGCCCAGCCAAAAGCCGGCATATTGCCGCCACCAACCTCGCTGAACCCTCCAGGTGGCCCACCGAAGTCGCCAAAGCCGCCTCGCCCCTGTCCGACCCCGCCAAAGCCGGATCGGCCCCATCCGAAGTCGCCCTGGCCGCCGAACCCGCCGCCCGGGTCGCGCGAGTCGCGCGTTGCGCCCACGCCGCCGCTCCCTGTCGCGGCACTGATTCCGCCCGTGCGGCTTCCGCCGGCCTCGCCCGCACCTCCCTGCTGCTGTACCGGCCCGATCCAAGGGTTCCGCCCGTGTCCGGCTCCTCCTTGGAAGCCCGGTGGCATTTCCGGGTGAGATCCCGAATTATCGGATCCCGGATGCGCCGATCCGCCGTTTTCATCGGCCGCCGGCGCTTTTCCTCTCAGATTTTGCACCAAAAGCGCTTTGATTTCGTCCATGCGAGCGTCCATACGTTCTTCCATTGATGTCTTCATGTGTTCCATTGAATCGGACAACCCCGCAAAATTTTCCTCTAGGGTTTCCAACCGCGAGATTTCCTCTTGCGTGCGAGTGGTAACCATGGCGGAGGAGATCCTCTGATACCAAATGTTATGAACGAAGTTCTAGGGAGAAGGACAAAGAGCGAGAAAACTAAAGACGGCTAGGAGAATTTAGGGTTAAGAAGAGGAAGGAGAAGAATACCTTGATAGTCAATAACATAAGAACCAAAAGAGGGGGTCCGGGTATATTAATACCGGACCCCGGACCGGCCAGCAAGGGGCCGGCCGGCCCAATGGGGCTGAACCAAAGATGGTTCAGCCCCCTTTGGCCGAAATCAGCAAGAGGGGGCTGAACCACTTGGTTCAGCCCCGTTGTCGCCTTCGCCGCGCCTTTGCCTTCGCTTGTACTGACGCCCAAATAGCCGAGCCTCGTCCGGGGGCGTAACAGATGTCTGTGAGAAATGAAGTCTGTAGATAAAAACTGTTTGGATTAAACTCTGTTTGTAGAGTTGTTCAATTGAAAACTATTTAGTAAAAAGAGTTATGATTGTTGTTTTTTTCAAATTGGTTAAATGCTCAAAGCATAAAATTTCCTTAATTTGACTTCTTTATTCTATCTGAGGATTTCCTTCTTCGCTGAAAGTTATTTACATAGTTTGAACTCCGAAGATAAATAAAATCCTGCACCCTCGTGATAACAACTCCAGCTGGCATGAACAAACCCTATTCTCTCTGCATATTTTCATGACAGTGCGTCTACATCAAGCTTTGGGTAGTTTTACTAGCCATTGTCTATGGAAAAATTAACATGAAGCGCGAAATCATCCATCTTGCCAAAAATCAACCCACCTACAAAAAGTTCATAGGTGTGAAATGGAATTGATAAGCACAATTTTATTTAATCGAAAGTGTTTTATCTGTTCGCACATTTTGGGGAAAACCAACTGGTTCGAAGCTTGTGAAGAATTAGATGCACCGCCAACAAGAGAATTGGATGTTCCCTAAACCCCAAGATAACATCAACAAAAGAATCGGTTGAAATACTTCAATTTATACTTCTTATTATTCAACTCGCTTCTGAACAAAATCTGTAAATCTAAACTCAACTCTAGACCTATGAAGCACGGATACTTCCCCGAAGGCAGCGTACCCGTACCAGATACGTATCCGGCATCGGTACGTACCCGATACTCGACGGATACACCTATGTGAACACACTTGGACTTAGCACATCATCCTGCATATTATGATAGGAGTTTGTTTTTCTAGAGTAAACAAAAGTTGGCTCTATGCTAGGAAGCGTTGGTACGTCCAATTAAGTTGTGTATCTGTACCGAGTATGTTTCTGGTACTGGTATGTTTCTGTTACAAGTACGTGTATTGAACGTGTTGATACGACGCAATTATTAACAAAACGGCAAACTTGCCTCTAGACTAACCAGAGATTGAAGATGTTGATCTCCAATAATGAAGTTGATCTCCAATAATGAAGTTGATCTCCAACAATGAAGAAGAAGAAAAAAAAAGACTGATGAGTAGACTTAAGTTTAATTTTCTCTCTTTTGGTTAAACACATAAGATGTTAAATTTTGTAATATTTACGACTGCTTAATGTTTGAAAACTTCATGTTATATTGCATTTATTTGTGGACTTGCACTTCAAGTTATGATTTATGTTTGATGTTTCGATATTTTGAGAATATATATATATATATATATATATATAATTTGTTACAGCGTATCTTGACGGATCCGCATCCTCGTTTTTTAAATTTTGCCGTACCGGGTACCCGTACCGATGTTTCCTAGCTCCATACTAATACACCCATTCACCAAAAATCTCATAGAGTAATAAAGGGAAAAGGCAAGCTCATGCTGCCCAATGGATGGAGGGGAAAAACAAGTTCACCCTTGCTGTTGGTGTAATGACAAGGAAAATCTGGTTACTGTTTGGCACTTCGAAGACGATTGGGAGAGAGATGAAAGAAGGGAAATGAATGTTTTCTTATCTGAGCGGAGGGAGATATGCCAAAATCCTAGCCGCGTCTTCCATGCATCCGCAGGAGATTGAAGAGATAGACAGAGGGTATGCATTCCGTTTCTTGGCCGCTGACAAAAGGCTTCAAGGCAGGAAGAAGATCATCGAGGTCTTCTGAGTTCGGCGGGGAAGCAGTTTGCTGCGTCGAAGGGAGATTGCCGCGGAATTTCTTCGACAGGAAAGAGAGGTGCGATGATTCATGCTATGAACATCGATGGAGAAGAGAGAAGGCGCTGCAGCGAATGAGGAAATAGTTCTTCACAAGAGGGGGGAGAAGAGTCGAATTCGGAGGCTCCATTTTGTTTTGATGAAATTGGAGCTATTAGCTGCGGTGGGAAAAAACAGCAGGGAGGGATTGCTTTTTAAAAATGAGGTTTTGGGAATGAGTCTTATCAAATACCACAAAGATAAAAACTCTGGTTTTTGGCAACTGGAACGGTTCAAAAAAGCTCTCCCAAACGGCGCCTAGGGCTGTCCAGGTGCAATGATTCATGTGATGAACATCGATGTAGAAGAGAGAAGGTGCTGCAGCGAATGAGGAACTGGTTCTTCCAGTTCCATGAAACCAAGGCTAGGTTGGTGTCCTGACCGCCAGCTCACAAGTTTGCGCGTGATTTTTGTTTGGAACTAGTTCTAAGCTTGGACCAAGCCATGCAGGGTGTTTTTTCACGGCCCGATCGGATGGCTTGATCTGGTTGTCGTAACACGGGAATTTCTAGAGAAATGGGTGTCCGAAAGAGAGGAGACAGATTGTAATTATTATTTCTGTTATCCTATGGGCGGGAAAAAAACTTGAGCAAAATCTAATGTGTAATGCACATATTAATTTGAAAAGATCTTTTTATTTTAATATATATTGGAAATGGATGGTGCATCATGCATGTGGATTTTAAGGTACTTTGCAATTGGTTTAGAGAAGGAATCTAGGCTTAGGTATCAATTGGAGAGAATTAAAGATTTTGGTAGTTGCTTGGCTAAAGATAGATTGGGGTGTATGAGATACAGAGATTGGTAATGAGGGAACTTGTGATAAACAAAGATTGAGGAGGTGGCGCTTCAGTAAACCATTGGGATGTTCCTGCATGGTTTTGACTTGGGTTGTCGGATTTTTAGGTAGGCTAATTATGAGCCGTGGAGACTCTCGAGGAGTGGAGTGAATACACCTTATTGTGTCTGGCAACTTAGCAAAATTCGAAGCACATACCAGTGGAAGTTCTTGAAATGTCTTGAAATTGGCATTCATTATCATCATCCTTTTGATTTGTTATGAAGTTTTTTCGGATTTTGATACCAAATACCAGTTTTGGCTGTGAAGATTTGTGTAATCCTTAATGAAGTTGAGAGGAAGAAAGAAGAATCATACAAACAACTGCACACCTCTATTTATGATGGAGGTTCCTACATGGTACGACTAATAATCAGACTTATCTTAAGGCGACACATGACTTTATTATCCATTACAATTAAATAAAGAGTAAATGATAAGCTAATAACATACATGAAATTATAATTCTCCTATTAATCCCTCAATGTTTATTATCTTTGATCCTACTTCTTTGGTTCAGTTCATAAAATTCCGAAGCTCGGCTAAACTAGAATAACACACTGAAATTCCGCTGAACAAGAACAATACTCTGAAATTTGGTACTTAGGCCTGGCTTGGCGCGGCGGTGGCGGTTGTGAATGCGGTGGTTAAGATCCGTCGTTCGTGAACGTCTGACCACACCTAAGAAACTTCATCTGCTTTTATGTTCAAAACTAGTTCTTTTCTTGGTGGCGGTCATAATTGTTGTCATGACAAACCTACATTCTATTGTGATGGCGTTTTTGTCCAAACTCACCGTCAACAAAAACGCCTTGCCAAACGGAGCCTTAAAGGCTTCATGGACGTCCATATTTCCAGTAAATTTTTTGCTTGGCATGAAAGGAATTCCTTCATAATGCTTTGCTAAGGGAGTATAAGTATATACTCATTGTCTTTTATTCTTGTTAATCCATCAGATGGCTTTGATGTTTGGCGATGTGTGCCCAAGGAAAGAATTTGCTTCACATGGAAAGCATCATCTCTCTGCCTTAGAAATTGGATGAATCTCCTCTCTTTTCTTTCATGAAGTTGGCTTTTTAAGAGCCTCAAAATATTCCTCTTTCTAATAAAGTGAAAGATGCTAGGCTTAATTTTCTTTCTAAACTCCTAAGAATATTCTTATTCATGCTAGCTTCAAGAGGAATATTTAATATTAGTATAGGAAGTCCATCTGATTTTAATTATATATATCCTTTTATCTTTTTGAATTTTTTTAAAGTATTAATATATTTAGTTTAGAACTATATTTTTTCTCGCCCAATTTGTGAAGATTTTCTTGCTCTTTTATATCATTATAATAGGAGCTTTAAATTTCGTCCGTTTATTTGTAATACAGCCGTAGCGAAGAAGCCGGATGTCAAAGCACAAGCTGTGAAGGTTGCCAAGGCAGTGAAATCTGGGTCTTCCTTAATTAAGAAAAAGAAGAAGATCCGCACTTCCGTGACTTTTCATCGTCCGAAGACATTGAAGAAGCCCGGGGAGCCGAAGTACCCCAGAATCAGTGCTCCTCCCAGGAACAAGCTGGATCATTACCAGATCCTAAAGTATCCGCTAACAACGGAATCTGCCATGAAGAAGATCGAAGACAACAACACTCTTGTCTTCATTGTCGACCTTCGAGCCGACAAGAAGAAGATAAAGGCAGCCGTGAAGAAGATGTATGACATCCAGGCTAAGAAAGTCAACACTTTGATCAGGTTAGCGACTCCGCTTCTTATTCCCGACAGAACACCGCATGGCTTCCACATTCCTGCTTCCGCGAAACTGAAACTTTGGGGTGTGGATTTCGGACGCAAAATTGTGTGCCTCGGACGATCGCCCAAGATCATTTTGAGCCTGCGAGATTAACATGATCTTGCTTGTGATCATTTTGATCGCCCGCGATCTCGCTCGGGATCAGTTTGATCATGCGGGAGTTCAAAACGATCGTGCAAGACTAATGTGATCCTACAGGATCACTTAAGCGATCTTACGCTATCATAATATATCCATGTTCACCTCAAAACGGGTATTGCGGCGGGCTTTATGGAGCATGCAACTTGATGCTCTAAAGAGAGCCCTAGCGTCATAATTCTACACCTCTCAAGTTTTATTTTCCTTTGAATCAACAGGCCCGATGGTACGAAGAAGGCGTATGTGAGGTTGACTCCGGATTATGATGCACTCGATGTTGCGAACAAAATTGGTATAATCTGAGTCTGCACGGTTCCTGTTTTATAACCTGGTTAAAGATGCTTCTAGTTTTATTTGAAAGAGAACAAAGACTGGTATTTTCCTTTTTCAAGTTTAGGTATGTATTGAACTTCTGCTTCACTTCGACAAACTGGATTTTTTCTCTAATTTTGAGCAACTATTTCATCACCTAAGCCTCAACAATCTCGCCTCCGTTTGGGGCGTTTTTTTGCTAGTCAACTTCTTCAAGGGTGTGCTCATTTGGTAGGTTTTGATTGACAGGAATTGGTTTTTGCCGAAAACCTACGGCGCAGAGGTTTTGGAATTGGGCCAAAATTAATTCTTGTGTTTGTTTGCGTGAATATTTTTAACCACATGAATGGAATTCAAAGATACGAATTGATATTACATATTAGTTGTTTTAGTTTTGGCACTTTGAAACCCTGAAAATGTTACTTTTGGCACTTCTAATTCACCCTATCCTATTACTGCCTCAAAGTTCATGGTTGCAAGCAGTGAAAAAAAGTCCAAAACAATTTTAGAACAAAATCTAAACCGCAGTAACTTAAAATTTGGGGAGCTTAACCCAACTCTCTCTTTTTAGTATATTCTAAAAATACAGAACAGTACTATTGACTACTGAGAAATGTACCAAGAGCACAACTTTGTTACAAACCTGTGTTTGCTGCATTTTATAAAAGAACAGTGTATGTGCCAAATATTGCATCCCGTTTCCTAGTTCCAAATGGCCCGGGTTAGAAATTAGTGAACAAAATGTTAACCAATGCCACAAGGGCTAAACTGCGTCTTCGAAGTCAGACATTCTCCAAACCTAGAAATACCTCTTCCCTGCCAATATCGTTCCCCGCAGGCCATGACGAGCACCGAAACCCTGGGCTGTGAGACCAAGCAGCTCTTCGAGGCGGCATCCTTGGAGACGAGAAGAGTCTTGACGGCGTCAGGTAGGCTCGCCTGGGACTGAGATGACCGCGGCCATGGTGGGTTCGCCGGAGAAGAGAAGGAAATGCCGATCACCTCTTGCGCACTGTCCAGCGAGCCTCAAAACCGACCACTATAGGGTTGTTTAGGTTTTGGGGTAAAACCAATTCCTTCCTAAAATATAGTCAAACGAACACAAAATTTGGAATTGGAAAACCCAATTCCAATTCCTTCCTATCAAAAGCTACCAAACAAACAGGGCCCAACTGTTTTTGTCTGCATCCACCTTTTCGCCCTTTCCCCCCAAACTCAGGATGGCCTCAAAAATTGATTTTTGCGCCATGGATTATGAATTTTTCCGATGTTTTTATATTTACATTTTTCAATTTCAGCTTCTAGCTCGATTTTTTGCCGCGTTGCCTTTATAAATGGCTGCATCTTCCCCCTCAAAGTTAGGCGAAATTTTCAATCCGAGCTCCATTCCTAAATCTATCTGGGAGCCCCATGATATTGACAGAGAAAAAAATGTGAAAGGCTCAACTACAAGCAAAATCACGCCTGAATCGCCTGATCTCCATGATGTCCAGGGGGTCGCTCTAGATCTCCACGGAGCTCGCTCTTGATCTCCATGGAGATCCAGTACTTTTGATCTCCAAGGAGATCGCCCGTAATTTCGCCTGCAATAGAGTGATCTCCATAGAGATCACGATCTCCATAGAGATCACGCATGATCTCCAATTCTCCATGGAGATCGCTCGTGATGTGCACTTGTGATTTCGCTCTTCAGCTTTTTTTTCTCCGCCTCGAACGCGCCGGCGTCACAGTTTTTTTTTTCCGATCTTGTCAATGATTGTTTGCTGCCAAGGGTTCAATCATTCAATGCCTTGTATTGGATTTACAGTGTATGCCAATATGTGGTCAGTGGCTAAATGGGACCAGAGTTGTTCAGCAAAATTTGAATTTCAGCTCTTTTCGGAATCAGCATTTAATTTGTTTTCAGGCAAGTGGTTCCTTTTCGGTGGCCACTCGGCTTCTGTACTACACTATTAATAGCAGTGGCTTCTGTAGTAATTTCGCATGCATTATAAATATTTTAACATTGAAAAGGCATTTAATAAATTTTTTTTTTGTGAATAATAATATGAAAATGGTTGAAATTATTTATTAATTTTAGGTATATTTAGCGTAAAAATAAATTTATATCTTAAATTTTAAAAAATATACAAAATAATGATTACTTTTACTTGCATACAAATTTTCACCTTTTTAGTGAAATTAATTTTGAATCATTAAATTAAATATATAGTGATGATTTATGTATAGAGATGTAAAGTAGATTTAAATAAGAGGGATAAGCAGCTTGAATGTTTCATGGAAGTTGGCAGCTTTCTTATAGATAATTATATATCTATACTATATATTATATTAAAAAAAAAATTAGTGGTCACGATGTTGAAATAGGATCATCAAATGAATTGCTCTTCAATTTTTAATTTTTTTAATTTAATGAAACACATGTTTTTAATATATAAAGCAATCATAATATTAATATTAATATTAATAAAGCACTTTTGGCTATGTGCACTTGATTATGTGCATTTTTTTTGTTAAAAGCATCGTGATATGCTATAGGCACACAAAAATATTAAAGACACCGCATAATTTGTCAGCAACAAATCAATTAGAAAAAACTTCATATATCCGAACAAGCAAAATTCTATACTTGGGTGCTCACAATGTGAGAATGATTTACAAGAATAGAAACCTCAAAGGTGGAAATTTAATCAACTTTATGCTTCATATATTGTATATAGAACTATTACAAGTGTATTATGTCATTCTAATTTATCCTACTGCCTCAAGAACTCAGAAAATATAGATCAAGTTCAACAACACCAAAAGCAAGAAAGTTTTTTAACATTTTTAGCGGGCTCTTTAAATTTCTAATTGTCGAGATCAATAGTTTATCCCCCGCAATAGACCTTATGTGTGTAATGGAGATTTCTTTGCTAATCTTTCCCACCCGAGCCACACACAATAGAGATACAGAATAATCAATTACTCGAACGCTATAGAGCTTTCCAACATCAAAAAACCTACTAGCTGCAACATGTAGAAGAAGAGCATGAATTTACCTTGTACTGATTGTAAAGGGTCTCCAAAGCTTGCATTTTGGAAGAAGACAGTGACTTCTCAATCCCTGTAAACAGCTTCAGAAATGAAAGAAACTTCAAAGATGTTAACTTGTGCAAAATAAAGAGCACCGCATAATTTGTTAACACATTCCTTTCTCTTGATAAAAAAACTTCTAGCAATTTGCCAAGACATTTCGATTTATGTGTACTCGACATAGTATATTTTTGATATGTGGAAACATTCTAAGGCTCACCGGTAACTACCTTCTGTTTCATCTGCCATGAATGTAAAACAGGAGAAGAAAGACTGATAGGTTGAAGTAACTCCAACAATGCATAACAAAGGCATGCGGTACCTGTTGGTCTTATACCTGCAATCCAACTGAAATACTGTAGGGAACATTTGCTGAGCACAATGGAGACAGGGTGAGCAAAAAATAAACAGTGCAAACGGTTTGCACTTTACACCACCTTGTTGTAACTAACATATCCCTTCACATTGATTGTTTGATGATTTCCAAAGAAAAGGACAATCACATCTCTTGCTTGATGATTTCCGAAGAACCTTCTTAACAATATTTTTATTGCTTTGATTGGCTCGGTGATGACCTTCTTTATAACACCCAAGTAACACACGGGGTGTCAGACGACCCACTAGCTTATCTGAACATCTTATCGTGACAACAAAACCCAAGTTTCGACCAACTTTTCTAGCCCATTCAATTAATGATTCTTTCGTCAGAAATAATTGACTAGTCTCAGAATGACTACCCATGTTAGAATTGAGAGAAAGCAAGAAGAATATGTATTAAATTGAATAAAAGAGGACCCTTGGGGTCATACATATAGAGAAGGAGGGGAGTCTGAAAACACCACAGGCGGTGTGAGACTAAACTGAATGTACAAGGAATATTAAAATACACTTAATATTAACACCTTCCCTCAAACTCACGGTGGATCATGAACCGAGAGTTTGCTAATGAGATATCGAAATCTTGCAGATGTGAGAGGTTTGGTGAGGAAGTCAGCCACTTGTTCTTCTGAAGCAATGAATGGTAGAGAAATAGTGTTGGCGAGGAACTCCTGGCCAGTGAAGTGGCAATCAATCTCGATGTGTTTCGTCCGTTCATGAAATACATGATTAGATGCAATTTGTATAGCACTTCGATTGTCACAGAATAAGGGAGAGGGCCCGGGTGTCGCCACACCAAGATCTCCGAGGAGTCGACGGAGCCAAACGATCTCAGCAGTGGTGGAAGCCATGGCACGATACTCGGCTTCAGTACTGGAGCCCGCAATGGAGTCCTGTTTCTTGCTACGCCAGGAGATCAGAGAGTCACCCAGGAATATACAGAAGCCGGTGGTAGAGCGACGAGTTGCAGCATCCCCCGCCCAATCAGCATCAGAGAATGCTCGGAGGGTGAGTGGAGAAGTGGTGGAGAGAAACAATGAGCGGTTGACGGATGTTCGGAGATAGCGGAGAATCCGGAGAACAACAGTGTAATGAGCCGAGTGCGGAGCTTGGACAAACTGACTGACAAAGCTGACGACATAGGCAATGTCCGGCCTAGTCATAGTGAGATATACCAGCATCCCGACAAGTCGCCGATACCAGGAGACATCTGGGAGAGGTTCACCGTCAGTTGGGAGAAGTTTGAGATTGAGCTCAATGGGAGTATCAACTGTCCGGGTGTCAGTGAGGTTGGCAACAGAGAGAATGTCAGAGATATATTTCTGTTGAGAGACAAGGATGCCACGCTTAGACCGAGAAATCTCCAACCCAAGGAAGTAGCGAAGGGGACCCATGTCCTTCATCTCGAACTGTCTGCGGAGGTGTTGTTGAAGAGAGGCAATGGTTGCATGGTCATCGCCAGTGATGATCATGTCATCCACATAGAGAAGAAGGATGACACATCCCTGAGCAGATGTGCGAGTGAACAAAGCATGATCGGTTTGGCGTTCAACAAATCCGGTCTTGAGGACAGCAGTATAAAAGCGTTCGAACCAGACACGGGGGGCCTGTTTGAGACCATAGAGAGCCCGACGGAGATGACAAACGTGGCCGGTGGGAACGGAGAGACCCGGGGGAGGAGTCATGTATACGACTTCTGTAAGGTCACCATGGAGAAAGGCATTAGTAACATCCATCTGATGGAGAGGCCAATTGCGGGCAGCAGCGACAGCTAGTAAGGTGCGGACGGATGTCATACGAGCAACTGGTGCAAAGGTCTTATCATAGTCGATCCCATGCTCCTGCAGGAACCCACAGGCAACCAAACGGGCTTTGTGTCGGTCAATAGACCCATCTGGGCGAGTCTTGATCTTGAATATCCATTTGCAACTGATATGAGTTACGCCAGGAGGGCAGGGGACGAGGTCCCATGTATGAGTTCGGTGGAAGGCCTGTAGTTCAGCGGTCATGGCTTCCTGCCATTCAGGATGAGCAACTGCCTCTCGGTATGACTGGGGCTCCCGGTGGGAGTGTAGAGCGGTGAAGAAAGCCTGAAAGGCAGGGGAATAGGAGGTGGCTGTGGTGAGAGCAGAAGGCTTATACCTGTCAGAACTGTGGTCGTAGCGAGTAGGCGGGTGGCGAGGGCGAGCAGGGTTGCGCCGAGGAGGTGCGGGATCCACGTGCGGAGAGGCGGACGAAGGAGCATCAGATGGGTCCGTATCAGAAGGAGCTTGAGCGGAAGGAGGAGTTGTAGTGGAAGGAAGTTTGGTAGATGGAGGAGTAGCAGAAGTGGGCGGAGAACCCTCGGCCGGAGGATGATCTTGTACCGGGATAGGAGGGGCAGTTGGGGTCCGGGGACGAGTGGGTATATGTGGAAGTAGCGGAAGGGAGAGCGGTGGAGTGAAGGAGGTTTGAACGGGAAACGCTGGTGGAGTTGGCGTGGAGGAGAAAAACATTTCATTTTCGAGGAAGGAGACATGACGAGAGATGCGGACAGGTCGCGTCGAGCTCGACAAACAGGGGCAGATCGGCGAACAGATTCGAGCTCGACGAACAAGCTCGGTGAACAGATTTGCGGGCAGAGCAGATTTGAGCGGGCTGCGGGCAGCGGTCAGCAGGCAGAATACGGGCAGAGCGGGCAGCGGAGGAGATGCGAGCAAAAGTGCGAGAAAAAAGAAAAATTTAGGCAGAACCTAGCTCTGATACCACGTTAGAATTGAGAGAAAACAAGAAGAATCTGTATTGAATTGAATAAAGGAGGACCCTTGGGGTCATACATATAGAGAAGGAGGGGAGTCCGAAAACACCACAGGTGGTGTGGGACTAAACTGAATGTACAAGAAATATTAAAATACACTTAATATTAACAACCCACATCCACTTCACTTTTCTTAAGCGATACATCGGTACATATTACCATATCACTACTTCCCTCCCTGCTGCAAAAAAAAAACTAAATTACATATAAAGTTAGCAAATTCAAGATTAAAGCTACTGTTAAGAATACTCATGTGAAAATTGCCTACTCACTGATGAGAATATTGGTCAAAACTGGCAGCACTTATTAAAACAGAACCACCAACACTTTCTTCTTCAAAGACATCCACATGCTTGCTAACTATTGGAATTGGTGCAGAATTTTTTTCCAAACTATCAAACAAGTTTTGTTGGCAGAAAGTGTTAAAATGACAATATAAAGGTAGTCAGGCAGAAAAACATAGGTTAGTGACAAAATGGCACATCTCATATACATTTGGTTGTGCATTAATTTATGACACAACATACACATTCCTGATAAGTACCCTAGAGCCCTAAAAAAACTTCAGTTTTCCTTTTCTGGGTGTAGGCTTCGGCAGGGATGGAAGTTGTCGGCTGTGAGGAAAATGTCGAGGAAAGCAGGGGATGAGTCGGCTATGGATGTATGTGGTAGGGAGGAAGTCGTCGCGTCTGAGGAAGATAGCGTTGAGGTTGTCAGCTCTGAAAATGACCGACGGGAGAGGATGCGTCGGCTCCGAGGAAAGCAGGGGATGAGTCGGCTATGGATGTAGGCAGCGAGGAAGCACCGACGGAAGGGAAGGAGGATGGCGTCGAGGAGGCCGAAGCACCGGCGTAGGTCGTCGAGCACGGGAGAATGCCGCGTCTTCGGGAGCTAGGATTTGAGCGGGTTTGATGTGCCCTAATTTTGAGTGCACATAGTTGTTTATTTGGAGAGCATGGGAGACCTAAAATTAAAATGACAATGAAGTGCACATAGTGAAATTTGGAGTGCGCATAACAACCCCTTTTTTTATATAAATCTTATATTATGTTATATATATTTATATTAGTTTATATTTACAAGATCCACTATATTATTTTCAACTTAAATATTATTAAATAAAATAAATAGATTATTTATTGAAATAATATTTTATAAAAATAACAAACTAATAATTTATCAAAATTGCTAAGGTTTGAACCCAACACTAAAATTGTTTCCCAAATACTATTTACCACTTGTATTAAATAGAGTGGTGTTACGGGCACACCAATTTCGATTATGGACACACTAATTTTTAAAAATTATTACGCGTCTTTTAAAAATACTCCTTACCCATGTATTTTTAGGAAACTCGTTCAACATGAAAGTTGTAGACCTCGACGAGATCTACAACTTTCGTGTTGAACACTTTTCTTAAAAATGGACGCACAAGACGTACTTCCAATAATTACGCCCATGTTTCAATCAGGGAGGTAATACGTCTTGTGCATGCATTTTTAGGAAAAATGTTTAACACGAAAGTTGTAGATCTCATCGAGGTCTACAACTTTCATGTTGAACATGTTTCCTAAAAATGCATGCGTAAGGAGTATTTTCAAAAGACGCATAATAACTCTTAAAAATTGGTGTGTCCATAGCCGAAATTGGTGTGCCCGTAACACCACTCATTAAATAACAGCCACCGCTGCCTATTCTGGAGGTGCTAGCTTTGATATTCAAAATCAGCTTCCTCTTCGAATTGAGATACTTTGGACTGCAAATATAATTTTGAACTCCAAAGATAATTTTGGACTGCAAATATAATTTTGGACTGCAGACATTGCTGAACTGTGAATAACCCACAACTCAGAGTGCTTCTAACATTGCTCCGAAAAAATACTTTTAGAATTCTCAGGACTCACACACTGATATTTCATCTGAACCCTAAAGTTTCATATTCTGTTATAGAATAAAGTTTTCAATCGATTCTTGCATCTCGCGATAACCTACTATAAGCCGATAGAAGCCTAGGAGGTGGTTGTCTTTTTAAAAAAAATGGAGAATTTTAAAAGAGAGCATATTTCCGTTGGTCGCCCGAATGTCACACGTACATGTGCTCAATTACGCTCGGTTAAATGCAAAATTTTAAGCGTATAAGCGCACATGTATGCGCATTCTGCAAGACGTCCAAACATTTCTCCTAAACAAAAGGAAAGAGTTGTTATTCCTTGATGAACTAAAGAAAAAAAAGGTTTGTCCATCCTCCAATTAGGTTTATGCATAACAAATATTAGAATATTAATATTTTGAATTTTAAATGCAAGGCATATTGTTCATCACCATCACTAACTTAGGCTCTTTTTGGCATGACGGTAGCGGCCCTGAACGCGGTAGTTATGAACTGTCATTCGTGAACACCCAGCCTCACCTGGAGAACTTCATTCACGTTTATGCCAAAATTAGTCTTCTTTTCTTGGTGCCGGACTGCCGCTCATAACCGTTGTCAAGCCAAACATAGCCTTATATTATTTTTTTACTGTCGAATCCATGAATCATTATTTTTCATTCATATCTTGAATGTTTTTAACATATCTATATATCTAATCCCCATATTTAAGTAGGCATCACCACGCATGCTACCCTACTCGATAAATTTTATCTCCGTTCATTTCCGTGGTATCAATGAATGTTTTTGGGCATTTTGGCTGACCGGTCATTTTCTGCTAAAACAAGATCATTTTGCTCATCCACGCGGGTGTTTTTGCTCACCCGGGTGAATAAAACTTTCAAATGTCGCAGTCTGGGAGGACCCGTCACTAAAAAATTCGCTTTGTTGCAACTGTTTGAAGAGAATCTGTGTGTTGACATTTAACAGTGGAGGCCACGACTTTGTCCCCATTTGCATAGAAGTGGAAAACCTAGTGTGATTTTCTGGTCAATGTGCTCCCATACCTCAAGCATTATAGATGCACTACAACTAGTAATTATTACAATTACAAATCTTTTATCTTTTAATTTGAATCAATAGAGCCCTTCAAATTTAATACTTTGAATTGTAGCGCGCACACACACACATAGGGATGTTCGCAAATAGTTCGCGAATAATTTGGGAATCGATTCGTGAATATTTGATTGAGACTCACATTTTTCAAATTCGAATTCAAATTCGAGTGGTATTTGAATCCGAATCCGAATAATATTATCTCTATTGACAAGATTTGTGAATAATTCGTAAATAATAGCAATATCTATATTAGATATAAAGATGATACTGATTGTCCGATCAAAGTCCATTTGATACTTCATTTGAAGCGAATTCAATTTCAAATTCTAATCCAGGATTTAGGGAAGAAAACAAATTCAAATTTAAATATTTGAATGAATCCAAATCTCTACATTCAATGACAAATTTGGATTTGATTGGGTTCATGAACACCACTACGTGACACACATAAAGTTAAAATAATGATCCGACAATCAATTTTTTGCACGAAAAAAATTGTTAGACATTTTTAGTTAAATACAACAAATTAAAAAGTGTCAAATAATCCCACATGTGTAAAATTTATCATGAACCAATAGTTATAGTCAAGTGTCACAATGTTATTGCCTTAGTTATCTTGCTAGTGGTCAATTGGCAGATCTTTAGTATGTAATATTGCTTTTGATGTTGTATGAAAGTGTAACATATCTCACCTATAAATGTTATATAATATGGGTTCAGTCAGAACCTCACAACATATAACGCTCACAAATACAATATTACAAGATAATAAAAGAGGCAACCACACTAAACAACTTCCATAAAGTATGAAAAGAGTGAAAACATGAACTAACAGAGCATGCCCACAAAAACAAGGCATCCAAAATCCATAGGCCCCATACTTTACATCACATAAACCAAAAAGTGTAATATATAGCCCTCTGCATGCAAAATTGATACGATAAAGCAGGGGAACATAAAACAAGAGTTGTTGGGTATTGTATCCACAATAACCTTGATTTGTAGAAAGTCAACTATGAACCAAGATTGAATTGCTTATGTATTTGATTTGTTTCTCTAGTATTGTCTTGCAGGTTCACATTGCTAAGTGTAAACCAATGTCAGGTCACAGTGGGTCAATGAGCACAGTCTCTTACAATGTAATTCCTCATTGTATGAGATATGGTGTTGACTCATATGTGATCTCTCTATTGGGATGCACTTCATGATCAAGACAAAAGTAGCTCAGGACTTGGAGGTGTAGCTGTTCTCAAAAGAAGAGTTTAAAGAATTTTCTTCCAAGTGTATTTCTCGAGAAATCTGAAAAGCTCTCGGAAAATCCTTTGGAATTCTCGAGAAGTTCTTTTCAGCTTAAGTCTTAGAAGGAAATCCAAATTTCTCGAGAACCTATCTTTATTTCTCGAGAAGTCTGTTCTGCTCTCGGAAAATCCTTTGATTTTCTTGAGACGTCTTCTTAGCTGAATTTTTCCGAGAAAATCTTTCCTCTCGAGAAGTTTATCTGATTTCTCGAGAAGTTCTTGTTTCTTCCGAAAAAGGTTAGTTTATCTCTTTTCTCGAGAAGATCTTTGTTCTCGAGAAATCCCCTCTTTTCTCGAGAACCTCTGTCAGTTTGTTTGAAAGCCTTTTTCCGAGATCCAGCCGTGATTTCTCGAGAAGTCTTCTTTCTCTCGAGAAATCTGTTTCTCGTTCCTTCAAACTATTTTTGCCGACTTCTGTTATCCGTCTGTTTGACGAGATTCCTTTTCTGGCTTAAGGCTTAAATATTCTATTTAGACCTTCTCCTATAAAAGGCCCTCTATC
Organism: Dactylorhiza incarnata; assembly: GCA_033032865.1. NCBI lineage: Eukaryota > Viridiplantae > Streptophyta > Magnoliopsida > Asparagales > Orchidaceae > Dactylorhiza > Dactylorhiza incarnata. Next base: position 2,279,474 of record JAWHQI010000061.1, on the reverse strand, counting down.
TTAAGATTTTAAGAATTATTATTTCTTTCTGATTATCTCTCCCTAAATCAAGAAGTCGCAAAGTGCCGTGCGAGTCGCCCTCGTTGGAGACTGTTCAGAAGTTCCGATTTCTCTTCTCCAAGTGGAAAAATTGGTTCGATCGATCGTTGCTTGATTCTCTCTGAATTCTATTGGATCGATTCGAATTCTAGGAGATCAGATCTGAGTCATTTGGATCTTCCTCATCGACATTAATTCATATCCATTCCAATCTCAAGGAGGAAGAAGAACCCTAAAGAGCTTTTCAGATCTGTTGTGATTGATAAGTATCATATCATCTCTTACTTTCATTTGATTGTAGGAGAAGTTTTCTCCGAGTTGTAGGAGCTTTGTTCTCCGAGTTGTAAGAGAAGTATTCTCTGAGATTGTAGGAGATTTGTCTCCGAGATTGTAGGAGTTTTGACTCCGAGTTTGTAGGATCTTTCTTGATCCGAGATTTAGTGAAGTAGTCAACTCTAGCGGTGATGCTAGATTGGCGAGGCCGGCAAGTGGAGTACCCAAGATCGGGGAACCACTATAAATTTCTTGCTTCGTCTGTGATTGTGGTTTGCTTTATCTGTGTTCTTTGTCATCAAGTTTGTTTTATTTCCGCAAAAGACGCAATTTTCACCTATTCACCCCCCTCTAGGTGATTTAGGTTGGCAATTAGATTTTTCAATTGGTATCAGAGGTAGGTTATTGTTCGTTAATAGGTTAACACCTTGAACAAGATCCCTTCAATCTTTTTGCTATCTATCATGGAAAAGTGCAAGGAATCTTCCTCGTTGAAATTGCCTATATGCACCAAGGGTAATTTCCCCATGTGGAAAGAGAGAGTGAAATTCTACATGGAGGCCGCAGATCCAAGAATCTTCCAAGTCGTGGAAGAAGGCCCTCATGTGCCTATGACTGCTTCTACAATTGACCCTCTCCTAAGAGTGCCTAAGAAGATGATGGATTTGACCAAGGATGAGATCGCTCTCGTTGCCTTGGATAAAAAGGCGAAGAACATTATTGCCAGTGCAGTGGACGATTCAATGTTACAAAACCTAATTCACTGCAAATCTGCCAAAGATATGTGGACTTCCTTAATCGTTCTTATGGAAGGCACCGAAGAAGTAAGAGATGACAGAAGATCTCTTCTGAATCAGGAGTACGAAGCATTCAAACAGGGTAAGAAGGAATGCATTGCAGATGCATATGAAAGATTCTTTAAAATAGTAAATGGCCTAAAGAATTATGGTCGGGAATTCACTAATGGAGAACTAAATGACAAATTTCTGCGATCCCTAACAAAGGATTGGGATAGTAAAATAGTTGCCATCAGGGAATTCGGAAAGCTACCCAACCTAGATCCTCAGAATCTGTTTGGGAAATTATTATCCCATGAGCTTCAAATGAACATTCGCAAAACAGAAGAAGATGGGAATAGAATCTCTAACAAGGAAAGGACCTTGGCTATGAAGCCCGAGAGTTCCAGAAAGAGCAGAGCATTGTCTCCAGTTAGAGCTTTAGAATCTGATGAAGAAGAAGAATCAGAAGCCGGCTCCTCCAATTCTGAAATGACTGATGGGGAGTTCTCTCTAATCTCCCGACAGTTTAAGAAACTGCTGAATAAAAGAAGGCAAATGAGGAACAAGCCATCTTCCTCAGATTATAGACAATCACATCGTGAAGGCGATTACTATAAGAAAGGCTCAAGCACAAATGACAGGTATAAATCCAAACCGAACAAACATACTTCTACTGACATTATTTGCTATTGTTGCAATAAGCCAGGACACATGATCGCTGAATGCCCTCATAAAAAGAGAGAGGGCGGAAGAAAAGATGTGAAGAAACCCACTAATGGGAAAAAGAAAAACGAAAGAAGTTTTGTAGCCAAGAAGGCTAAAACACTAAGCGATAGTGATTCAGATAAATCAAGCACTGAAGAAGAAGCATACTTTGGGCTTATGGCCATGACAGATGATGAAGAAGAACCCCCATACACTGGGAAGGTAAATTCTCACACTATGCTATCTGATTCGGATTATGCTTCTGCTGAACAAAAAAATTATTTCTCTGATGATGAATCTAAGCTCATGACCCAATACACCGAAATGCTCAAGAGCTTTGACAAGTGCCGAAGGGTTGTCAAATCTCAGACCAAGGAGATTATGTCTCTTAAGGAAATGGAAACCAATTTGAGAAAGGAAGTTGAACAACTTTCTTCCTTCAAAGAGGAAGTCCAAGTCTTAAAAGACAAGATCAAAAGCTCGGATGAGCTCCTTGATCGGAGAGCGAACTCTATCAAAGTTTTGGAAGAATAGCTAGCCGCTGAACGAAAGCTAGTTGAAAAGTTTTCACAACCCAAAACAATTCTTCCGCTCATTGATAGATTCACTGCTCAAGCAAGTACTAGTGGATTAGGTCATGTGGCAGGTCCTAGTAACACTACTAAGGGCACACATGCCAATAAGAAATTCATGAATGCTAAGAAAGCCTCCATTGAAGAGAAAGGGAAAGGCCATCAAAAACATGTACCATTTCAGAAAGTTATTTTTCCCTCAAACATTTATGACATGCAAAGCACTTATGGTCACTTGACCCGACCAATTAAGTTTGGACCTGTCAAGGACTATAAGGGATGGACTAGTCCCCGAAAGTTCGGAAATAGTGCTTTCAAAGCATCTCATGAAGAGATAAATCTAAGAGATTATGGTCCTTACGTTCACAGACATAATGAGAAGAAAGCACCAATTGTAAAGACTGTTGCACCCAAGCCTAATGAGATAGCACTACCTTGTGTGTGCTGTACTCACGAAGCATCCACTTCTAGAAAGAATGCTCCTGCTAAATCTTACATTCAAAAAGGTCAGCAGGAGAATACAAAGAGAAGGTACAACAGGTTTAAATGTTGGTGCTGCGGCAAACCAGGTCACTTTGCCGTGGATTGTTGGTTCAATGTTTCTTATGCCAATAGACCACAAGTTAACACTGCAAGGAAGACCACTCGCAATGTTAACATTCAATGTGGATCTCAACTAACAAGGGACCAAGGACCCAAATTTGTTTGGGCTCCTAAGGCAAGATAATCTGTTCTTGCAGGTATGTCCAAAGGCCAACAAAAATCCTATCTGGTATTTGGACAGTGGTTGTTCTCGGCACATGACCAGGACTAGAAGTCTATTACAAAATTTTACTCCAGTTGTGAATGGACCAAAAGTTATTTTTGGGGGATCAGACCGTGGAGTTACAAAAGGCTATGGTATGATTTCTAATGGCAATGTATCTTTCTTAGATGTGGCTTATGTGGAAGGATTAGAACATAATCTGATAAGTATAAGCCAACTCTGTGATAAAGGATACATAGTCGATTTTCGTAAAGATAAGTGTCTGATAAAGTCGGCAGAGAATTCTGAAACGATTTTATCAGGGACTCGCTGTACAACCCTGTATTCGTCGAGTAGGTACTCGGGCCAAGAGGCATTTCGGAACATCGTTCCTCAGCAGGATCCAAGGAAGGGGGCGAGAACCCCAGTAAGGGGCGAGACCGGCCAGGGGGACCGCCCCTGGCAGGGTCTCGCCCAGCCCCAGTAAGGGGCGAGACCGGCCAGGGGGACCGCCCCTGGCAGGGTCTCGCCCAGCCCCAGTGAGGGGCGAGACCGGCCAGGGGGACCGCCCCTGGCAGGGTCTCGCCCAGCCCCAGTGAGGGGCGAGACCGGCCAGGGGGACCGCCCCTGGCAGGGTCTCGCCCAGCCCCAGCTAAGGGGCGAGACCGGCCAGGGGGACCGCCCCTGGCAGGGTCTCGCCCAGCCCCAGCTAAGGGGCGAGACCGGCCAGGGGGACCGCCCCTGGCAGGGTCTCGCCCAGCCCCAGCTAAGGGGCGAGACCGGCCAGGGGGGCCGCCCCTGGCAGGGTCTCGCCCAGCCCCAGTTAAGGAGCGAGACCGGCCAGGGGGGCCGCCCCTGGCAGGGTCTCGCCCAGCCCCAGCTAAGGGGCGAGACCGGCCAGGGGGGCCGCCCCTGGCAGGGTCTCGCCCAGCCCTGGCTAAGGGGCGAGACCGGCCAGGGGGGCCGCCCCTGGCAGGGTCTCGCCCAGCCCCAGCAGGGGGGCGAGACCAGCAGGGGGGGGGCATCCCCGGGTCTCGCCCCACCCCAGTTAGGGGGCTCGCCGAGCCCCGCGAGGTTCCTCTCTCGCCCAGTTTCGGGGGGAGGTGTCGGTCTGCGTTTAGCATCCCAGAACAGCGGGATTTGGCTATTTGCAGTCCGGTTTTGGCTATTCGCAGTCCAAATCCGAGGGTATTTTGGGTATTCTGCAGTCCTGTTTAGGTTATTTACAGCCCAGATCTGAAAATCCTATAAATAGGACCAAGGGGGCACCATTTGGAGAGGTCTCTCATCCTAGGCTAGCTCTCTCCTTCTCTCTCTCCCTCCCCAAGTCTCTCTAGGGGGTGAGGAGAGGCTCCAGTGGTGCCCAAGCTTAGTAGTGGCTTGGGAGGGGAAGTTCCAAGGGGACTTCCGGGTACGTGGCGGGACCTCCCCGCTAAGCCCTTGGTCCAGTCCTTAGTTCTGACACCTTCAACCTAGAGCTCTCCCTTGGGGGAAGTAAGGGTTGGTCGCCCCTCAGCCTCGCTGAGGGCCCCGAACTCCACAGAAACCGAGTTGTCGGTTTCAACATTTTGGTGCGGTGAGCGTGGAGTGTGATCGATTCAAGAAACCCTCAAGATGAGCTCCATGGATGGAGGTGGAGAAAGTTCCGACCCAGGTCACTCGCAGCCCCCGGTGGCTGGGGTGATGTTGGAGATGTTCGAAAAGTTCAGGCAAGAGGTCCTGCAGACCTTGCAGGTGACTTTCGCCTCGATAGGCGAAGGCAGGAGAGGAAGTGGTTCGGAAGTCTCGCCCCGACATGAGGGTGAGATCCCTCTCGACCAACCAACCAGAGAGGTGCCAGGAGGTGGCGAGTGGGGAGGCGCCAGGCCCCCACTCGCCCAGCTCCAAGGTGGCGAGTGGGGAGGCGCCAGGCCCCCACTCGCCCAGCCCCAAGGGGGCGAGTGGGGAGGCGCCAGGCCCCCACTCGCCCAGCCCCAAAAGGGGGCGAGCGTGGGAAGTCCTTTTTGTGAGCAGATCCTCTCAGCCCCGGTTCCGGAGGGGTTCAAGGGGGCGAAGATGTCTCACTACTTCGGCAAGGATGACCCCGTCTTACACCTGCAGTGGTTTGAAGACATGGTCTCCATCATGCCCATGTCAGCCGCTTTCAAATGTCGACTCTTCGCGACAACTCTGAAGGAAAAGGCTAGAGAGTGGTTCCACCGGCTCCCTGCGGGATCCATCTATGCCTTCGAAGACTTGCGTCGAGGTTTCTTGCTACGCTTCGCGACGTCAAGGAAGAGGAAGAAAGATGCCGAAGCACTTTTCAAGGTCAAGCAAGAGCCAGAGGAGTCGCTGGCTCAATATCTGGAACGGTTCAGGGAAGAGGTTCTCCTCGTCCAAGAAGTGCCAGGGTACACCCTCAAGCTCGCCTTCATGGTGGGGCTGCGGGAGGGCTTCTTCAAAATGGACCTCAAGAGAAGAGCTCCGGAGTCCTTTGAGGAGTTGATGGAAAGGGCGGCCGAGGAAGTTGAAAGTGAGGAGGCCAACCCGGAGTTCACAAGAAGGCTGGCCAAGTTGAGTGAGCCAGAGGCAAGGCAGCAGGGGGGGAGAGTAAAGGCCCCCAAGAGGAAGTTCGACCAGGAGGAGGACAACTTCCAAGAGGAAGAGACTGACCTCCCAGGGTGGAGGCAGGAGTCGAAGGTGCCCTCTCCACCACCCCAGCAAACCATGACAATCGGTTGGGGAAGAAGGAGGAGAGCCAGGAAAGCAGAAAGAAGAGGAAAAAGAAGGGATGCAGCTAAGTTACCCTACTGTGACTTCCACGAGGAGGAGGGTCACACGACATCCACCTGCCCTGAGTTCTTGGAGTTAAGGGAGGCGAGGTGTCCAAGGCAGCAACATCAACAACCAGAGGAGGTCGAGGAAGATCGAACTTGGGAGTAGGAGACCAAGATGGTTTCCATGCTTAGTTTTTTCTTTCTACCCCTAAGTCCATGTAAGATGATGTTTTGTTCCAGTGCTTAGTTTTCTCACATGTATTAGGAGGATTAATATAATGAAAATGTCTCAAAAGTACTTAGCCTCGATGCTGGCCCGCTGACCAGGCTCCCACCTAGCTGGCAGGGCCGGGAACCGCTCGATGGCAGGATGTTTCAAAAGCACTTAGCCTCGATGCTGGCCCGCTGACCAGGCTCCCACCTAGCTGGTAGGGCCGGGAACCGCTCGATGGCAGGATGTTTCAAAAGCACTTAGCCTCGATGCTGGCCCGCTGACCAGGCTCCCACCTAGCTGGCAGGGCCGGGAACCGCTCGATGGCAGGATGTTTCAAAAGCACTTAGCCTCGATGCTGGCCCGCTGACCAGGCTCCCACCTAGCTGGCAGGGCTGGGAACCGCTCGATGGCAGGATGTTTCAAAAGTACTTAGCCTCGATGCTGGCCCGCTGACCAGGCTCCCACCTAGCTGGCAGGGCCGGGAACCGCTCGATGGCAGGATGTTTCAAAAGTACTTAGCCTCGATGCTGGCCCGCTGACCAGGCTCCCACCTAGCTGGCAGGGCCGGGAACCGCTCGATGGCAGGATGTTTCAAAAGTACTTAGCCTCGATGCTGGCCCGCTGACCAGGCTCCCACCTAGCTGGCAGGGCCGGGAACCGCTCGATGGCAGGATGTTTCAAAAGTACTTAGCCTCGATGCTGGCCCGCTGACCAGGCTCCCACCTAGCTGGCAGGGCCGGGAACCGCTCGATGGCAGGATGTTTCAAAAGCACTTAGCCTCGATGCTGGCCCGCTGACCAGGCTCCCACCTAACTGGCAGGGCCGGGAACCGCTCGATGGCAGGATGTTTCAAAAGTACTTAGCCTCGATGCTGGCCCGCTGACCAGGCTCCCACCTAGCTGGCAGGGCCGGGAACTGCTCGATGGCAGGATGTTTCAAAAGTACTTAGCCTCGATGCTGGCCCGCTGACCAGGCTCCCACCTAGCTGGCAGGGCCGGGAACCGCTCGATGGCAGGATGTTTCAAAAGTACTTAGCCTCGATGCTGGCCCGCTGACCAGGCTCCCACCTAGCTGGCAGGGCCGGGAACCGCTCGATGGCAGGATGTTTCAAAAGTACTTAGCCTCGATGCTGACCCGCTGACCAGGCTCCCACCTAGCTGGCAGGGCCGGGAACCGCTCGATGGCAGGATGTTTCAAAAGTACTTAGCCTCGATGCTGGCCCGCTGACCAGGCTCCCACCTAGCTGGCAGGGCCGGGAACCGCTCGATGGCAGGATGTTTCAAAAGTACTTAGCCTCGATGCTGGCCCGCTGACCAGGCTCCCACCTAGCTGGCAAGGCCGGGAACCGCTCGATGGCAGGATGTTTTCAAAAGTACTTAGCCTCGATGCTGGCCCGCTGACCAGGCTCCCACCTAGCTGGCAGGGCCGGGAACCGCTCGATGGCAGGATGTTTCAAAAGTACTTAGCCTCGATGCTGGCCCGCTGATCAGGCTCCCACCTAGCTGGCAGGGCCGGGAACCGCTCGATGGCAGGGTGTTTTTTGAAGTATTGTTCCCCTTGGATGGTTCCGCTGACCGGGCTCTCACTAGACGGCAGGCCAGGTTGACCTCCCAGGGAGGTTAGGTAATTTGCTCCCCTCGTTGGCTGACAAGGTAAGAAGGTCTCTCGGGGAGGTTGTGTTTTTCCCCGAGGTGGCTTCATTAGCCGACGAGGTTGGAGGACCTCTAGGGAATGCTAAGTGTTTTTCCCCAAGATAGCTCTGTTAGTCGGATTTCCAGCGACACTCGTCGAATATACAGGGTTGGACATTTCTTTCCGAGCGTGTATCTCGCTCGAAAAGAGCGGGGATTGTGTACAACCCTGTATTCGTCGAGTAGGTACTCGGGCCAAGAGGCATTTCGGAACATCGTTCCTCAGCAGGATCCAAGGAAGGGGGCGAGAACCCCAGTAAGGGGCGAGACCGGCCAGGGGGACCGCCCCTGGCAGGGTCTCGCCCAGCCCCAGTAAGGGGCGAGACCGGCCAGGGGGACCGCCCCTGGCAGGGTCTCGCCCAGCCCCAGTGAGGGGCGAGACCGGCCAGGGGGACCGCCCCTGGCAGGGTCTCGCCCAGCCCCAGTGAGGGGCGAGACCGGCCAGGGGGACCGCCCCTGGCAGGGTCTCGCCCAGCCCCAGCTAAGGGGCGAGACAGGCCAGGGGGACCGCCCCTGGCAGGGTCTCGCCCAGCCCCAGCTAAGGGGCGAGACCGGCCAGGGGGACCGCCCCTGGCAGGGTCTCGCCCAGCCCCAGCTAAGGGGCGAGACCGGCCAGGGGGGCCGCCCCTGGCAGGGTCTCGCCCAGCCCCAGTTAAGGAGCGAGACCGGCCAGGGGGGCCGCCCCTGGCAGGGTCTCGCCCAGCCCCAGCTAAGGGGCGAGACCGGCCAGGGGGGCCGCCCCTGGCAGGGTCTCGCCCAGCCCTGGCTAAGGGGCGAGACCGGCCAGGGGGGCCGCCCCTGGCAGGGTCTCGCCCAGCCCCAGCAGGGGGGCGAGACCAGCAGGGGGGGGGGGCATCCCCGGGTCTCGCCCCACCCCAGTTAGGGGGCTCGCCGAGCCCCGCGAGGTTCCTCTCTCGCCCAGTTTCGGGGGGAGGTGTCGGTCTGCGTTTAGCATCCCAGAACAGCGGGATTTGGCTATTTGCAGTCCGGTTTTGGCTATTCGCAGTCCAAATCCGAGGGTATTTTGGGTATTCTGCAGTCCTGTTTAGGTTATTTACAGCCCAGATCTGAAAATCCTATAAATAGGACCAAGGGGGCACCATTTGGAGAGGTCTCTCATCCTAGGCTAGCTCTCTCCTTCTCTCTCTCCCTCCCCAAGTCTCTCTAGGGGGTGAGGAGAGGCTCCAGTGGTGCCCAAGCTTAGTAGTGGCTTGGGAGGGGAAGTTCCAAGGGGACTTCCGGGTACGTGGCGGGACCTCCCCGCTAAGCCCTTGGTCCAGTCCTTAGTTCTGACACCTTCAACCTAGAGCTCTCCCTTGGGGGAAGTAAGGGTTGGTCGCCCCTCAGCCTCGCTGAGGGCCCCGAACTCCACAGAGACCGAGTTGTCGGTTTCAACACTCGCTGTAGGAATATCTTTTGCTTAAATTTTCTTTGTATATCATCTTCTACACCAGTATGTCTATTGGCCAAAGATAGTGCATCTCTTGTCGATCAATGGCACAAGAGATTAGCACATATAAATTTTAAAACTATTAATAAACTGTTTTCGCAAAACTTAGTGCGCAATGCGCCAAATGTTAAGTGCGTTAAAGATAGACCTTGTCATGCATGCATAAAAGGCAAGCAAACAAGAGCTACCTTCAAGAGCATTATTGGCAAAGATTCTAACAGGTGTTTATACCTGCTTCATATGGACTTGTTTGGTCCGTTGCAAATTAGAAGCTTAGGAGGTAAGTCTTATACATTGGTTATCGTGGATGATTACTCACGTTTTGCATGGGCATTCTTTCTAAAACACAAATCAGATACTTTCGACACTTTCACAAGCTTTGTTAAGCAAACCCAGAATGAATTTAACTGTTCAGTGGTCAAAATCAGAAGTGATCACGGAAGAGAATTTGAATCTGGAGCAATGACAAACTTTTGTGAAAGCCTTGGTATCTTTCATGAGTTTTCCTCTCCCCGGACTCCACAACAAAATGGAGTAGCCGAGAGAAAGAACAGGACACTCATTGAGGCTTGCAGAACTATGTTGAGTGATTCTTCATTACCAGAATATTTCTGGGCTGAAGCTGTCAACACTGCTTGCCACGTGCAAAACAGAGCACTCATAAATAAGAACCATGAAAAGACTCCTTATGAACTTTTAAAGGGCAAGAAACCAACCATTTCTTATTTCAGAATTTTTGGCAGTAAGTGCTTTGTACTTAACAATGGAAAGCATTACAAAACTAAGTTTAGCGAAAAGAGCTTTGAAGGTATTTTCGTAGGCTATAGTAGCCATAGTAAAGCTTATCGTATTTTTAATAAGAAAACTCTGGTTGTAGAAGAGTCTATTAATGTTGTATTTGATGAGACGAGCATGCTTCAAAGCAGCTCTTCTAGTTCTTCTATTGAAGTTGCAGGTTCAAAGTTGCAAGATACACACTTGCATAAGCCAGTTAAAGACGACGCTCAAACCTTCGTCAAGATCTCTCCTCTAACCTTAACTGAAGAGGAAGATCACCTTGATGAAGAGCCAACTCCAGTGGAAGAATTTGTTCCAGTTGAAGAAGAAGTAGTTCCTGTTGTTCCAAACGATGCGAGGAATCTTGAATTCAGACACATGAGGGATCACCCTATTGATCAAATCATAGGAGACCCTCATGAAGGCATTAGAACTAGAAGAGGTACTACTAACGAAAATTTGCACTTGAGCTTTCTTTCACAGGTAGAACCAAAGAAATTTCAAGAAGCAAATGAAGACCCACACTGGATTATTGCAATGGAAGAAGAATTAAACCAATTCAAGCGTTGCAAGGTCTGGACACTTGTTCCAAAGCCTAAGGATAAGAACATAATTGGAACAAAGTGGGTGTACAGAAACAAGTTGGACGAAGATGGAACAATCATCAAGAATAAAGCAAGACTTGTAGCTAAAGGCTACAGACAAGAAGAAGGAATCGACTTCGATCAGAAACATGCGCCGGTAGCAAGACTCGAAGCGATTAGGCTATTTCTAGCCTGTGCTGCATTCAAGGGTTTCACCGTATACCAAATGGACGTCAAGTCAGCATTCCTCAACGGAAATATCAAAGAAGAAGTATACGTGGAACAACCTCCAGGTTTTGTCAATCCGGACTTTCCTAATTATGTTTATTTACTTCAGAAAGCTTTATATGGTTTAAAACAAGCTCCTCGAGCTTGGTATGAGACGCTGTCTAACTTCCTTCTTGAGAACAAGTTCACAAGAGGAAAGATAGATAAGACATTATTTCTTAGGGAAGTAAAAGGCAAGATTTTGCTAGTGCAAATCTATGTTGATGACATTATTTTTGGCTCAACGGATGACAACCTTTGCAAGAAGTTTTCAAAACTTATGCAGGGGAAGTTTGAAATGAGCAGTATGGGTGAGCTGAAGTATTTCTTAGGACTTCAAGTGAAACAATCTGAAGATGGAATTTTCATCTCTCAGACGAAGTTCACCAAAGAGTTAATTAAGAAATTCGGAATGGAGAGTGCAACCTCCATGAGGACTCCAATGAGCTCAGCTATGTCTCTGAACAAGGACGAGAAAGGGAAACCTTTTGATGAAACTAAATACAGAAGCATAATTGGCTCTTTGCTCTACCTTACTGCTAGTAGACCCGACATAATGTTTTCCACATGTGTATGTGCTAGATATTAGGTGAACTCTAAGGAATCTCACTATACAGCTGCAAAGCGAATTTTGAGATATCTTAAGGGCACACCAAATCTTGGCTTATGGTACCCAAGAAGTAATGATAGCGAACTAATAGGCTATTCAGATGCAGATTTTGCAGGTAGTAGAGACGACAGGAAAAGCACTTCCGGAACATGCCAATTTCTCGGAAGACGACTTATATCCTGGAGTAGCAAGAAGCAGAATTGTGTTGCAATTTCAACCGCCGAGTCAGAATATATTTCTGCTGGCAGCTGTTGCGCACAACTTCTATGGATAAGGAATCAACTTCAAGACTACAATATGAAGATCAAGAATATTCCAATGTTTTGTGATTCTTCCAGTGCAATTGCTATAGCAAACAATCCAGTCTCACACAGTCGGACAAAGCATATTGAACTAAGGTATCACTTCATCCGGGAACATGTGGATAATGGGGACATCAACTTAAGCTATGTCCCTACGGATAAGCAAGTTGCAGATATATTCACGAAGCCGCTGGATGAGACCAAGTTCTCTTTCTTCAAAACGGAACTTGGAATGCTCAACTTGGAGTAATGCTTAAAGCAAGAAGAAAAATGGAGTTTCTAAAAGTTATATATCTATGGAAAGCAGGAATCTGTCCTTCAGAAAGAAAGAGGTGGAAAATTTCTAAGTCTTAACAGGATTTCTCGAGAAATGACATAGAATTTTCGAGAAATGAAAGACTTCTCGCAAAATGTACCTGCACTTCTCGAGAAATGGGTTATCCCTCGAGAAATGCTTTTTCAAAGTTAGAAAATCAGAATTCTGGGATCTCTCGAGAAATCAAGATACTTCTCGAGAAATTAGAATAGTTCTCGCGAATCAGTATTTCTCTCGAGAAATTGCGTTCAATTTTCAGAATTCTAGTCTTTATTTTCCGGGATACGAAAGGTAAGGTATGCGCGTTTTTATTTTCTTTATCTATAAATAAATCTCGAATAATTGTCACATCAAACCAAACTATAAATAGACAATCGAAACAAATTAATGTTCACGCGAGTTCCTTCGTCTTCTTCTCGTAAAGCCGCCGACGGTTCGTCTTCCTCTCACGCGAAATCGAGATTTCTGGTCAGTTGATTCTTGATTTTCTTTCTCTCTCGCATTCAATTGTTCATTCCTCGTGATCAATGACGCCTCATTCAAAGCCAAAGGTTGGCGTGGGCAGTGAATTAGTGCGAGAAGGCCTAATTTCCATCTCAGATGATTTCAAGAACCTGTTTTATCTTCTTGAAGCCGCCGGTTTATCTTTTGTTCTAGAGCAGCCATGCAAAGTTCTGTTTAAAGAGGTGGAGGATTTCTTCATTAATGTTAAGGTTCATAAATCTGGATTGAAGATGAAATCTACTATTGGGAATTCCAAAATCAAGATCACTCCTAAGTCTATTTCCAAACATCTGAAGTTGCCTTTAGTGGAGGAAGAAGATTCTCTGGATGATAATGATTGGGTAAATGCAGTGACCTATGTAGGTTTGACTTCAGCCAAGACAATTCGTAGACAGCAAATGAATGATGTCGGGAAACTTTTGGTGGACATCATCTCCAAGGTGCTGCTGGGAAATACTGGAAGCCTGGGATATGTCTCAGTGGATGTGTTCAGTTTAGTTACAGCAGTAATCTGTGGGAAGAAGTGCAGCTGGGCAGGCATTTTGTTCAATAAGATCAAAGAGAGCATTTCTAGTCCTAATTTTGCAAGGATTATAACTCTCTATCTGAATCAGGTTGATCCTTAAGTCTTTGATATGTCCAAAGGGGCTATCATTCATCACTTGAAGAGGTTGGATGTGTTCACCCTCCAAAGGTGGAACATCAGGATAACTAAGCCTTTAGGAGGTGGTTATTCCCAGGGGGAGCCTTCTGGTCAACAGGATGTGCATTCAACTCCTCCTCCAGACTCTTCAGCACAACTTCAAGCTCCTCCTTCTCCAAGTCTTCTTCCATCTCCAGGTCAGCAGCATGTCTCTCCAGCAGCAGATTCAGTTCCTCCTCTTACATCAGATAATATTCCATCAGATCAGGTTCCTCCAGGAACAGAGATTCCTCCTCCTGATGTGGTATTCTCCCCTATCTTAGATAATGTGGCTTCTTCTCCTCCTCCTCCTCATGTTGTTGCAAAAGAAACTGTTGATGCTAACATAGCAGATGTTCTTCTTGACATTCAGAACACTGTAGTTGATGATGAGCAGAACTCCAGTGATCACCATGCAGGTTCAGGTGCAGATTTTGAATTCCATCATGATGATGATGATGTTTCTGTTCACAATATTCCTTCTCCCCCAGCAAATACTGAGGGGGAGCAAGAGTCCTATATGGAAATGAATACAAAAGCACAGGGACAACCTGTAGTTCAAGTAGATGAAACTGTGAATCTGTCTTTTCTTCCAGAGAAAAGTACAGTTGTTCTTGAAGAAATCCCTGAACCAGTCCAGCCAGCCCCCATTCCTCCTCATCTCTTTGCTGACCATGCCTTGTTAGGTCAAATTGAAATGTTACTCCAAAGGCAGAGTGCCAAGATAGATTTATCTTTCAAGGAAGTGCATGCCAGGATAACAGATATAGAGAAAGCTATGGATAAAAAGCTGAAAGCCTTCCAAGATAGTTCAGAAGAACTCAAGAGGATTGTCATTCAAGGAGGAAAAGCTATTGACCACACCATTGAGGGTGTTGGTAAAGTGTTAGAGCAGATAATTGAAGTCAGAAAGACTCAAGAATCTATGTATAATAAAGCTGATGAACACTGCTTCAAAATTGTTGATGAAGTAGGGTTGTTCAAAGAATCTGTTCTCCAGACTCTTCCTGTAGAAGTCAGAAAGGGGGAGGACAAGTTGATAGGTTCAATTGATGAGAATTTATTTGCATTTCATAATCACATGAGTGAGAAATTTGATCTACTGTCTCAGGGAGTCCAGAAGCAGGTAGCTGATGTCAAAGATTTCACTCAAAGATCTACTACTTGGCTTCACAGTGAGATCTTTCCAGAACTGGGCATTGACCCTGCTGATCCCCCTCCTCAGTATGATCTCCCTCATCATTTTCCTCCTGCACAAGTTGATGCTCCTCAATTCTCTCCAAGACCAGATATGTCTTCTGATGTAGAAGTTGCTTCTTCTAAGCAAGGTTCAAGGAAAAGAAAGTTTGGTGAAGGACCTTCTGCTAAGAGATCAGTTCCTGAATCTAGTTCAGCAGGCTCTGGCAAAGCTGCTGCTACTGATCCTGTGATTTATCCAGAATTATGGAGTCCTATTTCTAAGGCTATTATTCTTGATTCACTCAGATTAGTTGAAGAAGGTGGAATGCCAGTTCAAGACTATTTCAGCACTTCTGAATGGAAACTTTATCAAAACAGCAAGATCAAAAGGAGATTACATTACAGGACAAATAAGTACAATGATCCTACAGCTCCTCCAGCTCCTCCAAAGTATCATCCTAAACCTTATGCATACTTCAAAAGACAGGATCAGAAAAGAAGAGACAATGCCAGAGAATGAAGACCATCAAACTCTTTTTGTCATATGCTTGTGTGAACTTTAAGTCATGAGACAATATGAAAATCTATATATAGTTCTGATTTTGATGTGATAATTATTTTTCTTATATAGATTTAGTTTTTGATGCTCTTTCCTTATCTGTCTCAATTTAATTCCTTTTATATCATGTTGTGTATTATTTTGTTGCAATTCATCTTGGTAAGTGAGGTTCTGACTTCTACAAATAGGGGGAGATTGTTGGGTATTGTATCCACAATAACCTTAATTTGTAGAAAGTCAACTATGAACCAAGATTGAATTGCTTATGTATTTGATTTGTTTCTCTAGTATTGTCTTGCAGGTTCACATTGCTAAGTGTAAACCAATGTCAGGTCACAGTGGGTCAATGAGCACAGTCTCTTACAATGTAATTCCTCATTGTATGAGATATGGTGTTGACTCATATGTGATCTCTCTATTGGGATGCACTTCATGATCAAGACAAAAGTAGCTCAGGACTTGGAGGTGTAGCTGTTCTCAAAAGAAGAGTTTAAAGAATTTTCTTCCAAGTGTATTTCTCGAGAAATCTGAAAAGCTCTCGGAAAATCCTTTGGAATTCTCGAGAAGTTCTTTTCAGCTTAAGTCTTAGAAGGAAATCCAAATTTCTCGAGAACCTATCTTTATTTCTCGAGAAGTCTGTTCTGCTCTCGGAAAATCCTTTGATTTTCTCGAGACGTCTTCTTAGCTGAATTTCTCCGAGAAAATCTTTCCTCTCGAGAAGTTTATCTGATTTCTCGAGAAGTTCTTGTTTCTTCCGAAAAAGGTTAGTTTATCTCTTTTCTCGAGAAGATCTTTGTTCTCGAGAAATCCCCTCTTTTCTCGAGAACCTCTGTCAGTTTGTTTGAAAGCCTTTTTCCGAGATCCAGCCGTGATTTCTCGAGAAGTCTTCTTTCTCTCGAGAAATCTGTTTCTCGTTCCTTCAAACTGTTTTTGCCGACTTCTGTTATCCGTCTGTTTGACGAGATTCCTTTTCTGGCTTAAGGCTTAAATATTCTATTTAGACCTTCTCCTATAAAAAGCCCTCTATCTTAAGATTTTAAGAATTATTATTTCTTTCTGATTATCTCTCCCTAAATCAAGAAGTCGCAAAGTGCCGTGCGAGTCGCCCTCGTTGGAGACTGTTTAGAAGTTCCGATTTCTCTTCTCCAAGTGGAAGAATTGGTTCGATCGATCGTTGCTTGATTCTCTCTGAATTCTATTGGATCGATTCGAATTCTAGGAGATCAGATCTGAGTCATTTGGATCTTCCTCATCGACATTAATTCATATCCATTCCAATCTCAAGGAGGAAGAAGAACCCTAAAGAGCTTTTCAGATCTGTTGTGATTGATAAGTATCATATCATCTCTTACTTTCATTTGATTGTAGGAGAAGTTTTCTCCGAGTTGTAGGAGCTTTGTTCTCCGAGTTGTAAGAGAAGTATTCTCTGAGATTGTAGGAGATTTGTCTCCGAGATTGTAGGAGTTTTGACTCCGAGTTTGTAGGATCTTTCTTGATCCGAGATTTAGTGAAGTAGTCAACTCTAGCGGTGGTGCTAGATTGGCGAGGCCGGCAAGTGGAGTACCCAAGATCGGGGAACCACTATAAATTTCTTGCTTCGTCTGTGATTGTGGTTTGCTTTATCTGTGTTCTTTGTCATCAAGTTTGTTTTATTTCCGCAAAAGACGCAATTTTCACCTATTCACCCCCTCTAGGTGATTTAGGTTGGCAATTAGATTTTTCAAGAGTGTAAACACTTCCTAGACTTTCACTTTCTTAAAGCGAACATGTTCAACATTGCGCAATATGTCCTGCAACATATTGCATTTGCATCTTGATGTCAATCCCTAAAGAGTGGCAAACAAACATCATTGATTATGTCTAATGATCACCTACCCGACTTCACCATAGAATATCAAAACATGGAATCACACATTGAGCAGATCTATCTACACATGACATGATGTAACACCCCGCTTGTATTTGACATACAATATGAGTCTGCTGAGGCCTCACGACATATAACTCACACAAACATGAAAAATATAAAGTGATACTAGACAACCCAAGCATCTAATTAGAGTATATAAAATCTATTTCACATGGAAGCTTATGATATATGAGAAAAAATGTCCACCTCTAAAACATTGCATCAAAATCATACATCAATATGAATTCAACTAGGCATTATGACATTTACATCATTACATCAAATATTTTGAAATAAAGATCAAATCAAAAGAAAAAAGTGAATAGATCAACTCTTCACATTTCTTTAAGCTTTGGGCTTAGTCCTCTAAGCTATATTCTGTGCTACTCTTTCTACAGTAAAAAACCAATTAGGTGAAAATGATGGTCAATCAAAGCTGACCAATCACTTTGTAACAACTCGCTCCCCTGACCGTCCCAGCGGACTCCAGAGTGAGCTATCTCAAACCTTGCAAGTATACAATAGAGCAAGCAAGCATAATTTATAACAAGATAAGTAAAGTAAGCAAACTACTCAACACATGCATTTTCTTAGGCACCAACAATACTATGTTGATCATGTAAATAAAAAGACTTATATTGCATTATGAATGCAAGTTGGGTTCGTCAGAGACTCATCGCAACCCCTAATATAATGTTGCATGAATCTAATATAAAATCACACATCATCAAGGCAGATGACACTCATGGACGCACAACCACACATTTCAAAGATTATTGTTCATTCTCATACTCTTTTAGAAGAGTGTTTAAAGGCCAAGTGGAGCAAATTTAAAGCTCGTTTGACGTGCATTTAATGCCCATCTAACTATTCTTTCAACTCAACATTTAAAGCCCATTTGGCGTGCGTTTAAAGTCTGCCCGACTATCTTTTATCACAACGTTTAAAATGCGTTCGACATGCGTTTAAAGCTCGTCTGACTTTTACTTAAACATACTCATGGATTTGTTATCTCACAAGGCGGAAGAACAACACGCCCTAGATTCATCCATGTCATAATGACCTAAACTCGTCGGCTCATAATTTTGAACACGGGACTACATAAGGGATGCCAAAGGCCTCCCTATGTTTATGGCCCCGTGTACGACATCGACAATTCAGAATATTCTTTGATATCTCAAACTAGGTCATGCTTGTATAACCCGTAATTCGTCGAGATAAGAAATATTGCATGAGAACAACGCAGAAGTCCTCGCCCACCTGGGCGAGTATAGAAGACCTACCCCACTTGGGCGAGTACAGAAGACCTCGCCCACCTGGGCGAGTACAGAAGACCTCTCCCACCTGGGCGAGTACAGAAGACCTTGCCCACCTGGGTGAGTACAGAATACCTCCCCCACCTGGGCGAGTACAAAAGACCTCTCTCACCTGGGCGAGTACAGAAGGCCTCCCCCACCTGGGCGAGTACAGAAGACCTCCCCCACCTGGGCGAGTACAAAAGACCTCTCCCACCTGGGCGAGTACAGACGTTCACCCCGTCAATAGGCAGGAGCGGCTATCTGCAGCCCATTTCAGAAGGCGGGAGCAGCTATTTGCAGTCCATTTTGGATCTGCCTATAAATAGGACTCCAAGGCACAAGTAGAAGGCATCTTCACCCCCCTATGGTGGGCGAGTACCTTGTCTGCATCTCTTGTGTTGAGCTCAGCATTGGCTTTAGGAGGGGAAGTTCCTATAGACTTCCGGGTATGTGGAGGGACCTCCTCATTGCAGCACGCAGGTCTTGTTTATAGGCAGGTTGGAGTGGGTTCTTATGCTCTCTAGCTTCTTATCACTTTGTCTCACATGGGTCGACTACTAAACAAGTAGACTCTGGTCACCCCCCAAGTCTCGAACATAGTTGGACTGGTATCCGGGTTCTAACAATGCTCTAAATGCAATCATCATACAATCATTATCGATTCTGGCTCATGACCATGAATAGGAATTACAAACCATACTTAATTCGGAATTGATCGTCAGATTTTTAATGCAAATCATGTTGGGAATGCAATCACATGCCCCGAGGTTCCAAAGAACCAAAGGTGGTCATTCTTTCATTAATCCGAGAAAGGGGACACCCAATCCAACAAATCAAAGCAAGAAAGCAACAAATGATCCTAAGACCGGAGGAAAGACTTGACATTCTCCTTGGAGCCATATAAGCCTCATAAGAAATGATGAAGATTTACAGGAGGAAAATGCTCTAACGCTTCTACGATTTGGATCACTGGTCGGATCTCTCAATCTCTAGTAATGATGGTCTTACTCTCCACCCTAAGCCTCCTCTCTTCCTTCTCCTTTCTCCAAGGCAATAAAAGATGAGAAAAACGAGGGTTCAAACTTTCATTGTGGACCTAATAAGGCATGAGATAATCATCCGCCATCAGATTGCCCCCCCCCCCCCCCCCCCCCCCCCCCCCCCGATCAAAATCACAACTTTGATTTAAAGTCACACGTCAATTTTCTCGTTGCATGCACGATCATGCACTTTAGGGCGCACATGTAACGGACCAAAAGATGAAGTGACGCAAATAAATAATAGAAAACTTAAAGTTTGTCCCCTATGATGAAAAATAAATCAGTGTCAACTCGGCATAGCTTTGCCCGTTGAGTATGACTTTCTTTGATGCTTTGTGGCGCTCGAAATTTTGGTAGAATATGAGTTTTACGTATAGTTTATATGTTGACTAACTATAAAATAATATATATGGTATCTTGGTAAAGAATTGGGATTGTTGTGCTGGACCGGCTTGTTTGAGTTGGAGTTCCATATAGTAACTGCTAATGGTAATTGTAAAGGGGTACACCTTGGTGTGCTAATAGAGGAGCTTGAAGTTGGTGTACGCATAGGCATTTATGTAAGGAGGCGGTGGAATGTCGAAGGCGGTGATATCAATTTATATTCACGAATCCTGCCTCTTTCCCGTGATTTATTTCTTTGTCGTGCCGTCTGGAGCTTTTGACGGGTTTGGGACTTAGGGCTAGCTGCGATCTCTCTTCCTCATCGACGATCCTTCTCCTCTTATCGCCGACACCTTTTGGGTTTGTCTCTGCTGCTGTACTCCTGCAGTATTTGTAGGTGTGTGACCAGCAGTTTTTGACAGAATATGAAATTTTGTGCACGGTGAGCCCTCCTTCCTCTTTAGTTCTCCATAGTTTTGAATTGTTTTCCAATGGATGGTTAGGGCCTTATCGATTTCCTGATGGGGTTTGGAGTTTCTCCCCTTCTTGTTTTATGTTATAGCACATAAGGTAAAAAGGGGGATTAATTTGGAAATGAAATCGGAGTTTCCTGGGGACTCGTTCTTCTAGTTCACGGCTGGTATGGTCAGCTGCTACTCCTTTTCTTCCTGCTGAGAGAGGTTGGTTTGTTTGGGATTTACCTTAGTTTCTCCCTGTACTCTATTTCTGTATGGGGTATGGACCGACTATTGCTATTAAGAATATTTTGGGGGAAGATCTAAGTTGCTTGCTTTGGGTTTTTGGGTTTCCCCTTTTACATGCTTTAAATTAGGATTTATGTGAGCTTGGGCAACTGCTATATACAGCTAAGTGTTGCAGTTAATTAATCTTTAATGTTTCATTATTTTGGGCTTTACTTTACCTTTTGGCCGGCTGCTACTTATTGCATGTTCCATTGAATATTATTGATCAAAACTTTGTTCTCCTATGTACTCCAGCTCAAGCTTTTCTTTTAAAAATATATATGGGGGAACATTTAATCAGAGTGGACTATGGATAGCTCTTTATGTCGTTCAGTAGAAAACTAAATGAGTTTTACAAATGGTGGGTTAAAGTATAGCTTCCAAATGATGTCAACGCAGTAATTACCCTTGTAGCTATAGCGAGGTGCAACCCCGATACAACGACCCTAAATGAGATGATGCTTATAAAGATACCACGGAGGATGGCACCTCAAAATAGATGTGATAATGACATAAACGATTGATGGTGAGAGCTACCTGTTTCATTTATGCTTTATGTCTTTACTTTCTTTTTACATGCGCACTCTTTTTATACTGAATGTTACATGCATAGTTGATATCACTGATATTTAATATCGCTTTAATGTATGGCCCCTTAAAGGCAAACAGGCGAAACATATTTCTGAGGGGAATATAAAACTGAATAACTCACTGTATGTAAGCGTGTCGACACGAAGTTATATTACGGGCGAATTGAAGTGCATGCACATGAATGAAATGAATATGATGAAATGCCAAACCAATCGAGCCGAAAGGCATAAACGCGGGTTGTCCGTACTGGTTTTGGAAAATGATGACCCTTCGGGGTAAAGGACCCTTTGGGGTAAAGGACCCTTCGGGGTAAAGGAAAAAGAAAAAAAAAGGATTCAAATCGCCCCTAATATATCCTAGAAACGAAACATTCATGAAAATACTGAGTTAAAGAGTTATAAAGGTACATGGATAAATGCTTATAGACATGAAAACTGACATGTATGTGCACGACTTCCATGATATAGATATAGTTATGATACTAGCATTGTTTACATGTTCCGTAGCTCATATGAATGTTATAGCTCCTTATACTATTTATGATTAGTGAAATGATCCCCCAGTCATTATGTTCTTTCATAGATACTGATAGACTAATATACTGCTATTATGATAAACTGATACACTGATGTAGACATACTGATACATGGAATTATTGCTTACACTGATATACTAATACAAGGATTTATTGCTTATACGGATACACTGCTTTACTGTTATCTTGTTACATGATATGATTATGATCCTATACTACTCATACTGTTATACTGGTACTAACATGTTCATATAGTTATATGCTGCATAAGTTACTACTGAGACAGAAAACAATTATTAAATGAAAAAGATGTTTTGAAATGTGTAAGTTTTTCTAAATGTATATAGCAATGAAAGAGGTATATCCTCACTTAGTCATATTTTTATGACTAAGCCCGTCGTCAAATTTTGTAGGTAACGGACATGACTTGGATACGCGAACACAAAAGAACTGATTATGATAAGACAGAACAGTTTCAACAAGTAAGCAATGTATGCAAGTACATTTCTTATTATGTGTCTTTATTTTGTATTCACTAGCCTTACTTCAACCTGGGACTCATGTCTGAACATAGCTTAGATACAAATGTATGTGGGGTCTAAATGGGGGCCTCACAATTTGGTATCAGATCCAGGTTTTCAAGAAGTTTGGTTGTAGTGAGTACTAAATAAGCACATATGATATGATGATTAGAAGATCGTTTATAGAAATTTAGTAATTTGGAATCTGTCTAAATGGAATTAAGTCGAAAGGGTTGAAACCTTAGATAGAAATGAAATGAAATGTACACGAACTTAAAGCCACACGAAACCAAGTACTATTTGACATTGTTTCTGCTGCACGAGCCAACCCAAAGGTTTCCGACAAGAAATGTCTTCGTATTGTTTGCGATAGATATATGAATATGATAAGTATAAATGAGTTGAAAGATGAATGTACTTAGAACTGGAAGAAAGGTTATACGTATATAATAGCGTTGTATCTTTTTATAATGCGATGACGGAGGTATGTAAAATGGTTAAACATGTAATAAAAGGTGTATAAAGGATGAACTCTAATTTTCTACAAGAAACAAATGTTTATTGTCCAAGAAGACATTGCTAAACATCTATAGAAAAGTTAAATAACGCTATTCACTGTCAATATTTTGGAAACTTTTTGCAATAGCAAGAAGAAACAATAGTGAAGAAAATGAATATGCATTATAAATCTGTAAAAAGAAAACGGAATTTGGTTATAATAGAATTATAATGGTACTATGATGTCATGACTTCAATGAAGAAGTGATACTACGGAAAGATGTATTTGAATAAAAATCTTCATACATGAACTTGTATTCCAGCAATGATGAAGTGAATAGTACAAAATCACGATTATCTTAATGACAAAATGAGTGCATATAGTAAAGGTATTTTCATGTCTCAAAGTAAAATAAACCTATCAATTTCAGTTTATGGTAGTATAAGAAGGAATCAAAATAATTTTGATGAGATGAAAGATGAAATAATATCGAGTATTATGCTTATAATTATGATGCCTGTATGTGCGAGAGGATCTAGCTATTTATGATGCATGTATGGGCAAGAGGATATAACTATAAAGTAAAGTTCAAATAAAAGTCCGAGATGAAATCATTCGACTATACCAAGTAAGGAAAAAAAATGACGCGTAATTTTAAAGGCATGAAATAAATATGCTATCTTAAATGAGAGGAAGAAAAGAAAACATTGATGGAGAAGGGTGTCGTAAAGTTCAGAAATGTAGGATGGTGAATGAAACAAGAAATTGTTGGGTAAGTTAATTGATTGAAAGGATATTTAGATGGAATGACAAGTATCAACATATAAATCAGAACTAGATGGACATGTAAATGAAGGAAAAGCTACTAATGGTTTCTGTTTTGTGGTATCATTTAGTACGTAAAATATGCTAGAGAAAAATGATTCGACCCATAACATGGAGTTACGAAATAATGTTTGCAACAAAAAGATGATATCTATGATGTCTAACGTGAGGCTTCAAACGAGTATGAAATATATTTTTCATCCAGATGAACTTAGAATCAAGATAGCAGAGGCATAAGATAATCAACAATTACAAACGATTTGATTAAATGAAAAAGGCTTATCTTTATGTTGCATCATAGTCAATGAAGAATGCGCAGATAAAAGGTTTTTACCATCCTAAAAGACACGATTATTTCCAATGCAAGCACTCTTAAATGTCCGTAGTAAGTCTCAATAATGCCATTCGCTGTAAAAGTTATGAAAATCATATAGCTTTTAGCTAAAGATCATGAAATTTTTAAAGTTATAATGGGTATGTAACATGGAAGAAAATGAATAAGCAAAGTAAAGATTATAATGAATTGTAATTTCACTTTCACTCTATATAATATATCTTGGATTTCGGCCGAATCTTTGATACGTTATATGGATTTGAAAGAGGTGTTACAAACAGATCGCTAAAAAGATGAAGGTAAAGAAACAAGATAATATGGTAAATCTCTAACCTTATGTCACAAACATTTTAAGCGGTTGAAAAGTAAACTGCGAGATATATATCACATTTTGGATGTTATGGAGACACTGTAAACGTTTGTAGAAAGATTTCATAACAATAGTTATAGTCAAAACTTTGCGACCATTTGCAAGCCATAGGTAATTAATAAATGTGCATTGAAGTTTATCTTCGTTTTATATTGTCTATAAATGAAATAAGGCCACCAAGTACGTCGTTTCACTATTATGTACTGACTTCGATTGAGGACTGAAAAAGTAAGGAATACATGATAAACTAGAATTGAAATCGTGGTTGAGGTATAACGTGAAAAGAAAATACTAAGCTAAGAAAAAGGAAAGTCCACTGACACTCTATATATTATAGATCGTTTTGCAAGAAGTTTTAAAAAGAGGGCACGATAGAATAAGGAGATACGAAAATAAATCAATAATTATGCTTTGAGTGTCGAGTAAAAAGACATGGGAAGTAATTGAAACTGCGAACTGAAAATGAAAATCTGCTAAACATGCTAAACAAAGGATGTAAAGAAGGCGCGATAAAAGCCAAGTTGGTTATACGGATATACACTATGCTATATAATATTGTAGGAAATTTGAAAAATTTACAGGTTTGCAAGGAACGAGAATACTGCTGAGTGATGACATGTGAGGAGGTAAAATGGTAACGTGAGAGATCGCTATATGCATATCATGTTGATAGTAGAATATGGACAAAAGAAATATGAAAGTACTTCTTTTATTGAATAATGTATTGAAAGGTGATAAACGTTTTACGGAACACTAATGTTCTTTTATAGTTAATTGTGGCAGTTTATCAATCGCTATAATTGTAAGAATACGGAAAACGAGAAAGTGAGTACAAGTTTGAATGTGTGGGAAAGGAAAATAATGTCATAGATGAGAATTTATGTATAGTGTCCTATTTTCGAGGACGAAAATTCCTATAAGAGGGGAAGAAATTGTAACGGCCCAAAAGATGAAGTGACGCAAATAAATAATATAAAACTTAAAGTTTGTCCCCTATGATGAAAAATAAATCAGTGTCAACTCGGCATAGCTTTGCCCGTTGAGTATGACTTTTTTTGATGCTTTGTGGCGCTCAAAATTTTGGCAGAATATGAGTTTTACGTATAGTTTATATGTTGGCTAACTATAAAATTATATATATGGTATCTTGGTAAAGAATTGGGATGGTTGTGCTGGACCGGCTTGTTTGAGTTGAAGTTCCATATAATAACTGCTAATGGTAATTGTAAAGGGGTACACCTTGGTGTGCTAATAGAGGAGCTTGAAGTTGGTGTACGCATAGGCAGTTATGTAAGGAGGCGGTGGAATGTCAAAGGCGGTGATATCAATTTATATTCACGAATCCTGCCTCTTTCTCGTGATTTATTTCTTTGTCGTGCCGTCTGGAGCTTTTGACGGGTTTGGGACTTAGGGCTAGCTGCGATCTCTCTTCCTCATCGACGATCCTTCTCCTCTTATCGCCGGCACCTTTTGGGTTTGTCTCTGCTGCTGTACTCCTGCAGTTTTTGGAGGTGTGTGACCAGCAGTTTTTGACAGAATATGAAATTTTGTGCACGGTGAGCCCTCCTTCCTCTTTAGTTCTCCATAGTTTTGATTCGTTTTCCAATGGATGGTTAGGGCCTTATCGATTTCCTGATGGGGTTTGGAGTTTCTCCCCTTCTTGTTTTATGTTATAGCACATAAGGTAAAAAGGGGGATTAATTTGGAAATGAAATCGGAGTTTCCTGGGGACTCGTTCTTCTAGTTCACGGCTGGTATGGTCGGCTGCTACTCCTTTTCTTCCTGCTGAGAGAGGTTGGTTTGTTTGGGATTTACCTTAGTTTCTCCCTGTACTCTATTTCTGTATGGGGTATGGACCGGCTATTGCTATTAAGAATATTTTGGGGGAAGATCTAAGTTGCTTGCTTTGGGTTTTTGGGTTTCCCCTTTTACATGCTTTAAATCATGATTTATGTGAGCTTGGGCAACTGCTATGTACAGCTAAGTGTTGCAGTTAATTAATCTTTAATGTTTCATTATTTTGGGCTTTACTTTACCTTTTGGCCGGCTGCTACTTATTGCATGTTCCTTTGAATATTATTGATCAAAACTTTGTTCTCCTATGTACTCCAGCTCAAGCTTTTCTTTTAAAAATATATATGGGGGAACATTTAATCAGAGTGGACTATGGATAGCTCTTTATGTCGTTCAGTAGAAAACTAAATGAGTTTTACAAATGGTGGGTTAAAGTATAGCTTCCAAATGATGTCAACGCAGTAATTACCCTTGTAGCTATAGCGAGGTGCAACCCCGATACAATGACCCTAAATGAGATGATGCTTATAAAGATACCACGGAGGATGGCACCTCAAAATAGATGTGACAATGACATAAACGACTGATGGTGAGAGCTACCTGTTTCATTTATGCTTTATGGCTTTACTTTCTTTTTACATGCGCACTTTTTTATGCTGAATGTTACATGCATAGTTGATATCACTGATATTTAATATCGCTTTAATGTATAGCCCCTTAAAGGCAAACATGCGAAACATATTTCTGAGGGGAATATAAAACTGAATAACTCACTGTATGTGAGCGTGTCGACACGAGGTTATATTACGGGCGAATTGAAGTGCATGCACATGAATGAAATGAATATGATGAAATGTCAAACCAGTCGAGCCGAAAGGCATAAACGCGGGTTGTCCGTACTGGTTTTGGAAAATGATGACCCTTCGGGGTAAAGGACCCTTCGGGGTAAAGGAAAAAGGAAAAAAAGGATTCAAATCGCCCCTAATATATCCTAGAAACGAAACATTCATGGAAATACTGAGTTAAAGAGTTATAAAGGTACATGGATAAATGCTTATAGACATGAAAACGGACATGTATGTGCACAGCTTCCATGATATAGATACAGTTATGATACTAGCATTGTTTACATGTTTCGTAGCTCATATGAATGCTATAGCTCCTTATACTATTTATGATTAGTGAAATGATCCCCCAGTCATTATGTTCTTTCATAGATACTGATAGACTGATATACTGCTACTATGATAAACTGATACACTGATGTAGACATACTGATACATGGAATTATTGCTTACACTGATATACTGATACAAGGATTTATTGCTTATACAGATACACTGCTTTACTGTTATCTTGTTACATGATATGATTATGATCCTATACTACTCATACTGTTATACTGGTACTAACATGTTCATATAGTTATATGCTGCATAAGTTACTACTGAGACAGAAAACGGTTATTAAATGAAAAAGATGTTTTGAAATGTGTAAGTTTTTCTAAATGTATATAGCAATGAAAGAGGTATATCCTCACTTAGTCATATTTTATGACTAAGCCCGTCGTCAAATTTTGTAGGTAACGGACATGACTTGGATACGCGAACACAAAAGAACTGATTATGATAAGACAGAACAGTTTCAACAAGTAAGCAAGGTATGCAAGTACATTTCTTATTATGTGGCTTTATTTTGTATTCACTAGCCTTACTTCAACCTGAGACTCATGTCTGAACATAGCTTAGATACAGATGTATGTGAGGTCTAAATGGGGGCCTCACAGCACAGTCGTACATCTTATGTAGACTGTAGTCCGCACATCACATACAGTCATCCCAAAGTGCGCACAATCATGTGTCAAGGGGGGTGCACAATCCGAGGTAAAATTCCTAAAATTGATATTTATAGCTTATATGTGCGCACTAATGTGCGCCAAATGTACGATCAGATAACATAATGGTTAAAACAAATTGTAGTTGTTATAGGGGTGCACGATCATGCCTCTCAAGGCACATAGATATGCATGAGAGAATTTTAGACATTTCCAGAGGGTTTGAAACCATGGACTCCATACGCACTGTGCTCTACATGTACAACAATGCTCACAAGTTCTACAGTACTAAAATAGGGTGTTACATAGAATGATATGCCACGGGTCATGGTTTATGTAGTGAAACTAGGATTACCACATGCACAACACAGAAAGAAAACAAAATATGAATCCTAATATGAGAGAAGAAGGGATCATAACCTTCTTTGATTTCCTTCTATCCATGAGAATCTTCAACATAAGGATGAAGACGAAAGGTAGGGGATCTTGTACGTGTTGATGGAGTGGGATCTTTGATCGGGATTCTCTAGCTCATGCAACATCTAGACATCTTCTCTAAGTTCCTCTCATTGTTTCCTCTCCCTTAAAATCTATACAAGTGAAGTGAAAAGATAGAATGAAGGGTTTTAGCCTTGTATTCATGATCTAAAGAATCGGAAGAAGGTCTGGTTTGTCCACAATTAAAACCCCCAAATCTATGACTTGAAATGAAACCAGAAATGAAACTTTAGCCATGTACATGGACTGAGCACACGATCGTATGTCAGGTCGTGTACCTACCTGAAGAAGACACAACACTCCAGAGATATCAAGCAAGGCACATCGATCGGGCGTGTGAAATGACACAACCTTGACACATAGCCGTGTTCACCACTATTAAAACTTGGGTGTACTTGACATGTCAAACATGGTTAGTCATCATGCATGCCATATGACATGACGAGGCGCAACCATGTGCCATTGTCGTGAACACCATTATAATCGCCAGAATACCAATATGTTACAGGTCCTTCAATATGATCAAGGCACACGACCTTGTATCTGGCCTTGTAGACTGAAAGTCTCAAAGCAGCCTCTTAATCACTCTACAACTAGGTACACACACTGAAAATACACAATCAAGGCATCAGGCACTCAACAAAAATTAAAACAAGAAAACAGAATGTTATGTCCCTCATAAGAGAATTTCGCCAGTGAAATTAAATGTAACAGAGCCGAAACAAATAACTAGGGGTGCTTCTCTCGCATGGAGAGCTCTTTCTCTTTAGAAAACTCGCCATGACCATAATTGTTCCAAAGAAAGATAGGAGACCACAGCAGAATGGGGTGGCAGAGCGAATGAATTGGAATTTGGTGGAAAAAGGTTCGATGTATGTTGTCTAATGCTGGGTTAGACATGATTTTCTGGGCTGAAGCCCTTGAGTATGCTTGCCATTTGGTGAACTGTCTGCCTTCTGCAGCTATTGGAAAGAAGACACCAACAGAGATGTGGTCGGGGCATCCTGCTAGAGATTATGTGCACATGAAAGTGTTTGGGTGTCCAGCTTATTATCACGTGAGAAATGACAAGTTGGAACCACGTGCAAAGAAGGCGGTCTTCATTGGCTTCAGGCGTGGAGTCAAGGGCTACACACTGTATGATTAGACAGAGAGGAAGATTGTCATTAGCAGAGATGTTACTTTTGATGAGGCGAGTTTGCTGAAGCCTCGAGACTCAGAGCAGGTGGAGTGTTCCAAGCCGATCACTACTACTGTTCAGAAGGAGTTTGATGTGACTCCATTTGTTCCACCAGTTCTCCACAGATCTGACGAGGTATATGATGAGACTGTTGATGAGGTTCCAGGTATTGATGATCAGGAGGTGGAGGAAGTTGAGGCATAGAGTTATGTTCAGGATTCTATTGCCAGGAGCTAGACAAGGAGGCAAAATGTCCCAAAACCAGCTTAATTGAGGGATCACATTGCATTTGCACTTGCAGCATCTGAGGTTGAAGTCCCTAGTCACTTCAAGGAGGCTGTAGAGAGCTCTGAAGTAGACTTTTGGAGGGAGGCGATGGATGAAGAGATGTCTTATCTTCATAAAAATTCTACGTGGAGATTAGTGAAGTTACCTCCGGGAAGAAAAGCAATTGGGTGCAAATGGGTGTATGCAAAGAAAGAAGGATCTCATGGTGTTGCTGATGTGCGTTACAAGGCAAGATTGGTGGCGAAAGGATTTGCTCAGTGTGAAGGTATCAATTATGACGAGGTGTTTTCCCCAGTTGTCAAGCATCCGTCGATCCGTGTTCTCTTAGCCTTAGTAGTGTAGTATGGTCTGATTTTGGAGCAGCTTGATGTGAAGACTGCATTCTTGCACGGAGATTTGCAGGAGGAGATCTATATGAAGCAACCACCTGGATATGGGGCTCAGAGTGACTTGGTGTGCAAATTGGACAAGTCACTTTATGGTTTGAAGCAGTCGCCGAGACAGTGGTACAAAAAGTTCGATCAGTTTATGTTGGGACAGAAGTACACAAGGAGTCAGTATGATCATTGTGCATATTTCAAGAAATTGGCTACTGGTGAGTTCATTTATCTCCTATTGTATGTTGATGATATGTTGATTGCCGCTTCAAGTCAGACAAAGATTGATATAATGAAGAGGCAGCTCTCAAAGCAGTTTGAGATGAAGGAGTTAGGCGAAGCTCGTAAAATTCTTGGGATGGAAATCCGTAGGGACAAGGAAGCTGGAAAGGTTTGGCTCACTCAAAGAGCGTACATTGAGAAGGTGCTGAAGAGGTTTGGGATTGATGACACTACAAAGGCAATGAGTCAACCATTGGCAGCGCATTTTCAATTAAGTGCTGACTTGTGTCCTAAAGACGACCAGGAGAGGAAGGGAATGAAGCTAGTTCCGTATGCCAGTGCAGTAGGCAGTTTGATGTATCTCATGGTTTGTACAAGACCAGATATTGCACAAGCTATTGGCGTGGTGAGCAGATTCATGCATGATCCAGGGCAGGGTCATTGGCAGGCAGTTAAGTGGATTCTGAGGTATCTCAAGGGTACTGTTGATGTTGGCTTAATATATGAGAGACAACAGTCCAGTGTTGGGTTGTGTATGGGCTACACCGATTCAGACTATGCAGGTGATATGGATATGCGTAGGTCTACGACCGGATATTTATTCACATTAGCAGAAGGTCCAGTGAGTTGGAGGTCGACTCTGCAGTCGACGGTGGCTTTATCTACAACATAGGCTGAATACATGGCAGTGACAGAAGCTATGAAGGAGGCCATCTGGATGCAGGGCCTATTGGATGACCTAGGCGTGGAGCATAAGGCTTTAACTGTCTTCTGTGGCAGTCAAAGTGCGATTTTCTTGGCGACAAATCCAGTGCATCATGCTCGTACCAAGCACATCGATGTAAGGTACCACTTTGTTCGAGACATGCGAGGTTCTTTTGAAGAAGGTTGATACCAAGGAGAATCCAGCAGACATGCTTACGAAGGTGCTTCCTGTCCAGAAGTTCACATATTGCAAAGGTTTGGTGAACATTCGAGCTCAGAGGCGAGTGCCTTGAGGGGCACTTTTGAATAACTACGCGTAGCTTGATCCCATGGGAGGGGGGGGCCGCTGGGTTCTACTCTGGTATGAGGGGGGAAAAAGGGGGGAGGGGGAGGGAAGAGAAAGAAAAAGAGGGGGAGGAGGAAAAAGAGGGGGAGGAGAAGGAAAGGGGGAGAGAGGAAGAGAAAAGAGGGAAAGGAAGAAAAAAATGGAGGGAGAGAGGGAGAACACGACCACAATTTGCGAAAGATAGGCATTTGGATCTCCGCGGAGATCCAAATGGCTCTCCGCGGAGATCCAAATGGCTCTCCGCGGAGATCCAAATGGCTCTCCGCGGAGATCCAAATGGCTCTCCGCAGAGATCCAAATGGATCTCCATGGAGAACATTTTGCTCTCCGCGGAGAACTTTTTGCTCTCCGTGGATAACCATGTAGAACTCCGCGGAGAGCCTTATGGATCTCCGCGGAGAACCATGTAGATCTCCGCGGAGATCCTTCTGGATCTCCGCGGAGAGTCATTTGGATCTCCGCGGAGATCCTTATGGATCTCCGCGGAGATCCTTATGGATCTCCGCGGAGAGCCTTCTGGATCTCCGCGGAGAGCCTTCTGGATCTCCGCGGAGAGCCTTATGGATCTCCGCGGAGAGCCTTCTGGATCTCCACTGATTTCATTTAAAGCTATAATTATGCACCTTTCAACTCATTTGAAAACGTTATTCATCCATGAAATAATTGCTATTATAGACAAACATTTCAAATGTACACGAAGAATGTTTCTTAATTTACATCAATCAACCACAAAATATTTAAAGATTTCTGCACAGATCTGGGCTCTAAACATAGGCATTTTTGTCTGCCAGTCTGCGCAACTCTCCCAGCTTATCACCCCTTCCTTTGCTATGTGCTCCATATACTTCATAATGAAGACACCGCAGTCCACGGAGTTCTCCTGCTGTGGAATACCACCAGTCAAGTCGAGACTCCACTTAGAAAATCCTGCGTGGACTTTTTTAATGGTCACCTTCTGGAGCGCAGAAATCTGCATTAACACAAATATGTTCGTACATTAGTAACTACGTAATGTACAATACTACATTGCATGTCAACGAACTGTACTTACAGCTATTTTAGCTGAAACTTTTCGTTTGGGGTTACGTAGAGAGTCATGTATGAGCCACTTCTTCTCTTTAACAATACCCACCAATAAAAACCAGTGTTGATTAAAACATACTGACATTAGAATCATTTTGACATTGGCGAGATTCTCCTTGGTAATGCCCTCGAGGAATGCAGCTACAAGCGTAGATTCTCTGTCATTGGACCGTGGGAAGTGCAACTACATAATTTGTAACATTTTTTAGCAATGCAAACAGAATTATTAATGTACAAAGCTCAGATAGGGAGATCATACCAAAACGTTAGGACTGATATACATAAACGAATGATACGCTTCTTTATCCCGCTCTCTACGCAAAGTCAAGATCTTTGCGTAGGCATCAATGTGACAATCTTCCATGTATTTGTCCGTCAGAAGAGCATCCATGCCATCTCGAAATCCCATTATATTCCATTTATTGAATGCTTGATCGTTCCTGAAACATTAGAAAACCATCGTCAATATCAATATGCATAAATCAAAATTTTGAAAATATAAGTGTATAATGTCAAAAGGGCACCTCGATGGAATGACGCTCATACGTCGATGGATGATATCTCTATCTTCTTCTGATATTAGTGGTCTCCCCGGATAGTCAACGGGGTACACATCAAGTTCATCCGCCTTTGTAGTCGTAAGGTTTCTTTCTCCTAATGGGGAGTCTGGAATATGAGTAATGGAAGTATCGTGAGGGGTAGTGAGGGTGGTAGCGTTTTGGTGGCTTGGGGATCTAGAGATACTAGGGCTAGATGGCGAGGAATGATGAATGAGTGTGTCTATATCGGCACTCATTGATTCTAGACGGTCACCTACACTGTGACTAAAAGAAACTAAATCACTATGTACTTTATCTACTTTTTTGTCTAATCTATCTAGCCTATTATCAAAGGTTCCTACAAAACTATCTATCTTGCTATCTAATAATGCAAATTGATCTAACATCCTATGCTGGAAATCAATCCAAAACTGTACAGGAGGGAGAGATGGTGTGCTAGGTGGTGGGGGAGGTGATGATGTGCTAGGTGGTGGGGGAGGTGATGATGAGGGAGGTGGCGACGATGGGGGAGGTGGTGATGCAAACTTCACTTTTTTTGCTGCCCTAGAAGCCGGGCTTATTGATTTTCTCTTAGATGGGGGAGGTGGCGGTGTCTGCTGTGTTGTCAGCTCTGAACATAACAACTTCTCCTCTGGTGTTATGTCATCGAGTACTTCCAACACCTATAAAGAAGAAAAACAACCATTGTATTGGATAGTTCAACATTAGTAGTTAATCGAATAAAGTAAACTATTTACCTGCTCATCCAACATAGATGGAACAGTGACCCCCAGCTCTTTCAATGTAAATGAGACCTTCTCCGACCATCTTAATAGTCGAGGCCTCAATGTCGGATAGTGCGGAGGGATGCTGGTGGTGTGCTCGAGGAACCAAATATATATCAAACATTGCAATAGTTTAGAACATATGAAACAAAATTCATTTTAGGAATTAGAAATATAGATACTTACAACGAGAACATGGGTGCATCCATAGATGTATCCCATTGAAGACTCTGGACAATGTTGCAGTTGGCCTTCTTCTGCAATAGGTGGCAGCTTCTCCACCATCGACCTGAACGACCTCATAAGGAAGGTATAGATCGCTTCTGGCAAATTGAACTTTTAAAATTTCTCCAAGCTGGAGACCTCCTCGAAGAACAATGACATCCTCTCTGCGCTCGAGGGGAAGAAGAAATTGCACAGAAGGTGCAAAATCAATATCTTCATCGTCACAGGGGACGACCCTTTCTCCATCGATTGAAGTTCCGTCTTCAAATCGGACTTCGTGAGCGGTCCAAATGGCTTTGTACAACCCTCATATTTTTTGAGTCGGTGTGACCCGACGCAAGTGAGGGGGCTCAGTGGAACGACCCGTCAGAGGTCGTGAGCATCGAAAAGAGGGCCGGGGGGGGGGGGGGGGGCAAACCTCCTTGGACGAGTGGACCTTGGGTCCACTCGCCCAAGGCCCCCGGGCGAGTGGACCCTTGGTCCACTCGCCCAAGGACCCGGGCGAGTGGACCACTGGTCCACTCGCCCGAGTGGGGGGGCGAGTGGACCTTTGGGTCCACTCGCCCAGGGTGGGGGGCGAGTGGACCCAGGGTCCACTTGCCCCAAGCCTGCGGGCGAGTGGACCACTGGTCCACTCGCTCGGGGGCGGGGGGGACCTTGTGTCCACCCGCCCGGGTGGCTGGGCGAGTGGACCCATGGTCCACTCGCCCGGAAGGATGAGTGGACCGTAAAGTCCGTTCGCCCAGCTCGGGGGGTGGACCTTGGTCCATCCACCCGACCCCCGGCAAAAGGGGGGGGAGTGGACGTCTCGTCCTCCACTCGCCCCCCCTCTCGGTTCAGTCGTTCGGGTTCGTAATTGGGCTGCGGATAGCAGAATTTTGGCTATCCGCAACACAATTTTTGGGAAGTCTATAAATAGACCCTCATGGGCACTTTGTGAAGGGTTGCTGGTATCCCCCCTTTCTCGCGTGTGAGCAAGCACTACCCCTCCCGGCCCCCTGTCATTGAAGGTGGACGTTGAGGTGGTCCTTAGTGCCCTCCAAGGTGCCCAGGCTCAGCATTGGCTTGGGAGGGGAAGTTCCCTGTGAGCTTCCGGGTGTGTGGTGGGACCTCCACGCTGCAGCTTAAGGGGTCCGTTCGTGGACTTAAGTATTCTTCATCAGCAAGTTTCTTCAGTTCTTAGTCATCGGTCAAGGGTCTAGCTTGGGTCAAGTAAGGGTCAGCTGCATCCCCCTTTCGAACGCTGAGACCAGTTCTCTGGTTTCAACAGGCTTGGTAGTCAGGATGACTTCCTCCCCATGGTTCGACAGACCCAATATCAATGCCACGTCATTGGGGGAGAAGGTTAGCTCCCTCGATCCAATGACGAAGACATCCTTCTCTATATCATACCAGTTTAGTAGACCGTAAAGAAGGGGAGTGTTCTGCGGTACCTTCGGTGCATGGAAGATATGCCAGATGTTGGCATCCATCAGCATCTTCTTCTGATCCTCCTCCAATCGTTCTAGTATTGCTGAAGTTAGGCCAACAAATGAGTGTAAATAGCACCTCGAGCTCAAAAAATGGATCTTTTTCTGCCCCATTGATCTGCAAAATTTATAAACAGATGTTACAATAGAGGGACAAGAAGAATAAATTGGAGGGAGAAAGAGAGGAAGCAAATGGCTCTCCGCGGAGAGCTACTTGGCTCTCCGCGGAGAGCTACATGGCTCTCCGCGGAGAGCCAAACGGCTCTCCGCGGAGAGCTATGTAGCTCTCCGCGGAGAGCCATTTGGCTCTCCTGGGAGAGCCATTTGCTCTCCGGGGAGAGCCATTTGGATCTCCGTTGAGATCCAATTAGCTCTCTGTTGAGATCCAATTGGCTCTCCATGGAGATCCAATTGGCTCTCCATGGAGAACCATTTGGCTCTCCGTTTAGATCCAATTGGCTCTCCATGGAGAGCCATTTGGCTCTCCGTTTAAATCCAATTAGCTCTCCATGGAGATCCAATTGGGTAATGGCCTAAATGAGGTACAATTGTATCATGGAATATTAAGTGCAATTTATTGTGTTATCTCCAAATCATTTTTTGTACTATAATACATATAAAAAGCATACCTTTCATGGTTTCACACAGACTATTGCAAGCTCTTTTTTTTGTTAATATCCTTAACCTTTTGCTTGAGCTGCACATCGGATCGAACCCGAAACTGGTTCATCCCCAACACCCGTGCGACTCGCCCCCAGTACAAGAAACGCTTGGCTAGGCTCTTCCAAGACATTTGGTCACCAGTCGACGATTTCACATGGGAGCGCTCTGCTGGACTAGTTAGCAAGTAATTGAGCAGCTCCTTCTCCGATTGGGAGAACGACTCTCCTGTAGCTGGGGCGGGGACGATGGCCTCCATTATCTGATTGAAAGTCGACAATTGTTGATTGACCATGAATTGAGGACGGGAACCAATCTCGCTGACAGCGGACGAGATGCCCGCATTAGGTTCCTCTGTCGTCGTGATGACTGCAGAAGACGCTGGTTGAGTTGAATTATGTGTGGACGGAGTTTCGGCTGGCAATGATTGTGTAACAACCGACGATGGTTGAATGTAGATGGCGTCTTGATCACCGAGCTCCTTTTGCGCTTCGATATGCGACTGCAAACTGTTTGATGTCCTTTTCCTTTTGAGACGTCTAAGATAATCCCAACGATTTTGAATCTCCTTGTGGGTCATCTGAACTAGATCCTCACGACGTGCAACAATGCGGGCGTAAGCTGGGGCGACCACTTTGGTCCAGTGAATGTTACTGGCATGCCCAGCATCAATCTTATTTTGAACAAATCGATCAATGATATCGTCCGCCGATCCTTCAATTACTAGATCGGGCGGGGACAATTGCAGATCTGTTGCAAGGGGTTGTCTTGAACTGTGAGTTGGGGCGCCGGTTGTAAAAGTGACGCTTCGAGTTACTGTTGTGGTGACAGTCTCTTCTAACTGGATGAAACTATCATCACGGCCCGCCTGCGTTGGAGCAATCAATGACGCGGCCAGATTTAGTGCAGTAATGATGCTGCGTTTGAGCGTTGCTCGTTGAATGGGCAATCTGAAACGAGACTGGGCAACCATATCCTCCAAGTGCAGTTTAAGAACCTGTTCTGATTTTGGCCAAATGAACCGTTTGAAAGCGTAATTGGTGCTATGTAAAGCCGAGACAAGAACAGACCAAATTCGATGCAATTGTGGAATATGCAAGGATTCAATGGGAAAATCTTTCAGATCAAGCAGTTCATCGGGTTGAAGAAATTTGAGAGCCACCATTCTGAGTAAGCGTCATTCGAAGGGGTTGATCATTGGTGAAGTGCTCATCACTTTTTCCCAGAGATTAAGGACTTCTAATGTCGATTGACGTTCATTGCCCAATGCGTTGAGGATGCGAGATTTTTTATGGTGATTTGATGAAGAGCTTTGCCCATGCGATGTTGGTCCGGGTTTTCTGCGCTTGCGACTGGACTGAATGGAATGGGACGTGTTACTTATATCGATGACTTCGGTCTGGTTCAGATCATTATAGTTTAGCGGTAGTGCTTCGTCTTCTCCAACGCAGTGATGATCATCGTTCGGAGTCCTCTCCACAGCAGTTGCGGCAAACTCAAGTGCATCGTTCACAATCGCATCGAACGTGTGGCTCGACCAAATTGCATTATCAGCTATTGATTCGGCAATCATTCCAACGGATTCTAGCTGCCCTGCTGGAATTTCTGGAAGCTAAGGAAGGGATTGTCCAAATGCCGCCGTCAATCCAAACTCGCCGTCGCAACCATCAATCGAGAGAGGCAACATATGAAACATTGTCGACAGAGACGTTAGTGAGGGAGTTATGCCATCGGTCGAAAGAGCTGCGAGATATTGAGTGAGAATGATATGCATACCCGAGATTGGCAAATATGCCCAGCGAGGATCAAATTGGAGTTCGCCGCGAAAGTTGATTTGAGCGACCACGACATGGAGCAGCAAGATCCCTCCATCCAGGGACATAGTCTCCGGGCAAATGGCTCGTCCTTGATGCCATAAGTTTTCGTTCTTCCCCGATCCACGGCGTAGAGT
This sequence comes from Dactylorhiza incarnata, assembly GCA_033032865.1. Taxonomy (NCBI): domain Eukaryota; kingdom Viridiplantae; phylum Streptophyta; class Magnoliopsida; order Asparagales; family Orchidaceae; genus Dactylorhiza; species Dactylorhiza incarnata. The sequence continues at coordinate 2,241,465 of JAWHQI010000061.1, read as the reverse complement.
CGAACGAAAGAAGCGATCCACGACGGTGTTTGACGCACCTACAGGCGGTGTTAAGCAATTTCTGATGTGCTTTTTCTGCGTCTCGTGGCAAGATAGAAGTTTGGTCGTCACAATGCGCTTCGACGGTGGCACATCATTCTCGTTTTCCCAGTTTTTAATTCGATCCAACAATGCATCCAGTTCAGCCTCAGTGATGGAGCCTTCCCGCATTGAAGCATGTCCATTGCCAACAATGATTTCGGCCACGCCAGCCATAAATTGTTCCTGCCGAGCACGATCCGTGCCGTTCGAATTGTCCATATACCTCGTGATCAGGTGATGATTGTCTAGGAGAACAATGATGTTGTCGAAATCTTGTAGCCATTCTCGGTCATCGCAGCACTTGTCAAGGTACATGATGAGCAGAGAAGTATCAATATTGTAAGCATTGTACCGGTTCTGCAAACTCCGACCAACAAATCAACGCTTTGCATTGCCCGTAGTCGACGTGAATTGATGGGAGAGAATTTGTTGGCGCTCGTTCATGACGGAGTGCAATCCATCAACGGGGGAAAATTTCCTGCCATTGAACTCGTCCGTCAATTTCATGCGTCCCGTCACGTTGTGATGATGGTCAGCCGAGAGATGAGTCCCGGTTATGGCGCCTTCCATTCGGTTGAAGAACGAAAGTTGGCGAGCAATGCAGTCATTGAGTAGGCGTGATAGCGTTGATTCCACTGGACCAAGAGTGTCATTGTACCTGTTACAATGCTGAAAAAATGATGGGAAATCAGGGAACACTGCCGGATCCTTCTGCCATGAAGTTTGCCCAAGTGCTGCATCCCATAAGCGCATATCCAAATACCACGACACGTGACCACGATATAGTGCGGCTTGACGCATGTATTGAGTCGTTCGGGCACAACGAATCACCTTGGCTGCATCAGCAATGCCGGAACGGGACGTGTACAAGTCGTATGCCATTTGAACAAGACCGACGTCGTGTGCGCTCTGTTCGAAAAGCTGCACAGGATAGTTAAGGATGATGGGTGCCAGGATCAACTTCTCATTTTTGGCCTCGTCCATGACATGGAACGTGGCACCACAACCGCCGGAGGTGTTCGACTTCTTGCACATGTATCGAGCACTGATAGAGAATGCAGTGGTGTCGATGCAATCGACAACTCGCGGGGCACTTAATTGCTTGCGGGAAAGAAAGCCGACTTTGTTGCAAGATGGGCATGCACCCGCTGTCACATTGACGCCGTACTGCCGTTACGGATCGATCACGAACAACGGTTTCAACAGATACGCATTCAGGTCAGGTCGCTTGTTCCACAGTGGCACAGGCGGATCGATTCGGATGGGAGGGCGAATGCCATCCTCCATCATTTTCACTTGGATCTTGATCCAATCCTCCTGAATTTTGTTCAACGTGCCTGATTGCTTCCCACAAATGCACGACTCAGTAGTGGGGCGGTCGAAGGCTGACGAAAAGAATGGAGGCGTTTGCGTCGGAATCGAATCGGGTAGAATTTCAGGGCAGCGATGAACGAGGGTCTCTACTGATCGTTGGGTTTTCGCAATGTCCCGCAGCACAATGTCAATACCATTCATTGCGGATAAAGACAAACAGTCAAAATAATCTAGCCACCCAACACCAAAATTTAGATTAGTAGCCATAATACTAGGTGTACAACCCGTATTCGTCGAGTGGGCCCCCCAGCCAACTGACGAAACTTGGGTCGTCCGGATCATTCGCCGGGTCACTCTCCCAGGCTAAGGAAGGTAAAAATGCCCCCGAGTTGGTGGGGGTAAGCTGTAGGAGAGAAGACGCTAGGCGAGTGGTGCCCTCACGGACCACTCGCCCAGAAGCGTGGGCATTCGCCCAGCCAGGCGGGTGCCCAGCGAATGGTGCCCTCACGGACCACTCGCCCAAATGGGTGTGAGGGGAAAATGACCATAATACCCTTGGTGGGCTGCAAATAGCCCTTCGGAACAGCGGAGTTAGGCTATTAGCAGACCAATTTGGGGTGCGGTTAGTAAAATTAAAAGGCAGATTCAGGCTATTTACAGACCAGCCTAGGAAAACTATAAATAGACCCTTAAGGGCACCTTGGAGGAGATCCGATTTTAGAGAATCCTCTCCTCTAGGCTAGTTTTGGTTGGCAACCAGTGCCCTCCAAGGTGCCCGGTTGAGCTTTGGTTTGGGAGGGGAAGCTCTCTAAGATCTTCCGGGTATGTGGCGGGACCTCCTCGCTTCAGCCTTGGGTCTATTCCATTTCCAGCGTCCACCGTCAAGAGAGTCTAGTGAGGGAGAAATAAGTATCGGCTACACCCCCAGTGGGTCCGAACTCAAGAGACCAGTTGCTGGTTTCAACATTTTTGGTGCGGTGAGCGTGGACCGTAGCCGGTGAAAGAAAATCCCAAGCTAGTTTCGATGACGGGAGATGGAGGAAATGGTTCTGACTCAGGTCACTCGCAGCCACCAGCGGCAGGGGAGTGGCTGGAGATGTTTGAGAAGTTCAAGCGAGAGGTCCTGCAGACAGTTCTCGCGGCAAGGAGCGAGTGCGAGACCCCGGCGGTCCCAGTGGTCCCGCCTTTGCAGATTGGCGAGAACGCACCGGGGCAGCGGCCGGGGAAGGAGGTGCCAGCAGAAGGAAGCGCGCGAGATCTCCCCGGACGGCAGCTGTTCAGCAGTCCGGCGAGTGCTGAGGTGTGTGAGTTGGTCCCGCGCGAGAGGACCACTCGCCGAGCAGGGGAAGGGAGCCCCTTTTGCGAGATGATCCTCTCGGCCCCAGTGCCAGAAGGGTTTCGTGGGCCGGAGATGTCCTACTACACCGGCAAGGAGGATCCAGTTGTGCACCTGCAGTGGTTCGAGGACATGACATCAATCCTTCCCATGTCGGATTCTTTTCAATGCCGGCTCTTCGCAACCACCCTGAAGGAGAAAGCAAGGGACTGGTTCCACCAGCTTCCCACAGGTTCCATCTACGCGTTCGATGATCTGCGCCGAAGCTTCCGACTGCGTTTCTCGACGTCAAAAAAGAGGAAGAAGGATGCGGAGGCTCTCTTCAAGATCAGGCAGAGGGAGGGGGAATCCCTGGCTAGGTTCCAGGAGGAGATACACCTAGTGCAGGAGGTGCCGGGATTCGCCCTCCAGATGGCATTCATCGTTGGGCTGCGAGAGGGGTTCTTCAAGATGGACCTGAAGAGAAGACCTCCTGTATCCTTCGAGGAGTTGATGGAGAGAGCCGCGGAGGAGATTGAAGGGGAGGCAGCCAACCCCGAATTCTACAAAAGGTTGGCAAAGATGAGCGAGCCCGAGGCGAGGCAACCAGAGGGAAGAAGGCGAGAGGAGCCCAGGGGCCAGGGGTTCGAAAGACCACCTCGGGTTTGGAGGAACCAAGAGCCCAACAACAGGTTGGGCTGGAGGAACCAGGAAGGACCAACGCGAGGTCAGGATGAAAGGTACCAAGGAAGGGAGGCAGGATGAGTGAATCAGGGGTGGAGGCAGGGTCCCAGACCCCCTCACCCCCCGAGGGAGCAAGCCATGGCGGTAGGCCGAGGGAGAAGAGGTAGAGGAGCAAGAGGAGGAAGAGGAAGAGCGGGAAGAGAGGACAGGGTGGCGTTGCCTTACTGTGACTTTCATCAGGAAGAAGGTCACGCGATCGCCACCTGCCCGGAGTTCTTGGAGATGAGGGAAAGAGGACAGTCACGGCGGCAGCAGGCCCGAATTGAGGAAGTGCTCCCAGAGGCAGAAGAGGACCGGTGTGAGGATAGGGCAGATACAGGAACCAGGGGGAATCGGGGTGATTCACGGAGGGGTTGGGATAGAGGCCTCTCGCAAGAGAAGCTTCCAGGCCATGTTCCGAAGGGACGTCGCGTCGACTTCCCAGACCCCACCCCCCTCTGAGAAGCTCACCTTCTCCTCAGAAGATATGCCAGATTACGAGGACCCATTCTGTGACGCCCTGGTGATCCAGGCAGCGATAGAAAACTTCACGGTCTCTCGGATCCTGGTGGACAACGGGAGCTCGGTGAATGTGATCTTCAAAAAAGCTTTCGACGCGATGGAGGTAGAGAATAAGAGGGTGCAGGCCTCCGACGGACCACTGTTTGGTTTCTCGGGGGAGCGGAAGGAGGTCGAGGGAGGCGTAGGTCTCCAGGTGACGCTAGGAGGAGTCCCAAGAAACTGCCGGTTCGTCATTGTGGACGCTCCGAGCAGCTATAACGCCATCTTCAGACGACCCCTCATCAGCGCCTTCCGGTGCGTGCCCTCATCGTACCATCAGTGCTTAAAGCTCCATAGTGGAGGAGTCCAGATCCGCGTCCGAGGAGATGCTAAGGTGGTGAGGCAGTGCTACGTGACTGCCGTCAACACCATTTCATGGATGGCGGATGCCGAGAAGATGGATGAAGAGATGGCGAGGCCGGAGGGGCCAGGAGAAGAAGTGGAGAAGAGAGAAGTAGGGGGAGAGGTCGATGCCCGAGAGGTCGAGTTTATGGAGGTCGCTCGTAAGGAGCAGGAGGTCGAGTTGATGGAGGTCGCTCGTGAGGAGCAGGAGGTCGAGTTGATGGAGGTCGCTCGGGAAGAGCAGGAGGTCGAGCCGGTGGAGGCGGAAGGAGCTGCAGAGGAAAAGGCCCGGGAGGAGAGGCGAGAAGCAAAAGGCCAGTGGGAAGAGCCAACCCGACTCGAGGCGGCAGAAGAGGTGATAGAGATGGAGGTTACCACCCAGGCAGGAAGGATGGAGAAGGTGCGGATCAGCGGAGGCCTCGGCCCGGAAGACCAGAGAAGGATGCTGGAGTGCATCCAGAAAGACGTGGACATCTTCGCATGGAGCGCATCGGACATGCCAGGCATCGAGGCGGACGTGGCTTGCCATCGTCTCAACCTCGATCCAGAAGCCCGCCCCATCCAGCAGAAGAGAAGGACTATAGCTGACAAGCTCGAAGGACCGATCCGCGAGGAGGTGGCGAAACTCCTCGAAGCAGGTTTTGTAACGGAGATCCAGTATCCAGGCTGGGTCTCCAATGTCGTAATGGTAAAAAAGGCCGATGGCCGCTGGCGTATGTGTGTGGACTTTTCATTGTTAAATAAGGCCTGCCCTAAGGATTGTTATCCCTTGCCTCGGATTGACGCGCTGGTTGACTCAGCCGTCGGTTTTTCTGTGATGAGTTTTTTGGATGCTTTTTCAGGTTATCACCTAATAAGAATGCACCCCCCGGACGTCAGAGATGTCTCGTTCATCACCAGGGAGGGATGCTACTGCTATAAGATGATGCCCTTCGGGCTGAAAAATGCAGGAGCAACCTACCAGAAGATGATGGATCGGGTATTTAAGAAGCAAAGGGGAAGGAACCTGGAGGTCTACGTGGATGACCTTATGATAAAGAGCAAGTGTGTGAGCTCTCACATCTGGGACCTCGAGGAGACCTTCGCCACCCTACGCAAATACAAGATGCGCCTGAACCCCCTGAAGTGTGTGTTCGGGGCCAGCAAAGGGAAGTTCCTGGGGCACCTTCTCACCCCCTGGGGGGTAGAACCTAACCCGGACAAGGTTAGGGCTATAATGGAGCTGGGGTCGCCACGGAACGCCAAGGAAGTTCAACGCTTGACCGGAAGACTCGCCGGGCTGAACAGGTTTCTCTCTCGGGTCGGGGAAAGATGCTCCCCCTTCTTCAAAGCGCTACGAGGCAACCAAAAATTTGAGTGGACAAGGGAATGCGAGGAGGCCTTTCAGGCCTTGAAGAGCCAACTCACCAAGGCTCCGCTACTACAAAGTCCCAAAGAGGGGGAGGATCTACATCTATATCTCGGGGTCGGGGCGGAGGCCGTAAGCTCCGTCCTGGTTCGGGAGGAAGGCAAGAAGCAGCTGCCAGTCTACTACGTGTTGACGCCAGGAAAATCCAGGCCCCAAAATTCGGATCAATGCAGCCCGAGGTTACTGATCCTGCGGTCCAGTGATGAGTCCTGATTATATACACCTTCATGGACTCATCCGGGCCATTATTTAGTCAATATCACGCACTTTAGCCTTATTATAGTTTATAATTGATAACCCATGCTAGGTGCACATTTTGGCCCACTTTGGTGTGTTTTCGTGTTTATTTCCTTTCATAGTACTCATATGTTGTTAAGTGCCACTTTCGGTGGCTAGATCTGTGTTTGTGCTGGAATAGGAGGCGTGCAAGTGTTTCCGGTGCAATTCTGCACAGGAACACTGCGCACGATCACTTGTTCTAGTGCGCACGACCACCGGTCGTGCGCCACTGATCGTGCGCACTTAACCCCTTTTTACGGGTTCTGTCCAGGCAGTGCGCACGATCGCAGGATTCCAGTGCGCACGACCACTGGTCGTGCGCCAATGATCGTGCGCAGTGTTTAATCCAGCGCCTATTTATTGACCTGTTCGCGAATTAGGTCGGGATCACGCAACTCTGCTCCGTTCAGTCCGCCGTTTTCGCCGTTTTCAGGGGATTTTCACCCCCTAGGCCTCCTCCATCATCCAAAGGCTTAAAGGAAGGGTTCCTACACTCACTTTGACCGCTAAGGAAGAGGTTCTCCGCAATAGACGTGGCCGGATTGTAAATCGCTGGAGAAGACGGGTCCATTGGGAGGTGTGACAGCCCTCTTCTACCCCGGACGCAGTTGGGACCGAGCTAGGACGCGGATTGACAACCCGGTGCTTCCTACCGTAAATCTACAACGAGACTCCAGATTCGGTCGTATCTCTTGCCTTTTTCCTCTATTTTTGTGGTTATGTGTGATGTATTCTCTTTATCTTGATGATGAACACTATGAATCATGCCTAATGTTGCTTATTTCATGTTTATGAAATTATTTTGTTCATTTGTGTCATTGAGGTGCGCTTTATTTCATTTTCCATCCCACCGCCACGATCGGTGCCGCACTAGCAATTGCTAGTGGCGTGCTTGACGAAGAGGTGCTCGCGACCCTCACTCCGCTTGCCTTCTCGTCCATCCGCTCTTTCGACGCAGCGCGCTCAAGGCCTGCCTAGTCTCCATCTCACCAAGCGAAGCATTGCATAGCAGCACTGCATAGGAGTAGTGGTAATATTTATTTTAAGTATTCACAAACCCCCAAAGCCCTTTCATTCGCATTCCGCCTTTCGCAGGACTTCAATCTCAAGTCTTTCCTCGATAATAAACTCCACCTTACTGTGTTCCTTGAGAGATTCGATACTCGGGGATTACTCCTCGTTTTATATTACTTGAACGATCGGTACACTGCCGTTTCGTGCCGCAGTCGAGCTACCGCCTATAGCGGTGTGTGAGATTTGCGCCATCAAGTTTTTGGCGCCGTTGCCGGGGAACACAGTCGTGTGAGTTTTCTGGAGAGGGAGAATCTGAGAGAGAAGCCCTTTTCATGTGTAAATTGCATCTTTTATTTTTATTTCTGTCTTTTTATTCCTTTTTCTTGATTTTATCAGGTTGCTTTAGTAATTTTTGTTAGGAGAAGTATTTTGCACATTTTGTCTGAAGCGTTTTATCTTCACATTATGTGGGCACAATTCAATTTCCGTTGCCGTTGGTGTGGAGCTACCTCCCACTCTAGTGATGAATGCCCTACGGAGAATAATAGGCATAATTCTTCTCGCCCAGCATATGGAGCACCGACTTCGTCTGGTACCTCTTATGGTGCGCATAAGTCTTATGGCTACTCTGCTGAGCCTTTACCGTCGTACTTCTTTTCGGCTCCAGCCCCCGCTGTGCCAAAGAAGCCCGCTAGGCAGTGCCAGTTTTGTCGGAGCACAGATCATGCCCTGAAGGATTGTGCTGCTTTTCGTCGCCAATTGGATGAGGATGACGAGCCGGATATCCGGATCGTCCCAACTCCTAACTCTTGCGGCACACCTTCAACATCCGGTTTTATGTCTTTGCCACCTTCACATCTTGAAGGGTATGGCGTTGACACAGTCACCAGATGTGTGGCTGATTTGGGCACCGACATGGCTGAATCTATTCTCCCAGTGCATCCACCACTTCTTGTGGAACCGATTCTTCCCGCCGTTGTGCATACTACGCTCGTCTCCGACGACATTGTCGATGAGGTGTCACGAGAGGAGGCGGTTGATCTTAGTGTTGTGCCTATTCCTATGGAGGAGGACAACCTTCTAGGTGAAGAGGAGTTTTCCTCAACACCGGTGGAGGAAGTCCAAATCCTAAGCCTGGCCACCGTTGATCCCACCGACTCTTGTAGCATTGATGACAATGCTAACATTATTTTACTTCCCCAACCTGATGGGAGTGAGACCGGGACCACTCCCCCGATTGATGTTTATTTATGTCCTTCGTCTTCTTTAGTTCTTGATCCCCCTTCTTCATTCGAGCCTGTGCAGGTTGAGTCCGTACAGGTGCCCCAGGAGGATTTGGAGCTTTGTGCTCAAGTCAATGATGAGTGTATCCTTTCATGTGAGGAGGTTGATCCTTCCTCCATAGAGGAAGCCTCACTCATTGCCTTCTCCTCCTGCGGACCTGCTGTGGACGACACCTTGCTAGGCAAGGATGTGTTTTGTGAGATGAGTGAGGACCAGGCCTCCTCCTTTTCTTACTTTCTTTTCCCTCTACTTGTGTTTAGCAGGTATTATTATTTAGGTAGAGGGGTGACTGTTCTGTCTCCGTATCGGTACCCGCTACCGATGCGCATATTAGAACAGTTACCTGTGCACTTTTCTTTCCATAAACCCATTAGCTAGAACTTTTATATATTCGAATAAGTCGTGCTGGGATGACATTAACCCCAGTAGTTATCCTTATTTTTCCTGAAACTTTATTTTGTTTGATTTAGTTGAGTTTTTGTTAAGGCTATGAATGTCTCGCTGCGTGTGCTGACTCTTGTTTGTGCGTAAACTGCGCGGTGATTGGCGTTTTCACTAAAAAATTTTGGCCGCTGAAAAAAAAAAATTCCTATTGCGCACGATCACTGGTCGTGCGCACTACTTATCGCGCACGATCACTGGTCGTGCGATCGGCCCAGATTTTTTATAAAAACCCGTCCGCACGAGCCTTTCACGCACGACCTAGGGTTCTTCTTCGCGATCGCCCGTGCGCCGTTCTTCCCCTTCGCCGCCGATCGTGCGCCTCCTTCCCTTCCTTCCGGCGAGTCCATTTCCTTCCTCTTCCTTTCTTTGCTCTCCTTTGCCCGCCTTCCGCCATGAGCTCTAGGGATCGCCAAAATGTCTACCAACGCTCCGGCCGCACTTCCGCCTCTCCCGCTCAGATCCTTGCTAGGATGGCTACCTTTTCCAAAGATTCGCACACAAGGCGATTCAATTCTCTCAAGGAGAAGCCGTTCCTATCGCAACGTCTAGTGGATTGGAACGAATTGAACTCTATCGGCGACAATGGGGAGTTGGGGGCGGCCGTCCTCCAACGTTATTCTTTCGATCATTGGAGTGGGGTGCTCGGGTGCGATGATCTCGGCTACCGGGAGCTCACCTTGGAATTTCTTTCTACATTTGAGTGGGAAGTTTTGCCCTCCGGTCAACGTCCGGGAAAGTGTTCTTTTCGGATTTTGGGCAAGGTTTTCACTCTCTCTTTATCCGAGTTGGCGGTGTGCGCTGGATTCTACACTGAAGCCGAGGCCGCGACGATCCCGTTTCTGGACTTGGACGTCTCCTTCCCTGATGGGGTTACTCCGCGTGCCGCGTGGTGTGCCCTCACGGGTCGTGATGAGGAATATGTGGCCAGAAAAAGCAAATCCACATGGATCGTCGCACCTGCTCTCCGTTACCTGCAGCACGTCCTCAGCCATTCTCTTGTTGCCCGTGCGCTTAGTCAGAATGTAGTGGGGTGGCAAGATCTTATCGCCCTCTATAGTATGGAATTTCGGCAACCTTTGCATCTCGGCTACATGTTGGCTTTCTTCTTCCACCACGAGGCCACCTACGGTCTCACTGGTGCCATTGGCGGTGCTTACTACATCACCCGCATTGCCAAAAGCTTGGGGGTTTGGAGTCATCTGCCTCCGATGGTGCAGGTGACTGCACCCTCCTCTATCACGCGGGCCACCATGGTGAGTTTCCACTTGTTGCGGGTCGTGGGGAAGAAGAATAGCAAACGTTTTGTGGTTGTGATGCCTGGAGATTCGCCTAGGGAGAGGCAGGGTGACGAGGAGCAGGGAGAGCCGGCTGAGCCGCCGAATACTCACCGAGAGGTAGTTCTTCCGCAGCCGCGGAGTCATTCATCTCAGCATGGGCGGAGAGCCAAGGAGGAAGGCAGTTCTTCAAGAGCACCGGAAGTGCCCAGTTTTGATCGACGCCTCTCTGATCTGGAGGCAAACCAGTACTGGCTCACGGACTTCGTTTATCAGCAAGCGCTGCGGGGCGGACTAAATATTCCTCCACCTCCAGGTCGTGCCGCTTCATCTTCCCGCCGGTCGCCGCCTGTTGTGGTTATTGACAGCGATAGCGACGACGAGTGATCTTTTCCCCCGCATGCGAGCTATTCTTGGCTATGTTGTCTGTTTTTCCCTTGTTGTTTTTTCTTTTTTTTAGGTCTTTCGTCAAGACATTTGAACTCTTGCTCTTGTTATGTTTGTAATAATAACATTTTGTTTATGAAATGCTCCTCTGGGCATAGTTTTATTTATTCAGCTTTTTCTGTTCCCTTATTTTGTGTGCGAGTGGTCAATATTAATTGCAGGAATAGGTTTACCCCATGGGTGATAACCCAGATTTCTTGATTTGTTGTGCTCTCACTTGTTTTAATCCAGTTTTTACTATTTTTGTTGTTCTAGTATCTAATTTCCAGGTGGCCTTGGTTCCTTGAGATGGCGGATGTTGCGGACTATTTTTGATCTTATCGCCAATCGTCTGGTATGCTCATTTCTGAGCATTGGGTAACACTTCCTTCCCTCTTTTAGCTTCAACTTCTAGATATATTGCTTAGCTTAAGTCTGGGGGAGCGAGTGTTGTTATCCACTGTGCACGAGTTGCATTGCATGCTAGATGGTTGATTTTTGTTTATCATTCTCATTATCATTGTTTTCTTGCTTCACATACCATTTCACCCGCTTGAGTGTGTGCTTATCTTGTTGTGTTGTTCCGTTTAAGCTAGTCTGGTTGGAAGGTGAAATAGGCTATTAACACAGGAATTATTATTTGGAGCGCAGTGTCGACTCATGTAGTGTTCTAGTCGCTTCGCATGCTATAGTAGAATTTGCGTAGAATTAGATTTTCTTTATGCATTTAATTTATGTGCAGTATCTCTGCGTAAATTTAGATTTAATGTACTCAAGTGGTGAATTCGAATGAAATTGATGATAACCCGGTGTTGTGTGTGTGCGGTCGCTAAACGTGTGTTGCTCGAGTCGGGAGGAAGGTTTATCTTTCTCGTGGGCTAAGAACTTGCCCCAAGCGACTCTTGAAGCATGGGTGAGAGCTACTTGTTGAGTCAAGCATGATGTAGGCCACCATTTGGCTAGTTTGAGCTTTGTTACTCCATGCCCCTTTCATTCGCCTTTGCAAGCCAAATTTGTGCCTACCATTTTTTATGTTCAGCTCCTCCTCATCCACCAAAGTCTGAAGCCTTTCCTACGCCCGCAACCAAAAAAATGTTTTAACTGTGCTCATAATTTCCAACTTGTGTGGTGTGTGGTATCATTGTGTTTTGAAGAGAAAATATTGTCTATCCGCTGATTTTGAACCAACTGGAGGTTGCTTGAAAGAAGAAAAATATATAAAAGAAAAAAAAAAGAAGAAGAGTATCCTGAAAATAATCCTCCCAAGCTAAAGAGAAAAATCTGTTGGTATTTGTAAAGTAGGCTGTGTGCACACCTGGTTTTCATGATAGGTCTGGGGGTGTGTCACACGAGCATAGTTGTTTGGTTTTGTAAGGTGCAGTGTGCCGTTGGCTCATTTGGGTTGCGTAGCCGTCATGTTTATCTTTGCATATCATTCCGTAACCTAAGCCCCGTTTTAATCCTATAAGTCCTACTGATTTGACTTGCGAGTTTGCTAGCGCCGTGGAGAGAGTGTGACCGGGCAAGCGTATGGTTCACGACGTTGATGGATTTCAGCGGAGTTATTCCTAAGCCCCGATCTTTTGCAACACCCGCCTCAGCGTCTCGTCACTTTCATACCGGGCATGATCGTCAAATTCTTCATAATTCACCCACTGAGTACAATTAAATCTTTGATTACGCTTTAGTACTTACGTAAATTAGTTAGCATAGCTAGAATCTTCTTCTACTAGAATTCCTACTCGCATGCGTATTTTACTTCGCACTGTACTCCCCTGCGTAATTCGCTATTTTAATTATCTTTTTCAACTTCCGCCGGATTCGTTTGCTCGGGACGCGCAAACAGTTAAGTCTGGGGGTGTGATGAGTCCTGATTATATACACCTTCATGGACTCATCCGGGCCATTATTTAGTCAATATCACGCACTTTAGCCTTATTATAGTTTATAATTGATAACCCATGCTAGGTGCACATTTTGGCCCACTTTGGTGTGTTTTCGTGTTTATTTCCTTTCATAGTACTCATATGTTGTTAAGTGCCACTTTCGGTGGCTAGATCTGTGTTTGTGCTGGAATAGGAGGCGTGCAAGTGTTTCCGGTGCAATTCTGCACAGGAACACTGCGCACGATCACTTGTTCTAGTGCGCACGACCACCGGTCGTGCGCCACTGATCGTGCGCACTTAACCCCTTTTTACGGGTTCTGTCCAGGCAGTGCGCACGATCGCAGGATTCCAGTGCGCACGACCACTGGTCGTGCGCCAATGATCGTGCGCAGTGTTTAATCCAGCGCCTATTTATTGACCTGTTCGCGAATTAGGTCGGGATCACGCAACTCTGCTCCGTTCAGTCCGCCGTTTTCGCCGTTTTCAGGGGATTTTCACCCCCTAGGCCTCCTCCATCATCCAAAGGCTTAAAGGAAGGGTTCCTACACTCACTTTGACCGCTAAGGAAGAGGTTCTCCGCAATAGACGTGGCCGGATTGTAAATCGCTGGAGAAGACGGGTCCATTGGGAGGTGTGACAGCCCTCTTCTACCCCGGACGCAGTTGGGACCGAGCTAGGACGCGGATTGACAACCCGGTGCTTCCTACCGTAAATCTACAACGAGACTCCAGATTCGGTCGTATCTCTTGCCTTTTCCTCTATTTTTGTGGTTATGTGTGATGTATTCTCTTTATCTTGATGATGAACACTATGAATCATGCCTAATGTTGCTTATTTCATGTTTATGAAATTATTTTGTTCATTTGTGTCATTGAGGTGCGCTTTATTTCATTTTCCATCCCACCGCCACGATCGGTGCCGCACTAGCAATTGCTAGTGGCGTGCTTGACGAAGAGGTGCTCGCGACCCTCACTCCGCTTGCCTTCTCGTCCATCCGCTCTTTCGACGCAGCGCGCTCAAGGCCTGCCTAGTCTCCATCTCACCAAGCGAAGCATTGCATAGCAGCACTGCATAGGAGTAGTGGTAATATTTATTTTAAGTATTCACAAACCCCCAAAGCCCTTTCATTCGCATTCCGCCTTTCGCAGGACTTCAATCTCAAGTCTTTCCTCGATAATAAACTCCACCTTACTGTGTTCCTTGAGAGATTCGATACTCGGGGATTACTCCTCGTTTTATATTACTTGAACGATCGGTACACTGCCGTTTCGTGCCGCAGTCGAGCTACCGCCTATAGCGGTGTGTGAGATTGAAGAGGTGCTCGCGACCCTCACTCCGCTTGCCTTCTCGTCCATCCGCTCTTTCGACGCAGCGCGCTCAAGGCCTGCCTAGTCTCCATCTCACCAAGCGAAGCATTGCATAGCAGCACTGCATAGGAGTAGTGGTAATATTTATTTTAAGTATTCACAAACCCCCAAAGCCCTTTCATTCGCATTCCGCCTTTCGCAGGACTTCAATCTCAAGTCTTTCCTCGATAATAAACTCCACCTTACTGTGTTCCTTGAGAGATTCGATACTCGGGGATTACTCCTCGTTTTATATTACTTGAACGATCGGTACACTGCCGTTTCGTGCCGCAGTCGAGCTACCGCCTATAGCGGTGTGTGCGATTTGCGCCATCATCCAGCTCCACGGCTCGGATTGCTAAAATAGGAGAGAGAAAATGACTACAAGCACACCCCAGGTGCTCCAGCAGGGAGGTCCCGCCACATACCCGGAAGATCTTAGAGCGCTTCCCCTCCAAAACCAAAGGCTGAGCTAGGTACAAGGAAGGCAGGGACCTGGCGAGTATCTCGCCTGAGGGGGTCAACCTCGTCCAAAAAGTCCTCTTTCTTGTACCCATGGGGGTCTATTTATAGACAATTCCTGGGGGGGGGGGGGGGGGGGGGGGAGTTACCTGACCATACTCGCCCATACTTGGCTCTGCTCGCCCAAGCTCGCTTCCTGCTCGCCAAGCTCCCTTCCTGCTTGCCAAGCTCCTTTCCTGCTCGTCAAGCTCCCTTCCTGCTCGTCAAGCTCCCCTCCTGCTCGCCAAGCTCCCTTCCTGCTCGCCAAGCTCCTTTCCTGCTCGCCAAGCTCCTTTCCTGCTCGCCAAGCTCCCTTCCTGCTCGTCAAGCTCCCTTCCTGCTCGCCAAGCTCCTTTCCTGCTCGCCAAGCTCGCCTCTTGCTTGCCCAGCTCGCCTCTTGCTCGCCCAGCTCGCCTCTTGCTCCTGCTGGCTGAGTTGCCTTGTGTCTTGGATTGTCGGCTCCTGTGCTGACCCTTTGACCTTGACTTCAGCCTACGTGGCTTTGAATGGGCCTACCTCGGAGAATGAGGGTTGTACACTACGTAAGCAGGGTCCTGAGGGAAGCGGAGCTCAGGTACCCAATTTTAGAGAAGTTGGCCTTTGCCCTGGTCATCGCAGCAAGGAAGATTAGGCCATACTTCCAGGCCCATTCGATCCAAGTAGTGACGGATCATCCTCTCCGCCAGATCTTCGAAGGAGTGGAGCACTCAGGAAGGCTCGCAAAATGGTCAATAGAGCTAAGTGAATTCAACATTACCTTTGTCCCTCGATTATCTATGAAGGCGCAGGTGGTGGCTGATTTCATGACAGATTTCGTAGCCGAGATGAAAGAAGACGGAGCCCCTCGTCACGTTCCGTGGAAGCTGCTAGTGGATGGGGCTTCGGGCAAAAATTCTCTCGGAGGAGGGGTGGTGCTGGAGAGTCCCCACGGAGTAAAGATAGAGCAGACACTAGTGATACACTTCCCAATCACCAACAACCAGGCGGAGTATGAGGCTGTAATCGCCGGCCTGCGGTTGACCCGGGAGCTCGGGGTCCATGCCGTGGAGGTCCTCACTGACTCCATGATAATAGCTTCTCAGATAAGGGGAGAGTTCGAAACAAGGGAACCTGTGCTCATGAGGTACTTAGCAAAAGTCAAAGGTCTCGTGGGGACGTTCAAAACTTTCTCCATCCGACACGTCCCTCGAGAGGAGAGCACCCCGGCAGATCGGTTGGCAAAATCAGGTCCACGAGCCGGGGGACCCTGGCGGACCTATTCCGTCCTTCGATCGAAGAGGGAGAGCTCATGGAAGTAGAACAGCGGCCCTCCTGGAAGGATCCCTTCGTCATCTTCCTTGCAACGGGAAAATTTCCGGAAGAAGTTCCGGACCAGAGGCGCTTCCGGTATAAGTCTGCCTATTACGTGCTCCAGGAAGGTGACTTGTATCGGAAGACCCTCTCGGGCCTCCTGGCCCGATGCATCTCGGAGGAAGAGGTCCCAAGGATCTTGGAAGAAGTTCACTCCGGCGAGTGCGGCAGCCACTCGGGGAGCAGGATGCTGGAAGCAAGGATAATAAGGCAGGGGTACTTCTGGCCAACCCTAAGTAAAGACGCGGCAGCCTTCGCCAAGAGATGCCAGAAGTGTCAAATGTTCGCCCCGCTTCAGCTCATGCCAGCTCAGAGGCTAAAGAGTATCACGGCGCCCTGGCCATTCGCCATATGGGGAATGGACCTGGTAGGACCCTTCCCCCAGGCTAGTGGACAGAGGAGATTTCTCCTAGTCATGATTGACTACTTCACAAAGTGGTTGGAGGTCAAGGCATTGGCTAAGGTCACCTCCCAGGTAATCCGCAACTTCGTATGGGGGGAGATCATTTGTCGACACGGGCTTCCGCATGCCATAGTCACGGATAATGGACCGCAGTTCGCAAGCGAGGAATTCATCGGCTTCTGTGGCCAGTTGGGGATAGACCTTAGGTTTGCGTCCGTTCACCATCCCAGGAGCAACGGGCAGGTGGAGGCGGCGAACAAGGTCATCGTGAACTTGCTCAAGAAGAAGGTGGAAAATCTCAAGGGCAATTGGGTGGAGCAGCTCCCCTCGGTCCTTTGGGATTTAAGAACCACCCCCAACACCGCCACGGGAGAGACCCCTTTCAAGCTCTCTCACGGCTGCGAGGCCGTCATCCCCATAGAGTTCGAGGTTATGACACCACGGGTAAAGGTCGCCACAAATGGTGAGGAAGATTGGAGAGCCGAGAACGAGGAGGAGTTGCGGCTCTCCCTCGACCTCATCGAAGAAGCTCGAGATCGAGCAGCCATCCATCAAGAAGAGGTCAAGCGGCGGATGGCCAAGTATTTCGACAGGCACGTCAGGATCAAGCAGTTCGAGAAGGGAGATTTGGTACTCAAGAAGGTCGACGCGGCTGGGAGGTCCGCCGCGGTGGGAAAACTTAACCCCAACTGGGAAGGCCCCTATGTCGTGGAAGAGGCACTAAAGTCTGGGGGGTATCGCCTTCAGAACGTGGAGGGCCAACCCCTCAGCCACACATGGAGTGGCGACGACCTTAAATGCTTTTATCCTTAATACCATGTAGCAACAGTGGTTTTTGAATAAAAACATTTTGTTTAAACTATGTGTATAAAAATGATGCTACAGCTCGCAGGAGAGATCCTAAAAGTTCAAGAGGTTGGCCCCGAGCAGACCCGCTGTCCAGGCTCTCATCTAGCTGGCAGGTCCGAAGGCTCACTCGGTGGCAGGTTCTATGTTCAAGAGGTTGGCCCCGAGCAGACCCGCTGTCCAGGCTCTCATCTAGCTGGCAGGTCCGAAGGCTCACTCGGTGGCAGGTTCTATGTTCCAGAGGTTGGCCCCGAGCAGACCCGCTGTCCAGGCTCTCATCTAGCTGGCAGGTCCGAAGGCTCACTCGGTGGCAGGTTCTATGTTCCAGAGGTTGGCCCCGAGCAGACCCGCTGTCCAGGCTCTCATCTAGCTGGCAGGTCCGAAGGCTCACTCGGTGGCAGGTTCTATGTTCAAGAGGTTGGCCCCGAGCAGACCCGCTGTCCAGGCTCTCATCTAGCTGGCAGGTCCGAAGGCTCACTCGGTGGCAGGTTCTATGTTCCAGAGGTTGGCCCCGAGCAGACCCGCTGTCCAGGCTCTCATCTAGCTGGCAGGTCCGAAGGCTCACTCGGTGGCAGGTTCTATGTTCCAGAGGTTGGCCCCGAGCAGACCCGCTGTCCAGGCTCTCATCTAGCTGGCAGGTCCGAAGGCTCACTCGGTGGCAGGTTCTATGTTCCAGAGGTTGGCCCCAAGCAGACCCGCTGTCCAGGCTCTCATCTAGCTGGCAGGTCCGAAGGCTCACTCGGTGGCAGGTTCTATGTTCAAGAGGTTGGCCCCGAGCAGACCCGCTGTCCAGGCTCTCATCTAGCTGGCAGGTCCGAAGGCTCACTCGGTGACAGGTTCTATGTTCCATAGGTTGGCCCCGAGCAGACCCGCTGTCCAGGCTCTCATCTAGCTGGCAGGTCCGAAGGCTCACTCGGTGGCAGGTTCTATGTTCCAGAGGTTGGCCCCGAGCAGACCCGCTGTCCAGGCTCCCATCTAGCTGGCAGGTCCGAAGGCTCACTCGGTGGCAGGTTCTATGTTCCAGAGGTTGGCCCCGAGCAGACCCGCTGTCCAGGCTCTCATCTAGCTGGCAGGTCCGAAGGCTCACTCGGTGGCAAGTTCTATGTTCAAGAGGTTGGCACCGAGCAGACCCGCTGTCCAGGCTCTCATCTAGCTGGCAGGTCCGAAGGCTCACTCGGTGGCAGGTTCTATGTTCCAGAGGTTGGCCCCGAGCAGACCCGCTGCCCAGGCTCCCATCTAGCTGGCAGGTCCGAAGGCTCACCCGGTGGCAGGTTCTAAGTTCTCAAGAGATGATCTCAAGAGCATTCGCATAGACCACGCGCCGGAGAGAGGATCACACCCCACTCTCATGACTACCTAAGCGAAACCCCGTGATGCGCGAATGGTAAGGTTCACTTGGTAGCGAGAGATCGAAGGGGGACGACCGACCTAAGTCATCTTCGAGCATTCGCGGGGTGGCCAGGACAGTCGCATCACGAATCAACGTCCTAATGAGCCTAACGAGGTATAGCGGCGAATGAGAGGAAAGCTTAGAATAACACAAATTGTAGTCAATATATACATCTTTTAAAGGCACTCGCCCGTTCAAGATTACAGTCAAAAGGATAAATGCAAAAAGAGAAAATACAAGAGTCCCTTCTCAAGGATCAACAGATTTCTCGCTTGAAGATCCGTCGCTCTCACTAGAGTCTGGGATGTGGGCGTCTTCTCGCGGCTCGACGTGGTCGTCCTCCGGAAAGGGGATTGGAATGTAAAGCTCGGGGACGACTTGGCGAGCGGAAAGGCGTTCGACCTCCGCCTTCAGGTATCCCGCTCGCCGCAGCACCTGCAGCGCATGCTTGACGGCATTCTGCGCGTTCTCTTGCATCAGCTGCTCCAACTCGTGATGGGGATAAAAATGGCCCCCGTTCCCCAGGTCGAACGCTGACGCACCAGCCTCTCGCAATCGCTGGACTTCGGCTTTGGCCAGACGGATTTCATCCTCAAGGCCGGCCACCCGAGCGCGGAGCATCTCGGCAACCGTGGTATCCTGAAAATAATAACAAAGGTTGTAAGAATAAAGTTTGTCAATCGGCAACAAGTCACTCGCGGGAAAGGAGAAAACATACCTCTGCGACAGGGCGGTTGGCGAGAAGAGTCTCCGCAGCCGCCAGCTTAGTCCTAAGCTCCATCGCCTCAGTAGAAGCAACGGACCGGGACTCCTCAACCTCCGCCAAGTCCCGCGCCAGTTTGATGCTCCGACGCGAAGACATGTGCGCGAGCTCGAGCGCCCGCAGCATGGCCCTGGCGCTCTCATGAGCGAGAACCTGGGTCGTCTCGGCATCATAGACTTCGGCGTCTTCTCGGCCATAGAGGGCATACGCGATGGCGTAAGCCTCACCGCTGGCGAGATCGCTCTCTATCCACGACGGATGGAGGGTGGAGAGCGAGACCCGGTTAGCATTCCTGTCCCACTTGACCAGGGGAGCCCCCGAGGGGTCCCTGTACTTCTCGCCGCTGGGGAAGTTCCGATGGTCCCTGGGAAGTGGGGGCGGCGGCAACGACGGTCCCGCGCGAGGGATTGTCTCTCCTGGCGCACTCGTCCCCAGGGCTTGGATCTGAGCACCCACCCCTAGGGTCTCGTCCAGGACCCCCTTCCCCTTGGCGGAAGGGGGGTTTTTGGTCTTCTTGGAAGAAGAAGAAGTCAGCACCGCTGGCTTGCGCTTCTTTCCGCCAGGCTTGGAGGAAGAAGGTTCCTCCCGACAAGCATCCGCGGCGGCCTGTGCGAGAGAGAGGGCGGATCCGGAGGGACGCGGCGGATGAAGGGGGAAGTGGCGCACGCCTGCATAATACAACAAATGGTTCTAGCGAATGATGTAAAAATCACAAAGCGAAAGCGAATGAAGTCTCGAACACTTACCCTCGCCCTGCGGAATGGGTGGAAGCGAGTTGACGTTTCGCCGGAGATGGACGAGATCCATCCCATGCTCCAGGATGTATTGGTGGAGTTTGGCCTCGTGCCCCCCTAGGGTCGGGGGCGGAAGGTTGACTCCTCCTCCTGCACCGGCGCGAGAAGAGTGTTCCCCAGGTTCCCGCTTACGAAAATAAAGCGGCGAACCCAGTCGTGGTGTAACACCCCAAATCTGGTAGTTCCGCGAAGTAGGCGGAGTGGTAGTGCGGCACGTGAAGCAGGCTAGAATTTTCCCTGTCTGCTCTTAGCGCACGATCAGTGGCCTCATCGCGCACGACCAGTGATCGTGTGCCAGCGATCGTGCGTTAATTCAGAAGAGAATCGAGTTCTGTCTCGGACAGTGCGCACGACCATTTCCCTCTTCGCGCACGACCAGTGATCGTGCGCCAGCGATCGTGCGCTTATTCGCAAGAATTCAGAGTTCTGTCCCGGATAGTGCGCACGACCATTGCCCTCGTCGCGCACGACCACTGACCGTGCGCCTGTGATCGTGCGCCCTGTTTATTCTGTTCCGCGATTTTGAGCGGAGAAGAGGATCCGACCGATCAAATTTCTTGGAATTCGATCCAACGGCTGGGATTTGATGCTGGGGGGTCTTAGGGCTTTGGAGAGGGATTAAACCCTCATTATTTCATAGTGTTTCTCTCTCCTAGGCTAGAGGAAGAAGAAGGGGGCAAGGAAGAAGAAGAGGAGATTTCGCCATTGACGGAGCTCCGGAGCTCCGTTTCGCGAGCCGTTTCCAGATCCGGAGAGTGCAGCCCGGTGCGGTTCTTTCCCTCCGCGTAGAATCTCGGATCCATGGCGAAGAGGAACACGTCTAGGGTAACGATTCTTCCTCCCGAACTTTGGACTTGTATTTGTCCATTTATTCCTCTTTCTTTGCTTGCATGAGGTATCTCTTTCACCAAATGGGTGAAGTGTAGGATTTCCTCAAGTCCTTCGGGACTCCGGGTAGATTGTGTCCGTCCCCGGCATATTGCATGTAGAAAATCCGGTAGTCGTGCGGATTTAGGCATTTTGTGTGAAGCCTATTCGTGGCCGTGAGCCCGAATCGGTGATGCTTGATTTGCGACGTTGCATTTAGGTTAGACCTAGAATGCGTGCCGGAGAATGACTCCGTGAACTCACCTATAGTATTGCGGGAGTTAAGTGTAGGCGTCTTGTGAAGATCCCTACGAAAGCCCCATGCTTCGAGTTTTGGATGAAGGCAAACCTTCACCACGTTATTGATGCGGAGCGTATGTACCTCCCTTGTTGAGAATTCGCGAAGCCTAGATCCTTGTGAAGGGGTTAGGTGCGTAGCGTATATTTTGTGCAGCACTTGAAAGTGCTAAACCCTTACGGGCCGAGGTGAAGCTGTACCCGCGTCGTGCGATAGATCGCGACGATTAGAGCACGGGCAAAGCTGAACCGAACCCGTTTCCATGCAGATCGGCGAGAGGTCCCTTCCTCATGAAGGCCGTGTGATCATGGGAGAGGTCGTGGAAGGTGTCATACCTAGACCGACCAAAAGCTCTTGTTTCCCACCTAAGGTTGTGACCCTTAGGGTGGAGTGTTGTGAATTTGATGTTATGTTTAGCCTCATGCGATTGCTTAGGCGGTTGTGGGAAACCTTCGGGTGAACCCAACCAACATCATGTGCATACCTAGGTTCCCTTCTTTTGATGCTCAACCTAGAAGATTGATTGTGCTTGAAACCTCACCTTGTGTAGTTGCACTTTCTTTAGATTAGTACGTGTGCTAGTATGGCTTACTTGCAGGGTAGAATCTCCGCCACCCCGGGAAAGGGGTGGGGTCGTTATAATTTGGTCAGCTATGCTGACCGTTACTTTGTTTGCCACCGCTTGGTGGAATGTTCTTATGCAGGTGCAGGTGAGCCTAGCGGGAAGTAGCGGGCGTTGACCCTTTTGCTGTGTTGGCCCTCGAAGGCCAGCCTTTTTCCTGTTTTCTCACGTATTGCCGGCCTGCGTGCCGATGTATGCTTTTTTTTGGAGTTTTGTACATTGATTTGATGTAAGGCCCTAAGGCCGTAACTCTTACTTCTGGACTCATTCCTATGATAGTGGACATGTCTTTTTGAATGGTTTAATTAATGCTTCCGCTTACGTTTTGTACTCTCGTTTTGTAGTTACCTTTCTGGTTATCACCTTTTAACTCCTAGCTAGTGTGGTTTGTATGGCGTGGGGTCCCGGCCGGACCTGCTGTTATACTTTTCGTACTGGCAGGGTGTTACACGTGGTTCTTGTTCGGGAGCCCGTAGTGCTTTAGGGGGCTCAGTCCCGAGAAGAACGAGATACCATTGGTGCAGCAGAAGGTGTAGAGCTTGCGGAAGACGGGCAGCGAGAACTCGATTCCCTCTTCTCGCAGGTAGCTCGCGTACCCGACCAACATAGCGATGGAGTTGGGGTTGAGCTGGCCGGGCACGACCCCGTAGTATCTGAAGGTCTGACGGAGTTCCGGCCAGATCGGAAGGCGAAACCCCACCTCGAAATGCTCTAGCGGGATCGCGAGAGCACAAGGCGAGATGGAGTTCAGACGCTCGTCCGGCCTGGGCTTTCGCCCCTCGAAACCCGGCGGGACGTAGTCGGCGACGGCAGACAGGTAAGCCTCCTCAGAGAGGTCGCAGGAATCGAAGACGTGATTGGCGAATGCGCTGGCGCACTTGGCCCTGCCTTCCGCATCGCCACCCATTTTTGCGAGTGAAGAAGGAAAGGGGAGCAACAGATAAGGAAGAAGCACGAGTGCTAGCGCAAGGAAAGAGAGCGGATGGTTAGGTATTTAATACGGTGGTTGAAAGACTTATTTATAGAGGGACTAAACGGCGTTTGAGCTTTCGAGGCCACGGGTGTGCGGATAGCCATCGCGCCTTCCCGACACCTTGAAGCCCGAGCCGGTCCCTCTCGCCCATTAATGGCAAATGCCCTATGTCTATTCATCCCGCGGCTACGCAACGAAGTTGGAAGAGCATCCGGCTATAAGTTATCACTCGGCAATACCCAAGCGAAGCTATGAGATACGAAAAATGAATAAAGGAGCATTCGCAAAGCATAGAGAAATTATTACAGACAAATATGACGTTCAAACATTCGCAGCATAAAGTAAGAAAAGGAAACAATAAGAGGGGTGGACGTTGGGTAGGTCAGATCTCCTCCCAGATCCACCGACCTCGCTTTCGCGACCCAGCTCCCATGGGCATTCGCGGGCGGTAATAAGCGAGTATATTGGTGATCTCATGGGAGGCCAGTTGGAGTTGATCTCGGGCTCACGTGGCGTGTGTTTCGGGAGACAACTCCCTCCTTCGCCCCCCAGGCGCTCCACCGTCGTGAGAAGGCGCAAGTAGTCCCGATGGAGGTCCTTTAACTCACGCGCGACTCTCAGCCGCACGTCGTCCACCTGCCCGGCTACGTTTCGCTGGATATGGATGAGCTTCCCCAGGACCTCCGAGATCCGATCCTTCAGGGTCGCGTGATCCGAGGAATCACCCAGGAAGTCAGCGAGATTCCCAGGGGAAGGGAGAGGCGAGAGCATTCCCTCTCCCCCCTCGTAGTAGGAGTCGAAGGGGGAGGCTTCTCGATAGCCTGCGGAATCACAACTAGGTTAGTGGTGATAAAACATGCGAGTACGATAGAGGCGGGTGAGTGAACTGACCTGGGGTGGGGTCCAGGTGACCTGAAGGACGAGACGAATGGGGGTGCGTCCCAAACAGCCAGGCGGGAGGTAAGACCTTTCCCTTTCCTGGATGGTAAGGCTGTGAAGAAGGAGCCGGAGCATCCGCACGGTCATCAGCACGGAGATGCAGATCCAGCTCTCGCTCAGGGGAGACCCTCCGTTCATTCGCGGTGACAGAGGGGTTCACCTGAGCAGGGGGACTTGGAGGAATGGAGTCCCGCAGCGGGACGTCAGGGTTGAGGGCTGCGAAAAGGTAATGGTTAGTAGCCGACAACATAAAAGGAAAAAGCGAGAAGGTTCACAACTCACGGGATTGGGGTACAGTCTCCCCAGGAGGAGGCGGAGGAGCAAGATCCAGATCGGGAGGAGGTACCTCGTCCGCGGGAGGTGGCACCACCACACTGCTCAAAACAGCCCCATGGCCGTCCTCCGGCACCAAAGCCCCCTGCGAATGGCCAGAGTCAACGCAGGGTAAGGGACAGGAACTAAATGAAGACAGGAGGAATTCTCATACCGGCATCGCCGGGTCCGGAAGGGCATCCGCCAGCGTGTTCGCCGGTGGAGTATCCGCCGGAGACTCCGAGGCAGTCTCGCCTCTCTGACGATTCAGCCGAATCGCCTTGGCTCGACGCGAGACATAGGGGGCGCTCGGATCCCGTTTGGACATTAGCCAGGGAGCAAATTTGGATGCCCTGGGGGCAGTTGCAGCTTGGGCCGCAGCCAGGCGGTCGATCATCTCTCGCGAGAGGGGTTTCGCAGAAGGTTTGTGGAAAGACATTAGGAAGTGGAGAAACTCCGAGCCGAGATGAAAGAGTGGTCCAGAAAAACCTGACATGAGGATATATATATAAGGTGGCGGTGGGACCCACGGAATCTTATGGATCCAGTCAGCAAGCACTCACCGAATACATGGTTGGACTGTTCTTTACGACCGTAGGAACCGCTCGTAAAAAGCGGGGATTGTGTACAACCCGTATTCGTCGAGTGGGCCCCCCAGCCAACTGGCGAAACCTGGGTCGTCCGGATCATTCGCCGGGTCACTCGCCCAGGCTAAGGAAGGTAAAAATGCCCCCGAGTTGGTGGGGGTAAGCTGTAGGAGAGAAGACGCTAGGCGAGTGGTGCCCTCACGGACCACTCGCCCAGAAGCGTGGGCATTCGCCCAGCCAGGCGGGTGCCCAGCGAATGGTGCCCTCACGGACCACTCGCCCAAATGGGTGTGAGGGGAAAATGACCATAATACCCCTGGTGGGCTGCAAATAGCCCTTCGGAACAGCGGAGTTAGGCTATTAGCAGACCAATTTGGGGTGTGGTTAGTAAAATTAAAAGGCGGATTCAGGCTATTTACAGACCAGCCTAGGAAAACTATAAATAGACCCTTAAGGGCACCTTGGAGGAGATCCGATTTTAGAGAATCCTCTCCTCTAGGCTAGTTTTGGTTGGCAGCCAGTGCCTCCTAGGTGCCCGGTTGAGCTTTGGTTTGGGAGGGGAAGCTCTCTAAGATCTTCCGGGTGTGTGGCGGGACCTCCTCGCTTCAGCCTTGGGTCTATTCCGTTTCCAGCGTCCACCGTCAAGAGAGTCTAGTGAGGGAGAAATAAGTATCGGCTACACCCCAAGTGGGTCCGAACTCAAGAGACCAGTTGCTGGTTTCAACACTAGGATTCTATTTTGAGTAACTATAATTGGTTATAGTAGCTTGCCTAGTAAAATTCCTACCTCACCTTCCAAATTATATGCTAATTATAATTGATTTCCAAGGATTGTCAAAGAAGAATGAACAAACGTTTTTCCTAAAAACAGAAATTTTTTTTTGGGCTCTCCGCGGAGAGCCGTTTGGCGGCTCTCCGGCTCTCTGCGGTGAGCAATTCGGCTCTCCTCAGAGAGCCAGTGGATCTCAGCGGAAAGCCATGTGGATCTCCGCTGAGAGCCAGTGGCTCTCCTAGGAGAGCCGAATGGCTCTCCGGGGAGAGTCGTTTAGCTCTACGCGGAGAGCCATTCTTTGGCTTCGAACATGATAATGACGGAAACTAGATACATACCTTGCGGAGAGGATGGGTAGGCTGCGCCGGAGAGCTCTTGTGTAGACTGAATCGGGTTGGAGAAGGAGCGTCGGAGAGCTGTGTGATTACTGCCGGAGACGATGGGGGAGGTTGCGCCGGAATCAAACGTTCTAGGGTTTGATTGCGAGAGAGCGAGGAGAAATCGCGAGGAAGCTGTGCGAGGAGAGCGAGGAGAGCTGAGTACGGGGACGAGAAATGAAGAGGCGCGGGATTGAAGAAGCGCGGATTCGTGTTTTCTTATGTTGCGCTGAATAAAATAATATTATTCAGTCGGATTCAGTCTACCAGAGTGAGGCCCGACCGGGGGGGGGGGTACGTAGGCAGCCACCTTGGTGCAGCCGATTTGGTGTTGTAGTTTGTTTGTCATCTCATATTTGTTTTGTTTCAAATAAGAGATGAGATGTAGATTGTTGGTTTATGAGGGGTATTTTTGTCTTTTTTGGCTTGCCCTAATTTCCCCTATAAATAGAAGGGGTTAGGGTTCTTATTTGTGTGAAGTTGTATTTATATTGACCTCTTCTTTTCTCCCCCACAGGTGATAGTGAATAGCCCCTCCCCGTGGATGTAGACGCTCCTCGTCGAACCACGTAAATCACATAGTGTTCATTTGTTTGTGGTTGTGTGATTTTGATTTTTCCGCATTGTTCTCACAACACAGGAGCCGTTGGGTAGGTTGGAGATACAGTAGGAAGTTCGGTTCACAAAAGTTGTTTATTTTTTGCTTCGGGTGTGCACATAGCCGTTTGTGGTGTGCACTTAACACAACCGTACCCTAATATTATCATTTCTTTTATAGATAATATTCACCTATTTGAAATTTCTTGATCAAAATTCAGAAGCAGTGGGTACGATTGCCCGTACTCTACCGTATATATAGAATCTTATGCGGACCATCAACAGCGAAATCAGAGGACAGCTACTCTCCACGATCTCGTGCAACCCCCTCGTGTTTTTTCTAACGGCATAAAATACTGAAATCAACGGCTATTCGTTGACTTAAGAAAATTTAACAGTGCGATGACGAAGGACACAAGGCCGTACAACGAGGCTAGCAGCCGTTCGTTAATATGCATCATGAGTCGTGCTACGGCTCTGATGGAGCTTATCGAAGTCATACTACGTGGCACGTTTTCCGAATACCATGTGGCTGCTTGGCTGTTACCCGTTGCTGACAAGATGGCGGCAGCGCCAAAACAATGCGGCTGTGGCGCTGTGCTGTCGAGCAGCAACGGAAGTTAAAAGATAAAGCTGCCAATTTATTTTTCTGACAAGTGGCAGAAAACTAGTGGTTTTTAGTGGCGGCGGATTAAGCCGTGGGGACCACATGTCGCCGAATGGATCACGTGGGCAAGTGCTTTTTGTCAAGGTAAATGACGAAGCTGCCCAACGGAGAAACAAACAAATACGAAATTGTAGAGAAATTATATTTTCTAAATAATGAAATAAATTAATGTTTTTTTTGCTTAAATTTAGGGTATATAAAAATGCTATTATAATTAGAAATTGGACTAAATCGAATCAAATATTTTAAATGAATGTCAGATTAAATCGGGAAAAGGAAATCGAATCAAATCTTAAATAATAATTCAAATAAGGGAATTACAAATTTTCAACACCCCCAAAAATGGGGATTTATTATTATTATTATTATTATTATTTTGGATGCATTAATAGGTGCATTGAGGGTCTAGATGAAAAACTATATTCAAATTTGTTATACCACCCGTAAAGGTCTTGGGGTGCGTCTAAAGGAAGCACCACTGAAGAGAGATGGGGTCGGCGGTCAACACGCAATCGCCCGAATCAAAGAAACCGAGCCCGCCATTTCCGCCGCCCACCGCCAGAAACAGAGCGCGCGCAAGCGTGTACGCTGCTGCGCGCATAGTAGCGCGCGGGCAGCGCCCCCCGTCGTGGGGGAACGGCCCCGCCGCACCCCCCTCGGGGTGCGGCTCGCATGGAGCCGCACCCCTCCAGGGGTACGGCCAAGCCGCACCCCCCTTGGGGGTGCGGCCCAGCCGCACCCCTTGGGGGATGCGGCCAAGCCGCACCCCCTTGGGGGTGCGGCCAAGCCGCACCCCTGAAGGGGTGCGGCCCAGCCGCACCCCTTGGGGGGTGCGGCCCAGCCGCACCTCTCAAGGGGTGCGGCCAAGCCGCACCCCCCCGGGGTGCGCCTCCGCCGCACCTCCCATAGGG
The DNA here is from genome assembly GCA_033032865.1 of Dactylorhiza incarnata. Taxonomy (NCBI): domain Eukaryota; kingdom Viridiplantae; phylum Streptophyta; class Magnoliopsida; order Asparagales; family Orchidaceae; genus Dactylorhiza; species Dactylorhiza incarnata. The sequence goes on along the minus strand of JAWHQI010000061.1, from coordinate 2,213,799 downwards.
TGCGGCCCAACCGCACCCCTCAAGGGGTGCGGCCAAGCCGCACCCCCCTGGGGGGCGACTCCGCCGCACCTCCCATAGGATGCGGTCCGGCCCCCTTCCCTCGCCTTTTTCCGCAGGGGGGCTCGCAAGGGGCCCTGCCGCAGTCGCGCCCCCTCGTCAGGTGCGTCAGATCCCAATTCCTATTTGGGGGACAACTCCCCGCTCCACCGATCGCTCGGAACACCTCCGCGCTTACGCGCGCTCAGAACACTGCTAAGCGCGCTCAAAGCGCTTCCATGTTCGTCACGCGCCCAGAACGCCTCCAAGCGCGTTCAGAACGCCTCCGCGCTTACGCGCGCTCAGAACACTGCTAAGCGCGCTCAAAGCGCTTCCATGTTCGTCACGCGCTCAGAACGCCTCCAAGCGCGTTCAGAACGCCTCCGCGCTTACGCGCGCTCAGAACACTGCTAAGCGCACTCAAAGCGCTTCCATGTTCGTTGCGCGCTCAGAGCACTTTAGCGCTCACGCGCGCTCAGAACGCTTCCGAACACGTTCGGGAGCATTCTCACTTTTTGTCTTTCAGGCGTCTCACTTTTTGTCTTTCAGGCGTCTCACTTTTTGTCTTTCAGGTGTCTCACTTTTTGTCTTTCAGGCGTCTCACTTTTTGTCTTCCCGGCTTCTCACTTTTTGGGTTTCCGGCTTCTCACTTTTTGTCTTTCAGACTTCTCACTTTTCAGGAACGGTCAGTCGCCTTTTTCGCCTCCAACAGAACTGCCCGAACTGCCCGAGCCGCCCAAGCTGCCCGAAGGGCAAGGTGGTCATTTACGAAAAATGGCGATCCGTGTGCCCCAAACCGGAAAATATGATTCGTCCACCGAGCATTTATGGAAACTGCCAACGACAAAAATACCAGACTACCCCCGGCCAAAGCTATAAAAAGGGGCCTGGGGGTTCATTTGAGGGGACCCAGACTTCTGGACCCGGGAGAGCTCCTTGCAGACTTTTGCGGAATTCTCCTTCGGCGCTTGAAGATCTCCTTCGTGGACTTGAAGATCTTCATCATCCCGAAAGGCGACTAGCCTTCTCACTTCCGAAAGGCGACAAACATTCTCAGAAGAAAAAGGCGACTAGCCTTCTCACTTCCAAAAGGCGACTAGCCTTCTCACTTCCGAAAGGCGACTAGCCTTCTCACTTCCAAAAGGCGACAAGCATTCTCAGAAGGAAAAGACGACTAGCCTTCTCACTTCCGAAAGGCGACTAGCATTCTCAGAAGGAAAAGGCGACTAGCCTTCTCACTTCCGAAAGGCGACTAGCATTCTCAGAAGGGAAAAAGACTTAGTTTTTCCGAGAGATGACCTGTCACCCTCGGAGCTCGTTCTCTCTCTCTCCAAATGTTGTAACGAGCAGCGGCCTGTCGCGCTCAAGTTCTAGTTTCCAAGTTGTAACCCCCAGAAGATAGTGAAGTTTGGTCGGCACAGCTCCGGCCGCGTGGTTTTTTACCCTTTCCGGGTTTTCCACGTTAAAAAGTTCCTGTGTACTCAACAAATCTCTAATTGACTGTTTGCGCGCTTAGTTCGCTCACGAGCTAAGGTGGTTCAAGTGGACCGGTCTACCCAGAGCCCTAAGCGTTCCGCAACAAAATTATTTGCCGAAACCTACTAGAAACATATTCGACTCTAGCATTGGTTATGCCTCGATGGGCCTCCCTAAAATTGATTTATTTTTGGTCGCATTTGGCTGGAGGCAGTGTTTTACGTCATAATCATCCTTATATCGCCGAAGAACATTTGTGCGGCGGACGCTACGATGATCGAGCGCTAACATCTTTGCTAGAGGCGGTGTCCACCTCATGACACCTACCACCTATCTTCGTTGGGACATTGGGAGTGTCACTACTCAAATGGGGTTTAGTAGGGCTACCCTAAGACCCATCAACACTAACTGCGAAGTTAAGACCTCATGAATCTTTGGTGAAGAAAGGGGGGTTTCCCTCTCCCTTCCTTCCTTGATCTAGAATAGTTTGAATTGAATATCAATGAAACTAAAATGTGCAATAGCGCATTCTCCTCTAACCAATTGCTCCTATTGCGCTAGGTAGTGGTGGCTAGGGTTAGGTGAAGAGTAAAAAGAGTTATAAGGATTTAGGGAATTATAATAGTATTTATAATAATGTTTGGCTCAAAAATCTCCCCAAAGTTTTTTGGGTAATTAATTTAATATCCAAATTATAATTAGGGTAGCATCCAAATTAAAATAATTAGAACAATTCAAATACATCCCAAATAAGTCCATATTAATTTTCATAATATATATTAAATTAAATAGTTATGATGATTAAATATTTAGGTCAAATAATTAGGTCTTATAATTGTCTCATTCTTAAAATAATGATTGGCTCAAAAATTGAAATGCATCGTTGTAATAGTGAGATGTTAGTTATTCTTCTACGACCGAGAAACTACCGCCACCAATGAGCTTGTGGCTATGAGATGAAGCTTCCATGAAATTTTCATTAAGTTCGAGTACTAATTTCATTTTTTCAGCTTTGCGACAATCATCGTTGATCGCTATTACTCCGATGAACCTGGCTGAGCTGCCCGAATCTGCCCAGGGGACAAAATCGGATCATCAAAATTGATGATCTGAGGGACGTAACCAGACATTTGCATTCATCCTTCAAATAATTAAAATGACATAATTATTTGTGTTACTCTTCAAAATCTACAACGGTTCGTTCGGATGCAGGTAATTAATTTTTCGGAATTGACTTTCCGACGAAAACCAATATATTCATGAATTGGCTTTGTGCAAAATTCTAATTCTGTTGTTCGACTATATGATAAAATTCAGTAAGCGGAATTGGAATTGATCGAGAATGCTACTCAGTTGCAATTCCAATATTGTGCATACATATAATGGTCCATTCTAAAATCAGTTTTGTTGAGGTCTACTCGAGGTTCCTAAAATCGGTCTAGAACGAATCGTCTTAGCCCGGGAGCGGTCGACCGTGCAATCAGTCACTGAAAATTGAGACGGCTGGCAAAGAGTCCTTTTTACCGCGGAAAACCCCAGAAAGATGTAAAAAACACGTGGTCGGTTCGGTACCGATCAAACTTCACTATCAGTTGCTTCTTTACAGGGCTTTGATGAGAGATTGAGGGCGACATGCCGCTCCTCATTACAACTTGTGTGTGTGTGTGTGTGTGGGGGGGGGGGGGGGGGGGAAGCGTTCGGAGGGTGACATGCCACCATTCTCGAAGCTAAGTCTTCTTTCTTGCCGCGGCGGGGAGCACCGCGCTCTGGGGCTACGACGAACTTCCGCTTGCGCTTGAAATGTCATGGGGTGCATTCAGGACTTTTGGATCTCCTTGAAGTTTGATTGCAGTGTCTGAAGCGTGAAGCTTGTCGTTGACTTGGGGGTGACGATCGTTGAGCGCTCCACGCTCAGAACGAAGCTCAGAGGAGGATGAAGATCTCTGAGCCGTCTTCGAAGTGCTTTAAGGAGGATGAAGATCCCTGAGCCATCTTCGAAGTGCTTGAAGGAGGATGAATATCTCTGAGCCGTCTTCGAAGTGCTTGAAGGAGGATGAAGATCTCTGAGTCGTCTTCGAAGTGCTTGAAGGAGGATGAAGGCCTCTGAGCCGTCTTCGAAGTGCTTGAAGAAGGATGAAGATCTCTAAGCCGTCTTCGAAATGCTTGAAGGAGGATGAAGATTTTCGAGCTGTCTTCGAAGTGCTTGAAGGAGGATGAAGATCTATGAGACGTCTTCGAAGTGCTTGAAGGAGGATGAAGATCTCTGAGCCGTCTTCGAAGTGCTTGAAGGAGGATGAAGATCTCTGAGCCGTCTTCGAAGTGCTTGAAGGAGGATGAAGATCTCTGAGCCATCTTCGAAGTGCTTGAAGGTGGATGAAGATCTATGAGCCGTCTTCGAAGTGCTTGAAGGAGGATGAAGATCTATGAGCCGTCTTCGAAGGGCTTGAAGGAGGATGAAGATCTATGAGTCGTCTTAGAAGTGCTTGAAGGATATTCAAGGGCGTCTTCGAAGGCAATGAAGATCTCAAGGAGTTCTCTTGTACTTAGGAGCAGAGGAGGGGGAGAGAAAGGTGGAATGGAAGGATGGCCCTGAGGTCCTATTTATAGACACCATGGGTGGTTATGGTGATTACACGGTTATCCGCAGCCCATAACCATCCTTTTTACTAGTTGTAGTCCGATTTAATATAGACTAATACACATATTTCATAATAATTTACTACGCGCGGGCCGATATAATTTCGGATATTTACACCCACCCATAATGGGTGGTTACGGTGGTTATGGTGGTTATGCGACTACCAACACACCATAACCAATTTATGTGCTATACACACACCCATTTGTATAGTTTTGTGGTGATATGTACTCATATGATGGATATGATTATGCACACACCATATCCATATTATTTGCTATACGTAGACATTATTGGAGGATTTTACTATTTTTATCCCATGATATGGGATTTTAGTATTTGCATCCCATGATTTGAGATTTTACTATTTGCACCCCTATGTTGGGTGGTTACGGGGCTAGTGGGGTTTACTTTGGTCAAGATCGTACTTAAAGAATCTTTGGGTTGACGAAAACCGTTATGGCGAACCCCATCAAATGCCCCCAATTTTCAGAGGTCATTTTGGTAGAAAACGAGCCCGGGAATTTTCCTGGCGCGTATCTTCGAGTGTGTTGTTTGTTTGGGTGAATTATTGTAACTCACGCAGTTAATAGCTTGCCGTTCTGCTTTGGTGTCAGAAGTTGTGAGCTTGCTGTTGTCGTGAGCTTGTCGCATGGTGTTAGCGTCCAAAATTGTTGCGAGCATACTGTTCGGCGCTAACGTCCTACCAGAAGGTAGTTGATATAGTTGAGAGCGCGCTGTCGTGAGGCAATTGCTATAGTTGAGCATGCTGCCCGAAAGCAGTTGCTGTAAATGAGCGCGCTGCCCGGAGGCAGTTGCTGTAAACGAGCGCGCTGCCCAGGGGCAGTTTCTGTAAATGAGCGCGCAGCCCAGAGACAGTTGGTGTAAATGAGTGCCCTGCCCAAAGGCAGTTGTTGTAAATGAGCGCGCTGCCCAGAGGCAGTTACTGTAAATGAGCGCGCTGCCCGGAGGCAGGTGCTGTAAATGAGCACGCTGCTCGGAGGCAGTTGTTGTAAATGAGCGCGCTGCTCGAAGGCAGTTGCTGTAAATGAGCGCACTGTCTGGAGGCAGTTGTTGTAAATGAGTGCGCTGCCCGGAGGCACTTGGTGATGGCGGATGTAGGTTTGACCTTACCCATTGTAATTTGGCGGGGACCGACCGCCAAAGGGGGCAGGCCCTAGTGATGGCGGGTGTATGTTTGACCTTACCCATTGTAATTTGGCAGGGACCAATCGATAAAGGGGGCAGGCCCTTGGCGATGGTAGGCAGAGGTCTGGCGACCTTACCGATTGTAACTTGGCAGGGACCGGCCGCCAAAGGGGGCAGGCCCTTGAAGATGGCGGGTGTAGGTTTGATCTTACCCATTGTAATTTGGCAGGGACCGACCGTCAAAGGGGGCAGGACCTTGGCGATGGCAGGCGGAGGTCTGGAGACCTTACCTATTGTAACTTGGCAGAGACCGACCGCCAAGGAGGCAGGCCTTTGGCGATGGCAGGCGGAGGTCTGGCGACCATACCTATTGTAACTTTGTTATCTGAAACATCTGAAGTAAATGAAGTCAGAAAAGTAATACGCAGAAACAATGTGCAGAAGTTCAATCACACGTCTTTGTGGAGCGCTGATAAAGCTGACATGATGGAGAGGAGGCGTAAGTACAACTCGGTGAATGGTGATGGAACTTTCTCCTGGTGCGATTTTTTAGGGGTTGCCCCCCCAGTCTTTCCTGGCAAGCAGGCGACCGATTTCTTGCCGGCCCGGGTGGCGTCAACCGATTTAATATTTTGCTTCACAAGAACCTTCTCAGAAGCCCTTGTCAAATAAGACGCTCGATTTCCTTCTTTAGCTTGGTACAATCTTCTATGACATGCCCCCGTCCACGGTGGAACTCACTGTGTTGTGATTGGTCTCCTTTGTTTGGAGCGATCAGCTTGGGCCTATGAAGAGCCACTTTATCTTAGATTGCATAAAGTATGTTGGCCGTGGAAGTGTTGAGGGGAGTGTGGTTCTGATGTTGCTGAGTGCGAGGTTCACCATAACGATCATTGGTATTCTTTAGGGGGGTGACTGTTCTCGCTCCTTCCTCTTCGAACTTCCTTTGAACTATTATCGGTGTGCTTCGATCGCCTCATCCGCCATAATCTGAGCTTTGACTCGGCATACGAGGTCGGGGTGTTGGAACATGGTCTTCCGCATCTCCTAGGTTTGAGAATAACAAATCCTATGTGTATTTGATCTTGTGTGTTTAAGTGTGCAGGAAATCAAAGTCCACATGACTCAAGGATGGTTGTCCCCAAAATTGAGGCCAGAATTCCAACATGGCCACTAGCGCCGGCGGTAGCGATAGCGCCCGGCGCTAGCGATGATTGGCGCGATTCCGGCAGTGTTTTTAGAAGGAGCTAGCGCCAAGCGGTAGCTACTAGCGCTGGCGGTAGCGTGGCGCACAAGAGGCATAGAGCAAAATGTTGCTGCGGATTGAAGATCCTGCCGCGCAAAATATTACTTAATCAGGGATAGCGCCGGCGGTAGCTACCAGCGCTGGCGGTAGCATGGCGCACAAGAGGCATAAAGCAAAATGTTGCCGCGGATTGAAGATCCTGCCGCGCAAAATGTTACTTAATCAGGGATAGCGCCGGCGGTAGCGGTAGCGCCGGCGATAGCGCTTTGGCTATAAAAGGACCCCCTCTCCTCTTGTTTTTGAGACACCTTGCATACACCTCAGAGAGAGAGTGCTAGAATTCCAGAGGCTTGTCTTGGCCGAATTTGAGGTTGCAGCGAAGCTCTGCCAATTTCTGAAGGAGACTTCCATCACGACGAATCCAGACGAAGTCCGCTTCGACAAACGCTGATTCTACAACGGATCTTCGTCTCCGACTTCAGAAGTTCATCTTAAGGGAGTTTTAATTATTTTATTTATCTTTCTTTGTAAACGGTAGTGAAATCGCCTCGTGTTGACGACTAGGTCTGGGGTAGGACTTTGGGCTGAAATTCGCCTCGTGTTGGCGACTAGATCTAGGCTAGGTCTAGGGGGTGCTCGAGGCCACATCCGGGGAAGGATTGGCTAGAGCGGCTTGAGGCCGAATCCGCGAAGGAGAAGGCTAGGGCCACCGGTTCGTGGGGAAGCGAGTCAGGATAGAAAACGAAAAGAGTTTTTATTATTCGCCTCCGATCTCTAGCGCCATTGAGATCAAGTTTTGTAAAACTTATTTAATATCAATAAAGCTTGTCTCTCTTTTTGTTTTACTTGACTTCTTATTTTAATATTGCAATATTCCAAAGTTTTTCTAAATAAAATCTAAAGTTTTTGAAAACCCTTATTCACCCCCCCTCTAAGGGCGCCTACCGATCCAACAAGTGGTATCAGAGGGAGGTTATTCCAAATTGGCTTAACAACCGGGAATAATGGCGTCTCATGATCTCGCTTTTACTAGTGGGGTAAATTTTTATGAAGAAGAAAAGTCTCCTAAACCACCTTTATTCGAAGAGAGAAATTATAAAGGATGGAAAATTTTAATTGAAAAATTTATTAAGACTTTAGATATCGAAGTATGGAATTTAGCCATTGTAAGACCTGCGGATGAATTAAATAAAAAAGAACGTCAACTAAATGCAAAAGCCAAACATTATTTATTTTGTGCTCTATCAAATGAAATTTTCAAATTAATATATTGCTTTTCTAGTGCATACAAAGTTTGGCAATTTCTTGAAGAAATGTATGATCTTCCTCTCGCAGGTATGGAACAAACACAGGAAGAGAAAAATGTCCAAGCATCCACTATCATTCAAGAAGATCTCTCTCGGAGCGAAGCCATGGAGAATATTGAAATAGAAAAGGAGAACAATACACCAAGAGAAAGAGAAGATATAGATCCATCTATAATGGAGGAAGAACTAAAAGATGACGAAGGAATTTCATGTTCACAATCTGCCTCCTCCAATAGTGCTGTAAGGAAGACTAAATCTTCTTCTTATGTGATAACTTCTATTCTTGGTTTCAATATATTAAAAAGCAGCTAAACGTAAGATCAAAAAATTGAAAATTACTAATAAAAATTTACGTTTAGAAAATAAGAGACTAAAAGCTAATGTTAACTCAAATTCAAATTGTGATGTGCCTACACCATCTTGTCTTTTACTCAAAAATATAAAACCTTGTTTTGATTGTAATAATATTAAGGAAAAATTCAAAGAACTTGAAAAAGAATTGATGTGTATAAAAGAACATAATGAAAAATTATGCTTAGAAAATTCATCGTTAAAAAATGATTGTGCTAAGTGTAAAGAATATAAAATTGAAATTAAAGAGATGGATGAAACATTTGATGAATATAGAAACAATTATCAAGATCATATAGATTCAATTGTTTCAACTCTTAAAAATAGCACAATCGCTTATAATAAAGCTAGACATAATTTAAAAACTAAGAATGATGAATTAAATGCCAAAATCCACTTGCATAAGAAAATCATAAAGAAAAATTCACAAAACATATATCCACAATTTCAAAATATATCTAAAAGCAAGATGAATATAATTTCTCAAAAGGTTAATAAATCAAACAATGGAAATAAAAGACATCAACAAATTAAAAATGAACTTCCAAAGTACAATCATTATTATCATATACAACATCAAACTTCTCCAAACATAAAATTTCACAAATTTCCTTTAAAAAATACTTTCAATAATCACTACAATCATAATTTTAAAAATAAAGATTATCACAATGAAAATTTCACATATAAGAATAACACCAAACCAAAGTTTGAATGGAGGCCCAAAACAAAAAATGAAACTTTACCTCCACTCAAAATGGGCCATTCATTTTCATCTCCCCAAAAGCAAACACGTTGTATTTGGGTACCCAAAGGAACCGTCACTCCCGGTCCTCTTTGGATACCTAAATATCTCATTCATTAAGTATCACCAAATGCATGAAGTAGAATATTTTCAAAAGGAAAATATACAATTTTTTTCTACTTCATGATGTGCTTTAATGTCCTTTCAATTTCTCTTTGTTTTCTTATCATGTTATAGTCATCTTCTATAGGAAACATGATCAAAAATTTAATGAACCAAATGAGCCTATAAAAATTAATCAAAATTCAAAATCTTATTTAGATGACCTACTTATTATTCATATATTCATTATACATATATATTTATCAACAATTAAATTCAAAATTTCCTATGTGGTGGTAAAATATTTAACCATAGGATTTCAAAAGTACACCACATAAAAAATTACCTAAATTTATTCTCTACTATATGTACTAGTTGGTGATGCAAGATTTCGTTTATTTTAACTTGTGTTAGGTGTCCTAGATCTTTCAAATTAACACAAATTCAAAAATGCAAATTTTTTGGTGTTTAACCATCAAAAACATCTCCTTAAATTCTGCAATTTCAGCAAAAAACTCCTAATGGGACACCTAATCAAGACCACCAATCAAAATGTCCAAAATCCTAAAAAATCGTTCACTGTCTCCCGCGCTAGCGCTACCGCAGGCGCTAGCGTCCATGTTCGATTTTCTGTATTTTTTAAATTTTGAAAAATTTCTAACAATATTTTAATATATATTTTCTACATAGTTTTGCACTTTTTTTTTTTGAAAAATCAAATACAAAAATACAAAAGCCAAATTACAAAAAAAGTAATGTTTTTTTTGTCATTTGTTTAAATCCTATTTCTAAAAGCAAAAATCAAGTACAAAAATATAAAACAAAAAAAAGGTATTATCAAAAATTGTCATTTTTCAACTTAACTTTTCTATTTACATGTATCTTGCGAAAGGGTGATCATCTCATCATATCACCTAGTACCGGGAGAACCTCTCACAAGGTAGTCCTCGGGAAGTCCAAGATCAATTTTATAAGTTCAAACTTTAAATAAAAATTATTCTTAAAAAATATCAAAAATATTGTATGGACTTCATTGAAAATCAAGCATGATTTAGTCTATTATTTAGAAATTCTATAATATTATAATTTATCTTTTCAAACTACGTTGAACATTGTTTTCATCATGCTTTGATATATCTATTAATATGTGCATCAATTATATTTTAAAGGTTGTGTAGAACTAAGTTTAGCATGCCTCTAAGTATGAGTAAATGTTTTATGTTTGATAATGATATTTATTCATTCACCCTTTTTGGCATTGTCTACATATGTGTTTAATCTAAGAATACTTGTGTATGTTTTGTATTAGTATAATGGATTAAAATTGCACAAGTATCTTACCTACACTCCTTATTTTGCACTCTTAAAAATTAAGAAAAGTGGCTATGTTTTTCATAAATTCTATTGATTTGCAAAATAAGTGTATTCGGAGAACTTTGTACAAAACAAAATTATAAAATAAATGACAAAGATAGCTCCACCAAGCACTACTTGAACCTCCTGATAAGTCTTAATAACCATTGTGAGGTTGAGCACCTTGGAAAGAATAGTAAAGTGTCTTGTGCAAATCAAATTTTTCTTTCAAAAATAAGAAAAACCACTTACTCTTAAGTACACCGGATCACTAGGTTGAATATTAAATTTAAATATGTGATCCCCCAAGCACTACTTTGCACCCTGATAAGTCTTGATGAGCATTGTGTGTGCAGAGCACCTTGGTAGTTGTACTTTTTATTGTGCATTAAAGTGTGTGGAAGTAATCTTATTTGTGTTTTATTGTGCTTGTACTTTACATATATCTTGTATTTTTGATTAAAACATTTGTTTACATTACTCAAAAATACACTTATGTGCACATCATTATCTTCCATAACACTTCTTCTCATGAGTATTGGATCCTAATGCTAATTCTATATTACTCTTTACTTATGAAATGCACTAGATAACCTAGCATGTTTTCTATAATGTTTGGTATGATTTGAAAGTGTGAATTGAAATAACATTGTAGTAATCTCTTTTCATGCTTGGTTATTTTTGTCAACCATAAAAGATTTTCATTGAAACATGATTTACATAAACATCTTCTTTTTGAAATTAAACTCGTATATCTTTTTATGGATTATTCTTGATTACAATAAGATGTTTCATGTATTTCTACAAGTCTTCCGCATCATCAAGATATAACTTTTACCTTGCACTTTCATGCTTATATCAAGTCTTAAATCTCAATTTTTTTCTTAAAAACAAGTGGTAAACTTGCTTGGTAGAATTTATATTGGTTGTTCTAACACGCATATCATTTTTATAGTAACAAACTCTGATTTATTTCAATATAAACGTGTATGCTAAACGCTCTTCCAATAAGTGAAACAATGCTAAAAGGATGTTGTTTCTTTCTTCCAAAATGCTTCAACTCTTATCTTTATAAAGTTAGTTTTGAAACTCAAAAATATCTCCTTTTTTAACTTAAACTCTTATTTAGTATTATGGTGTTTCTTTTTCGAAATCTTCCGCAATGCTCAAACTCTGATACATTCATGAATTTCAATATAGCTAAGTAAGTTTTATTTCAAAAATTCAATTATGATTCTTCCCATTAGATTTAAAAGCTTCATGTTTCAAAAAACTATTATCCGTGACTTCATATCTCACCATAGCGGGGGCGTAGGGTTGTAGACATTAGATAAACTTATCTTTAGTCATGTCTTGTCCTTAACCGGGGAGGGTTCCAGTGGGGCCTTGCGAGGCACTGGGGGGAAAGAGTGCTAGGTTGAGTTTTGTCTAGTGTTTGCATATGGGACTAACACCCTAACCTACGGCATGTTTGCAGCTCATCATGCCCATCCGTCACTTAGTACGGGGCTAGGGTGTAGACATATTGTCTGGGTAGATTGGTTATTTGGAAATCCTTATTTTTATGCTTAAAACTTATATATAAAGTGAAAATCATTACTTTTTATGCTAAAAACTCTGATTTCCTTCTATAAAATTTTTTGTAATGCTTATAACTCTGATCTATTTCGATGAAAAACAATTCTAAAACTCCTTATCATTTACTTAAAAAGCTCGATCATGCCTTCTCTTTTCTTTACACATTTTTTTAGTGCTTTGTTTCCCTACCCACTTTTGCTAATAACAAAGGGGGAGAACTAACATGATAAATATAACCCGCTATCAAAAACCCCACATGACAAATTAAGATGATAGCTTACATATTAGGGGAGCATTCACTTAGGGGGAGCATGTATTTAGGGGGAGCAATTCTAAATGCTAAAATCAATAATTATCCTAAGTCATCACTCTCACACACACACAAGTATAGTTTCATCATGCTTATTTATTAATGCTTTGATTTATCATTAATGGATTTGTTATTATCAAAAGGAGGAGTTTGTTGGAACATGGTCTTCCGCATCTCCTAGGTTTGAGAATAACAAATCCTATGTGTATTTGATCTTGTGTGTTTAAGTGTGCAGGAAATCAAAGTCCACATGACTCAAGGATGGTTGTCCCCAAAATTGAGGCCAGAATTCCAACATGGCCACTAGCGCCGACGGTAGCGATAGCGCCCGGCGCTAGCGATGATTAGCGTAATTCCGGCAGTGTTTTTAGAAGGAGCTAGCGCCAAGCGGTAGCTACTAGCGCTGGCGGTAGCGTGGCGCACAAGAGGCATAGAGCAAAATATTGCTGCGGATTGAAGATCCGGCCGCGCAAAACATTACTTAATCAGGGATAGCGCCGGCGGTAGCTACCAGCGCTGGCGGTAGCATGGCGCACAAGAGGCATAGAGCAAAATGTTGCCGCGGATTGAAGATCCTGCCGCGCAAAATGTTACTTAATCAGGGATAGCGCCGGCGGTAGCGGTAGCGCCGGCGATAGCGCTTTGGCTATAAAAGGACCCCCTCTCCTCTTGTTTTTGAGACACCTATTGCATACACCTCAGAGAGAGAGAGAGAGTGCTAGAATTCCAGAGGCTTGTCTTGGCCGAATTTGAGGTTGCAGCGAAGCTCTGCCAATTTCTGAAGGAGACTTCCATCACACCGAATCCAGACGAAGTCCGCTTCGACAAGCGCTGATTCTACAACGGATCTTCATCTCCGACTTCAGAAGTTCATCTTAAGGGAGTTTTAATTATTTTATTTATCTTTCTTTGTAAACGGTAGTGAAATCGCCTCGTGTTGGCGACTAGGTCTGGGGTAGGACTTAGGGCTGAAATTCGCCTCGTGTTGGCGACTAGATCTAGGCTAGGTCTAGGGGGTGCTCGAGGCCACATTCGGGGAAGGATTGGCTAGAGCGGCTTGAGGCCGAATCCGGGAAGGAGAAGGCTAGGGCCACCGGTTCGTGGGGAAGCGAGTCGGGATAGAAAACGAAAAGAGTTTTTATTATTCGCCTCCGATCTCTAGCGCCATTGAGATCAAGTTTTGTAAAACTTATTTAATATCAATAAAGCTTGTCTCTCTTTTTGTTTTACTTGACTTCTTGTTTTAATATTGCAATATTTCAAAGTTTTTCTAAATAAAATCTAAAGTTTTTGAAAATCCTTATTCACCCCCCTCTAAGGGCGCCTACCGATCCACACGGGGTAGCTGCAGACCATCTCCCTCATTAGTGCTAAGTAAAATCCGATGGGCTGGAGCCCTCCCAAGAGGAAGCTACGCAGGAGTTGAGGGTCGATTCCTGGAATCTGTCGTGCTTCAGTCGTGAAGCGACGAAAAAAGTCCTTGAGGGTTTGACACTCGCCTTGACGAATCCCTGAAAGGTGAGAGGGGTCCCGTGCAATCCTCCGGTTTGCGATGAACTGGTTGACAAAGAGTTGAGATAAATTGGCAAAGTTGTAGATCCTTCCTTCCTTTAGAGAGTAGAACCAGGTGTGAGCCTGTCCATTTAGTGTTGCCGGGAACACTTGACATTGTAGTTGATCCGGAGCATTATTGATCCTCGTGATGGTGACGAAGTGGTGGATGTGCTCTGACGGATCATCCGTTCCTTCGAACGTCTCGATGTTCAGAAGCTCAAAGCCGTGCAGGCCGGGACTGGATGTGTCAGGACCTCGGGCGCTAATTGTGAGCGATGGCGGAGAGGGTGGCGGGTCAAAGCGGCACGCTGCTTAGCTTGTTCAGCAATCATGTTGTGAATTTCTTCACGAGTAGGCCCTTCAATTTCATGCCCGATGGCTGCCACTTCCAATGGTTGTGGTGATGAGCTTCGGGTTCTCCAGCCGGATGGATTAGGTGTGTTTAGTTGGCCGTGTTAGAGGACTCTTCTTCTGGGAAGTGGTGCTCGCGAGCGAATTCCTCTGGTGGAGTACAGTTCAGGACTGGCGGGGACGAACTGCCTTGTTCGGGGACAGGATTATGAGCTCGTGGCGCTTCTCTATTTGCGAGGTACTCTTCAATCTAGCATACGCATTTCTCCAATATCGCACGGGGTGCTGAAAGTGAGGTTGGATCTTAAATTAACTCTAGAGGGGGGGGGGGTGAATAGAGTATTAAAAAGTTTTCACTTAATTTTATAGCAGAATTAAATTAGTGATATATATATATATATGTGTAACAGAGTGATTTATAAAAACTAAATAAAATACAGCACAACACAAGCACAGAAAAGTAAAGCAATCACAGAGGACACAAGGAGCTATAGTAGTTCCCCAATAAACCTGGGTACGTCTACTCTTCTACCACCCTTGGTAGGAATCCACTAGGATTTTTGATCAGGTGTCCTAACACCAATGAGCTTTTGATAAGGTACCCAAAAACCAAACAGGATTTTTTTATCAGGTGTCTTGCCACCAAGAGGTAAACTTTTGAAAGGAGTTTTAACCATGTACAAGAGGGGATAGAAAGGAGTTTATGAACTTCTTCTCTGTCAATATGCTGAGAGAAGACTCCAGTGGATGTTGATATTGTAAAGCTCCTCTGTCTGATATGAAATTGTTTGACAGTTGATTAGCTGGAGCTTTCTCTTGAATCAAATGATCTTCCTGTAGCTGATTAATCTGGAAGAATAAGTTCTTCAGATTTTTGTTGCTCTTTTGAAGATCTGATCTTGCAACAGAGACTGAGAGATGGTATTGATGATGTTCTCAGTGAGATTGAGTAGATGCTGCTTGAGGAAGAAGATGAAGATCTGTAAAGCTTTTGTTCTTCTTCTTCCTGTAACTTTTGTTCTTTCTTTTCCTGTACAGAAAATCTGTAATATGTTCTGTAATATTTTGAAAACTGTAAGTAATAATCTTTTGTATCTTCTTCTTCCTTATTCACTTTTGAAATCTCTGACAAACTTTAAATGCAAATCCTTTAAATTAAGGAATATAATATTTTGAAGAGATATATCCTTTACTGTAGATCAATTGCGCCGTTTACCTTTTTCCTTTTCCATGAAATGTCCTTTTCCGAGAAATATCAACGACTATAATCTTGAAATAATAAAAAGAAATATATTATCCTTACTTATCTGATATAAAAGAGCCGTTGATGAAGAGATCTGAGTTCAGAGAATGAATAACATAATCTGTCTGAAATAAATCTGCTGTAGAGAAATTTTCGTCGATCTCAACAAATTTCGTCGATCTCAGAGCTGTGTTCGTCGATCTGAAGATATTCGTCGAACGCAGACTGAGTTAATTTTGTCGACCGCTGAGATGGAATCTGTTCGTCGACCACTGAGCTGAGGTGCTGAGCCGCTGAGCCGCTGAGATAGCGAGTTTGTCGAACGCAGGAGCAAGCCGTTCGTCGAACGCAGAGAACAAGCCGTTCGTCGAACGCAGAATGCAAGCCGTTCGTCGAACGCAGAGTGGAGTTCGTCGAACGCAGAACCTGAATGATTTCTTGAGTTCTAACAGCCTAAACTCTTGACTCATTGACTATACATTGGGGTCAACTTGATCCTAGTCAACAGATAGTGATCCTAGCCCAAATCAGTAATATGGTTGTTCCAACAGGTGCGTGCATGTCCTTTTCCGCGAGAGGTGTGTTGACGTGTGAGTGAGAGGGAACTGGATCGACGTGCCCCCAATGGCTAATCCTTCAGTAGCGCGGATAGCTCTTCTGTCCATTGTCGTCCGTCTTCGAGTATCGGTGTGAAGGGGATGCTGTCTTCCAAATCTTCTGGGAATACTGGGAACACTTTCCCACAGACGGCGCCAAACTGTTGCGCTCAACTCGAGGCTCCTAAAATCAGTCTAGAACGAACCGTCTTAGCCCGGGAGCTGTCGAGCGCGCAATAAGTCACTGAAAATTGAGACATCTGACAAAGAGTCTTTTTTACCGTGGAAAACTTCAGAAAGAGGTAAAAAACCATGTGGTCGATTCTGTGCCGACAAAACTTCACTATCAATTACTTCTTTACAGGACTTTGATGAGAGATCGAGGGCGACATGCCGCTCCTCGTTACAACTTGGGGGGGGGGGGGTGAGGGGGCGTTCAGAGGGTGACATGCCACCACTCTCAAAGCTAAGTCTTCTTTCTTGCCGCTGTGGGGAGCACCGCGCTCTGGAGCTACGCGAACTTCCGCTTGCGCTAGCTTGAAATGTTTTGGGGTGCGTTCAGGACTTTTGGATCTCCTTGGAGTTTGATTGCAGTGTCTGAAGCGTGAAGTTTGTCATTGACTTGGGGGCGACGATCGTTGAGCGCTCCGCGCTCGGAACGAAGCTCGGAGGAGGATGAAGATCTCTGAGCCTTCTTCGAAGTGCTTGATGGAGGATGAAGATCTCTGAGCCGTCTTCGAAGTGCTTGAAGGAGGATGAAGATCTCTGAGCCGTCTTCGAGGTGCTTGAAGGAGGATGAAGATCTCTAAGCCGTCTTCGACGTGCTTGAAGGAGGATGAAGATCTCTGAGCCGTCTTTGAAGTGCTTGAAGGAGGATGAAGATCTCTGAGCCATCTTCGAAGTGCTTGAAGGAGGATGAAGATCTCTGATCCGTCTTCGAAGCGCTTGAAGGAGGATGAAGATCTCTGAGCCGTCTTCAAAGTGCTTGAAGGAGGATGAAGATCTCTGAGCCGTTTTCGAAGTGCTTAAATGAGGATGAAGATATCTGAGCCGTCTTCGAAGTGCTTGAAGGATATTCAAGGGCGTCTTCGAAGGCGATGGAGATCTCAAGGAGTTCTCTTGCACTTAGGAGGAGAGGAGGTATGAGAGAAAGGTGGATTGGAAGGATGGCCCTGAGGTCCTCTTTATATTTACCAAGGGTGGTTATGGTGGTTACACGGTTATCCGCAGACGATAACCATCCTTTTTACTATTTGTAGGCTGATTTAATATAGACTAATACGTATATTTCATAATAATTTACTACGTACATGCCGATATAATTTCGGATATTTGTACCCATCCATAATGGGTGGTTACGATGGTTATGGTTGTTATGCGGCTACCCGCACACCAATACACAATAATCAATTTATGTGTTATACACACACCCATTTGTATAGTTTTGTGGTGCTTTGTACTCATATGACGGATATGGTTATGCACACACCATAACCATATTATTTGCTATACGCAGATTGTACTGAAGGATTTTACTATTTTTATCCCATGATATGAGATTTTACTATTTGCATCCCACGATATTGGATTTTACTATTTGCACCCCCATATTGAAGAATTTTACTATTTACACCCCCCATGTTGGAGGATTTTACTATTTGCACCATATGATCGAGGATTTTACTATTTGCATCCCACGATATGAGATTTTACTGTTTGCATCCCATGATATGAGGTTTTACTATTTGCACCCACATATTGAAGTGTTTTACTATTTACACCCCCATGTTGGAGGATTTTACTATTTGCACCACATGTTGGAGGATTTTACTATTTGCACCCCATGATTGAGGATTTTACTATTTGTATCCAACGATATGAGATTTTACTATTTACATCCCATGATACAGGATTTTACTATTTGCACCCCCATGTTGGAGGATTTGCTATTTACACCCCCATGTTGGAGGATTTTACTATTTGCACTCTCATGATTGGGGATTTTACTATTTACACACAATGATTGAGGATTTTACTATTTGCACCCCTATGTTGGGTGGTTATGGGGCTAGTGGGTTTTTTTGGTCCAGATCGTACTTAAAGAATCTTTGATTTGACGGAAACCATTATGGCGAACCCCATTAAGTTTATAAAACCAATATGCTCGATCGTCCGCTGCGTGTAGATTTCTAATTCTCACCCGGCCACACTCCCTCTCTCTTATATAATACAATTTTCATTGGGAATAAAGATAACTATATTAAATAATTATATATAATAACATTGTTGAACCCGGAAACCACGATTCAATCTCTGAGCCTGGAAACCACTACTCGAGAAGAGTTCAGACTGATGTAGTTTGTTCTTACTTCTCTCAAGTTCAATCTTTTGACTGGGCACTCAAGGTAAAGAAACTCACTCACAATGGTAGAAAACTGAAAACAGACCCACAAGCTGCAGCTAGGAGGTCCTGCCACTAAACTGGAAGATCAAGAGAACTTCCCCTCCCAAGCCAAATATTGAGCTGTGCACCTTGGAGAGTGCTAGAGAGCCTCTGCCTTCCCACCTGGAAACCACGGTGAGCAGCAAAAATGAACTCCCTAACAGACCAAAGCAAACCAGAGGAGAGAGAAGCTAACCAGAGACCTCTCCAAAGGTGCCCTTGAGGTCTATTTATAGTTTTCCTGAAACGGTCTGCGGATAGCTGAATCCCGCCTCTTGTTCTTACTAAAAGCAACCCAAATTGGTCTGCTAGCAGCGGAATCCCGCTGTTTGGAATGGCTACATGTAGGACAAACTGGGGATACCTGATAAGAACAGACCACTTCAAATAGGCGAGTCCAAGCTGCTTTAAGCTGACTCGCCGGGGTGGCGAGTGCCTGGTAGAGCTGGAACTCGCCACTCACGCCGAGCTGGGGGGCGAGTATCCACTATGGGCGAGTGCGAGCCGAAGCTCGCCACTCGCTCGACTGGCTTTCCCAGACTCTAGTCTCGCTCTAGATCTCCTGGGGGCTTGATGAGCCCACTCGGTAAACACGGGATTGTACAAACCCGAATGTTTGGCGAGTGCCTCGATTTTGAAGGGAATCTTTTGATGGGTCCCACTGAGGGATATATATACCAGGAGGGAACCCCCCTTTACCCCGAACCCACTTTCCTCTTCTCTTGCTATCCTTCGACAGATCATCATACCGCTCTCTCAAGAACTCGAAGCTCGCCTTGCTGCCTCCAAAAAGAAGGGCGATCCGACCTCTGCCGGCTTGTTGGGACTAATCATCGTGGATACCTCGCGAGCCACTCCCAAGCGAGTGGTGAAGTGAGGGGCCAAGAGGGTGAGGCGAGATTCTGTTGGGGAGGGAAAAACGGTGGCCGACGTTCCCTCGCAGCCCGCGTTCAGCCTGGGCCTCAATGTCTCGGAGCAGGTGCAGCTCTTCCCCTAATGCGTTTACTTGCGATGGCCTTTAAGGGGCGACGCCAATACTTAATTACAGATTTCGCAGGTCAACGGTGCCACTGAAGGTGGTGCGAGTGGTCAACGACCCGGCGAGCAGGAGGAGGCGAGCCATCAGGTCAACCCTGACAATCGCCCCGTTCCCAGTAAGTGAACGCCATCCTTCCCGAATTTCAACTAGCACTCCATGGACGCACTAACAATATTTGTTCTCTCAATGCCTAATTATATTGATCTCGTGCCTTCCCCTCCGCGACTGAAATCACCTACCTGGGACCAGTCAGAGCAATTTGCCAAGATGACCCTAGCCCCTGCTGGCACTACTACTGGCGGTGACGCACCCTCTGAGACGCAGGGTATGGGTGAAACTCTTCTGCGAGCAGGATCTGGAAAGTTCTTGACGCCCCCCTCTCCTGTCCATTCGGTGGGAGGCCCAGTCTTCCCCCCAATAAGGATCGTGATCCTGCCTCGCATCGTGAGGGGAAAGCCGTTGAGGACACGCTTGGTAAGGAATTTCTCTCGCATCCTCTTCTTTTTAACCCAGTGCTAACTTGCTTTACCTTAACTCAGATGGTACTCAAAGGGATGACGAGTCCTACGAGCAAGTGATCTACTCGGCACCTCCTTCTCCAGATGCGATCAACGAGTACCTCAGCGATCCTTCCAATGCTGCCGAGATGAAGGAAAGGTCGACGAGCATCCGCGAAAGCGCGGATACATGCTACGCGAGATCCAAGAGGAGAGGGCCTCGACATACTTCGATCCTTTTCCTCGCATACTCGCTCTGGAGCGGCGAATGGAGGCTCTCTAAAGAGACTGCACCTTACTCGCAGAGGAGGTGCATATGCTAGCTGGGGTGCACCAGTGTCGCTGGAGGACCACTTCTGGCAAATAGACGAGTGCACATTCACCCTCCAACGGGAGATCGCCGCTGCTCGCCAGTATGCCTTTGCGAGGCGAGGCGAGGGAGGGCGCATGAGTGGTCGGGGACCCAGAGATGAAGCCAATCGCGTCCTCAACATGCTTGCTTTTGATATTTCCTTTGTTCTGTATTGTTGTTTCTCTGTGAGACTTTATTTTTTGATATTTAATCCCGCCTCGCGGGGGTCTTTGTTTTTATCCTTACTCATGTTGTGGCTCGCCTGTTATGTTATTTCTTTTATCTTTCATTCATTGTCTGCTTGTAAGATTTGCTAGTACAGAGTGCTCACACACACTCGTCGTTGTGAGGCTTGATAGAACGCGCATGCGGGTAGGGGCGAGTGGGCATAGGAGGAGAGAGGTCGCGCTGCCAGTCGTCAAACACCCCTGACCCCTCTTTTTCTATAAATACCCCCCTTCATTCCGTACTCACCTACCGCATTAATTGCACTCGTTCTCCAGCTCTTCATTAGACTCGCACGCCTTACTCGCCTGCTTCTAGAAAATGACCAAGACCTCTGATCCTACGGACGGGCGAGGAAGTTGCGTGGCTAACTTCGCCGACCACGGCTTCCCTACGGGGAAACTGTCGGAGGAGGACCGTCTCGCCTTCACAGTCACGCACCTCCCTGAGGGCTATACAACTCGCCTTCACAGTCACGCACCTCCCTGAGGGATTTTGAGGTCATCAATACCTTCCGTGAGGATGATCTCTCCTTGCCCCTCTCGCACTTTGAGGTGGGTCTTCACTTGCCCTTATGACCTGAAGTGAAGCAGTTTCTAAAATACTTCGGGACCATGCCCGCGCAGCTCAATTCCAACGCAGTCGCCATGCTTGTGGCATTCACATGTTACATGCAGGAGGAGAAAATCGAGTTCAACCTCGCCGCCTTCCGTAAACTCTTCACGTACTGGGCGACACCAGATGAGGTCGCCTTTTTGGCTGGCTCGTGGGTCAAGGTATGCGAGACCAGTAACAAAGTGCACCACTAGAACGATCAGTTCCTTTACATCAAAGGGAACTTCGGGAACATCCCGTACGCGCCGATTCAGCGGAGCGAATCGATCTACTGTGCTCCTAGCATGGAGGGGGACACGACGGAGTTCTGCGCTTTTTTTTTGAGAGAAGAACTTCGAGGTCGCCTATCTGCGGCGACACCTCGACTCGCTCCCCCTGTTCTGCAGGGTGAAGGTATGTCTGCATTCGCACGCTTTTTTCTCTTCCTTTCTTTGCCCGCCTCCCCTTATGTTAACACATCTTATTGCAGGAGAGCGTATGATTCCAGTGAACCCGCCTCATGCAGGTAGCGTGAAGCCGACCTCTTCGCTCGAGAAGGCGAGGGCAGCAGCGGCAGCCTGCACCAATGACTTGGTCAAACCCAAGCCTGACAGCAGCAGTAAGGGGAAGAGGGTGGTGGTTGATCTCGACCCCCTCCCCCTTCCAGCTCGCCGAAGAAGAAGAAGCATGGGAAGACCTTGGTGTCCAAGAGGTTCCCGGTGAGCCGCCCAGATCCTGCGGTCGATGCCGAAGCAGGGACGAGCAGGGTGGACATATCGGATCTGCACCCGCACTTTGGCCTTGGGGAGAAGCCCTTGGCCAGATAGTGCGGGCGAACCTCTGCTCTCATGGGTCAGGGAGAAGATCTCCCTTTCCACTCACTTACCCTCCTGGGTTGAGAGGCGCAAGGCTGGTGGTCACGCCTATTCCCTCACCTACGGGCTATATGGGAGGGAAGAGGCCGCCGCCTACGAAAAGGAATCCATGCGGGAGCTCGCCTATGCGAGCTCGCAGGTTCAGATGCGAGCCACGGAGCTCTCGCACATGGCGTCTCGCCGTGGCCTCTCCTACATGAAGAAATTCTATCAAGCCGATGCCGCTCGAGAGCTCGCGGAGGAGAAGGCAAGAGAGCTTGAGACGCGACTCGAGGCCGCCGAGAAGCTCCTAGGGAAGGCCCCGAAGCAGGAGGTAGATCTCGCCACCCTTCTTGCCTTCCCTCCTTTTTTTTCTTTCCTTTCTTGTTCTCAATTTTCTTTAATACAGGATGTTGCTGCCGCGGCCCAGTTGGCGACCCGAAACGATGAGATGGAGGCCGAAGTGAAGGCTCTCAAAGCGCAACTTGCCCAGGCCACCGCGAGATCGCTGCCGGCGGAGCGTGAAGGGGCGTAGCTCGTCACTCCCGCGGAGATGGATGCGACGAGGAGGCTGATGATGATCAAATCCACTAAGGACGCGCTCGCTATGTTGCGGGATGTCAACGCATTCGGGGCGGGTTGGGAGAATATCACTGCGGAGGAGTTGATCCCCGTACTCTTCCTCCCCGATCCTCCAGCGGGATCATCCTCCGACTCGCAGGACTACTCGCCAGAATTTTGTTTTCTTGTAAAGCGACGACGAATGAAGATCCATCACCGAAGGCCTCTTTTTTTACTTTTCTTTTTATTGTCATGTAAAGGGGTGAGTCCCCTAGAATTTTGTTGTTATCTGTAAGAGACGAGACCCCAGACATTTTTAATATATATAAATGTTGAATTTCTCAAGTGTCGTTTACTTTTCCTTTTCTTCTTTTGCTTGCGTTTGTGGCGACTCGCTTTGATTTCTGGACTTGGCGAGTGCTTCTATTCAGAGACTCATATTGACTCCCCCTTTTGATCCTTGCGAGATCTAGAGATTTAAGGGACTTGGAGATAGATTTCTAAGATTTAGAGGTTTGCGAGACCTAGGGACTTGTGAGACCGAGGCTCCGCGATCCCCGTTTACTTGCGTTTCTTCGACACAGACCAGGATGGCTCTTCGCCTAGGACTCTGCGAGAGCTTTGGGCATGCACCTTGTCCGCGAGTCATGTGACTCCCGTGCTCGCCATCATTTGTGCGAGAGCGAATGGGAAGGATGAGTGACCAGGGCGAAATCACCCCGACTCGCCCATTTCCCTTGTTTAGGTTTAAACCTCCTCTCGCCTCATTCCCATTGTTAGCTAGGTGACCTTCCTGCTCTATCGGCTCTTAAGATCCTGGCTAGCGTGATCACGTCTAGGGACCTTTCGGCATAGTCTTATTGCCTGCCCCCTGAATGGCGGACCTATCATACCGGCTTGTGAGAGCCCGATCGACAGAACCAACTCGGGGACTTTGCATTGTTCCATCATATACCTGCCTCCTGAGGTGTCAACTTTCCTCGCCGGCTTGTAAGAGCCCGGTCGGCGGAACCTGCTCAGATACTTTTCACCTTTCCATCTCTACCTGTCTCCTGAGGGGTCAACCTACTCTGCCGGCTGGTGAGAGCCCAGTCGGCAGAACTAACTCAGGGACTTTTCATTATCCATCATATACCTGTCTCCTGAGGGCTCAACCTGCCCCACCGGCTTGTGAGAGCCTGGTCAGACTAACCTACTCAGGGACTTTTCATTATCCATCATATACCTATCTCCTGAGGGGTCAACCTGCCCCGTCGGCTTGTGAGAGTCCGGTCGGCAAAACCTACTCAGGGACTTTTCATTATCCATCATATACCTATCTCCTGAGGGGTCAACCCGTCCCGCCGGCTTATGAGAGCCCAGTCGGCGGAACCTACTCAGGTACTTTTCATTATCCATCATATACCTGTCTCCTGATGGGTCAACCTACCCCGCCGGCTTGTGAGAGCCCGATCGGCGGAACCTACTCAGGGACTTTTCATTATCCATCATATACATGTCTCCTGAGGGGTCAACCTGCCCCGCCGGTTTGTGAGAGCCCCATCGGCAGTGTACAACCCGGGGTTCGCCCGGCTCCTCCCATTAGAACTCGCAAAGCCAGTCTTCCAGGAAGCATAGGCGAGGTTGCCACTTACATGATCTCAGCAGCTATAAGGAGGCGAGACCAGAGTACCAACATCGGTCTCGCCCGAATCCGTGACGGGAAGCGTGGCGCGTTCCACAGGTTCTGCGAGACCCGCGAGGTCGCAGAGAGGGCAGGTGTTCTCGCTTAAAGCGAGCGAGACCCAGAAACTCGAGTAGTCCCGCAGACCCCCCCCCCCTTTTTAGGGAGGGTTAGAAGCTAGAATTACCCTCTTGCCCCTGGAGGTCTGCATATAGCCCCTTCAAACAGCGGAGTTTGGCTATTGGCAGGCCAAATTGGGGTGCTTATAGTAAGTTCAAAAGGCGGAGTTCCGCTATTCACAGACCAGTTCAGAAAAACTATAAATAAGACCCAAAGGGCACCTTTGGAGAGAAGATTCCGGTTTGAAGCTTCTCTCTCCTCTGGTTATCCTTGTCGAGACTCCCCTGAGCTCTCCAAGGTGCCCGGGCCTCAGCTTTGGCTTAGGAGGGGAAGCAATCTAAAGATCTTCCGGGTGTGCGGTGGGACCTCCCTGCTGAGTTTAAGGTTCTGTGTTGAGTTCTGGAACCCCGACTTGCTCTCCCCAAGAGACAAGTAAGTGCTAGTCGCCCCTCAACCTGTTGAGGGCCCCGAGCTCCATAAGAGGCCAGTTTCTGGTTTCAACATTCTTGGTGCGGTGAGCGTGGAGTGTGACTAGTGCAGGAAAATCTTTAAGAGAAAGCATGGCGGGCGAGGACGAGCGAGATGCAGGATTCGGAGGCTCGCCACCCACAGGGCCACCAGTGACGATGGATATGCTGGCCGAGCTCAAGAGGGATATGATTGGGGCCTTTCAGAGCGCCATCGCCTCGGCGCTGGGTGGCTTCGCTACCCCGGCCCCTCAGATGGCTCCCCCATCCAGGGGCTGCGAGAACGCTCCAGGCCAGCGAGTAGGCAAGGAAGCAGCGGTCCAGGAGGCAGGCCGAGATCTCGCAGGCCGCGAGCTCTTCCCCAGTCCAGTGGGAGCGAGCGAGACCCCGGCCAGAGTGGTCTCGGCAGGAGGAGCCTCGGCAGGAGGCTCTGCAGGAAGAGTAGAGCCAGTTCAGAGGGTGAGTGGGGGAAGTCCCTTTTGTGAGTTGGTACTCTCGGCACCACTCCCCGAGGGGTTCAGGGAGCCAGCCATGACCTTGTATGTTGGGAACAGTGACCCAGTTCCCCACCTGCAATGGTTCGAAGATATGGTCTCGATCAGACCCATGTCGGACGCCTTCAAGTGCCGACTCTTCGCCACCACCCTGCGCCACCACCCTGAAAGAGAAGGCGAGGGACTGGTTCTACCAGTTGCCCTCGGGTTCGATTTATGCTTTTGAGGATTTGCGTAGGGGGTTTCTGCTGCGTTTCTCCACCTTGAAGAAGAGGAAGAAAGACCCGGAGTCTCTCTTCAATATCAAGCAGAAACAAGGAGAGTCCCTAGCCCAGTATCTGGAGCGGTTCAGGGAAGAGGTCCTCCTCATTCAAGAGATACCAGGGCACACACTCCAGCTGGCCTTTACGGTGGGACTGCGAGAGGGTTTCTTCAAGATGGATCTCAAGAGAAGGGTCCCTCTTTCCTATGAAGAACTAATGGAGCGAGCGGCGGAGGAAGTGGACGGGGAGGCAGCTAACCCCGAGTTCACAAAAAGATTGGCACGGCTGAGCGAGCCGGAGAATAGGCATCCCGAAGGAAGGAGAAGGGAGGAAGTCAGGGCCCCGGAGTTGGGGTGGAGGCAGCAAGATGGTGGGATGCAGGGCCCGGGAAGGGGGTTCCACCATGGGTGAGGTAACTTCCAGGGAGGACAGGGGAGGCCTCACCAGCTGGGGTGGAGGCAGGGCCCGAGGCCGCCCCCTCCCCCGCCTCATCAAGCGATGGAGATCGGAAGAGGAAGAGCAAGAAGAGGAAGAGGAGCGGGAGCCGGGGGAGTCGGTCCCAGGAGAAGGAACAGAGGAGTAGGAGGAGAAGGGAGGGCGGCCGCGCTGCCATATTGTGACTTCCACCAGGAGGAAGGTCACGCGACCGCCACTTGTCCGGAGTTTCTAGAAATGAGGGGAGTAAGAGGACCAGCGCCACAACCGCAGCAGCGCCCGGTGAGGATCGAGGAGGTCCTCACCCCGGTAGATGAAGAAGAAAGATGCGAAGATCGGGTAGACGTGGGAGCCCGGGGGGGAATCGGGGTGATCCACGGAGGGGTGGGGATCGAGGAAACCCAGAAGGCGAGCCTCCATGCTATGTACCGTCGGAGCGTAGCTTCGACATCTCAAGCCCTGCCCCCGGTGGAGAGGATCACCTTCTCCCAGAAGGATATGCCCGGTCATGAAGACCCGTTCTGCGATGCGCTGGTTATCCAAACCGCCATCGAGAATTTTACCGTCTCACGAATCCTGGTAGACAATGGCAGCTCGGTCAACGTTATCTTCAAGAAAGCGTTTGACGAGATGAAGGTAGAGGCCCGAAGGGTGCTGGCCTCGGATGGCCCCCTGTTTGGTTTTTTGGGAGAGAGAAAGGAGGTGGAGGGAGGAGTAGGACTCCATGTAACTCTCGGGGGGCAATCGCGGAACTGCCGTTTCGTGATTGTGGACGCCCCAAGCAGCTATAGCGCCATTTTTGGTCGGCCTCTTATTAGTGCATTTAGATGCGTCCCTTCCACCCTACACCAGTGCCTAAAGTTCAACACAGGTGGAATCCAGGTCCGGGTCCGGGGAGTTCCCAAGGTGGCGAGACAGTGCTACGTGACAGCTGTCAACACCATCTCCTGGATGGAAGGAGCGAAGGAGTGGGATAAGAGGATGGAGGAGGTGGCCGAGGCAGGAGGAGAGAAAGGAGACGAAGAGATCACCCCGGAAGGGGGGGTAGGGGAGCACATGGAGGTAGATGAAGAAGAAGAGGGAGAAAAGGGGGAGGAAGTTCATGCCCGGGAGGGGGTCGAGGTAGGACCCTGGGCGGAGAGAAGGGAAGAAGGAGAAGAAAAGGGAGGGAAGGCTAAGGAGAGAAGGGTGGAGGAGGTGACGGAGATGGAAGGGGAGGAAGGGGGAGCCCAAGAGCTCGCCAATGAAGGAGAGGAGGAGAGGCCTTGGGGGGAGCAGTCGCGGCTGGAGGCCGTAGACGAGGTCATCGAACTGGAGGTCGTCACCCGACTGGGGATGATGGAGAAGGTTCGGGTCAGCGGAGAGCTCAACCCTAAGGAGAGGGCGGAGATCCTCGCCTGCGTCCAGAAGAACGTGGACGTTTTTGCCTGGAGTGCCACGGAGATGCCAGGGATAGATGCGGATGTGGCTTGCCACCGCCTCAACCTCGAGCCCGGCACCCGCCCCATCCGCCAAAAGAGGAGGCCCACTGCAGACAAGCTGGAAGGCCCCATCCGCGAGGAAGTGGAAAAACTTCTGAAAGCAGGTTTTGTAAAGGAGATCCAGTACCCAGGCAGGGTCTCCAATGTCGTCATGGTAAAGAAAGAAGGAGGTAAATGGCGAATGTGTATCGATTTCTATTTGCTTAATAAATCATGCCCGAAGGATTGCTACCCTCTGCCTAGAATCGACGCGCTGGTTGACTCAGCCGTCGGTTTTCATATGATGTCTTTCTTAGATGCTTTTTCAGGTTACCACCAGATTCGCATGCATCCCCCTGACATCAAAGACGTCTCCTTCATCACGAGGGATGGATGCTACTGTTACAGGATGATGCCCTTCGGGCTCAAGAATGCGGGGGCTATATACCAAAGGATGATGGACCGGGTTTTCCGTGAGCAAAAGGGGAGAAACCTGGAGGTCTACGTCGATGACCTCATGGTCAAGAGCCAAGGTCTCGAGTCCCACCTCCACGACCTCGAGGAAACTTTCGAGACCCTACGGAAGTTCAAGATGAGACTCAACCCATCGAAGTGCGTCTTCGGAGCCAGTCGAGGAAAATTCTTGGGTCACATGCTCACCCCGGCTGGAGTGGAGCCCAACCCGGATAAGGTCAAGGCAATCCTCGAGTTGGCACCCCCAAGAAATGCTAAGGAGATCCAACGTTTGACGGGAAGGTTGGCTGGGTTAAGTAGATTTCTCTCCAAGGCAGGGGAGAGATGCTCCTCTTTCTTCAAGGTGTTACGGGGTAATCAAAGGTTCGAATGGACCTCCGAGTGCGAAAAGGCTTTTCAAGCGTTGAAAGAACAACTGACCAAGGCTCCGCTACTGCAAGGGCCGAGGCCAGGGGAAGACTTGTCTTTATACCTAGGGGTAGGGTTAGAAGCTGTGAGTTCCGTGCTTGTCCGAGAGGAAGGGAGGAAACAACTACCGATCTATTACGTAAGTAGAGTGCTGAGGAAGGCCGAGCTTAGATATCCTATCTTGGAGAAGCTGGCCTTCGCTCTAGTGGTGTCGGCCCGAAAACTTCGACCCTATTTTCAGGCACATTCTATAAGGGTAGTGACCGACCACCCCCTCCGCAATATCATGGAGGGTGTAGAACACTCGGGAAGGTTGGCCAAGTGGTCGGTGGAGTTAAGCGAATTCAACATCTCTTATGTACCGAGGGTGTCCATAAAAGCGCAGGCAGTGGCAGATTTCCTGGCTGACTACGTTACTGAGGTAGAAGAATCAGAACTACCCTATCCGGTGTCTTGGAAAATGTTGGTAGATGGAGCGTCCGGAAGACACTCTTTTGGGGGAGGGGTAGTCCTGGTCAGTCCCCAAGGGACCAGGATAGAGCAAGCAATCCATTTCCACTTCCCCCTCACCAATAACCAGGCAGAATACGAGGCGGTGATAGCAGGCCTCCGCTTGGCTCGGGAGCTGGGAGTGCAAGACGTGGAGGTCTCGACGGACTCCATGGTTGTTGCTTGCCAAGTCAAGGGAGAGTTCGAAGTTAAGGAACCAACTCTTCAGCGGTACTTGGAGAAGGTCAAGGAGGTGGTGGGACAGTTCCGAACTTTCTCTATCAAGCATGTCCCAAGGGAAGAAAGCACCCAGGCCGATCTTCTGGCCAAGTTTGGTCCCCAGGTTGGGGGGACCATGTCGGAACTCTTCCGACCCTCCATTGAGGAAGGAGAAGTAATGGAGGTGGATCAGCGGGCGTCATGGATGGACCCTTTCATTACTTTCCTAGCCTCAGGGAGATTCCCCGAGGGAGAAGTCGACAGGCGGCGATTCAGGTATAAATCGGCTTACTACTCCTTACATGCAGGGGTGTTGTATAGAAAGACCCTCTCGGGGCTCCTGGCCCGTTGTGTCTCGGAGGAGGAGGCCCCAAGGGTCTTAGAGGAGATCCATTCGGGAGAATGCGGCAGCCACTCGGGAAGCAGAACCCTGGAAGGAAGGGTTCTGAGGCAAGGTTATTTCTGGCCCACCCTCAGCAAGGATGCGGCCGAATTCTCCAGGAGGTGCTCTAATTGCCAACTCTACGCTCCTCTCCAACTCCTCCCAGCTCAAAGGCTAAGAACGATCACGGCCCCTTGGCCATTTGCAGTCTGGGGATTAGACCTGGTGGGACCTTTCCCCCAGGCGAGCGGTCAAAGGAGATTTTTGCTAGTGATGATCGACTACTTTTCCAAGTGGATCGAAGCGAAGGCGCTAGCCAAGGTAACCTCTCAAGTGGTAAGGAACTTTGTTTGGGGTGAGATAATTTGCAGGCACGGGCTTCCTCTAGCCATTGTCACAGATAACGGGCCGCAATTCGCCAGCGAGGAGTTCGTCAGTTTCTGTACTCAACTTGGCATAGATCTCAGGTTCGCGTCGGTCCACCACCCAAGGAGTAACGGGCAAGTAGAGGCGGCGAACAAAATTGTAGTGAACCTCCTCAAGAAAAAGATCGAAAACCTCAGAGGGAGTTGGGTGGAGCAACTACCCTCGGTCCTCTGGGCTCTGAGGACCACCCCGAACACGGCCACCGGAGAGACCCCATTCAAACTATCCCACGGATCCGAGGCTGTCATCCCAGTGGAGTTTGAAGTCAAGTCGCCTAGGGTGGCCGCCGCAGGAGGAGGGGATGAAGAATGGATGGCAAACAACGAGGAAGGCCAACGGTTGTCCTTGGACCTAGTGGAGGAACTCCGAGACTTGGCCACCATCAGGCAGGAGGAAGTAAAAAGGCGGATGGCCAAATACTTTGACAAGCATATACGAGTAAAGCATTTCCAGAAAGGGGACTTGGTACTAAAAAAGGTTGATGCGGCCGGAAGGGGAGCCACGGTGGGTAAGCTCAATCCTAACTGGGAGGGCCCATATATTGTGAGTGAAGTGCTGAAGTCGGGAGGTTACCACCTCCGGGATGTGGAAGGGGAACCTCTCGGCCGAGCTAGGAGTGGGGATGACTTGAAACGTTTCTATCCATGAAGTTCTTGAATACATTGATTCCTATGTATTGGCGTTGTTTTTATACTAACCATGAGTTCCAAACAACAAGTAATGACGCTGGATTGCCCCGGACGATCCCGCTGCCAGGCTCTCATCAGCTGGTAGGGCCGGTTGATCTCGCGGAGAGGCTGGCGAGGTGATAGACTCTTTGTGCTGGATTGCCCCGGACGATCCCGCTGCCAGGCTCTCATCAGCTGGTAGGGCCGGTTGATCTCGCGGAGAGGCTGGCGAGGTGATAGACTCTTTGTGCTGGATTGCCCCGGACGATCCCGCTGCCAGGCTCTCATTAGCTGGTAGGGCCGGCTGATCTCGCGGAGAGGCTGGCGAGGTGATAGACTCTTTGTGCTGGATTGCCCCGGACGATCCCGCTGCCAGGCTCTCATTAGCTGGTAGGGCCGGTTGATCTCGCGGAGAGGCTGGCGAGGTGATAGACTCTTTGTGCTGGATTGCCCCGGACGATCCCGCTGCCAGGCTCTCATTAGCTGGTAGGGCCGGTTGATCTCGCGGAGAGGCTGGCAAGGTGATAGACTCTTTGTGCTGGATTGCCCCGGACGATCCCGCTGCCAGGCTCTCATTAGCTGGTAGGGCCGGTTAATCTCGCGGAGAGGCTGATGGGATGGAAGATGTTGGATCTTAAGAAGGATGGTCCTCGCGCGAAATAACGAAAGAAAGTGTTGGGTCTCTAAAATATTTCTGAAAAGAAGAGGGCGACCTCTCGCTGGGCGAGAAGGATGGTCCTCGCGCGAAATAACGAAAGAAAGTGTTGGGTCTCTAAAAATATTTCTGAAAAGGAGAGGGCGACCTCTCGCTGGGCGAGAAGGATGGTCCTCGCGCGAAATAACGAAAGAAAGTGTTGGGTCTCTAAAAATATTTCTGAAAAGGAGAGGGCGACCTCTCGCTGGGCGAGAAGGATGGTCCTCGCGCGAAATAACGAAAGAAAGTGTTGGGTCTCTAAAAATATTTCTGAAAAGGAGAGGGCGACCTCTCGCTGGGCGAGAAGGATGGTCCTCGCGCGAAATAACGAAAGAAAGTGTTGGGTCTCTAAAAATATTTCTGAAAAGGAGAGGGCGACCTCTCGCTGGGCGAGAAGGATGGTCCTCGCGCGAAATAACAAAAGAAAGTGTTGGGTCTCTAAAATATTCCGAGAATAAGGGGACGACTTCTCGCTAGACGAGAGGGGGAATCCTCGGCATAAATAATGAGGAAAATGTGTTTGGACTAAAATATTTCAAAAGTGAGGGCGACTTCTCGTCCTAGCGGGGTGGAAAGTCCTCGGCACGAGACTAGAGCGAGAACGGGGACTTTCATCCCCAAGACGTATAGACTGAAGCTTAAGGAGGTTTTCGCTGGACGAGAAGGAAAATCCTCGGCGCTTATAAAATAAACGGATTCCCCGACACATGCATCAACTGATGTAAAAATAAAAACAGAGAGAATGCGTATCGAAGTAAGAAAGCATTGCGCAAAAATTCCTTTCCAAAGAAGAAGTTTAGTTACAATGGGCGGCGAACTCGCCAACCCCAAAAAAAAGTTTATATATCAAAAAATAAAATAGAGATCGCCTTCTAGGCCTCGCCAAAGAACCCCCCGTCGTCGTCGCCATCCTTCACCGGCGGGAGCGGCCTGAAGAGCTCCGGGACGATATCCTCGACCGTCACGCTCTCGGCCTCGGCAACCAGCAACCCAGCACCTTTCATGGCCTGGAAGACGAAGCGTGCCGCATTTGTGGACTCTACGCGGAGCGCTTCGTCGAGATCTCGCTTCTCTTCCTTTAACCGGCGAGGAGAAGGGGGAACGGCAGCCCGAGCAAGCTCACAGTTGAGTGCCTTCAACGCGGCGACCTCGCCCTCCAAGCTCAGGACCCGAGCGTCCGAGAGCCTAGCCATCTCGGCATCCTGCAGACGAACTTAGTATGAGAAGAAGTTAGTAAGTCAGAGATAACATTATAAAACGAACGACTCACCACTCCGGTCTCGGCGGTGGCCAACTTTTCCTTTAGCTCGTCGACCTTCACCTCGGAAACCCTGAGGGACTCGGCCAGTCCCGCGCATTCGCGCTCCAGCTCCAGACATTTCCTGCTCGTCATATGGGCAATTTTCATTGCCCGCAATTGAGATCTCGAGCTCTCGTAGGCGAGACCCCGTGCGGTTGCATCCTTGTAGGCCGCGGCGTCCTCGCGACCATACATGACGAAGGAGAAATTGAAGGCGTGGGAAGTCGCTGCGCCCTCCTCTACCCAAGTGGGAAGGAGGGAGGTGACGTCGATCCGGTTGACCTCTTCATTCCAGCGCACCAGGCGCTCGCCGGTTTCATCTCGGACTCGCATGCCAAGGCCGAAATGCAGATGATTCGACGGAATTGGCGGTGCCGAGGTCCTAGCGATGGCCTCGGCTTGCTCGACCTCCAGATCCTCGGGGAGTGAAGAATCGTCGATCCCAGGACCCGAGGGATCGACCGGACGCTTTCCCTTTACGGAGGCGCGCAGGCTCTCGTTTGTCTTGGACCTCTTTGAAGTAGGCTGGCGGGAAGGCTGGCTGCCTGAAGCCCCCGACCTCTTCTTAGAGGTGATAGCAGTTGGGGGGGGGGGGGGGTACCTTCTCGGCAGGCCGCCGCTCCCATGGTTGCGAGAGCAAGATCGACGGAGGGTTTAATGTTGCTCGCATAAGGTGGGTGGAGGGGGATGTCTCGCTCACCTGTTAAGAGTTGTGTTAGAAAGAATGGCGGAAATCAGAATTAAAGCAAAAAAGGGGGCGAGATCATTACCTTCCCCGGGAAGAACCGGTGAAAGTTTGTCGACGTTGCGGCGGAGATGGACCACCTCAAAGTTCTTCTTCTGGAAGAATTGGAAGAGGTCGGCATCGTGGCCGCCCAGAGGTGGAGGACGGTAGACGGTGTCGTTATACTGGATGGGCGAGATCGGGATGTTGCCGAAATTCCCCTTTACCAGGAGGAACTTCTGGGCCCAGAAGTGGGCCTTGTTGACGGTCTCGATGACCCTGCAACCCGACCCCACAAAGTAGACCGTGCCCTCGGAGTAGGCGCGAAACGAGAACAGCTTCCGGAAAACCGGAAGACTGAACTCGATTCGCTCCTCGCGCATGAAGCAGGCGAACCCCGTGATCACCGCCATCGCGTTAGGGGTGAGCTGGCCGAGAACAACTCCATAGTGCCGAAGCACCTACAAAAAAACCACGTAAAGAAAATTGAAGCAAGCGAGATCAATCTCGCAAGAGTGATGAAGAAGGGAAGGAGGAGTACCTGGCGAACCTCGGGCCAGAGGGGAAGTCGCAGGCCCACGGCGAAGTGCGAGATCGGGATGGCGATCTCATCGGGCCGAAGGGTGTTAATCACCTCGCCCTTCTCGGGCCGGCGGGCGGTGAACCCAGTAGGAATATAGTCGGCGATGGAGGAGAGATACTCTTCCTCGCTCATATTGCAGTGGAAGAAGTCATGCTCGCAGTAAGCCCAAGCACACTTCAACCGGCCTTCCGCCTCAGGAAGCTCTTTCGAGGTCTTCACCATCACGCGTACCTGCGAGAACAAGTGCAGAAGGAGGCGAGAACAAAGCTGACAAGAGCTCTGCAACTAGGAGAAGAGGAAGGCGGTAGGTAAATGATATTAATGGGGAGGCTATTTATAGAAAAATGAAAATGGCGGGAAGAAGCCCAAGCGCCGGGATGCTGTCAGACAAAACGTCACATCACTGGGACACCAAACAAAATTATTTCGCCAATCATTGGCGAGCGAGACCAATCTGCAGGATTAGCTAGAATAAAATGACTTGCAAACGGAAATATCACAGGCATGCGAGAACAAGGAAAAGGAAAAGCGGCATTATAAAAGCCGCGAGCGATAACATAGTTAATAAGTTGTCCGATGTTCGTGGCGAGCGAGAATCAATAAAGACCATAGCCTAGCGAGATTGTTGCAACAAAAGCAGAAGCGAATTGTTCATGAAAGCGGGAACCTAAAATTGCGGGGTTAGTAGGGAAGCCACTGCCATCTACCACCACCTCGCGGTCCCCTCCTCGGCGGCCTCCGGGAATTGTGGAATTCAGCAGCAGCGCGGGCGTCGCGGTCGATCAATTGGGCGTGATCCCTGATCCTCGCTATGAGCGTCTCCTGAGAGGCCTCGCATTCATCAGGGTCGTGGGGTATCGCCGCACGGAGTTTGTCGCATTCGTCCATCAGGGACGTGTGTCTTTCTTCCGCAGCCAGCCTATCCACTCTCGCCTGGATGTTGAGGTCCTGCAACATCTGGTTTTGCTTTCGGAATAGTTCCGCAGTCCGCCGTCTCATCACCTCGGGTTCTCGCGCATCGCCCAGGAAATCTTCCACCCGCTCGGGAAAATGGGACACCTCGTCGTCCCCAAATTCGGAGTCGGTAAGCTGAATCTCGCCGTCTAACAAAGAAAGGTCGTACGCGAGGTTATGAAAGATAAGTTAGAGTAAAAAGCGGAAGGGCGAGAAGGCCTACCCCTGGGACGGCGAGAAGAACCGGGTGGGGAATCGAAAGAAGTACCGTAGTAAGGCCGATGAGTTTTTCGCTTTCCAAGGGGATATCTCGCTGCATCAGCAAGAGGAACATTCGGCGGGTGCGAGCCGCCTGAGTCTCGATTGGCGAGAAGGTCAAAGGTTGGTGCCGGGATTGTCACATCCCGGCGTCTGGGGGAAGGAGTTCGCTGACCCTGTTCCCCCGGGCTCGCTGGGGGCGAGGATGCAATCAAAAAGTAAAAGATAAGATGAGAAAGGAGACGCCATCGAATAATATAATTCCAACAAAAGAGGCGAGACCAAATAACGTACCAGGAGGATTCTCGCCAGTAGTATTCGCATTTACCCGATGGGTAGTGGGCGGTTCGTTCGAGGGCCCGCCAATGTCCTTGACAGTCTCGCTGACCTGCAGAGGCGAAGTTTAGAAGTAGCAGTCGAAGGATCTCGCATGAAGAGTAAATCCCTACCTTCTCGATGGATTTCTCGCTGGCCGAGGACTCGATGTCGAAAGTATCTTCTCCCAATCGGCGAGAGGCTTTTGATTTTTTCAGTTTCGGCATAGGAGAGGGAGACGAGCGATTCATCCACGCAGGTGGCTTCATCATCATCGCCATCTCCTGTGCCTTGGAGGCCTTCAGGCGAGCTTCCATTTCCTTGGAGAGAGGCATCGGAGGACAGCTACAGTAAAGAGAAGGATGGGGAGGAGAAGAACAATGAAGACACTTCAACTCGGGTGGTATTTATAGCCAGGCGATGGGACCCACAGAAAGATTCCTGACAAGACAGCTGTCGCCAGACGAACGCCCTAGGGTTGTATGATTCTTTGCGAGCTCAGGTTAAACTCGCAAAGAGCGGGGATTGTGTACAACCCGGGGTTCGCCCGGCTCCTCCCATTAGAACTCGCAAAGCCAGTCTTCCAGGAAGCATAGGCGAGATTGCCACTTACATGTTCTCAGCAGCTATAAGGAGGCGAGACCAGAGTACCAACATCGGTCTCGCCCGAATCCGTGACGGGAAGCGTGGCGCGTTCCACAGGTTCTGCGAGACCCGCGAGGTCGCAGAGAGGGCAGGTGTTCTCGCTTAAAGCGAGCGAGACCCAGAAACTCGAGTAGTCCCGCAGACCCCCCCCCCCCCTTTTTTAGGGAGGGTTAGAAGCTAGAATTACCCTCTTGCCCCTGGAGGTCTGCATATAGCCCCTTCAAACAGCGGAGTTTGGCTATTGGCAGGCCAAATTGGGGTGCTTATAGTAAGTTCAAAAGGCGGAGTTCCGCTATTCACAGACCAGTTCAGAAAAACTATAAATAAGACCCAAAGGGCACCTTTGGAGAGAAGATTCCGGTTTGAAGCTTCTCTCTCCTCTGGTTATCCTTGCCGAGACTCCCCTGAGCTCTCCAAGGTGCCCGGGCCTCAGCTTTAGCTTAGGAGGGGAAGCAATCTAAAGATCTTCCGGGTGTGCGGTGGGACCTCCCTGCTGAGTTTAAGGTTCTTTGTTGAGTTCTGGAACCCCGACTTGCTCTCCCCAAGAGACAAGTAAGTGCTAGTCGCCCCTCAACCTGTTGAGGGCCCCGAGCTCCACAAGAGGCCAGTTTCTGGTTTCAACAGGCAGAACCTACTCAGGGAATTTTCATTATCCATCATATACCTGTCTCCTGAGGGGTCAACCTGCCCCGTCGGCTTGTGAGAGCCCGGTCAGCGGAACCTACTCATGGACTTTTTATTATCCATCATATACCTGTCTCTTGAGGGGTCAACCTGCCCCGCCGGCTTGTGAGAGCCTAATCAGTGGAACCTACTCGGGGAATTTTCAATATCCATCATCTACATGTCCCCTGAGGGGTCAACCTGCCCCGCCGAC
Organism: Dactylorhiza incarnata; assembly: GCA_033032865.1. Lineage (NCBI taxonomy): Eukaryota > Viridiplantae > Streptophyta > Magnoliopsida > Asparagales > Orchidaceae > Dactylorhiza > Dactylorhiza incarnata. The sequence continues at coordinate 2,176,881 of JAWHQI010000061.1, read as the reverse complement.
TTGTGAGAGCCCGGTTGGCGGAACCTGCTCAGGGACTTTATATCATACCTCATTTCTTCATGCTATCTGAGAGGTCAACCTGCCCTGCCATCTTGTGAGAGCCCGGTCGGCGGAACCTACTCGGGGACTTTAAATTATTCCATTCTTTACCTTATAAGTATCGTGGAACTTTTATGCTCCTGGCCCCCTCTCCCTGGTATGGCAGAGGTCTATGTGTCTCCCAAAAGATTCATCAAATAAATTTTATTATTAACGAGGAATAGAAATGTTTCAAGTCATCGCCGCTCCATGTATTGCTAAGGGGGATCCCTTCAACATCCTGAAGGCAGTACCCTCCCGACTATAGTACTTCTAGGATTACATAGGGACCCTCCCAATTGGGGTTGAGTTTCCCAACCGACGCCGACCTTCATGCCGCGTTGAACTTTTTGAGAACAAGGTCTCCTTTCACGAAGTGTTTAATTCGAATGTGTTTGTCGAAGTACCTCACCATCCTTCGTTTGATCTCTCCCTGACGAGTGGTTGCAAAGTCCCGAAGCTCTTCCATGAGGTCAAGCAAGAGTCGCTGGTCTTCCTCATTCTCTACTCTCCATTCGTCGTCTCCTTCTTCTGCGACCACCACCTAAGGGGACCTTGCCCCAAATTCCACCGGCAACACACCTTCAAAGCCATGAGAGAGTTTGAACGGGGTCTCTCCTGTGGCCATGCTGGGAGTGGTTCTCAAAGCCCAAAGGATAGAGGGCAGTTGTTCCACCCAGTTACCCTTGAGATTCTCTACTTTCTTCTTTAACATGTTCACGATGGTCTTGTTCACTGCCTCTACTTGCCCATTGCTCCTTTGATGATGGAAAGATGCAAAGCGGAGGTCGATGCCCAACTGACCACAGAAACTAGTGAGTTCCTCACTAGCGAACTACAACCCGTTGTCCGTGATGATAGCTAAAGGCAATCCGTGCCGGCAAACTATCTCCCCCCCAAATAAAGTTTTGCACCACCTACGAGGTGTCCTTTGCTAGCGCCTTCACCTCCAGCCACTTGGAGAAGTAGTCGATCATTACTAAGAGGAACTTCCTTTGCCCACTGGCCCGGGGGAATGGGCCTACCATGTCCATTCCCCAAATTGCAAATGGTCATGGTGCCGTGATGGTCCGGAGTCTTTGAGCTGGTAGAAGTTGTAGCGGGCCAAAGAGTTGACATTTCTGGCACTTCTTTGCATATTCCGTCGCATCCTTGCTGATTGTGGGCCAGAAATAGCCCTGCCTTAGCACTCTTTTTTCCAAGGTACGACTCTCGGAATGGCTTCATCACTCCCCATAGTGGATCTCCTCTAGAACTCGCGGAACTTCTTCTTCGGAGACACACCTTGCGAGGAGTCCGGACAGGGTCTTTCGATACAAGGCTCCTTCCTGAAGTATATAGTAGGCGGACTTATACCTGAATCGCCGCTTGTCCGGGACCTCTTCTGGGAACTTACCCGAAGTCAGGAAGATAATGAAAGGATCCATCCACGTGGGTCGCCGATCAATCTCCATCAACTCGCCTTTTTCGATAGATGCCCGAAACAATTTCGTCACCATCCCTCCTGCGCAAGGACCGTGCTTTGCCAGGTAATCTGCCTTAGTGTTCTCCTCCCTTGGCACATGTCGAATGGAAAAGGTTCGGAATAGCCTGATGAGCCCCTTGACCTTCGTTAGGTACCATTGGAGAGTCGGCTCTCTAGTCTCGAACTCACCTTTGATTTGTGATTCTACCACCATGGAGTCCGTGGAGACCTTCACATCCTGGACTCCTAACTCCCTTGCCAAATGGAGCACCGCTATCACTGCCTCACGGCTTGGTTATTGGTAAGTGGGAAACGAATATCTATCGCTTGCTCAATCTTTGTACCCTGGGGACTCACCAAGACCACTCTTCCTCCCAGAGAGTACCTTCCTGATGCTCCATCTGCCAGCATCTCCCAGGCTAAGTGTTCGGGGGACTGAGTCCCTTCCACCTCAACCACATACTCTGCCAAGAAGTTCGCCACAGCTTGCGCCTTCATTGACAGTCGGGGTACGAAGGAAATTTCAAACTCACTCAGCTCCACCGACCATTTTGCCAGTCTTCCTGAGTGATCTCCTTCTATGACATTGCGGAGAGGATGGTCGGTCACCACTTTGATTGAGTGCGCCTGGAAATACGGTCAAAGCTTTCTAGCTAAGATGATCAAGGCGAAAGCCAACTTCACAAGGATGGGGTACTTGAGTTCTGCTTTCTTCAAGACCCTACTTACATAATATATGGGAAGTTGCTTCCTGCCCTCCTCTCGAACAAGGACTGAGCTGACTGCCTCGGATCCCACTCGCAGATAAAGAGCTAGGTCTTCTCCCACCCTAGGCCCTTGGAGTAGAGGTGTCAACATGAGTTGCCTCTTCAATTGTTGAAATGCCTCCTCGCACTCCGAAGTCCACTCGAACTTTTGACTCCCCCTCAGTACCTTGAAGAAATGTGAGCACTTCTCCCCTGCCCTGGAGATGAACCTGCTTAACCCTGTCAGGTTCCCTGTCAGCTGTTGAACCTCCTTCGCATTCCTAGGGGATTCCAAGTTTAGAATCGCTTTTACCTTATCGGGGTTGGACTCTACCCCTGCAGGGCTGAGGAGGTGACCTAAGAACTTTCCCCTTCCAGCCCTGAAGACACACTTCAGAGGATTAAGTCTCATTTTGAATCTCGGCAGGGTGGCAAAGGTCTCCACTAGGTCCTAAAGATGAGACGCTACATCCCTGCTTTTCACCATTAGGTCATATGCATACACCTCTAAATTCCTCCCCTTCTGTTCTTTGAACACTCGGTCCATCATTATTTGGTACATGACCCCTGCATTTCTCAACCCAAAGGTCATCATTTTATAGCAATAACACCCGTCATCCGTAATGAAGGAAACGTCCTTGACATCTGGCGGGTGTATTCAGAACTGATGGTATCTTGAAAAAACTTATAAGAAACTCATCACAGGGAAACCGACGGCTGAGTCTACTATCGCATCGATTCGAGGCAAATGATAACAATCCTTGGGGCATGCTTTATTTAATAAAGAAAAATTGATACACATCCTCCACCTCTCATCTTATTTTTTGACCATTACAATATTGGAGACCCAGCCTGGATACTGGATCACTGACACAAAACTTGCCCACAACAGTTTCTCCACTTCCTCACGGATGGATCTAGCTAGGGTAGTTGCCGCAGCTCGCTTCTTCTGGTCGATGAGACGGATGCTCGGGTTGAGGTTGAGGCGATGACATGCCACATCCTTGTCGATCCCCGACATGTCCGCAGTGCTTCAGGAAAAGATATAGATGTTCTGCTGGAAGCACTCGCGGACCTTCTCCTGGTCCTCCCCGCTCAACTCCTTGCTGACCTGCACTTTCTCTGACCTCCTATCCGGGGTGACGAACTCTTTCATCTCAACTTCTTCCGCTGCCTCCAATCTAGCTTGCCCTTCCATCGCTTTGTTGACCTCTTCCGCCTCCTCTTTCCAGGTGATGGTGTTGATGGCTGTGACATAAGATTGTCTTACCACCTTGGGGTCTCCCCTAACCCGGATCTGGACCCCCCCCCCCCCCCCAATGTTGTACTTTAAGCATTGGTGGTAGGAGGAGGGCACACACTGGAACACACTGATTAGGGGCCGTCCGAAGATGACGTTATAACGGCTAGGTGCGTCCATGATAACGAACCGACAGTTCTTTGATGTTCCTCCCATAGTCACAAGGAGCTCGAATCATCCCTCCACTTCCTTCCTCTCCCCGGAGAATCCAAAGAGAGGTTCGTCTGATGTGAGTACCCTCTTCGTCACCACCTTCATCTCATCAAATGCTTTCTTAAAGATCACATTGACGGATCTCCCATTGTCTACGAGAATCCTGGAGACCGTGAAGTTCTCGATCGCTGTTTGGATTACCAGTGCATCGCAGAATGGATCTTCATGCTCGAGCATGTCCTTGCTGATGAAGTTGATCTTCTCTTTGGGGGGTGGGGTCTTGGAGGTCGAAGCGACACTCTGACGATAGATGGCGTGGAGGCTGCCCTTTCAGGTGGCCTCGACTCCTCCCCCCTCCCCCGTAAATAACCCTGATCCCTCCTCAGGTTCCCATGTTGACCCGGTCCTCGTACCGATCCTCACCCCTGCTCCTTCTCCACTCCCTTCATCCGGAAGTTTTTGCTTCCCCACCTGGGCTCTCCACCCTCCTCTCATCTCTATGAACTCGGGACAGGTGGCCGTCGCGTGACCTTCTTCCTGATTAAAGTCGCAGTATGGCAATGCCACCCTCCACCTTTCGGCCCCTCCTGGGCAATTCCTTCTTCCTCCTTGACCTATCACCATGGCATGCTGTGGTGGAGGCTGGAAGGGTCTCGGACCCAGTTGCCACCCCGGAGGGTTGAACCGTACCTGTTCCCCGTAAAAGTGCCCCCTCTTCCTTGGAAGGGTCCCCCACCCTGAGCGAATCTTTTTCCCTGACCTTGAAGATGCCCTCCTGGCGGCCTCCACATTGGTCGGTTGATGGGTTGTTGGTACCTTCCTCCTGGCTCCTGCCCACAGGGGCTCATTGGAACCCTTGCCTCCTTGGCTCCTCCCTTCTTTTCACTTCTTGCGGTATGGGTCCACCTCCCCCCTTTTCTTCTCCTCTAGCTCACTTGGCCAACCTTACCGTGACGACGTCGTTGGTCGCCTCCCTTTTGATCTCCTTCCCTGCTCGCTCTATCATCTCCTCATAGGACAGGGGGATCTCGGACAAGCCCCATTTTAAAAAGTCCTCGCCTCAACCCAAGGGTGAAGGCAAGTTGCAAGGTGTGCCCGGCCACCTCATTGACCAGAATAACTTCTTGGAAGCGATCCATATAGCTTCCCAATGACTCCCCTGACTTCTGCTGAATTAGGAAAAGTGTCTTGACGCCCTTCTTCCTTTTCTTCGACGTGGTAAACCGCAACAGGAAACTCCAGCGGAGATCTTCGAAGCTGTATATGGTCCCGGAAGGGAGCTGGTGGAACCAGTCCCTCTCCTTCCCCTTGAAGGAGATGGAAAATAATTTGCACTTGAAGACGTCCGTCATTGGCCTGATGGAGACGACGTCTTCGAACTACTGGAGGTGCTGGAGAGGATCATCTTTGCCTGTGTAGTAGGACGCGACGGGTTCGACGAATCCCTCCAGAACGGGAGCTGAGAGGATCATTAGCTCATAGAATGGGCTCCCTGACCATACTTGGCGAGTCGGGGGCACTCGCCCAGTCTCCTCGCCTGGGTAGTGAGCACTCGGCGGGCTGGGAATTGAAATAGCACTCGCACGTGAATGGCTCGCTCGTCTTCCCCTGCTGGCGCCTCCTTCCTGGGTCGCCTATCGGGTGCATCCTCGCCTAGGGCTGGCGGGGCGAGTATTGGGACCACGTGAGTTGAGCACTCGCCCGACGGCGAGAGGGCAATACGTAGGGTCTCCAGAATTGACTTTCTGAACTCGTCGAAATTGCTCTTTCTCATGAACTCGCCAGGAGGTGGCGAGCCCCCAAGGTCGCCTCCTTGCCCTTCCCTTCCAGTCATTGAATCTTACTCCGGATTTTCCAAACAAACTATGGTCCACACTCACCACACCAAAAATATTGAACCCGAAAACCATAGTTCAATCTCTGAGCCCGGTGATACGCGTGTACAACCCCGATATTCGCCGAGTACTCCCAAGGATCCGGAGGAGGCAGTTTGGTAGCCTCGAACCTCGCAGAAAGAGCGGCAGGGGCGAAGAGGGGGAGGGGGTCTCGCCCCCCCCTCTCGCCCAGGAGGTCGGGGCGGAGAGGGGGAGGGGGTCTCGCCCCCCCTCTCGCCCAGGAGGTCGGGGCGGAGAGGGGGAGGGGGTCTCGCCCCCCCTCTCGCCCAGGAGGTCGGGGCGGAGAGGGGGAGGGGGTCTCGCCCCCCCTCTCGCCCAGGAGGTCGGGGCGGAGAGGGGGAGGGGGTCTCGCCCCCCCTCTCGCCCAGGAGGTCGGGGCGGAGAGGGGGAGGGGGTCTCGCCCCCCCTCTCGCCCAGGAGGTCGGGGCGGAGAGGGGGAGGGGGTCTCGCCCCCCCTCTCGCCCAGGAGGTCGGGGCGGAGAGGGGGAGGGGGTCTCGCCCCCCCTCTCGCCCAGGAGGTCGGGGCGGAGAGGGGGAGGGGGTCTCGCCCTCCCTCTCGCCCAGGAAGTAGGGGCGGAGAGGGGGAGGGGGTCTCGCCCCCCTCTCGCCCAGGAAGTAGGGGCGGAGAGGGGGGAGGGGGGTCTCGCCCCTCCCTCTCTCGCCCAGTAGGTAGGAGCAGAGAGGGGAGGGGCGGTTCGCCCCCACTCTCGCCCAGGGGAGGCCCCCCTCGTCCAGTTTACTATTCGCAGTCCAGTCTGGCTATTCGCAGTCCAGTGGTTTGCATTTAGCATTTCAGAATAGCGGGATTCAGCTATCTGCAGCCCAATTCAGGGGCATTTTGGTAATCTGGCTGACCAGTTTTTGGCTATTTGCAGCCCAACTTCAAAAATCCTATAAATAGGACCAAGGGGGCACCGTTTGGAGAGATCTCTCATCCTAGGCTAGCTCTCTCCTTCTCCCTCTCCCTCCCCAAGTCTCTTTAGGGGGTGAGGAGAGGCTCCAGTGGTGCCCAAGCTTAGTAGTGGCTTGGGAGGGGAAGTTCCAAGGGGACTTCCGGGTACGTGGCGGGACCTCCCCGCTAAGCCCTTGGTCCAGTTCTTAGTTCCGACACCTTCAACCTAGAGCTCTCCCTTGGGGGAAGTAAGGGTTGGTCGCCCCTCAGCCTCGTTGAGGGCCCCGAACTCCACAGAGACCGAATAGTCGGTTTCAACATTTATGGTGCGGTGAGCGTGGAGTGTGACCGATTCAAGAAACCCTCAAGATGAGCTCCATGGATGGAGGTGGAGGAAGTTCCGACCCAGGTCACTCGCAGCCCCCGGTGGCTGGGATGATGTTGGAGATGTTTGAAAATTTCAGGCAGGAGGTCCTGCAGACCTTGCAGGTAGCTTTCGCCTCGGGAGGCGAAGGCAGGAGAGGAAGTGGTTCGGAGGTCTCTCCCCGACAGGAGGGTGAGATCCCTCTCGACCAACCAGCCAGAGAGGAGGTGCCAGGAGTTGGCGGGTGGGGAGGTCATCGACCCCCACTCGCCGAGACCCAAGTTGGCGGGTGGGGAGGTCCTCGACCCCCACTCGCCGAGACCCAAGTTGGCGGGTGGGGAGGTCCTCGACCCCCACTCGCCGAGACCCAAGTTGGCGGGTGGGGAGGTCATCGACCCCCACTCGCCGAGACCCAAGTTGGCGGGTGGGGAGGTCCTCGACCCCCACTCGCCGAGACCCAAGTTGGCGGGTGGGGAGGTCCTCGACCCCCACTCGCCGAGACCCAAGTTGGCGGATGGGGAGGTCATCGACCCCCACTCGCCGAGACCCAAGTGGGCGAGTGGGGAGGTCCTCGACCCCCACTCGCCGAGGCACAAGGGGGCGAGCAGGGAGGCGCCATGCCCCCACTCGCCCAGCCCCAAAAGGGGGCGAGCGTGAGAAGTCCTTTTTGTGAGCAGATCCTCTCAGCCCCGGTTCCGGAGGGGTTCAAGGGGGCGAAGATGTCTCACTACTTCGGCAAGGATGACCCCGTCCTGCACCTGCAGTGGTTTGAGGACATGGTCTCCATCATGCCCATGTCGGCCGCTTTCAAATGTCGACTCTTCGCGACAACTCTGAAGGAAAAGGCTAGAGAGTGGTTCCACCAGCTCCCTGCGGGATCCATCTATGCCTTCGAAGACTTGCGTCGAGGTTTCTTGCTACGCTTCGCGACGTCAAGGAAGAGGAAGAAAGATGCCGAAGCACTTTTCAAGGTCAAGCAAGAGCCAGAGGAGTCGCTGGCTCAATATCTGGAACGGTTCAGGGAAGAGGTTCTCCTCGTCCAAGAAGTGCCAGGGTACACCCTCAAGCTCGCCTTCATGGTGGGGCTGCGGGAGGGCTTCTTCAAAATGGACCTCAAGAGAAGAGCTCCGGAGTCCTTTGAGGAGTTGATGGAAAGGGCGGCCGAGGAAGTTGAAAGTGAGGAGGCCAACCCGGAGTTCACAAGAAGGCTGGCCAAGTTGAGTGAGCCAGAGGCAAGGCAGCAGGGGGGGAGAGTAAAGGCCCCCAAGAGGAAGTTCGACCAGGAGGAGGACAACTTCCAGGAGGAAGAGACTGACCTCCCAGGGTGGAGGCAGGAGTCGAAGGCGCCCTCTCCACCACCCCAGCAAACCATGACAATCGGTTGGGGAAGAAGGAGGAGAGCCAGGAAAGCAGAAAGAAGAGGAAAAAGAAGGGATGCAGCTAAGTTACCCTACTGTGACTTCCACGAGGAGGAGGGTCACACGACATCCACCTGCCCTGAGTCCTTGGAGTTAAGGGAGGCGAGGTGTCCAAGGCAGCAACATCAACAACCAGAGGAGGTCGAGGAAGATCAGACTTGGGAGTAGGAGACCAAGATGGTTTCCATGCTTAGTTTTTTCTTTCTATCCCTAAGTCCATGTAAGATGATGTTTTGTTCCTGTGCGTAGTCTTCTCACATGTATTAGGAGGATTAATACAATGAAAATGTTTCAAAAGTACTTTGCCTCGATGCTGGCCCGCTGACCAGGCTCCCACCTAGCTGGCAGGGCCGGGAACCGCTCGATGGCAGGATGTTTCAAAAGTACTTAGCCTCGATGCTGGCCCGCTGACCAGGCTCCCACCTAGCTGGCAGGGCCGGGAACCGCTCGATGGCAGGATGTTTCAAAAGTACTTAGCCTCGATGCTGGCCCGCTGACCAGGCTCCCACCTAGCTGGCAGGGCCGGGAACCGCTCGATGGTAGGATGTTTCAAAAGTACTTAGCCTCGATGCTGGCCCGCTGACCAGGCTCCCACCTAGCTGGCAGGGCCGGGAACCGCTCGATGGCAGGATGTTTCAAAAGTACTTAGCCTCGATGCTGGCCCGCTGACCAGGCTCCCACCTAGCTGGCAGGGCCGGGAACCGCTCGATGGCAGGATGTTTCAAAAGTACTTTGCCTCGATGCTGGCCCGCTGACCAGGCTCCCACCTAGCTGGCAGGGCCGGGAACCGCTCGATGGCAGGATGTTTCAAAAGTACTTAGCCTCGATGCTGGCCCGCTGACCAGGCTCCCACCTAGCTGGCAGGGCCGGGAACCGCTCGATGGCAGGATGTTTCAAAAGTACTTAGCCTCGATGCTGGCCCGCTGACCAGGCTCCCACCTAGCTGGCAGGGCCGGGAACCGCTCGATGGCAGGATGTTTCAAAAGTACTTTGCCTCGATGCTGGCCCGCTGACCAGGCTCCCACCTAGCTGGCAGGGCCGGGAACCGCTCGATGGCAGGATGTTTCAAAAGTACTTAGCCTCGATGCTGGCCCGCTGACCAGGCTCCCACCTAGCTGGCAGGGCCGGGAACCGCTCGATGGCAGGACGTTTCAAAAGTACTTAGCCTCGATGCTGGCCCGCTGACCAGGCTCCCACCTAGCTGGCAGGGCCGGGAACCGCTCGATGGCAGGATGTTTCAAAAGTACTTAGCCTCGATGCTGGCCCGCTGACCAGGCTCCCACCTAGCTGGCAGGGCCGGGAACCGCTCGATGACAGGATGTTTCAAAGGTACTTAGCCTCGATGCTGGCCCGCTGACCAGGCTCCCACCTAGCTGGCAGGGCCGGGAACCGCTCGATGGCAGGATGTTTCAAAAGTACTTTGCCTCGATGCTGGCCCGCTGACCAGGCTCCCACCTAGCTGGCAGGGCCGGGAACCGCTCGATGGCAGGATGTTTCAAAAGTACTTAGCCTCGATGCTGGCCCGCTGACCAGGCTCCCACCTAGCTGGCAGGGCCGGGAACCGCTCGATGGCAGGATGTTTCAAAAGTACTTAGCCTCGATGCTGGCCCGCTGACCAGGCTCCCACCTAGCTGGCAGGGCCGGGAACCGCTCGATGGCAGGATGTTTCAAAAGTACTTAGCCTCGATGCTGGCCCGCTGACCAGGCTCCCACCTAGCTGGCAGGGCCGGGAACCGCTCGATGGCAGGATGTTTTTTGAAGTATTGTTCCCCTTGGATGGTTCCGCTGACCGGGCTCTCACTAGACGGCAGGCCAGGTTGACCTCCTAGGTTGGATAAGAGATGTTCCCCTTGGATGGTTCCGCTGACCGGGCTCTCACTAGACGGCAGGCCAGGTTGACCTCCTAGGTTGGATAAGAGATGTTCCCCTTGGATGGTTCCGCTGACCGGGCTCTCACTAGACGGCAGGCCAGGTTGACCTCCTATGGAGGATAAGAGATGTCCTCCCCAATCCAGGCTCTCACTAGCTGGGTGACTCTCACTAGTAGAGCTCGCTCCTAGGAGTGTGTCGACCCGATGTCGACCACTAGTGGAGCTCGCTCCCGGAGACGCTCAGTCCCGAGCAGACTCCCTAGCCGGGCTCTCATTAGCCGGCAAGGTTGGAGGACCTCTTCGGAGAGGCTACATGTATTTTCTGAGATATCACCGATAATCGGGTTCCCAGCGACACTCGTCGAATATGCAGGGTTGGACATTTCTTTCCGAGCGTGAGCCACGCTCGAAAAGAGCGGGGATTGTGTACAACCCCGATATTCGCCGAGTACTCCCAAGGATCCGGAGGAGGCAGTTTGGTAGCCTCGAACCTCGCAGAAAGAGCGGCAGGGGCGAAGAGGGGGAGGGGGTCTCGCCCCCCCCTCTCGCCCAGGAGGTCGGGGCGGAGAGGGGGAGGGGGTCTCGCCCCCCCTCTCGCCCAGGAGGTCGGGGCGGAGAGGGGGAGGGGGTCTCGCCCCCCCTCTCGCCCAGGAGGTCGGGGCGGAGAGGGGGAGGGGGTCTCGCCCCCCCTCTCGCCCAGGAGGTCGGGGCGGAGAGGGGGAGGGGGTCTCGCCCCCCCTCTCGCCCAGGAGGTCGGGGCGGAGAGGGGGAGGGGGTCTCGCCCCCCCTCTCGCCCAGGAGGTCGGGGCGGAGAGGGGGAGGGGGTCTCGCCCCCCCTCTCGCCCAGGAGGTCGGGGCGGAGAGGGGGAGGGGGTCTCGCCCCCCCTCTCGCCCAGGAGGTCGGGGCGGAGAGGGGGAGGGGGTCTCGCCCTCCCTCTCGCCCAGGAAGTAGGGGCGGAGAGGGGGAGGGGGTCTCGCCCCCCTCTCGCCCAGGAAGTAGGGGCGGAGAGGGGGGAGGGGGGTCTCGCCCCTCCCTCTCTCGCCCAGTAGGTAGGAGCAGAGAGGGGAGGGGCGGTTCGCCCCCACTCTCGCCCAGGGGAGGCCCCCCTCGTCCAGTTTACTATTCGCAGTCCAGTCTGGCTATTCGCAGTCCAGTGGTTTGCATTTAGCATTTCAGAATAGCGGGATTCAGCTATCTGCAGCCCAATTCAGGGGCATTTTGGTAATCTGGCTGACCAGTTTTTGGCTATTTGCAGCCCAACTTCAAAAATCCTATAAATAGGACCAAGGGGGCACCGTTTGGAGAGATCTCTCATCCTAGGCTAGCTCTCTCCTTCTCCCTCTCCCTCCCCAAGTCTCTTTAGGGGGTGAGGAGAGGCTCCAGTGGTGCCCAAGCTTAGTAGTGGCTTGGGAGGGGAAGTTCCAAGGGGACTTCCGGGTACGTGGCGGGACCTCCCCGCTAAGCCCTTGGTCCAGTTCTTAGTTCCGACACCTTCAACCTAGAGCTCTCCCTTGGGGGAAGTAAGGGTTGGTCGCCCCTCAGCCTCGTTGAGGGCCCCGAACTCCACAGAGACCGAATAGTCGGTTTCAACAACGCGAAAAATGGTTTATACGCAAGTGCACGTGTCAATCAAGTAATAAGATGTGAGTAGAGATCGCTTCCACAGAGAGATGACTATTCTAGTGCTTACAAATACTAGTTACATCGTTTTGTTAAATTCAAGTAAATCTAATGATGTGATTTTAAAGAGTAACAAAGTTCTGAACAAAATTTTAGACTAAATTAACTATTTTAAAGATACTTTTTACCAGTTGAGGAAAAACAGTCTAGTATTTTTGATATCCTATGTCTTTCATGATGATGTTTGAAGATATTATTTTATAAGAATATTCTTTAATTTATGTTTCTCGATTCTCGAAAGTCTTGATATTTTACTCTCCTCTAGTCATCTCTAACTAAAGCGGAATGAAGATATTATGAAGGATAAAAATCAAGATCGCTAGCAAGAAGAGGAAATCTCTTTCACTCTTCTATACTATAGTGAACTTATAAAATACTTACACTTCTCCTCTCTCGAATCTCGAAGTGCAGTAAAAATATAGAAACTTTGGTTGAAAATTCACATCACTCATCTCTCGATTCTCGCGTGCTATACGGTAGCCTTTACAATATTACTACGACCCTCTTCTCTCGATTCTCGCAGCACAATAAAAAATAAAAACATAATCCAAAAGTTTCATTCAAATTCATAAGATCACTAAAGATAAATTCGTACAAGACTAAGAGAAATTAGTTCATAACTGAGATCAAGCACCACGAAATTGGAAAGATCTTACAAGACATGATGACAGAAATTCGATTCTCCTTGCTTTAATGGCTGGAACGCCTATCTGCAGTCGAATCTCTCTCCTGGACCGAATTCTCCTTGCTCTCTTCGTTGTTCCTTTTTCGAAAAATGATAAAAGATAGTATTTCTCTCTCCTTCCTCCCTTTATAGCCATACGCCACTTTTGGAGACTTTTTATGGCCGAATAGATGTCTTTTCATCATAAAACTGCCAGATTTCGAAAAATCACGGAAATTACAATTTTTGTTTTTCGCCGATTTGTCACAACAATTTTTTTTTTGGGATTTTTCATCATAAATTGCACTGAAAATGTTCTGACTTTGTTGCAACAAATTTCCTGACTTTGAAATAAGCTTGTACTTCAAGGCTACATTAGATTAATTGCATTTCCTAACATCAAAATATGTCAAATAACTGAACTTGATCCCAAATATAAATTTATTAATTTTTATCCACTATTTATTCGACTTTTTCATTTAAATTAGTAAAAGGGGTTAAAATACTGATTAAGATAATTTCTTTTGGAAAAGTTATCACACCCCCATATTAAGTTCTTTGCTAGATAACTCATTGCAAATAATTGGATGAACAGTAAATAAAATTCAATTCACCTTACTCTTGAGTACACTTAGACAAACTTCATTCAAGGAATTTGCATGAACAATTGCTAAACTTATCAATCATTAAAATTTCTAATTTTCACAAAATTCACTAGTTTGATAAAAGAATGAGTTCTATCAATATCCTCAGTGTAGTGTGTGATATTACTTAAATTTATTTACTCCCTTTTTTCGCAATCTATTTTTATTAAACTTCATCATAATTGGGAAGACTATGAATAATCCGTATATTTGATTTAACCTCAACAAGAGTTTAGTAGCTCTAATTGAGAAGAAATCATAAGGTTTTACAGTAGGAATGACTTTGGCTTGATAAGGAACTTATGGATAATTTTTGATAGTAGGACTGACTTTGGCTCTAGTTTGAATTTTGGAACCGTGAACAACATTGGCCGGGGTGTAGTATGACAAGCCTTCCCATATACCCATAAATCGACATATCATTTGCCTAAACCGGAGTTTGTATAAAAAGTTGCAATTTTGGTGTGAACTTGTGTGAATTTTGAGAAACACAGTACACAATACGACTCAGAATGTCAAAATACCTATAAATAGATATCTTATTTGCCGAAATCGGCACTTGTATGCAAAAAGTGAAAATTCGGCAAAAATCATTAAGAATTTTGGGAAACCGAGACCAAAGTTTGAATCAGGACGTCGAAAAACTCAGAGAGGTATATATTTATATTTTCTAGCGGCTGGTCGGCAATCGGGGCTCGCCGGTGCCTGAAATCAACGCCGTCGGCACCCTCCGACCCGCGTCGCTTAAAGCTGACTTAAAATCGAAAAACCGTAAACCAAACCAAAACCGAACCAGAATCGCAAATAATCGGACCGAACCGTTCACAAATTATTTGTGCCCGGTTTGAATTTTGGAATCGCGAACATTAATGTTCTAGGTGCGGTTCCTTCATTTTATTATCTGGACCAGAATCGGAACCGGAACTGCAACAAAGATGTCTCGAGCACTTTCAACCTTTCAACCTTGAACCGGTCCAGGTTGAACCTTTCGATTAGGAAAATCTTGAGCTGGTTCTCCCACAATATATATCAGAATTAGGCAAATAATATATGCATTTTGTATGCAAGAACGATGTCTACAACTTTCATGTTTAACATTTTTCCAAAATTTGCATGGTTTGGCCGGAATCTGGCCCGAAAGGTTGCTGACTCGAATTATGAAATTTATTATTACTATATTCATTTCGAGCCAGCAACCTTTCAGGCCAGATTCCGGCCAAACCATGCAAATTTTGGAAAAATATTCAATATGAAAGTTATAGATCTCGTTCTTGCATACAAAATGCATATATTATTTGCCTAATTTCGACAGATATTGTGGTAAATAAGCTCAAGCTTTTTTTAGGTTAAAAAGCTTGAGCTTAATTATATATGTAATTCTGATATGGATGCATATGCATGGATGCATATGTATGTATATCTGTAACTACATTAAAGAAGTAGTTTGGAGTTGTATAATTAATCTTAGCCATCCAATATGTGATAAGCTTTTGATCTCATCCATCCAAGGAAGAGAGAGAAAGAAAGTGAGAAGAGAGAGGGGGAGAGAGAATCTTTATAGTCCTCCTATACATTTAGAGATATGAGGGAGGGTGAGAGAAGAGAAAGGGAGAGAGAGAAATTGATTTTTTTAGGTAGAAATTTACATTTTTTTACAAAATAAAAATATGAATATTAATTCATATTTTTTTACGGTCATTTTAAGTACTCATATGTATATATTTTGAATAAAAGGTAAGTGCTCATATGCGGGCGCAACTCACTTATAAGGGCGTAGCCCGCCCATATGCGGGTGCAACCCGCTCGAATGCGGGCGCAACCCGCTAAGAGTCAGCAAGCACGGGCAAAGCCCGTGCGGAGCTGCTAGTGTATATATGTATACTAATATATAAAGATATTACCTTATGACGTAACATGGTTGACAAACGAATACGATCTGTCAGATCAAGATCCAAATGACCCTATCCATTCGCAGGTGGTCTGCGAATAGCCTTTCAGTTATGCGCTGGTTGGCTATTCGCAGACCAACATAGTCTGCGAATAGCCAAACAGTTTTGCGCCGGTTGGCTATTCGCAGACCACCTGCGTAGAGTTTTTTTCGAAAAATTATAATAAAATAACGTATAAATAATTTTAAAAGATGAAAATAAAAAAATAAAAAAGGCAATTTTTTTTAGAAAAATCAATTAAACCAAAAAATTAAAATAAGCTCGCCGATCGGGGACGGTCGAAGCACGCCGCCGCTAGGCGGGTACTGTCGCGCGGGGCACGGGAGGCCCCCGTGCACTGTCACTCGTGTAGCGAAATTTTTCAGTGCAATCTCCAGGGGGGGGGGGGGGTGATCTCCAGGGAGATCAAGATGATCCCCCATGGAGATTAAGTGTGACTTTCCTTGGTCCCCACATTTTCTTTGCTTGATCCCCATTGTTGCTTTTCTTTTCTTGTGCCACACTTCAACATTGTAGTGATCTCGGCCTCAGATTTTGAAACGGATCGGTCTAAATTTTTTGCTCTCATATAAGGCCATCAGTATGAGCTAGGTTGAACCAAATCCAACAATGCATCTGATTTATGGGCGTTAGATTGTTACAAGACGAGCGACAATTATCACATACTATGATTGTTATATACTGCCCATAATTGATGAGACAATGTGCACAACTGCTGGTATATATAAACTATACATATTGTTTTTATGTTGGGTCTAAGATTATATAAAAAGGCTAGATGCTCAATTGGCAGTAGCACCAAGTGGAATGGGAAGGCTCCCGCTCATTTGAAAAAAAAGGCGATTGATATCTGCATTCCTTCGATATACGCATCCCCTAAACCACTATTTGTACACTATATTGGTATTCGCAGCCTAAAATAAATAAAAATTTGCTTTTAGATTTTTAAATTTTAACTACACATTTATGTACTAAATTTTTCATTAACAAAAACCTAACACAAAATTCATTCTAAATATCAACTACACATGCTTGTATTAAAGCCTTCTTCAATTTCTCTTTAAAGAGAAATCGAGATGAAGAAATGACCTCCGGCGGGATATCTCCGGTGTTGGCGGCGGAATAGGGAGCGGGGAAGCACCTCCGGCGACCTGCGGGCTCATGCGAGAATGTGGGCAAGGCATCGACAAACTGGGCGGAAACGGGAGAGAACAACGTCTGGTATCAAGAAAAAGAAAGAGAGTTGCGATTATATTGAGGTAGGATATTAGATTTCTAGTTTTAAAATTTAAAATATGATATGCGAATAGCTAATTTGGGTGTGCGTATAACAACCTCCAAAAAAACTGTGTGTGAATCCTCTCCTAAATACTTACCATTCCTACTTGACCTCCCTTTTTGTACTGTGTCGGTTTCCAAATTTCGGTGTTACACCAATTAATTGCAATCAGTGTAATGCACACCGCGCGTGGATACGAAAAAGAAACGGGGTGACCAGAGAGATCATCGGGAGATCGCCGGCGCGCATTGGACTTTTTTTTTGGAACCGACTGCAAATAAAGTCTAAGAAGAAAGTCCAAGAAAACAATGATTAGGCCTTGCTTCATTTTCTAATTCTCTCTTATCCATGAAGATAATCTTTATTAGTATTTAACCTTAGTATTGCCGTTACCTCATCGTATCTGTAAATAGGTTTTACTCGCTAACTGTAACTACTCTATATAATATTTTAAGCACTAAATACTTTAACGTTTTGACATTTTCTATCATATTATTTTGTATAATAATTTATGCACATAATATCCTATAAAAGCAAAATATTTAACTTATTGCTTCAACTTTAGCCCTAAATTTGAAATAGGTCTTTACACTAGTTTTAGGCTTACTGCTTGTTTTACTCTTTTAGTGTAAGTGTAGTTATATTCATTCTTTTGATCATTTCGATTCTTGCAATAAAATATGAATTTTCATAAAATAATCAAAGTGACGAATTATAACATATTATTAGACATCTAGCATTCACTTGTGATTTTCTTGAAGTCGGATACATATATAATCTTGTGCAATATAGGTAATAATTCTATAAGATGTGATATGTTTAGCCAAAATGAAGAGGATTTTTTACATAAACATTAGGAAGTTCATAGACGCAGCACGAGATCATGCTTCTTCTAGGTTATTCTGAAAACACAAAGTGTTCTTCTCCAATCAACTAGATTCTCCTTCTTCGATTCTCCCTAAGAATCCAAAGGGAACAAATTAAACATGCTCTTAAAACTCAGATGATTTAATAGAAATTTCTAGCCTTAATTGGGAAACACTCAATGAACTAGAAGAAAATCATTAAAAGGAGAAAGTTTGGAAAAGATAAGGCAATTTTGTAATGCTAAATGATATAGTATAGTACAAACACTTTTTTTTTGAGTGGGTTGCTAGTAATCATTTGGTTTTCAAATAACCATTTTCAGATTTTGTGGTTTGCTAATAATAATGTTTGCTAGAAGCCAAAATGAGTTTGCAAATAACATCACCCTTAATTTATCGTTTAACATGTAACATAAACCATAAAAAGTGTAGATATCTCCATTGGGTTCTAGAATTTGGATGTCACACACTCAAACCCAAATATGTGATATATATAGGCTTTGTTTGGCGCGGAGTTCCTTAAGGGCCCATTCATTTGGACAGAATTCGAATTTTATATTGGAATTTGATATTTGGATTCGATATTCAGAATTAAAATTAATCTAATTCTAATTCCAGCATGCGTCTAATAAACAATATTGGTGAATAATGCGAAATTAATCAATTAGTTTGTTCGTTTGTAAAATAAAATTCAATCTAAGAATTGTTAAATATTACGAAAAAACTAATATTTTTTTACATATATAATAAAAAATGCGCGGGTAAAAAACTCACGCCCGGGCGCAAAACACGCATCCAGGCAACAATACACGTGTCCGGGCGAAAAACGCGCGCCCTGGCGACAATAAGCGCGTTCGGGCAAAAAATGGGGGCCCGGGAAAAATACAGGCGCCCGGGCGACAAAACGCGCGCCAAGGAGAAAAACGAGCGCCCGAGCGAAAATCTGCGCACCCGGGAGGAAAACTGCGGGCTCGGGCGAAAAACTGCGCGCCCGAGCGAAAAAAATAGGCCCGAACGAAATATGCGCGCCTGGGTGAAAAAT
This sequence comes from Dactylorhiza incarnata, assembly GCA_033032865.1. Taxonomy (NCBI): domain Eukaryota; kingdom Viridiplantae; phylum Streptophyta; class Magnoliopsida; order Asparagales; family Orchidaceae; genus Dactylorhiza; species Dactylorhiza incarnata. Next base: position 2,158,574 of record JAWHQI010000061.1, on the reverse strand, counting down.
GCGCGCACGGGCGAAATACGCGCGCCCAGGCAAAATACGCCCGCTTTGGCGAAAAACGCTCGCCTGGTCGAAAAACTGCGCGCTCGGGCGAAAAAGCACGTTCGGGCGAAAAACGCGTTCTCGGGCGAAAACCCTGCACCCGAGCGAAAAATGCTCGCTCGTGCAAAAAACTGTGCGCCCTAGCGAAATATGTGTGCCCGGGCGAAAAACGCGCGCCCGAGCGAAGAAAAAGCGCGCCTGGGCGAAATATGCGCGCTCGGGCGAAATATGCGCGCCTGGGCGAAAAACGTGCTCCTAAGCGAAAAAAAGCCTGCCCGGGTAAAAAAAATGTGCACAGGTGAAAAAAGCGCTCCCGAGCGAAAAGAGTGCGCATATTCCAAAAATGCTCGCTCGGGGAAAAAAAAGCGCCCTAGTGAAAAAACATGATCCTGGGCAAAAAATGCATCCCGACCGGAATTATTCAATTATTATATAGATTGAAAAGAATTGTTTTTAGTTCAAAATGAATTCAACAGTATTCATTAAAATTCCAATTCCAATGTTGTTGAAACCAGTAACCCAGTTTCAGCGTTCGAAAGGGGGTTGCGACTAACCCTTACTTGACCTAAGCCTAGACCCTTGACCGGTTACTAGGAACTAGGAGACTTGACCTTGATGACAATCGGAGTCTAGAGACAGACCCCTTAAGCTTTAGCGTGGAGGTCCCACCGCACACCCGGAAGCCCACTCGGAACTTCCCCTCCCAAGCCAATGCTGAGCCTGGGCACCTTGGAGGGCACTAAGAACCACCTCACTATCAGCTGAAGGATGACAAGGGAGGGGGGGGGGGGGGGGGGTGCTCGCTCACAAGACACACGCAGGGGGGGTGGGGTAGTGACCAACCCTTCCCAAGGTGCCCATGGGAGTCTATTTATAAATTTCCCAAAATTGGGCTGCGGATAGCCGAAATTTCTCTATCCGCAGCTCGATCATGACCCTGAATGATCAACGCAGGGGGGGGGGGCGAGTGGGGCTCGAGGCGCCCACTCCCTCCCTCACGGGAGGTCCTACCTTCCTCCCCAAGGATGTCGAGCGAGTGGAAGGGTCCCTCCCACTCGCCCAAAGGGGGCGGCGAGTGGGAAAGCCTCTCCCACTCGCCCTCAAGGGGGGCCGGCGAGTGGGAGTGCCTCTCCCACTCGCCCGGCGAGTGGGAGGGCCCCCTCCCACTCACCCGGGTGAGTGGGAGAGCTAGTCCCACTCCCCCACAAAGGGCCGGCGAGTGGGAGGGCCCCTCCCACTCGCCCAAAGGTGGTTGGCGAGTGGGAGGTTCCTCCCACTCGCCCAAAGAGTGTCGGGCGAGTGGGAGGGTTCCTCCCACTCGCCCGAAGGGAGTCGGGGGAGCGGATGCTCCCCCCGCTTCTCCCGCTGCCTCTTTTTGCCCTGATCGGTTTTGATGTTTCCGCGCGGTCGTTTGGCTCGTTTCGGTCACCTTCACTGTCTCGGCCTCATCCGGGTCCGGTCACACCGACTCAAAAAATATGAGGGTTGTACACAATCCCCGCTCTTTTCGAGCTTACCTTAAGCTCGGAAAGAATGTCCAACCCACCTATTCGACGAGTAGGTGGGACCTGAGGGGGATCCGCGAAGGGACCTGTCAACGGGACCGTCCTTCGGCTGAACTTGACTTGAGGCGGAAGGCGGACCTTTCTCCACTAGACACCCCTCATGTGAGCCGAGCTCAACAGGAGGTGGAGAAAGCTCAACACCTTTAGGTCAAATTGATCTTAACCTTGAGTGGAGAAAAAACTCAACAACTCTAGTCGAGCTGAACTCGACCTGAGGTGGGAGGCGGGAACTCCATACCTACCAGGGAGCCGAGCTTATCTGGTGGGGGAGGGACTCAACACCTAACAGGGAGCCGAGCTCACCTAGAGGTGGAGGAACTCAACACCTAACAGGGAGCCGAGCTCACCTGGAGGTGGAGGGACTCAACACCTAACAGGGAGCCGAGCTCACCTGGAGGTGGAGGGACTCAACACCCAACAGGGAGCCGAGCTCACCTGGAGGTGGAGGAACTCAACACCTAACAGGGAGCCGAGCTTACCTGGAGGTGGAGGGACCCAACACCTAACAGGGAGCCGAGCTCACCTGGAGGTGGAGGAACTCAACACCTAACAGGGAGCCGAGCTCACCTGGAGGTGGAGAAACTCAACACCTAACAGGGAGCCGAGCTCACTTGGAGGTGGAGGAACTCAACACCTAACAGGGAGCCGAGCTCACCTGGAGGTGGAGGGACCCAACACCTAACAGGGAGCCGAGCTCACCTGGAGGTGGAGGAACTCAACACCTAACAGGGAGCCGAGCTCACCTAGAGGTGGAGAAACTCAACACCTAACAGGGAGCCGAGCTCGCCTGGAGGTGGAGGAACTCAACACCTAACAAGGAGCCGAGCTCACCTGGAGGTGGAGGAAACTCCACACCTAACAGGGAGCCGAGCTCACCTGAAGGTGGAGGAACTCAACACCTAACAGGGAGCCGAGCTCACCTGGAGGTGGAGAAACTCAACACCTAACAGGGAGCTGAGCTCACCTGGAGGTGGATAAACTCAACACCTAATAGGGAGCCGAGCTCACCTGGAGGTGGAGGAACTCAACACCTGACAGGGAGTCGAGCTCACCTGGAGGTGGAGGAACTCAACACCTAACAGGGAGCCGAGCTCACCTGGAGGTGGAGGAACTCAACACCTAACAGGTAGCCGAGCTCACTTGGAGATGGAAGAAACTCCATACCTAATCAGGGAGCCGAGCTCACCTGGGGGTGGAGGAACTCAACACCTAACAGGGAGCCGAGCTCACCTGGAGGTGGAGGAACTCAACACCTAACAGGGAGCCGAACTCACCTGGAGGTGGAGGAAACTCCACACCTAACAGGGAGCCGAGCTCACCTGGAGGTGGAGGAACTCAACACCTAATAGGGAGCCGAGGTCACCTGGAGGTGGAGGAACTCAACACCTAACAGGGAGCCGAGTTCCCCTGGAGGTGGAGGAAACTCCACACCTAACAGGGAGCCGAGCTCACCCAGAGGTGGAGGAACTCAACACCTAACAGGGAGCCGAGCTCACCTGGAGGTGGAGGAACTCAACACCTAACAGGGAGCCGAGCTCACCTAGAGGTAGAGGAACTCAACACCTAACAGGGAGCCGAGCTCACCTGGAGGTGGAGGAACTCAACATATCCTCAAACCGACTTCTCTTCTTGGAGCCTTACCAACCCAAACGAATCTACCTGACGAGCCACCCAGCGACTGGCATCAACAAGCCCGGGCGAGTGGTCTCCAGTCGAGGAGTCGACCTAAAATGAATCTACCCGACGAGCCACCCAGCGACCGGCATCAACAAGCCCGGACGAGTGGTCTCCAGTCGAGGACTCGACTTAAAACGAATCTACCCGATGAGCCACCCAGCGACCGGCATCAACAAGCCCGGGCGAGTGGTCTCCGGTCGAGGACTCGACTTAAAATGAATCTACCCGACGAGCCACCCAGCGACCGACATCAACAAGCCCGGGCGAGTGGTCTCCAGTCGAGGACTCGACTTAAAATGAATCTACCCGACGAGCCACCCAGCGACCGGCATCAACAAGCCCAGGCGAGTGGTCTCCAGTCGAGGACTCGACTTAAAACGAATCTACCCGACGAGCCACCCAGCGACCGGCATCAACAAGCCCGGGCGAGTGGTCTCCAGTCGAGGACTCGACCTAAAACGAATCTACCCGACGAGCCACCCAGCGACCGACATCAACAAGCCCGGGCGAGTGGTCTCCAGTCGAGGACTCGACTTAAAACGAATCTACCCGACAAGCCACCCAGCGACCGGCATCAACAAGCCTGAGCGAGTGGTCTCCAGTCGAGGACTTGACTTAAAATGAATCTACTCGACGAGCCACCCAGCGACCGGCATCAACAAGCCCGGGCGAGTGGTCTCCAGTCGAGGACTCGACTTAAAACGAATCTACCCGACGAGCCACCCAGCGACTGACATCAACAAGCCGGGGCGAGTGGTCTCCAGTCGAGGACTCGACCTAGATGCTATCTTTCTACTTTTGATATATTATAAATAGATTACATACCATTACAATGTGCTTCCTAGCGCTTACTCGGCCACATGCACCTTGGCCTTCTCATTCATCACTTCCTCCATCTCCTCAGCTTCCTCCTTGTCCTTCCGGGTATAGCTGTCTCCTCTCTGTCGAGGTTCTTCTTCCTTTCCTTACCTCCAGAAACTCTGGGCATGTGGCTGTCGCGTGGCCCTCCTGCTGATGGAAGTCACAGTACGGCAATGCCATCATCCTTGCTTCCTTCCCTGCGCGACCCCTCTTCTTATTTCCTCTTTTTCGTCCAATCATCATGGTTTGCGGGGGGGAGGGGGTGGGGTTGCAATGGCCTTGTGTCCGGCTGCCTCCCTGCTGGGTTGAACCGTCCCTCCTCTCCCTGAAAGTTTTCTCTCCCTTGGAAATGGCCTCTTCCCTGGCCTCGAGGGGGTCCTCCTGGCGGCCTCCAGGTCGGTAGGGCGACTGGTGGTTGAAACTCCCAGCCTTGCTCCTGCCCAACGGGGGGGGGGGGGGGGGGGGGGTCCTGTTGGAGCATGCGTTTCGCACTCCTCCGGTTTGATAATAACAAAGTCCCGTTTGTATTTGATTCTATTTTTATCAATGGTGTGCAGATAACAGGCATGAGATGTACACATTGCTACTGGAGCTAAAATTGAATGTGGGAAAATTTCACTGTCGGAAAATTCCGACAGCCACTGTCGCCCAGGCGACAGCAGAGAAGTTACAACTACTTCCCTCCACGGCAGATCGACGAAAGACAGTTTTGCGCTGTCGGAATTCCGACAGTGATGTCGCCCAGGCGACATCTCGGCGGTTACAACAACTGCCCACGTCTCCACCCACGGTTTTGCACTGTCGGAAATTCCGACATCGATGTCGCCCAGGCGACAGCTCGACGGTTACACCAACTGCCCACGACTCCACCCACGACGGCACTCCAGCGGCAGTTTAGCACTGTCGGAAAATTCCGACAGTCACTGTCGCCCAGGCGACAGTGAATTTCTATAAATTGGTTCCTTTGGTTCGTGCATTCCAAGCTTTTGAGAATTCCAGTCCCTTCCTGAGTGCATACGAACCAGAGAGCTCCAGAACCTCCTCAACTCCCATTTGTGCAAAGAAGGATTGAAGATTGAAGACGAGATCGGGCGTGCTTCTTCATCATCAATCATCTCGAGGCTTCAACAATCCGTTCAGAGATCTGATTTTCTAGGGAGTTGTTCTTTTCAGATTGTATTTTCATTCACATATTTTTCATTCTGTATTGGTAGAGAAATCGTCGTCTTGCGTGCGGCGTCTAAGTCCTTGCGCGGCTTAGGGGAAAATCGCTTCCTTGTGCGGAGCGTCCAAGTCCTTGCGTGGCTTGGTGGGAAATCGTGGCCTTGTGTGCTACGTCTAGATCTTGGGAAGATCTAGAGGATAGGCTTGGGCTTGGTCTTGGGAGAGACAAGCGATAGCCTTCCGATCCTTGGGAGAAGGATTGGTAAACCAAAATTATTGTATTTTTATTATCATAATTGTGCCTTGATCTTAAGCATTGTTAAGATCATTTTTATTGTATGCAAATTTCATGATTAATATAATTATGCTCTTTTCACTAATTGCAATTTTGTTTGCTTAAATCTTTATCTTAGAAATTTGTGTTTGGTTAAATACAAAAATTACATTGGTTTAAAATTATTTATAAGTAACCTTTTTAGTAAAGTAAAATTTGTCAAAAAATTATTAAGTAAAAATTATATTTTTAAACACACCCTTATTCACCCCCCCCCCCCCTCTAAGGGCGTCACACGATCCAACAAGTGGTATCAGAGCGTAGGTTACTCCAAAACGGTTTTACCACCGGGAGTAATGGCGCACAACGATCACGCGTTTGTTGAGGGGCAAGGAATTAGTAGGCCACCACTATTTACGGGCACAGACTATAATTATTGGAAGACACGTATGCGTTGTTTTCTAATTGCGCTAGATATAGAAGTCTGGAATATGGTAGAATCTAGTTACACTTCTCCAACATATATTGTAGGAGAAGTAACTATGGATAAACCCAAAGACAAGTGGGATGACAATGATAAATTAAAATGTAAGAACAATGCAAAAGCCATGAATGCTTTATTTTGCGCACTAGATCGCACTGAATTTAATAGAGTTTGTGCTTGTAACACTGCATTTGAAATTTGGAATTTGTTAGAAATCACTCATGAAGGTACTTCGCAGGTAAAGGATTCAAAGCTATTTCAACTGGAGTCTGAATTTGAAAGGTTCAAAATGGAGGTAGATGAAGAGGTTGATACGATGTACACACGATTCACAAAAATCGTGAACGACTCAAAGGTGCTAGGAAAGGTGTTCTCAAATGGAGATTTGGTAAGAAAAATTTTAAGATCACTTCCCCGGAAGTTCAATCCTAAAGTGACTGCAATTTCCGAGTCACATGATCTTAAGACTTTAAAATTGGAGAGCCTCATTGGAAATTTGAAAACTCATGAAGTTGAATTAAAAATTCAACAACAAGAGTATATGGAGCCAAGGAAGAAGGGATTGGCTCTAAAATCTAAGAAGGAAGAAACTAGTGATTCTGAGGAGGATGAAGAAGATGAGGAGAGCTTATTTGTTAAAAAGTTTAGAAAATTTATGAAAAATCCGGAGAGAAGGAATTCGTTTAAGAAGTATTTTAAGGAGACCTTTAGGAAGAAAAAAGGGAAAGAAGGCGATGAGGAGGAAGAGAGACCGCCACTGGAGTGCTATCACTGCAAGAAGTTAGGACACATCCGAAGCAAGTGTCCAAAGTACCTGAAAGAACTTAAAGAAAAGAAGCACAAAGGATCGAAGAAAATGTTGAAGGCGGAAACATGGGATGATACTACTTCTGAGGATGGAAGCTTTTCAGATTCAAGTAAAGAAGAGGAGGCCAACATTTGCTTAATGGGAAAGAGCGTCATATCTGATGACGAATGCAGTGTCCAAAGCGACACTGAGGTAACTCCTCCAACCTATGATGAATTATTCTCTGAATTTTTAAAGACTTGCAAATTTTTTGAAAAAAGTTTAAAAGATAATGATCTTCTAAAATCTGAAAATGGAATTTTACTTAAAGAAAACAAAAAATTGTTAAATGAAATTAAGACTATTGGAAAAAGAGATATTTCTTGCCAAGAGTGTGATCACTTTTTGGGAAGAATTAATGAACTTGAAGAATCTCTTTCCAAATCTCATTCTACAATAAAAGTACTTACTAAATAGAATGAGATTTTAGAGAGAGATCTGAAATCTTCAATTTCCAAAGTCCATGAGGGAAAGAAATCTTTTGAACGTAGATGCGTAAATTTAGTATCCGAAAATACAAAAATGAGAAACCAGATTCATGACTTAATACTAGCCATGAAAAAATTTGGAATGGGCCGAAGATCACTGGATATGATCTTAGGATACCAACGCCATGGATCTGGAAGATTTGGGCTCGGATACACGTCTGGAAGCTATCGCCCGGCGACAACCACTGTCGTCGGCGACAGTGAAAAGTCCAGAAAATCTACTTTTAAAAATTCTAAAATTAATAAATTATCAAATACTGCATCCTCATCCAGTAAAAGTCCAGAAAAGTTATACTCTTCTAAATACATTACATGTGCCAAATGCAATAGATTTGGTCACACTACGGACTCTTGCTGGAAGGAAGGAAAAAGTAAAATAAAACAAATCTGGGTGCCTAAGGCTTCTACCTATACTATGGGTGGAACCACTTGGGTAACCAGATCTTTACTCACCTCCTCTTTCTAGGTGTGTTGGCAGGCTAAGGACAAAGAAGACGTGTGGTACTTGGACTCGGGCTGTTCAAAGCACATGACGGGCAATAAAGAGAAGTTCCTTAGCCTGGAGATGAAGAAAGGAGGAGTTGTTACATTCGGTGACAATGGAAAAGGAAAAATCATCGGCATCGGTGTTGTGGGTAACGAAAATTTTTCAATTTCAAATGTTTTATTTGTAGAAGGATTACAACATAATTTGATTTCCATTAGTCAATTATGTGATAAAGGTTTGAATGTTTTATTTGAATCTTCTACAAATTTGTGCAAAATTATTAATTCCAAAACAAATGAAATTGTTTTTACCGCACCTAGATGTCATAATGTATATATGATTAAATTTCTTGATTTTTCAAATTCTACTTTGAAATGTTTTCTATCAAAAAATGATGAATTAGATTTATGGCATAGGCGACTTGGACATGCTAGTGCCAAGTTAATTTCAAAACTTTCAAAAGATAAATTAATTAAAGGTTTACCTTTGCTAAATGGAAATTTATCTTCTTCACTATGTGTGCCTTGCCAAAAAGGAAAATTTTCAAAATCATCTTTCAAAAGTAAAAACATTATTTCTACCACTAGGCCACTTCAATTAATTCATATGGATTTATTTGGGCCAATTGGAATTTCTAGCTTAGGAGGTAGAAAATACACATTTGTATTGATTGATGATTATTCTCGTTTTTGTTGGACTTTATTTTTAACCTCCAAATCCGATGCATTTTCAGAATTTTCAAAATTATGTTTGCGTATCCAAAATGAATTTGAGTTGAAAATTAAACGCATACGATCGGATCATGGAGGAGAATTTGAAAATGAAAAGTTTATTTCTTTTTGTACGGAGTTAGGAATTAAACATGAATTTTCCGCTCCACGCACACCACAGCAAAATGGTGTAGTGGAGAGGAAAAATAGAACTCTTCAAGAGTTAGCCCGTACGATGTTATCTGAATTTAAATTACCAAAATCTTTTTGGGCCGAAGCGGTTAGCACGACATGTTATGTAATTAATAGAGTAATGCTTCGCCCTATTTTAAAATTAACTCCTTATGAATTAATATTTAGTAAAAAACCAAATGTTTCTTATTTCAAAGTTTTTGGTTGTAAATGTTTTATTTTAAATTCTAAAGATTCCTTAGGAAAATTTGATGAAAAATGTGATTAAGGTATTTTTATTGGCTATTCTTCAACTAGTATAGCTTATAGGATTTTTAATAAAAGAACAAAAATAGTTGAAGAATCGATTCATGTTAGGTTTGATGAGTTTGCTTCATGTGTAGAAAAGAAAATTACAGGAAAAGAAGATGAACCCCTTCCATTGGTGGAGAATGATGAAGAAGAACTTGGAGAAAATGAAGAAGAAAAAGAAGAAGAAAGAGAAGAAGAAAGAGGAGAAGAAGATAGAGAAGAAGAAGAAAGAGAAGGATATGTGCCTCCAAGTGATTTGAGATTCTCAAAGGATCATCCAAAGGAGCTTATCATTGGGGATCCGCAAAAAGGGGTTAGTACTCGTTCATCACTACATGTTTTATTTTCAAACCTTTGTTTTGTTTCTGAAATAGAACCAAAAGATGTTTCCACCGCTTTAAATGATGAATTTTGGTTTTTAGCTATGAATGAAGAACTTAATCAATTTGAACGTAATAAGGTTTGGAATCTTGTAGAACGACCAAAAAATCATCCTGTAGTTGGTGTTAAGTGGATTTTTAAAAATAAAATGGATAATGAATCTAGAATTGTTAGAAATAAAGCCAGATTAGTTGCAAAAGGTTATGCACAAATTGAAGGGGTAGATTTTGATGAAACTTTTGCACCCGTAGCAAGATTAGAAGCGGTTAGAATATTTCTTGCATTTGCTTGTTTTAAAAAATTTAAATTATATCAAATGGATGTCAAAACCGCATTTTTAAACGGGTATATAAAAGAAGAAGTTTATGTAGAACAACCCCCTGGCTTTATAAATGAGAAATATCCAAATTATGTTTATAAGTTAGATAAAGCGCTTTATGGATTAAAACAAGCGCCTCGTGCTTGGTATGATCGATTAACTCAATATTTGTTAAAGCACGATTATAAAATTGGAAGTGCTGATTCTACACTCTCCATTAAGCAAATTAATCATGATTTAGTTATTTTACAAATTTATGTTGATGATATTATTTTTGGAGCCACTAATGAAGAGTTGTGTAATGAAGTAGTTCAAATTATGAAAAATGAATTTGAAATGAGTATGGTTGGAGAACTTTCATATTTTCTAGGTTTCCAAATTACACAAAAACATGATGGAATTTTTATATGTCAAACCAAATATATTCATGATATGTTAAAAAGATTTGGATTTGAAAACCTTAAGCATGCAAACACTCCTATGAGTACTTCACTAAAATTAGGAAAAGATGAAAGTGGTGTTTCAATTGAACAAACCCTTTATAGAAGTATGATAGGGTCTTTATTGTACTTAACCGCATCTAGACCTGATATTATGTTTGTCGTTTGTTTATGTGCTAGATTTCAAGCTAATCCTAAAGAGTCACATTTAAAAGCGGTGAAACGTATTTTTAGATATCTCATTGGAACATCAAAATTAGGTTTATGGTATCCACATAATGATTCTTTTATTTTGCATGGTTTTTCGGATTCGGATTATGCGGGATGTTCCTTAGATAGGAAAAGCACTAGTGGCACTTGTCACTTTATCGGCCCTTCACTTATTTCATGGTCGAGTAGGAAACAGAATTCTGTTGCCCTCTCAACTACTGAGGCCGAATATATTGCACTAGGTAGTTGTTGTGCCCAAGCACTTTGGATGTCCCAAACGTTAGAAGATTTTGGCATACAACAAAGTAGTGTAGAACTAAAGTGTGATAATAAAAGTGCTATAGACTTAACAAACAATCCCGTATTACATTCTAGATCTAAGCATATAGACGTCCGACATCATTTTATAAGGGATCACATTAAGAAGGGTAATATAAAAATCAACTTTATAGGCACGAAAAATCAACTAGCGGATATATTCACTAAGCCGTTACCGGATTCCCGTTTTTCTATGCTTAGGTTAGAATTGGGCATTCTAGACATTTCACAATGAATATATCACAATTTAAAAACTATAAAATAAAAAATTTATTATCACAAAACATAAACAATGTAAAAACAAAAAGCCAAAATTCTAAAAATCAAAACATAAAATTTCAAAGGACTTAACAAAAATTCAACATCATTAATATTACATCAATATTGTTCACATAAAAACAGTAGAACAAACTTAAGGATCAAGTTCTTTAAACAAAAACAGAAATCTAAAGAAGTTCACTGTCGCCCAGGCGACAGTGGATGTCGGAATTTTCCGACATCGGCCAGCAGCAGCAGCAACATAAAACTACTCTGAATCTTCATAACCAGCCCCGCTGCTCTCTGGACAATCTTCTGGAGGTCCTCGTCTCACGGCTTTGCCACGGCGAGTTCGCCTCACCGATTGGCGTGGCGGTTCTTCGTCCGGAACTTGCCATTCGGCCTCTTCCTCCGGAGTTGGTTTCAACTTCAGACCTTTGACGAGAAACTTCATAAATTTCCGCATTCGACTACGGTCCTTCTTCACTTCCCTCTTGTGATCCTCTAATGAATCACGCAAATCATCAATGGACTCTCGTAGTGATCCTGCCCTAGAAATGGTTGGCTCTCTAATCTCAATCCTCGAATGAGTTTTTCTCTGCGGCTTCTTCACCTTCATTGAACCCGTATAATATATTTCCGGGTAACAATCATCCAAATAAGCATCTTGCACTATCCATCCATACTTCTTATAGAGTACACGCTGTATTACCGCCCCCATTGGCAGCGTATGAACCTTCACCCATCTTGGATGCTTTAATCTATACGTATACCTAATCTGGGAGAGTATGAAGTCCGCCACATCAAAAAGCTCATCCTCCATAATATAGTATGTAAAGAGGGTCAACTGAGCCGTAATGCTTCTTGTGTCTCCACTCTTCAACATCACTGAATTCCTTAATATATCTTGGACTAAGAACGCATCCGGAGTAAGTGAGGTAACTTCAGTGCTAAGAGTCTTTTTTTGATTCCCATGTAAACTCATGTTTACAAGGGTCCAATCTCTATCCTTTCGATAATTTTCCACTATATCAGGCATATTCTCACTCATCACTAGTCTAAATTCCTCTCGCAGATCAACATGTGTTATTTCCACATGTTGACCTTGGATCTTTGATCTCACACCACCATCCAATTCAGTAAAGTTTGGGTCTTCCAAATGGTTATAAAATTCACGAATGAAAAAGGAAGAAAACCCCTCTGGTGTGATTATTGAAATTATACCTGCGTTCGCAAGCCGATCATAGATATGATCGTGCTTTGGCGACTCAAATTCTATATACTTCGCTATTCCAACAATAGCCTTCTCCACCCCCGGAAAAACTTGATATGAAGTATATGCATCTTCCGAAGTACTCTTTCGAGCTTTGGAACTGGAAGCCATTCTGCAATAACATACAAAAATTTTGATTAAACAAGGTATCACATTGTGCACTGGAACACTGTCGCCCAGGCGACAGCGGCTGTCGGAAATTTCCGACAGCCCTCCAAGTGATTTTCTCTCAAAATTTTTACATATAATTCCAGATCTACTCAAAATAAATGTTATTTCAACATCAAGTTTTTAAAAAAAAATTATATATGTTTTTTTTCTTTTCAAATCAACATATTCTACAAATCCTTTACTTTTCATCATCTTCCACCTTCTTCTCTAAACTAGATCTCCAAAAATCCTTTGGGAAATGAACAAATGGAAACCTTCATCACCAAATCAAAAAGAAATTTAACAAAGATAAAAATTTAAGCAAAGATCCACTTGTTTTAAACTAGATCTACATTTTTCAAATCAAAAAATTTCAAAACCTACACCATTCATCAAAAATCAACATGGAAACTACATTTTCCTTCTTCTCTACTATCAAAATCACAAATCCCTAAAAATTTTTGAGTTAAAAACACCAAAATCAAAAAACCCATACCTTAGATCTAGGGATGTCGCCGACTTCCGACAGCCTTCCTCTCGTTTTTAACTCCAGGAAATGATGCACAGTAGGGTTTGACTCGGTCCCCAGCCCTATTTATATTTTTCACTGTCGCCCAGGCGACAGTGACTGTCGGAAATTTCCGACAGCTCCCATTTTAACAAAACTCCAATTTAAGGTCCCTTTGATGATCTACAATAGTTATATGTCATTATTAATGCTTCACCTCATAACTTGATGACAAACCATGTGCTATTTATTTTTCAAAAAATGACTTACATGTTTATCTGATTTCATTTCCAAGTTATCATCGTATTGACACTTCTACTTAGTTGTTTAGACCATTGGAAATTATTTTCGCATGCCTCTAAGTATGAGAAATTGTTTATCTATCATAATGAACTATCACGTTCACTTCTTTTGATCAATACGTATGTCTTTTTATTTAATATATACATGGATCATAATTGCTTTCACATAATAAAATAGCACTTCTTAAATACAACTTTCAACATTGATTTGTTAGCACAACAAAATATACACCATCTTTTGCGATTCAAGTGAATTCGGAGATCCTTGGTCAATTAAAAAAATATATCAATATATCACAATTAAGATATCACAACGCCTGTGATCAAAAAATAAAAATAAAGACAAGGATACTCCACCAAGCACTACTTACCCTCCTGATAAGTCTTAATGAGCATTGTGAGGTTAAGCACCTTGGACAGAATTGTAAAGTGTCTTGTGCAAAAGAAACATGGTTTTCTATTCATCTTGTGCTATATCTTCAAAGTCAAAGTTGCCTTTATGTGCTTTTATTATGTTCTACATTTCAATGATCATGTAAATTAAATAGCTTCATATGTTTGATCTAAGTATCACATGTACACATCATTATGTTAAATAAATATTCATCTCATGAGAATTGGACCGAAAATATTCCATAATTCTATACACTATTGTGTCTTTCTATGATACTTTCAAATGATCTTACTCATGTTTAAGTTCTTTCTTTCATTACTACATATGGCTATACCGTCACTTCATGAGCTTATTCATACTATGGCATATTCCTATTATTTCATGGACTTCAATCATTACCAACAAATTGCTTCCGCTTACTCTTCATTTCTATTTTCTATTACCTTTCCCTTAAAAGCTACTCTTTTATCTAATATTCATTTTTGCTAATACCAAAAGGGGGAGAATTTAAAGTATAAAAAGAAAAGTCACAAATCTATCACACCTAAATATTCCACCTACACAATACATCATATATTTAGGGGGAGCATATATTTAGGGGGAGCATATATGTAGGGGGAGCATTCATTTAGGGGGAGCTTTCATCTTGAGATAGATTATTTATTTTTAAGGAATATATATCATGTTAATTTCGTGCATACACCAAAGTTTAAAATCAACAATCTAAATAGACATGATTTCTTTTTATACGGATTTGTTATTATCAAAAGGGGGAGATTGTTGGAGCATGCGTTTCGCACTCCTCCGGTTTGATAATAACAAAGTCCTGTTTGTATTTGATTCTATTTTTATCAATGGTGTGCAGATAACAGGTATGAGATGTACACATTGCTACTGGAGCTAAAATTGAATGTGGGAAAATTTCACTGTCGGAAAATTCTGACAGCCACTGTCGCCCAGGAGACAGCAGAGAAGTTACAACTACTTCCCTCCACGGCAGATCGACGAAAGACAGTTTTGCGCTGTCGGAATTCCGACAGCGATGTCGCCCAGGCGACAGCTCGGCGGTTACAACAACTGCCCACGTCTCCACCCACGACCGGCAGTTTTGCACTGTCGGAAATTCCGACATCGATGTCGCCCAGGCGACAGCTCGACGGTTACACCAACTGCCCACGACTCCACCCACGACGGCACTCCAGCGGCAGTTTAGCACTGTCGGAAAATTCCGACAGTCACTGTCGCCCAGGCGACAGTGAATTTCTATAAATTGGTTCCTTTGGTTTGTGCATTCCAAGATTTTGAGAATTCCAGTCCCTTCCTGAGTGCATACGAACCAGAGAGCTCCAGAACCTCCTCAACTCTCATTTGTGCAAAGAAGGATTGAAGATTGAAGACGAGATCGGGCGTGCTTCTTCATCATCAATCATCTCGAGGCTTCAACAATCCGTTCAGAGATCTAATTTTCTAGGGAGTTGTTCTTTTCAGATTGTATTTTCATTCACATATTTTTCATTTTGTATTGGTAGAGAAATCGTCGTCTTGCGTGCGGCGTCTAAGTCCTTGCGCGGCTTAGGGGAAAATCGTTTCCTTGTGCGGAGCGTCCAAGTCCTTGCGTGGCTTGGTGGGAAATCGTGGCCTTGTGTGCTACGTCTAGATCTTGGGAAGATCTAGAGGATAGGCTTGGGCTTGGTCTTGGGAGAGACAAGCGATAGCCTTCCGATCCTTGGGAGAAGGATTGGTAAACCAAAATTATTGTATTTTTATTATCATAATTGTGCCTTGATCTTAAGCATTGTTAAGATCATTTTAATTGTATGCAAATTTCATGATTAATATAATTATGCACTTTTCACTAATTGCAATTTTGTTTGCTTAAATCTTTATCTTAGAAATTTGTGTTTGGTTAAATACAAAAATTACATTGGTTTAAAATTATTTATAAGTAACCTTTTTAGTAAAGTAAAATTTGTCAAAAAATTATTAAGTAAAAATTATATTTTTAAACACACCCTTATTCACCCCCCCTCTAAGGGCGTCACACGATCCAACAGGTCCTTGGTGTCCCTGACTCCTCATCTCCTCCTTTCTTCTTGCTCCATGCTCTTTCCCTTCTTCCTCTGCTACCTGGGCTAACCTCGCCACGAACTCCTGGTTGGTGGCCTCGCACTCAATTTCCCTACCAACTCGCTCCATCAACTCCTCGAAAGACAAGGGAGGGTCCCGAGTCAGACTCATCCTGAACATCTCCTGCTGTAGCCCAAGGGTGAAGGCTAGCTGCAGGGTGTACCCGGGCACCTCGATGACAAGGAGGACCTCCCCCTGGAATGAATCCATGTAGATAGCCAGCGTCTCCCCTGACTTTTGTCGGATCGCGAACAAGGCCTCCAGACCCTTCCTCCTCTTCTTCGAGGTAGAGAACCTCAACAGGAAACTTCGGCGCAGGTCCTCGAAGCCGTAGATGGTACCCACCAGGAGCTGGTGGAACCAGTCCCTCGCCTTTCCCTGAAAGGTGACAGCGAAGAGCCTGCACTTGAAGGCATCCGACATCAGCCTGATCGAGGACATGTCTTTGAACCACTGAAGATGTTGGAGAGGATCACTGTTCCCTTCATAATAAGACATAGCGGGTTCGTGGATCCCATCCGAAACAGGTGCTGAAACAATCAGCTCGCAGAAAGGGCTCCTCCATCCCCCTTGGTTGGACGGGGGCGTTCCCATCATCTCCCCGCTGGGGCAGTTGGTTTCGGGCGAGTTGTTGAAGAGAACTCGCGCTTGGAGGCCCAAACTTTCCTCTGAGGCTGTCTCTCTCCCTTGCTGATGGGTTCGCCCTATTTCCATTACCGGTGGTGAGACGACCATAGGTGCAGGTGGTGTCGAGCACTCACCGCGAGTGGGAGGTGCGACCTGCAGGAGCTCCAAGATCCTCTTACTGAACTCATCGAAGTCACTCTTCTTTACATACTCACAAGTAGGAGGTGCGTCCCCCAACTCGTCGTTTCCAGTCATGAGGCTCGGCTCAGAGCTTTCCGAACTAGCCGCTTCCACGCTCACCGCACCAGAATGTTGAAACCATTAACCAAGTTTCAGCGTTCGAAAGGGGGTTACGACTAACCCTTACTTGGCCTAAGCCTAGACCCTTGGCCGGTTACTAGGAACTAGGAGACTTGACCTTGATGACAACCAGAGTCTAGAGACAGACTCCTTAAGCTTCAGCGTGGAGGTCCCATCGCACACCCGGAAGCCCACTCGGAACTTCCCCTCCCAAGCCAATGCTGAACCTGGGCACCTTGGAGGGCACTAAGAACCACCTCACTGTCAGCTGAAGGATGACAAGGGATGGGGGGCTGCTCGCTCACAAGACACACGCGAGGGGGGGGGGGGGGGGGTAGTGACCAACCCTTCCCAAGGTGCCCATGGGGGTCTATTTATAGATTTCCCAAAATTGGGCTGCGGATAGCCGAAATTTCTCTATCCGCAGCTCGATCATGACCCTGAATGATCAACGCAGGGGGGGGGGGGGGCGAGTGGGGCTCGAGGCGCCCACTCCCTCCCTCACGGGAGGTCCTACCTTCCTCCCCAAGGATGCCGGGCAAGTGGGAGGGTCCCTCCCACTCGCCCAAAGGGGGCGGCGAGTGGGAGAGCCTCTCCCACTCGCCCCCAAGGTGGGCCGACGAGTGGGAGTGCCTCTCCCACTCGCCCGGCGAGTGGGAGTGCCTCTCCCACTCACCCGGCGAGTGGGAGGGCCCCCTCCCACTCACCCGGGTGAGTGGGAGAGCTACTCCCACTCCCCCCACAAAGGGCCGGCGAGTGGGAGGGCCCCTCCCACTCGCCCAAAGGTGGTTGGCGAGTGGGAGGTTCCTCCCACTCGCCCAAAGAGTGTCGGGCGAGTGGGAGGGTTCCTCCCACTCGCCCAAAGGGAGTCAGGGGAGCGGATGCTCCCCCCGCTTCTCCCGCTGCCTCTTTTTGTCATGATCTGTTTTGATCGTTTCCGCGCGGTCGTTTGGCTCGTTTCGGTCACCTTCACTATTTCGGCCTCATCCGGGTCGGGTCACACCGACTCGGAAAATATGAGGGTTGTACAAATGTCAAGCGCGTAAACGAACGAAAAAATTAGAATTAGAACCTAAATTCCAATTCCATGACCTCAATTCCATTCAAACGAACAAACCTTAAGTGATGTCGGGCATATTGACAACTCATAACCACCACATTCATAAACGCCACCACCGTGCCAAACGGAGCCATAATGTCAAGATTTTCAAGATTCATTTCAATCCTTGTGCAATAGTTATAACATAGAATCCCAATCAGCCACACAAATGATCAAGAGTTTCCAATATTTTTTAAACTAGGGATATAGGCTTCATTTGAACACGGTGGTCATAAATTGTCGTTCGTGAACGCCCTACCTTACCTAAACAATTGCATGCATTTTATGCTCAAAACTAGTTTATTTCTTGGTAGCAGTCATAACCTTTGTCATGCCAACCATACATTATATGATAATTGTGTTTTTGCCCGGACTCGCCGGAGCAAATAAGCCTCTCCAAAAGAAGCCACAATGAAATATGATTTTAAATAAATATTTTTGGGTTTTGAGTTAGGAATACTACCCTGAATAATTTTAGGTTTTAAAAACAGGATCGGAGCAGCCGGTTCAACCGGTTGGACCGCCAATCGGTTCCACCGCCGGTCCGATCAGGTGCTCAAAACCACGCCGCAAAAAACTGGCCCATAACCGGTTAACCGGGCGGTTGAACCAGATAACCGGAAACCGGGTCGGTTTCAGGATAACCGGGCAGTTCACAATTGTGGGTCATTTCACCACTGATTTTTAGGCTCCACTCTATTTATAGTTGAGCGTTGGGAGAGAAAATTGTTATTAACGACGTGGAACCTGTTGGAGCTTGTGTTCCATATCTCTTAGTTTGAGAATAACAAATCATACTATGTATTTGATCTTGTTTGTGTTTATAGTGTACAGGTAATATAGTTAAATAACCTTATGATAGAATGTTGATTGATGACGATTCTCTGAAAAGAGAGCTAACGCCCCGCGTTAGAAGTTAACGCCCCGCGTTAACTTATCATCGAGATGGCATGACGTCGAGAAAGGAATGACATGGAGAAGAAATAGCGTCGAGGAGCCAGAGACAACGCCAGCGTTGGAGCTAACGCAAGTGTTGAGTCCATGATCTGCCATGATCTCGACAGTTGCACGATGTCAGCCACGACTGTACACGATCACTAACGTTGGTGTTAACTTCTTAACGCCCGACGTTAGCTCTCGTGCCTATTTAAAGAGTTGTTTTTGTTGCTCAAAGGTTGAACTTTGAATCCTTCATTCCAATCTTCTGAGAGAGCATTTCATCCCCGAATTCAGAGAGCACTCCCAACACTACCATTGAGGAACAAGAGTGAGAAGAAGATTTCCAATGGTCAAATTTGAAGGACGCTCGCTTCAACTCCGGCGATGGTCATTGCTTGTCTTCAATATTTCCTGCTGCGCTCTTCAATATAGGGAGTCTTTTATTCTGAATTTACTTTTATCTTTTCATTATTTTCTTGTAACGGTAGTGAATTCGCCGCTTTGCGTGTGGCGACTAAGCCAGGTTCGGTTTAGGGGGGAATTCGCCGCCTTGTGCATGACGTCTAGGTCAAGGGTAGATCTAGGGGGTGGCTAGAGTCCTTATCCGAGGAAAGATAGGTTATAGCCAACCGGTCCTTGGGAGATAGACCAGTGAAGGAACAAAAAGTGTTTTTTACATTGTTGTCTTTATTTTCAAGCGTTATTGAAATTTTATCTTTGTAATTTTCTTTGAAATATAATATTCATTTTCATTAGCTCTGATTTTCTGAAATTGTATTTCATTTAAGTTTTCATAAGTAAAATCATCTGACATAATTCTGTGAAGCCTAATTTTCTGGAGATCTAATGCCTAGCGTTAACTCTTAACGCCGAAGTTAGCAACAATAATAAAAAAGTTTCATTTTTCTATAAATCTCTCTGTTTTACTCTAAAATTCGTAAACCCCTTATTCACCCCCACCTCCAAGGGCGCCATAAGATCCAACAAGTGGTATCAGAGAGAGGTTATTCCAAAACGGTTTCACAACCGGGAATAGTGGTGCATCAAGATCATGTTTTCTTTCAGGGTCAAGGGATTAGTAGACCTCTACTATTTACCGGTACTGATTATAATTATTAGAAAACTAGAATATGTTATTTTTTAATTGCTTTAGATAATGATGTGTGGGTATGGTAGAACAATGCTACTCTCCACCAACATTTGTTGTTGGATAAGTTACTATGGAAAAACCGAGAGACAAATGAGATGATAACGATAAATTGAGATGCAAGAATAACGCTAAAGCTATGAATGCTTTAATTTGTTCTTTGGATATAACGGAATTTAATAGAACTTGTGCTTGCAAAACTGCTTATGATATATGGAATTTAATAGAAATTACTCATGAAAGTACTTCACAGGTCAAGGATTCAAAGCTTTTCAAACTTGAATCCGAATACAAGAAATTCCTGATGGAGGCGGATGAAGACATAGATTCAATGTACACAAGGTTCGCCAAGATCGTCAACGACTCAAAAGTACTTGGAAAGGTGTTCTCCAACGACAACTTGGTGAGAAAAATTCTAAGGTTTCTCCCTCCAAAGTTCAATCCAAAGGTGGCAGCTATCTCGGAGTCGCACGATTTGAAGAAGCTCCAAATTGAGAGCCTCATTGGGAACCTCAAGACCCATTAGGTTGAACTCAAAATTCAGCAATAAGAGTACAACATGGAGCCAAAGAAGAAGGCTTTGGTCTTAAAATCAAATAAGGAGGCTGACGGAGATGATGATGAAGAGGACGAGGAGAGCCTTTTTGTGAAGAAGTTCACAAGGTTCATGAAGAATCCGGAATGGAGAAACACATTCTGGAAATATTTTATCAAGAAGGGATCCTCATCGAAGAAAGGAAGAGGTAGCGACGAGGACGATGATGAGCGACCACCACCGGAGTGCATTGCAGAAAGATTGGACACATCCGGAGCCAGTGCCAGAAATATCTGAAAGAGCGTAAAGAAAAGCGGCACATGGAAAAAGAGAAGAAGAAGGTCCTAAAAGTGGCTACTTGGGATGACTCCTCCGACGAATCAAGCAACTCATCCTCCAGCAGTGAAGAAGAAGCCAACGTGTGCCTCTTGACAAAGAGAAACACACTATATGATGATGAAAAGCAGTGTCCAAAGTGACACTGAGATAACTCTTCCTACTACTTATGATGGTTTATATATTGAGTATTTACAAACATACAAATTTTTTGATAAAAGTTTAAATGAAATTGAGATTCTAAATTCTGAAAATAAACTTTTGTTAAAAAAAACAAAAAATTATCTAAACTATTAGGGAAAGAGAAAGTATCTTGCTAAAAGTGCAATCACTCCTTGGCAAGAGTGAAAGAACTCGAAGAAGCTCTTTCTAAGTCTCACTCCAATATCGAAATTCTTAATAAGGAGAAGGAAAATTTAGAAAGAACTTTAAAAACCTCTCTTTCTCAAATAGAAGAAGGAAAGAAAAGTTTTGCGAATCGGTGCATTGTGTTAGTAATGGAAAACATCGCTCTCAAAGCTCATCTTCATAATTTAAATATGGCTATTAAAAAATTCGGAGTTGGGCAAAGATCTCTAGACATGATCTTGGCAACCAATGTCATGGTAGTGTCAAATATGACCTTGGATATGTTACTGGGAGATAGCGCCCAGCGTTGACCCTTAACGCTGGCGTTAACAATAATTCCAGAAATTTTATTTCTGTTAATAAAAAATCATTCAAAATTCAAATGTTATCTCATCTTCCTACAAAAGTTTATCCAAAACTCCAAAAAGGGTTTCATCCCATTTATATCGTGTGCCAAATGTCATATATTTGGACACACCTCAGACTCATGTAGGAAGAAGGGTTGCAGTGCTATAAAGCAAATCTGGGTGACGAAGGTTTCCATATATTCTATGGGAGGAACCTCTTGGGTATCCGGATATTTACTCTCATCTCCTTTTTAGGTATGTTGGCAGGCTATGGACAAAAAGGATGTGTGGTATTTGGACTCGGGATGCTTCAAACACATGACGGACAACAAAGCAATGTTTATTAGTCTTGAGATGAAGAAAGGAGGGTTGGTAACATTTGGAGATAACGGAAAAGGAAGGATCATGGGCATCGACACAGTGGGTAACGAATCTTTCTCAATCTCTAATGTTTTATTTGTAGATGGTTTGAAACATTATTTAATATCAATTAGTCAATTATGTGATGAGGGTTTAAATATATTATTTGAATCATCTACAAATCTTTGCAAAATCATAAATTCTAAAACAAATGATGTCGTACTCACCGCACCTAGAATTCATAATGTTTATATGATTGCTTTTAATGATCTTTCACAATCGTCTTTAAAATGCTTTATTTCTAAAAACGACGAATTGGAACTTTGGCATAGGCGTCTTGGTCATTCTAGCACCAAGCTTATTTTGAAATCATCAAAAGATAGATTAATTAAAGGTTTACCTATGCTTAATGGTAATTTATCTTCTCTTTGTACGTCTTGCCGAAAAGGAAGTTTTCAAAAAATTCTTTTAAAAACAAAATGTAATTCCTACTACTAGACCACTTTAATTAATTCACATGGATTTGTTTGGACCGGTTAGCACTTCTAGTCTAGGAGGTAGAAAATATACTTTTGTAATAATTGATGATTATTCTAGATTTTGTTGGAATTTATTTCTACCTTCCAAATCCGATGCATTTCTTGAATTTACTAAGCAATGCATTCGTATTCAAAATGAACTTGATTTAAAAATTAAATGCATACGCTCGGTTCATGGAGAAGAATTTGAAAATGATATGTTTTCTACTTTTTGTAACGATTTAGGAATTAAACATGAGTTTTCCGCTCCATGCACATCACAACAAAATGGTGTAGTAGAGAGGAAAAATAGAACCCTTCAAGAGCTAGCATGCACTATGCTTTGTGAATATGGGTTGTCTAAATCATTTTGGGTCGAAGCTGTTAATACTTCATGTTATATTATTAATCGTGTCATGCTTCGTCCTATTTTAAAATTAACACCTTATGAGCTTTATTTTAAAAGAAAATCAAATGTATTTTATTTTCATATTTTTGATTGCAAATGTTTTATTTTAAATTCTAGAGATGCATTAGGAAAATTTGATGAAAAATGTGATGAGAGAATTTTCATTGGTTACTCTTCAATAACTAGTAAGGCTTATAGAATTTATAATAAAAGAACTAAAATAGTTGAAGAGTTTATTCACGTAAGATTTGATGAGTTTGTTCCCTGTGTAGATACTAATCGTACAGGAATCGAAGACAAACCCATTCCCCCTTTAGAGCATAAGGATGATGAATCACTTGGAGAAAAAGAAGAAGAAAAAGAGGAGAAAGAAGAAGAGATAGTAGAATATGCTCCTCCAAGTGTGCTACAGTTTGTAAAAGATCATCCAAGGGAGCTTGTGATTGGAGAATCGTCAAAAGGGGTAAGTACTCGTTCTTCTTTACATGAGTCTTTTTCAAACTTTTGTTTTGTATCCGAAATAGAACCAAAATATGTTTTAACCGCTTTAAATGATGAATTTTAGTTTTTAGCTATGAATGATGAATTAAATCAATTTGAACATAATAAAGTTTGGAATTTGGTAGAGAGGTCATCTAATCATCCGGTTATAGGTGTCAAATGGATTTTTAAAAATAAACTAGATGGTGACTCTAGGATTACAAGGAATAAAGCTAGACTAGTTGCACATGGTTATTCACAAATCGAAGGGGTAGATTTTGATGAAACTTTTGTACTCGTTGCTCGCCTTGAATCAATTAGAATATTTCTTGCATTTGTAAGTTGTTAAAGATTTAAATTATTTCAAATAGATGCTAAAAGTGCATTTTTGAACAGGATTATAAAAGAAGAAGTTTATGTAGAATAACCCCCCGATTTTGTGAGTGAAAAATATCCTAATCATGTGCATAAATTAGAAAAAGCATTTATGGATTAAAGCAAGCGCCACATGCTTGGTATGATAGATTAACTTTATTTTTAATAAAGCACGGTTATAAAATGGGAAGTGCGGATGATGCACTCTTCATTAAGCATATAGATAATGATTTGATTATATTGCAAATTTATGTTGATGATATTATTTTTGGAGTCACTAATGAAGAGTTATGTAATGAAGTAGTTTTATTGCTGAAAAATAAATTTGAAATGAGCTTGGTAGGAGAACTTACTTATTTTCTAGGATTTCAAATCTCACAAAGATAAGATGGTGTTTTTATTTGTCAAACTAAATATGTTCATGATATTCTTAAAAGATTTGAATTTGAAAATATAAAACAAGCTAATACATCAATGAGTGCATCACTAAAGTTAGGAAAAGATAAAGCTGGTATTTCTATTGATCAATCATTATATTGAGGAATGATAGACTCATTGTTATATTTAAGCGCATCTAGATCCGATATTATATTTTTCGTTTGTTTATGTGCTAGATTTCAAGCAAACTCAAGAGAATCATCACATTTAAAAGCGATTAAACGTATTTTTATATATCTAATCGGAACATCTAGCTTATGCTTATGGTATCCTCATAATGATTGTTTTATTTTACACAATTTTTCTTATTCGGATTATGCAGGATGTTCATTAGATCGTAAGAGTACTAGTGCACGTGTCATTTTATAGGCCCTTCACTCATATCATGGTCGAGTAGGAAATCGAATTTTATTGCCCTCTCCACCACCGGGGCCGAATATATCGCACTAAATAGTTGTTGTGCACAAGCCTTATTAATGACCCAAACTTTAGAAGACTTTGATGTTTGATAACTTCTCAAAAAGAAGTTATCTTTATCCTTAATTTTGATCAATTTGTCTAAAAATGTTTGATGAATTTGGGTTTATATATATTAAATATGTAAAATTTATTATCTTGGTCAAGTTTGGATATTATCACTATTTTCATATGTTTTTATTGTAGAAATTCCGAAGAAACCAACTTGAAGGGATCCAAAAGAAGACATAAGAAAGTACAGAAAAAATGTTGCAGCAGAGTTACAACTTAAAATTCTCGGCCAAAACTAATACTATGTTAACAAAAGAAAACATTGTAACTTTTTCTAAAAAAAGGTTGTAACTTTTTCGCGAATTCTGAAATTTTCAAATCCGAAAATCTTTCGATTGGGCGGTTACAACAATGGAGAGATGCATCTATTCGGCGAGGAGAAGTTTCCAAAGGAGGCGTACGGCTATATACAGGAATATAGAGAGATAAAAAGTATCTTTTTTTACCATTTTTTGAAAGGAGAACTTGGAGATCTAGGGTTCCGGTGACTTTTGGAGGAAGAAGAGTCCATTGAAGAAGAAGGATCCGAATTTCTTGCAGCATGTCTTGTAAGATCTTTCTAGTTTTGTGTTGTACTCCCATATTCATGAACTAAATCTCTAGAGTCTTGTAAAATGTGAGTACTTTGATTCGTTATGGTGTGATTAAAGCTTCTTTGTTTGTGATTTACTCTTGATGAATTGTCTTTATGGAATGTTAGATCTTTCTATTAAAACTAGTGGCCATGGTTTTTATTCTTCTACGACGCTCCATAATTCGAGAGATGAGTTGCGTCCGTGCATCTAAAATTCCATATAGCATATCAATGAGAAAGAGACTTCGAATTTATGCTAGCAACTTCGATTTTTATAATCATCAAAGTTCTTCTCTTCACCTTAGTTAGAGATGACAAGGGTAGTTAAGGATCTAGTGATTTTCGATATCGAGAGATACAGATCTTTGCCTTAAAATCGTTGCAAGCTGATGAATCAAGAGTTCTCATAATTATTCATAAATTTTCCGCCATAACAATCATAGGAAAGCATATTACAAGACTTATTCTCCTCATTTGATAAAAAGCATATTCAAAATTAGTTCTATTTGTTATTATTATTTTAAGAACTAGATTTTCCTTAACCATTCCTAAATCACCTCATTTGAATGACTTGGATTTGAAGAAACGATATATCTGGTATTTGTAAGCACTGAATTAGACACTTCTCCGAGGGAACGATCTTTACTCTCATTTTATTACTTGAACCGGCACGTGCGCTTGCGTAATACTATTTTCCGCGTATCAAGTTTTTGGCGCCGTTGCCGGGGAGGTGTAACGACTTTAGTGTTGTCTTACAATATTAGTGAATCTTAGTATTTGGAGCCCAAGTTTTAATTTTAGTTTATTTGTTGTTATTATTTGTTATTTTGTGGTGCTTGTCCAGGTATCGTTCTGTAGAGCTAATTCCATTAAATTCTGAAATAGAACGTACTTGTAGACAAAATCGAAAGTCGCTTAGGTTGGAACACCCTAATCAACTTATAATGGATCCAAACGATCAACACGTAGATGATGAAGTTCATCAGGAAGGGCAAGACTTAGAAGGACAGGTAGAGCATAATGGACATCCAATTGAAAATAGAAGAACATGTCACGATTATAACATGCCTTATCGAGGGGGAGTCCAATTCAGTATAGCTAGACCTGCCATTGAAGCTAATAACTTCAGAATAGATCCTATTGCCATGCACTTAGTTCAAAATAGTAAATTTGGCGGACTAAATCACGAAGACCCCAACTCACATTTAAGGAATTTTATAGAAATTTGCGAGATATTCAAGATTAACGGTGCTTCAGATGAAGCTATTAAGCTACGCCTGTTCCCTTTTTTGTTAGAAGGTAAAGCAAAAGATTGGTTAAACTCTATGCCTAATGCGTCTATCACGACTTGGACTTCGCTAATGGAAAAATTCTTAGCTAAGTACTTTCCTCCATCTAAAACGACCAAACTTATGCGAGACATATCTACGTTTGTGCAAATTAATGGTGAAACACTTTATGATGCGTGGGAACGTTTCAAAGAATTATTGCGGAAGTGTCCTCATCATGGCTTAGCCATCCATCAACAGTGTGGACCTTTTACAATGGCCTCCAGACTTCCACTATGATTCAAGTGGATGGAGCTGCAGGAGGGTCTTTGATGAATAAGTATCCCGAGGATGCTTACGCGATACTAGAGGATTTGTCTTCTAATAATTATCACTCAATGGATCGACATTCGACATCCTCTACGGCCGATTTATATCAAGTCGACCAATTCACTTCTTTTGCGGCACAAATAACCGCCCAATTCAATTCAATGAATAAGAGGTTAGATGCTTTAACTTTAAACCAAACTCAGATGACTCCCCAAGTAAATAGCATATCTAATCCTTTGCCTATCATGAATCCTTCACTCACAGTAGAACAACTTATTAGCCATAATGAGGAAGCTAATTATATTAGTGGTCAACAAAGGAAACATAATAATGCATTCTCAAATAATTATAATCCCGAATGGCGAAACCACCCAAACTTTTCATAGAAAAATAATTCTGGAATGACTCCTACACACTTATTCAATTCAAATTCTAATCCTCACCAAAACCACAATTTCAATCAACAAGGAGCACCTAGGAAACTAACGGATGATTTTATCATTGAATCCATGCAAAAGAACGACGCACGTGTGTCTAGCTTAGAGGGATCATTATGCATAATTGAATCTCAACTAGATCAAATTGCCAATGCATTAAGCCTTAGACCCCAAGGAACACTTCCAGCCGATACAACCCCTAATCCTAAAGGTGATAATCAACAATGTAAGGTGGTAGTGCTACTGAGTGGAAAAGAGTTAGAAAGTGGTCACGTTAAGGAACAAACCAAGAAGAGTAGTGATGAAAATAATTTAGAGACTGTAATTCTTAACAAGTCAAATGAAGAACTAACAACTAAGAGTAACGGTAAGGACGAAGTTGAAGTAGAGATAGTGGGGGAGGATAAGACGACAACTAAATCTGAATCTCTAAAGAAAAAGGAGAGTGAAATTGTATACCCTCCACCACCTTTCTCTCAAAGGTTAAGAAATAGCAAGTTAGATCATCAATTTCAAAAATTCTTAGAAATATTCAAGAAATTGCAAATTAATATTCCATTTGCAGAAGCCTTAGAACAAATGCCCAGTTACGTTAAATTCATGAAAGACATCATTACTAAAAAAAGGAAATTTGGAGTAAATGAAACGGTAGCACTCACTTATGAGTGCAGCGCAATCCTTCAAAAGAAGCTTCCCCCGAAGTTAAAAGATCCGGGGAGTTTTACCATACCATGCTACATTGGATATAACTTTGAAGGAAAGGCATTGTGTGATCTAGGGGCAAGTATTAACTTAATGCCTCTTTCTATTTATAAGAAGTTGGGATTGGGTGATATAACAAGAACGTCGCTTACTTTGCAATTAGCCGATAAACGCTTGCCTTTCCAAAGGGAATTATATATGATGTTTTATTAAAGGTGGATAAGTTTATTTTCCATGCTGATTTTGTTGTTTTAGATATGGAGGAGGACAAGGAAGTTCCCATTATTGTAGGGAGGCCATTCTTAGCAACCGGGAGAACCTTAATAGATGTGCATAAGGGTGAATTGACTATGAGGGTCAATGATGAGCATGTTACTTTTAACGTGCTCAAAGCTATGAAATATCCTCATATGAAAGAAGATGAAATGGAGGATGTTCGAAGTATATCACTCTATGATTATGATTTAAAATTTAAAGTAAGTAGTCAAGAGGATACGTTGTTACGGATATTAACAAATGAAGAGTTATCTGATGATGATGAGGACGTTCATGAATGTTTACAAGTCCTTAAAGGACCATCTACATTTTTCCGTAAACCGGAACCACTAGAGATTCCAGAAAAATCATTAGCGGATAAGCCTTCCATTATAAATCCACCAACGTTAGAATTAAAACCTCTTCCGGATCATCTCATGTATGCATATTTAGGATATAATGATACTTTGCCTATTATAGTTAACTCCAAGTTGTCTCCCGAACAATATAACAAATTAATTGATTTATTAAAGCAATATAAGTTAGCTATCGGTTGGACCATTGCAGATATACGAGGAATTATCCCTTCCTTGTGTATGCATAAAATACTCTTAGAGGAGTCATTTAAGGTATCAATAGAACATCAGCGTCGTTTAAGCCCACCCATGAAAGAAGTCGTTAAAAAAGAAATTATCAAATGGCTAGACGCAGGAATTATATACCCTATCTCGGATAGTGCTTGGGTTTCACCGGTGCAGTGCGTTCCAAAAAAGGGAGGGATGAATGTCGTTAAAAATGAAAATAATGAATTGATTCCTACACAAACTGTCACGGGTTGGCGCATTTGTATGGATTATAGAAAATTAAATAAAGCTACTAGGAAAGATCACTTCCCTTTGCCATTCATAGATCAAGTCTTAGACAAATTAGCGGGAAATGATTTTTTTTGTTTCTTAGATGGCTATTCTGGGTATAATCATATCACTGTTGATCCGGAAGACCAAGAGAAGACCACCTTCACGTGTCCATACGGAACCTTTGCATTTAGACGAATGCCCTTCGGTTTATGTAATGCACCGACAACTTTTCAACGATGCATGATAACAATTTTCTCGGACATCATGGATGCAGGTATAGAGATCTTCATGGATGACTTTTCTATCTTTGGTAAGTCATTTGATGCATGCTGAGAATGTCTAGAAAAGGTGCTCACACGATGTGTTGAAACTAATCTTGTATTGAACTGAGAAAAGTGCCACTTCATGGTACGTAAAGGGATAGTTTTAGGACATCATGTCTCTAAAATCGGGCTAGAAGTAGATAAGGCGAAAATAGAAGTGATTGAAAAATTACTGCCCCCTAAAAATGTAAAAATGTTGCGAAGCTTCTTAGGACACGTTGGGTTCTATAGAAGATTTATTAAAGATTTTGCAAAGATCGCCAAACCGTTGAGTGGTTTGTTAGAAAAGGATGTGAAATTTTATTTTGATGATGCTTGTTTACGTGCTCTTGATGAACTCAAAACTTATTTAATTACTGCTCCTATTGTGGTTGTCCCTGAATGGGAAGAACCATTTGTATTGATGTGCGATGCTATTGATTATGCCGTGGGAGTAGTATTGGGCAAGTGCGGGAGAAAGTTTTCCACACAATAGCTTACGCTAGAAAGACTTTGATTGAAGCTCAAATTAATTACAACACCACTGAAAAAGAATTACTAGCAGTTGTATTTGCTTTCGAAAAATTTAGACCGTATCTTTTATGCACTAAGGTTATAGTATTCACGGATCACGCGGCTATCTGTTACTTAATGGAAAAGAAAGACGCAAAACCACGTTTGATCCGTTGTGTGCTTTTATTACAAGAGTTTGATCTAGAGATAAAAGATAGGAAGGGTGTAGATAACCCGGTAGCAGATCACCTCTCTAGAATTGAATGTTCTAAATCATCCTTTCGTGCTGAAATTGATGAGAGATTCCCGGATGAGTACTTATTATATATTTCAAAATTTTATGCACCCTGGTATGCGGACTATGTAAACTATATAGTGAGTAAGGTTTTCCCACCGGACATGAATTATCAACAAAAGAAGAGATTCTTACATCAAATTCGCTCTTATTTTTGGGATGAACCCTACTTGTTTAAACTTGGAGCAGACGGAGTTATGCGAAGATGTATACCGGAAGAAGAAATGAAAACAATCCTGGAAAAATGTCACAACTCCCCATATGGAGGACACTTCATGGGAAATAGAACGACCATGGAAGTTCTAGAAATGGGTTTCTTTTGGCCGACTTTGTTTCGGGATGCGAATGAGTTTGTGAAACGGTGTGATCGTTGTCAACGAAGTGATAACATTAAGAAAACGGATGCAATGCCAATGAATATAATATTAGAAGTTGAAATGTTTGATGTTTGGGGTCTTGATTTTATGGGACCATTCGTGAATTCCAAAGGAAATCTATATATTCTTCTAGCAGTAGATTACCTTTCTAAGTGGGTCGAAGAAATAGCTACGACCAAAAATGATGCTAAGGTAGTCTTGCATTTTCTGAAAAATTACATTTTTAATCGCTTTGGGACCCCGAGAGCCATTATTAGTGACGGGGGTAGTCACTTTTGCAACAACCAATTTGCTTCTCTGTTAAGAAAATATGGGGTGACCCATAAGGTTGCATTAGCTTACCACCACCAAATAAGGTTGCATTAGCTTACCACCACCAAACAAATGGGTTAGCTGAAGTTTCCAATCGAGAGATTAAAAAAATTCTTGCACGGACTGTTAGCACAAACTGTAAAGATTGGTCTCAGAAACTTAATGACGCATTGTGGGCATATCAGACCGCATACAAAACACCAATAGGTCTAACCCCGTATCGTCTAGTCTATGGAAAGTCGTGTCATCTACCTTTAGAATTAGAACACCGTGCGTATTGGGCAATCAAGAAAATTAATTTTGACTTTCAAAATGCAAGTAAAAATCGCTTCCTGCAACTTAATGAAATTGAAGAAATGAGGATGAACGCATATGAAAGTTCTCGAATCTACAAAGAACAGACAAAAAAATGGCACGATCAACGCCCAGTGGAAAAAATATCGAACAAGGACAATTGGTCTTACTTTTTAATTCTCGCTTAAAAATTTTCCCGGGCAAATTAAAATCTCGCTGGGGTCGGGTCCATTCAGAGTCAAAGAAGTTCATCTGTATGGGGCCCTAACCATTTTGAATGAAAAAGATGGTACAACATTCAAAGTAAATGGGCAACGAGTCAAGTTGTATCGAGAGGACGAAATTGATCAAGTGGTATCTTCCATCACTCTTCATTAAAACGCGAATCATGACTATGTCCTGCCGGGACACGAAATTAGGCGCTTCTTGGGTGGAAACTTGAGTACGTACTTTATATTTATGTTTACGTATCGTTCATTTTAAGCTAACTTTAAATCTATCACATGAATTGGGAATATGTTATAACATAATAATTCAAAAAAAAAGTCATGACTTTCTTTGCTCTACCATTTTAGCCTATAATTATTCCTCAACCGGTTCGCGCACATATTTATTCACCATGGTTTAAACCGGTTCATTTGAGCTTCTAAAATAAACCAATATATTAAACCATGCCAAGAAACCCTATCAAACCATTTCCTCTTTTCTTTCTCCCGATCGTCCCATTCCTGCCCCAAACTTCACGACGCCAATTGCGACTTCGCAGGTACCGCGAGGAACATCGGCGACTCCAAACCAAGACGTAGGCGGCGGCTCCGCTCCAGATTCTACTTCTCCGGCGTTTGCTGAAATCATCTCCTCACTTCCGGTATTTCCTCTCAACCTAGATTTCAGCCACACTTTCGATTAGGGTTTTTCTATTAAATCTTCTCCACCAAATAGGTATGACTGCAAAACGCAAACAAAAAGAGATTGCCCATAGAGATTTGCGTTTTGTAAATGAGGAAGCCAAGAATCGGTTCAATACGATAAAATCCAAACCGATTATCTACGAGCGTAGTTTTGAAATAGAAACACGAGATTGGAGTATGGAATATGTGAAAACTATACAACATTTGGGATGGACTTCTCTATGTCACCCAAGAAAGGAAGCTATCTTGCCATGGGTATACGAGTTTTACTCCAATGCCAAGTTCCTCCAAGATGACAAAGTCCTTGTGTGAGGGGAGGAGGTCGACATTTCGGAAAATGCCATTAACGCCTACTTCGATTTGGAGATACCCGATCATGATGAGTACGCTCTACTTCAATCAAACACTACCCCCGCCACAGTTACATCTCATCTGTGCCATACCACGGATATCGATTATGAAGCAGCAGGCAAGCGTGTATTTCAGTCCACGACATTCAAAAGGGTAGCCAAAGTTTGGTTGTTATTCATTAACGCAAGCTTGATGCCTACGAAGCACTCCAATCAGATTACCATGGACAGAGCATTAATCATCTACGGGATACTTCGGGGGGTCAAGATAAATGTGGGGCGGTTGATCTCGTCCCAAATACGGAAGAAAGGTTCGACGGAGGGGGTCGACAGCTTTGGTTTCCTACACTCATCACAGAATTATGCCGTGGCGCTGGTATTAGGGCAAGGGAGAACGATTTCATCACACAAGTTGGTCACCATATCACTCAAACAGTCATCATTACCAACATAAAGGTATCCACAGACCGCACTCCAGGGAAGAACGTAAGCAGTGGCAATTCTTCTAACAAAAGTCAACAAGCCGGTTCTATCAGCAAACGGGAGAAGTTATCTATCATGCGCCTTGATTTCTTCTTTGACAATCAATCTAAATTGCTTAAGAAGGCTAAGATATCGGTTTCCAGCCCCACATTCCCATATCAATCCAGATTTGATGATGAAGGGTATTTTTTACACTCAGATGGCAAGCGCGCTGACCCGACATCGGACACCGACGACGAGGGCGAGGAAGACGACTAATTACTGATTTACTGTCCTTTTGGGGGTTCTCATATATTTCCTGTTTTGTTCTCAGATCTTGTGTTGTTTTGTTTTGGACTAAATATTTTCATGGTGAATGATTTGATATGTTTTGGATGCTATTGATTCAAACTCTAATCTGGGTTCTATTAATTTGGACTGTTTTGGAATGATACTAATGTTGGTAATGATATTTAATTGATGTTGTTAATCCTAATGCTAACCATGCTGCTAGTGGAAATGGACATCGATGCTCTGAAATAATCTGGTTACTCTTTCAATAATTGTTGCAACATGGCTGCAGGAAAATGTAAACAAAAGTGCTAGTGGAAGGCTTCTCAATCTCTGCTTTCAGGGGAGTGTTCTAAACCATTTTCTATTTTTATTCTGCATTCATTACTCTGTTATCCCTATGAAATTCCCGTCATATATTTGCTAGGGACTAGCAAACATACAAGTGTGGGGGTGGTGGAATCACCTCCACCGATTGTTTGATATGTACTTTGTTGATTATTAATTTGCAGAATCTTATTATTTCTTTCGAAATGTCGAAACTAGTTAAGTTATTCAAGTTGAATTAATTGAGAAGCTAGTTAATCGTAAGAATTCATTGCGTGAATTTTTAAGTTAATAAGATTTATAAAGCTCTCTTAAGTATTTCCATCTTGCACTCTATTCTTTATAAGAGTTTGTTCACTATATACTGTTTTTATTGATTTTCGAAGTTAGTAGTGAAATGGTGATTTAGAACTGAGGCGATGATGCAAGCCAAAACATTGAGATTAGATAGTAAAAGCCACGTTGAATCATTTTTGCACCAGAAAGCTTACATCGTGATCATTCTGTAACATCCCCCAAACTGCTAGACCCCTAAGTTGGTTTTGTCATGACTGGGTCATGACAAAACCATAGGAAGAACCTTTTTGAACCTAAGAGCTTAGGAAAGGAGGAGGAAGCCACCTTGGTCTGCAAATAGCAATTCCCATCTTCCAAGCTTGGGATTGGAATTTAGGGCTTCAACTTAACCCTTGGACCCCACCATAGTGTCCCTAACCCTTTAGAGGTCCCCTTAGGGCACCATGGGCCCATTGAAGTCAACCTAAGAGGCCAATTTGACCAAAGTCAACATAAACCCTCAAATTGGTCAAAGTAGCCCATTTAGAGCCAATCAACCCTCACCATGTCAAATTGATCACACTGCAAGGTTTATAATACCATTATAGACCTAATGGACCCAAAAGCCCCATCATGGGACCCCCAGGGGTGCAAATTGACCAAAATGCCCTTTTTAGGTCAAAATGACCTTTCTTCTCAAAGTACCCCAATTGACCTTCACCACATTAAATTGACCTCACCCATAGGGCTATCATGTCATAGGGGAGCTAGTGGACCAAAAAGCCCCATGACCAAGTCAACCCTAGGGCTCAATTTGACCAAAGTCAATTTAGCCTATTTTGGTCAAATCATCTTAGATTGGGTCAACCAAGAACCATATGACCAAATTGACTCCACCATTAGTTCCTAAACTTAATTTAGAACCTATTGAACCCAAAAGCCCCATCCTAGGGTTCCCCAATTGTAACGCCCCTGATTT
Source organism: Dactylorhiza incarnata (assembly GCA_033032865.1). NCBI lineage: Eukaryota > Viridiplantae > Streptophyta > Magnoliopsida > Asparagales > Orchidaceae > Dactylorhiza > Dactylorhiza incarnata. The sequence goes on along the minus strand of JAWHQI010000061.1, from coordinate 2,123,917 downwards.
TCGTTAATTATTTTACGTACCCTCTGTGACGTAATTTTGGCGTAAGGGCGTTATGTCAGCTCGTCTGGTAGTGTTTCGAGTTTTAGCTTAGTTAAATCTTGTGATTTAGGTCAAGCAGGCGAGATTTCGCGTCGTTTCGAGTTAAAGTGAAGATTTTGAGTGGATATCAAGATTTTAGCTTCGGAAGGCTTTGTCCGGAGTTTGGCTCGTCGGAATTGAATTCTGACTCCGCCGTTGGATTCGTAGCACCGTTTTTCAGTTAAGGCGCGAATTTCGTAGAAACCTGAGGTGTTTTGATCGCCCTCGCAGTTTAAGTAAATTGGGGAATTTATTTATTAATTAAATAATAATTTAGGGTTACATATATAAGCCTAAAATCTCCTCCTCCTATTCATCTTCTTCCTCCCTCGATCAAATCAGCCGCCGAGCGAAAGGGCGAGTGCGGAGCTTCGAGGAGCGTTCGATCGGCGATTTCTAGGGCTGTAGTAGTCGGAATCGCGTTAGGAGAGAAGATTTGGAAAGCTCTCGGCGAGATCTTCGTTCTAGCGGTAAGCTTTTCCCGTTCTGTGGAATTTTTGGAGTTAGGGTAGTGACCTAACCCCTTCTTTCGACCCGAAAAGTTTCAGGAATCTGTGCTCGTGTGTTTTCCTAGCCGAACCATAGCTTCCGGAGCGAAGATCTTCGAGTTTGCAAGGTTAAGGCAAGTGGCTTCTTCCTCCTCCTCTTTGTTTGGTTAAATCTTGGTTTTACCTCCTGATAAATGTTTGGTGGGCTGTGGGCTCGTGTTTCTAGCGTCTTGTGTGATAGTTAGAAACCCTAAATTTTCTTTCCCGTGTAGCGTCAGGGCATTTCTCCCGAAAGACACCGTCGTTCCCTGGATTTTTAGCCGTTGATTGGTCCTTCTCGAGAAGTCTTTGAGTGTCCCGAGAAGTTGTTTTAGCCAAGTTTTCGAGAAGACCCCTCTACCTCTCGAGAAATGCTTGAGTTCTCGAGAATTCCCTTGTCCTCTCTCGAGAAATTCCTTGAGCTCTCGAGAAATCCCCTGATCTCTCTCGAGAAATTGCCTTCCTCTCGAGAAATTGCCCTCCTCTCGAGAAATCAATTTCTCATCTCTCGAGAAATCCTTGCCTTCCTCTCGAGAAATTGCCCTCCTCTCGAGAAATCAATTTCTCATCTCTCGAGAAACTGCCTTCCTCTCGAGAAATGCTCCTCTCGAGAAATCCTTGAGCTCTCGAGACATTCCCCCATCTCTCGAGAAATGCTCCTCTCGAGAAATCCTTGAGCTCTCGAGAAGTTCCTTGTAGTTTTTTTGACAAGTCCTAAATTTTGATGTGATTTTTGTGTGATTTCTGGCGCTGCCCCTTGGACCCCGTTAGGGGCTCTGCCCCTAAGACCCCGCCAGGGGCGCGGCCCCTTGGAACCCCGCCAGGTGCGCATGTGATTTCGTTGCGATTTCCATGTTTTAATCTTTTGTCCTCTCTAGTGTACCAAGATGATTGCCAGTGTCCCTTCGGTGCTCCTGATCTTGAAACCCTCTTGGTTGTATCCTTTTACTCGTTGTGGTCTGTTAACATTTGAGTTACTCTTATGATTCATATTGATAGAGGTGTACTTTGCCTTGACCCTATTTTTCTTAGGGCCTTCCAGCGATTATCCTTTCGGGTTGCGTCCCGTGTTTAAATAAAATTTAAGTAATAAGAACTACTGTCTTTAGCCCTTCACAGTAGTTGTGTTTGGGGGACAGTGGGGGGAAATGTTATAGCCTTGCACGGTAGTCGTGTTTGGGTGGTTGGGTCTAGTGGTACCCCCACCTGCTTTTGGGCTTGGGGTAGCGGAGGTAGTTAACCGCTCCCGTATAATTTGAGCTGATCAGTCTCTTTAATCGATGAAACTAAATAAATGAACATGTTTGTTCCTCTTTTGGTATATAGTGCACTTGATGCTTGTTGGTTCTTTGTTTGGGGCTCTCTTTCGGTAACTTTGGCTTGGGTTGGTACCCCTTATGCCTTGCTTGTTTTTCTGCTAGATTTCTGCCACTTGTAATCCCTTGCTGAGGCGTTCTTTGTTTTATTGAATGCCTCAGGTTCAGAGCCGTAACGGCTAGTGGTGTAGCCTGAAGTTCAGAGTTTTAGTAGCTGTTCACCCCGCTGCTGCGAGGTAGTTGTTTTTAGTTACTTCTTGTGCTCAGACATACTAGTTGGTGCCAATGGGTTAGTGTCATGTTGTTGACGCCCATTGTGCCCCTTTTTATACTTTATAGATTATTTGCCAGATTATGCCACTACTTTTAGATCTTGTGTATCTTACCCTCTGGGAATGATTTATGCTAGGTGCATTATAGTTACAAAATGATTTTTCTTCATCCTCATTGCATTCTTTCTAACTGAAACCCTTAACTTTAAAGTCGACTAAAGGTATTTTCTACTCTTACAGTACGCCTAGTTATGTGCATATCATTTATTTCATGCTCCGTCGTTTGCATACATGTAGGACTTTAAGTAAACTAAATTAAGTACATTCCGCTGCAATTATATATACTTTCTCGGTGGACTAGTTGATCCACGAACTGAGAGACACAGTTCTTATCTCAAAACCCCTGATAAATGATTTCAAATGATAACTTATCATATAATCAAGTTTGTTTAGTTAAGTAATAGGTTCCCGCCTGAGCGTCTACAGTTGTCTCCTGTATGACGTGGCATCATGACGTGTATTTTCTCTTACTCTGATATTCTTAAATTCGAAGAAAATGCGGGTTGTGACACCAATTGACCAATTTGACCAAAAGTCAAAATTGCCCAATTTAGGTCAAAATGCTCAAACCTAACCCAATCTCTTTGGGCTAGCTCAATTGGATGGTCAACCAGCCCATGTGGACCCTCATTAAACTCAGGAGAAAGGGTAGAAACCGACCATGGTGATTAGGAGAGAGAAAATGGGGGTTTCACCATTTTTGGAAGAGAGAGAAGAGGCCATTCATGGCCATTAAGAGGTTTTACCTCTTGGCCCCCCCAATTGATGCCTCTATTCAACTCCTCAGCCAGCTGGGAGAAGTTTCCATCAGTTACAAAGGGGAATTAAGGCAGGGGAGATGGAGAGGGGCCGGCCATGGAAGAAACCGAAGAAGCCATTAATGGCCATGGAGCTTAAAGCCATCACCACCCCCAATCGAACCCCCCTTCACCTTCAGAGACCTGAGAGGAGAGAAACCCCTATCTTACCTGGAGATTTCGTGCACTGTAGGAGGGAATCGGCATGGCTTCACAACCGACGGCAGCTCCCATGATGTACTCGAGGTTGACCCGACGACAAGCCCTCCAGCAGGTCCCGTTCTCCTCCCTGAACTCTAAGGGTTAGATCCAAATCGACGGCGGCTCGATCCGTGGCCAATTGGCCGGGAATCAAGCCGGCCTTGCCCCCCATTGATCGGGTTGGGTATCCTCTTACAGAACGCGATTCCGGCCACCTCCGGCCGATCAAACACCGCTCATCGCCGGCCCCCACCTCAACGGAGGTGGTGGTGGCGTTGGTCGGCCGGGGCGGCGCTCAGGTGGCCGGGAAATCACCTATCAAGGCGGCCCAGGCGCGGTAAATCTCAGCCGCTGATTTCTTGGGGACGATGACCCGGCGCCGCCCGATCTGCTTTAAGATTCGTGCTAATTTAATTCAATCCTTATTAATTCTGTGATTAAAATGCAGCCTCTATTTAAATCTGGGAAAAATACTTAGAGGCCGAATCACGAAAAGTGGTCAAAATATAAAATGTAGCCCTTTGGGTCTAGTTTCATACAAAATTGAGATCACTCAATTTGGAGTCCTGGTTAGGGCTCAGCACTCATTCTAGTGGAGGCTGTCTTTAGGGCTAATCAGAACTCATTTTTGATTCCCACCCCATTATAGAACTCCAAATGACTTGATTTTTGGGGTGTAGTCTAGTCTTGTGCATACTTAGGTCATGTGCAAAGATCACAAGGATTGGAGAAGTTTTCTTCTTAATTTTTGGGAAAGACCAATAATCCTAGTTTAACCTAATTAGGTGTCCTAAACACCTCAAAACCCTTCCAAACTTGGATGGGTGGTCCTAAGGGGTATGTATAGGCTCTGGTTAAAATATCATGATTTATCGAGTTGTTTTGGTAGGGTATTCCACCAAAATAGCCTTAGGCTCCCTAGGTTTAGGCAAAACTTTGGGTGAGTACCCCCACTCTTCCACAAGGTCTTTTGGCTCCATATTTGGGGTGCACCTCACCCTCCCCCATGCCAACCTCTGGTCCAAGTTTGGTGGCCATTGGAGGGGTTTTGCCCTAGTAAATCAAAAAGGGGCTAAATTGCTATTTGCACCCCAAATAGGTACCCATTGGAATTCCACTCCCCACCAAATGTTGGTAGGATTTTGGGTGGTCTTTCACTGACCCATGGTCAGTATAGTGAGTAGCATGGACATGGGCAAGGTAGGGAGATCTTTGAGACTAGTTTCACTTAAAGGTTATGTTTAGGGTAAAGGTAAACCTAAGCTAGTTTTGGAGTGTGGAGGGGTTTCCTCCCACTGATTGTTGGGGTAACTTTGGTCACTGCCTTGGGAGGTAGGAGGCACCCCAAGGAGCCACTTTGGGTGGGTTAGGACCTATTGTGCCCATGAATCCTAATGGTTGAGTTTATGGTGCCTTTTAGGGGTTGTGAAGGAGGTAGGAGTAAATGCCCATGGGGAGAAGTGTAATAGACCTCTCTGAGTCCTAAGAGTGGTATAATCCCCTCCCAAGAGGTTTGAGTGGATTTGGAGATGTTTAGGCCCTAACCCTAGGCTAAACCCTTAAGGGGTGCAAATAGAGGTCAATGAAGGGAGTAGGGTCAAACCCTAGTGGTTTGACCTAAAGTTTTGGTGGGTAGGTCATAGTGACCAGAGAAGACTCCCTTGTGAATTTGAAGAGGTTTGGAGTTGTCTAACCTAGGTAATAAATCCTTGGGTAGATTTGTAAATAATTGGAATTTGGAGTTCTAGGAAGAAACAACACTTAGGGAATCACCATCTTCTGTCACCCACTTGTTTTTGAGGTTATGAATCTCTGGAGTTCCTACTAGAGCTGTTGGAGAAGGTTAGACCCTAACCCTAGGTTAAACCCTAATGGGGTGCAATTAGAAGCTAATGAAGGAAGAGGGGACAAAACTTAATGGTTTGACTTGAAATTTTGGGGAAGTGGCCTTAGTGACTAGGGAATGCTACTGTGAGAATTTGAAGGGATTTGGAGTTGCCCATCTTAGGTAATAAACCCTTGGGTAAATTTGTAAATAATTAGGGTTTGGGATTTTAGGGAGAAATAGTACTTATCAACTTACCATCTTCTGTCATAAACATGGTTTTAATGATATAAATCTCTGGAAGAATTGGTTAGAACATGAGTTAACCCTTGGAGGTCCAAATTGTAATATTCCTCATTGTTGGCAATTTTTGGGTTGGTTAAATTTATGATGATAAGTTACTGTAATTGCATGAAACTTTTCTGGTTGTCTTTTCATAACAATATATAACCACTGTAATTTTCCCATAATTTATGGATCAATATTTTTGGTACCTCTAGTTCATTTTGGAAGAGATTACAAATATATCCTTGGATGTAATTACAAATATGCCCTCTGTGGAACATGGTCAAACTTTGTAGGACTGAATATCATATCATGAGACACCACTGTACCAATTTGCAAAAGGTTTAGAGATCATATGAGGGTACCTCCTTTGTAATTTATTGGAAATAATTGTGTTTTGGAATTTCTAAAAATAGTAAATCTTGCTGGTTTTTCCTAAAATTTTATACCTACTGTTTATTAGGTACTATGGATTTATGTAAAAATTGGAGTAGGCAGTGGAGGTCAGGAAAGTACACTTGTAGTTCAAACTTAGTAAAATGGCCCTTTGGAAAATTATTTAAAATACTTTTATTATTGGAAAAATTATGAAACCCTAGATTTGGTCTGAAATAGGTAGCATGGATCCCCAGTAAATCCCTTGGGTCAAGGAGATGGTTATTTAGTGTACCTCTCTTCATGAGCATCAAAACGTTAAGGTTGGTCTGCGTTTAGCAACTAGACAACTTTGGGGTTAAAGGTCAAACTGAGGGTCTTGGGTCTGGAGTGATGAAGGTTGGGTAGTAGCCTTGTGTTATGTTTGGATCCCTAGAGGAGTTAGGGTTTGGTAAGTCTTAGGGTGGTGGAGTGCCACCCTCGGAATAGGTCGTCCGGGGATTGACGAAAGATCGTCTTTTCCTGTTAAGCGTCTTTTAGCACCTAAGTTTCTATAGCAGGAAAGTTATTATGGGAATGTGTTTGTGGAAGTCTGGCCGGTTTAATCCGGTGATCTTTTGTTTCGGAGATGTTTGTTGGTGGCGGGCGGGTTAGCCCGGGGAGCTTGTAGCTCGGTGTTGTTGGAAGATATCTTGCATGTGCATAAGGTGGTGGGTCCTTAGTGTTGGCGGTCGTTGCACCGACGTTGATACTTGGGCTCGGCTAGTGCGGGTTTGTACTTAGCCATAAAATCTGGCGGTCCAGTCAGTAAGAGTACGCAGACGCTCCGCGGGTTTAGTGGAGGCGTACGATAGGTCTAGGTCGGGTAGTGCATTTACCAACCTAGAGGTGGGCGGGGCCCAACCCACCGCTTCCGTTTGCCACTACGGGAGTATCCGGGGAGTCTAGCTCGCTCCAAAAAGGGGGAACTAAAGGTCTATGCGCATAGAGTCGTAGTGGGTGAGTTGCACTTGTTTGATCACCGCATAACAACATATTTGCATGTCATAGCATAACCATTGCATTCAACCCCTGACACCTATCGTATAAATTGGTATGGGACTTTTTATACGATAGGCCCTGCTAAACGACCCCTTGGTCTATAGGTTTGTATGGGCACTCCTATAAATCAATGGTTAATATTATAATATTTAATTGCTTCTACATTTACTCATTACTGCTTTACCTATACTTTACCCTGCTGTTTTTATTTCTGGTTTCATTTACCTATATATATCACCTGTGTAGCGTAGATATTTCCTTGTCACCTGCATTTGTTCTACCCCTTGTTTGTCCTCCGCTTCCTCCTTCCCATCCGGTGCCTAGGAGCCTTGGGGGGAGGGGTGGGGAATTGGCTGAGTCTTTATGACTGACGGTCGGTGGACCTTATCATTTTAGGAGACCGCGGCGACGGAGCAGCACCGGAGGCCGGTGCAAATGGAGGCGGGGCAGTCTAGCTCAGGAGCTCAGATGACAGGATCCGTGAGTGTTGATTTAGTTATTTTGCTTCCGCGAGTGATTCATGTAGTGAGGATCTGATGTATTGGGCAAGGCCCTAGCTATCTTATTTCCTTTCTTTTCAGTTACATTGTGGACATCTTTTGATGAGTTATTTATATATGTGATGTGGACTTAGCTTGTTCTACTAATCAGTTTAGCTTACTTTTCTTGTGATCGATTTGGCCGGCAGGATCGGCATTTTGTAGTGGCGACCTTCTCGAGCGAAGGTGTCACCGCAAAACGGCGGTTCTGGGCCTAAGACCCGGTGGTTTTTGCAAAAAAAAAAATAGGGTCTTACACATTCACTATCCTTGGAGCCTAAACTTTTGTCTGTTTGACATTTATTACTCAATACTAAATTTCCCTATGTTATCACCAGTCACATCTTATTAATCTTTCTAGTTATGGGTGTTTAGTGATTTAAAAAAAAGTGTCATTGTCATAGTGATATGTGGCCTAAGTATGTCTGCACATACTTGGAATGATCCCAACTATGAAGTAAAAAAAGTGTTGTTTGTGAACTAAATCCCATAATCTGAAAAGTTATTGAGATTGTAACTAAAGAAATACCCTTGTTGTCAAAATTCAATCATAAATTCACAATTAAGCCCAAGCCTATTCAAGCAAAAGCCTTTGGTTATATTTCCTTCACTTAACTACTAAACTCTCGTGGAGGATACATCAAAGATTCAGTCTATTCTTACTCTTATCTATTGACGAGGAAGTTGAATAAAATGAGTTGTTAGAGAGTAAATGATTTTAAAGAATAGTACACACAACACTAGGAAATCTTATTTGAGCTTTACATTATCGAACTAATGGAGGAGTACATGCTTGAAATGTTAATGATTAACAAGTTTTCTCAATTGTTAATGTGAATTTCTTGAGTAGCTTTGATTATTTTCCCTCAAGAGTAAGGTTCTCAAATTTATATATTGATAGATACATCATCATTCAATCTATTGATATGATTTACTTTTGCTAGAGACTAGCAAAGGTTTAAGTGTGGGGTGTGATAACTTCTCAAAAAGAAGTTATCTTTATCCTTAATTTTGATCAATTTGTCTAAAAATGTTTGATGAATTTGGGTTTATATATATTAAATATGTAAAATTTATTATCTTGGTCAAGTTTGGATATTATCACTATTTTCGTATGTTTTTATTGTAGAAATTCCGAAGAAACCAACTTGAAGGGATCCAAAAGAAGACATAAGAAAGTAAAGAAAAAAATGTTGTAGCAGAGTTACAACTTAAAATTCTCGGCCAAAACTAGTACTATGTTAACAAAAGAAAACGTTGTAACTTTTTTTAAAAAAAGGTTGTAATTAACTTTTCGCGAATTCTGAAATTTTCAAATCCGAAAATCGTTCGATTGGGCGGTTACAACAATGGAGAGATGCATCTATTCGGCGAGGAGAAGTTTCCAAAGGGGGCGTACGACTATATACAGGAATATGGAGAGAGAAAAAGTATCTTTTTTACCATTTTTGAAAGGAGAACTTGGAGATCTAGGGTTCCGGTGACTTTTGGAGGAAGAAGAGCCCATTGAAGAAGAAGGATCTGAATTTCTTGCAGCATGTCTTGTAAGATCTTTCTAGTTTTATGTTGTACTCCCATATTCATGAACTAAATCTCTAGAGTCTTGTAAAATGTGAGTACTTTGATTCGTTATGGTGTGATTAAAGCTTCTTTGTTTGTGATTTACTCTTGATGAATTGTCTTTATGGAATGTTAGATCTTTCTATTAAAACTAGTGGCCATGGTTTTTATTCTTCTACGGCGCTCCATAATTCGAGAGATGAGTTGCGTCCGTGCATCTAGAATTCCATATAGCATATCAATGAGAAAGAGACTTCGAATTTATGTTAGCAACTTTGATTTTTATAATCATCAAAGTTCTTCTCTCCACCTTAGTTAGAGATGACAAGGGTAGTTAAGTATCTAGTGATTTCCGATATCGAGAGATACGGATCTCTGCCTTAAAATCGTTGCAAGCTGATGAATCAAGAGTTCTCATAATTATTCATAAATTTTCTGCCATAACAATCATAGGAAAGCATATTACAAGACTTATTCTCCTCATTTGATAAAAAGCATATTCAAAATTAGTTCTATTTGTTATTAGTATTTTAAGAACTAGATTTTCCTTAACCATTCCTAAATCACCTCATTTGAATGACTTGGATTAGAAGAAACGATATGTCTGGTATTTGTAAGCACTGAATTAGACACTTCTCCGAGGGAACGATCTTTACTCTCATTTTATTACTTGAACCGGCACGTGCACTTGCGTAATACTATTTTCCACGTATCAGTGTTTATCTAAATAACATAGAAATAAAATATGACAACAAGAGCGTTATCGATCTTACAAACAATCTCGTATTTTCGTACATCATTCTAGATCTAAATATATAGATGTCCGACATCATTTTATTAGGGATCATATAAAGAAGGAACATGTTAGAATTAGCTTTATAGGGACTGATTCACAACTTGTCGATATTTTCACCAAGCCTCTACCCGATGCACGTTTTAACATGTTTATGTTAGAATTGGGCGTCTTAGAAATATCTCATTAATCCCTATAAAATGCTATCAAAATTTTTTTGTCTCTATTTATATTTGTTTGTATATTTTTTAAAAAGACAAAATCCAAAAACCAATAATAAAAAAAACCAAAAACATGCTAAAAGAGCATTCAAAACAACTCTAAAATCTCTGAAATTTCACAGTAAGAAGACCTCTTTATAATACAAAGGAATTATGAAAAATATTTTTCAAAATATCAAGATTTGTAGTTCTGTTTTGGCGTTAAGAAGCTAACGACTGGCGTTAGCCCCTTTACTCCAAAAAAATTTTCTGTCTTTTTGAAAAATTTCTGTTATTGTTTTAATGCAGTGCTTTGTTTTTATTTCTCTGTTTTAAAAAATTTTCTATTCTTTATATTTTTTTTAAAAAAATGATAAAAAAATTATGCTTAAATGCTTAAATCAAGGATGATTATATTTATTACTTACAGATTATTTATAATGTTTGATTTTATTTTTCAAGTTTCTTACAAAACATTATTCTGTTTTTGTCATGCCTTGAATATTATCTTAAAATATGCAATGAATTTAGTTATGATTACATGTGTAGAAATATTTTTACACGCCTCTAAGTATGAGTAAAGAATTATCTCTTATAATGATCTTCTCACTTACACTTTTTTGTTAATCTACATGTGTTTTAAATCTTATTTTCACATGATTGTGTAGTATAAAAATATATCATTTTTGAATTTCATAAATAGTTTACCTACACAACATTGAATTGATTCTTGCAATTCTTTGTTTTTCATGCACTTGTGATTAGAGATATGTGACATTTCAAATAAAAATTTATATGTTTGCAACAAATGAATTTGGAGTCCTTTGTCAAAAAAAAAATCAAAATAAAGAATAAGGAAAACTCCACCAAAAATTGTAAAGTGTCTTGTGCAAACAAATTTTTGGCCACTTCTCTTTAAAAATAAAAATCTTTATGTGCATTGAAATTTGTGGAAGTAAAGTTATTTATGTATATTTCAATTTATGTTCTTAAAATACAAACTTTCATGTGGTTTGATTTATACACTTGTATACTTTATCAAAACACCTTTATTGAACACATCATTATCATTTATAACACTTCCATTCATGAGAATTGAACCTAAAGCTTATCTACATTATTCTCTATAATCTCGAGTAAATGCACTTGATGGCAAAGCATGATCTTTACAATGTTTATGTATACTTGAAATGCAAAATTATTTACATTGTAAAGCATATTTTTTTCTTAATATTTGTAATCTTGTTTGCTAATTTTCTATTACCAATATCAAATATACTTGCAACTTATGTATCTAAATTAAAAACATCTACTTAATTGTTTTAAACGCTTTGTTGAAACCAGGAAAATCCTAGGCTCCAAAATTCGGATCAATGCAGCCGGAGGCTACTCGCTCGGCAATCCGACAAGAAGACTTGGTTAGCCACGGCGAATGAACTAGAGGGATAACAAACACAACCCCAGGTGTTGCGGCAGGGAGGTCCCACCACGTACCCAGAAGCTCAAAGGAGTCTTCTCCTCCACAACCAACGAATGGCCGAGCTTGGTACTAGAAAGGCACTGGATAGGGAGGATTCTCGCCTACAAGGGGGTGAAGCTCTGATTTTTGACAAGTGCCACTCCTGGTACCCCTGTGGGTCTATTTATAGACAAATCTTGAGGGAGGGGAAGTAGGCGACTATCCCTGATCCCCTTGGAGATGGTTTGAGCATAGGCCTAGGCGGGCGAGGAGGTATGACCTTCTCTCTCGGTCGGCTGGATAACTCGGACATATCTTCCTTCTCGCTCGGCCCGGCTGGCTAACTCGGACATGCCTTCCTTCTCGGTATTGGGGGCGAGCAAATCCCTACTCGCACTCTCGAGTCTCCTGATCTTGTTGTGATGTCTGATATCAATGCTGACCGTTGACTTTGACTTCTGCCTACGTGGCCTTTAGACGGACCCACCCTCGGAGAATGAGGGTTGTACACGCTTATTATATTTTGTACTTACAAATTTTTAAAGATGTTTAATATTGTTTTCGCTGTGTTCACTACTTTTCAAAAAGTTGTTATTATATCTACATAGTGCATATCATTTCATATTGTGACTACTCCAACCTCTACCTCCTTTTGATTATAACAAAAGGGGGAGAATAAATTGAAGAAATAAATTGTAGATATAAATTGAAGATATCTATTATTTAGGGGAAGTAAAATAGAAAATGCATTCATGTACGTAGGGGAGTATCCATATAGGGGGAGTATGCATGTTTATCACACTTATCATATACTATAAACACTACTCAAATTAAAGTTTATTTCTTATTAGTGGATTTTTTATTATCAAAAGGGGGAGATTGTTGGAGCGTGTATTCCACATCTCTTAGTTTGAGAATAACAAATCATACTATGTATTTGATCTTGCTTTTATTTATAGTGTGCAGGTACTATAGTTAAATAACTCTATGAACAGGATGTTGATTGATGACGATTCTCAAAAAAGAGAGCTAACGCCCCGCGTTAACTTATCGTCGAGATAGGATGACGTCGAGAAGGAATGATATGGAGAAGAAATAGCGTCGAGAAGCCAAAGACAACGTCAGCGTTGGAGCTAACGCAGGTGTACAACCCTGTATTCGCCGAGTGGGCCCTCGGATCTCATGAGGTATTTTTGACATCGTCTTTCAACATGTTCCAGGGCAGGGAGAGAGGAGGGTGAGCGGTGGAGGCAGAAGCCTCCCGCTCGCCCACCCAGCAAGTAGAGGGGGGGCGAGAGGAGGTGGGGCGAGCCCCCTCTCTCCCCCGCCCCCAGTAGAGGAGGGAGAGAGCAGGGGGAGAGATAGGAGGGGGCCGACCCTCCCTCTCGCCCCCATCCCCAGCAGGGGGCGAGATAGGAGGGGGCCAACCCTCCCTCTCGCCCCCATCCCCAGCAGGGGGGCGAGACAGGAGGGGGCCAACCCTCCCTCTCGCCCCCATCCCCAGCAGGGGCGCGAGACAGGAGGGGGCCGACCCTCCCTCTCGCCCCCATCCCCAGCAGGGGGGCGAGACAGGAGGGGGTCGACCCTCCCACTCGCCCCCATCCCCAGCAGGGGGGCGGGATAGGGAGGAGGTCAACCCCCTCTCGCCCGGCCCTGGGAGGGTGTTCTGGACTGCGTTTAGCGCCTCCAAATAGCGGGATCTGGTTGTTCGCAGACCAAATCTGGGGGTATTTTGGTAATCTCGTAGGCCAGATTGTGGTTATTTGTAGACCAAGTTCAAAATCCTATAAATATGACCAAGGGGGCACCATTTGGAGGGATCTCTCTTTTGGCCTTCTCTCTCCCTAAGTTCCTTTGTTGGGTGGAGAGAGCCTCCAATGGTGCCCAAGCTTAGCATTGGCTTGGGAGGGGAAGCGCTCTAAGATCTTCCGGGTGTATGGTGGGACCTCCTCGCTAAGCCCTTGGTCTCATTCCTAGTTCCTTAGCCTCTTAGCCTAGAGCTCTCCCTTGGGAGAAGTAAGTGTGTGGTCATCCCCCAACTTGTTGAGGGCCTGAACTCCACAGGGACCAAGTTATTGGTTTCAACATTATGGTGCGGTGAGCGTGGAGAGTGACCAACTCAAGAAACTCTCAAGCTGAGCTCTATGGCTGGAAGTGGAGGATCCGACCCCGGCCACTCGCAGCCCCTGGTGGCTGGAGTGACGTTGGAGATGTTTGAAAATTTCAAGCGGGAGGTCCTACAGACCTTGCAGGTAGCTTTCGCCTCGATTGGCGAAGGTAGGAGAGGAGGTGGTCCGGAGGTCTCGCCTCAGCAGGTGGGCGAGAGCACTCTCGCCCAGCAATCCAGGAAAAAGGTACCGCGGGGGGGAGTGGGGAGGCATTCAGACCCCACTCGCCCGGTCCCCTAGGAGGGGGCGAGTGGGAGGTGCTAGGCCCCCACTCGCCCAGCCCCAAGAGGGCGAGTGGGGAGGTGTCATGCTCCCACTCGCCCAGCCCCAAAGGGGGGCGAGCAAGGGAAGCCCTTTGTGCGAGCTGATCCCCTCGGCCCCGGTTCCAGAGGGGTTCGAAGGGATGGAGATGTCTCACTACTCCGGCAAAGATGACCCAGTCCTGCACTTGCAGTGGTTTGAGGACATGGTCTCCATTAGGCCCATGTCGGACGCTTTCAAGTGCCGACTCTTTACGACAACTCTGAAGGAGAAGGCAAGAGATTGGTTCCACCAGCTCCCAGGGGGGTCTATCTTTGCCTTCGAAGACTTGCGTCGGGGTTTCTTGCTACGCTTCGCAATGTCAAGGAAGCGGAAGAGGGATGTCGAAGCACTCTTCAAGATCAAGCAAGAGCCGAGGGAGTCACTGGCTCACTATGTGGATAGGTTCCAGGAAGAGGTTTTGCTTGTCCAGGAGGTGTCAGGGTTCACCCTCCAGCTCGCCTTCATAGTGGGGCTGAGGGAGGGGTTCTTCAAGATGAGTTTAAAGAGGAAGGCTCCCCTGTCCTTCGAAGAATTGATGGAAAGGGAGGCAGAAGAAATTGAAGGGGAGCAAGCCAACCCGGAGTTCGCGAGAAGGTTGGCCAAGCTGAGTGAGCCGGAGGCAAGACAGCATGGAGGGGGAGCGGAAGATCCTGGAGGGAAGTGCGACCAAGGAGAGGACAACTTCCAAGGGAAGAGACCCAACCCCCCAAGGTGGAGGCAGGGGCCGAAGGCACTCCTCCCACCACCTCAGCAAGCCATGGTGATTGGCGGGGGAAGAAGGAGGAGAGCCCGGAAAGCAGACAGGAGAGAAAGAGGAGAGGATAGGGTTGAGTTACCCTACTGTGACTTCCACAAGGAGGAAGGTCACGCGACGTCCGTCTGCCCTGAGTTCTTGGAAATGAGGGAGGAGAGGGGTCCTAGGAAGCAACAACAGCAACAGGAGGAGGTCGAGGAAGACCAGGCCTGGGAGTAGGAGACCGAGTTTTGGTTTCCATACTTAGTTTTTCTTTAAATCCATGTAGTATGTTGGTTCACTTTCAGACTTAGTTTTTATTTCATGTAATATGATGATCAAAGTTATGAAAGTTTTCAAGCTGGCAGCCCCGATGCTGGCCTGCTGACCAGGCTCCCATCTAGCTGGCAGGGACGGGAACCGCTCGGGGGCAGAAAGATCTCAAGGTATTTAGCCTCGATGTTGGCCCGCTGACCAGGCTCCCATCTAGCTGGCAGGGCCGGGAACCGCTCGGTGGAAGAAAGATCTCAAGGTACTTAGCCCCGATGCTAGCCCGCTGACCAGGCTCCCATCTAGCTGGCAGGGATGGGAACCGCTCGGGGGCAGAAAGATCTCAAGGTATTTAGCCCCGATGCTGGCCCGCTGACCAGGCTCCCATCTAGCTGGCAGGTCCGGGAACCGCTCGGTGGGAGGAAGATCTCAAGGTACTTAGCCCCAATGCTGGCCCGCTGACCAGGCTCCCATCTAGCTGGTAGGGTCGGGAACCGCTCGGGGGCAGAAAGATCTCAAGGTATTTAGCCCCGATGCTGGCCCGCTGACCAGGCTCCCATATAGCTGGCAGGTCCGGGAACCGCTCGGTGGCAGAAAGATCTCAAGGTACTTAGCCCCAATGTTGGCCCGCTGATCAGGCTCCCATCTAGCTGGCAGGGCCGGGAACCGCTCGGTGGCAGAAAGATCTCAAGGTACTTAGCCCCGATGCTGGCCCGCTGACCATGCTCCCATCTAGCTGGCAGGGCCGGGAACCGCTCGGGGGCAGAAAGATCTCAAGGTATTTAGCCCTGATGCTGGCCCGCTGACCAGGCTCCCATCTAGCTGGCAGGTCCCGGAATTGCTCGGTGGCAGAAAGATCTCAAGGTACTTAGCCCCGATGCTGGCCCGCTGACCAGGCTCCCATCTAGCTGGCAGGGCCGGGAACCGCTCGGTGGCAGAAAGATCTCAAGGTACTTAGCCCCGATGCTGGCCCGCTGACCAGGCTCCCATCTAGCTGGCAGGGCCGGGAACCGCTCGGTGGCAGAAAGATCTCAAGGTACTTAGCATCGATGCTGGCCCGCTGACCAGGCTCCCATCTAGCTGGCAGGGCCGAGAACCGCTCGGGGGCAGAAAGATCTCAAGGTATTTAGCCCCGATGCTGGCCCGCTGACAAGGCTTCCATCTAGCTGGCAGGGTCGGGAACCGCTCGGTGGCAGAAAGATCTCAAAGCACTTAGCCCCGATGCTGGCCCGTTGACCAGGCTCCCACCTAGCTGGCAGGGCCGGGAACCGTTCGGTGGCAGAAAGATCTCAAAGCACTTAGCCCCGATGCTGGCTCGCTGACCAGGCTTCCATCTAGCTGGCAGGGCCGTGAACCGCTTGGTGGCAGGAAGATCTCAAGGCACTTAGCCCCGATGATGGCCCGCTGACCAGGCTCCCACCTAGCTGGCAGGGCCGGGAACCGCTCGGTGGCAGAAAAATCTCAAAGCAATTAGCCCTGATGCTGGCCCTCTGACCAGGCTTCCATCTAGCTGGCAGGGCTGGGAACCGCTCAGTGGCAGAAAGATCTCAAAGCACTTAGCCCCAATGCTGGCCCGCTGACCAGGCTTCCATCTAGCTGGCAGGGCTGGGAACCGCTCGGTGGCAGAAAGATCTCAAAGCACTTAGCCCCGATGCTGGTCCACTGACCAGGATTCCATCTAGCTAGCAGGGTCGGGAACCGCTCGGTGGAAGAAAGATCTCAAAGCACTTAGCCCCGATGCTGGCCCGCTGACCAGGCTTCCATTTAGCTGGCAGGGTCGGGAACCGCTCGGTTGCAGAAAGATCTCAAAGCACTTAGCCCCGATGCTGGCCCGCTGACCAGGCTTCCATCTAGCTGGCAGGGTCGGGAACCGCTTGGTGGCAGAAAGATCTCAAAGCACTTCGCCCCGATGCTGGCCCGCTGACCAGGCTTCCATCTAGCTGGCAGGGCCGGGAACCGCTTGGTGGCAGAAAGATCTCAAAGCACTTAGCCCTGATGCTGGCCCGCTGGCTAGACTTCCATCTAGCTGGCAGGGCCGAGAACCGCTCGGTGGAAGAAAGATCTCAAAGCACTTAGCCCCGATGCTGGCCCGCTGACCGGGCTTCCACCCAGCTGGCAGGGCCGGGAACCGCTCGGTGGCAGAAAGATCTCAAAGCACTTAGCCCCGATGCTGGCCTGCTGACCAGGCTTCCATCTAGCTGGCAGGGTCGGGAACCGCTCGGTGGAAGAAAGATCTCAAAGCACTTAACCCTGATGCAGGACCGCTGACCAGGCTTCCATCTAGCTGGCAGGGCCGGGAACCGCTCGGTGGCAGAAAGATCTCAAAGCACTTAGCCCCGATGCTGGCCCGCTGACCGGGTTTCCATCTAGCAAGTAGGGCCGGGAACCGCTCGGTGGCAGAAAGATCTCAAGGCACTTAGCCCCGATACTGGCCCGCTGACCAGACTCCCACCTAGCTGGCAGGGCCGGGAACCGCGCGGTGGCCGGATGTTCTCTAAGTATTTTTCCCCTCGGACGGTTCTGCTGTCCAGACTCTCTCTAGCCGGCAGGGCAGGTTAACCTCCCAGGGAGGTTAAGTGTTTTCCCCAAGGAGGCTCCGCTAGGTGGGCTCTCACTGGCCGGCAGGGTAGGATGGCCTCTCGGGGAAGCTTGACTAATTTTTTACCAGGACGAAGGGGAGTCCTCTCAATTTCTTTCGGCGCCACTCGTCGAATGTTCAGGGTTGGATTTTTCTTTCTGAGCGTGTACCTCGCTCGAAAAGAGTGGGGATTGTGTACAACCTTGTATTCGTCGAGTGGGCCCCCGGATCTCATGAGGTATTTTTGACATCGTCTTTCAACATGTTCCAGGGCAGGGAGAGAGGAGGGCGAGCGGTGGAGGCGGAAGCCTCCCGCTCTCCCACCCAGCAAGTAGAGGGGGCGAGAGGAGGTGGGACGAGCCCCCCTCTCGCCCCCGCCCCCAGTAGAGGAGGGCGAGAGCAGGGGGCGAGACAGGAGGGGGCCGACCCTCCCTCTCTCCCCCATCCCCAGCAGGGGGCGAGACAGGAGGGGGCCGACCCTCCCTCTCGCCCCCGTCCCCAGTAGGGGGCGAGACAGGAGGGAGCCGACCCTCCCTCTCGCCCCCATCCCCAGCAGGGGGGTGAGACAGGAGGGGGCCGACCCTCCCTCTCGCCCCCATCCCCAGCTGGGGGGCGGGATAGGGAGGAGGTCAGCCCCCTCTCGCTCGGCCCCGAGAGGGTGTTCTGGACTGCGTTTAGCGCCTCCAAACAGTGGGATCTGGCTGTTCGCAGACCAAATCTGGGGGTATTTTGGTAATCTCGTAGGCCAGATTGTGGTTATTTGCAGACCAAGTTCAAAATCCTATAAATAGGACCAAGGGGAACCATTTGGAGGGATCTCTCTTTTGGCCTTCTCTCTCCCTAAGTTCCTTTGTTGGGTGGAGAGAGCCTCCAATGGTGCCCAAGCTTAGCATTGGCTTGGGAGGGGAAGCGCTCTAAGATCTTCCGGGTGTGTGGTGGGACCTCCTCGCTAAGCCCTTGGTCTCATTCCTAGTTCCTTAGCCTCTTAGACTAGAGCTCTCCCTTGGGAGAAGTAAGTGTGAGGTCACCCCCCAACTTGTTGAGGGCCCGAACTCCACAGGGACCAAGTTATTGGTTTCAACAGCAGGCGTTGAGTCCATGATCTTCCACGATCTCGACGGTTGCACGATCTCAGCCACGACTGTACTTCTTAACGTCCGACGTTAGCTCCTGTGCCTATTTAAAGAGCTGATTTCGTTGCTCAAAGGTTGAACTTTGAAGCCTTCATTCAATCTTCTGAGAGAGCATTTCATCCCGAATTCAGAGAGCACTCCCAACATGATCATTGAGGAACAAGAGTGAGAAGGAGATTTCCAACGGACAAATTTGAAGAAGGACGCTCGCTTCAACTCCGACGGTGGTCATTGCGTGTCTTCAACATCTCCTTCAGCGTTCTTCAATATAGGGAGTCTTTTATTCTGAATTTACTTTTATCTTTTCATTCTTTTCTTGTAACGGTAGTAAATTCGCCGTCTTGCATGTGGCGACTAAGTTGGGTTCACTTTAAGGGAAATTCGTCGCCTTTTGCGTGACGACTAGGTCAACGGTAGATCTAGGGGTGGCTAGAGGCCTTATCTAGGAAAAGTTAGGTAATAGCCAACCGGTCCTTGGGAGACGGGCCAGTGAAGGAACAAAAAGTGTTTTTTTACACTGTCGTCTTTAATTTCAACCGTTATTGAAATTTTATCTTTGTAATTCTCTTTGAAATATAACATTCATTTTCATTATCTTTGATTTTCTAGAATTGTATTTCATTTAAGTTTTCATAAGTAAAATTACTTTGACATAATTCTGTGAAGCCTAATTTTCTGGAGAGCTAACGCCTAGCGTTAACTCTTAACGTCGGCGTTAGCAATAGTAATCAAAAAGTTTCAATTTTCTATAAATCTCTCAGTTTTACTCTAAAATTCGTAAACCCCTTATTCACTCCCCCTCTCTAAGGGCGTCATAAAATCTAACAGAACCAAACATTAACTAATATAAAATAAATAATTAAATATATTTCTCTCCCTTTCTCTTTCTCTATTGCCACGCTCTCTCTCCCCTCCCTCTCTATCTCACTGCCACACCGCTTCTCTCTCTCCCCTCCTTCTCGCATCTCTCTCTCTCTCTTCAACTTTATTCGCCAATGACAACCAAAACTATATAACTATACGAGCATCTTTGCAAGGGCTACGCCCGTGCTCGATGCTCTCAGACAGCCTTCGGTCGCATCTGTTGCGCCCATCTTTACTGTTCTCGATTGTACGTGCTGAACCTGTGAACATCACAAATACCTCGCCGCTCGCACCCCGTGCGAAGATGCTCATGTGTGTGTGTGTGTGTGTGTGTGTGTGTGTGTGTGTGTGTGTGTGTGTGTGTGTGTGTGTGTGTGTGTGTGTGTGTGTGTGTGTGTGTGTGTGTGTGTGTGTGTGTGTGTGTGTGTGTGTGTGTGTGTGTGTGTGTGTTTCATAAATATATAATAACATTTTTACCTCTCTCTTTCATCCGCCGGCCGCTCTCTTTCGCTCTCTCCCCTCCTTAATAACATTTTTATCTCTCTCTCCTCTCTCTTTCATCTGCCACCCCCACTTTTTCTCTCTCTCTCCCTCCCTCTCTCTCACTCTTCCCCGCCTTGATTTGCAATGGAAACATTTGTCATGTCCCAAAAATGTAACTTCTTTACTATATACGAGTGACAGTGCATGCCCCCCCCCCCCCCCCCCCCCGTGCTCCGTGCGACAGTACCCTGCCCGTCCTCGGCAGCTTTCGCCCACCTCCGACACGCACCCACTTATATTTTATTTTTTCCTTTTTTCATTTATTTATAGAAATTTCCTTTTCTTCATTTCTTTTTTTATTTCTGTATTATATATATATATATAAATATATATATATCTGTAACTACTAAATGCAAGAAGTTGACTTTGGTGCAACATTCAAAATTGCCCAAACATAACCTCATTCTTTTACTCCAATGACTTAACGTATATGATAAAAAAATGGAAATTTATAAAATATAAGGGTTATTTGTGTAATAACACTATATCCCTGTAATAAAAAAAATTATACAAATTCAGAAAATCAAAAAGTTTTTACTAGACCTCCTAAACCTACTATGATAGTTTATCATTACCTATTAAAATCTACTTTAAAATGATTTTTTGTTAAAATATATAGATTTTTTTGAATTTTTTTATAAAATAGTAATTAAAAATTTTTTTGCGGTCATTTTGAGTATTCATATGTATATGTTCTGAGCCCAGCCGGCTGAGACGAAGCCTATCCGCACCCCAGCCTGCCAGTCCAACCGACG
The DNA here is from genome assembly GCA_033032865.1 of Dactylorhiza incarnata. NCBI lineage: Eukaryota > Viridiplantae > Streptophyta > Magnoliopsida > Asparagales > Orchidaceae > Dactylorhiza > Dactylorhiza incarnata. Next base: position 2,103,242 of record JAWHQI010000061.1, on the reverse strand, counting down.
AAGCTTATCCGCACCCAGCCTGACCGTTCGTAGAACGCAGGTGGGCCGTCGTTCGTCGAACGCAGGCGTGCCGCCGTTCGTCAAACGGCGGCACGCGTTCGTCGAACGCGGGAGGCACCCCTGCGTTCGCCGAACGGTTGGGTCTCAGCGTTCGTCGAACGCAGGCGAGCCGCCGTTCGTCGAACGCAGGGGTCCCGCAGGTCGACGAGCGGCGGCACGCGTTCGTCGAACGCAGGCATGACGCCTTCGTCGAACGCAGGCGTGCCGCCGTTCGTCGAACGGCGGCACGCATTCGTCGAACGCAGGAGGCACCTCTGCGTTCGCCGAACGGTTGGGTCTCAGCGTTCGTCGAACGCAAGAGAGCCTTCGTTCGTCGAACGCAGGGGTCCCGTTGTTCGACGATCGGCGTCACGCGTTCGTCGAACGCAGGCGTGACGCGTTCGTCGAACGCAGGCGTGACGCGTTCGTCGAACGCAGGCGTGCCGCCGTTAGTCGAACGGCGGCACGCGTTCGTCGAACGCAGAAGGCACTCCTGCGTTCGACGAATGGTTGGGTCTCAGTGTTCGTCGAACGCAGGACTGCCGCCGTTCGTCGAACGCAGGGGTCCCGCCGTTTGACGAACGGCGGCACGCGGGGGGTGGGCTCCGGGCCGGCTTGGCGGGCTGCTTTGGCGTAGCCTGTGCGGAGGCGGCCGAAGGCCGCCGTCGCGACGGCCGAAGGCCGTCTGGAGAAGCGAGCACGGGCGAAGCCCGTGCGGAGCTGCTAGTATGTATATATATATATACCAATGTTTTCAGAACCGGACCGGACCGGCCGGTCCGACCGGTCAAACCGCCAACCGATCGCCAGTCCGGTTTGGTTAGCTGCCCAAAACCGGATTCACCAAGAACCGGTTGACCGGCTAGTCGAACTGGGCAACCGGGAACCGGCCCGGTTTTCCCCTAACCGGCCGGTTATCAAAAGAACCGTGGATTTGAAATCCAACGGTGCAAATGGAGGGCCAAGCTTTTATGTTTTATGCTTTAGGGTTGAGCGTCCTTTTAGAAATTAGAAAGGGGGAAAGAAAAGTAAGCTTTTATGTTTTATGCTTGAGGGTTCAATAATATTTAATTAATTAAAACATATATATTATATAGTTATTATTTAATAATTATATATATATTATATAAAGAAAAATTTTCAGGCTCATTTTAAGGCCAAAATAGGACCATCCACTGAATCTCCGCCATCGGATCTAATCTATCAGGTCTGCGAATAGCCCAATAAAAAAATCCCACCCTCCAAAATCCCGAGCCAAGCCCGAACGCCACTATTCACCGTGCCAGCCCCTCCCGTCGCCGCGTCCGTCGCCGTCGCCGGAGCCGTCAAAGCCTCCATCTGCACCGTTGGATTTCAAATCCCCGGTTCTTTTGATAACCGGCCGGTTAGGGGAAAACCGGGCCGGTTCCCGGTTGCCCGGTTCGACCAGCCGGTTAGCCGGTTTTCAACCGGTTCTTGGTGAATCCGGTTTTGGGCAGCTAACCAGACCGGACTGGCGACCGGTGGGCGGTTCGACCGGTCGGACCGGCCGGTCCGGTCCGGTTCTGAAAACATTGGTGTATATATATATACATACTAGCAGCTCCGCATGGGCTTCGCCCGTGATCGGTGCTCCACGACGGCCTACGGCCTTCGGCCGCCGCGACGGCGGCCTTCGACCGCGACGGCGGCCTTCGACCGCGACGGCGGCCTTCGACCGCGACGGCGGCCTTCGACCGCGACGGCGGACTTCGACCGCGACGGCGGCCTTCTACCGCGACGGCGGCCTTCGACCGCGACGGCGGCCTTTGGCCGCCGCGACGGCGGCCTTTGGCCTCCGCGACGGCGGCCTTCGGCCACCTCCGCACAGGCTACGCCAAAGCGGCCCGCAAAGCCGGCCCGAAGCCCACCCCCCGCGTGCCGCCGTTCGTCGAACGGTGGGACCCCTGCGTTCGACGAACGGCGGCACTCCTGCGTTCGACGAACGCTGAGACCCAACCGTTCGTCGAACGCAGGAGTGCCTTCTGCGTTCGACGAACGCGTGCCGCCGTTCGACGAACAGCTGCACGCCTGCGTTCGACGAATGCGTCACGCCTGCGTTCGACGAACGCGTCACGCCTGCGTTCGACGAACGCGTCACGCCTGCGTTCGAGGAGCGCGTGTCGCCGCTCGTCGAACAGCGGGTCCCCTGCGTTCGACGAACGGAGGCTCTCCTGCGTTCGACGAACGCTGAGACCCAACCGTTCGGCGAACGCAGAGGTGCCTCCTGCGTTCGACGAACGTGTGTCGTCGTTCGACGAACGGCGGCACGCCTGCGTTCCACGAACGGCGGCACGCCTGCGTTCCACGAATGCGTCACGCCTGCGTTCGACGAACGCGTGCCGCCGCTCGTCGAACAGCGGGACCCCTGCGTTCGACGAACGCGTGCCGCCGCTCGTCGAACAGCGGGACCCCTGCGTTCGACGAACGGCGGCTCACCTGCGTTCGACGAACGCTGAGACCCAACCATTCGGAGAACGCAGGGGTGCCTCCTGCGTTCGACGAACGAGTGGCGCCGTTCGACGAACGGCGGCACGCCTGCGTTCAACGAACGGTCAGGCTGGGTGCGGATAGGCTTCGTCGGTTGGACTGGCAGGCTGGGGTGCGGATAGGCTTCGTCTCAGCCGGTTGGGCTCAGAACATATACATATGAGTACTCAAAATGACCGCAAAAAATTTTTAATTACTATTTTATAAAAAAATTCAAAAAAATCTATATATTTTAAGAAAAAACATTTAAAAGTAGATTTTAATAGGTAATGATAAGCTATCATAGTAGGTTTAGGAAGCTAGTAAAAACTTTTTGATTTTCTGAATTTGTATAATTTTTTTATTATAGGGATATAGTGTTATTACACAAATAACCCTTATATTTTATAAATTTCCATTTTTTTTATCATATACGTTAAGTCATTGAAGTAAAAGAATGAGGTTATATTTGGGCAATTTTGAATGTTGCACCAAAGACAACTTCTTGCATTTAGTAGTTAAAGATTAAGTATTAAGATAACTTTCGAGCTCGAGCCTAGCTCGGCGAGCTTGCACTGAGCTTGACGAGCTCGAGCCCATTTAAAACGAGCTCGTCGAGCTCGAGCTCGAGCTCAAGCTCGAATCAGCTATTTTTGAAGAGCTCGACTCGTTTGCACCTCTACCCTAATAATATTAAAATACGTTTTATATAATTAGGATATTACAGTTCAACCCCGGTCAGTCCGGTTCGACCGGTTCGACCTTGAATTAACCTCTACTTGTACCGGTTCAATCTCCGGTTCAATCTCCGGTAGAGTTATCAAAACCTGTATTTTTTTTTTTCACGGACTTCGAAAATTTTGATGATTTTGTATGAGTATTTAGATTAGCACCACATTTATGACAATTGACATCTCATAAAAAACTTCAAATAACCACCCCCCCCCCATAAATTTTATGGATAATAGCACCCCATAAAAACATTAAATACACATAAATATACCATACTCCTATACTCTCACTCCAACGCTAACCCATGACCGCCGCACCCACGTGCTTTGCTCACTGCTCATCGCCATCGTTCCTGACGTTGGCTTCCGTCGCCGACATCGTGCCCCGTCATCTCTACCTCAAGCGACTCTTTCGGTAGAGACTGAGTCCATTTTCGGCGACTGTGTGAAAGCTCTAGCGATTCTCGCGTGACGCAAGTTTGCTTCACCTCCGGTGTTGACCTTGTAATTCCGGCTGAGGTGCTAGGATAAGTTTATGTTTTCTCCCATAGACACTTCATTCCTTTCCATGTTAGACTGTCTTATGATTTTCGTTGATCCATAGGCCTCTGGCCCTCTATCGACATTTGCAAGATAGATTCCGGCCAGTGTCCCTATCCTCTGCCCGACGGCTACTAAAACTGAAACAACAAGGAATATTGATGAAAGTTTAAGACATTTGATTTTTTAACTTTTGCTTAAATTATAATTTTACTTTGTTCAATGTATTACTAGGGTGTAAATCTTGTATTTTGTGGTTTGAAATGAATAGAAAATTTTAAAATTTATTATTTTTTTGCGTTGTGCTAATTAGGGGTGCAACTCGGATCGGTTCGGTTCGGTTCCACCCAAAACCAAGAACCGACCCATGTATGTTCGGTTCCAAACATTTGGAACCAGAACCGACCCACGGTCCTAAAGTATAGAACCGGATTCGAACCGCTTGCTTCGGTTCGGTTCCGGTTCGGTTCTCGGTTCTACCTATGTCTCAAAAGAATTAAAAAAATATCTCTTTCAACTCATGATTATTTGTAATAGAACTATCAATGTCTCAAAATAATTGTATCACGATTCTCTATAATATTGAAGTCGTACAACTACGTGAGTACAATACCTATTCTCTTTAGCCATACGACTATATTCTCAATTATTTTCTCGTATCAAGTGATATGACTATAATAGTTGTTTCAAAATATTTTTTTTAGCATTGATATTCGGTTCTCGGATCGGTTCTGGGTACCCAACCCTTGGAACCAGGAATCGAACCAAATTGTCGTTTCTGGTATTATGAGAACCGGACCCGAACTGAGCCTATTTGAAACCGACCCAAATCATTCGGTTCGGTTCGGTTCCAATCCGATTCTCGGTTCTTCGGTTATTTTTGCACACCCCTAGTGCTAATAGCCTGCTGGTGTAAAATAAATTAATTTTTGGTTCCCTAATATAATTTGGCCGGTAATCGCGATTTCTAGGGTTTAAATATTATTACTCTTTTTTTGTATGGAAAAATCATAGTGAAATATAGTTCTTGAAGAAAAAAATATTTGATCAAAGTCGATTTTAGTTTTAGCGAAATTAGTGATTTATGCGATTGGAGTCATTATTGTATTAAAAATATATAATGTTGTTGCGGTTCACTCAAGGCTCCGGTGGATCGGACAAAATTGAACCGTCTTAGGTCGGGAGCATCTGAGCGTGCAAACAGAAAAAGAAAAACTGACAAAACAATTTTTTTAACGTGGAAAACCCGTCAACTGGGTGAAAACCCACGCGGTCGGGTCTGTGCCGGTCAAAACTTCCACTATTTGTTGGTTGTTACATTGTACAGAGTTGTTATGAAGAACTTGGGGCGACAAGCCGCTCTCGTTACAATTGTTAAGAGAGAGGTGATCGGAGTGCTGGTCTTGCTGGAGGCTGGAGCGTTTGTTCTTGAGTGCGCGGAGTGCTTATTGCTGAGTACTCGGGGTGCGCTTGGATGGTCTTGAGAGCGAAGGGTGCGAAGGCGCGCTTGGAGTGGTCTTGAGAGCGTAGCGCACGGGGGCGCGCTTGGAGCGGAGCGCGAAAGTAAGAGGTGCGGGCGGAGCGCGCACGGAAGAGGTGCATGCGGAGCGCGCACGGAAGAGGCGCGCGCGAGAGCACGCAAGTAATAGGCGCGCACGGAAGTGCGCAAGGAAGACTCGCGCGCGGAAGCGCGCAAGGAGGAGGCGTGTGAGAGCGCGCAAGGAAGAGGCGGTGGAGAGAGTAAATTGTAGGAGGGGGAGAGAGAAAATCCTCGGATTTTCCCGGGCCGGAAAAGGATCCAAATGAATGAGAACGAGGGCCTATTTATAGATTCTAAGACGGGCAACCTGGTAATTCCCCCCCCCCCCCCCCCCCCCCCCCATAACTACCGGTCGAACTAATATGAACGCTCTGTTTAGAGCACGTGGATCATCAACTTTATGCAAATGACGAGACCGGCCCCAGAAGGTTACAGGCTCAACGGAAGAGAAACCGCTCTTCCCGCGAGGGGATGAGCGGTCGGCGAGGCCGGCGGCCGGGAAGAGGGCTACCGACCGGTGGTTGGGCGAGCGGGAGGCCGCCCTCAGCGGGGGAGGCGACTGAGATCGGGCGGCCAAATGGTCGCCCGACCTGGGCGAGCGGGAGGCCTCCCCCGGCGGGGGCGGCCGAGATCGGGCGGCTAAATGGTTGCCCGATCTGGGCAAGAGGGAGACCGCCCCCGGCGGGGGCGGCGGCCGAGATCGGGTGGGCGAGAGAGAGGTCGCCCCCGGCGGGGGCGGCGGCTGAGATCGAGCGGCCAGATGGCCTCCCGATCTGGGCGAGAGGGAGGCTGCCCCTGGCGGGGACGGCGACCGAGATTGGGAGGCCAAGTGGCCGCCGGATCTGGGCGAGAGGGAGGCCGCCCAGGCGGGGGCGGCGGCCGAGATCGGGCGGCCAAATGGCCGCCCGATCTGGGCGAGAGGTAGGCCGCCCCCGGCGGGGGCGGCGGCGGAGATCGGGCGGCCAAGTGGCCGCCCGATCTGGGCAAGAGAGAGGTCGCCCCCGACGGGGGTTACGACGTAGATCGGGCGGCCAAAAGGCCATCCGATCTGGGCGAGTGGGAGGCCGCCCCCGGCGGGGGCGGCGGCCGAGATCGGGCGGCCAAGTGGTCGCCCGATCTGGGCGAAGGGGAGGCCACCCCAGGCGGGGGCGGCGGCCGAGATCGGTCGGCCAAATGGCCGCCCGATCTGGGCGAGAGGTAGGCCGCCCCCGGCGGGGGCGGCGGCGGAGATCGGGCGGCCAAGTGGCCGCCCGATCTGGGCGAGAGAGAGGTCGCCCCCCCCCCCCCCCGGCGGGGGTTACGACGTAGATCGGGCGGCCAAAAGGCCACCCGATCTGGGCGAGTGGGAGGCCGCCCCCGGCGGGGGCAGCGGCCGAGATCGGGCGGCCAAGTGGTCGACCGATCTGGGCGAAGGGGAGGCCGCCCCCGGCGGGGGCGGTGGCGATGGCGGCGATGGTGGTGATGCGGCGATAGCGACGACGGTTATGCCTCAGGTAGTTACGCCGTTAGTGGAGGATCTTTGGATAACCGCCTTCTCATGGATAGGGTGCGGTTAGCACCTCTAAGAAGACCCCATCAAATATACAATGAACAATTTGATATGCAGTTCTATATATATTCTGGTCTAACATTTGAATTGAACAACGTTGTTATTATTTTTTGATAGATATATTATCATAGCTGTCACGGTTCCGGTTCATTTCCGGTTCTATTAAAATCGTGAACCAAACCATTAATGTAATGGTTTTTCAAATTAAAATCAAAACCGTATTTTATTTAACCGGTTTCGGTTCTGGTTCCGGTTCCAGCATAATTTTTAGAACCGTCGGGTTAACAGTTCCGGTTACAGTTCAACAAGTACCAAAATCAAACCGTCCGCTAACGGTTCTGTCACGTTCTATGCGGTTCGGTCCGATTCTAATGGTTCAAACTAGAACCAAAATCAAATTTGGCGGAATGAATGGGGGAGGTCAAAAATAAAAAATCGGAGGTGAAAAGTACACATGTTCGTTTTTTTTGCAAGAGGGACTTCGAAGTCTGAGGCCCGGGCCCATGAATTTCGCGTTACACCAAGGGGGGTACTTTTTGTATACTATATAGTAAGTCGGGCTGAAAATTAAAAACTGAAACCGCAAAACCACAAATTTGCACAAGACCGCGCCGATTTTAAAAATTCAAAGATCACGATCGTGTAATGCTGATGCAATGTTCATGTTGTTGAAGAACACGACTCAACATAGGGTAAAGAATTTTTAATTGTTGCTCTTGAAATCTTATTTTGCAATTACAATTTTGTTCGAAGAATATATTAGTTAATTCAATTTAACTAATTTTTCAGCTAATATTAGATTTGTCTTTCATGATTACTATTAAATAGTAGTTGTACATTTTCTATATTTGTAAAACAAAATATTAAAAAAAAAATGTTAGTAAAATTGGAAATACATTATATGACTGTATAAAAATCGAAAGTACGCTGCAAAAATCGACTTCAAATCGCACCAATGTCAAACCACTTCACGGTTTTGGTGTGGTGCGATTTTGTTCAGTCCAAAAACGACTCTCTTTGTTGCGATTGCGATTTGGGTTCAAACCGCATCAATTTCACCCATAATAGTAAGTATAGATATTATAGATATATTATAAAAAAACAATATTAATAATAATAATAAACGGCTTACAGTTCGCTTCTGCATCGGCCCGGTTCGGATCAGTTCTAAAAATCTTGAAACCACTTGAGACTTGCATATTGCAGTTCCGGTCCGGATAATAAAATGAAAGAAACACACCCGGATCAATGTTGTTCACGGTTCCAAAATTCAAACTAGAGCCCAAATAATTCACGAACGGTCCGTCTGGTTCTTTGCGGTTCTGGTTCGTTTCCGGTTCGGTTTACGGTTTTCGATTTTATGTGACAACTTTATATATGATTGACGTGTTCGTTATTCGATCGATTCTTATTGAAAAATAAAGTTAAAGAAGAAAAATACAATTAAGGCTTCGTTTGGCGCGACGTTTTTGCGCTAGTGAATTTAGACGAAAACACCACTATCATAAAATGTATGTTTGAAATTACAACGATTATGACTGCCACCGAGAAAAGAAAACTAGTTTTGAACTTAACAATGAATGTTCTTTAGGTGAGGTTGGCGTTAGAGAATGAAAGTTCATAACCACCGCGTTCATGACCGCGACCACCATGTCAAACTAAGGCTCTGTTTGGCGTGGTTTTTTTGCTCCCGTGAGTTTGGACAAAAACACCACCATCATAGAATGCATGTTTGACAAGAAAATCGCTATGACCGCCACCAAGAAAAGAAAACTAGTTTTGAACGACATTTCATAACCACCGTGTTCACGATTACCACTGTCGTGCCAAACGGAGCCAAAGGCTACGTTTGGCGCGGTGGTTGCGGCCGTGAACGCGGTGGTCATGAACCGTCGTTCGTGAATGCCGGACCTCACCTAAAAAATTCATGCATTTTATGCTCAAAACTAGTTTATTTTCTTTATAGCGGTCATAACCTTTGTCATGCCAAACATAAATTGATGCATTTTATGCATGGTTCATAACCACCGCGTTCACGATCGCCACCATCGTGCCAAACGAAGCCTAAGTCTTGTTTCTCTCTCTTAACATAAGATAGCTTTATTAGAATTTAATCTGAATATTGTCGTTATGCTTTAGTCGTTAATATGCTAAATGTAACTAATTTATAATTTTAAAGCACTAATTAATACTTTAACATTTTGACATTTTTTATCGTATTATTTTATCTAATAATTTTTGTATTATAGTGTTTCTTCTTATATAGTTTAAACAAATACGCGTTTGTAGAGTGTTTGCGATGTGGGACGCTAATCCAGACATTAAAATAATGTTATACTATTGCATAATATATACTCAATCTACTTAATGCCATCTAAAACTTGTTATTTACTATTGATCATATCAGATTATTATATTATTTTTTTGTTGTATTGAGACTTATGTTTGCTTGTATTTCACCCTTGTGATAAGACCCTTCCCCTGACCCTCGCTGCGCGGAGATGCTTTGTGCACCGGGCTGCCCTAAGTTTTAACCATTACAAAAAAAAATGAAGACAATTTAATTTCAATTTAGCATGTATTATTTTTATTTGAGTGTTTAGCAGTCAAAATTATAGTATTAGCAACTGATTCTTATCATGTGACAATTGGAGCAGACCCTAAAATGAAAAACATCCTTGAGAGGGCGATGGATTTGGAGCATCCCTTCTTGGTGAGCACATCAAACATGAAGACGGAGGCGGCGGCTGGAGACGGCGACCGAAGGCCGGCGCGGCGCGCGCTGGCCGAGCGCACCCGCGATAGCCGTGCGTGCTGTCCCCGTGTGCATGCTAGTTGTGCGCGCGCACTGGTCGTGCTCGTTCAGTGCCCGTGCGGTTCCCGACGGGCCTCCGCTCGGGCGTGTGCGGTTGTCGTTTTGCGTCCTCTTTTGGGTGATTTTGGGACCCTTCGAGCGAGCGCGGCTCGTGCGCGTGGCTCACTCGGTCGGGTCGGCTTGCTTGAGCATTTTGGTCGAAGTCTCCTACCGATTTGACTCGAAAATCTTTAGGAGAAACTCCATCAAACCTCAAGTCCCCTGCATAGATTTTTAGAGGTTGTCGATGGATTCAACGTTAGAATTGAAAAACAAACGTTAAAAAAATGAAGAGAAGAGAACAAGAAAACTATATGGCCATAGGTGCCAGGTGTACATAAAAAAAATATTTAAATCTTAAAATTTATAATACAGATATTTTACAGCTCATGTTTATTAAAATAATATGAATAGGTTAAGAATTATTTAATTAGAATAATTCAATTAATAATCCGATATTGTTTTTGCTCCATTGTCATAAGATGCTTTTGACATGACACATGTTATAACCACCAAGAAAAAGAATTAATTTTGAACATAAAAGTGGATGGAGCTCCTTAGGTGAGTTCGGGTGCTCACAATCGTCAGGTTTTTCGGTGAAGTCCTCCTCAGCTCTCACCCTCCTTCTCAACACTTATCACGCGCTTCCCGCAGGTGGCGGACCCAGAATTTTCATCCAATCCGGGCACCAAATAAAATATTTAAAAAATTTATAATTCTTATAATTCAAAAATTAAAAAACATACTATGACAACATGATAAAAAAGATGAAAGAAAATAACAAAAAAGACAATGGCAATAGTGAATCCCAATTTTAATGCCAGATTTTAAAAATACAACTTGCTATATAGTATTTGCATGCCATATTTAAATACAACACCGCTCTTCTCAATATCAATATGAATGATTCGTGCTTGCAAAAAAAGACAATTCTTTGTGTTTTCGGTGCATTTACTTTGGTAAATGCTTAAACCCAATTTGCCGGTGAAAGTTCAAGCTAAATATTACACATCACTATGACAATGTAGATCCAAGGATCCGAGAAGAGGGAAATGACTTAGCTTTATTGATGCATTTGAGAATGGTTGAGAAAAACACTTTGATACTATCCTACCACACCATTTTTAATCATTGGAAATAATGCATTGATAATACAAAAATGAAGGAAAATACAACAACAACAACAACAGAACCCATATAGTCCCCAATCATTGAGGGTATGGGCGGGGGAAGATTGGAAACAGACCTAACCTTTGGCACTATGCACAAAGTGGCTTCTGTATAACAAAAATGAAGGAAAATAATATAGAAAAAAAAAACGACCATGCTTCTGTATAACAAGAAGGATGTACAACTTTGGCTTCGCCGAAGGCGTGAATTGAGACTCAGGTGCAGGCGAGACGAGTGGGGGCTCGCCGCCCTGCGGCGAGGTGAGCGGGCATTCGCCGCCCTGCAGCAAGGCAAGCGAGGACTCAAGCATTGCGGCGAGCGAATCGCGAAGGGGAGACGAGTGGGGGATCGCCGCCCAACGACTCGCTGGTCGTGAATAGGTTCGCGCTCGCCTAGGTCGCAAGGTTGGTGCAAGGCGAGGGTCAGCTGAGGATTGACCGGCGAGCGAGGTCGGGCCTCCTCCGGCTCTAGCTTCCCTTGCGAGGCGAGCCGGGTTTTGGGTGCAATATTTAATTCCTATTTATTCAAGTCCGTCTGCATATAGTCATTTCAAACAACGGAGTTTGACAGTTGGCAGACCACTTTGGAGTGCATTTAACAAAACCAAAATGCAGACTTACGCTATTAGCAGACCCAGTTGAGAAAAGATATATATAAACCCTGAAGGGCACCTTTGGAGAGGATCCCAGATTCATTGGCTTCTTCCTCCTCAAGACTTTGGTTAGCTCCCCATGCTCTCTAAGGTGCCCAGCTTTCAGCTTTGACTTGGGAGGGGAAGCGCTCTAAGATCTTCCAGGTGTGTGGTGGGACATCCGTGCTGCAGCCAAGGATCAGTGTTTAGTTCTAAATGTTCGGTCAAGTTCTTCTACAGGACAAGTAAGTGTTAACTGCCCCCTTTTAGCGGTCCGAACTCCTCGTTGGGCCGATTCTCGGTTCCAATATTTTTGGTGCGGTAAGCGTGGAAAGTGGCTTGTACAAGAAAGTCCCAGGGAAGTAGCATGGCTGGAGAGAATGAGCAAGGTGCCGGCTACGGCAGCTGGCCACCATCCGGCTCTCCAGCAACAATTGGGATGCTGGCGGACTTCCGAAGGGAAGTGTTAGAGATGATCAACGTCGCCTTCGTCGCGGCGCGAGGCGAATTCTCAAACCCCGCGGCCAAGGTTGTCCCACCGCTGGGGGTAGGCGAGAATGCCCCGAGGCAGAGGTCCGGCAAGGAGAAGGCTTGCGAGGCGTCGGGGCGAGACCTTGCCGAGCGAGAGCTTTTCCCCAACTCGGCGAGTGCGGGCCCGATCAGCGAGCTCGTGGGGCGAGGAGCAGGCGAGAGCGTCGAGCGGAGGAAGCCTGTTCTGCGAGCTGGTGCTTTCCGCACCAGCCCCGGAAGGGTTCAGGGAGCCGGATATGGTCTACGACACCGGCAAAGATGACCCAGTCCAACACCTGCAGTGGTTTGAGGACACGGTCTCCATCAGACCCATGTCGGATGCTTTCAAGTGCCGACTCTTCGTCATCACCTTGAAGAAGAAGGCACGAGACTGGTTTCACCAGCTCCCTGTGGGGTCGATCTATGGGTTTGAGGATCTGCGTCGGAGTTTCCAACCGCGCTTCTTGACATCAAAGAAGAGGAAGAAGGATGCTGAGGCGCTCTTCAAGATCAAGCAAGGACCAGGGGAATCGCTGGCCCACTACATGGACAGATTCCAGGAGGAGGTCCTGCTCATCCAGGAGGTACCCGGGTTCACCCTCCAGCTTGCCTTCACGGTGGGGATGCGAGAGGGGTTGTTCAAGATGAATTTGAAGCGGAAGCCCCCCTGTCCTTTGAAGAGCCGATGGAGAGGGCGGAGGAGGAGATCGAAGGAGAGGCGGCCAACCCAGAGTTCACGAGGAGGTTGGTGAAGCTGAGTGAACTAGAGGCCTGACAACAGGAAGTCGGGAGGAGAGACAGGTCGAGGGCCCAGGAGTTGGGGAGACGAGTCGAGGGCCCAGGAGTCGAGGGCCCAGGAAGTCAGGAGGAGAGATGAGTCAGGGATCCTAGCCTGCGTCTAGGAGAACGTGGACATCTTCGCCTGGAGCACGACGAAGATGTCGGGGATTGACGCGGATGTGGCTTGCAACCGCCTCAACCTCGACCCCAGCACTCACCCCATCCGGCAATAGAAGAGGTCCATATTCGACAAGCTAGTGGAGCCCATCCGGGAGGATGTGAACAAGCTCCTCAAAGTCGGGTTTGTATCAGAGATCCAGTATCCAAGCTGGGTCTCCAATGCGATAATGGTAAAAAAAGGGGGACGGGCGATGGAGGATGTGTGTAGACTTTTCACTATTGAATAAATCATGTCCTAAGGATTGCTACCCCTTGCCTAGAATCGACACGCTGGTTGACTCAGCCGTCGGTTTTTCTCTAATGAGTTTTCTAGATGCTTTTTAGGTTACCATCAGATATGCATGCACCCTCCTGACGTCAAGGACGTCTCTTTCATCACAGAGGATGAGTGTTATTGCTACAGGATGATGTCATTTGGGCTAAAAAATGCAGGAGCAACGTAGCAGCGGATGATGGACATAGTCTTTCGTGAGCAAAAGGGGAGAAACTTGGAGGTCTACGTGGATGACCTCATGATCAAGAGCCTAGACCTCGAGTCCCACCTCTAGGACCTGAAGGAAACTTTTGGTACCTTGAGGAAATTCAAGATGAGGCTCAACTCCCAAAAGTGTGTTTTCGGGGCCAGCAGAGGAAAGTTCTTAGGCCACCTGCTCACCCCGGCCGGGGTAGAACCTAATCCCGACAAGGTAAAAACAATCCTAGAGCTAGGATCACCGAAGAACATAATAAATCCAGCCCCTCACAGGGAAGTTGGCCGGGTTAAGCAGATTTCTCTCAAGGGCGGGGAAAAAATGCTCACCTTTCTTCAAGGTGCTACGAGAGAACCAAAAGTTCAAATGGACCCCAGAGTGCGAGGTGGAATTCTAGGCATTAGAGGAACAACTAACCCGGGTCCCGTTGCTCTAGGGACCGAGGCAGGGAGAGGACATGTCCATATACCTGGGGGTGGGGGCCGAGGCGGTGAGTTCGGTTCTGGTCCGGGAAGAGGGGAAAAGACAACTCCCAGTCTACTACGTTAGTAGTGTGCTGAGGAAGGCGGAGCTCAGATATCCCATCCTAGAGTAGCTGGCCTTCGCCCTGGTGGTGTCGGCCCGGAAGCTCTGGCCTTACTTCCAAGCACACTCCATTAAGGTGGGTACCGACCATCCCCTTCACAAAATCATGGAGGGGGTAGAGCACTCAGGAAGGTTGTCCAAATGGCCGGTGGAGTTGAGCGAGTTAGACATCTTTTTCGTTCCCAGACTATCAATAATGGTGCAAGCAATGGCAGACTTCTTGGCTGATTACGTGACCGAAGTAGAGGAGCTCGATCCACCCCACTTAGTGACATGGAAGATGTTGGTCGACGGAGCATCGAGGAAGCATTCCTTTGGGGGGAGTGATCCCGATGAGCCCCCAGGGAACGAGGATTGAGCAGGCAATCAACATACACTTCCCACTCACCAACAATCAGGCTGAGTATGAGGCCGTGATCGCAGGACTCTGTCTGGCCAAGGAATTGGGGGTGCAGGACGTGGAGGTCTCAACGGACTCCATGGTGGTAGCTTGTCAGGTTAAGGGAGAGTTCGAGGCGAAGGAGCCGACTCTCCGGCGATATCTAGAGAAGGTCAAGGGACTCATCAGACAGTTCCATACCTTCTCAATTCAACATGTGCCGAGGGAGGAGAGCACCCTGGCAGACCTCCTGGCCAAGTTCGGTCCTAGGGCAGGAGGGACAATGCCAGAACTCTTCCAACCATCTATTGAGGAAGGTGAATTGATGGAGGTAGACCAACGAGCATCGTGGATGAACTCCTTCATCACCTTCCAGACGTCGGGGCAGTTTCTGGGAGGGGACGTAAATAAGCGGCGAATCAGGTACAGGTCAACATACTATTCTTTGCATGCAGGACGATTGTACCGTAAGACCCTCTCGGGACTCCTAGCCTGGTGTGTGTCAGAAGAGGAGGCCCCGAGGGTCCTGGAGGAGATCCACTCTGGAGAATGTGACAACCACTCTGGGAGCAGGACCCTGGAAGGAAGGGTGCTGAGGCAGGGCTACTTCGGGCCTACTTTCAGTAGGGATGCAACAGAATTCACAAAGAAGTGTTCCAAGTGCCATCTATATGCTCATATAAAACTCCTACCAACCCAGAGGCTTCAGACCATCACAGCTCCATGGCCATTCACGATATGGGGGCTGGACTTGGTAGGCCCTTTTCCCCAAACTAGTGGCCAAAGAAAGTTTTTGCTGGTCATGATCGATTACTTCTCCAAATGGCTGGAGGTGAAGGCGCTGGCTAAGGTAACATGCCAAATTGTAAGAAATTTTGTATGGGGAGAAATAGTCTGTCGACATGGGCTCCCATTAGCCATCTTCACAGACAATGATCCGCAGTTTGTCAGCGACGAGTTCGTCAGCTAGGTATAGATCTTCGCTTTGCATCGGTCCACCACCCTAGGAGCAACGGGCAGGTGGAGGTGACAAACAAAATCATTGTGAACTTGCTAAAGAAGAAGGTCGAGAACCTGATGGGTAGCTGGGTAGAATAGCTCCCCTCAGTCCTGTAGGCCTTGAGAACCACGCCGAATACAGCCACATGTGAAACCCCATTCAAGCTCTCCCACAGATCCGAAGTCGTGCTCCTGATCGAGTTCGAGGTAAAGTCACCCCGGGTGGTCGCAGCAGGTGAAGGAAGCGAGGAATGGCGAGTGGAGAATGAGGAAGAGCAAAGACTATCATTGGACTTGGTGGAAGAGCTCTGAGACCTAGCAACCGTCCGGCAAGAAGAGGTCAAGTGACGGATGGCTCGATACTTTGACAAGCACATCCGAGTAAAGCAGTTTGTGAAGGGGGATTTGGTCCTAAAGAAGGTTGACACAGCTGGAAGGGGATCCACGATCGGAAAGCTCAATCCCAATTGGGAAGGTCCTTGCATTGTAGATGAAACACTCAAGTCGGGGGGGGGGGGGGGGGGGGGGGTACCACCTCCGGGATGTGGAAGGTATACCCCTCAGTCGAGCTTGGAGCGGAGACAACTTAAAACGTTTCTACCCTCGAACTGTTATATTGTGCTAAATTGGTATAAATTGATATTGTTTCGTCTTTTCTCTTATAGGTCCATATGATGTGCTTGAAAGCTGGATTGCCCTGGATTGATTCCACTGTCGGAATCTCACTAGCCGGTGGGTCATGTCGATTTCTGGAGAGGTTGGCATGGAAAGGTTGTGTTGGATTGCCCTGGATTGATTCCACTGTCGGGCTCTCATTAGTCGGTGGGTCAGGTCGATCTCTGGAGAGGCTGACAAGGAAAGGTTGTGCTGGATTGCCCCGGATTGATTCCGTTATCGGGCTCTCAATAGCCGGTGGGTCAGGTCGATCTCTGAAGAGGCTGGCAAGGAAAGGTTGTGTTGGATTGCCCCAGATTGATTCCGCTGTCGGGCTCTCATAGTCGGTGGGTCAGGTTGATCTCTGGAGAGGCTAACAAGGAAAGGTTGTGCTGGATTGCCCCAGATTAATTCCGCTGTCGGGCTCTCATTAGTCGGTGGGTCAGGTCAATCTCTGGAGAGGCTGGCAAGGAAAGATTGTACTGGATTGCCCCGAATTGATTTTGTTGTCGGGCTCTCATTAGTCGGTGGGTCAGGTCGATCTCTAGAGATGCTGGTAAGGAGAGGTTGAGTTGGATTACCCCGGATTGATTCTGATGTCGGACTCTCATTAGCCGATGGGTCAGGTCGATCTATGGAGAGGCTGGCAAGGGAAAGTTGTGCCAGATTGACCCGGAGGATTCCGCTGTTGGGCTCCCGTTAGCTGGCAGGGTTAACAAACCATTCAAAGGGCGAGGCAAAATGGAGCTCGCCTCGCGTGCTTTTGGCAAAGCGAATCGGCGATACAAGGCCTCTCGCGGTGGAGGACGACCCCACTCACAACGCCTAAGCAATGCAACTTGGCGTTATATCCAGATGGGCGAGCCAGGGGCTCGCCGGTGCAGAGATGATGGGCAAGATCGAAAGAAATCGGCCATGTTAAAAGGCGCACACGAGACAGTATAGAGGAAGTTTCGCTCGCGGTATCCGAGGGTGGGCGAGCCGGGTGCTCGCGGGAACGAGATGCGATATGCGGTCGAGGAAATCGCCATCATAGGGGTACGCGAGGAGGCGAAGGAGTAGCGACACTCGTGAACTGCCGATTGGGGTAGGCGAGTGCGGACTTAGCGAGTACCAGCGTGTGAAATGTGCGCGAGTGCGGTATAACGACTCGAGCATAAATAGAAATGACAAAAATACAAGAGATAAGCTAAGCAAAAATTTCCATTTCATTCCATAAATATGTGCATACAAAAGTCGCGGCGATCTCGCGCCAGCCCAAAAGAAATACAAAACAAAAAAAAGGAAAACTTATCGGCCTATGGATGTCCTTCGGAGTGCTCGCCCTCGCCGCCGGATGGAGCTTCATCGCCAGACTCGGGTAGCGGGAGGAAGAGCTCTGGAACAACATCCTTGACGGTGAGCCGCACCGCCTAGTCAGCCAAGAGGCCCGCCCCCTGCAGAGTGAGAAAGATGTGCTTTGTCTCCGCAACCTCATTCTGCTGCATCATCTCCTCAATGTCGCGGCGCGAGTACGACTGGATCTTGCCCCCGCGAGGAGGCGGTAGAAGGGCGGCCCGGGTCAGCTCTCTAATTTGGGCCTTCAATCCGGCATTCTCCTTCTCCAAGTCGGAGGTGTGGGCACGGAGCTGATCGGCGACCTCAACATCCTGCGAGAAAGAAGATGAGTTAGCCAGGGAAAGTGGAAGCAATGAGGGGGAGCGAGTTATTCAACAACTTACCATCCCGCCTTGAAGACTTATGAGGAGGCCGCCAGAGATGTTCAGCTTCTCCTTAAGGCTTGCGACCTCATCTGTAGAAGCCTTTAGCTTGTGTCTGAGCTCCCCATGGTGTCGCTCGAGCTGAAAGCAGCGCCGACCCGTCATGTGTTTGAGCTCCAAGGCACAGAGTTGGGCTCGCGCGCTCTCATGGGCGAGCGACCGGGTCATTTCGTCGTCAAAGATCGCGGCGTCCTCCCGACCATAAAGCCCAAAGGAGAGGTAAAAGGCATGGTCGCTGGCGGTCTCTTGCTCAAGCCAAGAGGGGAGGAGATTTGACACGAAGGCCCTATTGGCCTCTCGATCCCAGCGCAGCAGGGGCTCGCCAACCTCGTCTCCTTTCTTCTCGCCGAGACCGAAGTTGCGATGGCCCGCCGGCGCGGGCAAACCCGAGGTGTCGGTGGCCTCTCCAGTGTGCTCGCCGGCCTCCTTTTCTATGAGCAGGGCCACCGAGGGCCTCTCGACCGGCAAGTCCCCGGGACCTGCTTTCCCCTATCAGAGGTTGAGAGTTTCTTCTTCTTGGGTGCCGACTGCAAGGAAGGTGCCCCGCAGCTCGCTGGATCAGGCTGCTTCTTACTGGAGGGGCGGAGGTGATGGGAAGGTCCCAGAAAGCGGCTGCGACCAAGGTGGCAAGCGCGAGGCCGGGGGGGGGGGGGGGGGGGGGGGTGGGGTAACTCTGGCACTCACATATAGGGGGTGGAGTGGAAGATCCCACTCTCCTGTGAATGACCCATAATAGCTATGGGTTTAGCTATCGGAGTAATAAGGCAGAATGTAAAGAAAGGGGGGAGAATGCGAGTAATACCTGCTGTTGAAACCGATTTCTCGGTCTCTTGTGAAGCTCGGGCCCTCAACAAGTTGAGGGGAAGCTAGCCCTTACCAGTCCCTTGAAAGGAGCAGACCGGAAACTTGGAAACAGACTAAGACCTTAGTCGCAGCGAGGAGGTCCCACCACAAACCCGGAAGGTCGTTGAGCGCTTCCCCTCCCAAGCCAAAGCTGAGACTTGGGCACCTTGGAGAGCTAGAGAGCTGAACCAAAATAACCAAGGAAGAAGAATAAGCTCAGAGAACTGAGACTGGAATCCTCTCCCAAGGTGCCCTTTGAGGTCTATTTATAGTTTTTTGCCCATGGCCTGTCAATAGCAGAATTCCACCTTTCAGTTTTTCTAAACACACCCCAATTTGGTCTGCTAACAGCCAGACTCCGCTATTTGGATGAGCTAACGGCAGACCATCGGGGGTAGAGGAGTAACTCCACCTCTTTAGTCTATGGACGAGTGGTTTATGAGAGCATCACTCTCGAGAGAGGTGAATTCGTCGAACGGGTTTCGTCGAACGGAAAGATGAGTTCGTCGAACGGGTTTCGTCGAACAGGGAACGAAATTCGTCGAACGCTGAATTGAGTTCGATGATCTCAACAAATGCTTAGCGTTCGTCGAACGCAGGACGAATCTCGTTGAACCCTAAGACTTGGAAGGGATCCGACTCGCTTGCCTTCTTGCGAACAGCCGGCGAGTACCCGGCTCGCCAGCCCTCTTGCGAGCAGTCGGCGAGTACCCGGATCGCTCGCCTTCTTGCGAGTTGACCTTGAAACTTGGGCTCGCAGGGATATGACTCGCGTGCCTTTCTGCGGTGTCCCTTGAAGCTCTGGCTCGCCTTCTTTGTTACCTCTTCCATCTGTTGGATTTATAACCCCCGTTGGGTGAGCGGCCTGTGAAGATCTCGCTCGCATTCTTACCGGCGACGCCCATCGATGCCGGGTCCCGCGCTTCCTCCTGCGAATTCTTCCGATGAGACAGGATAGAGGTAGCCGCTGAGACTGTCGTCGGACTGAGAGGCAAATTCGTCGAACGGACAACGGAGTTCGTCGAACTCAGAAAAGCATCGACCGCTAAGCTGGGGTAAAAACGTCGACCGCTGAGCTTGAGTAAAAGCGTCGACCGCTGAGCTTGAGTAAAAGCGTCGAGCGCTGAGCTTGAGTAAAAGCGTCGAGCGCTGAGCTTGAGTAAAAGCGTCGACCGCTGAGCTTGAGTAAAAGCGTCGAGCGCTGCTTGGATTTCGTCGAACGCAGCTTTGAACCTTTTCGTCGACCGCAGAGCACCGTTCGTCGAACGCAGGTAGCCGTTCGTCGAACGCAGAGATCATATGTGAATTTTATTCTTTCTCTTATTTTCTGCCTATTAATATATATTCCTCCCACATTACCTTCGCTTGTTGGTTATTCCTCCGTCTTTGTTCACCTCTAGGCGAATATCGGGGTTGTACACCTACCCCGGGTGGCACAAAGAGCATCGAATCAATGTTCCACCGCAGGTGCGTGACCTCAAAGGTCTTCTTAACGAAGAACTTGAAGAGTTCGACATCGTGACCTCCGAGGGTAGGCGGGCGATAGTTCGCCTCATCGTGCTGGATGGGCGAGAAGGGTACGTTGCCGAAGTCCCCCTTGACGAAGAAAAATTTATGAATCCAGTGATGGCTCTTGTTGACCGTCTCACTCACCTTGACGTGTTGGCTCACGAAGTAGGCGGTCCCATCCTTGTACGTCCGGAAGGAGAACAACTTGCGGAAGACCGACAGGCTGAACTCAATCTGCTTATCCCTCGGGTAGAAGGTGAAGGCGACTATGAAGGCGATGGAGTTAGGGGTCAGTTGACCCAGTATCACGCCAAAGTACTTAAGCACTTGGCAGACATCCGACCACATGGGTAGCCACAAGCCAACGTCAAAGTGGGCTGTGGGGATGACGAGCTCGTTGGGCAAGAGGTTGTTGATAGCCTCTGTCTCGGTCGGCTGGTGGGCGGTGTATCATGGAGAGATTTGGTGAGCGACCACCGTGATGGATCGAGTGTTCAAGGAGCAGAAGGGGCGCAACTTGGAGGTCTACGTGGATGACTTGATGGTTAAAAGCAAGGACGTAGAATCCCACCTGCAGGATCTAGTGGAGACCTTCGCTACCCTTCGAAGGTTCAAGATGAGGCTCAACCCGTCTAAATGTGTTTTCGGATCAAGCCGAGGAAAGTTCCTAGGTCACCTACTCACCCCGGAGGGGGTCGAACCCAATCCTGACAAGGTCAAAGCCATCTTGGAGTTGGAATCGCCGAGGAGTGCGAAGGAAATTCAGAGGCTGACTGGGAAGTTAGCGGGGCTGAGTCGATTCCTCTCCAGGGCAGGAGAGAAGTGCTCTCCTTTCTTCAAAGCCCTACGCCAGGGTCAGAAGTTCGAATGAACGTTAGAGTGCGAGAGGGATTTTCAGGCACTGAAGGAACAACTGACGCGAGCCCCTCTGGTCCAGGGGCCGAGAGAAGGAGAAGACATTTTCCTCTACCTAGGGGTAGGGGTCGAAGCGGTGAGTTCGGTCCTGGTCCGAGAGGAGGGAAAGAAGCAGCTGCCGATTTACTATGTTAGCAGAGTCTTGAAGAAGGCAGAACTCAAATATCCCGCCCTGGAGAAGCTGGCATTCGCTTTGATCATCTCAGCCCGAAAAATCCGTCCCTATTTTCAGGCTCACTCAATCAGGGTGGTGACCGACCATCCCCTTCACAACATTATGGAGGGGGTGGAGCATTCGGGCATGTTGGCAAAATGGTCGGTCGAGCTTAGCGAATTCGATGTCACCTTCGTCCCCCGGTTGTCAATGAAGGCGCGGGCGGTAGCAGACTTCCTGGCAGAATACGTGAAGAAGGTAGACGGGCAAGAACCCACCGGGTTGGTAGCATGGGATCTATTCGCTGATGGGGCATCGGGAAGAAATTCCCTCGGCGGAGGGGTGATCCTGGCCAGCCCACATGGGACCAGGATCGAGCAAGCAATCCATATTTGTTTACCTGTGACCAACAACCAGGCTGAGTGTGAGGCGGTGGTGGCAGGGCTTCGTCTGGCAAGGGAGCTGGAGATCCGGGACGTGAAGGTTTTCACAGATTCAATGGTGGTAGCCTCCCAGGTTCGAGGGGAGTTCGAGGCGAAGGAACTGACCCTCCAGAGGTATCTGGCGAAGGTTAGGGACCTCGTCGGATGGTTCCACACTTTCTCCATTCAACACATTCCAAGAGGGGAGAATGCCCGAGCGGACCAGTTGGCGAAGCACGGCCCTCGCGCGGGAGGAACGGTGACCGAGCTATCCCGCCCATCCATCGAGGAAGGCGAGCTGATGGAGATTGATCGAAGGGCCTCGTGGATAGACCCGATCCTCACCTTTCTGACCTCAGGCAAGTTCTCGGAGGGGGACCTGGATAAGAGGAGGTTCAGATACAAGTCAACATACTACGTAATGTGAGAAGGAAGCCTGTATAGGAAGACCTTAACTGGTCTCCTAGCAAGATGCGTGACGGAGGATAAAGTTCCGAGAGTCTTGGAGGAAATCCACTCCGGTGAATACGGGAGCCATTCCGGAAGTCAGACCTTAGAGAAGAGAGTGCTGAGGCAGGGATACTTTTGGCCGACCCTTCGGAAGGATGCCATGGAATTTGCAAAGAAGTGTCAGAAGTGTCAGCTCTTCGCGTCACTCCAACTTCAACCCGCGCAGAGGCTCAGAACGATCACCGCGCCTTGGCCCTTCGCCATCTGGGGGATGGACTTGGTCGGTCCATTCCCTCAGGCCAGCGGTTAGAGGAGATTCCTGTTAGTCATGATTGACTATTTCTCCAAATGGGTGGAGGTTAAGGCTTTGGCAAAGACAACCTCGCAGGTGATAAAGAATTTTATTTGGGGAGAAATAATTGGCAGGCACGAACTCCCCCTCACCATAGTGACCGACAATGGGCCGTAGTTCGCTAGCGATGAACTCATTAGCTTCTACGGTCAAGTGGGCATCGACCTCCGCTTTGCCTCTGTTCACCATTGTTGGGAAAATGATTTCTCTTAACCCCTAGAAATGAGTTAAAGAAAGAGTTTTATGAATGAATAACAAAGACAAAGTAAATATGCGTCGAATGGTATTCGACGCTACGTCGAAATAGAGTCGACGTCTTCTTCAGGATATGTCGAAGTAACTTTAGGAAGATTTCGACGTAGGTCCTGTCGACGCTACTCTGATTTCTAGTCGACGCATACAAAGAAGTCGACGCACCTTTGTCGACGCACATTCCTTATATCTCTCTCGACGTTGGGCTAAGATAAATTCGACGCTTACGTCGAATAGTAATCGACGCACGTCGATTTGTTTGACAGATTTAAATCTGCGCCAGATCTCTTTCCTTCTTTTCTGAAGATCTGATTTATATAGAATGATGTTAATATTTTATAGCCGTTCTGAATCATTCTTTCCTTCTATTTGATTCTTGGCTAAATTGATGAAATCTGTTTTGGATATTATTTGAAATCTAAATTAACATTTTCCATTTATGATTAAATCTGCTATGGAAATATTTCTCTCTACCTAAATCTCTGGCTGCTAATTGATTCCTCTCCTATAGTACTATCTTATTACACAGAGATATAAAATAAAGAGCAAGTCGGCAGGAAACAGAACAAGAGTGATCCACCACACATTTATGATATAGAGGAAAAGCTCCCAAAAGAAAAGAGAGACATTGAGAAAAAGCTCTGCAGCAACTTCCATCCATTTCCACTTCTGCTTCTGCTCACTGATCACTGCTGCAAAATCTGATTGCTCTCACTAAAAGAGAGAAAGGCTACAAATCTTCTTCTCTCTATAGAAGAAAGATTCAATTCTTAACTTGTGCTTCAAATCTTCTTGCTAGGAAGAAGATTCATTATTGGCTTTATTCCATTCTTTCTTTTTCATTCTTATTCACTATTGTAAAAGAGTTTTTAGAATCTCTCTTCAAAAAATTCAGTGTATTGGTTCTAAGAGTCTCCTTTTCAAAAGACTCAGTTGGTTCTAAGAGTCTCCTTATCAAAAGACTCAGGGTGGTTCTAAGAGTCTCCTTATCAAAAGACTCAGTGCAAGTTAGTGAATTCCTACCAAGGGGGTAGAAGAGTGGACTACCCAAAGTTTGGGGAACCACTATATTTTCTTGTGTTGTGCTGTGGATTTTCTTTCTTACATTTGCTTTATTGTTTTAATTCTTGTTGGTGTGTGTGGGAAGCTCTAATCTGTGATCATACATATATATATATATTAACTTTGCACAAAATATTTCAAATCTCTATTCACCCCCCCCCCTCTAGAGAAATCTAGTGAGGTTAACTGTGCACTTTCAATTGGTATCAGAGGTAGGTTGATCTAAAAAGGATAACTCCTTGATCAAAAAGATCCTACCCCATATATATATATTTTTTTAAAACTATTTTTCACATGGCACAAATCAAAGATTATGCTTCCACCAGACCACCAATTTGCAACCTTGAAAAGTTTGCACTTTGGAAGACAAGAGTTAGAATTTATCTAAACTCTATTGATGATGAATTGTTTAATTCTATTTTGACAGGTCCCCCCAAGCCATTCAGGAAGGACTCAAGTGGAAAAGTGACTGAAACACTTGCTCCAAGAACTGAATGGACAGAGGATGAGAAGAAAGCCCAAGGACATGATGCCAAGGCTATGAACATTCTAGTCTCAACACTCTCAGATGAAATCTTTCAAAAGATTGCTGATTGTGAGTCAGCTAAGGAAGTATGGGAAGCTCTCACCAAAATGGTAGAAGGTAGTGCTGATGAAAAGAAAGACAAGAAGGCCCTATTAATCTCTCAATATGAAAACTTCCAAAAGAAAGAAAGTGAAAGTGTTGCTGACATGTACTCAAGATTCAGCCTCATAATTAATGAATTGAGGTCACTTGAAAAGGACATATCTCTCACTGAGATAAATGATAAATTGCTGACTTGTTTTCCCAGCACTTGGGATTCAAGAATCTGGCCAATTAAAGACTCCAAGAGTCAAGAAGAAATATCAACAGATGTTCTACTGGGTAAACTGAAATCCTATGAACAGCTATTGAAAACCAGAGCTGAGAAAGAAAAGGCATCTCCACTCTCAAAAGAAAAGAGTATTGCATTGAAGGCTATTGAAGGTGAATCATCAACTAGTGATGATGAGCTGATCAGCTTGCTGGCTAAAAAGTTCAAGAAATGGATCAAAACAGAAGGATCCAGAAGAAGAGAATCAAAAACCAGGTATAACAAAAAACCCTCTAAAGAGATTATCTGTTACACATGCAGGAAACCTGGACACATTGCTCCTGATTGTCCTAAGGAGAACAGCAGCAAGAAAGATCTGAAAAGTACAGATCCAAAGAAGAAGAAGAAAGGAAGAGGATTGATTGCTCAATCCTGGAGTGATTCAGAATCTGAAGAAAACACCTCATCAGATATTGATCAAGAAGATGTCAAGCAAGAAGAAACATGTCTGATGGCCACTGAGAAGCTTGAAGATACATCTATGGTAAATATACTAGATAGTATAGATTTCTCCTCCACTAATTTTGCACAAGATTTCAAAGAATTCTGTTTAGATCTAATCAAATCTGAAAAAGGGGTAAAAGAATTAAGGATGGAGTTAAGAAAACTAAAGCAAGTAAACACATACCATAAAAATTATAAACTCAATCTAGAACTCTCAGAGGAAAACCTAAACAAAATCTATTTAGAAAATCTAACACTAAGAAAAGAGCTAGCAAAAGCTAAAGCCTTTGAGGATTCTCTAAATGGAAAAAATCAGAAAATCAAAAATATCTCTGAAAATCTCACTAATAGATCTAATCAATTAAAACTGAAAGCTAATGAAGCATCTAAGTCTAAAGCACCCAGCAAACCTGTCTGGAAACACCCCATTCACTTCACCAGGGAAAATCATCTAGAAGAAGCAAGATCACAAGAAAGTCAAGAAACAACCACTCTTTTCAACAAATCTAATCCCATTATAAATAAAGGAATCTTAGGAAAGAATCCTAACAAGAATTTTGAATCTACGTCGAATTCATATCGACGCAATCAATCTGCGTCGAATCGTTATCAACGTACGTCGATTTTTAATCGACGCTTATGCCAAAAGGCGTCGACTTCCTCTCCACGCACGTCGAATTCATATCGACGCAATCAATCTGACAAAAATGTCTCTCTGTTCAAAAAGTCTCCCTCTCTTTCCTTACACTATGAACACTATTTCTGTGACATCACCGAAACAGATTGGTATGATAGACCAATGCCCCAAAAGGAGGAAGGATATTCTGAAAAACCTACTTATTCCTTCATTAGTTCTGATTATAAGAAGGGACCCCAGCTGAGCAGGGTTCAAACTAATGTTTAAAATTTTTATGTGCAGATGTACCACATCTCCAGGCTTGTGTGGTACTTGGACAGTGGATGCTCCATGCACATGACAGGATGCAAAAACCTGCTAAACAACTTTGAGGACAGACTTGGACCATCAGTAACCTTTGGAGACTCTAGCTGTGGCCAAACCAAGGGATTTGGAGACTTCATTGAAGGGAAGGTCACCTTCAAGAATGTGGCAGTAGTCAAAGGACTAAAACATAATCTGATAAGTATAAGTCAGATATGTGATAATGGTAAGTATGAGGTAAAATTCACCATACTACTCTGCCATATTATTGATATCAAGACTGGTGCCACAGTACTTAAAGGAATTAGAAAAGGTAAAGTATATGTAATAGACTTCAGTTCCTCTCCCACAGAAATATGTTTATTCAATAATATTATTGATAAAAGTGAATTATGGCATAGGAGACTAGGTCATCTAAACTACAAAACAATTAGTAAACTAGCAAAAAATAACCTAGTGAGAGGCTTACCAAAGGGTAGATACTCTAAGGATTCTCCATGCAGACCTTGCCAACTAGGAAAACAAACCAAATCATCCTTCAAACCAATTGGTAAGGATGACTCTCCAAGGATCCTTCACTTGCTCCACATGGACCTCTTTGGTCCCATATCCACTCAAAGCTTGGGAGGAAAATCCTATACCCTAGTTATTGTAGATGACTACTCTAGATATAGTTGGGTATTCTTTCTAAAGGCCAAGTCTGAAACCCATCAGACTCTCTCAAAATTCATAAAACAAATTCAATCTGAATTCAACAGTCAGGTATCCATAATAAGAAGTGACCATGGAACTGAATTTGAAAATCAGGCTATGAGTAGTTTCTGTAATGAAATAGGAATCAAACAAAATTTCTCAGCACCTAGAACTCCTCAACAAAATGGAGTTGCTGAGAGGAAGAATAGAACTTTAATAGAATCAGGAAGGACCTTGCTTGCAGAATCAGGATTAACAAAAACCTTTTGGGCTGAAGCAGTCAATACTGCAAATTATGTTCTAAATAGAAGCCTCATTCATAAAACTAAGTTAAAAACTCCTTATGAACTCCTGAAGGGAAAAACACCTATTGTCAAATACTTTAAAATTTTTGGGTGTGCTTGCTTTATTCTAAATAATGGAAAAGATCATCTTGCAAAGTTTGACAAAAAGTCTGATGATGGAATATTTGTGGGATATTCATCATCCAGTAAAGCTTATAGGTGCTATAACAGGAGAACTCTGAAAATTGAAGAATCTATGCACATTGTGTTTGATGAAACTAACATGTTGATTAAGGGGGAGGATACTCCCACCAACTCTTTTTCACAGGAAAGCAAAAGCATAGAAATCCAGCTTGAGCAACTAGCTCTAGAGAACAAAGAAAATGAAAGAGAATACCAGCTAAAGGAACCAAGTGAGGAATCTGAACAAGAACATGAAGAAAGTTCAGAGAGAAGCTTTCAAAACCAATCTCCACAAGAAAACTTGGTCCAGGAAGAACAGTTTGATAATGATCACATTGAGAATGAAGAAGAAGAACAACTAGCAGATCCCAGGAGAACAGGGATCAATTTGAGAGATCACCCAAAATCTCAAGTAATTGGAAACCTCAATACTGGAGTAAAAACAAGGCATCAAGTTTCAAATGGAGTAATGCTTCAATGCTTCTTATCACAAGTTGAACCAAAGAAGTTTGAAGAAGCAAACTGTGATCCTCATTGGATTTTGGCCATGCAAGAAGAGCTAGGCCAATTTGAGAGAAATAAAGTATGGAAGTTAGTAGAAAGACCCAGTAACTACCCAGTGATTGGCACAAAATGGGTATATAGAAACAAGCTAGATTCCACTGGAATAATTGTCAGGAACAAGGCAAGACTTGTGGCACAAGGATACAGACAAGAAGAAGGAATAGACTACAATCAAACCTTTGCTCCAGTATCCAGATTGGAAGCAATTAGGCTCTTCCTTGCCTATGCAGCTTTTATGAAGATGAAGGTATATCAGATGGATGTCAAGAGTGCTTTTCTGAATGGTGACCTTCAAGAAAAGGTATATGTAGAGCAGCCACCAGGTTTTGTCAATCCTTCTTCTCCTACTTTTGTTTATAAGCTTAACAAAGCACTATATGGTCTTAAGCAAGCTCCCAGAGCTTGGTATGACACTCTCTCTAACTTTCTTTTAGAAAACTCTTTTGAAAGAGGAAAAGTAGACAAAACACTCTTCACTAGAACTCATAAAAACCAACTCCTTCTTGTTCAAATATATGTAGATGACATCATATTTAGCTCCACTCATCCTAAACTTTGTAAAAGATTTACTGATCTAATGCAATCAAAATTTGAAATGAGTAGCATGGGTGAACTCTCCTACTTCCTAGGACTTCAAGTGAAACAAAGTAGTGAAGGAATCTTTATCTCACAATCAAAATATACTAAAGAACTAATCAAAAAATTTAGTATGGAGTCAGCCTCCACCATGAAAACACCCATGGCAACCAATGCCATTATAGAAAAAGATGATAAAGGAAAATCAGTGGATCAAAAGACTTATAGGGCAATCATAGGATCCCTTCTATATCTAACAGCCAGTAGACCTGATATAATGTTTGCCACTTGTATATGTGCTAGATTCCAAGTTGATCCAAAAGAATCCCATCTCACCTCTGTTAAAAGGATTCTTAGATACCTTAAGGGAACTCCTGAACTAGGGCTATGGTATTCAGCAGAAACCAACTTTGAGCTAACAGGTTTCTCAGATGCAGACTATGCAGGCTGTAGGGTTGATAGAAAAAGCACCTCTGGCACTTGCCAATTCCTAGGTGACAGGTTAATCTCATGGTTTAGTAAGAAACAAACCTCAGTCTCCACCTCAACAGCTGAAGCTGAATATATAGCTGCTGGGAGCTGTTGTTCACAGATCCTGTGGATGCAAAATCAGCTCCTTGATTACAAACTAGAAGTCAATAACTCTAAAATTTACTGTGATAGCTCCAGTGCTATATCCATAGCATCTAACCCAGTTCTTCATAGCAGAACCAAACATATAGAAATTAGACATCACTTTCTTAGAGACAATGTAGAAAAAGGTAAGATAACCTTAGAATATATACCTACAGACAGTCAAAGAGCAGATATCTTTACAAAACCTTTGGATGAAACCAAGCATAATTTCTTCCTCAACACCCTAGGAATGCTTGATGGAAGTCTGTAAAGCATGATTGCTGAGAAAATCTAAACAAATCAGAGCTTCTAAGAAAAACTTACTGGAGATGCGTCGAATCAAAGTCGACGCACCGTCGAGTTGATCTCGACGCTAATACTGACCTCCTTCAGTTACTGATACGTCGACTATCCATCGACGTACCGTCGAATTTCCATCGACGCATATCTCAACAAAGCTTGAAGATATCAAATCCATATCTATGCTTACGCTGACATCTAAATCGACGCAACATCGATTTCAGGTTACATTTAGAATCAAATCCCTACTTCCTTTTTCTGCCTATTGAATTCCTCGATTTATGTTTCCTTTCTCGACGCTTCATCTACTTTAAATAGCACCTCGTATTTCATAACGAATACATCTCTGAACCCGCCAAAAACTTCTTCGTCTACCTCTCTCTCTCTCTACAATGGCACCTACCCCTGTTCAAGCCGACCACATCCAAGCAATACATGCTGCTCTGAAAAATCTCCTTAAAGACTTTCAGACTCGTCTACAAAGCTTCTCTGATGAATGTGCCAATATGATCGTCCACTGTGAAGCAAAGCTGGCCACTCTATCTGCATCTCTTCCTGAGCTGCATATCCTTCTTCGAGAAGTTCCTCTGTCGCCACAAAGGTTTATATCCTTCATACAGGATATAAACCAGGGGGAGAGTTGCTCCAGAAACCCCTCTCACCAGGTTCCAGTCCTCTCAAATCATTCTGACTACACCTTTAACAAACACTTTGGTGAATCTACCTCTTACAACACTGAAGGGGAGCATGCTGTGGATTCAGCATTCAGAATTGATATTCCTAGTATCCAGGGGGAGATTCCTGTAGAGAATCTGCCAGTAATCCAGGGGGAGGAAGAAGCAGCCATCTCTGATGATTGGAATGGGCAAATATGGATTGACACACCCTTATGCGAGGAAGAACTTCAGCATCATTCTCCTGGTTTCTCGGCCAGTTATATCAAGCTTAAGACTCCTTTGCTTGAGGATATCCCTACAAAAGAGTCTGGAGGAGACATTCATTCATCTACAGAAATCAACCTACCAAATATTTCTCTGCCCTCTATTACAGATCATCTAAGAACTCTTCTTGAAATAACTCCTTCTCCACCCAAAAAGAAATCTCCTCCTCTTCCTCCCTTACCTTCTTCTCTACCTCCTTTGCTACCTCTACCTCCTCAAGCAGCAAGACTCTCTAAACAAATAACTCCTAGGCAGAGTGCAGGAGGACAGATAAAAAGAAAAAGGGAAGTCACTCCTCACTGGCAAAATTTCTCTAAAGAAGAAAGGAAGGAGTATGCAAAAGAAAAGAAATATAGAAAGGCTATTGAAGAAATAAAAAGATTTGAGAAGGTACCCATTCCTTCTAATCCTATAAAGGACTATCATGATCCTGACATGGAAAAGAGACATGAAGAGATAAGAGAAAGAGAAGCATATGAATATGAAGCAGCTAGGAAAGAAGTGGAAGATAAAAGGAGGGCTTGGATGGAAAAGATCAACAAAGGAATGACTAAGGAACAAATCCTTGCTGAATCTTCTATCAAAATTCCAAATAAATTGTTTGATGTTGAAGCCTATCAAAAGAAGAATCCTCAAGCAGGGATTACTCTGAATAAAGGTCAAATGAACAAGAAAGGTATAGGATGTACAGAAGATACATACATACCCTACAAAAAGCCATCAAAACCTCCAAGGCTAGACAAATGGCTCAACTCTCCATGGAAAGGAAAAGGAAAAATGCATGAAGTCCCTGAGAAACAAGAACCTGAAAAGAAGAAACCCTATAGGCCAAAGGTTGACAACAAAGGACCTCCTGAGCCCAAACCTGCTCAAAAAGAATCTCACAATATTACTATTGAAATGATTGATGAAAAGGCAGCAATCATTATCAGCAAGGGCTACTCCTTAAATGACACCATCCCTGAGGGTGATAAGCTCTTGGCAAAATTGCATACCATCATCAGGAATGTCCAAGAAAGACCTGATAGAGCCAGGGGATACATTTTTGATGCTATTAATGATTTGTCTAGGAAACTTTATTCTGCCTTTGTCAACTTCATGTACAAAAAGAAGTTTCTAGTTTAAGACAAATACTTGTCATAAGCTCTCTTTATTAACTTTCTTTTCCAATCAATATATTTCTCATTTATGCAAATTATTTTGATATGAGTTGATTTTATGCTAAGACAATTTCTCCTTAAAAAGGGTTAAGACAAATAGGGGGAGATTGTTGGGAAAATGATTTCTCTTAACCCCTAGAAATGAGTTAAAGAAAGAGTTTTATGAATGAATAACAAAGACAAAGTAAATATGCGTCGAATGGTATTCGACGCTACGTCGAAATAGAGTCGACGTCTTCTTCAGGATATGTCGAAGTAACTTTAGGAAGATTTCGACGTAGGTCCTGTCGACGCTACTCTGATTTCTAGTCGACGCATACAAAGAAGTCGACGCACCTTTGTCGACGCACATTCCTTATATCTCTCTCGACGTTGGGCTAAGATAAATTCGACGCTTACGTCGAATAGTAATCGACGCACGTCGATTTGTTTGACAGATTTAAATCTGCGCCAGATCTCTTTCCTTCTTTTCTGAAGATCTGATTTATATAGAATGATGTTAATATTTTATAGCCGTTCTGAATCATTCTTTCCTTCTATTTGATTCTTGGCTAAATTGATGAAATCTGTTTTGGATATTATTTGAAATCTAAATTAACATTTTCCATTTATGATTAAATCTGCTATGGAAATATTTCTCTCTACCTAAATCTCTGGCTGCTAATTGATTCCTCTCCTATAGTACTATCTTATTACACAGAGATATAACATAAAGAGCAAGTCGGCAGGAAACAGAACAAGAGTGATCCACCACACATTTATGATATAGAGGAAAAGCTCCCAAAAGAAAAGAGAGACATTGAGAAAAAGCTCTGCAGCAACTTCCATCCATTTCCACTTCTGCTTCTGCTCACTGATCACTGCTGCAAAATCTGATTGCTCTCACTAAAAGAGAGAAAGGCTACAAATCTTCTTCTCTCTATAGAAGAAAGATTCAATTCTTAACTTGTGCTTCAAATCTTCTTGCTAGGAAGAAGATTCATTATTGGCTTTATTCCATTCTTTCTTTTTCATTCTTATTCACTATTGTAAAAGAGTTTTTAGAATCTCTCTTCAAAAAATTCAGTGTATTGGTTCTAAGAGTCTCCTTTTCAAAAGACTCAGTTGGTTCTAAGAGTCTCCTTATCAAAAGACTCAGGGTGGTTCTAAGAGTCTCCTTATCAAAAGACTCAGTGCAAGTTAGTGAATTCCTACCAAGGGGGTAGAAGAGTGGACTACCCAAAGTTTGGGGAACCACTATATTTTCTTGTGTTGTGCTGTGGATTTTCTTTCTTACATTTGCTTTATTGTTTTAATTCTTGTTGGTGTGTGTGGGAAGCTCTAATCTGTGATCATACATATATATATATATATTAACTTTGCACAAAATATTTCAAATCTCTATTCACCCCCCCCCCCCCTCTAGAGAAATCTAGTGAGGTTAACTGTGCACTTTCAACCATCCTCGGAGTAATGGGCAGGTAGAGGCCGCGAATAAAATCATAGTCGACCTGTTGAAGAAGAAGGTGGAGAACTTGAAGGGGAACTGGGTGGAGCAACTTCCCTCAGTCTTATGGGCCCTGAGGACGACACCCAACACGACAACGGGAGAAACGCCATTCAAACTCTCCCATGGGTCGGAAGTCGTGCTCCCAGTGGAGTTCGAGGTCAGATCCCCCCGGGTCGTAGCTGCCGAAGAGGGAGATGAAGGTTGGAGAATGGACAATGAGGAGGAGCAACGGCTCTCGCTGGATATGGTTGAGGAGCTCCGGGACCTTGCCACGGCTCGGCAAGAGGAGGTGAAGCGCCGGATGGCCAGGTACTTCGATAAGAACATTAGAATCAAACAATTCGCCCCAGGAGATCTAGTCCTCAAAAAGGTCGACGTCGCGGGAAGGTCGGCGAACGTAGGAAAGCTCCAGCCCAATTGGGAGGGGCCCTATGTAATCTTGGAGGCCCTGAAGTCAGGGGGGTATCGCCTTCAAAATATCGAGGGGATCCCCCTTGGTAATACTTGGAGTGGCGATGATATTAAACGTTTTTATCCTTAATAAATATGTTGATTTTTTTTGGCCTAACCTCTTGCCCCAGCTTGTGATAACTATTATAGCCGACGGGAGCATAGGTTGGTGTGGTTCCAGGAAGAGGAGCTGTGTCGCGAAAGCATCGAGCTCCTCCGGATGAGGTTACCGACTTGGGAGGGTGTTGAGTTCCTCTGCCTTCAGGTGAAGGTAAGCACCTAGGGTGGCAGATGGGTATTCCACCCCCAGTTGGCAAGGTCCCTGACTGGAGACCATTCGCCGGGCTCAATCATGCCGGTAGATGGGGGGCTCGTCAGGTTGACTCGCTATTCAGTAACCGACTTGGGAGGGTGTTGAGTTTCTCTGCCTTCAGGTGAAGGTAAGCACCTAGGGTGGCATATGGCTATTCCACCCCTAGTTGGCAAGGTCCCTGACTGGAGACCATTCGCCGGGCTCAGTCATGCCGGTAGATAGGGGGCTCGTCAGGTCGACTCGCTATTCAGTAACCGACTTGGGAGGGTGTTGAGTTCCTCTGCCTTCAGGTGAAGGTAAGCACCTAGGGTGGCAGATGGGTATTCCACCCACAGTTGGCAAGGTCCCTGACTGGAGACCATTCGTCGGGCTCAGTCATGCCGGTAGATGGGGGGCTCGTCAGGTCGACTCGCTATTCAGTAACCGACTTGGGAGGGTGTTGAGTTCCTCTTGAAGTATCTAGTTGCCTACCTAAATCACCTAGAGGGGTGAATAGGTGATCTATACGTCTTTTGCGGAATTAAAAATTAAACGTAAAGCACAGCACACAAAATAGATCACAGCCACAGATAACACCAGGAATTTATAGTGGTTCCCCGTACTTGGGTACTCCACTGCCGGCCTCGCCAATCTAGCACCACAGCTAGACTTGACTACTCACTAAAACTCGGATCAGAAAGATCCTACAAACTCGGAGTCAAACTCCTACAATCTCAGAGAGAACCTCTCTTACAACTCGGAGAAAAACTTCTCCTACAACTCGGAGAACAACCTCTCCTACAGCTCGGAGATAACAACTCCTACAAAGATGATAAAAGGTTTTGAATAAAATGATACCAGATCTGAATAACAGAGGCGTTTTCTTCCTTCTTCTTGAATGGCTTTTGAGAACAAAGAGGAAGAACAACGATCCTTCAAATCTGTCTTTGGCAATCCGAAACGATCCAATAGAGATTGTAGAATCAGAACACGGATCGATCGAATCCTTCTTGATAGAAATCAGCAACTCAGATGAGTAGATCGATCTTCAAACGTAGGCGACGACGAGGCGGCGCTTTTCTCGTTCTTTTTGATCGGGAGAGAGACTAGGGTTTAGAAAGATTCGAAAGACTTCTTGTAAACAACCCAAGAGCGATCCTATATATAGAGGGAAGCAATTAAGGATTAAATCGACCTTAAATGCACTCCATATAGCCGTTAGGATCGGGAAAGAACACTTACGATCCGTCAAGAACCGAGAAAACAAATTAGAGAAAAACGGACAGAATTCTCGAGACATAATGGTTCTCTCGAGACATAAGGGATCTCTCGAGAACTGAGGATGAAAGAACAAAAGGTTAATGTATCGAGAACTGACGGATCTCTCGAAATATGAAGCAAAGAGAGCAGGAAAGAGATGTCTCGAGAATTCGATGATCTCTCGAGACATTATAAAGATTTCGGAAACAAGGACTTTCGAGACATGCTTAATCTCTCGAGATATCAAGAACAGAAATACCGAGATCAAAGGAACTTGCCTCTCGAGACATGTCAGAACTCTCGAGACATGCATGATCTCTCGAGACATATCCTTAGAAAAATTGTTTTCAACAATTTTCTTTTCTTCTCTTGAACACTTGCTGCAATCGCACTCCAAAGTCTTCAATAGTCTTGAAAATAAAGTGTACCCCAATAGAGAGATCACACATGAGTCATCACCATGTTTCATATAATGAGGGATTACATTGTATGAAACTGTGTTTGCAGACCCATTGTGACCTG
Source organism: Dactylorhiza incarnata (assembly GCA_033032865.1). Lineage (NCBI taxonomy): Eukaryota > Viridiplantae > Streptophyta > Magnoliopsida > Asparagales > Orchidaceae > Dactylorhiza > Dactylorhiza incarnata. The sequence goes on along the minus strand of JAWHQI010000061.1, from coordinate 2,067,816 downwards.
ACATTGATTTACACTTAGCAATGATAATCTGCAAGACAATACTAGAAAAGCATATCAAATACAAAAGCAATTCAATCTTAGTTTAAGGGTGACTTCTCACAAATCAAGGTAATTGTGAATACAATTCCCAACAATCTCCCCTTATTTGTAGAAGTCAGAACCCTATACACTAAGTTGAATTACATCAATATAGAATAAATATGCTACACTACACAATGATATGAAAATGAACAAGTAAAGAACATCAAATCAACAATTATATATATATATATATATATGTCTAAATTGAATTGTTAAGAAGACTTGATGTTCAACAAAATAAGAACCAAAATAAAATATGTCTTGTCAGTATCAGCATTATCCTTCAAGAACTCCTTTTCCTCTTTTCTTCTTGCCTGGAGAAATAAGCATAAGGCTTGGGATGGTAAAACGGAGGTGGATCCGGAGCATCAGAATTATTATAACCAAAAGCCCTGAAATGAATTCTTCTCTTCCTTTGAGTTGTCTCATGTTTTTCCCATTCAGTTGAGCTGTAGCATTCAGATCTATTCATTTTGCCTTCATGAACTAACTTATAGGATTCAAGAATAATGTCTTTTGAGACTGGGCTCCAGATTTCTGGTAGAACCTTCTCAACCTGAGCTTTGCTATGGCCTGCAGAGCTAGAACTCGGAACAGATCTACTCGCAGAGGAACCTTCACCATGGTTTCTTTTTCTTTTGGTCCCAGCCCTATCAGATTGATCTACAACTAAAGGAGCCTTCCCAAGTAGTTCTTCTGGCCTTGGAGAAAACTGAGGAACAGGAACATCTGGATCAATTTCTAGTTCAGGAAAAATCTGATTATGAAGCCACGTTGCTGTTTTGAAGGAATAAGCATTAATATCAGCAATTTGCTTCAGCACCTTGGAAGAGAACTGATCAAACTGAGATTTCCATGAGCTTTGAATGGCTGACACAGAGCTTTCCACTAAATCTGTCATTCTTTCCATTATAATGTCCTCCCCCTTTCTGACTTCTACAGATAGGGTTTGGAGAGCATCATCTTTGAAGTTTCCGACTTCATCAACAATCCTGAATGTATTTACTTCAGGCTTGTCTGACATTGAGTCTTGAAGCTTTGTCATTGTAACAGTCTGAGCCAACACTGTGCCTATACCTTCAGTTGCATGTTCAATTTGCTTGCTCCCTAGGCTCATCAAATCAGAGAGATTTTCATAATTGGATTTGATTTTAGCTAACTCCCTACCAAGATCACTTTCAACTGAGGCAATCTTCCTGTGAACAGTTGTCAAAGAGTGCTCAAACTGTTCACTCTGCTTCTTGAGCATAGCTTCAATCTTTCCCAGAAGAGAATCTGCATCAAAGATTGGAGGGGAAAGATGAGAGGAAGGAAGAGTAACAGCAGGGGCAACAGCAGGAGCAACATCAGGGAGCTCTTCAATCTCAAGAGAAAGAACCACATTTTCTTCTTCACAACCTAGCTCATCTGGAGCATTCTTGGTTGTATCTAACTCTGACTCCCCCTCAACATGTACTAGGGGAGGTGATAATTCATGAACTGAATCAGCATCATCGTCTTCAAAAACAAAATCAGCACCAGACCCTGCCTTTTGGCCACTGGGACTGTGCACTTCAGATATTTCTTGTTGAATATTCTTTAGTACAGCTGAAACTATCTCATTTGCTAACGAAGTTTCTGCTTCAATAACTGATGGAGAAGGAGGTGGTGGTGATGGAACTGAATCTTGAGTGTGAACATGAGAGGGTGATGGAATAGAATCTGAAGGAACTGACTGTGTCACTAATGGAATGAGTTCTGATGGAGCTGATGAGGGCTGACCTTTGGCTTTGGAACGGATTGGTAGCTTGGCTCGACCTGAGGCTTTAGAGCGAATCCGAGGAGGAGGAGGGGAAGAAGTAGCTTTGGGTACCTGACCTTCCGAAGATGGAATTGGAATTTCTGCTTCACTTGCAACTGCAGACTGATGAGTCTCCCCCTCAGAAGCAGCACTGGCCATTCCCAGCTTCTTGATTCGAATGTCCCATCTCTGCATGGAGAGGACATTGATCTTCTTGAGATGATGGAGAACTGTACCTTTGGACATGTCAAAGATAGCTGGGTTGAACTGATTCAGAAACAATGAGATGATCCGGGCAAATTTAGGAGAATTAATGCAAGCTTTGATATTGGAGAATAAGATTTTGCCCCAATCTCTCTTTTTCCCTGACACAATTCCAACCATCAAGAGAAAAGTCTCTTCAGACACATGCCCTTGTGTGCTTGTCTTGCAGAATAAAACTTTTAAGATAATGTCCACCAGGAGCTTCCCCACATCATTCATCTTGTGTCTCTTCACTGCAGAAAAATCTGAATCCAGACCACAATACCTTGCTGTTCTCAACCAGTCATTGTCATCAAGCACCTCTTCAGTATCAAGTTCAGATAGATGCAAGAACTTCACGAGGGTCTTAGGTGAGATTTTTATCTTAATGCCCTTGACGAATGAGACCAACATCCTCCCTTCCTTGATAGGCTTCACATTGATAAAGAATTCTTCCACCTCATCAAATAGCACGCGGCAAGGATGTTCAAGAACGAATGAGAGACCAGCGGCATCAAGCAAACAGAAAAGATTCTTGAAGTCATCGGATAAACCGGCGATTCCTGACCGAACAACTTCATTGCCGACGCCGATCTTTGGATGAGGAGAAGGCGTCATTGAAGCACAAGGTAGAGAACTGTCAAACGGAGAAGATGAGGAAACGAGAGCCACCGAGACCACCGAAGCACAGAGATCTGTCGCGAACTGTCGCCGCTCGAGAGAAAGTCGAAAGGTCGGGGAGGTCTCGGAAATGGATTTCGTGAACATCAAGTTTTCGATTTCGTATATATATATATGATTTTGATTTGACGTTAAAGTGACATTTTGAAGAAAAATACAAAAGGAAACAGCGCGTACCTGACGTTTGGAGTTCCAAAAAAAAAAACTATGTCTCGAGACATCGGCTATGTCTCGAGAACTCAGGAGTTTCAGCAAGTTATTTTCTTCATGGATGTCTCAAGTGATAACCCGTATCTCGAGACATTACCATATCTCGAGATCTTGAACTTGTCTCGAGAAAACTAGCCTGTCTCGAGAAATCCCAGAAGTTCTTTGGATGTTGTCGAGACTTAAAGTGATTAATGTTTCCGAGAAAAGAGAAAGTTCCCGAGACAACATGTGGTTCTCGAGATATATATCTGATCTTGAGAAAATCATTTGAAAACTTGAACTTCCCTGGAGATTTTCTGGATTTGTAAAGTCTTCAGGTCTTCATGGTTTTGGTTGATGTGATCATTACTCCATGTTGAGCATTCCAAGTTCTGTCTTGAAGAAAGAGAACTTAGTCTCATCCAGTGGCTTCGTGAATATGTCTGCAACTTGCTTATCTGTGGGAACATAACTCAGATTTATGTCACCCATCTCCACATGCTCCCGGATAAAGTGATATCGTAGCTCGATGTGCTTTGTCCGACTGTGAGAGACTGGATTATTTGCGATAGCAATTGCACTGGAAGAGTCGCAAAACATAGGAATGTCTTTGATCTTCATGTTGTAGTCTTGAAGTTGATTTCTTATCCATAGAAGTTGTGCGCAACAACTGCCAGCAGAAATGTATTCTGACTCGGCGGTTGATATTGCAACACAATTCTGCTTCTTGCTACTCCAGGAAATAAGTCTCCTTCCGAGGAGTTGGCACGTCCCGGAAGTGCTTTTTCTGTCGTCTTTGCTACCTGCAAAGTCTGCATCTGAAAAACCAATTAGTTCGCTATCATTACTTCTTGGGTACCATAAGCCAAGATTTGGTGTGCCTTTAAGGTATCTCAAAATTCGCTTTGCAGCAGTGTAATGAGATTCCTTTGAGTTCACCTGATATCTAGCACATACACATGTAGAGAACATTATATCAGGTCTATTGGCAGTAAGGTAGAGCAAAGAGCCAATTATGCTTCTGTACTTGGTTTCATCAAAAGGTTTCCCTTTCTCATCCTTGTCCAGAGACGTAGCTGAGCTCATTGGAGTCCTCATAGAGGTTGCATTCTCCATTCCAAATTTCTTGATCAACTCCTTAGTGAACTTTGTCTGAGAAATGAAGATTCCATCTTCAGACTGTTTCACTTGAAGTCCTAAGAAATATTTCAGCTCACCCATACTGCTCATTTCAAATTTCCCTTGCATAAGTTTAGAAAACTTTTTGCAGAGGTTATCATCCGTAGAACCAAATATGATGTCATCGACATAGATTTGCACTAGCAAAATCTTGCCTTTTACTTCCCTAAGAAATAATGTTTTATCTATCTTTCCTCTTGTGAACTTGTTCTCAAGAAGAAAGTTAGATAGCGTCTCATACCAAGCTCGAGGAGCTTGTTTCAAACCATATAAAGCTTTTTGTAATAAATAAACATGATTGGGATGATTAGGATTAACAAAACCTGGGGGTTGTTCAACGTATACTTCCTCTTTAATGTCTCCGTTTAGAAACGCGGATTTGACATCCATTTGATATACGGTGAAACCCTTGAAAGCAGCATAAGCAAGGAAGAGTCTGATCGCTTCGAGCCTTGCTACTGGAGCGTACGTCTGATCGAAGTCGATACCTTTCTCTTGTCTGTACCCTTTAGCTACAAGTCTGGCTTTGTTCTTTATGATTGTTCCTTCTTCATCCAGCTTGTTTCTATACACCCACTTTGTTCCAATGACATTTTTGTCTTTGGGTTTTGGAACAAGTGTCCATACCTTACAACATTTGAATTGATTTAATTCTTCTTCCATAGCAATTATCCAGGATGGATCTTCATTTGCCTCTTGGAATTTCTTTGGTTCGACCTGCGAAAGAAAAATCAAATGCATATTCTCGTTAATGGTACCTCGTCTTGTTCTTATTCCTTCATGAGGATCTCCTATGATTTGATCAACTGGATTATCCCTCATGTGTCGTAGCCCGAGGATCCTTGCATGATTTGAACCAATAGGAGTTTCTTCTATTGTTGGAGTATCTTCCTCCACTTGGATTGGCTCTTCATCAGGATGATCTTCTTCATAGGTAGTTATAGGGGGAATCTTGATGAAGTGTTGAGAATTTTCTTCAACTGGCTGATCCAAGTTTAAGTCCTGCAGCTTTGAACCTGTGTCTACAGAAGAAATGCTAGAGGAGCTGCCTTGTAGCATGCTCGTATCATCAAATACAACATTAATAGATTCTTCTACCACTAGGGTTTTCTTGTTAAAAACTCTATATGCCCTACTATGGCTACTATAACCTACAAAAGTACCTTCAAAGCTCTTTTCACTAAACTTAGTTTTGTAATGCTTTCCATTGTTTAGCACAAAGCATTTACTACCAAAGATTCGAAAATAAGAAATGGTCGGTTTCTTGCCCTTTAGAAGTTCATAAGGAGTCTTTTCATGGTTTTTGTTTATGAGTGCTCTGTTTTGCACATGGCATGCAGTATTGACAGCTTTAGCCCAGAAGTATTCAGGTAGTGAAGAGTCACTCAACATGGTTCTGCAAGCCTCAATAAGTGTTCTATTCTTTCTCTCAGCTACTCCATTTTATTGTGGAGTTCGAGGAGAGGAAAACTCATGAAAGATACCAAGGCTTTCACAAAATTCTGTCATGGCTCCAGATTCAAATTCTGTACCATGGTCACTTCTGATTTTGACCACCAAACAGTTAAATTCATTCTGGACTTGCCTGACAAAGCTAGTAAAAGTGTCAAAGGTATCTGACTTGTGTTTCAGAAAGAATACCCAGGCAAAACGAGAGTAATCATCCACAATAACCAATGTGTAAGACTTTCCTCCTAAACTCCTAATTTGCAAAGGACCAAACAAATCCATATGGAGCAGGTACAAATACCTGGTTGAATCTTTGTCAATAATGCTCTTAAAGGTAGCCCTTGTTTGCTTGCCTTTTACACATGCATGACAAGGTCTATCTTTAACGCACTTAACATCTGGTGCATCGCGCACTAAGTTTTGAGAAAACAATTTATTAATAGTTTTGAGATTTATATGTGCTAATCTCTTATGCCATTGATCAACAAGAGATGCACTATCTTTAGCTAAAAGACACACGGGTGTAGAAGATGATATACAAAGAAAATTTAAACAAAATATGTTTCTACAGCGAGTGCCTGATAAAATCGTTTCATGATTTTCAGCCGACTTTATCAAACACTTATCTTTATGAAAATCAACAATGTATCCTTTATCACAAAGTTGACTTATGCTTATCAGATTATGTTGTAATCCTTCCACATAAGCTACATCGAAAAACGATACATTACCATTAGAAATCATACCATAGCCTTTAGTTATTCCTTTGTCTGAACCGCCAAAAATAACTTTTGGACCGTTCGCAACTGGAATGTAGTTTTGCAAAAGGATTCTTGTCCCGGTCATATGCCGAGAGCATCTACTGTCCAAGTACAAGATAGGATTTTTATTGGCCTTTGGACATACCTGCAAAAACAGATTATTTTGCCTTAGGAGCCCAAACAGATTTGGGTCCTTGGTCCCTTGTCAGTTGAGCACCACGATGAATGTTAACATTGCGAGTGGTCTGCCTTGCAACGTTCACTTGTGGTCTCCTAGTATACGTTGTGTTGAACCAACAATCAACGGCAAAGTGACCAATTTTGCCGCAGCACCAACAGTCGAATCTGTTGTACCTTCTTTTTACACTCTCCTGCTTAACTTTTTGAACGTTAGCTCTTGTAGGAGCAGTCCTTCTAGATGAGGATGCCTCAACGGGGCAGCACACACAAGGTGGTACTGTCTTCTTCGGCTTTGGTGCAACAGCCTTCACTTTTGGTGCTCTCTTAGCACTCGGGCCATGAACAAATGGACCGTACCCTTTCCGATTAATCTCTTGATAGGGTGCTTGAAAAGCACTATCACCAAAGTTTCGGGGAGGAGCCCATTCCTTATGATCATTCACAGGCGTAAAAGAAATTGGTCGTGTGAAATGACCATAGGAACTCTCCATATCATAAGCATTCGTAGGGAATATAACTCTCTTGAATGCTACAGGCTCTTGATGAGCTTTCCCTTTTTCTTTGGTGGTAGCTTTCTTAGCAATCAAACCATTCTTCTTAGCAATTGTGTTTTTAGAAGAATTGCTAGTACTAGCTTCATGCCCTATACCGCTTCCTTTTGCCTTAGTGGTAAGAGTACCAATAATTGGCAGAACAGTTTTAGGTTGAGAGAATGCTTCAACCAACTTCTTCTCAGCCGCAAGCTGTTCCTCCAAGACATTTATCGAATGATCTCTCAAGGCAAGAGTCTCTTCCGAGCTTTTGATCTTGTCTTTCAAGGCTTGGACTTCCTCTTTGAGAGAAGAAAGTTCTTCAACTTCTTTTCTCAAGTTAGATTCCACCTCCTTGAGAGCCATGATCTCCTTACCCTGAGTTTTGACAACCTTTCGGCACTTGTCAAAGCTCTGGAGCATTTTGGTATATTGAGACATGAGCTCAGATTCATCGTCTGTGGGGTTATCCTTTTGTTCAGCCGAAGCATAATCAGAATCAGATAAGATAGTGTGATCATTTACCTTTCCGGTGTACGGGGGCGCTTCTTCATCATCAGACATGGCCATCAGGCCGAAATAAGCTTCTTCTTCATCACTCGACTCATCGGAGTCACTGTCGCTCAGAGTTTTGGCTTTCTTGGCGACGAAACTTCTATCTGATTTCTTCTTTCCGTGAGTGGATTTCTTGTCTTCTTTTCTTCCACCTTCTTTCTTCTTGTAGGGACACTCGGCAATTATGTGCCCTGGCTTATTACAACAGTAGCAAATAATGTCAGAAGAAAAATGTTTGTTCTGTTTCGATTTGTACCTGTCATTATTGCTTGAGCCCTTCCTGTGATAGTCGCCATCACGACGAGAATGTTTATGATCCGAGGAAGACGGCTTGTTGTTCATGTGCCTTCGTTTGTTCAGCAGTTTCTTAAACTGACGGGAAATCAAAGAGAACTCCCCATCAGACAGTTCGGAACAGGAGGAGCTGGCTTCCGATTCTTCTTCATTATCAAATTCCTTTTCTCTGATCGGTGTCACTGCTTTGCTCTTCTTTGAACTCTCTACCTTCAAAGCTAATGTTCTTTCTTTGCTTGAAGCTCGATTGATATCCTCTTCAGACTTTCGGATGTTCATTTGTAATTCATGAGACAGCAGCTTCCCGAACAGATTCTGAGGTTCTAGACTTGGCAGTTTTCCAAACTCTCTTATGGAAACAATTTTGCTATCCCAGACTTTCGTTAGGGAACGCAAGAATTTGTCATTTAGTTCACCGTTTGTGAACTCCCTGTCGTAGTTCCTCAGACCATTGACTATTTTGAAGAATCGCTCGTACGCATCAGCAATGCACTCCTTCTTATTCTGCTTAAACGCCTCGTACTCTTGATTAAGTAGAGACCTTCTATCTTCTCTTACCTCGTCAGTACCTTCCATTAGAACAATTAAGGATGTCCACATCTCTTTGGCTGATTTGTAGTGGATTAAGTTTTGCAACATGGAATCGTCCACTGCACTAGCAATTATGTTCTTAGCCTTCTTGTCAAGAGCAACAAGAGCTATCTCATCCTTAGTCAAATCCATCATTTTCTTAGGTATCTGAACAGTAGGATTTGTAGACGAAGCGGTCATTGGCACATGGGGACCTTCTTCCACGACTTGGAAGATTCTGGGATCTGCAGCTTCCATATAAAAACGAACTCTTTCCTTCCACATAGGAAAGTTGGCCTTAGTGCAGATGGGCAGTTTCAGAGAGGATTCCTTGACTCTATCCATGGCTTGCTAGCAACTAGAAGGATGGATCCTGTTCAAGGTGTTAACCTAGCAACGAACAGCGACCCTCTGATACCAATTGAAGTATCTAGTTGCCTACCTAAATCACCTAGAGGGGGGTGAATAGGTGATCTATACGTCTTTTGCGGAATTAAAAATTAAACGTAAAGCACAGCACACAAAATAGATCACAGCCACAGATAACACCAGGAATTTATAGTGGTTCCCCGTACTTGGGTACTCCACTGCCGGCCTCGCCAATCTAGCACCACAGCTAGACTTGACTACTCACTAAAACTCGGATCAGAAAGATCCTACAAACTCGGAGTCAAACTCCTACAATCTCAGAGAGAACCTCTCTTACAACTCGGAGAAAAACTTCTCCTACAACTCAGAGAACAACCTCTCCTACAGCTCGGAGATAACAACTCCTACAAAGATGATAAAAGGTTTTGAATAAAATGATACCAGATCTGAATAACAGAGGCATTTTCTTCCTTCTTCTTGAATGGCTTTTGAGAACAAAGAGGAAGAACAACGATCCTTCAAATCTGTCTTTGGCAATCCGAAACGATCCAATAGAGATTGTAGAATCAGAACACGGATCGATCGAATCCTTCTTGATAGAAATCAGCAACTCAGATGAGTAGATCGATCTTCAAACGTAGGCGACGGCGAGGCGGCGCTTTTCTCGTTCTTTTTGATCGGGAGAGAGACTAGGGTTTAGAAAGATTCGAAAGACTTCTTGTAAACAACCCAAGAGCGATCCTATATATAGAGGGAAGCAATTAAGGATTAAATCGACCTTAAATGCACTCCATATAGCCGTTAGGACCGGGAAAGAACACTTACGATCCGTCAAGAACCGAGAAAACAAATTAGAGAAAAACGGACAGAATTCTCGAGACATAATGGTTCTCTCGAGACATAAGGGATCTCTCGAGAACTGAGGATGAAAGAACAAAAGGTTAATGTATCGAGAACTGACGGATCTCTCGAAATATGAAGCAAAGAGAGCAGGAAAGAGATGTCTCGAGAACTCGATGATCTCTCGAGACATTACAAAGATTTCGGAAACAAGGACTTTCGAGACATGCTTAATCTCTCGAGATATCAAGAACAGAAATACCGAGATCAAAGGAACTTGCCTCTCGAGACATGTCAGAACTCTCGAGACATGCATGATCTCTCGAGACATATCCTTAGAAAAATTGTTTTCAACAATTTTCTTTTCTTCTCTTGAACACTTGCTGCAACCGCACTCCAAAGTCTTCAATAGTCTTGAAAATAAAGTGTACCCCAATAGAGAGATCACACATGAGTCATCACCATGTTTCATATAATGAGGGATTACATTGTATGAAACTGTGTTTGCAGACCCATTGTGACCTGACATTGATTTACACTTAGCAATGATAATCTGCAAGACAATACTAGAAAAGCATATCAAATACAAAAGCAATTCAATCTTAGTTTAAGGGCGACTTCTCACAAATCAAGGTAATTGTGAATACAATTCCCAACACCTCTCCCTTCAGGTGAAGGTAAGCACCTAGGGTGTCAGATGGGTATTCCACCCCAGTTGGTAAGGTCCCTGACTGGAGACCATTCGCTGGGCTCAGTCATGCCGGTAGATGGGGGGCTCGTCAGGTCGACTCGTTATTCAGTAACCGATTTGGGAGGGCGTTGAGTTCCTCCGTCTCCACGCGAGCTAAGCTCCTAGGACGCGGGTGGGTACTTCCGCCTCCAATGGGATTGGGAGGGCGTTGAGTTCCCCTGTCTCCAGGTAAGCAAAGCTCCCAGGACGTGGATGGATACTCCGATTCAAATCATTAAGGTCCTTGGCTAGGGACCGTTCGTCGGTCTCGATCGCGTCCGCAGATGGGGGACTCGTCAGCTCGACTAGCCACTCGATGGGCAGCCCAGAAAGAGTAATAGGTTTGATAAAGTGGTTGAGTTCCTCTGTCTACAGGAGTCCAGGTGAAGGTAAGCACCAAGGACTCGGACTGGATCCCTGCCCCCAGTTGCTTTGGAAAGACGGTTGAATCCCTCCGTCCCTCGATGAGGGTAAGTACCTAGAACGTGGACTAGTTCTCCGCCCCCGGATAGATCCGGAAATTGTTAGTTCCCTCCCCCCCCCCCCCCCCCCCCCCAAAGGTGAGCTCGGCTCCCTGGTAGGCGTGGAGTTCACTCCCCCTCCAAGTGAGCTCGGCTCACAGGAGGGGTGTCTAGTGGAGAAAGGTCCGTTCCTCACCTCATGTCAAGTTCAGCTCGACTAAAGGTGTTGAGTCTCCCTCCCCCTTCGGTCGAGTTTAGCTCGACCTAAAGGTGTTGAGCTTTCTCCACCTCCTGTTGAGCTCAGCTCACATGAGGGGTGTCTAGTGGAGAAAGGTCCGTTCCTCGCCTCATGTCAAGTTCAGCTCGACCAGAGGTGTTGAGTCTCCCTCCACCTTCGATCGAGTTTAGCTCGACCTAAAGGTGTTGAGCTTTCTCCACCTCCTGTTGAGATTGGCTCACAGGAGGGGTGTCTAGTGGAGAAAGGTTCGTTCCTTGCCTCATGTCAAATTCAGCTCGACTAGAGGTGTTGAGTCTCCCTCCACCTTCGGTCGAGTTTAGCTCGACCTAAAGGTGTTGAGCTTTCTCCACCTCCTGTTGAGCTCGGCTCACAGGAGGGGTGTCTAGTGGAGAAAGGTCCTTTCCTCACCTCATGTCAAGTTTAGCTCGACTAGAGGTGTTGAGTCTCCCTCCACCTTCGGTCGAGTTTAGCTCGACCTAAAGGTGTTGAGCTTTCTCCACCTCCTGTTGAGCTCGGCTCACAGGAGGGGTGTCTAGTAGAGAAAGGTCCGTTCCTCGCCTCATGTCAAGTTCAACTCGACTAGAGGTGTTGAGTCTCCCTCCACCTTACGGTCGAGTTTAGCTCGACCTAAAGGTGTTGAGCTTTCTCCACCTCCTGTTGAGCTCGGCTCACAGGAGAGGTGTCTAGTGGAGAAGGATCCGTTTCTCACCTCATGTCAAGTTCAGCTCGACTAGAGGTGTTGAGTCTCCCTCCACCTTCGGTCGAGTTTAGCTCGACCTAAAGGTGTTGAGCTTTCTCCACCTCCTGTTGAGCTCGGCTCACAGGAGGGGTGTCTAGTGGAGAAAGGTCTGTTCCTCACCTTATGTCAAGTTCAGCTCGACTAGAGGTGTTGAGTCTCCCTCCACCTTCGGTCGAGTTTAGCTCGACCTAAAGGTGTTGAGCTTTCTCCAGCTCCTGTTGAGCTTGGCTCACAGGAGGGGTGTCTAGTGGAGAAAGGTCTGTTCCTCAGCTCATGTCAAGTTCAGCTCGACTAGAGGTGTTGAGTCTCCCTCCACCTTCGGTCGAGTTTCGCTCGACCTAAAGGTGTTGAGCTTTCTCCACCTCCTGTTGAGCTCGGCAAACAGGAGGGGTGTCTAGTGGATAAAGGTCTGTTCCTCACCTCATGTCAAATTCAGCTCGACTAGAGGTGTGTCTCCCTCCACCTTCGGTCGAGTTTAGATCGACCTAAAGGTGTTGAGCTTTCTCCACCTCCTGTTGAGCTCGGCTCACAGGAGGGGTGTCTAGTGGAGAAAGGTCCATTCCTCGCCTCATGTCAAGTTTAGCTCCACCAGAGGTGTTGAGTCTCCCTCCACCTTCGGTCGAGTTTAGCTCGACCTAAAGGTGTTGAGCTTTCTCCACCTCCTGTTGAGCTCAGCTCACAGGAGGGGTGTCTAGTGGAGAAAGGTTCGTTCCTCACCTCATGTCAAGTTCAGCTCGACTAGAGGTGTTGAGTCTCCCTCCACCTTCGGTCAAGTTTAGCTCGACCTAAAGGTGTTGAGCTTTCTCCACCTCCTGTTGAGCTTGGATCACAGGAGGGGTGTCTAGTGGAGAAATGTCCGTTCCTCACCTCATGTCAAGTTCAACTTGACTAGAGGTGTTGAGTCTCCCTCCACCTTCGGTCGAGTTTAGCTTGACCTAAAGGTGTTGAGCTTTCTCCACCTCCTGTTGAGCTCGGCCCACAGGAGGGGTGTCTAGTGGAGAAAGGTCCGTTCCTCACCTCATGTCAAGTTCAGCTCGACTAGAGGTGTTGAGTCTCCCTCCACCTTCGGTCGAGTTTAGCTCGACCTAAAGGTGTTGAGCTTTCTCCACCTCCTGTTGAGCTTGGCTCACAGGAGGGGTGTCTAGTGGAGAAAGGTCCATTCCTCGCCTCATGTCAAGTTCAGCTCGACCAGAGGTGTTGAGTCTCCCTCCACCTTCGGTCGAGTTTAGCTCGACCTAAAGGTGTTGAGCTTTCTCCACCTCCTGTTGAGCTCGACTCACAGGAGGGGTGTCTAGTGGAGAAAGGTTCGTTCCTCACCTTATGTCAAGTTCAGCTCGACTAGAGGTGTTGAGTATCCCTCCACCTTCGGTCGAGTTTAGCTCGACCTAAAGGTTTTGAGCTTTCTCCACCTCCTATTGAGCTCGGCTCACAGGAGGGGTGTCTAGTGGAGAAAGATCCGTTCCTCACCTTATGTCAAGTTCAGCTCGACTAGAGGTGTTGAGTCTCCCTCCACCTTCGGTCGAGTTTAGATCGACCTAAAGGTGTTGAGCTTTCTCCACCTCCTGTTGAGCTCGGCTCACAGGAGGCGTGTCTAGTGGAGAAAGGTTCGTTCCTCGCCTCATGTCAAGTTCAGCTCGACCAGATGTGTTGAGTCTCCCTCCACCTTCGGTCGAGTTTGGCTCGACCTAAAGGTGTTGAGCTTTCTCCACCTCCTGTTGAGCTCGACTCACAGGAGGGGTGTCTAGTGGAGAAAGGTCCGTTCCTCGCCTCATGTCAAGTTCAGCTCGACTAGAGGTGTTGAGTCTCCCTCCACCTTCGGTCGAGTTTAGCTCGACCTAAAAGTGTTGAGCTTTCTCCACCTCCTGTTGAGCTCGGCTCACAGGAGGGGTGTCTAGTGGAGAAAGGTCCGTTCCTCACCTCATGTCAAGTTCAGCTCGACTAGAGGTGTTGAGTCTCCGTCCACCTTCGGTCGAGTTTAGCTCGACCTAAAGTTGTTGAGCTTTCTCCATCTCCTGTTGAGCTCGGCTCACAGGAGGGGTGTCTAGTGGAGAAAGGTCCGTTCCTCGCCTCATGTCAAGTTCAGCTCGACCAGAGGTGTTGAGTCTCCCTCCACCTTCGGTCGAGTTTAGCTTGACCTAAAGGTGTTGAGCTTTCTCCACCTCCTGTTGAGCTCGGCTCACATGAGGGGTGTCTAGTGGAGAAAGGTCCGTTCCATGCCTCATGTCAAGTTCAGCTCGACCAGAGGTGTTGAGTCTCCCCTCCACCTTCGGTCGAGTTTAGCTCGACCTAAAGGTGTTGAGCTTTCTCCACCTCCTGTTGAGCTCAGCTCACAGGAGGGGTGTTTGGTGGAGAAAGGTTCGTCTTCCGCCTCAAGTCAGGTTCAGCAGAAGGACTCGGCATGGGTATCCCGTTGGCAGGTCCCTTCAGGGATCCCCTCAGGTCCCACCTACTCGTCAAATAGGTGGGTTGGACTTTCTTTCCGAGCTTGAGACAAGCTCGAAAAGAGCGGGGATTGTGTACAACCCCCATATTTGCCGAGCTAGTTTGGTTAACCCGGACTCAGGGAAATCATGGCGGGTGAGGAGATTAGCCGTCCACAAGCGACCGGAACTAGCTAAGGTGAAATCGGGTCCGGAGGAGACGGAAGGAAGGGCGGTGGGGCGAGTGGGCAGAGCATACACTCCCCTTGGGCGAGTGGGGGGGGGGGGGGACATCCCCCACTCGCCCCGCCCTTTGGGCGAGTGGGAGGTACACCACTCGCCCGACCTTGGGCGAGTGGGGGAGTCCTCCACTCGCCCGGCCATGGGCGAGTGGGGGAATCCCCCCACTCGCCCGGCCTTGGGCGAGTGGAGGAGCCCTCCACTCGCCCGGCCACAGGCGAGTGGGGGAGCCCTCCACTCGCCCGACCACGGGCGAGTGGGGGAGCCCTCCACTCGCCCGGCCACGGGCGAGTGGGGGAGCCCTCCACTCGCCCGGCCTTAGGCGAGTGGGGGATCCCCCCACTCGTCCGCCCCTTGGGCTTGTGGAGGATCCCCCTACTCGCCCACCCCTTAGGCGAGAGGAGGATCCCCCACTCGCGGCCAAGTTCGCGAGTGGATCGATGTCCACTCGCGCAGGCGGGGTGATCTTGATTTCAGTCGTTCGGGTCGATTGGTGGTCTGCGGATAGTGGATTTTTGGCTATCCGCAGACCATGTTTTGGGAAGTCTATAAATAGACCTCCGTGGGCACCTTGGGAAGAGTTGGTTCCTACCCCCCTTCCTCGCGTGGTCTTGTGAGCAAGCACCCCCCTGTCATCGAAGGTTGACGGTGAGGTGGTTCTCAGTGCCCTCCCAGGTGCCCAGGCTCAGCATTTGCTTGGGAGGGGAAGTTCCTTGAGAGCTTCTAGGTATGTGGTGGGACCTCCACGCTGCAGCTTAATGGGTCCGTTTGTGGACTTAGGTGTTCTCCAAGAGCAATGTTTCTTAGTTCTTAGCGATCAGTCAAGGGTCTTAGCTTGGATCAAGTAAGGGCTATCCGCATCCCCCTTTCGAACGCTGAAACCGGGTTACTGGTTTCAACACAAGTTATATTGAAACTTATGATACACTTACATCACTCCTCTCTCGAATCTTGCAGCGCAGTATAAAGATGAAACTTCAATTGAAAATTTACGCAACTCCTCTCTCGAATCGCGCTGCGTAGAATAAAATATTCATCACTAAATTAGCGTAACTCCTCTCTCAAATCTTGCCACACAATTTAGAAGATGAAAACTTAATTTGAAATTTTCAATAACAAAATCATAAATTCAATAAAAATAGTTTCTCAAATAATCATAACGGAAATTAAAACCACAACATCACAATAAGACAAAGTACTCTCAACATACAAGACTTATAGATTTAGTTCATGATAGAGAAAACAACCCACAAAAATTGAAAGATCTTACTAGACATGATGAGAGAAGATAAAAAATATTGCAGGAATTTCCTCTGCAAAACTGCAAAAATATGTCTTCTTCCTCTTTATGGTGCGCTCTAATTTCTTCTCCAAAACCTCCTCTCTCTCTCTCTATTTTCGATATCCCTTTCCTTCACCGTCGCCACACCTTTTATTTCGAAAAATCCATCTGAAAAGACACCCTTTACCATTTCAGCAATTAGTGTCACTTTAAATCGGAGTTTAAATTTTGAATTTTGGGACAACTGTTGAGTTGTTGCAACAACTTTTCCAAACAGAAGTATTATTTTTGCTTTACTGTTTCAAGTTGACTTCTTCAATATTTCTACAATAAAAACATAGATAAATAATGAAAATATTTAATTATACATTAATTCAAGAATTACTAATATTCCAAGCTTTTTATGATAAATTTATCGCATATAAGCGACATAGATTTCAAAACATAGGTCTAAATAACTTCTTTTTGAGAAGTTATCAAGTTGTGCAAAATTAATCAGATTTTTTCAAATCTACCATCTTGTCTCACCTGTTTCAATTTACTTTATAACAGATTCGTTTTGCTATCATTGCATCGTTCAATGGCCCAAATTTGTTAAGAAAAAGTATTATCAAGCAGACCTTTCATAAAGTGCCATTTTGTAAGATTTGTCAATAATTTTTATATATATTACAGGAATCAGTATTTGTAGAATCACCATTTTTTTGTGGTTTTCACCAAACTCTCCTACAATGTTAGCTATTATTTCAAATTGTGATTCCAGTAGATGTCTCTAATTTATATGGTTGTGAAATAGTTAACTTGAATATGCAAAAAGTTAATATTTTTGATATTATTTCATTGTTTGTCAATTATTTGCTATCTTGGCACTCATAACAGCAGAGCAGCCCCCCTTCTCCGACAATTATGAATAGTTCAGTCAATTTCAATTTCACGATGTTATTTCTAAGAAAATTTGTGGTTCTATTTATCTTAGAGTACAATTTAATTCTTTTGTGATTAATATATATATATAGACACACACACACACGCGATGCAGTAGTATAATTAAATCAATTTTTTAATAATTATGAAACATGGGTAGAACGGAGAACTGAATCGGAACCGAACCGAATTGGACGGATCTGACTCCATTATTTAGACCCATGGGTCGATTCTGGTTCCAAAATTTTGAAACCGAACCTACATGTGTCGGTTTTTTTGTTTTTGGTGGAACCAAATCGAACCGATCCAAGTTGCTTCTCTATGCTCCATACCGCTTAGCTATGCCAAACTCCAAACATTAAGAAATATTATGTAAACAAGAGGTGTCATGTCATCCTCTAGAAAGTTGATATATGTACTCAACGGATACTAGTGGATTTTGTCAAAACTGGGGTTGGCCCATGATTTTTTTTCTTTCTGGATTTTTCACGTAAAAATCGTGTCGTCTGCTATTAGTTTTTCATATCGACTGTTTGTGTGTTTGACTTACTCTTGAGCTAAGACGGTCTGAATCTTTTAGTCCGTGGGAGCGCTAAGCGACCCGAAACAAGACTAATTTAAATTAACTTTTCTGTTAGAAATAAGCAAAACATGTGATAAGCAAAACATGTGCTTTGTATATATTCACAACCACATAAAATGGTGACCAATGGGTCTTACATATAGGAGAGAAGAGGAGGGAGGAAATCACAATAGACAATGTGGGACTAAACATGCAAAATAATAATTAAATAGATACATTGTTTAACACGCCCTCTCAAACTCAAGGTGGATCATGAACCGAGAGTTTGCTAATGAGATATCTGAATCTTGCAGCAGTGAGTGACTTGGTGAGAAAGTCCGCAACTTGTTCTTCAGATGCAATGAAGGGTAGAGAGATGGTGTTGGCGAGGAATTCCTAGCGAGTGAAGTGACAATCAATCTCAATGTGTTTTGTCCGTTCATGGAACACCGGATTGGAGGCAATTTGAATGGCACTTCGATTGTCACAAATAGAGGAGTGGGTCCTGTTATCTGCACACCAAGATCGTGTAGAAGACGACGGAGCCAGACGATTTCAGCAGTGGTGGAGGCCATGGCACGATACTCAGCCTCCGTGCTGGAGCGTGCAATGGATTCTTGTTTCTTACTACGCCAGGAGATCAGGGAGTCGCCCAGGAAAATGCAAAAACCGGTAGTTGAGCGACGAGTCGTAACATCCCCCGCCCAATCAGCATCCGAAAATGCTCGGAGGGTGAGTGGAGAAGTTGCAGAGAAAAATAGCGAGCGGTTGACGGAGGTGCGAAGATAGCGGAGA
Organism: Dactylorhiza incarnata; assembly: GCA_033032865.1. NCBI lineage: Eukaryota > Viridiplantae > Streptophyta > Magnoliopsida > Asparagales > Orchidaceae > Dactylorhiza > Dactylorhiza incarnata. The sequence goes on along the minus strand of JAWHQI010000061.1, from coordinate 2,049,724 downwards.
ATCCGGAGGACCGCGGCGTAGTGAGCTGAGCGAGGAGCTTGAACAAACTGACTGACAAAGCTAACAGCGTAAGCAATGTCAGGTCTAGTCATAGTGAGATAAAACAGCATCCGGACAAGGCGCCGATAGCGGGAGACATCTGAAAGCGGTTCGCCGTCTGTTGGGAGGAGTTTCAGATTGAGCTCTATGGGGGTGTCAACAGTGCGGTCGTCAGTGAGAGCGGCGACTGAGAGAATATCAGAGATGTATTTCTGCTGAGAAACCAGGATGCCGCGTTTGGAGCGGGAGATCTCTAACCCAAGGAAGTATCGAAGGGGGCCCATGTCCTTCATCTCGAACTGACTGCGGAGATGTTGTTGAAGAGAGGCAATGGTGACATGGTCATCGCCAGTGATAATCATATCGTCCACATATTATGGCGCAGCCCTGAGCGGAGGTGCGAGTAAACATGGCATGATCCGTTTGTCGTTCAATGAAGCCAGCCTTTAGAACAGTAGTGCGGAAACGCTCAAACCAGGCACGAGGGGCCTGTTTGAGACCATAGAGGGCCCGACGGAGGTGGCAGACGTGGCCAGGGGGAACGGAGAGACCCGGAGGAGGGGTCATGTACACCACTTCTGTGAGATCGCCGTGCAGAAAGGCATTGGTGACATCCATCTGATGGAGGGGCCAGTTTCGGGCAGCAGCGACTGCAAGTAAGGTGCGAACGGTTGTCATCCGGGCAACTGGTGCAAAGGTCTCATCGTAGTCGATCCCATGTTCCTGAGAAAATCCGCGAGCAACTAAACGGGCTTTGTGTCGCTCAATGGAGCCGTCCGGGCGAGTCTTAATTTTGAATATCCATTTGCAGCTGACAGGGGTGACGCCAGGAGGACAGGGGACGAGGTCCCAGGTGTGAGTTCTGCGGAAGGCCTGAAGTTCAACTGCCATGGCCTGCTGCCATTCGAGTTTTCCAACTGCCTCTTGGTATGACTGGGGCTCCCGGTGGGAGTGGAGAGCCGTGAGGAAGGCTTGAAAAGCCGGGGAATAGGAGGTAGCGGTGATGAGAGCAAAAGAGGTAGACCTGTCAAGGCTTGGGTCGTAGCGAGCAGGCGGGTTGCGATTGCGAGCAGGGTTGCGCCGAGGAAGAGCAGGATCCACGGGTGCAAAGGCGGACGAGCGTCAGACATAGCCGTATCAGAGGGAGCAGGAGCGGAAGGGGGAGCAGGATCCACGGGTGCAGAGGCGGACGGAGCGTCAGACGTAGCCGTATCAGAGGAAGCGGGAGCGGGAGGGGGAGGAGGGACTGTGGGAGGCAGAGTAGGAGTCGAGGTTGAGGGAGGATCTTCGGCCGGAGGACGGGCTGGTAACAATATAGGATGGATAATGGGAGTCCTGGGACGAGTTGGAATAGGAGGGAGTAGCGGAAGAGAAATGGGTGGCGAAGCGGAGGGTTGGGCAGGAAGAGTTGGTGGTGTGGAGGAGAAAAACATCTCATGTTCAACGAAGGAGACATGTCGAGAGATGCGAATGCGACGAGTCACCGGATCGTAGCACCGATAGCCCTTGTGGTGAGGGCTAAGGCCTAGGTGAACACAACGGGACGAGCGAGCAGAGAGTTTATTGCGTTCAGTGGCGGGAAGGAGAACAAAACAGGTGCACCCAAATGTACGGAGAGGGGCATAGGTTGGTGGACGGCAGTATAGTCGTTCATACGGAGTAACTCCATATATGGCTGAGGAGGGAGTGATGTTGATGAGGTGAACAGCGGTGAGGACAGCTTCGGCCCAGAAGGAATGAGGAGCGGATGCGGAGATGAGAAGTGCACGAGCAGTTTCGATGATGTGACGATGTTTACGTTCAGTGACCCCATTTTGTTCATGGGTATGCGGGCAAGACTGTTGATGGATGGTGTCATGGGATTGGAGGATGTCGCGCATGGTAGAGGAGAGAAACTCCTGAGCACAGTCGGATCGAAAAATCTTAATCCGACGCTCAAACTGAGTGTGAAGCATTGTTGTGAACGTGCGGTACACATCAGGTATGTCAGAGCGATTGCGAAGTAGATAAACCCAAACACAACAAGAGAAATCATCAATAAAACTAACATAGTACAAATATCCAGAATGTGAAGCAATTGGGGCAGGTCCCCAAATATCAGAGTGAACTAAGTCAAAAGGGGCTGTGGTGTGAGAAGCACTGCTTGAGAATGGGAGAGCAAGGTGCTTGGACAAACGACAACCAGTACATATAGAAAGGGGGGAAAAGGAGACACGACCCAAAGCTCCAGAGCGGATAACACTTCGAAGTCGATCAGTAGACAAATGTCCTACACGTCTGTGCCACAAGTCGACATCAGATATAACAGAAAGGGCAGAAGCTGATGGAGATGATGAGGGGGGAACGTGGAGATACTCCATCTGATACAGGCCACCAGTCCTACGGCCCTGTCCAATCCTCTGAGCTGTCCGTGAATCCTGCACAACACAATCAGAGGAAGAGAATGTGACAGTTAGTCCGAGATCGCAAAGAGAGCTAACAGAGATAAGGTTCATGTGTAGCCGAGGAGCATGGTGAACGTTGGAGAGGGTAAGGCGACTAGTAAGGGCTGAGGTCAGGGTGATGGAGCCAGATCGCAGAATAGGGACAGAGCCCCCATCAGCAGTGGTGACTTGAAGGGTAGTGGGTGTGGAAGTGCAGTTGGTTAGTATGTTGGAATCGGAGGTGAGATGGCAGGAGGCCCCAGAGTCGAAATACCAAGGTGCAGTTGGAGGAACCCGAACAGCAGTAGTGCCAGAAGCGGCTGACATGATGTGGGCTGCAGAGGTGGCAGGTTGGAGCAGAGGTGACCGAAGTAACTCCTCTAGACGTTGTATTCGATCTTCGACAACAGTTGCAGCAGGTATAGGATGAGAAGGCGAGACAACCATGGATCTGGGCTGACTGGCGGACAGGTCTGAGAGGCCGGGCGGTAGGACTTTGGCGACCTGGGCAATCTGGGTGAACTGGAGTTTGCGAACTGGATTGGGCGGCTTGCGGTCTGGGCAGATCGGCGGGCAGGCGGACTGAGCTTGGCGAACAGGAGGTCGCACTGGCTGGAAGGAACCGGAAGTCGCCGGAAGCTGAGAACTGCAGACAGGTTTTGCGGTCTGGAGATCGCCGGAAGCAAGATGGCGGACTGAGTGATCGCGGCGGCGGGCTGGTGAGCTCGAGGAGATCGGCAGGCACGTCCGGCGAACTGGCGAGCTCGAGGAGGTCACGGCTGGCGAACTGGCGAGCTCGAGAGCAGCAGTGGTTTGAGCAGAAAGTGGTCTGGGCAGATCGGAGAGCAGGCGCCCAGCGCAGGTCGCGCGATCTGGGCAGGTCGCGAGCAACAGCGGTCGAGGGCGGTCTGGGCAGTGCGCGCGAGCAGAGGCAGGAGGCGAGCAGGCGGGCTGGCGGCGACAGATCGTGCGGTTAGGGAGATCGCTGAACGGGCGGTCAGCGATCGGCAGATCGCTGAACGGGCGGTCAGCGATCGGCAGATCGCTGAACGGGCGGTCACAATTAGGGCGGCAGGCAACTGAACAGGGCGGGAGACCGCGCGGGCAGGGCAGATCGTGTGGGTAGAGTAAGAGTTGAGCGGGCAGCGGGCAGAGGGCAGCGAGCAGACGTGCGAGCGGGAAAAAAAATTATGCAGAACCTCGCTCTGATACCATGTTAGAAATAAGCAAAACATGTGCTAAGCAAAACACGTGCTAAGCAAAACATGTGCTTTGTATATATTCACAACCACATAAAATGGTGACCAATGGGTCTTGCATATAAGAGAGAAGAGGAGGGAGGAAACCACAATAGGTAATGTGGGACTAAACATGCAAATTAAATAATAATGAAATAGATACATTGTTTAACATTTTCAATGTTTGAGATGATATGTTATTCCTAAAGCAGTGATGCTATACTAACGTGAATATTGAGTATTATTTTTTCATAGCATCACATCATTTAAACAGTTATAAATTAAACGAAAGTTAGTCTATGGACATATTTCAAACTTTATCTAAAATATCGAGATAAATATGAGAAAAATAAAAGTTTATGGATCTATTTCAAAATTTGGTTAAAATAGAAGATCTAATTTAAATATTTTGCTTTTATTGTATTTCATACTAAAACAAACAATTATCATGCACTAAATATTACAATACATTTCATTCATGTACAATTTCATACAAACATTTTTTATTTCAAACTAAGCATGCTAGATCGACATAGATGTGACAACCGGATTATAGGTGGTTGATCACACAATACTCACCATTCTGGCCAATAGTGATTGATATGTGCTCATGCATTTATACAATTTTCGGGGGTGCGTTTAGCCATATACCCACCATGAGAGTGGAGTTAGTGGAGTCATGTTAAGCCCCATGACAATATGAGTGAAGAGAAAACTGCCTCAGCTATAGCGCGATGTCGCACGCATGGGTAGCAGCAGGACCACACCCCTCCATCACCGGGCGCAACCAAAGTCACGTAGCCACACTCCACTAAGGCAGTGCGGCTAGGCACGCCCCTACTAAGGCTTAGGGAGTGCGGACAAAGCCGCACCCCGCATAGTGGGGTGCGTCCATGACCGCACCCCGCTTAGTGGGGGCAGCCAAGACCGCACCCCACGTAGTGGGGTGCCGCCATGGCCACACACCCCCCATGGGGGTGCGGCCGGCGCCGCCCCCCTGGGGGTGCGGCCATGGCCACGCCCCCATGGGGGGTGCAGTCATGGCCACGCCCCCATGGGGGAGCGGCCGGCGCCACGCCTCCCTTGGGGGTGCGGCCAAATCCGCACCCCCATGGGGGAGCGGCCGGCGACGCTCCCCCTTGGGGGCGCGACCAAGCCCGCACCCCCATAGGGGGTGCGGCAGGGCCCGCACTCCCCTTGGGGGTGCGGCCGGAGTTCCAATACCCTCCTTTTCAGGAGGGTGCTTCTTCCCGTCTTGGGGGGCACGCGGTCTCAGGGAGGCACGCCCTCCCTCTTGCAGCGCAACAATCATATTCTTGATTTTCTTTTCACAAAGCAAGCCAAGCGCGTCCGCGTTCATCGCGCGCTCAAAACGCCCCCGCGTTCATCGCGCGCTCAGAACGCCTCCGCGTTCATCGCGTGCTCAGAACATTTGCGCGTTCGCGACGCGTGCGACAATTAACCTTTCCTAATTTCCTAGATTGTAGGTCTAGTTCTCTGCGCTCAACGCAGTCAACGAAGCTGCCCGAATTGTCAGGGTGCAAGACGGAAATATCCCAAAAATCGTGAACCGTGTGCTCCAACTCGGCAAGCGTGATTCACCAATCAGTGGTTACGGTGGTTACAACAGTGCAATTACCGGGCTACCCATTCCCAAGGCTATAAAAGAAGCCCATGACCTTCATTTCAAGATATTTTGCCATCTGCACAAGAGAGAGCTCCGTTGAAGATTCCTCAGATTTCACCTTCGACGCTGGAAGATTTCCTCAAAGTCTTCGAAGATCTCCTTCAAGTCTTCGAAGACATTCTTCCTAAGTTACTCAGAGATCTTTCGGGCATCAAAAGGCGACCAGAGCATCTCACTTACGTTCGCACGGAAAAGTACTTAGCTTCCTGAGAGGTGGCCTATCACCCTCGAAGATTTCTATTCGTAATCATTGTAACGAGTGGCGGTCTGTTTCCCTCGAGCTCTCAGTTTTACTTATAAGAAATCAACATATAGTGGAATTTGGCTGGCACAGCTCCGTCCGCATGGTTTTTTACCCTTTCCGGGTTTTCCAGGTTAAAAACGTTCTTAGGTCATCCACTAGTTCTCTCATTGACTATTTGCACTCTCGGTTCGCTCTCGAGCTAAGGTGGTTCAATTCGATTGGTCTACCAGAGCGTCGAGTAACCCGCAACAGTTTGACGTCGTCTGTGGGAAAGCGAGTTCTCGGTTAGATCTGAAAGTAGTATCCCCGAGAGATCAGCAAGGATGGATACTCACCCGACCATTTCAGATGCGTGCAGTTCCTCTCTCCCCGCAAATTCACAAGGGGGAGCGCCCGTCGTTGCACCTATACTACCTCAACAGATCAACATTACCGACTAGCAAGTGACTCTGATGAAGGGGCAAGTTCCTAATTGTACAACCCTCATATTTCTCGAGTCGGTGTGACCCGTCCCGGGCGAAACCAAAACAACCGCGTGGAGACGACGAAACCGACTAAGGCTTGGCAGATTCGGGAGAGTGGAGGAACTGCCCCACTCGCCCGCCTAAAGGGACGAGTGGGCAGCAACCCCACTCGCCCGCCTAAGGGGGCGAGTGGGGAGCAGCCCCACTCGCCCGCCTAAGGGGGCGAGTGGGGAGCAGCCCCACTCGCCCGCCTAAGGGGGCGAGTGGGGAGCAGCCCCACTCGCCCGCCCGCCTAAGGGGGCGAGTGGGGAGCAGCCCCACTCGCCCGCCTAAGGGGGCGAGTGGGGAGCATCCCCACTCGCCCGCCCGCCTAAGGGGGCGAGTGGGGAGCAGCCCCACTCGCCCGCCTAAGGGTAGGGGCGAGTGGGGAGCAGCCCCACTCGCCCGCTTAAGGGGGCGAGTGGGGAGCAGCCCCACTCGCCCGCTTAAGGGGGCGAGTGGGGAGCAGCCCCACTCGCCCGCCTAAAGGGGCGAGTGGGGAGCAGCCCCACTCGCCCGCCTAAAGGGGCGAGTGGGGAGCAGCCCCACTCGCCCGCCTAAAGGGGCGAGTGGGGAGCAGCCCCACTCGCCCGCCTAAGGGGGCGAGTGGGGAGCAGCCCCACTCGCCCGCCCCTGGGGCGAGTGGAAGGCCTTCCACTCGCGGCCAAGCTTGAAGAGTGGGTCGAAGTCCACTCGCGTAGGCAAGGGGGTTTAGGTCGCCCCCTCTTATTTTGGGGTGTTTTTACTATCCGCAGTCCGATTTTTGCTATTCGCAGTCCATTTTTGGGAAAGTCTATAAATAGACCCCCATGGGCACCTTGGGAAGGGTTGGTTCCGACCCCCTCTCTCGCGTGTGAGCAAGCACTATCCCTCCCCTCCCCTTGACGTTGAAGGTGGTCGGTGAGGTGTTCCTTAGTGCCCTCCAAGGTGCCCAGGCTCAGCATTGGCTTGGGAGGGGAAGCGCTCTAAGATCTTCCGGGTACGTGGTGGGACCTCCGCGCTGCAGCTTAAGGGGTCCATTTGTGGATTCAAGAGTTCAACAAGTCCAAGTCTTTCGGTTCTTAGTGATCGGTCAAGGGTCTAGGCTTAGAACAAGTAAGGGTTAGTCGCAACCCCCTTTCGAACGCTGAGATCGGGAAACTGGTTTCAACATTCTGGTGCGGTGAGCGTGGAAGCGACTAGTTCGGAAAACTCTGAGCCAAGTCCCATGGCTGGAAGCGACGAGTCGGGAGACCCGCCTCCACCTTGCGAGTATGTGAAGAAGAGCGACTTCGACGAGTTCAGCAAGAAGATCCTGGAATTCATGCAGGCCGCATCCTCCGCTCGCGGCGAATGCTCAACACCGCCTGCACCTAGGATCCCCTCACTCCCCCTAGTGGAAGTAAGGAACAACCAGCAAGGGAGGGAACCAGCCTCGGAGGAAGGCCTAAGTCTCCAAGCACGGGTTCTTTTCAATAGTTCACCCCGGACCAGCTGCCCAGGTGGGGAGGTAACGGGAGCACCTCCCCTCAACCAAGAAGAATGGAGGAGCCCTTTCTGCGAGCTGGTCATGTCAGCTCCAGTCCCGGATGGGTTCCGCGACCCTGCCATGTCCTACTACGAGGGGGATAGCGATCCACTCCAGCATCTCCAGTGGTTCGAGGACATGACCTCGATCAGGCAAATGTCGGACGCCTTCATGTGCAGGCTTTTCGCCGTCTCGTTCCAAGGGAAGGCGAGGGACTGGTTCCACTCACTCCCGGCGGGAACAATCTTCCGTTTCGAAGATCTGCGTCGGAGTTTCTTGTTGAGGTTCTCTACCTCGAAGAAGAGGAGAAAGAGTATGGAAGCCTTGTTCGCAATCAGGCAGAAGCCAGGGGAGTCGTTGGCTGACTACATGGACAGGTTCCAAGCGGAGGTCCTCCTTGTCGTCGAAGTGCCCGGGCACACCCTGCAGCTGGCCTTCACCCTTGGGCTACAGCCAGGGCTGTTCCGGATGAGTTTAACTCGAGACCCTCCGTTGTCTTTCGAGGAGTTAATGAAGCGTGCCGATCGCGAAACCGAGGTCGAAGCTACCAATCAGGAGTTCGTGGCTAGGTTAGCCGAGGTAGCAGAGGAGGAAAGGAAGGAGCGTGGAGGAAGAAAGAAGGAGGAAGTGAAGAGTCAGGGACAACAGGGACCTCCCGCTGGGCCGGAGCAAGGCTGGAAGTCGCAACCGACAGCCGCCCGACCAGCTTGGAGGTCACAGGTTGGTCCCCCTCAAGGCCAAGGAAGGGGCCACTTCCAGGGAGGAGGAGGCTATCAGGGGAGGCACGGGCGGTTCCACCCAGCAGGATGGCAACAGGGCCCGGGGCCGCTACAAGTCCAGCCCCTGCAAGCCATGGCCATCGGTCGGAAGAGAGCCGGAAGGAAGAGGGGACGCTGGGAGAAGCAAGGAGGCGAGCCGACGCTGCTGTATTGTGACTTCCACCAGCAGGAAGGTCACGCGACCGCAGCTTGCCCCAAGTTCCTCGAGATGAGAGAAGAAGGAAGAGCCCCAGCGGGGGGGAAGCAGCTGTGCTTGGAAGGACCTCGGACAATGGAAAAGGGGAAGAGCAAGGAGGAGGATGATCCATGCGAAGAAAGGGTCGATATAGGGGCCCTAGGAGGGATCGGGGTCATCCACGGGGGAGCAGGCAAAGAGGCCACCCGGAAGGGGAGCCTCCATGCCATATACCGTCGGAGCGTTGCCTCGACCTCCCGGTCCCCACCTCCGAGCGAGAAGATTACCTTCTCCATCCAAGACCTGCCGGCCAATGAGGATCCTTTCTGCGACGCGCTGGTCATCAAGGCGGCGATCGAGAACTTCACCGTCTCCCGAATCCTAGTCGACAACGGGAGCTCGGTGAATGTGGTGTTCAAGAAGGCCTTCGAAGGAATGAAGGTTGACGCCAAGCGAGTGCTAGCATCGGATGGGCCACTTTTCGGATTCTCCGGAGAGAGGAAGGAGGTGGAAGGGGGAGTCGAACTCCTCGTTACCCTGGGGGGAACTTCAAAGAATTGCCGGTTCGTCATTGTGGACGCGCCGAGCAGCTACAACGCCATCTTTGGGCATCCCCTCATCAGCGCGTACAAATGTGTGTCGTCCTCCTACCACCAGTGTTTGAAGTACAACTCCGGAAAGCTCCAGGTGAGAGTCAGGGGGGATCCCCGTGAGGCGCGCCAGTGCTACGTTACCGCGGTCAACACTATCGGATGGATGCAAGCGGCCGAAGAAGTGGAAGAAGCAATGGCAGGGATGGCTAAAGAGCAAGCTGCAGAATGAGCCCAGAACAGGCGAGGTGTAAGGAAGTGCCCGGGGAGGGGCGAGATGTAACGGCGTGCCCAGATAGGGGCAAAGTTTAGTGAAGTGCCCGGATATGGGCGAGATGTAAGGAGGGCCCAGAAAAGGGCGAGGTGTAACAGTAGGCCCGAAGAGGCGTAGCGTAAGTAAGTTGTAATAGGTATGAACGATGAATAGGAAAGGGGTTCTGGAAGAATATCCAGGTTCGAAATCCCTGACTAGAGACCCTCCGCCGGGTTAAGTCCTGCCGGTGGAGGGGGGACGTATCAGGTCAACTCATGACCTGATGATTAGATTGGGAAGACATTGAGTTCTTCCACACCCGGTTGAGCTGGGACTCCCAGGACGTGGATGGGTACTTCCACCTCCAGTTAGATTGGGAAGGCGTTGAGTTCCTCCACGCCCGGTTGAGCTAAGACTCCCAGGACGTGGATGGGTACTTCCACCTCCAGTTAGATTGGGAAGGCGTTGAGTTCCTCCACACCCGGTTGAGCTAAGACTCCCAGGACAGGGGTGGGAATTTCCATCTCCAGTTAGATTGGGAAGGCGTTGAGTTCCTCCACGCCCGGTTGAGCTAAAACTCCCAGGACGCGGATGGGTACTTCCACCTCCAATCAGATTGGGAAGGCGTTGAGTTCCTCCACACCCGGTTGAGCTGGGACTCCCAGGACGTGGATGGGTACTTCCACCTCCAGTTAGATTGGGAAGGCGTTGAGTTCCTCCACGCCCGGTTGAGCTAAAACTCCCAGGACGCGGATGGGTACTTCCACCTCCAATCAGATTGGGAAGGCGTTGAGTTCCTCCACACCCGGTTGAGCTAAGACTCCCAGTACGTGGATGGGTACTTCCACCTCCAATCGGTAGGATCCCCGACTAAAAGAGACCACTCCACAGGCTCGGTCATATTGACAAATGAGAAACTCGTCGGGCCAGTCAACGACTCGGCGACCGACTCAAGCAAAGGTATTAACTCCTCAAGCAGTAAAAGAAAAAATAAGCTGGGACCATTTGTTTAGATAACTACTGATTCATTGATAACATGTACTACAAGAATTGTTACTTCACTTTTCTAGTACATGCAGGCTTGAGAGAAAAAGGGGCAAACACAGAAAATACATAGTTCCCAGGAGGGACGGGAGAAAAGAAGAAGTCACGGGCCGCCCTCACGACCATGGAGAGTAGCCGCTGCTAGGGGGCGAGCCGGATCGCCCGGGTGAAGGAAAGAGCTCGGGTAGTATGTCGCTGGCAGAGACTCCCCTCCAGCTATCTCTAATGGCGTCCACGTCATGGAGGCGACTCACCAGGGCTCGGGCCGTTGACGCCATGATTTTCCCCCGAGTGAGCTCAACTTCAGCGGGTCGAGATTGGGCTGGCCTCACCGCCCTCGAAGGTGCACCTCTTTCTTCTCCCCCTTCCTTTAATTGCCTATGCGCTTCGGCAAGCTGAGCCCTCAGGTCCTGCACTTCCTGGTCCGACTCCTCACATCGTCTCCTGAGCGAGTCGGCGGCACCGGGTCCCTGCAGACCAGCAAGGCAAATAAGTTGGAATCTACAAATAATAGTGAATTAAAAGGAGAAAAGGAAAATTCATTAAGATGGGCGCGAACCAAGCCCCCGGATGACTCCTCCAGGAGTTTCTCAGCGGTGGCCAAGCGAGCCGCAAGGCCGGTAGCTTTCTCTTCTGCATCCCGCTGCGACGCGCTCGCCCGCACCGACCGTTGCGAGAGACTAAGACCTCGGCGGGCGGCCATGTGGGAAAGTTCGGTCGCGCGGAGCTGAGCCTGGGAGCTCGCATACGCAAGGTCGCGCATGGACATCTCCCTGTAGGATGCAGCATCCTGCCGGCCATAGATGTCGTAGGTATAACTATACGCCGCACCATCCGTAATATCTCCCTCGACCCACGAAGGCAGCTGGGAGGTGAGGGAGACCCGGTTCGTCATCTTATCCCAGTAGACGATAGGTTCGCCAAGAGGATCCATAGCCTTTCCCCCCATCTCGAAGTTGGGATGGTTGGCCAAGGCGTTAGGGTCACTCGGTTGCCCCTTCTCCCTGGGCAGCACCCTGGAATCCCTTCGGCAAACGGCTTTCCCCCGCCGCATCCTCGGCTCCTTCGGTGGGGAGGAGGGCACTCCCTCCTCCACCGCCCGCTCCTTGTCCCTCCGTTGACTTGACCCAGATATCCTCGGAGCCGAAGCCGAATCAGCCGCAATCTCCTCATTGAGCTCGCGGGCGGGGGAGGAACTTCCCCCCGCAGAGGGAAGCCGTCGAGGAAGAGAGCGAACACCTGCACAAGTTAGAATGAGTTGAGCAGAAATGGGAGGAAATGAGCCCTAAGGAAGGCAAGTTGTTAAGGTCCAAGTACCTGCCCCCGGTTCCACGTAGGCAAGTTGATTAATGTTCTTCCGGAGGTGATCAACCTCAAATCTCGCACCCTTAAGAAAGCGGTGCAGCTCAGCAGCCTCCCCACGCAGCGAGGGGGGTTTGCAGACCTTCTCGGGCCTCTGTGTGGGGGAGAAGGGGATGCCGTCCAGGTCACCCCGAACGAACACAAACGACTCGTTCCAGTGGTGGACCTTGTTGAGGGTCTCAAGCACCTCCATGTGTGTGCCGGTCAGAAAACACACCCCGTCAGCGGTCGCTCGGAAGGTGAAGATCTTGCGGAACACGTTCAGGTCGAACATCACCTTCTCCTCCCGCAAATAACACGCGTAAGCTGTTAGCATCGAGATCGCATTTGTATTAACCTGAGCCGGGACTACGCCAAAGTAGTTCAAGAACTCTTTCACCTCAGGCCACAAGGGCAGTCGTAGCCCAGCCTCGAAGTGGAGGAGAGGAAATGCAAGCCAATTATCGTAAAAAGAGTTGACAGTCTCACCCCCTGATGGGCATCGACATTTCCACCCTTCAGGGAGGTAGGAGGTCCTGAAGGCGGAGAGCTCTTCCTTGGACACTTTCCCTACGGGGAAAGAACTCTCCGAGAAGTTGGCCGCGTTTTGCTCCCGACCATTCCTCTTGGCAGCTGAACGGTTGGATGCCATCGTGTAGGAGTGGAAGGAAAGAGTAGAGCCGGATCTGGGAAAAAGGCAAAGAGGGAGGAAATGAAGGTGAAGGTCCAAAGGGGGAAGGAGGGCGTATTTATAAGGGAGGGGTAAAAGGGGAGGCGAGTGGATCATGGGATCCACTCACCAAAGGGCATGAAGGGGGGGTGGACCAGGTGGTCCACTCGCCCCGGGCGAGCGGACCGCAAGGCCCACTCGCCCCGAGCACAGGCGAGTGGACCTTGAGGTCCACTCGCCCGGTGCACGGGAGCGGACCTCATGGTCCACTCGCCCGGCAGAGGAGGGAGGGCCTCGCAGCCCTCTCCCCTGAGGTAGCAATGCGGACCGAAAGGTCTCTTCGCCTGCGTCTCCCCCCTGACACACCACCCAACTGCTTCGCCCTCGGACCGTTCACCCGAGGTCCCTATCCCCCTCCTGTTACTCCACTATCTCAGCGTTGCTGCGCTCATCTGGCATGATAGTTAGTCAACTGATAACGACTCAAATGAAGCATAACTCGGCAGGATCATTAAAATAAGCATAACATAAACATGATAAAACAATTTGCTCGGCCGCGAAGCAGGCGAGCTGCTGCGACGAGTCGATCCTTATTATTACATAACAAATAGTACATCCCAAAGGAAAGGGGTGGCTAACGCGCCGTCCACTTCCAGAAGCCCTGGTCTTGGGTGAAGGGGACCCCTCCGCGCGTGGATTCGAAGCATGCCTTGGCTGAGGAGAGCTCCTCAGTCACGGTTCGCACGGAGGCTTCCACCCGGCGGAAGTGATCCTCGAACGGTGTCGTCATGCCTCCAAACGCGAGCCGGACCTCCCCTCGTAGGAGATTTAGTTCAGCCTCCAGCCTCTCTACCCAACGCTCCAGCACGCAAACGCGGGCGAGAGGGTCGGGTCCGGAAGATAACCTCCCCTCCCGCAGCTCCTGGGTAAGAGTCTCCAAGCGGCTCAGACGGACGAAGACGTCGGGTAGGTCCCCGACGGGTTCCGTAATTGCAGTAGGAGAGTGGGGTGGCACCGAGATGTCCTTCCGACTCGACTGATCCGTCGAAGTCTTGTCCCCTCCAGCAGATGAGTCCTCGTGAGCGGTCGAAAGGACGGCAGGTTCCTGGACGAGAGAGATAGGATTCACCCGAGCATCAGCACCCGTTCCCTCTGCCACTCCTCGGATCCCTTCAAGATCCTCCGCGAGGAGCTGTGAACAATGAAGAAACACGTTGTCATGGGTAGGTATGACCGCAAAGGCGAAGCAGGAAGAAGGGAAGAACCAATACCACATCCATATCCAAGCCACGGGCAAATTCGGTCACCCCATGAGAGGATGACGACGCAGCCTCCTTCACCAACTCAGGGCGGGGCTTCTTCCGAGGTGATCGCACCGCGGGACGGGTAGGAGAAGATGAAGGACCATGGACCAGAGCCTTAAGCTCTGTCACGTCAGACGAACCCTTCCCAGCGAAACCTTTGAAGCGAGCCCTAAAGTCTCGAGGCGGATCCATCTCGTTCGAAGAGGGAGTGGGGGAAGCGCTCTGGAAGGATGCTCTTCCTCTCCTCTCCGAGGGGTTTTATATATAGCCATCAGGTGGAGCCCTCCAAAGATTCTCTCCGGGTCCCACCCACTCGTTCAATAGGTGGGTTGGACTTTCTTTCCGAGCTTGAGTCAAGCTCGCAAAGAGCGGGGATTATGTACAACCCTCATATTTCTCGAGTCGGTGTGACCCGTCCCGGGCGAAACCAAAACAACCGCGTGGAGACGACGAAACCGACTAAGGCTTGGCAGATTCGGGAGAGTGGAGGAACTGCCCCACTCGCCCGCCTAAAGGGACGAGTGGGCAGCAACCCCACTCGCCCGCCTAAGGGGGCGAGTGGGGAGCAGCCCCACTCGCCCGCCTAAGGGGGCGAGTGGGGAGCAGCCCCACTCGCCCGCCTAAGGGGGCGAGTGGGGAGCAGCCCCACTCGCCCGCCTAAGGGGGCGAGTGGGGAGCAGCCCCACTCGCCCGCCTAAGGGGGCGAGTGGGGAGCAGCCCCACTCGCCCGCCCGCCTAAGGGGGCGAGTGGGGAGCAGCCCCACTCGCCCGCCTAAGGGGGCGAGTGGGGAGCAGCCCCACTCGCCCGCCCGCCTAAGGGGGCGAGTGGGGAGCAGCCCCACTCGCCCGCCTAAGGGTAGGGGCGAGTGGGGAGCAGCCCCACTCGCCCGCTTAAGGGGGCGAGTGGGGAGCAACCCCACTCGCCCGCCTAAAGGGGCGAGTGGGGAGCAGCCCCTCTCGCCCGCCTAAAGGGGCGAGTGGGGAGCAGCCCCACTCGCCCGCCTAAGGGGGCGAGTGGGGAGCAGCCCCACTCGCCCGCCCCTGGGGCGAGTGGAAGGCCTTCTACTCGCGGCCAAGCTTGAAGAGTGGGTCGAAGTCCACTCGCGTAGGCAAGGGGGTTTAGGTCGCCCCCTCTTATTTTGGGGTGTTTTTACTATCCGCAGTCCGATTTTTGCTATTCGCAGTCCATTTTTGGGAAAGTCTATAAATAGACCCCCATGGGCACCTTGGGAAGGGTTGGTTCCGACCCCCTCTCTCGCGTGTGAGCAAGCACTATCCCTCCCCTCCCCTTGACGTTGAAGGTGGTCGGTGAGGTGTTCCTTAGTGCCCTCCAAGGTGCCCAGGCTCAGCATTGGCTTGGGAGGGGAAGCGCTTTAAGATCTTCCGGGTACGTGGTGGGACCTCCGCGCTGCAGCTTAAGGGGTCCATTTGTGGATTCAAGAGTTCAACAAGTCCAAGTCTTTCGGTTCTTAGTGATCGGTCAAGGGTCTAGGCTTAGAACAAGTAAGGGTTAGTCGCAACCCCCTTTCGAACGCTGAGATCGGGAAACTGGTTTCAACACTAATGACAACATACTCCAGGCCGGCCAATCTCCCTTGTCAGAGCAGATTTTGGCATATCGAGTCCCACATTGGTTTAAGCCCCCCGCAATATAGGAAGTTCCACAGAGCAGAAAACCCATATGAACATGCCAACTACTTCCTGACCGCGATGGAAGCATTCGAGCTTCCAGACCAGATTACTTGCAAGATCTTTCCCGCAACACTCCATGGCGACACCCTCAATTGGTATCGATCACTGCCAGAAGGAATCATTCACAACTTCATCGAGCTATCACAGTTGTTTGTCGGATGACATGAAGTCCGGAAGTGGAGTGTCAGGAAATTAACTCAGACAACGAAGGAGCCTGGGAAGGATAGACTCTCCCTTTCAAAACAAACGGAGTGCGATCAGCGCCAGGGGGCGTCACCATAAGATCGCGTCAAGAAAATCTCCGCTGAGGTTTGGATCTTGCCATACACGCAAGCATTGTGAGCCCAACATTTGAGTTGAGAAGGGCATTGATAAGACATCGTATATCGTTCAATATCCTGTCCATGACAACTGTGACACGACTCAAGCTCTTTGGCGGGAACCTCAAGCTCAGAGCTAGCCATGCGGAACTCCCAGACGGAACAATTATACCCACCATAGGACCAAGAGAACGATAGTCGCACGCTGAGCATCCCATGAGAGCCCTACCGAGAGTAACCTGCTCTCATCCACACAGCTAGCAACACAATATAGGGATTTCGCCAACCCTAGCTTCTCGATCAGGAAACCTAGAAATGGGCAAGAAGTCGTTCTCCCGACCCGCTTGCCGATGACAACGGCCAGTAAGATCCCTCCAAAGCTCGGGCAACTCCCAGCGGTTCCGAACGTACCCTTAAAGGGTATTCCCGTGGTGGTAATCATTCTTCTCTCCGAAGCGGGACCATCTTTTTGTTGCTGCAAATCTTAATGCGACAACCTGGATCAATAAAGACTTCACACAAATCCTTGAAAATCTCCAAGGTAAATCACGCGTTGTGCTCCCGGAAGAGCATTATCATCCCCATAATTCTCGTCATGCCAGTTGGGGTAAACTAAGAAATCGGCACTCCGCAAAATCGGAACACCTCGATAGCCTCATCCGAAGGAGGAACGCAGAACTCAGACTTCAAACAACTCTTCAAAAGAGTTATGAAGCCGGTCAGAGCGTTCTGAGCGCGCTCCTCCTCTCGGGGAATCTTCACCTCAACGCTGGAGGGCAACCCCAAGCGCTTCCGCCACATCTCAATCCACGCACCATCAAGGGTGGAGCGCAGTCGCATCGGTCTCGATTGGTCGCTCCATTTTGAAGTCTGAAATAATAAAAGAAAAATATTTTAATAAGCGCACCTAGCGAAAGCTGCGCTACGAATTACTAAGTAAACACGTGCACCCCAGGGAGCAAAGAGCCCAAATGTGCACGCTTCGGTCAAATTCTGTCAATCGGCACCCGACCGCATGCAGTCGGTTGGGTGTGTCGGCCAAGCACCGAACACCCATGCGGCCCGCGCACTGACCAAGAGCCGGCCAAGCGCCGACCGACAACACATGTTCCGTCCGCACCGCGGTCGAGCATCGGCCGCACGCGCGCTGGCCAAGCGTTAGCCGCATGCGGGCCGAGAACCAGCCACATGCGCGCAACCCGCGCGCCGGCAAGCAACGGTCGCGCGCTGGCCGAGCGCCAGTCGTGCGCGCCCGACCCACACGTCGGTCGCGCACTGGCCGAGTGCCGGTCGTGCGAGCGTGGCCCGCGCGCCATCCGCACGCTGGACAGTCCACCACCGCACGTCGGACGGGCACTGACCATGCACGCGCAGGCCGCACGCCGGCCGAGCCCCGGTCATGCGCGCGCGACCCGCGCACCGGCTGGACACCGGTCGTGTGCACAGCCCGCGTGACGGCGAATGCCGGTCGGCCGAGCACCGGCCAGCCACGTGTGTGTCGCCCGCACCGCGACCGTGCACAAACCGACCGCCCGCATGCCGCCCACACCGCAGCCGAGCGTCGGTCCGCCGGCCATGCCCGCACCCCACCCAACCGCCCGCCGGCCACGCACGTGCCAGCTGCACTCTGGCCGAGCGCCTTGGCTCAACCTCTCTCCCTCTTTTCTATTTTTCCTGTAAATTGGAGAAATTCTTACCTTCGACATGATGTAAATCGCCTCACGCGCACAAAATTTTCAAGTCGCCGCGAAGAAGGACGATGAAACCTCCAAACTCCTTCAAGTAACAAGTTGGACTTTGAAGGTTTGGAGGGCAAATGGTATGTGCTCATGCATTTATACAACTTCAGGGGGTGTGTTTAGCCATATACCCACCATGAGAGTGGAGTTAGTGGAGTCATGCTAAGCCCCATGACAATATGAGTGAGGAGAAAACCGCTTCAGCTATCGCGCGACGTCGTACACATGAGCAGCAACAGGACCACACCCCGCCATCACCGGGCAGGGCCGAAGTCACGTAGTCGCACCCCACTAAGGGGGTGCGACTAGGCACTCCCCCCACTAAGGCGGTGCGGCCCGCACCTCGCTTAGGGAGTGCGGACAAAGCTCGTTTAGTGTGGTGCGGTCATGCCGCACCCCGCTTAGTGGCGAGCAGCTATGTCCGCACCTCGCTTAGCGGGGTGCTTAGTGGGGTGCCGCCAACGAAGCTGCCCAAATTGACCGAATTGCCCGGGGGGCAAGATGGAAATATCTCAAAATGGCGATCAATGTGCTCCAAATTGGCAAGCGTGTGTCGCCCGTCAGGTGGTTACGGTGGTTACAACAACGAAATTACTGTTCTACCCCTGCCCAAGGCTATAAAATGAGCCTATGACCTTCATTTTAAGATACCTTGCCTTCTGCAACCGAGAGAGCTCCGTTGAAGATTCCTCAGAGTTCTCCTTCGGTGCTTGAAGATTTCCTCCAAGTCTTCGAAGATCTCCTTCAAGTCTTCGAAGATCTCCTTCAAGTCTTCGAAGATATTCTTCGAGCCTTTGAAGATTCTCCTTCGCTTTCGAAGACATCCTTCAAGTCTTCGAGCATCCCAGTTACGTTTGCACGGAAAAGTACTTAGCTTCTTGAGAGATGATATGCCACCCTCGGAGATTTCTATTCGTAATCATTGTAACGAGTGGCGGCCCGTCGCCCTCGAGTTTCTCAGTTTTACTTGTAAGAAGCCGACATATAGTGGAATTCGGCTGGCACAGCTCCGGACGCGTGATTTTTTACCCTTTCCGGGTTTTCCACGATAAAAATGTTCTTGGGTCATCCGCTAGTTCTCTCATTGACTGTTTGTGAGCTTCGTTCGCTCTCGAGCTAAGGTGATTCAATTCGACCGATCTATCAAAGCGTCAAGTGACCCGCGAACAGTGATAGTGGATCGGTCATCTCAACTTCTAAGACTCTAGAGACACCACAATACTATGTCTTCACGTACATCAGAATCTAATACTCTCAATGATTACAACCATATATCAGCATAATAACATCGCCCTATATCCAAATATAGAGTTTATTAGTGGCAATCACCAAAAGAAACAATCTCCAAAGTTAATATACACTCAATAACTTAACTAATGATGCTTACCCAATTTAGAGATGACATATCAAGCTCGTCATTAGGGTGCATCTATTCAGCGAATCCCTCATACCACCACATAAGCACACACACGATTCACAAATCAGATAATAAAGTATAGCTAACATAACACCCATATTGTTCATAGTTTAACTGTCGTCACAGTTAAAACCAATAACGTGTATGACCCAGATGTCCAAGTCAAGGTTCAAACTCAAATTTGAGATGAGCTATACACCATATTGCTGAACCGATGTTAGAAAAGACATGATTTCCTCAATATTATGAACCTTAACACAATTTGGTAGGGGTTACCCCGCTAGAGTTAACTAAGGCTTGTAATTTAAAGTTGAAACTGGATGAGTTGTACACATGCCCATAAGATGTATCACATAAGAAAATGAGATAGATGGACTTTGTTAACACATTAGTAGAGCAAGATTTCAATGATGATGTTCGGAAACAAAAATGTGCATAAACAAGTTTTTACATACATTAATTATGTAACGAGAATAAAAATTCAATGATTCCCAAAAAATCATCAATGATAGTTCTCAACATGATAAGCAAAGTCATAACATGATTGAACAAAACATAGTAAGTTTTTAATCATCGAATTGGGAGTTTAGATGTCCTCCAAAGATTATCCAAAAATCAGGCATCAAGATTACACCATTCTTTATAATATTCATCAAGGAGTTAAGTCATTTTGAGCATGAAAAGACCTCCACAAAAATTGCCAAATGGGAAAATTTTGGTATCAAACCCGTGACCTAAATAATCAAATAGAAAGTTGAAATGATCTTAAAAATGGAAACTAAAAGGTAAACTAGATATGACTGTTTGATATAATATTTGTTGGAACCAAGAAATTGATTCACAAAGTTCGGACAAAAAGGGTCGACTGAGGTTACTGACCATGCTGTCTAACACCATGAACCTAATGGCAAGAGAGACGGTTTACGAGAGATGAAGGTTGGACTGCATATAAACAAGATCCACGTGCTGCAGCGAGGAGGTCCTGCCACACACATGAAAGTATATAAGAACTTTCCCTCCTAAACAAGACTGTGCCAGGCACACGAAAAGCACAAACTCGACAAATGAGGAACCTTGGGGGGGGGGGGGGGGGGGGGGGACATGCCTTTCTTGTGTACTATGAAGTCTTATTTATAGGCAATCCAAACTATGGGAGGGGTGAGGGTGGTCTGCGAATATCTGTCCCCGCAAAATACTGAATTTTTTATGTTATTGGGCTTTGGCGAGGTGATCGGCCAGGGTGGTATGGAATGACCTCGCGAGCTTGACACTGACTGTGCGAGCTGAATGGAGAGCCTTGAGGGATCTCACATGAAAGCCTCGCTGAAGCAATCTTGGGAGGACCCCGCTGCTCATGGGACTCGCTCGAGCGAGGTCAGGAGGACCTCACTTATGGGCCTTGCCGGAGCGAGGTCTGGAGAACCTCACTTATCGAGCGAGGTCGTGAAGGCGTGGCTTTGTCTTTGTGGTCGGCTGGCTAGCCCGTGAATGCTTGCATTCATGTGGGGAGAGTGTCCCAGCAAGACAAGCACCCTTTTGGGCTAACTGACGAGAACAAGTATGTTGATGCGCCCGTTGGCAAGATGAGCCATGTAAGGGGTGAGGTCTCAGTGGAGTTCTTGGCTTTTGGCTTAGTGATTGTGGCGAGAACAAGTATGCTTGTTGAAACCAGTAACCCGGTTTCGACGTTCGCAAGGGGATGCAGCTAACCCTTACTTGACCTGAGCGAGACCCTTGACCGGTCACTAAGAACTGAAGAACCTTACCCTTGAAGAACACCTAAGTCCACAAACGGACCCCTTAAGCTGCAGCGTGGAGGTCCCACCACATACCCGGAAGATCTTAGAGCGCTTCCCCTCCCAAGCCAATGCTGAGCCTGGGCACCTTGGAGGGCACTAAGAACCACCTCACCGTCAACCTTCGATGACAAGGGGAGGGGGGGTGCTTGCTCACAAGACCACGCGAGGGAGGGGGTAGGAACCAAACCTTCCCAAGGTGCCCATGGGGGTCTATTTATAGACTTCCCAAGAATGGACTGCGAATAGCCAAAATTGGACTGCGGATAGCCGAAATCCTGCTATCCGCAGTCCGACCACGATCACGAACGGGCCATGCAGGAGGAGGGGCGAGTGGGACTCGAGGTACCCACTCCCCCTCTTGCCGGAGGTACAAACTGGTCTACTCGAGACCTCACTTGCCCAAGAAGGGTGAGTGAGGTTCCCCCTACTCGCCCCCAAAGGGGCGGGCGAGTGGGGAGGGGGGAACCTCCCCCACCCGCCCCCAAGGGAGCGGGCGAGTGGGGAGGGGGGAACCTCCCCCACTCGCCCCCAACGGGGCGGGCGAGTGGGGAGGGGGTAACCTCTCCTACCTGCCCCCAAGGGGGCAGGCGAGTGGGGAGGGGGGAACCTCCCCCACCCGCCCCCAAGGGGGCGGGCGAGTGGGGAGGGGGGAACCTCCCCCACGCGCCCCAAGGGGGCGGGCGAGTGGGGAGGGGGAACCTCCCCCACCCGCCCCCAAGGGGGCGGGAGAGTGGGGAGGGGGGGAACCTCCCCCACCCGCCCCCAAGGGGGCAGGCGAGTGGGGAGGGGGGAACCTCCCCCACCCGCCCCCAAGGGGGCGGGCGAGTGGGGAGGGGGGAACCTCCCCCACCCGCACCCAAGGGGGCGGGCGATTGGGGAGGGGGGAACCTCCCCCACCCGCCCCCAAGGGGGCGGGCGAGTGGGGAGGGGGGAACCTCCCCCACGCGCCCCCCAAGGGGGCGGGAGAGTGGGGAGGGGGGAAACCTCCCCCACCCGCCCCCCCAAGGGGGCGGGCGAGTGGGGAGGGGGGAACCTCCCCCACCCGCCCCCAAGGGGGCGGGCGGGTGGGGAGGGGGGAACCTCCCCCACCCTCCCCCAAGGGGGCGGGCGGGTGGGGAGGGGGGAACCTCCCCCACCCGCCCCCAACAGGGCGAGCGAGTGGAGATGGGGGACATCACCCACTCGCCCCCAAGGGGGCTGACGAGTGGAGAGGGCTGCCCCCCCCCCCCCCCCCCCCCCCCCCCCCGGGGGGCCTCCTCTCTTTGGTTCAGACCCAAGGTCCGCTGCGTTACGGTCATCTGCTCTACCACGGCCTCATCTTCGTCGGGTCACACCGGCTCGGAAAATATGAGGGTTGTACACAATCCCCGCTCTTTTCGAGCTTGTCTCAAGCTCGGAAAGAAAGTCCAACCCACCTATTTGATGAGTAGTTGGGACCTGAGGGGAATCCACGAAGGGACCTGCCAACGGGATACCCCTGTCGAGTCCTTCGGCTGAACCTGACTTGAGGCAGAACGGACCTTTCTCCACTAGACACCCCTCCTGTGAGCCGAGCGCAACAGGAGGTGGAGGAAGCTCAACACCTTAGGTCGAATGGAACTCGAGACCTCACTTGCCCAAGAAGGGTGAGTGAGGTTCCCCCTACTCACCCTCAAAGGGGCGGGCGAGTGGGGAGGGGGGACCTCTCCTACCTGCTCCCAAGGGGGCAGGCGAGTGGGGAGGGGGGAACCTCCCCCACCCACTCCCAAGGGGGCGGGCGAGTGGGGAGGGGGGAACCTCCCCCACGCGCCCCCAAGGGGGCGGGCGAGTGGGGAGGGAGGAACCTCCCCCCACCCGCCCCCAAGGGGGCGGGCGAGTGGGGAGGGGGGAACCTCCCCCACGCGCCCCAAGGGGGCGGGCGAGTGGGGAGGGGGGAACCTACCCCACCCGCCCCCAAGGGGGCGGGCGAGTGGGGAGGGGGGGAACCTCCCCCACCCGCCCCCAAGGGGGCGGGCGAGTGGGGACGGGGGGAACCTCCCCCAGCCGCCCCAAGGGGGCGGGCGAGTGGGGAGGGGGGGGGGGGGGGGAACCTCCCCCACCCGCCCCCAAGTGGGCGGGCGAGTGGGGAGGGGGGAACCTCCCCCACCCGCTCCAAGGGGGCGGGCGAGTGGGGAACCTCCCCCATGCGCCCCCCAAGGGGGCGGGCGAGTGGGAGGGAAGAAACCTCCCCCACTCGCCCCCCCAAGGGGGCCGGCGAGTGGGGAGGGGGGGAACCTCCCCCACCCGCCCCCAAGGGGGCGGGCGAGTGGGGAGGGGGGAACCTCCCACACCCTCCCCCAAGGGGGCGGGCGAGTGGGGAGGGGGGAATCTCCCCCACCCGCCCCCCAAGGGGGCGAGCGAGTGGGGAGGGGGGAACCTCCCCCACCCGCCCCCAACAGGGTGGGCGAGTGGAGATGGGGGACATCCCCCACTCGCCCCCAAGGGGGCTGGCGAGTGGAGAGGGCTGCCCCCCCCCCCCCCCCCGGGGGCCTCCTCTCTTTGGTTCAGACCCAAGGTCCGCTGCGTTACGGTCATCTGCTCTACCACGGCCTCATCTGCGTCGGGTCACACCGGCTGGGAAAATATGAGGGTTATACACAATCCCCGCTCTTTTCGAGCTTGTCTCAAGCTCGGAAAGAAAGTCCAACCCACCTATTTGATGAGTAGGTGGGACCTGAGGGGAATCCACGAAGGGACCTGCCAACGGGATACCCCTGTCGAGTCCTTCGGCTGAACCTGACTTGAGGCGGAACGGACCTTTCTCCACTAGACACCCCTCCTGTGAGCCGAGCGCAACAGGAGGTGGAGGAAGCTCAACACCTTAGGTCGAATGGAACTTGACCTGAGGTGGATGATAAACTCAACACCCCTAGTTGAGCCGAGCTTGACTTGAGGCGGGAGGCAGACCTTTCTCCACTTAACAATCCTCCTGTGAGCCGAGCTCAACTAGAGGTGGAGAAAGCTAAACACCTAAGGTCGAATGGAACTCGACCTGAGGTGGAAGAAAAACTCAACACCCCTAGTTGAGCCGAGCTCGACTTGAGGAGGAAGGCAGACCTTTCTCCACTTAACAACCCTCCTGTGAGCCGAGCTCAACTGGAGGTGGAGAAAGCTCAACACCTTAGGTCGAATGGAACTCGACCTGAGGTGGAAGAAAAACTCAACACCCCTAGTTGAGCCGAGATCGACTTGAGGCGGAAGGCAGACCTTTCTCCACTTAACAACCCTCCTGTGAGCCGAGCTCAACTGGAGGTGGAGAAAGCTAAACACCTTAGGTCGAATGGAACTCGACCTGAGGTGGAAGAAAAACTCAACACCCCTAGTTGAGCCGAGCTCGACTTGAGGCGGAAGGCAGACCTTTCTCCACTAGACACCCCTCCTGTGAGCTGAGCGCAACAGGAGGTGGAGGAAGCTCAACACTTTAGGTCGAATGGAACTCGACCTGAGGTGGAAGAAAAACTCAACACCCCTAGTTGAGCCGAGCTCGACTTGAGGCGGGAGGTAGACCTTTCTCCACTTAACAACCCTCCTGTGAGCCGAGCTCAACTGGAGGTTGAGAAAGCTAAACACCTTAGGTCGAATGGAACTCGACCTGAGGTGGAAGAAAAACTCAACACCCCTAGTTGAGCCGATCTCGACTTGAGGCGGAAGGCAAACCTTTCTCCACTTAACAACCCTCCTGTGAGCCGAGCTCAACTGGAGGTGGAGAAATCTCAACACCTTAGGTCGAATGGAACTCGACCTGAGGTGGAAGAAAAACTCAACACCCCTAGTTGAGCCGAGCTCGACTTGAGGCGGAAGGCAGACCTTTCTCCACTTAACAACCCTCCTGTGAGCCGAGCTCAACTGGTGGTGGAGAAAGCTAAACACCTTAGGTCGAATGGAACTCGACCTGAGGTGGAAGAAAAACTCAACACCCCTAGTTGAGCCGAGCTCGACTTGAGGCGGAAGGCAGACCATTCTCCACTAGACACCCCTCCTGTTAGCCGAGCGCAACAGGAGGTGGAGAAAGCTCAACACCTTAGGTCGAATGTAACTCGACCTGAGGTGGAAGAAAAACTCAACACTCCTAATTGAGCCGAGCTCGACTTGAGGCGGAAGGCAGACCTTTCTCCACTTAACAACCCTCCTGTGAGCCGAGCTCAACTGGAGGTGGAGAAAGCTCAACACCTTAGGTCGAATGGAACTCGACCTGAGGTGGAAGAAAAACTCAACTCCCCTAGTTGAGCCGAGCTCGACTTGAGGCGGAACGCAGACCTTTCTCCACTTAACAACCCTCCTGTGAGCTGAGCTCGACTGGAGGTGGAGAAAGCTAAACACCTTAGGTCGAATGGAACTCAACCTGAGGTGGAAGAAAAACTCAACACCCCTAGTTGAGTCGAGCTTGACTTGAGGCGGAAGGCAGACCTTTCTCCACTTAACAACCCTCCTGTGAGCCGAGCTCAACTGGAGGTGGAGAAAGCTCAACACCTTAGGTCGAATGGAACTCGAACTGAGGTGGAAGAAAAACTCAACACCCCTAGTTGAGCCGAGCTCGATTTGAGGCGGAAGGCAGACCTTTCTCCACTAGACACCCCTCCTGTGAGCCGAGCGCAACAGGAGGTGGAGAAAGCTCAACACCTTAGGTCGAATGGAACTCGACCTGAGGTGGAAGAAAAACTCAACACCCCTAGTCGAGCCGAGCTCGACCAGAGGTGGAAGGCGAGAACTCCACACCTACCAGGGAGCCGAGCTCACCTGGTGGGGGAGGGGACTTCACACTTACCTGGGAGTCGAGCTCACCTGGAGGGGGAGAGAACTCCATACCTACCAGGGAGCCGAGCTCACCTGGAGGGGGAGTGAACTCCACACCTACCAGGGAGCAGAGCTCACCTGGGAGGGAGGGATCTAACAATTTCTTGAACTGTCCGGGGGCGGAGAACCAGTCCACGTCCCGGGTGCTTACCTTCACCTAAAGGCGGAGGAACTCCACCATCTTATCAAAGCAACTGAGGCAGAGATCCAACCCACGTCTTAGGTGCTTACCTTCACCTAGAGGCGGAGGAACTCCACCATCTTATCAAAGCAACTGAGGCAGAGATCCAACCCACGTCTTAGGTGCTTACCTTCACCTAGAGGCGGAGGAACTCCACCATCTTATCAAACCAATTACCCTTTCTGAAATCTTGCCCGTAGCGAGTCGACCCGATGAGCCTCCCATCTGCCGGCATTACTGAGCTCGGTGAATGGTCTCTAGTCGGGGATCTTACCGATTGGAGGTGGAAGTACCCGTCCGCGTCCTAGGTGCTTCGCTTACCTGGAGACAGGGGAACCCAACGCCCTCTCAATCCAATTGGAGGCGGGAGTGCCCACCCGCGTCCTAGGGGCTCAGCTTGCCTGGAGACAGAGGAACTCAGCGCCCTCCTAAATCAGTTGGAGGCGGGAGTACCCATCCGCGTCCTAGGTGCTTTGCTTACCTGGAGATAGGGGAACTCACCGCCCTCCCAATCTAATGGGAGGCGGAGGTATCCACCCGCATCCTAGGGGCTCAGCTTGCCTGGAGACAGAGGAACTCAGCGCCCTCCTAAATTAGTTGGAGGCGGGAGTACCCATCCGCGTCCTAGGTGCTTTGCTTACCTGGAGACAGGGGAACTCACCGCACTCTCAATCTAATGGGAGGCGGAGGTATCCACCCGCGTCCTAGGGGCTCAGCTTGCCTGGAGACAGAGGAACTCAGCGCCCTCCTAAATCAGTTGTAGGAGGGAGCACCCATCCGCGTCCTAGGTGCTTTGCTTACCTGGAGACAGGGGAGCTCACCGCCCTCCCAATCTAATGGGAGGCGGAGGTATCTACCCGCGTCCTAGGGGATCAGCTTGCCTGGAGACAGAGGAACTCAGCGCCCTCCTAAATCAGCTACCAAGTAGCAAGTCGACCTGATGAGTCTCCCATCTGCCAGCATAACCGAGCCCGGAGAATGGTCTCTAGTCGGGGATCTTATCATAGGTGTTACCTGGAACCTTTTTCATTCATCATCGAGGAGTTACACTTTTATTACAACGCGCCTCTCTGGCCTATTTGGTCACATGCACCTTGACCATCTCCTTCATTACTTCCTTCATCTTCTTTGTCTTCTTATTCCTTCTCTTTCTCCTGGTCCCTCCTGCTTCCCTGATCAACCTGGAGGCGGAGGACTTGTTCCTGAAACGGATCCGCGTAGCTTCCCAGCGTCTCTCCATGCTTCTGTTGAATCAAGAACAGGGACCCCGCCCCCTCCTCCCCCTCTCTTATCGACGTGCGCGCTCTGTCTCCGCTGGGGATGGCGAGGTAAAGACGGGTCGGGTGGTGTTGAGCACTCGCTGTGAGGGGGGAGTGCGACCCGCAAGAGTTCCTGGATTGACTTCCTGAACTCCTCGACGTCACCTTTCTTCACGCACTCGCCGGTAGGGGGTGAGTCCCCCAGCTCATCGCTTCCAGCCATGAGACTTGCACAGAGCTTTCCGAACTAGCTGCTTCCACGCTCACCGCACCATAATGTTGAAACCAGTAACCCGGTTTTGACGTTCGCAAGGGGGATGCAGCTAACCCTTACTTGACCTGAGCGAGACCCTAGACCGGTCACTAAGAACTGAAGAACCTTACCCTTGAAGAACACCTAAGTCCACAAACGGACCCCTTAAGCTGCAGCGTGGAGGTCCCACAACATACCCGGAAGATCTTAGAGCGCTTCCCCTCCCAAGCCAATGCTGAGCCTGGGCACCTTGGACGGCACTAAGAACCACCTCACCGTCAACCTTCGATGACAAGGGGAGGGGGTGCTTGCTCACAAGACCACACGAGGGAGGGGGTAGGAACCAACCCTTCCCAAGGTGCCCATGGGGGTCTATTTATAGACTTCCCAAGAATGGACTGCGAATAGCCAAAATTGGATTGCGGATAGCCGAAATCCTACTATCCGCAGTCCGACCACGATCACGAACGGGCCACGCAGGAGGAGGGGCGAGTGGGACTCGAGGTACCCACTCCCCCTCTTGCCGGAGGTCCAAACTGGTCTACTCGAGACCTCACTTGCCCAAGTAGGGTGAGTGAGGTTCCCCCTACTCGCCCCCAAAGGGGCGGACGAGTGGGGAGGGGGGAACCTCCCCCACCCGCCCCCAAGGGGGCGGGCGAGTGGGGAGGGGAGAACCTCCCCCACTCGCCCCCAAGGGGGCGGGGAGTGGGGAGGGGAGAACCTCTCCTACCTGCCCCCAAGGGGGCAGGCGAGTGGGGAGGGGGGAACCTCCCCCACCCGCCCCCAAGGGGGAGGGCGAGTGGGGAGGGGGGAACCTTCCCCACCAGCCCCCAAGGGGGCGGACGAGTGGGGAGGGGGGAACCTCCACCACCTGCCCCCAAGGGGACGGAAGAGTGGGAAGGGGGGAACCTCCCCCACCCGCCCCCAAGGGGGCGGGCGAGTGGGGAGGGGGGAACCTCCCCCACCCGCCCCCAAGGGGGCGGGCGAGTGGGGAGGGGGGGAACCTCCCCCACCCGCCCCCAAGGGGGAAGGCGAGTGGGGAGGGGGGAACCTCCCCCACCCGCCCCCAAGGGGGCGGGCGAGTGGGGAACCTCCCCCACTCGCCCTCCAAGGGGGCGGGCGAGTGGGGAGGGGGAAAACCTCCCCCACTCGCCCCCCAAGGGGGCGGGAGAGTGGCGAGTAGGGGAACCTCCCCCACCCGCCCCCAAGGGGGCGGGCGAGTGGGGAGGGGGGAACCTCCGCCACCCGCCCCCAAGGGGGCGGGCGAGTGGGGAGGGTGGAACCTCCCCCACTCGCCCCGCAAGGGGGAGGGCGAGTGGGGAGGGGGGAACCTCCCCCACCCGCCCCCAAAGGGGCGGGCGAGTGGAGAAGGGGGACATCCCCCACTCGCCCCCAAGGGGGCTGGCGAGTGGAGAGGGCTGCCCCCCCCCCGGGCCTCCTCTCTTTGGTTTAGACCCAAGGTCCGCTGCGTTACGATCATCTGATCTACCACGGCCTCATCTGCGTCGGGTTACACC
The DNA here is from genome assembly GCA_033032865.1 of Dactylorhiza incarnata. Taxonomy (NCBI): domain Eukaryota; kingdom Viridiplantae; phylum Streptophyta; class Magnoliopsida; order Asparagales; family Orchidaceae; genus Dactylorhiza; species Dactylorhiza incarnata. Next base: position 2,020,938 of record JAWHQI010000061.1, on the reverse strand, counting down.
GGCTCGGAAAATATGAGGGTTGTACAATGCTGATGCGCCCGTTGGCAAGATGAGCCATGTAAGGGGTGAGGTCTCAGTGGAGTTTTTGGCCTTAGTCTTATACGCCCGTGGGGGGAATGATAAGTACCCTTGGTTTGTTATGAAATGTTGATGTGTGTTGTTATGTTAGAAGCATACACGTCATAGGGTGCCTTAGGTGAAACACAGGTTTGCATACATGCTGCATTGCTAGATCCCCTTACTTTTGTTGCTCAACATAGAAACGTGAATGATGATTGTGACACTCATGTTTGTCGTGTTTATGTTAATACTGTTTATTACATTTGCATACGAAGTGCTAACTTGCAGGGTGATGTAGTTCCCCGGAGTCCGCTAGGACGGCCGGGAGGAGGGGTGTTGTTACACCGTTGTTGGTCAGCCAAAGCTGACCCTCGTTATACCATTCTTTGTGATTTGGATGTAGGGCAAGGATCGCAGGCTGGACCTAGCTCGCCGGCCAGAAAGGCCTAAGCTTCATGAAGTGCACTTTTCATGCTTTCTTGTTTGATTATGATGTCTTTACCTGTCCTGGCTTGCATGCCGATGTAGCTTAGGATTGTGGTGATCTATTGGACATTTCTATGCCCTTTTGTTTTGACTTGAGTATGAGTTTTGTAAGGCCTTAAGGCCGTAGTACTCTTATGTAGATGTGGACAACATCTGTAGTTTATTTAATGTTTCCGTTGTGTTGGTTCTGAGTTTTGAGATGGTTAGATCTATATCACTTTTTAATACTAAAGCTGTGACGATTATATGCTGCGGGGTCCCGACCGGACCTATATTATATAGTCATTGTAGGGGAGGTGTTACAATTTGGTATCAGAGCTAGGTTAGCATCCTTGTTGAGGTTTAACGTGTTCGGATCGCGTTAAGAGGTTGTCCACATAGGAGTACCTTGCGGGACCATGCATGTCTTTGCGTTCGAGTCTTGCGAATAGAGTTTGATTCATGTTTCCTTGTTTATGCTTAAGCGGGAGAGACCCTAGAGGACAAGCAGTCCCAGTTCGCAGCGTTTATATTAGAAGGCGGCGCCAAGCTGTGGTGGGTGAATCATGGCGGTCATCATTTCCCTGGACGTGCCCCGTCCATGGAAGAGTTCGGGAATGCCTTCCTGAAGCACTATATCCCCTCTTCGACGAGGTTAGACCTTCAGCGACAGTTCTTGCACTTGGTGTAGCGCGAGAAGATGGTAGACGAGTACTTGTAAGAGTTTACTCGGTTGGGTTGTTACGCGGGAATGACCATGGCAGACGATGAGGAGAGGGATAATCTCTTCTATCAGGGTCTGAGAGAGAATTTAAGGCAACCTCTGATAGCCTTACAGAATGCGGGGTACAATGAGTTAGTTGAAGCTGCTCGAACTTTGGAGAACGATATGGAGCGAACCCAGCGTCGCAAGGGCTTGGCGGCAAAGCAGGGACAAAGTAAGCCATCTCAGTCGCAGGGGAAGTCTGAGAAAAGTTGGTGGAAGAAAAAGCCCCATCCTTTTAGGACTAGCGAGAGGAGCGGTGCGGCTTCTGGAGAGTTCCGTTCCAAGGGGCCAGTGACATGCTACAAGTGTGGCAAAGTGGGCCACATAGCTCGGGTCTGTTTTGAGAGTGGAGTTGAGCCAGAGCAGAGGCAGGAGCAGTCGGTGTGTTCGGGTCCTAGTGTTGGGGAGAAAGGGAAGGTGGTAGAGTCCAGTGCTTCTCGTTTCCCTCCTGTGCAGCCTAGATCGTACAACCTCGGGCAGCAGGAAGTGATTCATCAACCTGACGTGGTGACATGCTTTGTGCTAGTTTCTGGCTATCCCTCTAGAGTGTTGTTCGACACGGGAGCGTCACACTCTTTTCTCGCGGAAAGCTTAACCCGAGGATCGGTGTTGAGACTGTCGAGGCAGAGGTGGAGCTTAGTGTGCGCATGCCGAATGGGTCTTTCATGACCACTGGAAGGAAAGGACGTATTGTGCTGAGGATTTGCGAGTGTGATTTCGAGTTGGTAGCAACAATTCTACCACTAGCCGAATTTGACATCATCCTGGGGATGGACTGGCTTGCAGAGCAACGAGCTAGTATTGACTGCCTGTTGAAGGTGGTGACCTTAAGGAGTGAAGGAAGAGCGGAGGTCAAGTTCGAGGGCCTATGCCGAGTGGCCTGCTTCCTGATTTCTGCCGTGCAAATGGTGCGTGCGGTGAATCAAGGAGGTGAGGCATTTGTCGCTTTGTTGGAGACTCACTCCACAAAGTTGGCGATCGAAGAAGTGCCAGTGGTGGAGGAATTCGAGGATGTGTTCCCTGAGGAGCTTCCGGGAGCGCCTCCTCAACGTGAAATCGACTTTTAAATTGAGTTGGTGTCGGATGCGAGGTCGGTGTCGCATCCTCCGTTTAGTATGGCACCGAAGGAACTGGCCGAGTTAAAGGCGCAGTTGAAAGAGTTGCTCGAGCAGGGGTACATTAGGCCCAGCTCCTCACCATGGAGTGCGCCGGTGTTGTTCGTTATGAAGAAGGATGGTAGTATGCGGCTGTGCATATACTATTGCGAGTTGAATAAGTTGACCATCAAGAATACGTACCCTATTCCGCGAATCGATGATTTGTTCGATCAGCTGGTGGGGTCGACGGTGTACTCTAAGTTGGACTTGAAGTCGGGCTACTATCAGTTAAGGATTCGAGAAGAGGATATTCCCAAGACGGTGTTTGGGACGAGATATGGTTATTTTGAGTTCTCGGTGATGTCGTTCGGTTTGACGAACGCGCTATCAGTGTTCATGGATTTAATGAACCGAGTGTTTCGACAATACCTGGATTCGTTCGTGGTGGTGTTCATTGACGACATCTTAGTGTATTCAAAGTCGAAGGCGGAGCATTGTTGGATCGGTCGGCGCCCTTAGAGGGGGGGGGGGGTGAATAAGGGTTTTCAAAAACTTTATATTTTATTTAGAAAACTTTGGAATATTGCAATAAGAAGACAAGTAAAACAAAAAGAGAGACAAGCTTTATTGATATTAAATCAGTATTACAAAACTTGATCTCAATGTCGCTAGAGATCGGAGGCGAATAATAAAAGCTCTTTTCGTTTTCTATCCCGACTCGCTTCCCTACGAACCGGTGGCCCTAGCCTCCTCCTTCCCGGATTCGGCCTCAAGCCGCTCTAGCCAATCCTTCCCCGTATGTGGCCTCAAGCACCCCCTAGACCTAACCTAGATCTAGTCGCCAACACGAGGCGATTTTCAGCCCTAAGTCCTACCCCAGACCTAGTCGCCAACACGAGGCGATTTCACTACCGTTTACAAAGAAGGACAAATAAAATAATAAAAACTTCCCTTAAGATGAACTTCTGAATATGGAGGCGAAGATCCGCTGTAGAATCCGCGTTTGTCGAAGCGGACTTCGTTTGGCTTCGGCGTGATGGAATCCTCCTTCAGAAGTTGGCAGAGCTTCGCCGGGACCTCAAATTTCGGCCAAGATAGGCCTCTGGAATTCTAGTACTCTCTCTCTGAGGTGTATGCAATTGGTGTACGAAAACAAGAGGAGAGGGGGTCCTTTTATAGCCCAAGCGCTACCGCCGGCGCTAGCCCGGATTAAGAAACAATTTGCGCGGCAGAATCTTCCATCCGCGGCAACCTATTGCTCCATGCCTCTTGTGCTCCATGCTACCGCCAGCTCTAGTAGCTACCGCCGGCGCTATCCCTGATTAAGAAACTTCTTGCGCGGCAGGATCTCTAATCCGCGGCAACGAGGCTTTCATCCCGGAAACGCGCTCATCAACGCTAGCGCCCGGCGCTAGTTGCTACCGCCGGCGCTAGTGAGCCTCTTCGAATTTTGGCCTCAATTTTGGGGGCAGTCATCATGTGTACTCCTTGAGTCATGTGGACCTAGTAAACCTGCACACTTGAACACACAAGATCAAATACACATAGGATTTGTTATTCTCAAATCTAGGAGATGCGGAAGACCATGTTCCAACAAACTCCCCCTTTTGATAATAACAAATCCATTAATGATAAATCAAAGCATTAATAGATAAGCATGATGAAACTATACTTGTGTGTGTGTGAGAGTGATGACTTAGGATAATAATTGATTCTAGCATGTTAGACTTGCTCCCCCTAAGTGAATGCTCTCCTAATATATATGCTATCAACTTAATCAATCATGTTGGGTTTGCATTTTGATATCGGATTATATATTTATCATGTTAGTTCTCCCCCTTTTGCATTTTATCATGTTAGTTCTCCCCCTTTGTTATTAGCAAAAGTGGGTAGGGAGACAAAGCACTAAAAATGTGTAAATAAAAGATAAGGCATGATCGAGCTTTTTAGGTAAATGATAAGGAGATTTAGAATTGTATTTTATTGAAATAGATCAGAGTTATTACAAAATTTCAGAGTTTTTAGCATAAAAGATTTTTATGTTTGAAGTAGCCAATAAAAAGTGTTTCCAAGGAAATCTATCACTTAATGAAAGATAGGAATTTTTAAGAATAAGTGATGATGCAAATAATACAAGATATGAAATAAGCATGAAAGCGCAAGGTAAAAAACACTTATATGGTTAAGATGCGGAAGACTTATAGCAAATAATAATGATAATCCAAAAAATATGAGGTAAAGATCACACAAAATGATGTTTTTGGAAATCATTGTGCAGTTTTAAATTTTAGAATAACCAAGCATGAAATAATGTTTATCAAAAAGAGATGACCACAATGTTACTTTAATTCTTAAGTTCAAAAACATACAAAAACATTGTAGAACACATGCTAGGTTATCTAGTGCATTTCAGAAAGAAAAAGTAATATAGAATTAGCATTAGGATCCAATACTCATGAGAAGAAGTGTTATGGAAGATAATGATGTCCTCATAATTGTAAATTTGAGGAGAGTAAACAAATGTTTTAATCAAAAAATACAAGTAATATGTAAAGTAAGAAGCACAATAAAACACAAATAAGATTACTTCCACACACTTTAATGCACAAAAAATGTACAACTACCAATGTGTTTTGCACACACAATGCTCATCAAGACTTATCAGGGTGCAAAGTAGTGCTTGGCGGATCACATATTTTATTTTAAATTTTGAGACTTGTGATCCGGTGTACTTAAGAGAAAGTGGTTTTTCTTATTTTTGAAAGAAAGAGTTGATTTGCACAAGATACTTTATTATTCTTTCCAAGGTGCTCAACCTCACAATGCTCATTAAGACTTATCAGGAGGTTCAAGTAGTGCTTGGTGGAGTTATCTGTCATTTATTTTATAATTTTGTTTTGTACAAAGTTCTCCGAATACACTTGTTTTGCAAATCAATAGATTTTATGAGAAAAAATATAATCACTTTTCTTAATGTTTAAAAGTGCAAAAGAAGGAGTGTAGGTAAGATACTTGTGCAATTTTAATTTATTTGTACTAATACAAAACATACACAAGCATTCTTAGATTAAATGCATATGTAGACAATGCCAAAAAAAAGGTGAGTGAATAAATATCATTATCAACCATAAAGCATTTGTCATACTTAGAGGCATGCTAAGCTTGATCCTACACAACTTTTAAACTATAATTGATGCACATTTGAATAGATATATCAAAGCATGAAGAAAGACAATGTCCAAAGTAGTTTGAAGAAAAAAATTGTAACATTGTAGAATTTCTAAATAGTAGATTAAATCATGCTTGATTTTACAAGAAAAAATCATAGAGTTTTTTTTTATAGTTTTAAAGTTTTATATTTTTGTATTTGGTTTTAGCAAATAAAAGCAGATTCTTGTAATTTTTGCTTTTGTAAATTTTTTTTTATTTTTGTAAAAAGATGAACTTTAAACAAAGGAAACAACAAAAGCAAACAAAGGAAAAACATTTTTTTTTTGTAATTTGTTTTTCTATTTTTGTATTTGATTTTTCAAAAAGAAAAGAAAAACAGATGTGCAAAAACTAAATAGTATATATAGATCAAAATATTTTTAGGAATTTTTAGAAATTTTAAAAACACAGAAATTCGAAACTCGACGCTAGCGCCGGCGCTAGCGCTAGCGCGGGAAACAGTAAGTGATTTTTTAGGGTTTTGAAAAATTTGTTGTTGGAAGTTGATTAGGTGTCCCAATAGTAGTTCTATGCTGAATTTGCAGAATTTTTGGAAATGTTTTTGATGGTTAAAGATGAAGAAAATTGCATTAGTAGGCATGTTTTAATTTGAAGAATCTAGGACACCAAATACAAGTCAAAATATACGAAATCTTGCCTTACCAACTAGTACATATTGTAGAGAATAAATAGAGGTATTTAATGGAATTTTTGATTTATTGAAAAATCAGATGGGCCCGATACCGCCGGCGCTAGAGCTAGCGCTGGCGCTATCGAGGCTTTTGTTAAATCCCCCTAATCTTTTCAGATCCGCCGTTTGCTGCCATTTGCTCCCGAAAAAACCTCGAAGAACACTCTGTTCTACGCCCAGATCTGAGGTATTTCTTCACTGTTGCTTATGATTTTTGTTTTAAAGCTTCATTGTGATGTTAGAGATGAAGAAATATGAAATTTTAGGTAGATTTAGAAATTAGATTTACACGGTTAGGTTTTCTCCAAGATTTGTGGTTTTGATGAGGTTTTTGTTTTTGAATATGTGAAATTTTTTATTTTAATGTTAGGATATGAATGTATTTTAATTTTGAAGGAGATTCTTAAATTTTTTTTTTATGAAAGCGTTTCTCGGATTTCTTGGATCTAGTAGTTGTTGTTTAGAAATTATTGAAAATATGAAAATAACTAGTGGATTTGGATTTGGATTTTGATTTGGATCTAGTAATTGTTTTTGATTTTGATTAACTTGATTTTTGATGTTAAATTCTTAGATCTACCTTGATTTTGATTTTTAGAGTATGTGTGAAAACATTTTTTTTTACTAGATGAAAATTTTGTCATTCTTGTTTTTTTTAATAAGTTTCTATAATGTGGCAGATGGCCCCTAAAGGAAAGAAGAGTACAAAGTTAGCAGTAGAGGCAGCAGTAGTGGGCGTTCCATACATCGTGGAGTTTGACTTGCCATGACACTCTCACATTATGCAGTTATTTGCTGCCTCCGAGGTGCTAAATTTATTTATTTCTGACGGATTTTCTTCCGAGTTAGTGCGAGAGTTCTATACGCATTTGGAATACCCATCACAGACCAGGCTGGATGGAGGAGTGCGGTGACTGGTACAAGGGCAGGAGGTGACTATTACTCATGAGCACCTGAGGCGCGTGTTTGGATTATCCCAGCATTCACATCGGTTGGAGATTGTGGAGAGTTTCAGGGTGGGCAGAGATTGGACTCAGGTGAACATGGTGCTACATAATAAGGAATGCAGAAGTCTGATCTCGTCGGTGTCGACACTCACCGTGGATGCCCTAGTTGTTCAGGATGTATTACGCCACACAATTATGCTGAAGTTGGGTGACACAGCAAAGGTCACATCCCAGCTCAGTTATGTCACTTATTTTATTTTGGAGGAGGAGAAGTTCGACGTGGCGGACTTACTACTTTCCCTGATTCGCTACTCCTACAAGTTGAGGCAACCCACCCGACAGAGATACAACAACTTGCCCCTGGGCGTCATCATCCAGCGGGTGATTCAGATGTTGTATCCTTCTATTGAGCTGGGTTTCTACTTGATAGATTGCTACCCTCCTATTTATAGTACTTCACATTTGCGAGCATTAATCAACCCGGATGAGCCATCGACATCAGCTCAACCTCCACTCCGGCGAGATGCGTCATCTCGAGGGGATCGAGATGCTCCATATGGGTCCTTTCGAGAGGAGATGGGCGATCGGATGACACGGATGGAGAAGGATGTCTCAGGGATCAAGAAAATGATGAAGTTCATGATGAAGGCTTTAAATTTGAAGCCATCTACTCCAGAGCGGAGGGAGTGGGAGAGCCCAGTTACGGATCCGCCCCGCCACTCGATCCTAAGGACTCGTAGAAGACGCTCTCCAACTCCAAGTGTGGAGGATATAGATGAGGAGGAGTAGATGTGAGAGGAACAGTTTTTTTGTTATGAAATAATTCAGGAATTTGAACCTTATGTCTTGGATGTTGTTGTTTTTTGAATTATGCTTGATTTTGTTATCTTTTGGATGTTTGACTTAGAATGTTTTATTTATAGTTTGATATTTATGAAGGAAAAAAAATTCATGTGGTATACCATTTTGAAATCCTATGATTAACTATTTTACTACCACATAGAAGATTCTGAATTCACTTGTTGATAAATATATGTATAATGAATATATGAATAATAAGTAGGTCATCTTAAAAAGGATTTTGAATTTTGATTAATTTTATAGGCTCATTAAATTTTTGATCATGCTTCCTATATAAGATGACCATAGTATGATAATAAAGAAATAAGAAAACAAAGAAAATTGAAAGACATTAAAGCATATCATGAAGTAGAAAAATTGTCTATTTTCCTCTTGAAAATATTCTACTTCATGCATTTGGTGGTACCTAATGAAAGAGAGTTTTAGGTATCCAAAGAGGACCGGGTGTGATGGTTCCTTTGGGTACCCAAATACAACGTATTTGCTTTTGGGGAGATTGAAATGAATGAGCCCTTTTTTGTGGTGTTTGTGTTTCATCTTTGGTTTTGGGCCTCCATTCAAACTGTGGTTTAATATTATTATTATGAGTCAAATTTCTATTGTGATAATCTTTATAATTGCAGTGATTATATAAAGCATTTTTTATAAGAAATTTTTGAAATTTTATGTTTGGAGAAGTTTGATGTTGTATATGATAATAATGATTGTACTTTGGAAGTTCATTTTTAATTTGTTGATGTCTTTTATTTCCATTGTTTGATTTAACCTTTTGAGAAATTATATTCATCTTGCTTTTATATATATTCTGAAATTGTGGATATATGTTTTGTGAATTTTTCTTTATGATTTCCTTAAGCAAGTGGATTTTGGCATTTAATTCATCATTCTTAGTTTTTAAATTATGTCTAGCTTTATTATAAGCTATTGTGCTATTTTTAAGAGTAGTAACAATTGATTCAATATGTTCTTCATATTTATCCCTATATTCATCAAATGTTTCATCCATCTCTTTAATTTCTATTTCGTAGTCCTTACACTTAGCACAATCACTCTTTAACGATGAATTTTCTAAGCATAATTTTTCATTATGTTCTTTTATACACATCAATTCTTTTTCAAGTTCTTTGAATTTTTCCTTACTATTATTACAATCAAAACAAGGTTTTATATTTTTAAGTAAAAGACAAGATGGGGTAGGCACATCACAATTTGAATTTGAGTTAACATTAGCTTTTAGTCTCTTATTTTCTAAACGTAAATTTTTATTAGTAATTTTCAATTTTTTGATCTTACGTTTAGCTGTTTTTAATATATTGAAACTAGAAATGGAAGTTATCACACAAGAAGAAGATTTTGACTTTTTTACAGCGCTTTTGGTGGAGGCAAAATGTATGCATAGAGTTCCTTCGTTATCTTTTGGCCCTTCCTTCATCATGGATGAATTTTCATCTTCCCTTTCTCTTGGTGCATTGTTCTCCTTTACTATTTCAATATTCTCCATGGCTTCGCTCTGAGAGAGATCTTCTTGAACGATAATGGATGCTTGTTCGTTCTTTTCCTCCTGTGTTTGTTCCATACCTGCGAGAGGAAGATCATACATTTCTTCAAGAAATTTCCATACTTTATAAGCACTAGAAAAACAATACACAAATTTGAAAACTTCATTTGAGAGACCACAAAATAGATAATGTTTAGCTTTTGCATCTAAATGAAGTTCCTTTTTATTTGATTCATCCGCACGTCTTATAATTGCTAAGTTCCATACTTCGATATCTAAAGTTTTAATAAATTTTTCCATTAAAATTTTCCATCCTTTATAATTTGTTCCTTCAAACAAAGGTGGTTTATGTGATATTTCATCTTCACAGAAATTTGCCCCACTAGTTGAAGCGAGATCATGAGACGCCATTATTCCCGGTTGTTGGGTATTGTAGCCACAATTACCTTGATTTGAAGAAGTGTTCCTTTGAACTAAGTTGAATTGAGTTGTATTTGATGTTGTTCTCTAGTTATGTGTTTGCAGGTCTTAATGCTAAGTGCACACCAAAGTCAGGTTGCAATGGATCACCAAACACAGTTCTAAACAGTGTAATCCCTCATTGTGCAGAACAAAGTGTTGGTCCATGTGTAATCTCTCTTTTGGGATGTACTTCATATACTCATAACTGAAGGCATTCCAGGTTGAGGAGTGGAGCAGGTTTTCAGAAGAAAAGAAAAATTCTGCTGAGTCAATTCGTCGAGATGACTCGGGTCATTCCGACGAATCCCGACGAATCCAGACAGAAGACCTTTGTCTTGGTTTAGAAGAAAAATCTGCAGCTAAGTCCATTCGTCGAGATGACTCGGGTCATTCCGACGAATCCCGACGAATGCTGACAGAGGTCATTTTGGCTGGGTTGTGAAGAAAATTCTGCAGCTAAGTCAATTCGTCGGATGTTCTCGTGAACTCCCGACGAATCCCGACGAATGGTAACAGAAAGTGTTTTTCACGGGTTGTTCAGTGTTTCCCTGTGGCCAAGTCAATTCGTCGGATGTTCACGTGAAGTCTCGACGAATGACGGACAGACGGATTTCAAATCTTCGTTTCGTTTTCGAAAATTAGGGTTAGCCACCGTGAACAGTACACGTGTCGCCTCTCCCTTCATTGTCGCACGAGCCGTTGAAGTCCTCCCTATAAATAAATCCTTATTTTAGGGCAAGGGCATCAATCTTAAGAAATCGATCTAAAATCTCTCTTCAGCCGACAGTTCAGAAAAGATAAGTCCACAGACGATGAGTCTGCGGATTGCTCATCAAGCTCAGACATGTCCGATGGAGAGTTCTCTTCACTCTCCAAGAAATTCAAGAAATTGCTCAGAAAAAGGAGCCAAAGAAGGTCAAGGCGTGATGATGAACATCACAAGAAAGAACACATCAACGACAGGTATAAAACCAAACCGAATAAACATGTTTCGACTGATATTGTCTGTTATTGTTGTAATAAGCCAGGGCATATAAGTACGGAATGTCCATACAAAAAGAAGAAATCCTTCAAGGGGAAAAGGAAAGAAGAAAAGAGCTTCTTAGCAAAGAAGACCAAGACTCTTAGTGACAGTGACTCAGGGAAGTCAAGCTCAGATGAAGAAGCCTATTTTGGGCTTATGGCACATTCAGATGAGGAATGAAGTGTCTCCTCATACAAAGGGAAGGTAAACTCGCACACTCCTCTTTCTGCATCTGAAACTGACTCCAATGCAAATGAAGGCTATTCTTCAGAGGTAGATTCAGATTTAATGACTCAGTACAAAGCTGTTTTGGAAGGATTTGACAAATGCCGCAAGGTAGTCAAATCTCAAGCAAATGAGATTAAATCTCTCAAGACGATGGAATCAGATTTGAGGGAGGAAATTGAAAAATTAACTCCTCTCAAAGATGAAGTCCAAATCTTGAAAGATGAACTTCAAAGCTCTACTGAATTATTAAATCTTAAGGAGAAGTTTATAAATGAATTAGAAGAAAAGTTAGTGGTGGAAAGGAAGATAATTGAAAGCTTCTCCAAACCAAAAACTATCCTTCCAATCATTGAAAGATTTTCTGCTCCTGCGAAGGTTAGTGGCCTTGGTCATAAGGCTGAAAGTAGTAAGGCTGCTAAGAAAAGAGCTGTTCAAGGTAAGGGCAAGGTTGACCAAAATCAAACCCGTCCCCGATGCTTCGTAACAACTGCTTTCAAGGCACCTTATGAAAAAGTAATCACCAAGGATTATGGTTCATTTGTACATGGATCAGTTGTTAAGAAAGCACCAAAGATTAAATCAATTGTTGCTAAATCTCATGAAGAGAAGAAGGAGTCATGTGTGTGTTGCAACCACAAGGCTTCTACTTCTAAGAATATTGCTCCTGCTAAACTCCCCGTCCAAAAGTTAAAACAGGAGAACAAGAGAAGATACAATCGATTTGATTGTTGGTGCTGTGGCAAGATTGGTCACATCGCCATAGATTGCTGGTTTAACCCCAGGAACGTCAAGACTCCACGGGTTAACAATGTAAGTATGACCCCTTGCAATGTTAACACTCCGAGTGGTGTTGATCTAACCAGAAACCTAGGACCCAAATCCTTTTGGGTTCCTAAGGGAAATTAATTTGTGTTTGCAGGTATGTCCAAAGGCCAACCAAAACTCTAATCAGGCATTTGGACTAGTGGATGTTCATGGTACATGACCAGAACATAGAAGAAATATAGTATGGTTGCTGAAAAGCTTAGGAAATCAGTCCAGGCACTGAAACTCTAAGGGGGAGATAAGACTAAGGGGGAGAAAAGATTGAGGGGGAGCTGATTCTACATGTACTACTCCTATGCAGTTGCTGAGGGGGAGCTTTGAGCTCTCATGCTTTTTCTTCCCTATCTGAAGTAGTCAGAAAGGGGGAGAGAAGTTGAAGTTGCAAGAGAATTTGAAGTTGGGAGGAATTGGCAAAGTTGAAAGAGAAAGTTGAAAGGGAGAGAAAGTTGAAAAAGCTAAGTTTTTAACTCTCCTTATCTATTTGATATATATTTATTTAAGTGCAATTCAACTCAGTACATAGGTTCTGACTTCTTCAAATAGGGGGAGATTGTTGGGTATTGTAGCCACAATTACCTTGATTTGAAGAAGTGTTCCTTTGAACTAAGTTGAATTGAGTTGTATTTGATGTTGTTCTCTAGTTATGTGTTTGCAGGTCTTAATGCTAAGTGCACACCAAAGTCAGGTTGCAATGGATCACCAAACACAGTTCTAAACAGTGTAACCCCTCATTGTGTAGAACAAAGTGTTGGTCCATGTGTAATCTCTCTTTTGGGATGTACTTCATATACTCATAACTGAAGGCTTTCAAGGTTGAGGAGTGGAGCAGGTTTTCAGAAGAAAAGAAAAATTCTGCTGAGTCAATTCGTCGAGATGACTCGGGTCATTCCAACGAATCCCGACGAATCCAGACAGAAGACCTTTGTCTTGGTTTAGAAGAAAAATCTGCAGCTAAGTCCATTCGTCGAGATGACTCGGGTCATTCCGACGAATCCCGACGAATGCTGACAGAGGTCATTTTGGCTGGGTTGTGAAGAAAATTCTGCAGCTAAGTCAATTCGTCGGATGTTCTCGTGAACTCCCGACGAATGGTAACAGAAAGTGTTTTTCACGGGTTGTTCAGTGTTTCCCTGTGGCCAAGTCAATTCGTTGGATGTTCACGTGAAGTCTTGACGAATGACGGACAGACGGATTTCAAATCTTCGTTTCGTTTTCAAAAATTAGGGTTAGCCACCGTGAACAGTACACGTGTCGCCTCTCCCTTCATTGTCGCACGAGCCGTTGAAGTCCTCCCTATAAATAAATCCTTATTTTAGGGCAAGTGCATCAATCTTAAAAAATCGATCTAAAATCTCTCTTCAGCCGACAGTTCAGAAAAGATAAAGCTAAAGAAGAAGGCCTTTGATTTAGTTGCTGCTCTCCATTTTGAAGATCTTTTCAAGAAAATCAAAGGGCCTACTCAGATCAGGTTTGCCGATTCTTATTCTTCCTAATCCTTGAAGATTCAAGCTTTCACTCTAAAGGAAGAAGAAGATTAAGGTTCTCCAGATCTGAAGAAGAAGATCTTTTATTTCAGATCTGAAGAAAAGGACTCCTCCAAGAGTTCCTAAGTAGATTGTTTCTCAATCAAAGATTTTGTAAGATTTCTTTACAATATTCTTGTAGGAAGCTTGCTTCCGAGTTGTAGGAGTTATACTCCGAGTTGTAGGAGCGTTGTCTCCGAGTTTGTAGGAAGTTTTCCTTCCGAGTTTGTAGGAGAGTTTGTTCTCCGAGCTTGTAGGAGTTGTGTACTCCGAGTAGTAGGATTTGATTGATCCGAGTTTGGTGAAGTAGCCGAATCTAGTCTTGGAGTGCTAGATAGGCGAGGCGGGAAAGTGGACTACCCAAGATCAGGGAACCACTATAATTCTCTGTGTTGTGCTGTGCTCTTTTGGATTCCATGTGCTTTTATTTCTAAGTTTTTAATTCCGCATAAAGACATAGAATCCACCTATTCACCCCCCTCTAGGTGATTTAGGCCGCAACTAGATACTTTCACCGGTTGTTAAGCCGATTGGAATAACCTCGCTCTGATACCACTTGTTGGATCGGTCGGCGCCCTTAGAGGGGGGGGGGGGGGTGAATAAGGGTTTTCAAAAACTTTATATTTTATTTAGAAAACTTTGGAATATTGCAATAAGAAGACAAGTAAAACAAAAAGAGAGACAAGCTTTATTGATATTAAATCAGTATTACAAAACTTGATCTCAATGTCGCTAGAGATCGGTGGCGAATAATAAAAGCTCTTTTCGTTTTCTATCCCGACTCGCTTCCCCACGAACCGGTGGCCCTAGCCTCCTCCTTCCCAGATTCGACCTCAAGCCGCTCTAGCCAATCCTTCCCTGGATGTGGCCTCAAGCACCCCCTAGACCTAACCTAGATCTAGTCGCCAACACGAGGCGATTTTCAGCCCTAAGTCCTACCCCAGACCTAGTCGCCAACACGAGGCGATTTCACTACCGTTTACAAAGAAGGACAAATAAAATAATAAAAACTTCCCTTAAGATGAACTTCTGAATATGGAGGCGAAGATCCGCTGTAGAATCAGCGTTTGTCGAAGCGGACTTCGATTGGCTTCGGCGTGATGGAATTCTCCTTCAGAAGTTGGCAGAGCTTCGCCGGGACCTCAAATTTCGGCCAAGATAGGCCTCTGGAATTCTAGTACTCTCTCTTTGAGGTGTATGCAATTGGTGTACGAAAACAAGAGGAGAGGGGGTCCTTTTATAGCCCAAGCGCTACCGCCGGCGCTAGCGCTACCGTCGGCGCTAGCCCGGATTAAGAAACAATTTGCGTGGCAGAATCTTCCATCCGCGGCAACCTATTGCTCCATGCCTCTTGTGCTCCATGCTACCGCCAGCGCTAGTAGCTACCGCCGGCGCTATCCCTGATTAAGAAATTTCTTGCGCGGCAGGATCTCTAATCCGCGACAATGAGGCTTTCATTCCTTCTGTGTTCACCGATACCGTCGGCGTTATCCGCTACCGCCAGGAGTTAGCGCCTTCCATAACAGCTCCCGGAAACGCGCTCATCAACGCTAGCGCCCGACGCTAGTTGCTACCGCTGGCGCTAGTGAGCCTCTTCGAATTTTCGCCTCAATTTTGGGGGCAGTCATCATGTGTACTCCTTGAGTCATGTGGACCTAGTAAACCTGCACACTTGAACACACAAGATCAAATACACATAGGATTTGTTATTCTCAAACCTAGGAGATGCGGAAGACCATGTTCCAACAAGCATGAGTCTCATCTGAGAATAGTGTTGCAGACATTGAGGGAGAACCAGCTTTATGCGAAGTTCTCAAAGTGCGAGTTCTGGATCGAGAAAGTGGCATTCTTGGGCCACGTGACTAGTGGAGATGGGGTGGCGGTGGATCCTACGAAGATTGAAGCCATTAGAGATTGGCCTGTACTGAGAACCGTGGCGGAAGTCCGAAGTTTCCTTGGACTGGCCGGTTATTACAGAAGATTCGTTGAGAACTTTTCGCGGATGGCTTTTCCCCTCACCACCCTTACCCGTAAGGACCAAAAGTTTGTGTGGACGCCGGAGTGTGCCCATGCGTTCTAGACCTTGAAGGAAAGATTGATGTCTGCTCCAATCCTAAGTTTTCCTAGTGTGACTGAGGGATTCCAATTTTTCAGCGACGCGTCAGGGTGCGGTTTGGGTTGCGTGCTTGTGCAGCATGGCAACGTGATAGCTTATGGGTCGAGGCAGCTAAAGCCTCATGAGAGAAATTACCCCGTCCACGACTTGGAGTTGGAGACAATGATTTTCGCGTTGAAGTTGTGGCGGCACTACGTGTATGGTGCGAAGGTTGAAATCTTCACGGACCACAAAAGCTTGAGGTATCTTTTAGATCAGAAGGATCTTAATATGAGGCAGCGTAGGTGGGTCGAGTTCCTTGGGGACTACGACGTAGCGATTCAGTATACGCCAGGCAAGGCCAATGTGGTGGCTGATGCCTTGAGTAGGAAGTACTCTGGGCAAGAAAATTGGATTGAAGCGCATGACGAGCGTTTGGTGCGAGAGTTTGACTCTCTTGGCATTGTGTATGTGGCTAAGGGTGAGTCCAACACAGCTCGACTGAACTGGATCGAGATGTAGTGTGATCTAGTAGATCGAATTCGAGAGGCAACCAGTGCAGACGAAGAGTGTCAACGATTGGCATTGGAAGCTCAGCAAAGCGAAGGCAGTGCATTGGAGATGGTCAGTGGACTTTTAAAGAGAAATGGAATGGTGTTTGTCCCTCGTTTTGGCAAGCTCAGTGAGGAGTTGATGTTTGAGGCTCTCTTCACGAAGTACTCCATTCATCCAGGAAGTACGAAGATGTATTTGGATTTGAAGAAATCCTTTTGGTGGCCTGGGATGAAGCGATATGTAGCTTTGTATGTAAGCCGGTGTCAGACGTGCGCCTTAGTGAAGGCAGAATGCCAAAGGCTGGGTGGATTCTTGAAACCTCTTCCTATCCTCGAGTGGAAATTCGACGAGATCTCCATGGATTTTGTGCATGGTTTACCTCTATTGCGGCAAGGTAACGATGCGATTTGGGTGATTGTGGATTGCCTGACCAAGGTAGCCCACTTCATTCCAAATCGGAAGGACGATAGCGTGGAGAAGCTCGTGGAGCTTTATATTCGAAACATTGTTCGGTTGCACGGAATTCCAAAGAGCATCGTTAGTGATCGCGATGGACGATTCTCGTCCAAGGACTGGAGTTTAGTGCAACGAAGTTTGGGCACAAAATTGAAGTTTAGTACCGCGTTCCATCCGCAGACCGAAGGCCAAACGGAGAGAACGAATTGTACGGTGGAGTACATGTTAAGAATGTGTGCTCTCGATTTCGGTAAAAGTTGGGAAGACCACCTCTTCATGGTGGAGTTTGCCTACAACAATAGTTTCCAGGTGAGTATCAAAATGACGCCATACGAGGCTTTGTATGGAATGCGGTGTCGAATGCCGATGTCTTGGATAGAGGCGGGAGACACCCAGTTGTTAGGAAAAGAAGCGGTGGCAGACGCTTGTGAGTTGGTGCGAACGATCCAGGAGCGCATGAAGGTTGCTTAGGATCGGCATGCAAAGTATTTTAACGCACGCCACAGAAATGTGGAGTTTGCGGTGGGTACTTGAAGATCAAGACGTTCAAAGGCGTTTCGCGAATTCGACGACTCAAGAAATTGAGTCTGAGATACTTGGGTCCGTTTAAGGTTACAGAGCGCATAGACGAAGCGGCCTATCGGTTGGCGTTGTCCGTAGAGCTAAGCGGATTACATGATGTATTTCATGTTTCGGTGCTGAGGAAAGCATTGGTGGAGCCGGAGGATGTGGTTGAGTCTTCGACAATTTCTGTAATCGAAGATCTGAGGACGATAGTTCGTCCGGTTTGCGTGGGGGATTCTGAAGTCCGGCGGTTGCGGAACAAAGAGGTCAAGCTGGTGAAATTGCGTTGGGATAATTGCGGACGAGACGAGTTCTCGTGGGAGCGAGAGCAAACAATGCGGGGTAACTTTCCGTAACTGTTTGTTTCAGGTATGTGTGTTAGTTGTGGTTTCGTTAACGTTTTAAATTTCGAGGACGAAATTCTTTTAAGGGGGGGTGGATTTGTAACACCCCAGGTTTTGCTAAGCACGGAGCCTGGAATGCCTAAGGCTAGTACATGTTTTCTGTATCTGGGAGCTAGCGCCGGCGTTAGGTGTTAACACAGGCGTTAGCTGTCCATCGGGAAAAGCACCTATTGCGATGGTGTTCGTCGAAGGGAGTTCGACGAAGGGAGTTCGTCGAAGGGAGTTCGACGAAGGGAGTTCGTCGAAGGGAGTTCGACGAAGGGAGTTCGTCGAAGGGAGTCCGACGAAGAGAGTTCAGAACCGTTGGGTCGTTAAGTTGGCTTCGATCGTCGAAGGGAGTTCGACGAAGGGAGTTCGTCGAAGGGAGTTCGACGAAGAGAGTTCGGAACCGTTGGGTCGTTGAGTTGGCTTCGTCGATGGGGACTTCAATGAGGAGCTAACGCAGGCGTTAGCGCTAACGCCGACGTTAGCTGACGGAACCTGTTCCGTAAGTAGCGTTTCCTGGACGTCCGATCTGTTTGGATCTTGATCCTAAGGTCTAGATAAGTGCGCCCTAAGGCTCTTTTTAGGGCAGAGAAGTTCTATTCTCATTTCATTAAGTCCTTTGTGCTTTTGGAGGCTTAGAAGAGAGGTAGGGTTTGGAGGAAGAAGAAGGCTAGATCCGCCATTGTTGGAGCACCGGAGCTCCGTTCGCCGATCCGAGACCAGATCCGTGGAGAGGACTAGAGTGCGCTTCTTTCTATCTGTGCTGTTCAACCGATCCATGGAGAGGAAGAGAACTCTTAGGGTAACGACATCTCTCCTCCCGGTTTTAGGATGCGTGCATGGCGTCTTTGCTTTTACCTTCTCTTTTTTGAAATTTATGGCACCAGATCTCTCAAATGAGAGGGGTTTGGGTCACCTTGGTTTAAGAAGAACCATTAGGTTGATTGAGTTCATTCCCGACATGATTTTGCACTAGAGATCCGCTCCGTTAGTGGATTAGGCTTTTTGGGTGAAGCCGAAATCGTGACCGGTGGTCCGATTCGGTGATGTTGCTTAACCTGCATTTTAGGGATTTTGCTAGAAATCCGATGACGGCGAAAACGTCGTATGTGTTGCCCTTATGTTCGTGTGAGAATGAACGTTGGTTTGGAAAGGGTAAATGTTATGTGTATGTGAAGGCGTGGCTTTGTCTTTGTGGTCGGCTGGCTAGCCCGTGAATGCTTGGATTCATGTGGGGAGAGTGTCCCGGCAAGACAAGTCCCCTTTTGGGCTAACTGACGAGAACAAGTATGCTGATGCGCCCGTTGGCAAGATGAGCCATGTAAGGGGTGAGGTCTCAATGGAGTTCTTGTCTTTTGGCTTAGTGATTGTGGCGAGAACAAGTATGCTGATGCGCCCGTTGGCAAGATGAGCCATGTAAGGGGTGAGGTCTCAGTGGAGTTCTTTGCCTTAGGCTTGTACGCCCGTGGGGGGAATGATAAGTACCCTTGGTTTGTTATGAAATGTTGATGTGTGTTGTTATGTTAGAAGCATACACGTCATAGGGTGCCTTGGGTGAAACCCAGGTTTGCATACATGCTGCATTGCTAGATCCCCTTACTTTTATTGCTCAACATAGAAACGTGAATGATGATTGTGACACTCATGTCTGTCGTGTTTATGTTAATACTGTTTATTACATTTGCATACGAAGTGCTGACTTGCAGAGTGATATAGTTCCCCGGGGTCCGCTAGGACGGCCGGGAGGAGGGGTGTTGTTGCACCGTTGTTGGTCAGCCAAAGCTGACCCTCGTTATACCATTCTTTGTGATTTGGATGCAGGGTAAGGATCGCAGGCTGGACCTAGCTCACCGGCCAGAAAGGCCTAAGCTTCATGAAGTGCACTTTTCATGCTTTCTTGTTTGATTATGATGTCTTTACCTGTCCCGGCTTGCTTGTCGAGGTAGCTTAGGATTGTGGTGATCTGTTGGACATTTCTATGCCCTTTTGTTTTGACTTGAGTATGAGTTTTGTAAGGCCTTAAGGCCGTAGTACTCTTATGTAGATGTGGACAACATCTGTAGTTTATTTAATGTTTCCGCTGTGTTGGTTCTGAGTTTTGAGATGGTTAGATCTATATCACTTTTTAATACTAAAGCTGTGGCGATTATATGTTGTGGGGTCCCGGCCGGACCTATATTATATAGTCATTGCAGGGGAGGTGTTACAGCCACCGCTGTCGACTGCCAGATTGGTGATTTCATTTTGGATGGTTGGAGTCTAGGGAAGACCTCAATGAGTTCGGGGAGCAAATAGTGGTGTTTGGAGGAGTGAGGAGCCTCTCAACTAGGCCGATTAAAGGTGAGTGGGGGTAGTGGATAAGCTGGGCTTTTAGTGGGATTAAGAATCTTTAATTAATGTTAATTAAAATTAATTAATACAAGGAAAATGATAGCCCATGCCTCAAGTTAAGAGGATCCAATAAATAGGTCAAAATTGAGATAGGGAGAAGTGATGCACCAAAAGTGCCTCTAAGGTTTGAACTAACCCACCATGTTTTGACAAGAGGTTGTCCTAAGTCTAATGAAGTTAGGTTCACCCTCAATTACTCATTCCACTGTGATGTAACCCAAGCTCGATTATAAGTCAAAATTATTGATTTGCCCTATGACCAAGGTCAACCAGAGGTCCAACACAAAATCTAAAAATGAACTTAACCAAATTTCATAGCTCTAGAGTCGATTGATATTTTACGACGATTAACTCCTTCATTAGTCAATGATGACCCGCTAGACAAGGTAAGACATCAAGGTGTTAAGGACCCCAAGACCGGGTCACCGTCGTGTTCCAATTCGCCTGGGATAACTCACATGCCAAACTGACCTACTACGATCGACTCATTAATCTTAAACTAGCTAACCGAGTGAGTTCAAAATGTCACAATAGGTCTAGAAATTAACCATAGCTTATCAGACTCACTCCACCCCAGGCTGCTCAATGAGGCCAATCATGAGTTAATACACGTACAGAAGTCCCGTAAAGTGCAAAGTGGCTCAAATGACCGAGTCCTAAAATCAAAATGTTAAATACATTGCGATTTTAGGGTCGATTTGGGAGGTTTTTTTAGCTCTATTTCATTTTCTGAAAAATACTACCGCACTTTACACACTGTTTAGAAAGTCCATCGGTTGGAAAAGCTACTGTCCAAAACTCCTTTTTCAAATTTGTTTGAAAAGTCACGGACATCCTACTTTTCAACCTTTTCGGAAAGCATTTTCTCATCCCGATACATAGTTGACGTTGCAGAAACATTTTCCTCCTCCCGATCCAGTTCGACAACATTGCAGAAACCCTAGTCTTTCTCCCGACGATCCATTTTTGGCTCGAGCGCGCATTTTCAGCCCGGGCGTGTATTTTCCGCTCGAGCACACTTTTTTTAGCGCGGACACACATTTTTTCACATAACACACATTTTTTGCCCGAGTGCGCATTTTTCGCCCAGGTGCGCATTTTTTCGCCCGGTCGCGCAAGTTTGCCTTGACACGCATTTTCTCGCTCGGACGCGCATTTTTCGCCCTGACGTGCATTTTCCGTCGGTGCCTGCATTTTCGGGCCGGACGCATTTCGGCCTGTGCGCGAATTTTCCGCTTGGGCGCACATTTTCGGCCCGGGCGCGCATATTCGGCCAGGGCGCGCATTTTCGGCCCGGACGCGCATTTTCCGCCAGAGCGTGCATTTTCCGCCCGGGAGCGCATTTTTCCGTCATTGCGCGCATTTTTCCTTCGTGCGTGAATTTTCGGCCTGGGCGCGCATTTTCGTCATAGACACTTTTTTCCGCACGGGCGCGCATTTTCGGCCCAGACGCATTTTTTTGCCCTGGAGCGCATTTATGAATTTATTTTGTTTGCTTATGTCCAATTTTGCCAAACAGTTTATAATGTGCTTCTCCTTTCTGAAAATATCTATAAACGGAGTTTATCCGTACCGATCTTCATTTGCAATAGATCTTTTCTAATGATTTTTTCCTACCCTCCTTTTGTCATCACTCTTTTTCCCCGCCAACGCTCTCCCAAACAGACCCTTAAATAACATTTGGTGTGAGGGTACATAAACACATTGGCCCAATGTAAATAAATAACTTTCTTCAAACAAATGAATACAAACAATTTGATGATGAAAAGTTTTCCTAGATATAATAATACACACATAAATGTTATTTTAATTCTTTAAAGTGATTCGTATTTACCACTAGTTGGCGGGTCTGATTGGAGAGACGAGGGCCGCACGATCGGATCCATGAACCGGGGGCAATCCGGTCCGTTCATCGGAAAAGATAAACGGACCATGGACTCGACACCCAAATGCTAACCAAGTTTTTTTATCCAATGAGCGCTTACCAAGCAACAGCGTCGGTGGACCCACCACGCCTTATACTAGTCATAAGTGGCCGCAAAGTGGCATTTCCCGTAATATTTTCAAACAGAAGGGCCTATTTAATACTGTTTCGCAAGGAAAGCAGCGGGACCTCGAAGTGGAATCAGAATGGGAAGGCGAATTGGGCACTCACCCAGCTGCAGAAAACCAGGAGAAGAAAGAGAAGTGGAAAAAAGTTTGGGAGGAGTGGAGATTTGCTAGAGAGAGAGAAGGAGGATGAAAATGGGAACTTAGAGAGAGAGAGGGATTGTGGTGGTTGGAGCAGAGAGGGCACGGAGAGGGTGGTGGTGGAGGAGGAGAGCGGTCGGCACAATAATTGGCATCGAATACTGGAATCGGGATTCCCACTGCTGTTTCAGCGAATATCGAGAGATCTGTAGCCTTTAGCCGGCGCTATTTAGGGCGGCTAATCTTTGCTTTATCTGC
Source organism: Dactylorhiza incarnata (assembly GCA_033032865.1). Classification (NCBI taxonomy): domain Eukaryota; kingdom Viridiplantae; phylum Streptophyta; class Magnoliopsida; order Asparagales; family Orchidaceae; genus Dactylorhiza; species Dactylorhiza incarnata. The sequence goes on along the minus strand of JAWHQI010000061.1, from coordinate 1,998,383 downwards.
AATTCCGTTTAAGAGAAGCAGAGAAGTAGAGAAACAGAGAAGCAGAGTAGAGAAGCTGGCTGGACGACAGGCGGAGTGTTAATTAGGGTTTGGATTTCTCTTTCGGAAGGATATGGACGCAGATGCCGTCAGGTTTCTTTCCTTTCTGTCCTCGGTTTTAGTTGTGGGGGTTTTCTGCTCTTCGTGAATCAGACTAGGGGTTAGATTTGTGGGTTGTTTCCGGTAATTAGAGTTGGATGATTGCATTTTTTTGGGACAAGAGAAATGGAGTCCATCTGCATCGGATTTAGAAGTTGTCTGTCTGCGAGGAAACTGAGTGGACTTAGCGTAGAATCTACTAACAAAATCTGTATTTTGTGTTTGTTGAAGCTTCCCGTTTTTTTTTTTCTACTTATGGTTCAGCGTAGGTTGTTATTTTTAACTTTTATTCCTCTCACTGGTCTATACTCATTATTATAATCCATAAGTTTGGACAGCCTTTTACAAATTTTATGGTCCCGACAGCTTTTTCCTAATTTTTTTAAACTCTATTTTAACTTTTGTTAGATCGAGATTTCAGCAGCGTTAAAAAATCAGAATTCGCAACCCCGGTGGATTTAAAAGGGCAATCATCCGTTTGGTGCGGTAAGTGGTGACAAGGTCGGACATTTTTGGCTGTGATTGATGAATTTGTGCTTCTGAAACTCTCTGGGTTCTGATTATGAATATGTCATCAGATTCGAATATGAACTTCCAGAATGGGGTGTTTACTTCCTCCTTCTACAATCAGCATGCGGATTCTTTCCAACCTGGGATGATAAACAATTCGGCAGGTTTGCTGCAGGGAGGATTTAGTAGTTCTGGTGGGATTAATGGCTCATCAACCATGGTGTTGGCTGGAAATCCTGGTACATTATACGGTGGATCTTTGATGGTGTTGGAAGGAAGCTCTAGCAGCAATCCCCCTCTTGATCTTGTAGCAGGTCTCAAGCATGATACGGGTCTAGCGGCAGATTGGTCCTACAAAGAACAGGCGCTGTTGAGGCATGGGCTCATCAAGTGAGTAGGATTTTGACTTTGTATGACTTCTTCTTTCTCCCATTGGGGAATGGGGAAGGTGGGTGGTTGGAATTCTTTGCTTCTGTGTGATTACGTCTCTGTTTAGTACTCCATTTTTGCTCAAAATTGAGCTCCATTTCCCACAACAAGCTCCATTTTGAACCAGACCACCGACACTGCTCCCTCAAACGGAACCTGCATCCCACCTTAGATAATAATCTTTTGTCGATTACCTATAGTGAGGTTTAAGATGAGGGGTTGAATTGTTGTTCATAACTTTCCTATTTAGTTCAACTCGATCTTCGAAGTTTTATCTTTCCTTGAGAAATTTTTTTTATAAGAATTTTAATTGAAATTCTTGTTGGAATTGTTTTAAGATTGCAAATGTTTCTAATACCTTCAATTATCCTATGCATTAAAAAAAAACTACCATGTTTCCTCTTTTGGCTATTTATCTAGCTATTTTCATTGGGTTGAAATGGTCCAAAGAAGGATAAATGCTTAGTAAAATTCCAATCAATTCTCTCGTGATATTTGATGCTTTACAATTTGGTTTTAATTTATAATGATATTTTGGAGACCTAATCTATTTCCTTTGAGCAAGATAGGTTCACCATACCTCTGCTCATTCAACTTAATTAAAAGAAAAATGAGAAAAGGGTGATTAATTGTTAATATGACAACTTTTTAAACTCCTTTAGGCTCTGTTTGGCGCGGTGATGGAGGTCGTGAACGTGGTGGTTATGAACCATCGCTCGTGTCTGCCCGACCTCACCTAAGGAACTTCATCCACTTTTATGCTCAAAAATAGTTTTCTTTTCTTGGTGGCGGTCATACCATTGTCATGCCAAACATACATTCTATGATAGTGACGTTTTTTGTTCAAACTCACTGGAGCAAAAACGCCGCGCCAAACAGAGCCTAAAATCATGTAGTGTGCAGAGATTTTCATCCGGATGTGTTTGTTTTTAGTGATAGAATTATTTCCTTTGCTACTTTTGTCTCCTTTACAAGTCTAACGGCATTTTATTTTACCCATAATATATCTTTTAAGTTGATTTCTTCTAAATGAGGACATTCCTTTCTATGTGTGAATTTTAGATATGTTGATCAGCCGAGCATAATGAAATATGTCAAGATTGCTGCACTTCTGCCAGAGAAATCTGTAAGAGATGTTGCATTGAGGAGTCAATGGATGACTGTGAGTATTTCTTTACAGCATCCTCAAATCAATAAAAAATTAAGTTTCTTGTTATATTCATGTTTTATGGTCAAATCTTTCTGCTGTAAGTATTGTGCATGTTAGTGCATGAATACATTCTTGTTGCAAATAAATTCTTAGAACTCAGTAATGTTGAGAGATGAAATAAAATATTATTTCAATAATCTAAAACATTTCTATTACATTTCTCCTCTGTATATCCACAAAGGAAGATAACCTAAAGACAAGGTTAGAGGTGTGAGATTAAATACATGGAGGAAAGATGAGCATTATAAATGGGCCTTTACAATGAGCAATTTAACTCCTAAATAGGCTATAATTCAACTCTCTCCCTCAAGATGGGAGTATATGTCGATCATTCCCATCTTGGAGATGTTATCCGTGAAGGTGTCACAACTCAAGCCTTTGGTGAATATATTAGCTAGCTGATCTTGGAAAGGAGTGAAGATGCTGCCTTTCTCCAGGTGGACTTTGATGAAGTGTCCATCGATTTCAACATGTTTTGTTCGATCATGTTGAACATGATTGTGAGCAATAAGTAGAACCAAATACTTAGATAATCATCCAAAAAGAACCCTTACTCATACATATACATGAGTGAGGGGGAAACCTAAAAACAGCAAAAGACCAAAATACCCTCAACCTGGATTAATACACATAACATCGGGACGACTTGAAATAATATGAATTACGACTCTCCCCCTCAAGTCGGACGGAAGATGTCAGTCTTCCCTAGCTTCTGAAGACCATCAGTAAATATATCACATCCCAAGCTTTTGGTGAACACATCAGTCAGTTGATCTTTGGAATGAACAAAAGGAGTTACCACAGTCTTCTTATCCAAGTGATCTTTAATAAAATGTCGATCAACGTCAACATGCTTCGTCCTGTCATGTTGGACTGGGTTATGTCCTATGCTAATAACGACCTTATTGTCGCAAAATAAGGAGAAGAGAGTTGTCTCAGTGAAACCTAGATCTTGTAACACAGTATGCAGCCACAGACCCTCACATAGACCCTGAGACATAGCACGGAATTCAGCCCCAGCACTTGATCTGGCCACTACATTCTACTGCTTGCTACGCCATGTCACAAGGTTTCCACCAATGAAAGAACAATAGCCAGTTGTGGACTTTATGTCATCTTGACATCCTACCCAATCAACGTTGGTAAAGAACTCAATCCTCAAGTTATTGTTTTTAGAGAACAATAGACCGCGACCAGGAGCTTTCTTCAAGTATCTTAGCACACGATACACAACATCTTGATGTCTGATCCTGGGAGAGTGGATATATCTGCTCAGAATCCCTACCGCAAATGTAATATCAGGCCGAGTATGGGATGAATATATAAGTTTCCCAACCAGTCTTTGATAACGTGATACATCTGCACGGTCACCATCACCATCACTATCAATCTTATGGTTCTCCTCCAAGGGAGTGTTGGCAGGGGCACAACCAAGCATACATGTCTCCTTTAGGAGATCCAATACATACTTTCGTTGGGATATGAATATACCCTGATCAGATCTAGCCATCTCGATACCCAGAAAGTATCGTAGCCTCCCAAGTCCTTCACCTCAAATTCAGAAGCTAAGAGGGCTTTAAGACTGACAATCTCCTCTATGTCATTTCCTGTAATAACAATGTCATCCACGTAGACAATGAGAACCATTACCTTCTGTTCATGTCTCCGGATAAACATGGTATGATCAGTGTGAGCTTGCTTGTACCCAAACTTGAGCATGGCAGTGAGAAACCTTCCAAACCAGGCCCTAGGTGATTGCTTCAGGCCATGTAGAGATTTCTTTAAGCGGCAGACAAGCCCTTCAGCTCCTTTCTTCACAAATCCAGGAGGAAACTTCAGGTACACCTCTTCATCGAGCTCACCGTGAAAGAACGCGTTCTTCACATCCAGTTGGTGAAGGTCCCAGTCCAGGCAAGCCGCACAGGATAATAACACCCAAATAGAGTCCATCTTTGCAACAGGAGCAAAGGTCTCTTGGTAATCAACTCCCTGCGTCTGAGTGTAACCTTGAGCAACCAGGCGTACTTTGTACCGTTCCACTTTACCGTCTTGGTTTTGCTTAACAGAGAAGACCCATCGTGAGCCTATAACTTTCTTCCCAGGAGGATGAGAGAAGACTTCCCAAGTATGATTCTTGTCCAGGGCAGACATCTCATCGTGCATGACCTGTGTCCATACAGGCAATTGCAAGGCTTCCTGCAATGATTTAGGAATAACAACCAAGGAAAGAGATGAAACAAAGGCCTGATGAGCCGGGGTGAGATGTTGATAAGCCTCATGGTTAGAAATAGGGTGTTGCGTACTCGTGGCTTTACCTTTCAACAATGCAAGAGGAATATGCATATCCGCATCATCAGAATTTGAGGCCGAAGTAGACACTGATAGAGGAGGAACTCTAGTAGCCTGTGTACCTGAATGACGATGATATATGTGGGGAAGCGGAGAGATCAGGGTGGAGATCAAAGGTACCTGGATAGGAGCAATGACGACCGGAGTAGGTAGCCATGGGAAAGTGGAGGTCATGGAAGGAAGGAGGGGAAGTGGAATGGGAGTAGTAGCTGTATCACCATCACTCTCCCCCTAACGAAGAGAATGAGTCGAAGGCAAATAATAAGATTCCCGCTCCCGGAAAGTAACGTCCATGGTACAGAACATACGCCGGGAAGGAGGGTGATAACAACGATACCCTTTGTGACAGAAGAATAACTAATAAAGACACAATGGAGAGCCCGATGGTCAAGTTTATCACGATTTGGTTGGTGGATATGCACAAAGCAAACACACCCAAAGATACGGGGTGCCAAATGGGAAGTATGAACCACACAGGTATTGAACAGACGAGCTAGAGGAGTAGTATAGGAAAGGACACGAGAAGGAAGACGATTGATAAGATGAGCAGCAGTGAGAACTGCATCCCCCCAATAGGTTTTGGGAAGGTGCATGGTGGATAGAAGGCAGCGAGCAACCTCAAGGAGGTGCCGATTTTTACGTTCGGCCATACCATTTTGAGAAGATGTGTCGACACACGTTTTCTGGTGAATAATACCATGAGTGGTGAGATAAGAACCGAAAGCACCACGATCGTCATACTCCGCTACATTATCACTTCTAAGAACACGAATAGAAGCACCGAATTGGGTTTGCACCATTTTATGAAATATTTGAAAGCAAGATTTTTTTTATCTTCAAGAGATAAACCCATGTAGTACGAGAGAAGCAGTTAATAAAAGTGACAAACCATCGAAAACCAGTTAAAGATAAAATAGGGGACGATCCCCACACATCAGAATGTATCACATCAAAAAGGATAATACTGGGAGAAGAAAGATGCGAAGAAGTATGCCGCACATGTTTAGACTCATCACATACATCACAAGTAAAATTTGAAGAAAAGGTAAAAAAGCAGGAAACAATTTTTGTAGATAAGTGGAGGACGAATGTCCTAGGCCCAAATGCCAACAGCGAACATCATCAGCTGTGGTGACAGAACAGGAAAGAGCCTGAGAGGGTTTCTGGGAGTCCAGGTAGTACAGGCCACCTCGATTCCTACCACTGCCAATGTTCCGCTTCGTACTCAGTTCCTGAAAAACACAAGAGTCAGGAAAAAAGTTACAGAGCAGTTCAAGGATCTAGTAATGTTGCTTATGGAAAGTAAATTGCGAGGAAAATAGGGGACATGAAGAACATAAGGAAGAGAAATAGACGGGGAACATGAGATGTTGCCTTTGCCCGCAATAGAGGATAAAGATCCATTTGCAGAAATGACCTTGTCCTTACCAGACAAGGGGGTATAAGAGAGGAAACTTGAGGAAGACCTAGTCATGTGGTGTGTTGCGGCGAAGTCAAGCACCCATTCCGAGGAAGAGGCTGTGGCAGCATGAGCACTGGGCATCACAATAGTGGCCAGGGAAGTAGAGCCTCCCGTAACAAGATAGACTGAGAGGAAAGCAGACGACGAAAGACATCCACTTCCTGAGCTGTAAGAGATCCAAGAGGGGAACAATGAGACTCATCGTAGACAACTGTAGTATACGCAACATCATGAGAGCGATGACCACTATGTCTCTGGCCACCACGACCAGGTCCACGACCACGACCACGACCGCGACCAGGAGGAGCAAGATGTGGATGAAGCTTGAAACACACCTCCCGAGAATGTCCCTTTCGACCGCAGTAGTCACATGTGGGCACAGAAGATCCAGGAGTGGGAATAAGACCACGACCAACACTTGTCAAGGCAGAACGATCAGGCGACGCCATAACACCGAGGGACTTGCGCCGGTCTTCATCACCCAACCATACTGAAGGCCTCACGAAGCGAGGGAAGCAGAGAGCGGTGAAGAATATGCGTCCGCACCATATCAGATTCCATGTTCAAGCCCATCAAGAAGACATGGAGACGAAAACGATCCTCATTTTGCTTTATCTGAACAACATCAGCAGTACACGCATGAGTGAAGTGAGCAAAGTAGTCCAACCCTTGGTAAAGACGCTCAAACTCAGAGAAGAATGACGAAACGGTCATCAAACCTTGCCATAATTCCAAAATACGACGAGTGAGTTCATACACCTGAGTGGAACTACCGATCTGTGAGTATGTTTCCCGAGCACGAGTCCAGATCTCAGATGCAGAATCCATCAACATATAGCTCCGGTAGACCTTGGGAGACATCGAATGTAGGAGCCATGAGACCACAAGTGAGTTGTCAGAATCCTAACGCTTCCAGGTGGGATCAGTCTTGACGGGCTCCTTAATCGTCCCATCGATATATCCGAATATCTGCTGACTGCGAATAACATGTTGAGCAGCACGAGACCATTCAAGATAATTTGTATCGTCTAAGGGAACCGTGGTAATCTTCAAGGAGCCAGAGTGGCCATGAGGCCGCTGGGAGTCACTCATCTGAGGTTGGATCACCCCTGGAGAAGATGCAGAGGAATCAGGATCACCCATATCAGTGAAGAAGGCGGGAGGAAGCAACGGAGGGCTGGCAGCGGGCAGAAGCACGCAGAAAATCAGAAGCAACGACGGTTGGGACGGAGTAGAAGAACAACCATCGGAGAGGCCTCGACAACAAGTGAAGTGGGCTGGAGCCTAGGAGCCGTAGAAATCAGCAGTGGAAGGGAAGGCCGGAGAAGACAGCAGCGTCATTAGAAGGCGGCGACGACGTCTTCTTCAATGGCTGTCCGACGGGAATCGCCCGTCTAGCCACTCCGCGTCATGCGGGATCAGCAACGACGAACCCGCAAGGAGCCGCAAGAGGCAAGCTAGCGGTGGATGCGGACGATCGATCGGCGCGGTCGATCGATCGGGAGAAACGTAACAAGCGAGCAGTGGAAGTGATAGTGCGGGATTAGGGTATTCGGCCTTTGATACCAAGTTGAACCAAATACTTAGATAATCATCCAAAAAGAACCTTTACTCATACATATACATGAGTGAGGGGGAAATCTAAAAATAGCAAAAGACCAAAATACCCTCAACCGTGATTTATACACATAACAACGGGACGACTTGAAATAATATGAATTACAACTCAATATTGATATAAACCTTATTGTCGCAATATAGTCGTATAGGCTTCTCATCTTGTAGCCGTAAATCCTGCATTAGAGATTGAGCCAGAGCTCTTCGCATACTCCCTATGACATTGCTCTGTATTTTGCTTCTGCACCGTACCTTGCTATTACATTTTGTTTCTTACTTCGCCAAGTCATGAGGTTTCCTCCAACAAAGGAGCAATATCCGGTAGTTGACTTTCGGTCCTCTTGGCTTCCAGTCCAATTAGCGTCTGTGTATACTTCAACATTCAAATGCTCGTTCCAAGAGAATAGGATTCCTCGACTAGGAGAATTCTTCAGGTACCGTAGCACTCTCATAGCTGCTTCCTGATGTCTTAGTTTGAGAGAATGCATGTATCTGCTAAGGATCCCAAAAACATGCGTGATATCAAGAATAGTGCGTGTGAGGTAGATTAACCTTCCCACCAGTCTTTGATAGCTGGTGGAGTTCACCTTATCACCATCTTTGTCTTCATCAATTTTATAATTTGCTTCAATTGGGGTATTTACCGGAGCACAACCAAGCATCCATGTTTCCTCTAGTAGATCTAGAACATATTTCCTTTGAGAGATGAAGATTCCACTATCAGATCGCGCAACTTCAATTCCTAAGAAGTATTTTAACTTTCCTAGGTCTTTAACTTCGAATTCCTTACATATGCGTGTTTTCAACCACGTGATTTCTTCCAAATCATTTCCCGTGATGATGATATCATCGACATAGACGATGAGAACCGCCTCCTTCTCGGCCTTCCTCTTAACAAAGAGGGTACGATTAGAGTGGCCTTGTTTGTATCCCAATAGGGTCATGGCCTTTTGGAATTTTTCAAACCAAGCCCTTAGAGATTGCTTCAACCCATAGAGAGATTTCTGGAGTTGACAGACTTTCCCTTCTGCTCCTTGCATCGAGAAATATGGCGGAAACTTCATGTATACCTCTTATTCAAGATCGTCATGTAAAAATACATTTTTAACATCCATTTGCTAGAGATCCCGACCAAGGCATGCATCACATTATAAAATAATGCGGATAGAGTCCATTTTGGTAACTGGCGCAAAATGATAAACCACACCCGGGGTTTGAGTATATCCCTGAGCAACAAGACGTGCCTTGTATCTCTCTACGATACCTTCTTGATTCTGCTTTACAGAGAAGACCCATTTGAAGCCAACGAGTTTCTTTCCAGACGGGAGATGTGATAGAGTCCAGGTTTGGTTCTTCTCTAATGCAGACATCTCTTCTTTCATTTCCTTTCTCCATTCTGGTATATTTATTGCTTTCTGGCAAGTGCTAGAATTACGAACAAAGGCCAAAAAGGTGATGGAGGCTTTATGTGCCTTAGTCAGATTGTGATATGAGATATAATTTGCAATTGGGTATGTAGAAGAGGTCGACTTACATTTCCTATGATGAGAGGTTGATGCAGGTCTTCATCAGAGTTTGGTTCAGAAGAGTGTATCGATTGTGGAGGAATGACAGTGGTTTGTATCACCTTAACACCAGCATTACGTTGCTGATAGACCTGAGGAAGAAGAGATATAAGTTTTGGAATAACAAGAACTATGAGCTGGACAGGAGGGGTCATGGGAGTTAGATCCGACATAGGAATATGCGATGTCAAAGTAGAACGGGGAATATCCGAAAGGACGGGAAGGGTAGTAGTTGGAACGGCGTCAACATCGTTGTCCTTCTCCCCCTGTCGTGACCAAAGAAGGTCTCCCCTTCACGGAACGTCAAGTCCATGGTACAGAAGAAACGATAAGTGGCGGGATGATAACAACGATAGTCTTTCGTAGTGGAAGAGTAGCCAACAAAGACACATTTCAGGGAACGTGCATCCAATTTATCATGAGTATGTTGATGAATGTGGACAAAACATACACATCCGAACACACGAGGAGGTAAATGAGATGTGTGTACTACACATTTGGTGGATAATCGAGATAGAGGGGAGACATATTGTAAGGTACTGAAGGGAAGACGATTAATGAGGTATGCAACAATGAGGATCGCTTCGTCCTAATAAGATTTGGGAAGATTCATAGTAATGAGGAGGCACCGGGTGACTTCGAGCAGATATTTATTTTTCCGCCATCAACACTGTTTTGGGTAGAAGTGTGAACGCATGTGGTTTGATGGAGGATCTCATGGTCAGCAAGATAAGCACCAAATATATCGCGGTCATCATATTCCCCCCATTGTCGCTACGAATGACAAGAATTTTACAGTCAAATTGAGTGTCAACCATCTTATGAAAGAGTTGAAAACAGTTTAAGACGTCACTCTTCTTTTTTAATAAGTACACCTATGTAATGCGAGAAAAACAGTCAATAAATGTAACAAATCATTAGTGACTAGAGAAAGAAGTAACAGGAGAAGGTCCCCAAACATTGGTGTGAATAACATCAAAAGGAATTATACTGGGAGAAGATACATTATTACTTCGCACATAGCATTATATCACTTATACTTCAGGCCTGGTAGCATCCGACAGATCCGTTCAGCTGGAGCCGATCCGGATCGATGATTCAGACGTCAGAGTCCTGCGGCGAAAGAAGATTCCGTTGGTCAAAGTATTGTGGTCCAATCATGGACAATAGGAGCACAGATGGGAGCCATTGGATCTCATGCCCAACTGAAAACTTTCTTATTTTCATTACACGTAGAACCCCGTAGACCTGAACTTAAATTTCGGGGACGGAATTATTTTTTTGTTTATTGGGGTTTGTAACATCCCTATTCCTACTAGACCCCTTGATGGTGAATTAAGCTAAGGAGGTGACCATAAGTCTCATTGAGTTAAGGAGAACTCACATAGGGCCCACAGTGGTGCACAAGTCAACTTAGGTCAAACTACCCCAAATTGAACTCGGACTATGCCTTACATGTTTAGAAAAACTACAAGCATCACAAACAAACTTTTCCAAACATTTGGAAAAAACAGGAACCATCTTAAGAAGATAACTGAGAGACGGATGTCCGAGACGTCGACGCCACTATTGAACATCCTCAGAGGTGGGAGCAGAGGTATTGGAGAGAGCTTGGACAGGAGGATGGTCCAAGACATACATGCCCTGATGTTCCTACCACTGCCAATATGCTGCTTCGTTGCCAAATCCTGAAAAACACAACCATCAGGTAGAAATGTTACGGAGCAGTTTTAGGATGCAGTCAAACGACTAATAGAGAGTAAATTACAAGGAAATGTAGTGATATGCAAGACAGACGAGAGAGGCATGACAGGGGAACAAAAGACTGTCCCTTTGCCAGCGATAGAAGAAAGAGAGCCATTAGCAGTGATGACTTTATCACGTCCCGAGAGGGGCGTGTATGAGGTAAAACCTGATGACGTCCCTGTCATATGATCTGTAACACCAAAGTCGATGATCTACTCGGATGGGACTGTAGAAGCACATTGCGCACTGGGTGGGGGGGGGGGGAGGCAAAAGGCAATGATAGAAGAGGTGCCTGGAGATCGGAGCAGACGATGCAGAGCAACAAGATCTTCAGTGGAAAAAACTTCGGAGGGAAGTTTCTCAGTACCAGCGCCAACAGTATGAGCAACATGACGGGAATTATGCGGGCGAGAACCACCCTTGCCACGACCACCATTAGTCTTGCGTACAGGAGCAAGATGAGGATGAATGCGATAACAGGAGTCACGAACATGTCCTGGCTTCCCGCAGTGTTCACAAATCTTAGTTGAGGGGTCGATGGACGGCTGGCCTTGGTGAATGTTAGCCAGAGTGGAACGATCTAGAACCTTGTCGGAATGGAGAGAGTGGCGACTATCCTCATCACCCAGAACCATGCTGAAAGCTTCTCGCAGAGACGGAAGAGGATGCTGGTTCAGGACATGAGTGCGAACCATGTAGAAATCCATGTTAAGATCCATAAGGAAGACATGAAAGCGGTATCGATCTTCCTTGGTTTTCAATGCCCGAGCATCGACAGTGCACACAGGAGTGAAATCATCAAAGTAATCAAGCTCCTGATAGAGACGTTCAAATTCAAAAACGTATGATGCAACACTAGAAGATCCTTGCTGAAGGCTGAGAAGACGACGAGTACGCTCGTACACCTGAGTGGAGCTTCCAATTTGGTTATATGTCTCATGTGCCCGAGTCTAAATCTCAAAAGCAGAGTCCATGAGCATGTAACTGCGATATACCAATGGACATATGAGTGGAAAAGCCACGAAATCACTAGAGAGTTATCAACAGCCCACTTCCCCCATGCAGGGTCAGTGACGGGAGGTTGAACCACGGTCCCATCAATGTACTCATATAGTTGATAGATGCTGATCACATGCTGAGCCGCGCGGGACCACTCAAGATAGTTTGAGCCGTCCAAAGGGACATTTGTAATCTTGAAGGAGCTGGAAGAACCATGGCTTCGAGGATAATCAACAAGCGGAGGAGTCCTGATCAGAGAGGACTGGACACCGAAATTTGAGGAGTCTGCCATTAAGAGAAACCACAAACACAAAAAACAATTCGGAAGAGATCGCAAAGGAAGGGATTTGCGACTGACAGAATTTACGTCTCGCGCGTCTGAAGATCTCATGTGAGAAGAAACCTCCGAAAGAGCTTGCTGAGGAAGGAAGCCGCGTCTGCAGGAATTTGCATCTGCGGGAATTTGCGTCTGCAGGAATGCGCATCCGGAGATCTCACGTCTCACACCACCTTGCTACGAGGCCGCGTCTCACTTGACGGGAGAAGCTCACGTCCCTCGCGTGGAGAAGAGGTCGCGCCCTGCGCGTATGGAAGGAACTCGCTGCCCTCGCTCAGGGTGAACTCGCGTCCTGGACGGGAGAGCTCGACTGGAGCTGGTAGGAACTCAGGGAGAGATCGCTTCCTGCATGGGAGAACTCAGGGAGAACTCGGGTCCTGCACGGAAGAGCTCGCTTCTTGCACGGGAGAACTCGTGTCCTGTATGGGAGAACTCGCGTTCTGTACGGGAGAACTCGCATCCTGTACGGGAGAACTCGCGTCCTGCATGAGAGAACTCGTCAAGATCAGGTGAACGAGATCCACGACGGGATCAATTTGAGCGACTAACACAAAAAGCGGTAGCGGAGGATGTCGTCGTAGGAAACAGACGCCGCGCTGGGCAACATGAGTGGAATCTGGAGTTGTCGACGAGAACGAGCGGAAGCAATTTCTTTTCCTCTGATACCAAATTGAGAGATGAAATAAAATATTATTTCAATAATCTAAAACATTTCTATTACATTGCTCTATATATCCACAAAGGAGGAGAACCTAAAAACAAGGTTAAAGATGTGTGACTAAATACATGGAGGAAAGATGGGCCTTATAAGTGGTCCTTTACGGTGGGCAATTTAACTCCTAAATAGGATATAATTCAACTGTAACATGTCAATGCAATATGCTTAAAACCTAAGGGTCCGTTCGATTCGACGGTTTTGCTCCCGTGGAATTGATTTTCCGCTTTAATAATTCTTTTCGGCTGTTCGGTTGGACTGAAATGAAGGAGGAATTGGAGTTGTCCAAAACCGCGGGTTTTCATTTTACGCATGAACCATTTTTTGTGTCCCGCTGGTTTGACGATCTTCCTCCACTGTTTTTTCCACAGAGACCTCCATCGATCTTTCTTTCTTCCTCTTCTTCTTCTTCTTCTTCCTCTTCTTCTTCTTCTTCTTCTTCTTCTTCTTCTTCCTCTTGTTTGCGGGTTGTTACGGACATGAGCTAAGTCCGTGACAGGGTGCTGTATTTTTCCCCATGGATTCCTTGAACCCTCTATTTAGATAGTAGGTGCTGTATTTTTCAGATAGCAGGTGCTGTATTTTTCAGATAGCAGGTGCTGTATTTTTCAGATGATGTCGATAATTCCCCCGGCACGAGCGTCTCTGATTCCGACGACATGGCCTCTAACTCCTCGAGCGTCTCCGATTTTGACGGCATCACGAAGACGTCTCCGCTCTTCTTCTTCCTCCGTCTTTTCTGCCCTAAGGAGGTGAATTCCAATTCGATTTCCTTCGGATTTTGGATTTGCCGAACAACCCTACTGGAATTCAGTCCAATTTTGATTCCTTCGAGGTTTTGATTTTGACGAATTCCAATTCTCTAAAATCAAAACCCTCCAACCGAACAGATCCTAAGTGGTTTTCATCTATGGTTCTGTTTTGCGCAATGGTGACAGTGGTGAACACGGTGATTATGAACCATCATTCATGAACACCCGACCTCATCTAAGGAATTTCATCCACTTTTATGTTCAAAACTAGTTTTCTTTTCTTGATGGTGGTCACAACCGTTGTTATGCCAAACATACATTCTGTAACGGTGCCTTTTTTGTCCAAACTCACCGGAGCAAAAATGCCCCGCCAAATGGAGCCTATGATGCATGAAATATTAGAGTCAAATCTGTAAACGAATATGTAAACAATTCCATGTATAAATCTATTTTAAAGATAAATACAATAAACATGATTGCTTGATGAAAAGATGAAGATACCTTAACCAAATGAATGTAGGAAGCAACAAGAGTTATTGTCGTCTGCTAATTGAGCATCCTTGAACAAATACTTTATCTAGAACTTAGTTTTATTTGCAATGACTATCATCAGTTGTACACTTGTACATAGAAATTAACCCTAGGAGTTGGAATGAGAGGTTCAGGTTTAATTCCGTAGTTCGGCAAAAAAATGGTATTAGAATTCCGGCCAATTCCATGAGAATTGAAGTTAGATTACAAATTCAATTCTTCAATACTCACCTCAAAAATATAAAATTGATGATTTTCTTCTATTAAAATCTCCTAAACCTTGAAAAAAAATAATGAGAAATAAATTCTTAGAGAGAGAATCTTAATGAGATTTCTTAAAAAATTGTGTATAGAAAATTCCTCGAGAGAAAAAAAAATTTTAATGAGAGAAATTTCTAGAGAGAGAAACATTGAGATTTTAGCGAAATAGAACCTTTTAGAACTAGATTTCTTGAGAGAATTTTAATGAGATTTCTAGAGAGACTTTTTTAAGAGAAAATGTATAGAGTGATAATTGTAGGAAGATAAAGCTATTAAGAACTAGATTTATAGAGAGATTTTTAGTGTGATATCTAGAGAAGTTTTCTTACAGTGATAAGAAATATTTGAGTGAGGTAATTTCGGTAAAACATAACCCTTAAGGTATAATATTTGGAGAGAAAATCCCGAGAGATTTCTAGAGAACGAAAATTTCTAAATTTTTTTAGAACTCTAGTTAGATAAAACTCTCTCTCGAGAATTCTAGTGAGTTTTTTAGAGAGAATTCTAGTGAGTTTTTTAGAGAATCCTAGTGAGATTTCTTGAAGAAAGTGAGAAAAGTAGGTGGACATATGATCTAATATAAATCATATGGTGAGTTTAAAGTTAGGTTTTAATTAAAAGTGGCGATCTTATAAGATAACTTAGAAGTGATACTTGGTACTAATTTATTTTAATATTAATACAGTTAGCCTTTATTATGACTGAATTCTTTGCTACAACTGAACATAACAGAACCTGGAATGAATTCAAGGTGTCTGGAATGAAGTTCTAGGTGGCTGGATTGAAGTTCCAGGTGGCTGTCAGTGGCTGCTGGGTGAAGGGGAGGCCTTTGGTGGAGTTCAGGAAGGTTGGAATGCAGAGAGATGAGTAATGGAGAGTGGGAAATGAGGGAGTTATCAGGTTGTGGTAAAATGGAGGAAGTGTGTCCGGTTGGAAATAATGAGGGAGTTAAGGTGAGTGGAGGAGAGGGAATTATGGAGAAGTGGGCCCATTTTTTTAGGAAATGGTTGTAGTGGAGTAGTGAGGGAGGTAGTTATGGCGGTTATGTGGTGGTGGGGGTGGCTGGCTGGCCAGATGTGGTGTGTGACACCCCAATTGTAATCACCTTATGTTATGGGTCCGGCCGGTCCCCACCACATAAGATGACCACAATCCGGCTATCTAAATTTGGTATATTCATCTACACAGCCAAACAATATATCTAAAGTACGCAGCAGAAAATTCTAAACATCGAAGTATCATAAATCTCAGAGAATGTCCACAACTAGCACTAGAAAGTCCTTGGCCTTATGGCCTACAAGCTTGCTTAAATAAACGCAAACAACTGTCTAAATAAAGAAAAGGTTACAGACAACCCAAAACCCCAACACACAGACCGACTCATGACAACTTTAGGCAGTGCAAAAAATAAAGTAGGAAAAAAGGCAACACTCCACGAAGTGACTCTAACAGCCCTCTGCATCTGTACCGTGCCCTGCAACCACACACAAGTGACAGAGTAACATGGGCCAACTATGAGCTGACAATAACTACATAACAACACCCCTCCTCTCGACTATCCTAGCGGGCCTGGAGGAACCACAATGCCCTGCAAGTCAGCACTTCTTAATATACACATAATTAAAGGAAAGCCTACACTAATGTGTTCAAGCATCACACGTGTTGCTAGGTTGACGATATCAGCTGTACCCTAATCACAACACGAAAGCTTCTAGCACATTTTCTCAATTTCATTTAATTTAGTATTTCCAATTGGCGTAAAACATATGACGCAGACCCAAGCCTGAGCGACGGAAACTCCATACGCAGACCCACAACCAAAGAATTTATCATGGTTTGGTATGGAGCAACACATGATGCAGACCCACAACCTATACCTCCCCTTTGAGTAAAAGTGTGGTGACAACGCACGATGCAAACCCACAACCATATATGAGGCAACCTCGCACGCAGACGCCTCAACCGACACCCTAAGAACAAATTATATCATCAAGTTAATCAGTTTATAATATTGTCTGGGAGCTATCGCCGGCCGCGGTAGCGCTACTGCCCGACGGTACCTCGCAGAATCCAAGAACCCGCATCTTAGCACTTCAACAATTCCCTGGTATAACATACAAACATAAGCAAGTTTCCCATTAACATTTACAATGCTCGAAAGTACCCATCACAGGTTATCTGGGAGCTATCGTCGGCAGTAGCACTACCGCCCGACGGTATCTCCCAAAAATCATGAAATCACATGTTTCAGCCCATTCAAGACTTCACAATCACATACCCTAGCATCAATACGGCCTTAGGGCCCCACTAAACCCTCTAGCAAATTTTCCCCCAAAAGAAAACCACAAAACATCCCCGAAAACGGATCACAAGCCACGAGTTCGGTTTCGCGCAAACATAAATCTAAAGGGAAATACAGGATTTAAGGAAATCAAATATGTATCCTAATGACCGGAAGGAAAGGGTTGTTACCCTTGACGCACTTCAATCTATGGATCTTGTAGAAAGAAGGGTTGAGGATGACCGCAACGATCTAAGGAATCTTTCTCCGGCGACGGCTCGTCAATCCAAGCAGCGGAGCTCCGACGATACTCCCTCTCTTTCACGCGACCGACGGCGCCTGTCTCGTGCCCTCGTCATGCTCGCGACCTAAGACCGAGGAAAATGAACCGTGGTTCTTATTAGGTCTTTCAGCTGGTCTCAAAACCCTTGGGTGCACCTATCGTGGCCGTCCGATCTATCCTTAAGAGGATTAAACGGTCGTGATCGCGAGATTAAAACAGGTCGGTCCGACTGAGAGCTATCGCGCGGCGCTAGCTCCCAGTCTTACTGGTTCTCTAAAAGGAAGTGCTTCTGCGCGGAGGTAGCAGTACCGCAGGTGATATCTCTCAGATTCCTGAACTCCAGAACCCACTGGTTTCCTGTAGCTCTCTATAACCTATTGCCCGACGGTATTACTACGTTGTAGCTCCCAGGTGCTACACTTTGATCTTTTAAAGACTGGGGTGTTATATGGTGGAGGTGGCCGGAGGTGGTTTCCGTCGATCACCGGAAAACAAAAAATGTAAGGACTTTTGTGGAGGTGATGGTGGATTGATGTAGGTGGTCGGAAATATTTCCGGCGCGCCAGAAAATTGAAGATGGATGGACTTGGATGGGGGAGGTGGTGGATGGATTTTGGAGGGGGGTTTGAGGTAGTGGTGGTGGTCGGCTAGTGAAGGTGGGGAGGAAGGGGAGCCGGCCAAGGAAGGTGAAGGAAGGGTGACTGACTAGGAGGTGTGGAGGGGATGGGAGGAGGAGATAACTTCCAAGCTTTGACACTCAGATTTTCCGGCTTCGGCACCGGGTGATCGAAATGAGTTCCACTCAATCTTTCAATGCCTCTAAAATGACTAAAATGAACCTCCTACTCCATATATAAACTAAGATGTCATCATGTACAGTCATGATTCTCCGATCATGACGACCCTTAAATACATCAAAGTAAAAATAAAAAATTCAGAAAAATAACTAAAAATCTCGGATCGTTGATCTGCATAAAATGGACGGCTCCGATCGTCGTGTAGGCCGATGTGTGCCGCTATCCCCATCAAAAGGTCATGCCAAAAACTGACATCACCTATGCCAATTTTCCACCTAACTTACGGTTTCAGCGTCGAGATTGCCTTCATATTTTCTCTCTATAGGCCCTTATTTCCGAACAACCTTACATAGGAGTTTTTCTTTCGTTCTTTTTGGCAACATATGCAACTATTACAATGATGGCTTCTCCATGGCAATGAGCTATTTGAAGTACCCTATCCTTGTTAATCCCTCTGACGCAGGACGGTCCTATGTGATGTGAAAGCACATGAATGAACTCCTACATGCAACCATACATATCCAACGAATTTAACTTGCAATAATAATTAGTTTTATAAATCAAAATAAACTTATGCCACAATAATTAAAGCTCTCAAATAAGGAGACACGAGAAGTCGTATAAGTGCAAGAGTGCCAGAAAATCAAATAGTATTTAAATGAGAGATTACAAAGACCAAAACAATTGAAAACAAAGTCTATAAACCACTATCTCTCAAGTAGAGAACAAACACATGATCCAAAAGTAAAGAAATCAACAAACAAACCTTGAACTTTGCAAACAATGTAAAGAGGAGGGCTGGAGGTGCTGTTAGAGGGCTGCCGGGGCTGATTTTTAGAGCTCTGAAACTGTTTGGGGCTGTCCAGAAACAGGGTCAGCAATACCGAGGGTGTGGGAGGTAGTTTTCAGCAAGGGCAGCAGTTTTTGACTGTCCAGGATACTGGACAGCAAGCCCGACAATGCAAGGGAAGTATTTTGAGGCAGCTGGCAGCAGGTTTCAAGGAGATTGGTGAGTGAGGGGAGGCGTGGGATGCTTGGGATAATTTACTGGGCTGTTCTGGAAGAGCAGAACAGTTACAGTTAAGTATGAGGCTGGGAATGAGAGAGGAAGGGTTGCTGAAAGGGGTTCCAGGTGAAGGGAAGAGGTGGGTATTTGCTGATTGAGGCTCCACGTAATGGAGGAGGGATTAGGTGGGGGATAAGGAGTGGGGTCGGCTGCCTTGATAATGTGGAGTTAATGGGTTAACTGTTAGGGGAATTTTAAGGTGATTCCACGTGAATTTGGGGAAGGCTGAGAGTGAAATAAAGGGAGTGGGAGGTTGGGATTAATTTTAGGAGGAGTGCCTAAAATTTAGGAGAGAGGAGAAAGTGGGGGTAGTGTGTAGTTATGAAGGTGGTTATGGTGGTTATGAGTGGTGGTGGAGGTGGTTGGTGATGGCTGGAGGTGGTGGTGGTGGTCGCCGGAAAAGTTTTTCGGCGATCACTGGAAAACGTAAAAATGTAGGAAAATGAAGAGGAGGAGTTGGAGGATCACCGGAGGTGTCCGGAGGCGAACTCCGGTGATCGCCGGGGTTTTTTTATGGAGTATGGGAGGCTGTTTTTCGGTGGGAGATGGAGGGGAAGTGCCAGGGCCTGCTGTACTGTTTTCCTGGCAGCAATCAGGAGGGAGAAGGTGGGGGTTTGGGAGTGTTGCTGGCCAAGAAAGGGAGGGGAGATAGGCTTAGGGCCGGTGGCTGCTTTTGGAGGGGAAGACAAGGATCTTAGGCTGGCTGTTGTAGTGGGGAGGAGATGGTGGTTGGGGGGATCCGACAGCTTCCTGAGAGGGTGGAGGGGAAATATGGTGGGCGGCAAGGGGAAAGGGATCCAAGGCTTCGCACCCGGATTAACGGCTTCGACACCGAATGACCAAAGAATGAGCTTCAATACTCCATTCTTCATTGCCTAAAATGAGAGCCCTCACCCTCTATTTATAGATTCCTAGGGGGCAACGGACGGCTATGATTGGCCGAACGTCCCGACTCAAAAATACATAAAATTCCAACTCGAAATAAAAACTGACAAGAACAAAAACTGCTACGATCGTCGATCCGCATAAAATGAATGATTCCGATTCCCCATCACCCTCCCCCTACTATATGCCCCAACATGGACACTAAAGAGTCGTCAATCCAGATTACCATATTAATGATACTGCTCCTTTGATATATTGAAGCAGAAGAGAAGAGCTGAATAGGTGAGAGCCGAGTTTTGCAATACGAATAACCTAATTGCATAATGGAGAGGGAAAATGTTAGAAGATGGTTAATCTTAATAGAAAGTCAAAAATATGAAATCAATTTCTCAACTGTAACACCTTTTTGAAATCAGCCCCCTAACTTAATTTTTGCATGAGTTTAGTCCCTCAACTCTGTAAGTCCTAGTGAGGGACCAAAAATAAGGTTTGATTTCATTGATTTTGAAAAGTTGAGAAACCAAAATCATGCAAAAAAAAAAATCGAGGGATTGATTTGAAAAAGGATTAAAGTTGAGAGACTAATTTCATATTTTTTGCCAAAAATAGAAGAGTTGAATATATTATATATGATTTCGTGGATTCTCTTAAAGCTTCATACTTGCCAGGAATTAAGAACAAATTATTCGTGAAAGCATTTGCTTACGTCAAAGTACATAAGAACGTAAAAAGAATAACCCTCATATATTAAGGTCGGAAACTACAGTTAAATTTATATGACGTCACCATAATTTTTTTGCAGGGGACAATACTATTGAGTTACAAATCTTTAACCAACCAGAGTGCCATATGTCCATGCCTCATAAATACTAAATCTACCTTACATTTTAGCATGGGTGAATTACGAACGGGGTTTTCTACTGTAAGGTACTAACATTTCTCTTAAAAGGTGAAATTTTCTGAAAGAAACTCTAACCTCGTCGCTTTAACCTAGCCCCAAAATTTGATGTCATTTAAGTGTTCCAAATTTAAAACTAAAAATACAAGAAATCTCCAAGATAAATTACCAAAAATATTTAAGAAATATGAAGAAAACTAATTTGCTTTTTTCCTTGCTGGATTGAGACTCATATTTTTTTCTTGAACCATACATTAAAGTAGATTGTATGCTAATCTTTAGCTAGACTTTGTTACTCCTTGCTAAAACCTGTAGCTCAGTTGGTGATGAGGACCAGTTTAGAGCGCCCTTATCCAGGAGGTCTGGGTTTCAAGCCCCAGCCTCAACAACCCGCCATTGAAATTAGCAGTTGCGACCAATCAGATCCGTGGAGTCACTGGTCTGCAGACCTGTAGCGCACTGTTAGGGTTCGGGAGTTTGAGGGAGAAGGGGAGAGAGAGAGAAAGAGAGAATACAGAATGAGGAGAGAGAATCCAAATTTCTAAATACTTCAAGCATGCCAAAATACAATAGTTCACCGACTTATATACGTGCTGGGCTCATAATGAAAATAACATGAACGATGCGCAAAATAAACGGATACAACGCCTTCTCAGCGTAAGACGGCTAGGCTGGTATGTTGCGCGCGCCGCGCTCTCGACGTCGGTACACCCGCCACACCGGCGGGTGCCCCTCACCCCATCCCCTCCGTTGGCGTCCGTAACAATTCCGTCCTATGGGAAATTTGCCTTGTCCTCAAGACAGAAGTCTGGGAACTGGTGGCGCATATCCGCTCGATCTACCCATGTCGCCTCCGAGAGTGGGCGATCCTGCCACGCCACTAAAACCTGCTCTACCGACTGCTCCGCGCGGCGGATCGTGCGCGTGTCTGTAATGCGTTGGGGAAGGAACACTGGTGGGATGGCGTTGGATACTGGCGGTGGAAGCGTCTCCTCGACTGGGTGATCCCCAATCACACGCTTGAGCTGCGAGACATGGAACACTGGATGAACGCGGCTCTCTGGAGGTAGGCGAAGGTGGTACGCCTGAGTGCCCACCCGGGCTAGGACCTCAAAAGGACCGTGCACTTTTTATGTAACGCCCCAGTATATTGTGGGTGCGCAACAGGTCTGCAGATCAGTGGTGATGAAGACCAGTTTAGAGCTCAGTTGGTGATGAGGACCAGTTTAGAGCTCCGTTATCCAGGAGGTCTGGGGTTCAAGCTCCAGCCTCAACAACCCGCCATTGGAATTAGCGGCTGCGGCCAATCAAATCCGTGGAGATGAGTTGGGGTCACTAGTCTGCAGACCTGCTGCGCACCCACAGTAGACCGGGGCGTTACAAAACCTTTCTATATTCATAGAAGAAGGGATTGTCATAAATTAAGTAGATAATTAAAAATTTCTTGCATGTGGTGTGGAAGTCAAAATTCAGGACTCAACATACATTTTTTGGCGGCAAAAAAATGATGTTCAGAAATCACCGATCCTATGATTTTAGGAAAACTCATTCAAACTTGCACATTATCTAAGTGCTATTTTGGATGACTGCTACTCGGTCTCACTTTCTTTAGACGAGATGGCTTCTTCAATTTCCTTTTGCCGAATGATTTAGTAGTTTGATTTGACTCTTAGCTCTTCGTCAATTTCTCTCCCTATCTTCTTATTACTTAGTTGAAGACCTCTCCGACAAAGTCTTCTTTAGCCAAGATGAATTCTCAAGTCATCTTGTCGCCTAGAAATTTTACTCATCAATTCTTTATCGGTCAATCTTATTGATGACTATATCTTTTAGTGTCTTTCTTTTGAATCATTGTTATTCAAGTTTAACTTGATCTTTTGATGCCAACTTGACATGTTGCTTTCTTGTGTGAAGTTTGATGTCGTAGGTTGTTTCCAAGTGTTGTGAAGAGCTTCCAGATTGGTATTACTTGGAGACTACTTCTGATTTATTGATTTGATCTGGATGCCTCGAAAGATCAACCAACTTATTTTACTCAACTTCATTCCCAAGAATGCTTCATAACTGCTATCTACGCAATGATGTCAAGTTCTTAATCCACATGGTGGACACACGGAGTCACTTTAGTTTTGATCTTCTGATCACAACCCCTTTATGGAAGAGAAATTCACTCTCGTCAATATGATTGAATGAGTTTGAGAGTTGTTTCTCTATTTTTGTGATGAATCTCACCTCATCATCTTCCTCTCTTCTCTCTTGTTATCGGGATGAGAAGGATTCTTGTAGTTTTTCTCCCTGGCAATGAAGCTATGATTAATTCTATGGCGAGTGTTGATGGCTATCTTCACCTTCACATTTTCCATACGTTTTCCATTGTCTTTTCACCGGATAGACTTGTCTCCGTTTAATAGGAACTTCTGTCATTTTTTGTGTATCAATATTGTTGTGCCCTCTAAAGTATAATGTCAGAGATAAGGACCCCTCAAAAATGACACTTTTCCCAGGAAGGATGACTTTACACTTCACCTCATTAATATACATGCGCATGGCAGCAACCTTATTGTACATTGAGTTGAGTTCATTGGGTGTGAGTGAGCAGTTGCCAATCCTATTGTTGGACTAGATCTCTTTAGATCAAGTTCTTATGATTTTCTTGTGTTCAAGATGATGATTACTTTGTCCAATTTGGCCTAAACACAGAGTGAATAGTTCCTCACTTGCAGGTTATGCCAATTTCTTCATTAGTTTTTTTATTGTTAGAATTTTGTTGTAGTAGCGCTTTCAATTTACTCTATCTATATTGCTGTCCAATTTTTACATGAGTATTCCACTGTATAAGTGCATGGTGTGCGTGTTTAAGAAGGGGGGAGGTTAGTTTTCCTTAACAGTACTCATAATGACCAAAAATATCTCCAAATGGTTGTTCCATGTGTGGAGTTCTGTGACATTGATGGCTTGCCATAAGATGAATTTCAATCTTCCCCTCGACCCGAAAAGGTCTCAAATGTTCTCTCGTCGTACAGTTTGACATGGTTGGCTTCTAACTTCTTTGTTTGGAGATCTTAGAGGTTGAAGAAAGGTTTTCCTGTCTTGCTGTATCCGCTCTTTGCGATAATATATAAGTCAAGAAGTCATATATTGGTCTTCGATGCCAAGATCCAATAAGTTAAAGTCTAAGCATCAAATGGCGTCCAAAGGGAATGAACAAGATGATCAATGAGATTAGTTATGCCGAATAATAGTGGCTATTTTGTAGATCTCTCCCTCTCTTTTTGTTCTTGGTATTGATAAAAAAGACAGAACAATAAGGAGAAAGACCAAGCGTCGAATATCACAAAGAGAACTCTTCTTCTTGTGACCAGAAATTTTAAATGACAACAAATTGCTAGACTTTGATATTTTGGCTTAAAAATTGGCATACTCAACCTGCTATTTGCAAATAAAAGGACTATTGTAAATGAAGTACATAATTATGAGTATCCAACTTCTTAACATGACATCAAACTTCAAGACTCAAACAAAATATTTAGATAGCAAATTGAAAGGAGGTGCTAATCACTGATCCCAGATTCTTGTCATAGTTGTTCAAGCTTGCTGATTCTAGAACATTTAATTTGGATGGATTGTTTCTCTGGCTCATCTTCTTCATACAGGGAGACTTCTTCAATCACTATGTGCTGAAGAATTAGCGCCTTAACTTGGTTTTGACATGTCTACTTGTTAATAAGTTGATGGGCTCTCTATTCAAACTTGGTCTTCTTCAACTAAATATGATTTCACAAGTCGTCTTGTTATCGAGATGTTGTAGTCGTTATTCAATTCTTTATTAGTCAGTGTTGATGTCAACATTTTTTTGCGTCTTTGCTTTTTGAGTCATCTCTGATCTGGGTTGACTTGATTTGATGACGTCGGCTTGATGCTAACACATTGTACTGGGCAGGTTTGTAATATCTTCTGCATAGATGATGTCATAGGTTAATTAGAAAGTTCTCGACATTCTTGTGATCCAATATTGTTGTGCCCTGCCGAAGTATAATGCCAGAGATAATGACCCTCAAAGTGACTCATATAACCAAAAGGACAACTTTACACACACTTCTTTAATATACTCGGTGGTAATGGAATGTCATATGTGACTTTGTTTCTTGATGATGGATTTAGCCACATAGTGTATCCAACTGTGTTTATAGAGATATAGGTGAGGAGTAGTTACCAATCCCTATTATTAAACAATATATTTTGAGGTCAAGTTCTTCTATTTTCCTGTGTTCCAGATGGCGATTACCACATCCTATTTGACCTAGACACACAGAGTGAATAATACCTCATGCAGCTTGGCTTTGGGGCTAGAACTTTTTGCTTCAGCTTTACTGTAAAACTTTTCCACCCTTGGTAGGGCAATCTTTCTTTTTGAACATCTTTAGGAAGTTTTCTGAATGAAGTTTCCAACAAGTATCTTGGTTGTGACCAAAGAATCGGCAATAATCACATAATTTGTCGTCGACGTGAAGGTTGAGGAGTTAGTTTCATTATCGCTTGTAGTAATCATAACAACTTATTCTTTTTGGTGTCGATTGGTGTTGTAGTAGTCGAGCTGTTTCCCCTTCTTCAACCATAACTAAGCTACTCACCTTACTTAGGATCAACTCAAGTTCAGATCGTCCGTTTTATCCAATGATAAGCCTACAGAAGTTAGCTATGTATTGTTGCATGAATTGGATAGGTTGTTGGTGCAAGTATTGCCAATTTCTCTATTTATCGTAGTCATACTCCATGGGCATTTTGTAGAGTAAAAATTAGGGCTTCATCTCATTCATTACACCATATTCACAACACCCTAAACGCACACACATAACACCCTAAACGCACACACACCACTAATAAACACTAACACTCCTCCTCAAGACGGGCGAAAGATATTCACTAAGCCCATCTTGTCACAATTCCTGATCATATCCTTCGAGCTAAGACCCTTGGTCAAACAATTTGCGACCTGATCCTTGGACGATACGTGACTAAGCTCCAATAGCCCACTGTCCAACTTCTCTTTTATGAAGAACCTATCGATCTCGATATGCTTGATTCTATCATGTTGGAATGGATTGTTTGCAATACTGATGGCTGCCTGGCTGTCGCACCACAACTTCATCCTATCTCCTCGATCCAATTTCAGCTCCATCAACATTCCTTTCAGCCACCGAAGTACAACAACCCCCAATGTCATAGCTCTATATTCTGCCTCTGCTGTCGATCTGGCCACCACCGACTGCTTCTTGCTCCTCCAGGAGTTGCCTCCTACGAATATGCAATAGCCTGAGGTGGATCTCCTGTCGTCTGCACAGCTTGCCCAATCAGAGTCACAGTAGACCTCAATCTTCACGTGCCCAGCCCCTTTCCAGGGGGAATCTTAAAGTATCGAAGGATCTGTTATACAATATCCATGTGGCCCTTCTTAGGGTCATGCATATAGCGACTCCCCACACTCGCGGCAAAAGAAATGTCCGGACGTGTGTGGCTCAAGTAAATCAGCTTCCCAACTAGTTTCTGATACATCTCTCAATCGACTAGTTCACCTGCCTCAGCACCCAGTTTACACTTCTGATCGATCGGTGTTGTAGCAGGCTTGCACCCCAATATCCCTGTCTCTGTGAGGAGATCCAAGACATACTTCCTTTGGGACAGAACAATTCCCTTTGCACCATAGACAATCTCAATCCCAAGGAAATAAGCAAACCCAAATCCTTTACCTCAAACTCCTTGCTAACGGCCAACGCCTCCTTGAGGCGGACAATCTCCTGCTCATCGTCCCTTGTGATGATCATGTCATCCACATACACCGCAAGCATGGTGATGTGGTGGCCTTCATTTTTCCCGAAGAACACCGTGTGATCAGCATTGATCTGTTGATATCCCATCCCAATCATGGTCTTCCTGAATCAGTCAAACCACGCACGGGGAGACTGCTTCAATCCATAGAAGGACTTCTTCAATTTGCAGACTTTGCCTTCTGTCTCGGCTATGCCAATCCCCGGTGGTATCTCCATGTACACCTCCTCAGCTAGATCTCCATGAAGAAATGCATTTTTCACATCTAGTTGGTGCAACTTCCATCCACCACATGACATCCTGAAAATGTCGTCACACCAAGTAAGCCCTATGGTTCTTTAGTACTAATTCACTAAATAAGAATCTGACCTATTACGAAAATGACATGTATAAATTATGATAAATTTACCTTATTGGAAAATTGTACGTAACTAAATTTCTGTATAGATATTAAGTTTGATAAAGAAATCTTTAGGAACTAATAAATTTTGTACTTTATTAATAGGAAATTTCAGAAATTTTGAGTTACAACTAAGGATTAGGAAGAATATATGCTAGAACGAAGACATTTAAAATAACATCTATTTTATATTTTCATGGATTTCAATTTTATTCAAAAATGAGGTTTATTTTATAAAAAATAAAACTTGAAACCTCCTCCCTTATAAAACTCCGGCCGGTCCACAATTAAATCCAAACCAAAACCTACTCCTTTTGGTTCACGCGTGGAGGCCGCCCGACACCCGACGCCCTTCTACAGACTCGACCAGTGCGTGGAAGCATCTCTCCACTCCTTTCTTCGCTCGACGACGCCTGGGATCGCCCTCATGAGCGGCGGCCGAGCTTCTCCAAGCATCTCCATGTCGTTTTAAAAGCCTCCACCACTTAGTCCAACAAATTTCCCCCCCAAAACCGTGAGTTCCCCTCTTTCCCTAGCTTTGTTCCGGAATCTTTGGTGTTCCTTTGGACTGCAGAAGTTCTTTCATGGATTCTAGGACTTATGCAAGGAAGGGAAAAGGTCCTATGGCTAATGAGGTGAGATTTCTTCTTGCCCTAATTTCTAAGTGTTTTAGGACTTTATATGAAACCTAAAATTGATGCTTCTAAATTAATTAATTATGCATTCCCCACTTATGAAAGCATCTATTCTCGGAGAAATTTAGTATTGTTCAACTTATGGTTTTAATCCCTTATGCCAAAAATTTGTAAAATAATTAGTGTATGTACTTATGTATGCCACCATGAATGTTTCAGTCACCATGCATTTATCCAAGTATATTAGTCAAAATTAATGTTTTATAATAAGACTCTCATGTAAGCTTTGCTTTCCTATGTTATAAATACGTTCAAGATATAAATTTTTAGCATTTCATGACAAATGTTTACTCTAGAAAATCTTATTAAACTTGGATAATAAATCATTCTAATGCTTCATGACAATTGTTTTAATAGTACACTCAATGTAAATTACATGATTTTATTATGATGATAAATCTTGTAAAATTATTTGGAGCAATTGTTTTATTATGAAAAGTATTGATCTTTGTCACCAACAATTTCCTTTGTTAATTAGAAACTCTCTCAACATTAGTGGGGTGCCTAAGAAGATCAATAAAATGATCAAAAACTCTGATTAAAATTCCAATCAGCAAACACTATTGCTATTTGGCAATTTCTTAAGCGTTAAACAGGTTGCTAAATGTGATTTTTCCACATTAAGAAGGCCAACTAGCAACCCTATTGCTGTTTGGAAGTCTCCTAGGTCTCAAAAACCTATTACACTTACTATTGAAGTGTTAGATGCAAATTTTAAAAAGCCAATCAGCAACGGGTAATTAAATTACAAATAAAGAATCAAAATTTTATGAAGTACTCATGCATTTAAAACCCAACCAGCAACCTTTATTGCTGTTTGGAAGTATTCCTAGCCTCAAAAATGCATTAAACTCGTTATTGAAGACAAATACATAAGATACAACAAGAAACCAACAATATAAATGTTGTTTTGGGATGATTTAAATTATTAAAGAGTCTCCAAAAGCTATTTTTGTGTTCACTCTAATAAGAAATCAACAAATATTCTTTTAAATAAGGTTAAATATTAATAACATAAGAGTTTTTAGGAAGAAGGTAAGCTTACCGGTGAATGCACATAGAAGTAAATGCATAAGGACATGGTTATGCCATGCCAAAATTAGGTGGAGTTCCACCTTATTTCATAGCATGTTATGGCTGCTCATGAGGGGTTAAACCCTAGGGCGGTGAGGCTTCTTTCCCACCATAGTTGATGCCCAACAAAGAGGTAAGGGTCACCTTACCATATTTTAGAAATCATGCTAAAAATAATAGAACTCTTATTTAACCGCAAGAGTTAAATCTTGGATTTTACTCCTAAGGTATTTCACCAAGAAGTAAATATGAGAAATATTTTAAGAAATATTTAAAAAGAATAATCTAATAAATGTTTTAAGAACAAAAAGGCTTGAAGAAATGTTTAAATTTTATATTAATTTGAAGTAAGGATTCAAGAAAAAGAAAAGCTAAGAAGGAATTAATATGAAAACGCAAGCCTAAAATATTATAGAAGTTAGAATAAGAAGGATTTCTCATTGGGTATGTGTTATACTCACCCTTTAATTCTATCATTTTTCAGGGCCTAGAAGGTGCCCCTGAAGTTCGTGATGATATAAATCTCCCAAGACCCAAAACGGAAGTATGTGTATTTTGTTTAAAGTTTTGTGGCCTAAGTGCCAAGTTGTAAGTTGTAGTGGTGTTTAAGTATTGTAATCTTTTGCTTGTAAAAAAAAGTTTTATGATAATAAAAGATGCTTTAGTAGTTGGCTCTTTGTGCTCATGGGGTATGAAATCTCTGCGTAACATTACTTAGCTTACAGGTATATTATTAAGTAATATTTTACCAAAGAATAATGTGTAAAGCTTACGTAATCCTGCATGTGTGCTAGGATTTCCTTTTCAGATGTTACACACCATTCGCTGCCAAGCTGATCAGAGTCCGAACGGTGCTCATCTTTGCCACGGGGGCAAATGTCTCGTCGTAATCGATGTCATAGATCTGGTTGTACCCCTTTGCGACCAATCGAGTCTTGTAGCGCTTGACCTGTCCATCTGGGTTCTGCTTTACGGTGAAAACCCACTTGCACCCGACAACCCTCTTGTCCTTTGGTAGTTGTGCCAGCTCCCAGGTCTTGTTCTTCTCAAGAGCTCTCATCTCCTCCATTGTCGCTTGCCACTTTGGATCAACTTTGGCAACCTGCCAATTGTTACGTATAATAATACTATTCAAAGATGTGATGAATGCATATTATCATATGAGACAAAAGAAGCAAGGTCCCGACTATATCTATTCGTAGGATTGCCCGCATTGCTGCGAGTGGTCCTCCGGACCATGATAGTTGGAGATGGAGTAGAAGGAATGGTCTCACCAGAAAATGGTAGTGGTGGTGGAGGTGCTCTAGGAGTAGAGACTGACGTAGACATGGAACTTGGCACTGACACTGTACGCACGGGTACTGGTTCTGCAGTCTGCTTCCCTTTCCTATGATATGTAAGTAGCTCCCCCTGAGCTGTAGGCCTCACGCCTCTCACTTCCTCCTCCTGCTCCTCATCACTACCCCGCTCCTCCACTGATCCTTCATGCCATACTTCCAAATATGTCTCCAAACTCTCCCTCTCTCGCCTCATACATTTGGCAATTCTGGTATGGGTGGGGCCTCCTGTCGGTAGTACTGCTCCAGCTCTCTGAAGTAGACATTCATGCTCACAAAAATTTTCTTCTCCACTAGACTCCAACACACGTACACCTTCTGAGTACCAGAGTAGCCCACAATGATACACTTAAGTGCCTTCGCATCAAGTTTCCCAACACTCGGCTTGTTGTCTTTCACGACGCACACACAACCGAATACTTTTAATGGAAGCATCCCCCCATTATGTCCCTTCAACTTCTGATACGGGGATTTCCACTCCAGAATATGTGATGACATTCTGTTGAGCAATTGTGTTGCTGTTAACACTGCATATCCCTACAAACTCTGAGGGACCTTCATGTGGAGCATAATACTCCTTGCCACCTCCATAAGATGCCTATTTTTTTCTCTCCGCCATGCCATTCTATGCAGTGTGTATGCACAAGTGGTCTGATGAAGTATCCCATGGGCTGATAGGTACTCTGGCAATGCCCTATTAGTGTACTCTGTTCCATTATCCGACCTTAGTACATTTATCACTGCGGCGTACTGTGTTTGGACATGCTTATGGAAATCCCGGAAACAGGTAAAAACATCACTCTTAGTTTTCATAAGATATAACCAAGTAATACGCGAAACACAATCAATAAATGTCACAAAGTACTTATAGCCATTCAAAAAACTTACGGCACAAGGCCCCAATACATCAGAATGCACAACATCAAAAATAGAAGAGCTCCTCCGGCCCGTGCTAACATAAGAGCTCCTAGTGAGTTTGCCTAAGTCACATGTATCACATACCAGTTTGTGTTTATTTGCCTTTTTAAACAACAAAGGGAATAATCTAACTAAAGTGCCAAAAGAAGAATGCCCCAAACGCTGGTGATGGAGTAGAATTATATCCCATGCACTCATCTTCTGTCACCCTACTCCTGTCTTCTCTACCACAGATATAAGAGCTTCATCTAATCCTTCCCGATCCAAATACCATAACCCATCATGCCAAGTCCCAGTCCCAAGTATTCGCCTCGTCCCTTTCTCCTGGAAAGTCACCTTGGGAATATCAAAATAAACGACGCATTTAGTTGAAGGATTGTGGAATTATTGGATAGAAGACTAACTGAAAAATGGAGCATGCAAGACATTGGATAGTTTTACCGAACTTGTGCAATGGACCGTGCCCTTACCGATCACTAGTTGGAAAATCTCATCCGCCGTCTAGATGCTATCTGCAGTAGCTAGGAGAGTGTAGGTGGAGAACTCACCCGCATCTCCTGTCACGTGTCGTGATGCACCAGAGTCAATGATCCAATCTGATGTCCTGGAAGGGTGGGCATACATAGCTGAAGCCCCCTCAGTTCCACCCCTGCTTCCTTCACCAACTTGTTTCCTCTTGAGGCCCTCCATCATGCTCATCATACTTAGTAGATTCTGCTCTTCCTCAGTGTAAATAACACCAGCCTCCTCATCACATCCGCTAATACCCATATTGGCCCGATAACCGCCTCGGCCACCCCGACCACGTCCACGACCAGGTCCACGTCCACGACCACGTCCACGGCCACGTACACAACCAACACCACCCAAATTCCCCTCCTTGGGTAGTTTGGGGCAAGCATACCACAAAGGATCCGTCTCCCCACAGTTGTAGCTGGTTTCCTCTCGTGGTCTTGGAATACCCGAGCCAGTAGCCGCTAGTGCTGACTTCACTACAACTGACCCTCCCGTCCCTGCCTGAAGTTTGAGACGGGCCTCCTCCTGAATCATGGCCGAGATGGCCTCTGTAAGTGTAGGAACCTTCGTACCAGACAGAAGTAGAGCTCTCCTATGCTGAACCTTTCATTTAACCCCTTCAGAAACTTCATGGTCCTCTCCTCTACAATGATCTTGGAGGCCCCACACTGTGGGTCGCTGCAACTCATCCCACAAGAAGCATGGTCGTAGTCCACCCATAGGCGTTCTAACTCTGAGGCGTACTCCTGCACAGTCCTTGAACCGTGTCATCAATTTCTGCCTTCACTTGGAAGACCCTGATGGTGTTCCCCACTCCATATGTACTTCTCAGCTTGTCCCAAAAACCTCCGTGATTGTCTCCAGGCCATCTACCGTGACAACAATGGATGGGACTACCGAGCTGAGAAGCCATATGAACACCGTCATGTGGGTTGACTCCCACTCATCTCCAGCAGCTGAGTTCTTTGTCTTCTTCAACTCCACTATTAAGAAACCCCCAACCTTCTGCTCTGCAAGGGTTTTCTTCACGCGACGTGACCAACCCAGATAAGTGGTCGGCCCATCGAACTTCAGATCAACTGGTGGAAGATCCAATTTCGCCGGTCGGGGCGATGAACCCAATAGTCTCAACAATGTGTCCACCTCTGCGGGACCCAGCTTCTTTAGAACATCCTCCATCAAAAGCTACAACAACCCCACTATGTCCAACAGTCGGCGCCGCTAAGTCCTTCAACAACTTCGATCCTTGTTGTTATATCAAGATGGGCTTAGGGGTTATTATGTAATTTAGGATATATATATATATCTATTGTAACCTAATGAGAAGGAATGAGAAAGCTTCTTTTTCGTAACTTGGTATCAGAGGGGACAAAGACCGCCGCACGAAACTAGCGGAACCTAGCGCTTTGCTCCTCTGATCCCGTCGATCGTCACTCGTTCGAACACAGTCGCTCGTCGCCTGTTCGTGGTTCGAACGCCCGATCGCTTCCTCCGTCTCTAGCGACCCCTAAGCAGCCGTGACCTGCAACGCTAATCAGCGACACTTACCATCTGTGACCAGCGGACGCTTCTAGCGGCTGCCGCGACCTTGGATTCGTCCAGGGAGGCTGCAACGGACATTCTCCCCAGCCGCACGCAGTGGCTGCTTCTCATCCCGCACGCTCCGGCTACAGGATGCGGTGATCGGCTTTAGGTCAAGAGGAGGCATCGCTTGATACGATACTAGATGTGGTGATCGGTGAGGAACTGATCCATTGCACCAAAGGAGGGTACGGTGGAGGATGTCTTCAAGATATTGGGCCCTGATGAGTTCGCCACATTGTTGAGGGTGTTGGGTTCCTCGCTCCTACCGTCGAAGTTGGATCTTCCACCGATTGATCTGAAGCTTGATGGACCGACCACCTACCTAAGTTGGTCAAGACGCGCGAAGAAAACCCTCGAGTCGAAGCGAGTTGGAGGCTTCTTGACAGAGGCGTTGAAGAAACCAAAGAACCCGGCTGGAGGAGAGGAATGAGAGTCAACCCATATGACGGTGTTTATGTGGCTTCTCAGCTCGGTAGTCCCATCGATTTTCGCCACGGTCGATGACTTGGAGACGACAATGGAGGATTGAGACAAGTTGAAGAGTACATATGATGGCGTCGGGAACACTTTGCGGGTCTTCCAGGTGGAAGGCGAAATTGATGACACCGTTCAGGGAGAAAAGACGCTACATGAGTGTGCCTCCGAGTTAGAACGCTTATGGGTGGATTACGATCACGCCTCCGACGGGATGTGTTGCAGCGATTCACAGTGTTGGGCCTCGAAGATCATCGTGGAGGAGAGGACGATGAAGTTCCTGAAGGGATTAGATGACAAGTTTGATCAGCGGAGAGCCCTACATCTGTCTGGTACGACGATTCCCACATTTACCGAGGCCATCTCTACCATGATCCAGGAGGAGACACGTCTCAAACTTCAGGACGGGACAGGAGGGTCCACTACTGTGAAGTCAGCGCTAGCGGCTGCTGGCTCTGGTGTTACAGAGCAAAGGGGAGAGAATTGGCAGTGCTACAACTGTGGGGAGGTGGGCCATCTGAGGTATGCTTGCCCCAAGCCGCTCAAGGAGCGATACTCGGGTGGTGGACGGGGACGTGGCCGTGGACGTGGCCGGGTTCGTGGTGGTCGAGGAGGCTACCAGGCTAATTTGGGCATGACTGAAAGTGTGGAGGAAGCTGACATCATGTATACGAAGGATGAGCAGACCATACTGATCATGATTGAGGGCATCAAGAGGAAACAAACAGGCAAAGGAAGCAGGGATGGTACTGAGGGGGGGGGGGGGGCAACTATGTACACCCACCCAACCGATGAATCTCTTGCTCTTGCATCCATATCCTCTAGGGCATCAGATTGGATTATTGAATCAGGTGCATCACGCCACGTGACAGGAAATGCATGCGAGTTCTCCTCCTACACTCGCCTGGCTGCTGCAGATAGCATCCAGACAACGAATGGTACTTTCCAACCAGTGGTCGGTAAGGGTAATGTAAATTGCTCAGGTTCAGTAAAACTATCCAATGTTTTGCATGCTCCTTCTTCTCCCGTTAGCCTCCTATCCATTAGTTCCATAATTATTCAACTGATATGTGTTGTTTCTTTTGATAATCCCAATGTGACTTTCCAGGAGATAGGGACGAGGAGGATACTTGGGGCTGGGACTTGGCATGACGGGCTGTGGTTTCTGGATCGGGAAGGATTGAATGCAACTCTTATATTTGTGGCAAAGAAGGAGGGAGTTGGGGGGAAGAAGATGAGCGCAGAGGCTATGCTGATACTCCCTCACCAGCGATTGAGGCACTCTTCACACGTTAAGTAGACTGTTTCCTGTTATTTTTGAGAAAGCAAATAAAAACAAACTTGTATGTGATACTTGTGACTTAGGCAAGCTCACTGAGAGTTCTTATATTAGTACGGGCCAGAGGAGCTATTCCATTTTTGATGTAGTGCACTCTGATGTATGAGTACCTTGTGCTGTAAGTTTTCTGAATGACTATATATATTTTGTGACTTCTATTGATTGCGCATCTCGTGTCACTTGGTTATATTTGATGAAACATAAGAGTAAGGTATTTACCTGTTTTCGGGACTTCCACAAGAATGTCCATACGCAGTACACAACAGTGGTTAAGGTACTAAGGTCAGATAATGAGAAAGAGTACACTAATAGGGCAATGGAAGAATACCTTTTAACCCAAGGGATACTTCATCAGACCACCTGTGCATACACACTTGCACAGAATGGAGTGGAGGAGAGGAAAAACAGACATCTTCTGGAGGTGGAAAGGAGTATGATGCTCAACATGAAGGTTCCTCAGAGTTTGTGGGGATATGCGGTGTTGACAACGACACATCTGATCAACAGGATACCATCACAGGTTCTATGGTGGAATTCCCCGTGTCAGAAGCTGCATGGACATAATGGGGGGATACTTCCATTGAAAGTTTTTGGATGTATGTGTTTTGTGAAGGACAACAGGCCGAGTGTTAGGAAACTTGTTGCGATGGCAATCAAGTGCATCTTTGTGGGCTACTCTCGTATTCAGAAGGGGTACGTGTGCTGAAGTCCAGTGGAGAAGTCAAGCTTCGTGAGCATGGATGTTCACTTCAGAGAGCTGGAGCCGTATTACCAACAGGGGGAGCCTCACCTATACCAGATTTGCCAAATACCGAAAGTATGAGGCGAGAAAGGAAGAGTATGGGGACAGATCTGGGAGTATGGCATGGATGATCAGTGGAGGAGGATCAGGAGAGTGATGGGGAGCAGGAGGAGGAGATTGAGGAGAGGCGAGATGTTAGGCCTACGACTCAGGGGGAGTTACTTACATATAGTAGGAGGGGGAAGCTGACTCAGTACCAGGTATCTTCAGTGCCCATTCCAGCTCCTAGTCCCTTGGCTACGCCGACCCCTACTCCTGGAGCACATACACCACTACCACCTTCAGGTGATATCCTTCCTCCTACTCCACATTCCCCAACTGTAACATTACGGAAGACCACTCACCGCAATGCGGGAAATCCTCCTGATAGATACAGTTGGGATCTTGCTTCTTTTGTGTCTTATGATAATATCTCTTCTTCTCATGGAACATTCATTGCATCTTTGGATAATATTATTGTACCTAACAATTGGCAGGTTGCTAAAGACGATCCAAAGTGGAAAGAAGCAATGAAGGAGGAGATGAGAGCCCTCGAGAAGAACAAAACTTGGGAGCTGGCACATCTGCCAATGGATAAGAAGGTCGTTGTGTGCAAATGAGTTTTCATTGTGAAGCAGAACCCAGATGGACAGGTCGAGCGCTACAAGGCTCATTTGGTTGCAAAGGGGTACAACCAGACCTATGACTTCGATTACGATGAGTCATTTGCACCCGTGGCAAAGATGAGCACCGTCAGGACCCTGCTCAGCTTGACGGCGAATGGTGAAAGTTGCACCAACTAGATGTGAAGAATGCATTTCTTCATGGAGATCTAGTTGAGGAGGTGTACATGGAGATTCCACCAGGGTTCGGCACATCCAAGACAAAAGGCAAAGTCTGCAGGTTGATGAACTCCCTCTATGGGCTGAAGCAGTCTCCCCGAGCGTGGTTCGATAGGTTCAGGAAGGCCATGATTGGGATGGGATATCAGCAGATCAATGCTGGTCATACAATGTTTTTCAAGCAGAATGCAGGCCACATCACCATGCTTGCGGTGTATGTAGATGACATGATCATCACAGTGGATGATGAGCTGGAAATTGGCCGCCTCAAGGGGGCTCTTAGCAAGGAGTTTGTGGTGAAGGATCTGTGCCTTCTCAGGTATTCCTCGGGATTGAGATTGCTTACGAGGCAGGGGGAATGATCCTTTCCCAAAGGAAATAAGCCTTGGATCTCCTCACAGAAACGAGGATGTTGGGGGTGCAAATCTGCTGCGACACCAATCGATCAGAAGTGCAAATTGGTTGCTGAGGCCGGAGAACCAGTGGGTAGTGAAATGTATCAGAGGCTCGTTAGGAAGCTGATTTATTTGAGCCACACACGCCCATACATCTCCTTTGCAGTGAGCATGGTGAGCCGCTACATGCATGACCCAAGGAAGGGTCATATGGATGCAGTGTACCAGAATCTTCGATACTTAAAGAATGCCCCTGGAAAGGGGCTGATTTTCAGAAGGAACGGGCATGTGAAGATTGAGGGCTACTGCGACTCTGATTGGGCAAGCTGTGCAGATGACAGGAGGTCCACTTTGGGCTATTGCATATTTGTGGGAGGCAACCTAGTCTCCTGGAGGAGCAAGAAACAATCAGTGGTGGCTAGATTGACGGCAGAGTATAGAGCCATGATATTAGGGGTCGCAGAGCTCCTGTGGATGAAAGGATGCTTGTGGAATTGAAGCTGGATCGAGGAGATAAGATGAAATTGTGGTGTGACAGTCAGTCAGCCATCAATATTGCAAATAATCCCGTCCAACACGATAGAACCAAACATATCGAGATTGATAGGTTCTTCATAAAGGAAAAACTTGATAGGGGCTACTGGAGTTGAGCCACGTCTCGACCAAGGGTCAGGCGGCAGATTGCTTGACCAAGGGACTCAGTTCAGAGGATATGATAAGGGGGTGTGACAAGATTGGCTTAGTGAATATTTTTTGCCAATCTTGAGGAGTGTTGTTATATTAAGATGGGCTTAGGGGTTATTATGTAATATAGTATATATATCCATTGTAACCTAATTAGAAGGAATGAGAAAGCTTCTTTTTCGTAACTATCCTCGTGCTGTACTCCCGGCGGCGCTGCGCCTTCCCTTCTTCAGCTCCGCCTTCTCCTTTAATCACGAGGGATTCCAATCGCCATGGCTGGGCTCTGTTTCGCTTGTACAGTGGGCTCCACACCGTGCGTTGACCAGGGATGCGCCCCCGGTTCGGAGGACAATCACGCCTCCCTGTGAAAGAAAGCACAACGAGGAACCGAGAAGATCGTCCCCGACGAACCTCCGCAGTTGTAGTCGTGAAGAGCCCGACCGTCACCGTACCGATCGAGACCGGGACCGGGACGGAGAACTGGTGAGGGATAACTGAGAGGAAGAAGTTGAGAGAGGTGAGATCCCGTGTCCTGTCGTGCAGTCGTCGAATCCTGCTCGCGAGCGAAGGGGTAGAAGGACGGCAGAATGGCAGGATCACTCTGATACCATGTAGAGTGAAAATTAGGGCTTCACACACACACACACACACACACACACACACACACACACACACACACACACACACACACACACACACACACACACACACACACACACACACCACCATATGAGTGCTTGGTGAGTTTTACCTTTTTCAGTGATGAGTACTTAGAGTGACCGAAATAGGTCTCCAAATACTCATTCTGGTGTCGTGTTCCTTGCTATTGTTGCTCAACAATAAGATGAGTTGTCGATTTTTGCCTCAACCTTAAAAGGTCTTAGTTTTTTTCTTTGCTGCATATATACTGGGTCCTATTTTATTTGGTCATGCATATTATTACGAGTGTTTTGATTCTGTTAGTTCTGTGGTTTGAGGATGTCAGTCTATTTCAACTTTGTAGTAACCTCATCGTTGTCTTCATCTATTTTTGAAAGAATCCAACTTGGGTGACCAAGTAAGTCAAAATTTCCCCTTCTTAGTTTGACATGATTATCTCTTTCTATTTCTTTGTTTGAAATTTCTAAAAGTTGAATAATGGATGTCCATATTCTTGTAGTTTCTCTTCCTCAATCTATAAACCAATAACTAAGGATATTGATGCTCCCATACAAACTGATCCGAGAAGTTGAGCTCAATCACAAGTGCCGCACAAAGAGAATGTGGTGATCACTCAAATGAGTTATGTGAAACTCTTGGGTTATTTGGTGGATCTCTCCCTCTCTCCTTTTCTTTCGGTTTTCGATACAAGAGGACATGCAATAAGGAGAAATAACATAAATAATTCTACTTTTCCGTATGACGAAAATGTCAGAATTCTGTACAAATATCTAGACTTTGATATGTTTGGTTAAAATTTGACATTCCTTAATCATATACACCCCTCCCCCTTTATTTGTAAATGAAAAGGACTGTTATAAATTAAGTATATAATTACAAATATCTCTCGACCTAACATGACTTCAAAATTTAAAACTTAAATGGACTATGCATGACAAACTGAAAAGGCGTGCAAATCACCGATCCAACGATTCCATCCAGCCTTGCCGATTTTGGGACATTAATTTAGACAACTTGTTTTTCAGGCTCTCTTTCGTCATACATACAACTTAATCAATATCCTTGTGCTGAATAGATTAGTTCTTCACTCATTTTTGACATTTTGTAATCTTCTTGTCTATTTGTTTCTGAGTTGATGACCTCTCTTTCAGTACATGGTCTTCTTTTGCTGATATGATTTCATGTCATCTTGTCATTTAGAAGTTGTAGTCGTTCTTCAATTATGTGCCAACTTGTTGCTCAAGACTGCTCAGTAGTGTGATCTATTCCATGGTGTTGAGTTATGTAATCCATGGTTGAGTGCGAGGTTTAGGAGTCCAATAAACCAGATGTTACAACATAAACTATCATCCTAATGCAACAACAACACTCAAGCCTGTATCCCACCATAGTGGGGTTGGCTATATGGATCCTTTGTCGCCATTGCGCCCTATCTTTAATCATAGCCTCACTAATGCCTAAGTACATCATATCTTTCCTTATAGTTTCATTCCAAGTCTTTTTTGGTCTACCCCTCCCCCGTTTAACATGTCTAGTGACTAAACTCCCACAACACCTAACAGGTGCCTCTAATGATCTCCTATGTACATGTCCGAATCATCTTAAACGAGCTTCTCGCATCTTCTTTACAATTGGCGCCACTCCTG
Organism: Dactylorhiza incarnata; assembly: GCA_033032865.1. Lineage (NCBI taxonomy): Eukaryota > Viridiplantae > Streptophyta > Magnoliopsida > Asparagales > Orchidaceae > Dactylorhiza > Dactylorhiza incarnata. The sequence continues at coordinate 1,958,381 of JAWHQI010000061.1, read as the reverse complement.
TCTTATCCCTGATACATTCATTCCTAATTTTATCCAGTCTCGTGTGACCACACATCCACCTAAGCATTCTCATCTCCGCAACTCCCATTTTTTGCTCATGTACACCATTCACTGCTCATGTACACTATCATCCTAATGTGAATGTAAAAAATTCACTCATGCAATCACTTCCGACGCACAATTAGTTAAATCATATTAATTTTAAAATCTCGTGTAAGTGTTACAAGTGATCACAAATGTTGCAATTTAAGTAAACAAATAACAATTACAAGTTATTGAGGGTACACATAATTAAAGCATAAAGCGAATTGAAAATGCACACTTAGTGAAAGAAAATTCGTCTAACATAATCAAAACAAAATATTACTATGAATAAGGGAAGTATCCTTACAAATGCTAGAAATGAAAATAAAAGTAAGTAATGGGGTCAGAGGCAAGGGCGTCGAGATCCTGTGATTGTAGGAGTGACAGAGGTGATCCAGAGTGGCGATAATTGTTGTATGGTGGTTGTCAGAGAGGAAAAAAGGGGCTATTTATGGAATGTTAATGGCTGGGCAGGGGTTTTAGGGTTTTACTTTTGAAGTGAGGGTATGCAGAGGGTCGGCCAAGGTCCCTAGGTGCAGGAAGGGGGTCGTCTATCCCTAGGATGGCCTAAAGGGTGGTTGGCGGTGGCTGTTTAGGGGACTAGTGGGTGATGTAAGCAGGTGGAGACCTTGGAGAATGGTCGGGGCTTGGCTAAGAGAGGTTGACAGTGCTGGGAAGGGCTATGATGCTACTGGAGGTGGCTCGGTGGATGTAGATAGTTACTGGAGGTGGATCTGTCAGTGGAAACAACAACTGGGGAACATGGTAGACTTGCTGGAAGCAGGGGAGGTGACAGATGGGGGCGTCGACATCCCCGAAAGCAAGAAATTGTGGCGTTGGCACCGCATGAAGCCCTCAACGTCGCATCTAGGTGAGGAGGCCGAGCTTCAGCAAAATGGCCAACTCTCGATCCCTAGCATGTAACCTAATAGGGATATAAATAGGGGAAGCTTTAGGTTAAGTATATCTGACGACCCTAATCGTCCGATTGTATAACTTAACCTAACTATTGAAATAAAGCTCAGAAAAATAAAAGAAAATATATAAAAAAGAAAAGAAAAAACGAGTAGATCACAATCACGGGTTCCAATTGTCCGTCTGACGATCTAAAATTGTCGATAACGAAAAATCGCTCAAATAAGGCGCGATCGATCTCCATCACTTGTACTCTGTTGGTTTTGATCTCCTGATCATGCCTTTACTTCAATGAAAAGACCTAGCTAACATACTGATATGCAAGATGTTTTGCTGAGCTTGTTTTACATTTCTTGATCGTCTTTTATGATGTTACTTTATGTTATTTTATGTTGTTTAAGTTTTTAAGCTCACATAGTGGCATAGGGACAATTAACTTAAGCTATTAAGCTCACATAGTGACAATTAACTTAAGCTATGTTACTTTCTTGTTCCTTTCTGATTCTTTCGAACTTTATCATTTGTTTTGGATTGATCGAGAAAACTGCTATAAGGCGTCATTCATGATCCGCATCATCATCATATCATCATAATTGACGCACTAAATTTTAGGATCTTGAATATTTAACTATTTTATCAACTGTTGTATGCAAATGAACTGTGGCAGCTATTGAAAATAATATTATCCAAGCTAAATGGGACCCACATTAGGGTTAGAATGGGGGGGGGGGGGATCTATATACATGTTTGGTCGCTCTCGCTCGGTTCTACCCGTTGGACCATGGAAAGCTGCTGCAAGGTATTCCTTCTCTTCGTTTCTTCATGGTATTAGAGGATGTTCAAGGAACCTAGATCCCCTAGTTTCGATCGGCTGGGATCGCTGCGTCGAGGGTTACTGGAATCGACGACGTCGACGGGTGGTGTTGTGATCGTTGGCGCTGGTATTGTCGTGATCGTCCACAGGTGATCAATCAGGCGGCTGTGTTGGGTCTATTGGAGTTATTATTATCTGTGTATTTGTATATTTTGGTGTAGGACTTATTTGTAATTATCTTGGATATATGTTATATATATAGTAGGCCTCCACTTTGGAGACCTAAGTTCTTTCGTTTCACTACATGGTATCAAAGCGAAACCGCGCCTCCGTCTAGGGCTCCGCCTTCGCTCCCTCACGTCGTGCTGCCGCTCCGTGTCTCTCCCTCTTCCAGCGCCTATTCCCTGCCTTCGACGTCGACAGTCCTTCGTGCATTCGACGCTCCTGCTGCCGCTTCTTCGTGCTGCCTCTCCTTCGACAGTCCTTCGTCGCTCCTACTGCCGCAGCTCTTCGTGCGGCTGTTCGACGCCTCTTCGACGCTTCTTAGGCGCTCCTGTTCGACGCTTCTTCGGCAGCTCTTCGTGCGTCCAGTTCCTGTTCCTGCTGCCGCTGCTCTTCGTGCGTCCAGCGCCGATCTCCTCTATTCGCAGTTCTTCGGCGCTTCTTTGTCTTTCCCGCGGCTTTTCTCGCCTCCTGCTGCCGCTGCGATATCCGCCTCTCCAGCTGCCTCCTGCAGCCAACCGGATTCAGCCTCCTGCAGCCTCCAGCAGCCCGCTGCCGGCCACTTCTACCGCCGGCTCCGTGTCGTCTCCTCCAACGCGCCAGCCCCTTCTTCTTCCTTCGGTCCCCGATCTCCTTTGCGGGAGGGATCTTCTTTCTTCATGGAGTCCAAGGACACCTATGGATCCTCTACGGGACGGATCACTAGCATTCTCCTCAATGAGAAAAACTACCCTTCGTGGGCGACCTCGATGAAGGTTGCTCTCGTCGGTCGGAATAAGCTTCCATGGCTGACCGGCGGCCCCTCTATGCCCCAACCGACCGACAAGGATGACAAAAAGGAGGAGTTGGTCAAGTGGTCGACCGAAAAATACATGGTTCTTGGATGGATTCAGTGCTCGATGGAGCCTCGCATCTTCAGTCAGTTTATGCGTTTTGAGGATATCTCCAAACTATGGTCTGCCCTCCAGCGCACCTTTGGTCATACGCGGGTTGATGCCCAGATCTTCGGCATCTTTCAGGACATCGCTTCCGCCACTCAGGGGGAGCGTTCTGTTCAGGAATACTTCACTTACCTTCAGGATCGTTTTCTTGAGCTAAACGATCTTGAGCCTCTTAGCGACCTGGAGTCTACCAATGATATTGCTCTTATTCGGAAACAGCGACAGCGACGGGAAACATATCAGTTCTTGATGGGGCTTCGCCCCGAATTTGAGTCTACCCGTGCTCAGATTGTGGGTATGTCTCCTTTGCCTGATCTTCTTGAGACCTACTCCATTGTTGCAGAGCATGAGAAGCGTATGCAGAGGCAATCTGGTCTTTCTGGCGTCCGTACTACCTCTTCTCTCCCTACTGAACAGATGGCCCTTGCTGCCTCTTACCGGCCTCCCACCTCCAGCTCTCGGAACCGGGGTGGTCGTTCTGGCGGTCGTGGCTCTCCTGGTGGTCGTTGCTCCGCGGGCCCTCCTGGCCCTTGCTCTCACTGTGGACGCCTGTATCATGACCGTAGTCGCTGCTATCATCTATACCCCCACCTGAAGGGCTCTGAGCGTCCCAGTCCTGGTGGTGTCCCAAGACACACTGTTGCTTCTGCCGAGTCTTCCGAGTCAGTTGAGCACACTTTGGGTGCCAACTCCTCTGAGTTCAGTCAGATGATGGCCCAGTTTCAGCAGTTCAAGCAGTCTCAGCCTTCCACTGCTGCCTCTGCTTCCACGGTCTCTTCTTCATCAGGTACTCCGTTTGCTTGCTCCATGGCCACGGTTGATCAGGATTCGTCACCCTGGGTGATTGATTCTGGAGCAACTGACCACATGACTGGTACGTCTTCCCGTCTGCTTCATGTTGTCCCATGTTCCCACCGGGATGTGCGCCTTGCTGATGGCTCAGTTACCCCTGTCCTCAGCCGTGACACCGTCCCTCTCTCCTCCTCTTTCTCTCTTGACTCTGTTCTCCTTGTACCTCAGTTGACTCTCAACCTAATCTCTGTTAGTAGTATTACTCGGTCTTTAAACTGCTCAGTAACTTTCTTTTCTGATCGTTGTGTTTTTCAGGACCTGAGATCCGGGAGGACTATTGGTACGGGATATGAGAGGAGTGGAATGTACTACCTGGAGATACCTTCTCCCACTGCTGCGACCACCACCACCGACATCTGTCCGTCTACCTCTTCTGCAGCGTCACATGTTTTGTCATCCAGCTCGCTTTGGCACGCACGTCTCGGCCATGCTAGCCCTCAGCGGATGATGTCTGTCTGTCCAGATGTGTCCTTTGTTTTTCCTTTTCGCTGTGATGTATGTGAACTGTCGAAGCACACACGTAGAACATATGTTCCTTCTGTTAGTCGTGCTACCTCTTGTTTTGAATTAGTTCATTCTGATGTGTGGGGCCCTGCCCCTGTTATATCATTTGATGGTTTCTCTTATTTTGTGACTTTTATAGATGACTATTCTCGTTGCTTATGGAGTTATCTCCTAAAAAATAAATCTGAGGTCTTATCTGTTTATTCTCAGTTTTCTCGTATGATACAGACTCAGCATGACACACCTGTTCACATTCTTCGCTCCGACAATGGGGGTGAATATTCTTCTCGTTCTTTTGATCACTTCCTCCGGGATGAAGGCACTCTCCACCAATTTTCGTGTCCTGGTACCCCCGAGCAGAATGGGGTAGCTGAACGAAAAAACCGCCACCTTTTGGACTCTGTTCGTTGTCTTCTTCGGGGAATGAATGTTCCCAAGTCCTATTGGAGTGCTGCCCTTCTTACAACAACTTTCCTTATTAATAGGACTCCCTCTCGTCCTTTAGGTGGCGTTACCCCCTACAGCCTCATCCATCCCTCCGTCTCCGCCTTTCCCATTCCCCTCCGCGTCTTCGGTTGTATGTGTTTTGTTCAGGACCGTCGCCCTTCTCGGACTAAACTCGACGACAAGGCCATCCGTTGTCTTTTCCTCGGCTACACCACTACCACTAAGGGTTACCGATGCTATGACCCTCAGTTGCGACGAGTTATTTACTCCATGGATGTAACATTTCATGAGGAGATTCCCTTCTTCTCAGCCCATTTGTCTTCACATATTCTTCCTACCGTTGTGCAACCTCTTCCTGTTGTTCCGCCTTCCCCAGTCACTGATCCTCCTGCCGCTCCGCCTGTCCTGCTGACTTACTCTCGCCGCCAGCGTACACCCACTTCTCCTCCAGTCCCGAATCAGCAGCCCCTTCCGGTCACAGGTACCTCTCTTGAGTCTCTCTCTACTACTTCTGTTGACTTACCCATTGCCCTGCGCAAGGGTAAGCGTGCTTGTGCTCGCCCTCCTGTTACGGAGCACCCGTTGGCTAGTGTTGTTTCCTACCAGCGTTTCTCACCATCTTACCAGGCTTTTGTTGCTGCTGCTGATTCTGTTCGCCTACCTGCTTCGACCGCTGAGGCTCTCCTTGACCCACGGTGGGTTCAGGCCATGGAGGAGGAGATGTCTGCTCTCCATCGTACTGGGACATGGTCTCTGGTTCCTCTTCCTGCCGGAAAACGCGCAGTTGGGTGCAAATGGGTCTATACTGTGAAGTATTCTGCTGATGGAGCAATTGATCGATATAAGGCTCGTTTGGTGGCCAAGGGCTTTACTCAGGCTCCCGACGAGTTTGGCGCCACGTTTGCTCCTGTGGCTAAGTTGACCAGTGTCTGCCTTCTTCTCTCGCTTGCTGCTTCTCGGGCGTGGCCGCTCCACCAGCTCGATGTCAAAAATGCTTTCCTGCATGGAGATTTACAGGAGGAGGTTTATATGGCTCCTCCTCCAGGGTTTGCCCTTAAGGGGGAGTATTCAGGGAGAGTATGTCGTTTGCACAAATCTTTGTACGGCTTAAAGCAGTCTCCGCGTGCCTGTTTTGAACGGTTCAGCTCAGTTATCCTCCAGTCCGGCTTCACTCAGTGTCGTGCAGATCACACTTGCTTCATTTGTGCCACTCCAGAGGGTCGTCGTGCCATTGTCTTGGTCTATGTTGACGATATTATTCTCACCGGGGATGACTCTTCTGGCATCTCTGAGGTGAAAGCTACATTACGCTCAGTCTTTGAGGTGAAAGACCTGGGACCCCTCCGTTACTTCCTTGGGATTGAAGTTGCTCGCTCTCAGAAGGGAATCTCCATATCGCAGCGCAAGTACACCTTAGACCTTCTTCGGGACACGGGTCTACTTGGGTGTCGTCCTGCGAGTACACCTATGGATACCAACCATCGTCTTCATGCTGAATCTGGTGATCCTCTACCGGACCCCTCTCGGTACCAGCGCCTGGTTGGTCGCTTGATCTACTTGACCAATACTAGGCCGGACATCAGTTTCTCAGTCGGCGTTTTGAGCCAGTTTATGCATTCTCCCAGGACCTCTCATCTAGAGGTTGCTCGTCGTGTTCTTCGCTATCTTAAGCGCTCTCCTGGACTTGGGCTGTTCTATCGGACCGATAGTACCTCCAGTCTCTCATGCTTCACTGATGCTGATTTTGCTGGCTCTCTGACCGATCGGCGCTCCACATCCGGTCTCTGTGTTTTCCATGGTGATCATCTTATCTCCTGGCGGAGTAAGAAACAACCTATTGTATCTCGCTCGTCAGCTGAATCCGAGTACCGAGCTATGGCCCATGGCGTTACTGAGTTGGTTTGGCTACGATCGCTGCTGACTGAACTCGGCCTATCCCTCACTACTGGCTCGACTCTCTACTTTGATAATAAATCTGCTCTCCTTCTTACTCAGGACTCGGTGCTACATGAGCGCACCAAGCATATTGAGATGAATGTTCATTTTCTGCGAGATCACGTTCGTACCGGGACTATTCTTCCTATTTACGTATCCTCTACCGACCAGCTTGCTGACGCCTTCGCTAAAGCTGTTGGTCCGACTCGATCAGATTTGACCATTTCCAAGCTGGGCAGGATTGACATCTTTGCTCCAACTTGAGGGGGAGTATTGGAGTTATTATTATCTGTGTATTTGTATATTTTGGTGTAGGGCTTATTTGTAATTATCTTGGATATATGTTATATATATAGTAGGCCTCCACTTTGGAGACCTAAGTTCTTTCGTTTCACTACAGGGTCGTCTTCGTCCATTGCAGGAGCCGGTTGGAGGTCCTTGTCTCTCAATCTACTGGGTCATTTTCTTCCATCCATCTCTGCTCTGGTTGCTGCTCCGATCCACTTAGTTCTCCATCCGTTGCTTTAGAAGGGATTCCTGTTTCTCGAGTTCTGGTTTGCTTTTCCTATTTTTCTCTTCCTGTATTTTTGGTTCCATTCGGTCATCTGTGTTCGAATTTTTTTGTGTGTGGCTTCTGCACTTACCGTGGGTTGGATGGATTCTGATATCACCGCCGAGAAAGGAAAAATGGTATCAAATGTCTCTAATTCAATTGTAGATTTCTCCGTGATGGCTGTTACTAATTTCAAATTAAATGAAAAAAATTACTCACTATGGGCGCAATCAATGAAGATGGTTATCGGGAGCAGGAAAAAGCTTGGTTTTATAACTGGAACAAAAGGGGCTCCTCCTATCACTGATCCACCCTATGAAGAGTGGGAAGAAGATAATCTAACTGTTATGACATGGTTAATCCACTCTATGGAACCTACTATTGCTCGTCAGTTCATGTTCTGTGAGACAGCTAAACTATTGTGGGATTTGGTTGAAAAGAATTACTCAAAAAAGCGTGACCTTGCTAAAATCTATCAACTGAATACATAAGTTATATGTATGGACAGTGGGGCGTCCTTTGTGGATTACTACGAGAGACGTACTAAAAAATGGGAGGAGATAGATCAACATTCTGGTGTTAAAATATCTCCCACATGTTCTGGGTGTGGGGATAGTCAAAGAGAGTCGGGTCAAAGATGAGTATTTGAACTTCTTGCTGGTTTGCCTTCTGAACTTGAATTTCAACGGGTTCAAATGCTTGGAAGAGATGTGCTTCCTGATCTGGATACTGAGGCTAGTTATCTCACGGGAGAATCTCATAGAATCTTGATGAACAAAATTAGTGATGCATAGAACTATGAAAAATATGGTGGCTGATAAAAGAAGGTAGAATAATGACTATAGAATTAGATCTAATATGATTCGACCTCAATTGACTGAGTCGGAAAAAGCTAAACTGGTCTGTTCTTATTGTGGGGCAAAAACACGTGAAGGAAAATAATTGGGAGTTATTCCCACATTGTGTTCCTAAACACTTCATTATAAATTTTGCAAACAAGTATGTGGTTAAAACTCAATATGCTCACTCGGGAATTTCTTTTTTAGGAACTACAGATCACTCCATTAGTCAAGAAGCTTTATCTATTCAGGAGATGAGCAAGAAATTGGCGGCTCTTGAATCCTCTCTTGGGTGACAGGAACACACTCAGTCATCAAGTATGGTTGCTCATGCTAATGCTGTGTCTTCATTTGGAGACAATACTCAGTGGATAATTGATTCGGGAGCCTCCGATCATATGGCGCGTAAGTCAAGTCATATTACATATATGCATCCTGCATTGGAAAAGATTAAAATTGCCGATGGATCTTTTTGCTCATGTTACGGGCAAATGGACTGTGTGCCTTTCATCAGAGATTTCTCTTGACTCTGTGATATATGTGTCATCGTTCCTACAAATTTATTATCTGTTAGTTGCTTAACCAAATAACTTAATTGTAGTGTAACATTTTTTCCTTCTCATTGTTGAGTAGGAAGACGATTGGTGGGGGGGACTGAGTCAGGGGGGATATATCTGATGGATTCAAAGAAGACAATGCATGTGAAAACTTCGAAGCAAAATGATATGAGTTTATGGCATCGCAGACTGGGACATGTGCCTTTGCGAATTCTTAAATCTATGTTTCCTGTCGACTTCTCTATTTCTAGCTTGGACCTATCTTGTGAAGCGTGTGAAATAACTAAACACTGCAGGACTACTTATTTTTCTAGTACTGGTAGAACTAAACAATGTTTTGATCTTATCTATTATGATGTCTGGACTGCTCTTATTATGTCTTCGAATGGTTTTAAGTATTTTGTTTTCTTTATTGATGATTATTAAAATTTATTTGGTTGTACATGTTGAAAAGAAAACATGATGTTTTTGAAGTGTTTCAAAAAATTTATGCTTTTGTTGAAACTAAATTTGAAGCAAATATTAAAGTCTTAAGGTCGGATATAGGTGGAGAATTTGTATCTAAGGAGATGCAAATGTTTTTGAGCAATTAAAGTATTATTTTTCAAAGCTCCTGTCCTCATACTCCCCAACAAAATGGGGTGTCTGAAAGGAAGCATAAACATCTGTTGAATGTTGCCAGAGCTTTGTTACAAGAGATGCTCGTGCCCAAGTCTTTATGGGATGAAGTGGTTTTGGCTTCCATGTATCTGATTAATCGGATTCCTTCACGAGTTTGTTATGGGATCTAATCTTATTATTTTATTTCCTAAATATTGCCTTTATGGCGCATTCCTATTTTGTTGTATTTCCATTATCGTTCTTTCCTTTGTTGTATTTCCTTTATTGTACTTTCCTTTGACATCGATTGTAAGCCTATTTAAGGGACCCCTTCGGTTTTGTATTAGTATGCAAGAAATAAAGTCTATTTCCTTACTCTAAAATTGTGAGATATTGGTAGCTCTCTCCTCCAACGAGCAAGCCCCGCTTAGGCAGCCGCGGTTCCGGCTCCACGGTATCCTCCTCCGCCGTCCTCAGCATCGCCTCCGACACGCCCTCCGACTAGGCCCATAACAACTTGGTATCAGAGGTACTCGTTCCTCCTCCACCCGCAACAACCACTGCTGAAGCCATCTCCGAACAACCCACGGTTTCAGGACAGCACGCAATCAACGACACGTCTCTGTCGACTTCTCCGCAAGCAGTCGAAGATATCTCCCACAACTGGCATCTTACTCGACGCCGACCCCCTCTGCTCTCCTCCACGCCGATCTCCGCCCGCCTACAGGATCACCTCTGCATCAACAAACACAAGTGTCGACTTCCTGTTGAAGCCCTGCCGACGTTGTCGTTTTTCTCCAGAGTTTCGTCGCAAGTCTCCATCATCGAGTAGACGCCCTGCAGACTCCGTCGTTCATCCCCGCAGCTTGGAAGCTCGTCCACCTCATTGATTTCGTCGTCGACCAAAAGCGCCCCCCTCCAGCCAACGATGGCACCGACGCACAAACACTGGATCGTCGTCGATCACGGCCTGCACGCCGGCTCGCCTTCCGTCTACCGCAGCACGCCTGAATCGATGCCCAAAGTTACGCAAAGGACGCGTCGACACATCCGCACACTTGACTCCATCCGTTTTTATTTTTCCATTCAAAGCCCACTCCTTCCTGATTGGAGCCACGACTCAGTGACCAGCATATTTCTTTCCAACAGAGCACGGTCCACATCTGGAATTTATTAATTTCCTGGTCACCAAAAAGGTGGACATCAAGACTGATTGGGCTTATTTAAGTCACGATAGATTGCTCAAATCTCAGCATCATAACATCCTTGGAGACTCTTTTGTACCAACATAGGGAAGTGTCGCGGGTCATGTGGCACACCAAATTCACGGCCGTCCGTGCCACTCATTCAGCCGAACTCAACCCGACCCGTCACTCACTCAATAACCTCGGCGCATCATAACATGGGCGACTCATCAGATCAGCTCAACCAACTTTTGACCATGGTGCAGACCATCATGGCACAACAAACTGCAATTGCGGAACGTCATCAAGAGGCCATTACTGCACTCTCCAAGCGCCTCGATGATCTCTCCACCGCTCGCATACGACCATGCTTGCAGCAGTCAAGCACTGCAACCACCAACGGTCCCTGTACGTCCTGAGGTTGTTGCCCCACCGCGCTACACGCGGTTGGACTTCCCAACATACGATGGGAAGACAGACCCCTTAGGTTGGCTCACCAGGTGCGAGCTATTCTTTGGCCACCAACACATTCCGGCGGCTGAGCGGCTATCCCTGGCCTCCTTTCATCTTCTCGACTCTGCTCTACTATGGGCCACTCGTCTCCTCAACGATCAACCAGGACTGGCGTGGGAAGATTTCAAACGCTTTTGCAGCCTACGCTTCGGCCCTCCCATCTGCAGTAATCCTCTTGGCGCCCTCACGACATTGCGTCAGACAGGATCCGTGGATGAGTTCTTGGACCAGTTTCAGCTTCTCCTGGCACAGGTCACGCTCTCTCCAGATATGCAGGTCGCCATCTTCATCGCGGGACTTCGCGATCGCCTGCGACTTGATGTCGAATTTGAAGCTCCTCCAGACTTAGTGACTGTGATGAGTCTGGCCAGACTATGTGACCGTCTCCTACAACTGGCACATGAGGCATATCCACCCACCCACATAGGCATTCAGCAAGACCACCCCGAGGGTCATCCAGCCCCACCAGTTCGTCGACTATCTCAGGCTGATACGATGAAACGACGTGCACAGGGCTTATGTTATAACTGCGACGAACAATACACTCGCGGCCACAAGTGCAAACGACTTTTCTATCTACAAATCGAGGACTCTGATGATGAAGGCGTCGGCTGAGGCAACCAGCGTATCGATCTCTCTCGAGCTTGAGGTCAAGCTCTTTTCCTAGGGCGGGAGAGATGTTATGAGATCTATTCTTATTATTGTATTTCCTAAATATTGCTTTTATGACGCATTCCTATTTTGTTGTATTTCCTTTATCGTTCTTTCCTTTGTTGTATTTCCTTTATTGTACTTTCCTTTGGCATCGATTGTAAGCCTATTTAAGGGACCCCTTGGGTCTTGTATTAGTATGCAAGAAATAAAGTCTATTTCCTTCCTTTAAAATTGTGAGATATTGGTAGCTCTCTCCTCCAACGAGCAAGCTCCGCTTAGGCAGCCGCGGTTCCGGCTCCACGGTATCCTCCTCCGCCGTCGTCAGCATCGCCTCCGACACGCCCTCCGACTAGGCCCATAACACAGTCATCGAGAACAAGTGTCCATTTCAGATTCTGAAACCTCATGAGGATATTTTTCTCTTACCTCCTAAAGTTTTTGGATGCGTGGCATTTGCTCACATCGTTGGTCCTGCAAAAGATAAATTGGGACCTCAGACGTTACGTGTGTCTTTGTTGGTTATGCCCCTAACCAGAAAGGGTATAAGTGCTATTGTCCTCAGCTTCATAGACAAATCGTGTCCAAGGATGTTACCTTTTTTGAAGAGATATCTTTCTTCTCTGATCAATGTCAACAAGTTTCTGTTCATCACGGGTCCAACCAGCTCCGCGACATTGTGTTACCTCTCCAATCTCTATCTGCGCATGAAGATGCCAACACTGTTCCTATCCCTGAAGTCATCCAGGAGGGTGTTTCTTTGGAGACAAGTATTCATATTGGCACTATTCACTCACAGAAAGAACTTCATGTTTATCAACGAAGAAGACAAGAACCCCCCATCACTCATCCCCTCCCATCAGATACTGCTCACCAGGTTCCTGAACCTACCCCATCCTTGCGTCGCAGTATTCGCACTTGGTATCCTACCAAGAGGTATGTGAGTTATCATTCTTTATCTCCCTCTTTCCGTGCTTACCTTACAACTGTTTCATATGTATCTATTCCTAACAATTTCTCTAAAGCAGTCCTCATTCCTCCATGAAAAGAGGCTATGGAATATGAAATGACGGCTCTTAAGAAACAAAATACTTGGGAGTTAATGGAACTTCCCCCTGACAAACATGTCGTTGGGTGTTCACAATTAAGCATAATCAGAATGGATCCGTTGAAAGGTATAAGGCCAGGTTGGTGGCTAAAGGCTTCACTCAGGTTGATGGAGTTGACTACCAAGGAACATTTGCTCATGTTGCTAAATTGAATTATATTCGTATTCTTCTTTCTATTGCGGCTCAACAATCATGACCCCTACATCAATTGGATGTCAAAAATGCGTTCTTGCATGGGGATCTTCACGAAGAGGTTTATATGGAACCCCCACCAGGCTTTTCGTTTCCCACATCTAATCATGTGTGCAGGTTAAAGAAAGCTATTTATGGCCTTAAACACTCTCCCTGGGCATGGTTGAAAAACTTAACACTACACTAAACTTATACAACTTGGCTTGTCTCGAAGTGTCTACGATCACTCTGTCTTTATCCACAAGGATGCCTCCCATATAATTATACTTGTTGTGTATGTAGATGACATCATTTTCACTGGCTCCAGTGCTGGTCATATTCTTGAGATTAAGAAATGACTGGCATCCACCTTTGATATTAAAGATCTTGGCACTCTTCGGTACTAAACCTCCTTAATGAGACAGGGTATGCTAGGGCTAAACCTGTGTAGAGTCCCATTGACTTGAAATATGACATACACAAACAAGACTCCCCAATTGTGACACAAAATTGAAGTTCCAACGTTTAGTGGGTAAATTGATCTATCTGACTATAACCAAACCCGATATTGCGTTTTTTGTATCAATGGTAAGTCAATTTATGCATGAACCAATAGTTCATCATTATGAGGCTATTCCGAGGATAGTAAAATACTTGAAAGGATCACCGTAGAAGGTAATTCTGTATAAATCAAGGGCACTTGAATATATCGGGATACTGCGATACTGACTGGGCTGGATCATCCAATGATAGAAAGTCCACCAGTGGATATTGTATGTTCTTGGGAGGAAACCTTGTGTTTTGGAAAAGCAAGAAACAAAGTGTTGTGGCCCGATCATCTGCTAAAACTGAATATAGAGCTATGACCACTGCCACCTATGAACTAATGTGGCTTAAATCCATAACTAAATAACTGAGGTTTGAGGTCCAGGGAGCTATGTCTTTATATTATGACAATCAATCGGCTATCCACATAGCCAATAATCCTATTTTTCATGAAAGAACCAAACATATTTAGGTGGATTGTCATTTCTTAAGAGAAAAAATTCAGGCGAAAATCATTTCCACTTCCTTTGTTACGTCAGAGAATCAACTTGCCGACATGTTTACTAAAGCTCTATCCGGGAGAGGATTACAAGACAATGGTACCAAGTTGGGTCTTCATGATCTCTACAAAGTTAGCTTGCGAGGGGGTGTTGAAAATAATATTATCCAAGCTAAATGGGACACACATTAGGGTTAGAATGGGGGGACTTATATACATGTTTTGGTCTCTCTTGCTCGGTTCAACCCGTTGGACCTCGGAAAGCTGCCGCATGATATTCCTTCTCTTCGTTTCTTCAGCCGCTACATTGTAATTATTATAATACTAATGAGGCTCCTTCTCCGAACTCTGAATTAAACATGAAAAAAAGTATAAAAAATACACCTCAGCATGATGGGAAAAATTATACACCCTCATGTGGCTGCCCTTTTTAAGCACTAAGTTCAGAAATACTAGATAGAAAGTTTCATACTTGGGCAGTCTTCGGAGACAAATGGCCGTTCCTCCAACTTTCATTTTCTCAAACTTTTTCATACTCATTAAGTATGTCCCAAAACTTATGGAGAGAATAATTATGGTGATCGTTAACCGCACACCGTTATTGACTATTTGCACTCAAAAAAGGCCTCCTAAGGTGGCTCAGCTCACAGATTTCGTCGGCCACTACAAATTGGATCCATCTCTTCTCCATGATCCTTCGCTGGTATTTTTCCGAGATTGGAGAGGAGTTCTTTCTCTGCTACTTTCTTTCCCTTCTAATGGATTCTGCCATGAAGGACATGGTTTTTCGCTAAAGTTTCTACTTTTGTGGTTTTCAGTCTTAGCTCTCAGATCCCTTAGAGCTCCGTGATTAGAGATACTCTCATTTCTCTAGTTTTTCATTCCTAGTTTCTTTCTTTTCATCCACAGTTTTGATTTTACCCCTATTTTCTAACTATTGGGTTTACTAGATTCTAAGCTGTGATCTTATTTTTAATTCTGCAATTGTTGCTTCAAATAGGAAGCTGAGTGGGAGAAATCAACACCTGAAAGATGTCAATTTTAATTTTTTTATCCTTACGTGACACTGTTAATTCTCAGCTATGAAGTTCTAGAAAGAAGGAATAAATTAAGGTTTAGAGTTTTTCACTTACGTCTTTTAGGAATTGCAGCAGGCTGCAACTTTAAAGAGTCTAGATTCTAAGCATGGCATGTTTGATTTTTGTTTGCTTGGTTTGTAGATAACAATTTTGTTTGCGGATAAAAATTGCAAAAATTGTGGTTTGCAGGATGCAGCTAACAAAAAAAGTATGGATAGTCATTTTTGATGCACAGTTAACAATTTTCATAACTGCGCAGTCATTCTCATGATACTTAATTTTGGTAGTAAAACCAACACTGTTCCCTCTTGGATCTTACATGGCAAAATGAAAATGTTTTAACTGGCTGAAGTTAGCAGTCATAGTTATAATTTCAGATTCCAGCTAAAAGACTGTATACTCATGTCCTTAAAATGTTTTGTTATTGTCATTCTTAGCTACTTCTTTTGGTTGAAAGTATGCAGAAAAAAATCCTTGTTTAATGAATTGGGTAAGATATTCTTATTTAATTGGAAATTTGTTTATCTGACCTAACACCTTTTTCTTTATTATTTATACAGAGGAAAGAAAATGGAAAACGCCGTAAATTAGAAGAATATTATGCAGGAAAGAGATGCAAAGACAGGAAGGTAATTTTATCATATCAAAATTTTGTTTCTAGTTATTAAATATTTCCCTATCATCTTTGCCGTGACACTTCTACATGAATGAATCATAACTTTTAAATTGGATGCAATCATTTTCAATCTCATTTATTTTCTTTCCTTTCTTCTAGATCTGATCATTTGGTAACCTTAGATTCTTATTGAAATGTTTGATGATAGAACTTATACATCCAACCTAAAATCAGTCGGTTGTAGGTGGATGAGCTCATTATCTACATTAAGGCATAAGGATACATGAATTTTTCAATATGAGACTACTAGCTGCCGAGCATGAGGTCCCCCGTGCGCAGTATGCCACAAGAACAATAGTTGGCCTTCGCATGCCATCCCTCGTTCTGTGTTTAGCACCATGTGCACAATCAATTACAAGTTTATATTTGTAAAGAATTCTTTACAAATCCAAAATAAAGTAGTGTGATTTTTAAGAGAAACATGGAATTTAAAGAGAGTTTGATATGCATCTATACTATTTAAATGTTATGTAAGAGTCAGTCAAGGTTCATGGTAATTGGTCCGTATTCAACGTCACTCTATTCCATCTTTACTTACATGATCGAATTGTACCTAGCTATGTATGGATTATAGCTAGTTGTCAGTCCTTTTCACACACCCCATAGAACACCTACAACTATTTCTAAGGACATGGTGTAAAATGGGAAAAATGTGATGACATCAAGTTATTACCATTTTATAGATAGCCAGGCCGGCCCGTAGCCCACCTTGGTCTGCCACTATACATCTAGACCTGCTTGCTGCGTAAGATTTTTTTTCTTTAAATAGGTGCATTACAATTTACATCAACATATGAAGATTCTGTTTTATATAGATCAACACATCCCCTCACATGTGGGGTTTTGGCCTCTAACACAATTTTTTTAAAATTGAATAGCGTGAGGTTGAGATGTTAGGCCTACTCTGATATCATGTTAGAACGTAGACATCCAAATTAAAACCAATTGGTTATCGGTGGAGGGGCCATTGATCTTTAATAATTGACACAGCTATATGGGTATCCTGATATGAGATTATATTCTCAACATTTTATACCTAAGCACTTGCTTTGATGAATGTCATATTGTTTTATATTATGATAATACTTCATGCTTATTTACTGGTTTTCTTTCACATGATGAAGAAGTGATGGAAGACATGGTTTTTCTAAACTAAGTTTCTGTTAGTTGTTAAACATAGATTAAGAACCCTTCTTCAAAATATTATTACATCCTAAATTATAAGAGAATTGTTAATTATGGACTTGCTATAATTTAATTATGGATGCTTTTTAGGAAAGGATGGGGGATTCTTCCATGAATGTGAATATATATCCATTTGGCAACGTGGTTGGATATCCTTTTATGATGCACGATGTGAACAATGACAATCGATTTCCTTGTGAAGGTGAGCTAGAAATATGGTGGGCACTTTGTTCTTCTGGTTTTTAATTTTTTTTACAGTATTACCTCTTGCACTTTACGTTGCAAATGATTCACACAAGTAAATCCTTATGTTCTACAAAATCATTTCTGCTATTTTCATTTTTACCTTTCGATTTCGGCAAGGAAACATTGAAGAGAGGTAACTGTTTAGAATAACCTGCCAGTCCAGCAAGAATTAAATGCCTACACTATTCTGTTTAGCATGTGCTGTTCCATTCTAGTTCTTCGGCAAGGAAACATTGAAGAGAGGTAACTGTTTAGAATAACCTGCCAGTCCAGCAAGAATTAAATGCCTACACTATTCTGTTTAGCATGTGCTGTTCCATTCTAGTTCTTAACCGCCTAACTGTAAATTTGGAACTTTTACTGCAAAATGATAATGGTGGACTGGAGAAAGGGATTAGGATGTGACGCAGGACGGCACTAACAAAAGCATATATGTCAACTCTATAAATGCTTGAGTGAATTAGACACGAATCCGGCTACTAAACTTGCAACAATGAACATTATAAATAACACAGCACAATAATCACAATCTAAGTAAAACTTCTAGAAAGATAACAAATATTGTAATACACATGCGGGAGTGCTAGAAAACAAATATTTGGATGAACGAAACCCGACATGTCGTAGGATAATATTGACACAAAGATTACAAACTTATATTACTCAAGAATAGTGAATTAACATGAGATTCGACACTAAAGAAAAATCAACCACTCCATAATTACCTCTTGGTGGAGGCAAAGCGGTAATTATGGAGCCGTGGTGAGGACGGGAGGCCGAATGGACGATGTAAAGCTTCTGTCTGAGAGGTGAGCGTGCTGTGGATGATCCCCGGGAGCTGTAGTCGGTGAGGGTGGCTGCTAGGAGTTGAGGAGAGTTGAGTGGAGGGATGTAGGAGGAGAAAACCAGTCAATCGGCTGCTATCTAGCAGCAGCCCATTGCTGAGTGATGCGTACCGTTTATGCGATTAATTATATGTCCGTTGAAAAGAGTCGTTGTCTGCGGTTGATGTTCGAATTAGGTAGTTAATCAGTTTTGTAACTACTCCCGATTGTATGCTGATTAATATGAAGTAAGAGTGTGTTTTGGTGTTATCTCTTCCTTCTCACTGCTTTGTTATTTCTGCCGCTTGACAGAGTTTGTTACCGACTCGCGGGAGGAGGAACCGCCTTGGCGAGTGTACACCCGGCGATCGAGCGGAGCAAGGGACATAGGAGCAGCACCGGAATTGATATCGCCGGGCGACAGGGCCGGCGGTAGCGGGACAGGCGACAACACGGGGTTACCGCCCGGCGATACCCTGGGCGACAGCAGGGAGGGCGCGGTCCGGATGCAAGAGCAGGCTTAGTAATTTACTATTTTGTGTATGGGTATTTTGGGTATTGTATGTGGAGTGTCCTCATAGTATAAGAGGTCCTCCTAAAAACCTATCTTTCATCTTTGGATCACTTGAGTATTGTTGGGGCTGCTCCCCTTCTTCCTTCTCTCTATCCCTCTCTCTCTCTTTCTCTCTATCTCTCTCTCTATCTCTCTCTCGCTACCGCTCACGACACCCCCCCCCTACGACATTTGCTGCCGCCGGCGATACCTCGCCGCCCTTCGATACCTAAGCGGTATCATTGGTCCGACCTGCCGCTCCGCCCGCCGTCAAGCCGCCGGAAGTCCCCGCCATGCCGGTCTCCACCCGCCTCCACTCCGCCGGATCCGCCGACGAACCGCACGACGCTCACCCCCGCGCCGATGCCGCCGAATCCGACATCTCCGACCTCCGGGCCGCCGTGGCCACGCTCCAAGCCATCGCCCTCAACAACCAAACGACCACCGCCGCGCTTCAAGCCCTCGCCCTCAGCAACTAGGCGACCAACAACGCCATCCTCGCCCGCTTGGATCAACCTCCGGTCACCTCACCAGGCGCCGCATCGTCCACTTCCATCCTCGGGCAGCCTCCGGCTGCACCTCACCCGCCGGCTGTCGGGCCCGATCTGCGACAAGCCGCCCCAATGCCGCCCGGTAACCGTCCCCCGTTGGCGCTGGAGTTGTCGTCTTTCACTGGAGTGGATCCCATGGGTTGGATAGCTCGCGCCGAGCAATTCTTCGACCTCCATTTGACCGAGGAAGCCTACAAGGTGGGAACGGCGGTCGTCGGCCTCTCGGGCTCCGCGTTGCACTGGGCACGGTGGCTTCGCCAGGTGCAACCCCAGATTTCCTGGGATGAGCTCAAGCATGAAATGATTCAGCGCTATGACGCGCGTTACTCCGGCTCCGCCATCGAGCGCCTCTGCAGCATACGCCAATCGTCCGACCTTGACACCTATATTGATGAGTTCGTCGCCTTGGTCTCCCATGTCCCGGGACTGCCTCCGGATCACTACTTGGGGTTTTTCTTGCAAGGGTTGCGGCCCGCCATTCGTTCTCGCCTCCGGACCCACAATCCCCGCACCGTTTCCGCCGCGATTGACCTGGCTCGCGCCGTCGAGGCGGACTTGGGCATTCGCCAACCGGTACCGGCTTCTCACCCGCCGCCTCGGCCGCCTCCCGCACGTGACATGGCGACACGGCCGGGTCCGCACGGCGGCCAGCGCCCCGGCCGCCCCACGACCCACCGTTTTTCGGATAGCGAGTACAACGACCTCCGCCGCAAAGGATTATGCTTCAGGTGCCGCCAACCGTACTCGCCCAACCACGTATGCTCGGTCAAAGAGTTTCATGCCCTGTTTGGCGACGACACACCCACCGACTTGCGGGAGGAGGAGCTGGCACCACCCGGTTCCGAGGACACCGAACCCCTTCCGGACCCGACCGAACCATTTCATTGCCTGGAGTTGCCCTGTTTCTCGGTCGGCGGCATCACGGGTCCTCGCACGATGAAACTCCACGGCCGCATTCGGGAGCGGGACGTCATCCTCATGATCGACAGTGGCGCGAGCCACAACTTCATTTCGGCGCACTTGGCTCGCGAGCTCGATCTTCCCCACCTGCCATCCGCGGAATTCACTGTTTGCTTGGGGGACGGCCGGAGGCGGCCAACGCAGGGCCTATGCCAAGCATTCGCGCTTACCGCGGGCTCGTGCTCCATCACGGCGGACTTCTATCTCTTCGAATTGGGAGGCATTGACGCGATCTTGGGGGTCGCTTGGTTACAAGCGTTGGGCGACGTTCGCGTAAATTGGGCCAAAATGACGATGCACTTTCAGCAAGGGGCGGCGCCGTGCTGCCTTACGGGCGACTCCACTCTCCGCCGCACGCCGGTGTCCTTCCGGGCCCTTCAACGCACGTCGGATGTCCACTTTTCCGCTTGCCTTTGGCTCTTGGCCAGCGCCCCAGAGGTTCCGCCGCCGGTACCGGACGACATCTGCGGCATCTTGGACGAGTTTGCCGAAATCTTCGTGGCCCCGACCAGTTTACCCCCGGCCCGCCCCACCGACCATGCCATCGTCCTTCACCCGGGGACATCAGCCGTGTCGGTACGACCGTACCGTTATGGCCACTTGCAGAAGGACGAGATCGAACGCCTCATGCGGGAGATGCTTTTGGGGGGCATCATTCGGCCAAGCGCGAGCCCCTTTTCCAGCCCGGTCCTCCTGGTACGAAAGAAAGATGGTAGTTGGCGCTTTTGCGTGGACTATCGGGAACTAAACCGGGCCACCGTCGCCGACAAATATCCGATTCCGGTCATCCAGGAGCTATTGGACGAGCTCCACGGCGCCACATTCTTTACGAAGCTGGATCTCCGCTCCGGCTATCATCAGATTCGCGTACGGTCGGCCGACATTCCCAAGACGGCGTTCCGGACTCACGACGGGCATTTCGAGTTTTTGGTCATGCCGTTCGGCTTGACCAATGCCCCGGCCACCTTCCAAGCTACGATGAATGGCATCTTCCGGCCGGTACTCCGAAAACATGTGCTTGTTTTTTTTGATGATATTTTGGTGTATAGTTCCACTTGGCAGGACCACCTCCAGCACGTCCGGTCCAACCTCCGCACCCTTCGCGGGCACGCCCTCGTCCTCAACCGGAAGAAATGC
The DNA here is from genome assembly GCA_033032865.1 of Dactylorhiza incarnata. Taxonomy (NCBI): domain Eukaryota; kingdom Viridiplantae; phylum Streptophyta; class Magnoliopsida; order Asparagales; family Orchidaceae; genus Dactylorhiza; species Dactylorhiza incarnata. Next base: position 1,937,234 of record JAWHQI010000061.1, on the reverse strand, counting down.
TCGTTTGGCGCCCGGGCGGTGAGCTATTTGGGCCACACGATCTCGGCCAACGGGGTGGCCATGGAGGCCGACAAGGTGGCGGCGGTTCTCCACTGGCCGACGCCCACATCGGTTCGCGAGGTGCGCGGATTTTTGGGCTTGACCGGCTACTACCGCCGGTTCATCCAGGGCTATGGGACTTTGGCCCGCCCCCTCACCCAATTGCTCAAGCTATCGGAGGAGGGCCCTTTCGTGTGGTCGGCGGCGGCCGTGGCAGCATTCGCGGCATTGCAATCGGCCCTCGTGCACGGGCCGGTATTGGCGATGCCGGACTTCCACCAGTCCTTCGTGGTCGAGTGCGACGCGTCGGGCACCGGGGTCGGCGCGGTCCTGATGCAGGCCGGCCGCCCAATCACCTTCTACAGTCGGGCCTTCTCTCCCACGGTTCGCAGCCGTTCGGCCTATGAAAATGAACTGATGGCCTTGGTTCTGGCAGTACAGCACTGGCGCCCGTACTTGCTCGGTCGGTCGTTCGTGGTGCGGACGGATCACCACAGCCTCCGATATCTCCTCCAGCAGAAAATCGCCACGCCGGCTCAACAAGTTTGGATCGCGAAATTATTGGGCTACGACTTCTCAATCGAGTTTCGTTCCGGGAAGACCAACCGGGCGGCGGATGCACTGTCTCGCCAACCGCACGCGCCCGAGTTGACCGCAATTTCTCGGCCCTTCTGGGAGGAGGGTGCGGACATCCAGGAGGGGGTCGAACAGGACCCGTATTTGGCCCCAATCAGGACGGCTCTCATCGCCGACCCGGCGGCACACCCCCTACTCCCTCATCGGCGGCCGGTTGTTCTACCACGGCCGTTTGGTCCTTTCCGCCTCCGCCGCCTGCATTCCTAGATTGCTTGCTGAGTTCCACGCATCTCCGACCGGCGGCCACGCCGGCGCCTACAGGACATATCGCCGCTTGTCGGCCTCCTTGTTTTGGCCACACATGTTCCGCCAGGTCAAGGCTTACATCGCCGCATGCCTTACATGTCAGAAGGCCAAGTATGAGGCATTGTTCCCAGGCGGTCTCCTACAACCCCTTCCGATTCTGGAGCGCATTTGGGAGGACATCGCCATGGATTTCATCACCCGGCTACCCCGGTCGGATGGGTTTGACTGTATTTTGGTGGTAGTCGACCGCCTTTCAAAGTACGGCCACTTCATTCCCCTTCGCCACCCGTACACCGCAAAGTCGGTAGCGGATAGTTTCATCTCCGGCATTGTGCGCCTTCACGGGTTTCCGCGCTCCATTGTGAGCGACCGCGACCCCCTGTTCCTCAGCAGCTTTTGGACTTCGTTATTCCGGCTCCAAGGTACTCAGCTTCGCATGAGCACCGCCTACCACCCGCAGTCGGACGGGCAATCCGAAGTTCTCAATCGGTGCCTGGAAACCTACCTCCGGTGTTTCATTGGGGAAAGACCGGGAACTTGGGCTAAGTGGTTTCCGTGGGTGGAATATTCATACAACACGGCGTATCACTACGCCGCCAACACTTCCCCATTCGCGGTGGTCTACGGCCGCCCACCCCCATCGATCGTACGATACTTACCCGGCGAGTGCCATGTGGACGGCCTCGCGGTCCACTTGCAAGATCGAGACACTATTTTGGACAGTTTGAAGCATCACTTGCGGCGCGCCCAAGCCAAAATGACATCCTTTGCGAATCGCAAACGCCGGGACCTACAACTCGAAGTTGGGGAGAAGGTGTTTATCAAGCTACAACCCTACCGACAACTGTCCGTCGCTCGCCGAACGTGCCCAAAACTAGCCCCGCGTTTTTTTCGGCCCCTTCGAGGTGATCGGCCGTATTGGAGCAGTTGCCTACCGCCTTCGCCTACCGGACGACAGTCGGATCCACCCCGTCTTCCACATCTCGCAGCTCCGTCGCGTCATCGGCGACCACCCGACCGTGGACCACTTCCCCGCCGACTTGGACTACTCCAGCACCGCCCCCCTCTATCCGGCCGCCATCATCGATCGCCGCTCGTCTCACTCCGGGACGCCCTTTCCCGAGGAAGTCCGGGTAGCATGGCAACATCGACCCCAGTCCGAGAGCACGTGGCTTGTTCGCGACGACTTCCGCCGCCAGTTTCTGGATTACTGCCTTGAGGACAAGGCCAATTTCCCAGATGGCGGCATTGTTACCGACTCGCGGGAGGAGGAACCGCCTTGGCGGGTGTACACCCGGCGATCGAGCGGAGCAAGGGACATAGGAGCAACACCGGAATTGATATCGCCGGGCGACAGGGCCGGCGGTAGCGGGACAGGCGACAACACGGGGTTACCGCCCGGCGATACCCCGTGTTGTCGCCTGTCCCGCTACCGCCGGCCCTATCGTCCGGCGATATCAATTCCGGTGCTGCTCCTATGTCCCTTGCTCCGCTCGATCGCCGGGTGTACACCCGCCAAGGCGGTTCCTCCTCCCGCGAGTCGGTAACAATGCCCCCCCCCCCCTACGACATTTGCTGCCGCCGGCGATACCTCGCCGCCCTTCGATACCTAAGCGGTATCAGAGTTCCTCCTCCCTTCCCTGTTCAGGCGCTGCCTTAGGGGAATCGCCGTCCATCTCCACCTCGAATCCAAAAAGGAGTGGATCAGTGGTATCAAAGGCACCGAACCTCCGGCCACCGCTGAGTCCATGCCAATGCCCGGGGACCGCAACATGCTCCTCATCCTAAAGGCCTTCGAGCTTTATGATGCTTCCGTTTGGGAAACCAAAAAGCGTTATGATGTTTGCGTCCGGGAAACCAAAGAGCAATTTGACCACCTGTTCAATCGGCTCGATGCGCTCTTGCTCGCTATACCACCAATGCCGCCGGCGCCACAGATCATCGCCATGGTTTTAGTCTGAACACCCATGCCCCAACCACTTTCAATTATCGTTAGACCACATCAAACGACCACCCATAAATCCGTTCAACAAAGCGATCGTTTACCTTCTTCTGAAGCGTCAGCGGACCAAAATCACATTATATGGATAATGGAATCATCCGTGTTTTGTCTCCTGGCAGCAACACCTTTGACAAGACTAGTATTTGATCCCGGAGGATGCCAACCAAGTTAACCTTATTTAGATCCTTGAGGACAAGGATCTTTGGAAGGAAGGAGTATTGATACGTACCGTTTATGTGATTAACTATATGTCCATTGAAAAGAGCTTTTGTCTGCGGTTGACGTTTGAATTAGGTAGTTAGTCATTTTTGTAACTACTCCCGCTTGTGGGAGTAACCGAATGTACTCGTAGGAGAAGACTATATATATACTTCTCTGGTCATTGTCGATTGTATGCTGATTAATATGAAGTAAAAGTGTGTTTTGGTGTTATCTCTTCCTTCTCCCTGCTCTGTTATTTGTGCTGCTTGACAGAGTTCCGCCTCCCCTCCCTGTTTAGGCGCTGCCTTAGGGGAATCTCTGTCCATCGCCACCTCGAATCCAAAAAGAAACGTATCACTGAGTAGGATGGGAACTGGGAAGTGGAGGCTGGATTGGCGAAGAAAGGGACTGGAGATGGGGCTGAATCGAAATCCCATCCAATGGAATTTCGATTCCAGCAACAGCTAAAGGTTACGTGGAAGAAATGGGGGAGGTGGGGCTGAAGTGGGGGTGTATTGAAGTTCCAGTGGTTGGAATTTCAATTCCAGCAGCAGTTAAATGTTACGTGTAAGAGAGGGGGAGGTGGGGTTGGAAGTGGGGCTGAAGTGGCGCTGAATTGAAATCCCAATGTCTGGAATTTCAATTCCAGCAGCAGTTATATGTTACTTTGGGGGAATGGCTAGATTTGGAGAGTGTTGGCGTGGGTTAGGATTAGGAGGAATTTTCCAACCGGGTTCCGTTTCCAAATATCTGTCCGGGACTAATAAGAAGGGGACGCATGCCATACATTTGTTGCGCGTGGGGCCGGAGAGAGTGGAAGTCAGCAAATTAAGAGATCGTAATGATCTCCTAGGAGATCATTTCGATCTCCTTAGCGGGTCCCGGACGGAAATTTTTTCCGTTCGGGTATCGGTCGCTAAATTTTTGCTAGGATTAGAGGCAGACTGTAGGCAGTGAAGGGGAGGAAATAAAGGAAGAGTGGGGAAATGTGAGGTGCGAGTGATTTTAGGAGCAAAGGCCTAGATTTTAGGAGGTGGTTATGAGTGGAGAGGTGGGATAGTGAGGAAGTGGATTTGGAGTTGGGATGGTGGTGTGGGAGGGGTGGCCAACCAAGAGTGGCCGGAGGGGATCGTTGGAGGTGGTGGTGATGGACGGAGGTGCTGCTAGTGATTGCCGGAAAACTGAAATGGTGGGGAATTTAAGGGGTGGTGGTGGACTTTTTTGGAAGTGGCGGTGGCTTGAGGGAGGTGGCCGAAGGTGGTTTCCGAGTAATTAAGCGGTGGTGGTGGTAGAGTTTTGTGGAAGTGCTGGTCACTTGAGGGAAATGGATAGGACTCCAAGCTTCGGGCAAGGATTTCGGCTTCAGCACCGGTGATCAAAAAGAGTCTTCTGTTATGGGCTTCTTTTGACGGGGATCGATGGAGGCGGGGATACAAGGGCAAGCCCTAGAATGGAGGTAGAGGAGAAGTTAGAAGAAAGCTTGGGGAAGAATGAGAGGAAAATCCTAGAGGGAAGAGGGCTTGAGAGAGTGGGAGAGGAATTTTAGAGAGATAAAGAAAATTTGATATTTCATTGATTGCCCATGACAAGGGTCTAATATATAGGACCCAGATGGCAAGGGTGTAAATACCCAATACAACTAAAACCACCAAATATTAAAAGACTTAATGAATCGACTCCTACGACTCAATATATAACTCGACTCAATACATAAAGACTTGACTCAATATAATGACTCGACTCAATAACATACAATACTATTATAATAATTATATAGTATAATAACTAACGGTGGTCCCATAACACTCCACCCGTCCATGAAATCGAGTTTGTCTTCAAGCTCGAACTCCACGTGGATGACCAAATCATTTGGTTCCTTGATTTCCCGCCAGAATAACTCCTGGTAGCGCGTCGCGGCGGCGGCGACGGTGAGTAGTGGCAGCGCCTTGGAAAAAATGGGTGGCAGAAGGAATGGGGACGACTAGTCCAGCGGAACGGCATGAGGCAGAAGTGGCAGGATGGCCGAGGGGACAACTGTCCGGGACAGGAAGGGGTCCGGCAGAGTGGCGGCGAACAACGGCGGTAAGGAGGCCAGAGAAATGACTGTCGGCAACAGGAACGGGTTTGTCGAAGTTGGTGGAGCGGGGGGCGGCGGAGCAAGGGCCGACAGAGGCGGTGAAGTGACGATTGCATGGAAAGATGGCGGAAGAGGAGGCAACGTCGATGAGGGAAGCAGCAGAGCGAAATTCACCGAAGGAGCGTGAAGAACGTCGGCGAGCGGTGGAGAGACAACTGGCGTAATCGGCCGTCTTGTTGGCGGACAGGCAGGGTCGGAAGTGGCAACAACATGCACGGACCGGGAGGGCGCCGGTGCCGGGAGAGGCGGGACTCCGATATGTCCCGAAGTCGCCGACCTAGCCGATGGTTAAGTGATAGCCACATGGACTGGTGGCGGAAGAAGCTACGACGTCGGTGTAGGTGGAGTCTGCTTTGTGAGGCGACTGGCAAGGTTCGGCAGAACAGGGTCCGATGGAGTAGCGGTGGGTCGAGGACGCAATGGTGATGCGAAGAAAGTGATCTCAATGAAACCCTTTAGCGCACAGAGGCAATCCGACGCATTGACGCCTAACGACACGTCCATCCCAATAAATTTGACTAAGGAAATAATTCAATTAAGAATTAATTTCAGTTAATCTGGAGAGATGAGGCAGCGACTCGAAATTTGAAGGGTCCGATAACTGCCCGTTGCTGCTCGGTTGATAGTCTCGAGAAAAAAAATGGAAGACTGAATAAGTAATGAATTAAAAATTAAGTGATTTCTCTTATTTACTGACATGAGACCATGCCTGGCGGCAGAAATAGTGGGCGGCTCGAGGATTTGGAAAGAGGGCAGGGATGGGGCGCAGAGAAGACGTGCGTATTGGTCTGGCTTGAGGGGCTCGATGGACTGCTCGAAATTGCAGGTGAAGGCGGCGGCCGGAGGAAGAAGACCCTGTGCGGTCGTCGAGATGAAGGAGCGGCAGAATCTGTTCAATGAAGAAGCGGTTGGACGAGAAATCGCAACAACAACCGGCGGTTGGAGAAGAACTCGTGCGGTGCCGATGTCTCACCATTGGGTGCAGGGAGTGGCGCTGAATTGAAATCCCAATGTCTGGAATTTCAATTCCTGCAGCAGTTATATGTTACTTTGGGGGAATGTCTAGATTTGGAGAGTGTTGGCGTGGGTTAGGATTAGGAGGAATTTTCCAACCGGGTTCCGTTTCCAAATATCTGTCCGGGACTAATAAGAAGGGGACGCATGCCATACATTTGTTGCGCGTGGGGCCGGAGAGAGTGGAAGTCAGCAAATTAAGAGATCGTAATGATCTCTTAGGAGATCATTTCGATCTCCTTAGCGGGTCCCGGACGGAAATTTTTTCCGTTCGGGTATCGGTCGCTAAATTTTTGCTAGGATTTGTGGGAGACTGTAGGCAGTGAAGGGGAGGAAATAAAGGAAGAGTGGGGAAATGAGAGGTGCGAGTGATTTTAGGAGCAAAGGCCTAGATTTTAGGAGGTGGTTATGAGTGGAGAGGTGGGATAGTGAGGAAGTGGATTTGGAGTTGGGATGGTGGTGTGGGAGGGGTGGCCAACCAAGAGTGGCCGGAGGGGATCGTTGGAGGTGGTGGTGGTGGACGGAGGTGTTGCTAGTGATTGCCGGAAAACTGAAATGGTGGGGAATTTAAGGGGTGGTGGTGGACTTTTTTGGAAGTGGCGGTGGCTTGAGGGAGGTGGCCGAAGGTGGTTTCCGAGTAATTAAGCGGTGGTGGTGGTAGAGTTTTGTGGAAGTGCTGGTCACTTGAGGGAAATGGATAGCCAAGCTTCGGGCAAGGATTTCAGCTTCAGCACCGGTGATCAAAAAGAGTCTTCTGTTATGGGCTTCTTTTGACGGGGATCGATGGAGGCGGGGATACAAGGGCAAGCCTTAGAATGGAGGTAGAGGAGAAGTTAGAAGAAAGCTTTGGGGAAGAATGAGAGGAAAATCCTAGAGGGAAGAGGGCTTGAGAGAGAGGGAGAGGAATTTTAGAGAGATAAAGAAAATTTGATATTTCATTGATTGCCCATGACAAGGGTCTAATATATAGGACCCAGATGACAAGGGTGTAAATACCCAATACAATTAAAACCACCAAATATTAAAAGACTTAATGAATTGACTCCTACGACTCAATATATAACTCGACTCAATACATAAAGACTTGACTCAATATAATGACTCGACTCAATAACATACAATACTATTATAATAATTATATAGTATAATAACTAACGGTGGTCCCATAACACTCCACCCGTCCATGAAATCGAGTTTGTCTTCAAGCTCGAACTCCACGCGGATGACCAAATCATTTGGTTCCTTGATTTCCCGCCAGAATAACTCCTGGTAGCGGGTCGCGGCGGCGACAACGGTGAGTAGTGGCAGCGCCTTGGAAAAAATGGGTGGCAGAAGGAATGGGGACGACTAGTCCAGCGGAACGGCATGAGGCAGAAGTGGCAGGATGGCCGAGGGGACAACTGCTCGGGACAGGAAGGGGTCCGGCAGAGTGGCGGCGAACAACGGCGGTAAGGAGGCCAGAGAAATGACTGCCGGCAACAGGAACGGGCTTGTCGAAGTTGGTGGAGCGGGGGGCGGCGGAGCAAGGGCCGACAGAGGCGGTGAAGTGACGACCACATGGAAAGATGGCGGAAGAGGAGGCAACGTCGATGAGGGAAGCAGCAGAGCGAAATTCACCGAAGGAGCGTGAAGAACGTCGGCGAGCGGTGGAGAGACAACTGGCGTAATCGGCCGTCTTGTTGGCGGACAGGCAGGGTCGGAAGTGGCAACAACATGCACGGACCGGGAGGGCGCCGGTGCCGGGAGAGGCGGGACTTCGATATGTCCCGAAGTTCGCCGACCTAGCCGATGGTGAAGTGATGGCCACATGGACTGGTGGCGGAAGAAGCTACGACGTCGGTGTAGGTGGAGTCTGCTTTGTGAGGCGACTGGCAAGGTTCGGCAGAACAGGGTCCGATGGAGTAGCGGTGGGTCGAGGACGCAATGGTGATGCGAAGAAAGTGATCTCAGGGAAACCCTTTAGCGCACAGAGGCAATCCGACGCATCGGCGCCTAACGGCACGTCCATCCCAATAAATTTGACTAAGGAAATAATTCAATTAAGAATTAAATTCAGTTAATCTGGAGAGATGAGGCAGCGGCTCGAAATTTGAAGGGTTCGATAACTGCCCGTTGCTGCTCGGTTGATGGTCTCGAGAAAAAAAATGGAAGACTGAATAAGTAATGAATTAAAAATTAAGTGATTTCTCTTGTTTACTGACATGAGACCATGCCTGGCAGCAGAAATAGTGGGCGGCTCGAGGATTTGGAAAGAGGGCAGGGATGGGGCGCAGAGAAGACGTGCGTATTGGTCTGGCTTGAGGGGCTCGATGGACTGCTCGAAATTGCAGGTGAAGGCGGCGGCCGGAGGAAGAAGACCCTGTGCGGTCGTCGAGATGAAGGAGCGGCAGAATCTGTTCAATGAAGAAGCGGTTGGACGAGAAATCGCAACAACAACCGGCGGTTGGAGAAGAACTCGTGCGGTGCCGATGTCTCACCATTGGGTGCAGGGAGTGCGGGATCCGCCCGAAACATCTGATGGATTGACGACGCAGCGGAAGGGAGCATGTTGTGCGGCGTGCGGCGTCTGCAAATCGAAGAGGAGACGATGGCTGGCGTCGGCAGGAAGAAGGGGGAACCTCACAAATGGACGTGCGTGAGATGTCGATAGTGGAGGCTCTGCTGGGAGCCTTTGATGGAGATGGAGGGATTTCCGTGAGCACCAGAGGTTTGGGTGTCAGCGTATGCGTGACGTCTAGAAGCAATGGCTGATGGAAGGATGTCGCGGCTGGACTTGAACGGGGCTGTGATTCGCAGCGGAAGAAGAGGTGAAGAGGAAGGAAACGATGTTGGCGGATGAGGACCGAGAAGGCGCTCTGATACCAAGATGTTATGGACTTCTTTTGCCAGGGATCGATGGAGGGGGGATACAAGGGCAAAGCTTAGAATGGAGATAGAGAAGTTAGAAGAAAGCTTGGGGAAGGAAAGGCCTAGAGGGAGGAGGGCTTGAGAGGGAGGGAGGGGAATTTTAGAGAGATAAAGAAAACTTGATATTTCATTGATTGCCCTCAAATACATGACAAGGGTCTAATATATAGGACCCAAATGGCAAGGTTGTAAATACTCGATACAACTAAAAACACAAAATATTAAAAGACTTAATGACTTGACTCCTACGACTCAATATATAACTCGACTCAATACATAAATACTTGACTCGATATAATGACTCGACTTAATAACATACAATACTATTATAATAATAATATAATATAATAACTGACGGTGGTCCCATAACATCTTCTTGCACTTCACTTTCAATACCCTCTAAATGAACCTTCTATCCCTATTTATAAACTAAGGGGCCATCATGGACGGTCATGATTCTCCGATCATGACAACCCTCAAAATACATGAAAATAAAATTCAGAAAATAACTAAAAATCATGGATTGTCGATCCGCACAAAATGGACGGCTCCAATCATCGTGTAGGTCTATGTGTGTCGTGATCCCCATCAGGATGTCTTCAATCAACCTTTCAAGTTTAAACCAAATGTATGGTGGCATGCCCAACCAGCTTTTGTTAGGACTTGCAAGGAAAAGCTCATGTTTTTATACTAAATACTGTGTAAGATTTGACTTGGAACATGTGATGGAACTCAAATATTCTTCATCAAAGATGATTCATGAAAGGTCGAGGAGAAGCTCAAAGTGATATGGAAAATTTCTAAATCCATACCCTAAGAATTTTTTCTCTGTTATTAATATAATAAGTTTATAGATTCTTATACATTTATGAGAACCATAAACTATAAATTGTTTTTCTAATAGGAGCAGTCATGCTAGGCAAGAAGATGAGCTAACTGGAGGCGATCTTGCTTCCTCTACTTGGTCTACTTTTGACTACTCGAGTTGACTTTTTCTGCTTCAAGAATGTTTTATCTCCATGGATATAGCATCAAGGTTGATTTGTAATTAGAAGAAGCAATCGAGTTCTCTTCCAGGAAATCTTTAACATAGAAATCGAGGAGGAACTTAATTTTTCGTTCTTGATGATGGCGATAACTTCACTATAATCCGTTATGTTACAACAATGGAATAACCACCATTATGTTGGGATTTTGGATCCTCCTACACCTGTGAGAACGAACACGGACCAAACACAAAAACAATAATAGACACATACATGCATATGGAAAACCTCAAATTGGGTAAAAATCACGGGACAATTGGATTCCAATCCGAAATGCCTCCATTTATAAAACATTCAGATAACAAACAATTTTCACTGACTTTTTCTCTTGATGCATAGACAGATCTCACAAATAGGACTATAATAAAAGTTATCATCAAAGAAGAAAGTTGAATAAACATGATTCTATCTATTGGCGCTTTGAGCTTATCTACTGATCCTTGTCTTCAACTCTTCATGCAACATAATCGTCGACTACCCTACATCAACAGAAGACGTGTACAGCCTCTTTCGATTAATACTCGATCCGTCAAGAGCTGCATGCACATTGAGGTATAGATGCCTCACTGGCAACCTCATATGGGAGTCAAGACTCTTTTTCTTGGCCACTCAACCCCGAATTGTACCTGATATGCACTCATATTATGGGTTCTCATCTATATATACAAAACTGGGTGGAGGTTATTCAAAAACCCCAACTCCACCACTAAGGTAACGAGGGATGAGTGAGAAAGTGGACCAAACCCACCATCTCCACAGCCAACCGCCCGTGCAAAGACGCGCGCAGTACGCGCCGCAGGGCCACACACAACCGCGAGCGATAACGCCGTGCGTGGCCGTACCGCGCACAACCGCACGCGCTACCGCGCATGACGCGCGTGGCAGTACCGCGCGGCGGTACTGCGCGGTAGCGCCAAACCGCCTGTGAGGGGTGCGGCCAATCCCCGTGGGGGTGCGACCAAACCGCACCCCTCTCCTGCAGGGGGTCCTTCGGAGTACCCGACCGAAACCCAATCCCCCCTTTGGGGGCGCGGCCATTCGTTTCCCAGCTCCCGGGTTCGTTGCGCGCTCAGAACGCTTCCCCGCGCGCTCAGAATGTTTCCACGTTCCGAACGCGCTCAGAGCATTTCCACATTCTGAACGCGCGCGCAGTTAACATTTACTAATTTTTCAGATTGCCGGAACCGTTCGTCACCTTTTTTACCTTCAATAAAGCTGCCCGAACTGCCCGAAGGGCGAGACGGTCATTTGCAAAAAATGACGATCCGTGTGCTCCAAATTGACCAGCGTGATTCGTCCAACAGGTGGTTACGACGGTAAAATTACCGTGCTACCCCCGACCAAAGCTATAAAAGGAGTCCAGGGCTTTCATTTCAAGACACCTTGCTTTTCGGACCCGAGAGAGCTCTGCGAGGATTTCCTTTGAGCTTTCCTTCTGAGCTTGAAGATCTCCTTCGTGGACTTGGAGATTTCCTTTCTCCCGAAAGGCGACTCGGCATTCTCACTTTTGTTCTCACCAGCATTCTCACTTTTGTTCTCACGGTTGTTCTCAGAAGAAGGAACACTTAGCTTTCCGAGAGGAGGTCTGTCACCCTCAAAATTCTCTCTTTCTCTCCACTACTGTAACGAGCGGCGGACTGTCGCGCTCGAATTCTAAGTCTCTAATTGTAACCCCCCAGAAGATAGTGGAAGTTGGCCGACACAGCTCCGTCTGCGTGGTTTTTTACCATTTCCGGGTTTTCCACGTTAAAAACCCTTCGTGTCACTTACTAACTCATTTATTTACTGTTTGCATGCTCGGTTCGCTTATGAGCTAAGGTGGTTCAATTCGACCGGTCTACCAGAGCGCCCGAGTGATCCACAATAGTTTGGCGCCGTCTGTGGGAAATGGATTCCCGAATACTTTGCAAAGGATTTCCGAACGCAGCGCCAACTTCGCCCCAGTTCACGGAACCAGCAGGAACGGACACCTCCCGGGAACTATCCGACGCATGCAGTTCCTCCATCCCTGAAAGCTCGACGAAGAAAGCGCTCATCGTTGCACCCATCCTGCCCCAGTGGCTTAACAAAGCCAGCAAGCCCGCTCCTCCCAGAGTGGAGTAGGATCCGAACGACGTCGCGCCACGTCAAAGACGATCCCCCCTATCAAGACCAATCTTGGCTTATCCAATCCCGTCATGGCTGAAGCTTCCACACTATAAAGAGTTCCACGGAGCAGAAAACCCGTACGAACATTTGGGCTTCTAGACCAAATCAGTTGCAAGATCTTCGCAGAAACACTACGCGGAAACGCTCCCAGCTGGTATCGATCCCTGCCAGAGGGAGTGATCCACAACTTCACCGAGCTATCCCAGTTATTCACTGGATGACACGAAGCCCGCGCGCAGAGAATTCGAGAAGATAGACGAGTATGGGAAGAGCTCGAGTTGGACGGATCTCCCCCTCCGAGAAAAGCAGAGTCGGGCAAGCAACAAGAAGAAGTCGTGACGAGCCCCCACCGGAAGCACCTCCATAGAGGGTCTGATTTTGCCTTGCACGCAAGCATCGGCAACCCAGCCTGTGAACTAAGAAGGGCGTTGATAAGCCATCGCATCTTGTTCAACATCCTGTTCATTGCAGCCGTGGTGTGGCTCAAACTCCTCGGCGGGAACCTCAAGCTCAGAACCGGCGACGCGGAACTCCCAGACGGAACAATAATACCCACCGTAGGAGTCTTTGTCCTCCCCGTTCAAGTAGGAATGCTCCCGGAACCGGTCCAGTACGACGTTCAGTTCACCATCGCAAAAGCAGACTCGCCCTACGACGCGATATTTGGGAGCCTCTTACTCGACGCCCTGCATCATGACGTTTCCATGGTCGGACGCATGACCAACAAAGGGAAAATCCTCATAGATTCGATTTGTGGACTCAACGCGGCCACAACTAGGCTTCCTTGGATCAACTATGACCCGTCGCCAAATCCGAACTCTGAGCAACGCGGCGCACAGGAGGGCCACGCAACCCCTACATTGGCAGAAAAAGCTAATCTCCCGGCATCAGCAAACCCGCAACAACTTAAAGATACATGTTGAAAGAGAAAGGGAAAGCAACAACAGTTCGTGAAGGCCGGACGGCCCAATCAGAGCCAAACAGTCTGCTCCCGAGGGTCGGCGAACCAAAGCTCCCGGGTCTACACCTCGTTAAACACCTCCCGCGAGCATATCCTGTCCGTAATCTACAACAGCAAAATCATCAACTGGCCCAGAGCGCTCTCCCAGCACAGGGGAGACCAATCCCAGTTTTGCAATTTTCACAAAAGCCTAGGGCACCATACGGGGCAATGTATCAGATTGAAAGAAGAAATTGAACGTCTTGTCCAGTCATGACACCTCGAAGTTTTTCGCAAAGAAACACAGAAGGAGGCCATCGAGGGTCGGTCGTCGGAATGATTAGCACCTGGATCACTACTGCTTACCACGCTGAACGACCAGAAGAGCTCGTGCAGGCACAACGCAAAGGGAGCCCTACATTACCTTCACTCTTGTCAAATTTGTATCAACAACTTGCTAACTCAAAAGCCGCAAGATTGCACTTGCGCATGTATCACCGTTTATTTTTCGATACGCTTTACCTGTTCTAGATTATGCTACTACAGGAACACTTTGGGGCCCGGCCCCGGGGACTTCGCACTGCCGTCGATTGAAGGTTCGCCCTTCTCCTCCGCAATCAGGTCCCGACGTCGTAAGGGTCTGCCCCTCTTACGTTCGTCCCCGGTTTGAATACATACGCTATTCACCGGCCACTTGGGGCATTGCCCCGGGGACTTCGCACTGCCGTCGATTGAAGGTTCGCCCTTCTCCTCCGCGGTCAGGTCCCGACGTCGTAAGGGCATGCCCTCTTACGTTCGTCCACGGGTTGAATACACACGCTATTCACCGACCACTTTGGGGCCTTGCTCCGGGGACTTCGCACTGTCGTCGATTGAAGGTTCTCCCTTCTCCTCTGCGGTCAGGTCCCGACGTCGTAAGTCTGCCCCTCTTACGTTCGTTCACGGTTTGAATACACGCGCTATTCACCAGCCACTTTGGGGCCTTGCCCCGGGACTTCGCACTGCCGTCGATTGAAGGTTCACCGTTCTCCTCCGCGGTCAGGTCCCGACATCGTAAGGGCCTGCCCCTCTTACGTTCGTCCACGGTTTGAATGCAAATGCCCTTCACCGACCACTCTGGGGCCTGTCCCCCTAATTGCTACTTCAATAATAAGTAAGACACTAAAGTCGCAAAAGGCACAAGGAAACGAATGCAATATATACGACAAAGGAATACAACTACACCAGCTCAACGCTGCACATAAGTAAAAACAATGACAAACAACAATGCTGAAAACAGTAAGATGAAAGGTAACAAGTACAAGCATCAATCCTCGACTACATCCGAGCAATTATCCCCTGAAAGATCCCCAGCTCCAAGACCAGCGGTGCCACACCCAAACATCCTCTCCACCATACGGAGAGTCTTCTGAACGCCTCTCTGGAAGGCAACCTCACACTCATCCTCTAATAGCGGCTCCACCTCCTTCGACATGATCTCAGCGCGAATCTCCTCCGACATCTGGAACCGCTCCTCCACGAAAGCTAGAGAGTCCCTGTACTCGGCCACTCCCGCCGTCTTGGCCTCTTCGATGCTGCGCTCGACCGATGACAACCGATCCACCTCGCCCCTTAGGAAGCCCAGCTCCCCCTCTTGGCGGACATCTCCCCCTGAGCCTCCGACAGCTGACGAAGGGCATCCTAGGCAAGCGCCTTGTCACCACCGCACTCCGTTCGTAGTTTCTCGACCTCCGATCGGGAAGAGGAGATGTCGGCCTCCAGCTGCCTGGCCAGATCACGATCCCTCTTCTTCTGCAAAACGGATAAATCACCTCTCGCCACGCGCAGCTCCTCCTGAAGAGTGAAGTAGCTGTCCTTGAGGCCCACATAACAATCGTTCCACGTGAGAGCAACGCTTGTCAGAACATCGGCCTGCGGGCAAAAGTAAACAATTAGCGTACATGAGCAATGATGGGGAAGAAGGGCCAAAACTAGAGAAGAAGAACTTTACTTACCGCAGAAGTCATCCTCTGAAGAGAGGAGGAAACTCGCCTCGCTAACGGCAAAGGAAGCGGCGGCTGCAAGTCTCCCTGCGGGACTTGGTCAGCGATAGGAGACGCCAAAATCTCAATATCCGGATCGGCTGGAGTTGGCTCCACCCTGCGGCTGCTCGGACCAGCCTCGTGATCATGACTCCTAGGCACTGGCGGGATAAGCCCTGGGCTGGAACCTCCGTTCTTAAAGACAATCTTCCTCTTCTTCCCACGAACCAGGGGAACGACGACCGCACGCTTGGCATCCCAGTAAAGTCCCACCGAGAGCAGTCAACTCTCCTCCACGCAACTGGAAATACAATACAGGGCCTTCGACATCCCCTCTCGACCAGGAAAATCGGGGATAGGAATGAACTCGTCCTCCCGCCCCGTCTGCCGACGACAACGTCCGGGAAGCACTCTCCATAACTCTGGAAAATCCCAACGGTTCCAAACATATCCGTAAAGGGTGTTCCCATGCCGATGATCGTTCTTCTCTCCAAAATGAAACCAACTCTTGTTGCTTCGGACTTCAATACGGCCGCCCGAGTCCGTACAAACCTCGCACCAGTCTTTGCACACCTCTAGAGAAAACCGCGAGCTATGCTCTCGAAAGAATACTATCATCCCCATTATCCTCGCCATCCCGGCCAGGGTAAACTGGGTGATCGGAACACCACAAAACCGAAACACCTAGCCTCCTCAGAAGGAGGAAAGCGAAACCCCAATTTCAAGCAACTCTCCGAGAGAGTCATAAAACCAGTAGGAGAATTCTGGGCATGCTCTTCCTCCCTAGGAACCTTCACCTCAACGTCCGAGGGCAACCCCAAGTGCTTGCGCCACATGTCAACCCGCACGCCATCAAGAGTGGAACGCAAACGCATCGGCCTCGATTGGCCGTTCCGTTTTGAAGCCTGAAATTGGCAAAATATATACGTAAGCACGCTTAATTGATAAACCGCGAACCGCTACACAAACGCACGCGTGTCGCAGAGCGAAAAGCCCAAACATGCGCACATTATTCAAATTTCGACCGTGACACACTGTGCAAGGATGACAACAACCTGGGATGACGCAAGCAAGACGAAACCTCCGCACTCCTCCACGTAGTAATTCGGACTTCGAAAGTTTGGGGGGCTTATGATATGCACTCATATTATGGGTTCTCATCGATATATACAAAACCGGGTGACGGTTATTCAAAAACCCACTCCACCACTAAGGTAATGAGGGATGAGTGGGAAAGTGAACCAAACCCACCATCTCCACAGCCAACTGCCCGTGCAAAGATGCGCGCAGTACGCGCCGCAGGTCCACACACAACCGCAAGCGACAGCACTGCAGGCGGTCGTACCGCGCGCGCTACCGCGCGCGACGCGCGCTACCGCGCGCGACGCGCGCTACCGCGCACGACGCGCGCGGCAGTACCGCGCGGAAGCGCCAAACCGCCCGTGAGGGGTGCGGCCTAGCCGCGCCTTTCTTGGGGTGCGGCCAAGCCGCGCCCCTCTTGAGGTGCGGCCAATCCCTGTGGGGGTGCGGCCAAACCGCACCCCTCTCCTGCAGGGGGTCCTGCGGACTACCCGGCCGAAACCCAATCCCCCCTTTGGGGGCGCGGCCTTTCGTTTCCCAACTCCCGTGTTCGTTGCGCGCTCAGAACGCTTCCCCGCACGCTCAGAATGTTTCCCCGCGCGTTCAGAATGTTTCCACGTTTCGAACGCGCTCAGAGCGTTTCCACATTCTGAACGCGCGCGCAGTTAACATTTACTAATTTCTCAGATTGCGGGAACCGTTCGTCGCCTTTTTAACCTTTAACAAAGCTGCCCGAACTGCCCAAAGGGCGAGGCGATCATTTACGAAAAATGGCGATCCGTGTGCTCCAAATCAACCAGCGTGATTTGCCGGTTAGGTGGTTACGACGGCAAAATTACCGGGCTACCCCCGGCCAAAGTTATAAAAGGAGCCCAGGGTCTTCATTTCAAGACACCTTGCTTTTCGGACCCGAGAGAGCTCTGCGAGGATTTCCTCTGAGCTTTCCTTTCGAGCTTGAAGATCTCCTATGTGTACTTGGAGATTTCCTTTCTCCCGAAAGGCGACTCGGCATTCTCACTTTTGTTCTCACCAGCATTCTCACTTTTGTTCTCACGGTTGTTCTCAGAAGAAGGAACACTTAGCTTTCCTAGAGGAGGTATGTCACCCTCGGAATTCTCTCTTTCTCTCCACTACTGTAACGAGCGGTGGCCTGTCGCGCTCGAATTTTAAGTCTCTAATTGTAACCCCCCAGAAGATAGTGGAAGTTGGTCGGCACAGCTCCGCCCGCGTGGTTTTTTACCCTTTTCGGGTTTTCCACGTTAAAAACCCTTCGTGTCACTTACTAACTCATTCATTGACTGTTTGCACGCTCGGTTCGCTTACGAGCTAAGGCGGTTCAATTCGACCGGTCTACCAGAGCGCCCGAGTGATCCGCAACAGTACCGATGGCTTGCCATGATGTCAAACTTCTAGGTTGAACTATGTAACACCCCACACGAAATTACCCCATGACATGGGTCCGTCCAGTCCCCACTACATAGAATCATCACAAGCAAGTTTTTTATAAACAAAGGCACTTGCACAGAAGAAAGCCATACACGCCTGCTTTTTATAAATTACTATGTTCTTAGCTTTGTTATAACTGTTAGTTTTAATTTCTTATTACTATTGTTAATCAAATTGCGGATCGTTGTTGATTGCATCTATCATCCTAGGATTAGGAAGTGTTTATTTCCTTGATACTACACCTAGGGTTGCATTATTAGATCCCACCTTCATTCCCAACCTTGCGCCGGATCATTTGGAAGGGAGGAAAGAAGGTCATTTCAGTGTTTGTATGATTGTTGTATCATTCCTTTGCAATTTTTTTAAAGTTAGAAGGATTTCTATGTTAAATTTTTTTCATTACACAAGTAGGTTGTATATGTAATTTAAAAAGTCGGGGATACATATTGTTTTTGAAATATTTGCCAAGCTATTTTCGTTACTCAAGCCCATTGATCACCTCTTTTTTGTCAGAAAACATTTTAGGCTTAATTAATGATTAAGGAGTAATCATTGTCATATCATATAGTGCCATTGAGGCACTTCTTCATTTGATCACCTAACTTAAGCTCTAGAATTTTTATTTTATTTCTATTCATCATCTTTTGTACAATGGATCAAATCTACTATACGTAGGCATCTCTTAATTTTTGTAATATTGAATGTTTAATATCATTATTTTATGTATACCAAATATGAAGTGTTTGTTCTACTACTAACCTTATTTTTAAGGTCTCAAAAGCAAAGGCATATTGCATTTATTTTGGTGCTCAAAGTGCACACCACAGCATCACGTTTGTTCATACTTATTTGCCTGCATATTGTAGCCTACTCAAGTGTATTATCAATAAATTGGCTATTGTTTACCTTTAAATTTCTTGAAGCAACAGAATTCTAATCTCTCTGCAGCTCCAATAATTGACAATGCAAGTCGACAACTTTTAGAAGAAAATGCACGAGTTCTTAGCCAGATTGCTACTAATCTTGAGATAGTTAAGGTAACTGGCTAAATCCTTGTATGCTTACAATCTTTTTTTCACTATTTTGGTGACTATTAGTAACTAAAAGAACTCTGCTGAGAAACATATGAAAAAGTGATTGTTTTTGTTAAGGAATGCGAGAGTACTGATTTAGTTCCACATTAGATAGATGAAAAATATGTTGGCGTTGAGACATTATGTAGTTGACCATCACCCATAGACTTAAGCTTTTGGATTGAATATGAGTTCCATCATTGTTGTACCTAACCCAACATTAGTCCCCCTTTGGCATTCACTCCCTAACAATTGTCATCAAAGCCCATGGTTTGGTTATGATCAAGTACATTCATGCATTTTGTGGCTCTCATAGGTCTTGGTCCCTTCATCCATAGTTGAGCAAGGTTCAAGAGTGTGTATATCCAACAATGGCTCTACGCAATTGAGTGTGTTCATGGTGCTTAATACTTGTTTATGTTAAGACAAATTTGTTTGAGGAGTGATGGCCCACGTGAAGAGCTATCACATGAGAGAAATATTGTTAAGAGATATGAGAGTATTTAGATTCACATAAAAAAAGGGCAGCTCGGTGCACAAAGCATCCCCGCACAACGAGGGTCCGGAGAAGGGTCCCATCATAAGGGTGAAATGTAGGCGAACCTTACCCTGCATTTTGCAAGAGGTTGCTTCCAGGACTCAAACCCGTAACCTCAAGGTCACACGACAACACCTTAACCAGTGAACAGTATTTAGAATCACATAAAGGGCAGCCCGATGTACAAAGCATCCCCGCGCAACGAGCGTCCGGGGAAGGATCCCACCACAAGGGTGAAATGTAGGCAAACCTTACCTTGCATTTTTGCAAGAGGCTGCTTCCAGGACTCGAACCCGTGACCTCAAAGTCACACGGCGACACCTTATCCGGTGCGCCAAGGCTCCCCTTCAGTATTTAGAATCACATAAAAAAGGGCAGCCCGGTGCACGAAGCATCCCCGCGTAGCGAGGGTCCGGGGAAGGGTCCCACCACAAGGGTGAAATGTAGGCAAACCTTACCCTGCATTTTTGCAAGAGGCTGCTCTCAGGACTCAAACCCGTGACCTCAAGGTCACATGGCAACACCTCAACCTGTGCGCCAAGGCTCCCCTTCAGTATTTAGAATCACATAAGTTCTAAAAATATATTGGTATAAAAGTACCATGTTATTGGCTTTCGCCCATAGATTTAAGATTTTGGGTTTAGTATGAGTTTGAACACCATTGTACATACCCCAACTTCGGTCCCCCTTTAGATCCCACTCTGTTACTCCCTAGGGTGGTTTTGGGTAGGCTGGTTGAGAGAAAAATGGAGGAGAGAGTGGGAACAGTCAACCAAAGACTTTTCATAATATCTTCAAGATGCTCATTCCACGCATGTACACTACTATTTATACCCCATAATACCTATGGGTAAAAAAGTTACAAACACCTGCAACACTTACATAGAAATACATAACACCAATTAAAATAGCAAATAAGACAAGGAAATACAACAAAGGATAACTGCACGTGCGCCCCGCTCCTCAGTCCGCTTTACTGATGTGGTCTTCAATGCGGTATCCCGCCGGGTGTAGACCTGCCATGGTCCCGGGGGCGGTTCGGATTCCTTGCGTTCCGTAACATACCATCGTCTAGGAAATTTGTCATGTCCTTAAGGCAGATGTCCGGAAATTGAATAGAGATATAAGGCAGAAGTCCGGAAATTGAATAGAGATATAAATTAGCATGTAAATTATGTAGTTAAAACATGTGTGTTTAGAACTTTAAATGTAGAAGTATAAGTTGTATTTGATAAGTAGATCTATCAGTCATCTACCATCTATTCTCTATGAAGATGAATCTTTTGCACAATAAATAGATCAGTTATGTAATGACAGAAATAAGAATGCTAAAGTGGATGATACCTACGAAGCACCGACACTTCAAAATGCCCAGAGTGTCGGTGTCGGACTCTCCGACAAGCGTCCGGCACGGGGACACACGCGGCATGCGTGTCGGAATACCGACACACTGGCTCACCCGGGACTTGCGTGTCCCGCTCCATCGGACACGCGAGTCCCGCGTGAGTCAGTCTTCATTCTAATTTATAAAAAAAATAGGCCGCCGCTCTTCATTTCCCCAGACAGTTCCGCAAGCCCTAGCTTCCCCACCCGCAGGTCGCCGCTCTTCCCCAGGCCGCCGCTCCTCACCGACACTTCCCCACTTGTCGGTATTCTTTCTCCAATCCCCGATTTTAGGTCACTTCTTCATTTTGTTTTCGTTTCAATGAAGATTCTTTAAGGTTTTAAATGTTGGATGTCGGAGACATGTCGGATTGGGTTTTTAGATGTCGGATGTCGGAGACATGTCGGGGACATTTCAATATGTCGGATTTCTAAAAAATAATTATATTTCTATCGACCACCCAAATTTATCACCATAATCCTCATCTATATTGAGCATTGTACTCTAGTTAAGTAAAACTTTATTATGGGAACCTGAA
The DNA here is from genome assembly GCA_033032865.1 of Dactylorhiza incarnata. Classification (NCBI taxonomy): domain Eukaryota; kingdom Viridiplantae; phylum Streptophyta; class Magnoliopsida; order Asparagales; family Orchidaceae; genus Dactylorhiza; species Dactylorhiza incarnata. The sequence goes on along the minus strand of JAWHQI010000061.1, from coordinate 1,915,838 downwards.
AGGAGCCTTCTTTATGGTTTAAACATTGAGCTGCAAAGTAGAAATAACAAACGAAATCTACAAAGATATAACACCAGCTCAAAATTTTATTTTCACACAGCTATAACTTCTGAAATAACATTTCATCAAAACTTAGAAGAAGTATAGAAAAACCCTAAACAGCGATGGACAACGCTAAACAACGGTTCACTTTAATTTAATTCAATTTAGGCGACATTTCAAAATGTCGGGCTATAATGATTATTGTGTGTCGGCCGAAATGTCGGGTTTTATACAAAAAGTCGGCCGACATTTTCGAAAACGCCATAACCTATATATTTTAATTATGCAAGTCGTTTTCTTATCAAACAGGACATGTCGGCCGACATGTCGGACATGTCGGCCGGCCGACATTTAAAACTTTGAGATTCTTCTAGAAGTTCTCCATACAAGGATAGTGAAATCATTTAAGAAACCAAAGAATGTTTTAGGAAGTACTTTCCTAACATTGAGGATCGCACCAAGGTGAATTTAGAGTACACAAATTTTGCTTATATAAATGGAGAATTTAGAGAATTTGATTCAGTTCACAGTCGATTTTCGATGGATCCCAAGGCTTGGTGGGTTATTCATCGTGCAAGTGCACCTATGCTACAAAGTTAGCCTTAAAGCTTCTTGCACAATCATCTTCTTCATCATGTGCCGAGAGGAATAGGAGTACATACTCCTTTATACACTCAATGAGTAGAAATAGAATGACTCCAAAATGTGCAGAAGATCTAGTTTTTATACACAGCAATCTACGTCTTCTATCCAGAAAAAATCCACAATACGCACAAAGAGAGACCAAGATGTGGGATATTGCTGGAGATTCATTTGACACGTTTGAAGATGTTGGCATACTTGAAATTGCAAATCTTTCACTGGATGAACCTGATATGGAATCCATTATTTTTATTGATGATATATAATGGTAATGTGTTAATGTTTTATCATTTTGTGACATTTTGTTAAGTTTTACATTTGAATATTTGATGAGTAATATTTAAACATGACGTAATTTATTAAAATATTTGTTAATTGTTCATTTTTTGTTAAATGTTTTAGGATTTTCATAATTATAAAAAATAAATATTTAATATACGTGTCCCAGTGTGTCGGAATATGATATTTTTTGAGAATTGAAGAGCCGCATGTCGTGTCGTGTCGCGTGTCGGTGCAACTTAGGATCATACTATATAGATGACAAAATTAGTTCCTATTCTTGTTAAAAATTGAATTGGTGGTCTCGACATGGACGATCGGCTAGAAGATGTACCAGTAAGACTAATAGATTTAATTTGAAAGTACTAGGAAGAAAAAGATTAAGTGGTAAAATAAAATTAAGATGCCTAGAAGTTATGCAAAAGCATATAAGCATTATAAAGTGAACACCTTAGATATCACTAGATAGATAAGAATGAATTATGAAAAATGATTGATAATGCTGACCGCAAATAGTTATCAATAAGTCTAATAACTATTTTCATTTATATTGAAGCCTTTCCCTTTTTTATGCAGATCCATGATAATGTAAATCTCTTTCTACGAAGTAGAAACAATATCACAGCAATTCTCAACAGGTAAAATACGTGTTTTCAGATTGAGGATTTCTAAATTAGGTTTTTTTTTTGTCATTTGCTAGACATTCTCAAATATATTTCCTGAATCAAGTTTATATCTTTAAATAGCATGAGTGGAATGCCTGGAATAATGAGTCAGATGCCACCGTTGCCAGTTTCAGTAAATGAGGATCTTGTTACGAGCATACTTCCAAGCACAAGACAAGTAAGGGTCTACACATTTATACCTTATTATCTTTATTCTTACCTTAGAAAGTATCAATTGTTTGAGTGTATGCCCATATTTATGTCTTTGCTTGACTATCAGAAATAAAATGGTTGCTTTTCACATATGCATTCCGTTGGTTTTCGGAATTGCAAGGGTTGAGAATATATAGGTTTGTACTGTGAAAATCATATAGCCCTGCACATTTAATATTGATTACAGGTCCCTACACCTACAATCAATTGATTTTAGGTTGGATGCATACATTCTAATTTGGTATCTGAGTAAGCTAAGCATAGAGGCCCACATTTAATATATAGGTTCGTACTATGAAAATCATATAGCCTTGCACATTTAATATAGATTCCAAGTCCGTACACCTACAACCAATTGATTTTAGGTTGGATGTATAAGTACTAATTTGGTATCGGAGTAAGTTAGGCCTAGAGGCCCACACCCATGTCACCCAATTAAAAAAAACTATTATTAGTGGTCAAAGATCTTACACATGAGGAGACATGTTGAGAATACATAGTCCTACAATTGAGAAACTCATATACCCACATACATTTAATATATATTCTGGTCCCCCCTCCACCCACAATCAATTAGTTTTAGGTTAGATGCTTAAATTCTAACTTGGTATTAGAGCAAGGTAGGCCTAGAGGCCCACTCCCATGTCACCCAATTAAAAAATGGAATTTATTGTTAGTGGCCAGAGATCCTACACATGAGGTGAAATGTTGAGAATATGTAGTCCCACAAATGAGAAATGCATATACCCTTATAAATTTAATATATATTCCGGTGCCCTCCACCTACAACCAATTAGTTCAATTTAAAAACAAAATCTATTGTTAGTGGCCAAAGATTCGATGTATTACGGGACATGCTGAGAATATATAGTCCCACAATTGAGAAAGTCATATACCCTTGTAGAATTAGTATATATTCTGGCCCCTCCACCTACAATCAATTGGTTTTAAGTTGGATGCTTAAGTTCTAATTGCATATAAGTAGGAAATTATAATTTTAAAGTGAGAGCACACTCCCACTCACCTAAACAAGACCATTTCTAGTTGCAAATTCATCTTGTATTATATTGTGAAATACTGTCAAACATGATGTAAAGATTTTATTACTTCACATAAAAAATACAAATACATGTACACATATATATATGTGGGAAGAGTGACACCTTAACTCCAAACCACAATGTGAGACTAAACTATATAAGAGAGATATCTCCTAATGTTTTGATCTCTACACATTTCTTTTATACTCCCCCGCAAATTGGTGCGTACAGATTTTAGGCGCCAAGATTGAAAACAAACTGATATAGTGGGTGAGGCAAGGCCTTGGTGAAGACATCAGAGATTTGATCGGCTGCAGAAACATGACGCAGATCAATTTTGCAGAGTTGAGAATTTTTTCGGATGAAGTGACAATCTTCCTTAATATGCTTGGTGTGTTTATGGAAAACTGAATTCTCGACGACATTGAGAGCAACTTGATTATTGCAGTAGAGGTTTGCAGGAGAGGGGAGAGAAACACCAAGATTTGTGAGAAGAATCTCCATCCAAGTGAGTTCGGATATGACAGAGACCATCGAACGATACTCAACCTCTGCAGAGGAGCGTGCCACAACCATTTGCTTCTTGCTCCTCCAAATGACCAATTGCCCTTCACAATATGTGTAATAGTCACTCGTAGACCACGATCATCTAGAGAGCCGGCATAATCTGCATCAGAATAGACAACCAGTGAGAGGGAAAAGGAGGGCTTATACATAAACCCTTGTCCCAGAGCTTTCTTCAAATATCTGAGGATTTGTTCGACTATGTAAAGATGGGAAGTCCGAGGAGCATGCATATACCAACTGACCATGCCAACAACGAATGAGATGTCTGGCCTTGTGACGGTCAGATAGATAAGCTTGTCAAGAAGACATTGATAATACTCTGAATTAGGAAGAAAAGGATCAGATTCGGACTCGTGAGCACGGAGCTTGTGTTTTACATCTGTGGGTGTGTCAGCGGGCTTACAACCCAAGTAGTCGGTATCCTGTAGAAGATCGAATGCAGTTCTTTCGTTGAGACAAAACAAGTCCGTTAGGATGTCGGGCGACCTCAATACCCAACAAGTATCAGAGGCGCCCCAAATATTTGATCTGAAAGTGTGAGACCAAGTGCTTCTTGAACATAGAGATATCATTCAGATCATCGTCGATGATGATAATATCATCAACATACACAATAATAGTTACTTTGCTTGATTGTCGACATTTAAATAAGGAGAAGTCTGTCGAGCTCCGAGTGAATCCAAAATTCCGAACTGCTTGACTAAATTTGTCGAACCAAGCTCGAGGAGATTGCTTTAGTCCATAGATAGACTTTCTGAGGCAGGAGACAAGAGACTCCCTCATGGTCTCATATCCAGGAGGTTGCAGCATATAGACTTTCTGAGGCGGCATACAAGAGGCTCCCTCATAGTCTCATATCCAAGAGGTTGCAACATATAGATAGTCTCTGTTAAATCATCATTAAGGAATGCATGTTTGATATCAAGTTGATGCAACTGTCAATGACGATGGACTGTTAAGGAGATCAATACTCACGCTGTATTCAACTTAACGACTGAAGAGAAAGTTTCTTTATAGTAAATGTCATATTATTGAGTGAAACCGCGAGCTACAAAATGTGTTTTGAGGCACTCAGCCGTCCCATCAGGACTGTTTAACGGTGGCGACCCATTTAGATCTCACACGAGTTTGGCAAGGAGGAAGGGAAACAAGATCCATGTCCGATTAGCCCGTAGGGCAGCCGTTTCATCACCCATCGCGGCTCGCCATCTCGAATGTTGGAGAGCCTCCTGCACATAAGAGGAGGTGGAAATCAAAGATATGGTGTCCTCAAAACCTGTGAAACTCCAGAGATAATCAGTGAAAAGAGACATAGTGAGGAAGCAGATGAGTGGTAGATGGATGTGGGTTCACGATGGGAATTGTGGACGGATCAGCTGGACGAGGAGCGTCATTAGTAGGGGTGACTTTCCCAGGGTATTCGGACGAGAGTGACGACTAGTGTACACATTTAGAGGAGGAGGTGTTTTGGGGAAGGGATGTGTTGATGGGAAAAATATGGAAAAAGGAGATGCAAAGTTCAGGATGGTCAAAGGTATATGATTAATTAAATAACACGCGGTGGTGATAGCGAAGTGTCAATAGATCTTTGGAACCTGGATTTGAAACATACGAGATCTGATAACCTCAAGAAGGTGGGGGTTCTTTCGCTCAACTACACCACTTTGTTGTGGTGTGTATCACATGACGTTTGGTGGAGAATACCCAAAGTATTGCATGTCTCCTAGAATTTATGACCAGTATATTCGCGAGCATTATTGATCCGATTTTTTAAATGAGCATCGAAAATTGAGTACAAGTTTCAACGATGAATGAGCGAAAGACACATAGTAATTCAGAGCGATCACTTAGTAAATACACCAATGTCATGCAAAATTGATCATCAATAAAAGTAGTGAAGTACTTGTATCTTGATAAACTAGCAGTTTTATATGAACCTAAAATGTCTGAATGTACTAAAGAAATGGAGCAGCACTCCTAGTACAATGAGGGGAAGAAGTAAAACGATGATATTTTTTGTTGATACAAGATTCGCAAGTAAATTCAGTAGTAAAATCAGGAAGGGCCTTCTGCAGTATTGGAAGAAGAGCATGACCAAGAGCCGTGTCAATCAATGGAAGTGACATATGATAGAGCTGAGGGAGGTACCAAAAGTATATCCCATTTGACAGTCGTCTCTACCAATGATACTATGTGTCTATCGATCCTGCACCACAAAGGAAAAAGAGAAAAAAAATGATGGAGCAGTCATGATCATGAGTAAATCGACTAACAAAGATGATGAAATGGAAAACTTGATTAATGTTCCAATAATAAGCCCTCTATATATAGAGGGGGTACACTTAATTACAACCAAATAAGATAATATTCTAACACTCCCCCTCAAGTTGGGCGGAAGATATCAATCATGCCCAACTTGTTCACAATCTTGCTAAATATGTTCCCACTCAGTCCTTTGGTGAGAATGACCACTAAATTGTGAGTCAGAGACTGGAGTACATATCGTAAAGAAATAGAGGGAGTGAGAGACACCTCTCAATTTTTGCAAATCGGAGTGGTTTCTCCAATGTCAATAATGATAAACTTGGGACTAACAGTGTTCGTGTACCGATAAAGTTTCTTCAGAGTAATGCGATTTGTAGCCCCAGAGTCCACTATCCAAGAGGAGATATGGGAAAGCACTATATACCTTCACTGGATGTAGATGTGATGGACTTGGTAGTACGAGTATCCAACCCCCGCAGATGTTGGAGTTCCTCCCGCATGATGTTTGAGCGGGATGTGCTGGGTGCATCCACCGCTTGAGAGGCGTAGTGGTGGTTGTGGGGGCATAGGTGGCTATTGTGAGAACCCATGTTTTCTGTAACAGGTAGCTTCAGTATGATTTGCATGACCACAATGGGTACACATGTGTTACGAACACAGACAATTGATTGCGATAGAACTTGAAAACTGGATACAATCACGAGGGATACTCATGCCTAACCTCAAGAGGTTAGTTCCCCTTAGAATTCTCTCTTCCAATGAGAGATCCTAAAACTCTAAATGATCATAGATACCTAATACTCTCAAGTCCCCTCCTTATATAGGGAGGAAGAACCACTTACAATTTACCATAATACCCTTACAAAATAAAATTACATAATAGGGCAGCCCGGTGCACAAAGCATCTCAGCGCAACGAGTGTCCTGGGAAGGGTCCCATCACAATAGTGAAGTGTAGGTAAACCTTACCCTGCATTTTTGCAAGAGGTTGCTTCCGGGACTCGAACCCATGACCTTAAGGTCACACGACAACACCTCAATTGGTGCGCCAAGGCTCCCATTTATAATAAATAAATAAAATAACAGGCTCCATGTCATCTTCGTCGCGTGTGCGTAACAATATATTCCGCCTAAAATCGACTTTGACCTCAAGGTCGAAGTGCCACCTGCCGTCTAGTAGTGGTACGCACATGGGTTGATTGTCACTGAGGTGCTCTGGACGTGGTCTGGTGGTGCGTCAGCGATCGCAAAGGCGTCAAAGTCAACTATGTCAATCTCCTCCAATCATCACCTATGATGGCGCATAACTCTTTGGCGGGACAATCATGAGTTGGAGAGTATGGTTGCTTGCAACGGAAGCACAAACCCTTACTCCGCAAGTCATGATACTCTTGGTTAGAAAAACGGTGAGTAGGGATAGGACGGTTGCTGCGTGGAGGCACAATGAGTTTGCCAGGTAGAGGAGGTGATGGTGATGGAGGTTTAGGAGGAGGGGCAAAGTATGGTTGGTAGGGTGGTTTGGAGGGACGCAAGGATTTTGGCCTCCAAGAGTAGGGAGTTGCCCATGGCTTGGTTGATAGTAGACGGATGGAGGGTGCAGAGGCGAGCTCGGATATGAGGTTGTAAGCCATGCATGAAATAGCCCAAGTAGTGGTCGGGTGAAAGACCCGGGGCGTGAGTGACCAACTCGATAAATTCATCCATGTATGAGTCACTAAAGCCAGTTTGGCTGACCCCAGTTTGGCTGACCACGCAAAGGCGTTTGATCACGTTGTCGGAGTAGCGGTGATTATAACGCTAAATTAGTGCCTCAGTGAAAGCTTCCTAAGTGAGGCCGGGAGAGGACTGGCGGAGGCAGCGAACCCAATGGAGGGCAGATCCTTCCATGTCGATAAGAGTCGTGGAGACCTTTTGCTCCTGAGGAGTCTGGCGAAATATTAAAATACTGCTCGGCGCAGGCAATCCAACCCAGGGGAGGTCCCGTTGAAGGTGGGGATGTCGATGCGGGGAAAGGCAGATGATGCAATCCCGCCAAAGCGGGGTCTTCAGGGGACAATTGTGTTGGGGGATCTCAAGGCAGAGGCGGCAGGAAGCCCAGAGTGTTCTCCGGTTTGTATGTTGTGGAGCAGAGCCATAATTGACGCGAATTGCTCGGCTTGGGCCTCGAGGCAAGTGTTGATGGTGGTGAGGGCATGCTCTAGGTTCTCCACACGGTGCTTTATCGAATGTCGGGTCTTGGTCATAAGCAGAAGATGGAGGACACAGGAGACGGGAGGGTCGGCGGTGCAGCGGAGGAAGAGTCCGAAACTAGGGCTTGCGACGGATAGGTAGGCAACGCCTCGAGTTGGGGTTGCGTCGGTGTTGGCGAAGGGCTTGATAATCGGTCACCTGTTAGCGGAAGGAGCGGCCAAATCGAGCATGGAGGTGCGAGGGGTCCTTTGTGCGGTGACTGGTTAGGTCGACGAATGGCTCGATGCACTGCCGAGTCACTGGAAGGCGCAAGATGGAAGAAGGGAGGCGATGCGTCAGAAGAGGGCGCGAATATGGCGGAGAGCGGGCCTGGAGTGCCGGGGAGGATGTCACATCGTGAAGGAGCGGCCGTGCCGGACCTGGAGTCGGATCGACGGGCGGCGAGATGCGGAGGAGCACACACGAGCACGAGCAAAGGGCGAGCGATCCGCGCAAGAGTACCCGATCGATCTGTGGAAAAGTCTAGCGAAAGGCGTTCCCGAGAAAAAGAACCAGCCCTGGAAGCAGGTGTTAGACGACGACCAATTGCGGGGGTGGGCGACACGACATGTCGGACCAAATGTTACGAACACAGAAAACTGGTTGCGATAGAACTTGAAAACCGGATACAATCACGAAGGATACTCGTGCCTATTCTCAGGAGGTTGGTTTCTCCTCGAAGTCCCTCTCGCAATGAGAGATCCCAAAACTCTAAATGATCAAAGATACCTAATACGCTCATGTCCCCTCTTTATATAGGTAGGAAGAACCACTTACAATTTACCCTAATACTCCTTGCAATATAAAATTACATAATTATCAAAACAAAATAACAAGCTCCACGCCTTCTTCCCCGCGTGTGCGTAACAGTGAGTACTTTGATCCATGGGATGATTTCGTCCATCACACCCACCGCCTCGAGACCCATTGCGACCTCCACTGTGCTCAGTAGTTGGGGTGGGGGGTGCGAGCTTTTGTTGGAGTAGGGCAGAAGGAGTCATGGAGACATCGATGAGTGGATTTACCTTCAAAATCATGGAGCAAGCATTTGATAAAGAAGGAATAGTTGGAGAGGATAAGATGTTGGAACAGACACTGTATAGATGAGGTGATATTTGTGTCATCATTAGCGCTATGCCAATAATTTTCTTCGAGCTCTTTGGGTGGCTAAATGTCAGGTCACCGTCTGAACCAGGCTCAACCGTTTGGTGGTCTCTATATAGATCGAACTAGTGTTGAAGGTTATCTTTCCCAGAGTAGAGAAACTTCAGTTCATCCCACACAACCTTTGCAGTTTCACGGTGCATAAACATTCAATATGACTCATTGTCCATGGAATTGAAAATCTAGGACTGAACGTAGTCATCATCGTGAAGTCATTGCTCAATGAGCTCAAAGGGAGGGTCGCGAGTCAGATGATGAAGGAGACTCTTAGTCTTGAGTACTCAATGCACTGAGTGGACCCACTCAACAAAGTTCTTCTAGATAAAAGAAATGATGGTGGTCTTCAACTCGTCTCAGACTTCATAGAAAGGACCGAGAGCAAGGTGTCTGGGGTGGTTGACGAGGATGAAGCAGCGTTTGTCCCAATCTTACAAACAAATGCAAATCCTTAAAAAATTCAACCGTTGGAATTGGTTTCAACAATCAGGAGATAACGAGCTCCGGGTTGAGGCTTTCCATGGATCGACGAGTATGAAGCTTGTCGTCTGCGAGCTCAGAGAGAGTTCATCGGGAAATCAGCGAGGACTTGTTGGCGAGAGCTCGGCGGGGAACTTTGGAAGCACCTGGCGTTACTTGGCGTGAGAAGATGTCGAGCTCTTGACAACAACAGTGAGCTCGGTGAAAATGCAGCTTGAGCTCAGCGCAAATGCAGCAACGAGCTCCGACCAGAGGTAGAAGGGAGCTCTGAATGGATGCAGCTACGACCTCCGAGTCGGTAGATAGGCGAGCTTGGGTCGCGGTCTGGGAGAGCAACGAGATCAAAAAATGTTTTGCGCCTATAAGTCGGTCGGTCTGAGGGCTTGTCGTCCAACATGACGGATGGCATTTCATCGGACATGTCGAGTGGCATGTCGTCGGACAATGATATTGCATGTTGTCGGACAGTCGATTGACATGTCGTCAAACATATCATAGGGCATCTCGTCGGACATGTCAGATGACATGTCTTCGAGGGGCATGCCGTCGGGCATGTCGGAGGGCATGTTGTCGGGCTTGTCGTTGACCATGTCGGAGGGCATGTCGTCAGACTGTCGGAGGGCATGTCATCGAACATGTTGGAGGACATGCTGTCGGTCATGTCAGAGGGAATGACATTGGACATATCAGAGGACATGCTGTCGGACAGTCAGATATGGCATGTCGTCAGGCAGTTGGATGACATGTCATCGGGCAGTCGGATGGCATGCCGTCGGGCAGTCGGATGGCATGTCGTCAGACAGTTAGATCGCATGTCGTCGGACAGTCAGATCGCATGTTGTCGGACAGTCAAATGGCATGTCGTCGGACAGTCGGATGGCTTGTCGTCGAACAGTCGGATGGCATGTCGTCGGACAGTTGAATGACATGTCGCCGGACATTCGGAGGTCATGTCGTCGGACAATGGGGGTGGGGCAATGCGGTCGGACAGTCGGGATGCATGTCGTCGGACAGTTGGGTGGCGTGATCACTCAGATGGCATGTCGTCGGACAGTCGGTTGGCTTGTTTTCGAACAGTCGGTTGGCTTGTCATCAGACAGTCGGATGGCATTTCGTCAGACAGTTAGTTGGTATATTGTCGATCAGTCCATTGGCTTGTCGTCAGACAATCAGATGACATGTTGTCGGACAGTAGGACATGTTGTTGAACATATCTGAGGGCATCTCGTCGGACATGTCATCGAAGGGCATATGTCGTCGGACATATCGGAGAGCATGTCGTCGAACATGTCGGAGGGCTTGTCGTCGAATAGTCGGCTGGCGTGTTGTGGCATTTTGTCGGACGATTACAGATGACATAGCATGTCGTTTGGCATGTCGTGACATTTCGTTGGACGGTCAGATAACATGTCGTCGGACAGTCGACTGACATGTCGTTGGACATGTCAGCTGTCATGTTTTTGTACCATTAGATGGCATGTCGTGGCATGCCATCGGACTGTCCGACGACATGCCCTTGGATGGCATGTTGCGGCATATCGTTGGACAGTCAGATGACATGCCGAACAGTCCGATGAAATGTCATCGGACAGTCGGATGGCATGTTAACGGACAGTCGGACGACATGTCACCGGACTGGCGGATGACATGGAGGGCATGTCGTCGGACAGTCGGAGGGCATGTCGTCGGATAGTCGGAGAACATGTCGTCGGACAGTCTGATGGCATGTCTTCAGACAATCATATGGCGACGCTCCACGTGGAGGTTGGAAACATTATAGCGTTCTATACCCGCATTGTCAAGATTATAGCGCGCTTCAAGTGCATACCACAATTCCTTAGCCGTACGATATTGAAGGAAGACATCGTAAAGGCTATCGGATAAAGCACTTAGGATTCGGTTACGACAATGATATTCAACATCTACCGGATCTCTATAAGGAAGACGTCTTACGTAGGTTCTAGTAGTGTTTGCAGTTGAAGATGAGGACGATGGTAGAGTCGAAGCAACTGCATTTGCAGCGCTAGGGATTTCAGTTTCTGAAGGTGGGGCGTCGAAGATGGCAGACAAAAGACCTAGGGTATTTAACCAATATTCGACCTGTGCTTGCCAACGACGAAAACCGCTACCGTTAAATTTCTCGGGTTTGATCCCGGCAGAATCCTCAGATCTAGAAGTCATTAGTGATTTCTGAAATTTAAAATATAAACAATAAATTGCTATACATATGAAAACGAAAGCAGACAGAAACATTTTGATTATTTTGATTTTATTTATTTTGTTGATGTGGAATTACAAACTTCTTTAGATTGATGAAAAACTATTCTATATTCCTATATTAATATTCAAAATAACATAATTTTTTCGGTATAAAAACTTTTTCAGAGCAGCAATATTGTAATATTAATAAGATTGCATGAAGGGGTGAAAAATAAATAAGAGAGTAATCTATAGTTTAGAATCGAGTCTGGGTAAGGCGTGTGATCACTGCCCTAAAGAAGTTGCACCACCCTCCGGCAGGGCTTTCACTGATGCTCACTCCTCCAAGGTACAACACCCGGCTAGATTCTGAAAGCTCCGATGTGCGCGGACACCGAAGAAGCACAGAGCACCCGAACTCTCACTTGATGAAGCAAATGTAAAGAAAAGAAAGCACGTAGAAGAACGTCACAAAACGGAGAGAGCAGCAGCCTGCTGTCCTTCTGAGAAGAACGAGTATATATATAACGAAGGCAGTAAAGTCGCCGGAAAAAAGGATCTCAAAACGGCAATATTGAAACCATAATAAATATTAACGGTTATAATTGGAAGGCACATAATCGGGAAGAGAAACGGTGCATATTTCCAACGTAAATAAAGGCAAGAAACACGCATATCTGAGCGGTTAGTAAATACGCGTAATAATTGCAAGATAAAACGCGAACGGTAAAGGTTACGTCGAGTACATATCGACGTAACGTCGAAATCGAACGGAGGAACTCGACGCAACGTCGAGTTCTTATCGACGCGGACTGAAACGACGAAGAACTTGTCGACGCATACGTCGACATCTTATCGACGCAAGGAAGTTGCTTCTAAATCTATTCGACGCAACTCCGAAATCTATTCGACGCAACTCCGAATAAGTTTTGGAGCTTTTCATCAAGTATGAATAGTCATACACCAAACACCTTAAAGGCTCCAATAAAACATTATAAAATAAATGTTTTATTTACATAATTTCTAACAGATATTGCTTAGGCTCACCTCGAGTGTTGCGATCACCCTCTCTTGTATATATAATATATATGTAGACATTATTGTTGAGTAAATTTTGAATTCATTTTTCCTATCAAGATCTGTCGTTTTGACGCTTCCACTCGGCTCCAGCAAAAAGATTGCTCAAGCTAGGTTTTCGCCCTCTCGCTCTCGGCTTTTCCAGGAAACAAAGAAAAATGTGTCCTGACTTTCCAATTCGACCTAAATGAGTCTCAGGTAAAGCCCCAGCCATCGGATCATTCCCCTTTCTATTCTACGGTTTCGATCAAGTCCATTTTAAATCTCGGGACCCGTTGGATCTCTATTATCCCGGTCAACTATCGATGATCGGTCACTCACCCGGTCATTGATCGTTGATCGGCGCTCAGTCGCTGATCGCCGGTCACCGATTGCGGTTCAGCAAACTCGATCGACGATCGCCGGTCGATAATCAAACCCATCGGTCTACGTTTGCTGATCGGACCTCTAATCGGTCAACGAACACCGATTCTTCAACTCAAACAGAGGGCACTCCCCATGCCTTCTCTCCAAATTCGGCTCGGTAGTGAAATCTGAAAATTGGGATGTTACAAGTCGGGTGGCATGTCTTCAAACAATCAGGCGGCGACTGTTTGGCATGGTGTGACATGTCGTTGGACAGTCGGATGTCATGTCATCGAACAATCGGCTCACAGCTAGTCATTGCGATCTGCTGATCTTATCATTAGGATAACCTGATTAATGGAGATAAATATAAAAGAAAAAATTGTATATTGGATTGTGATTTCACCCAACACATTGAAATTCCAGGATCCTCTGAATGTCAAATTACTTATTTGTGAATGCATTTCTCTTATAACATATTACTCTTAAATTTATTAGAAACCATTATGCACTCATTGATTAATGTCAATATTATATGTTTGTACTCCATTATCAGCTGTATGCACAGAGATGTGTTTTTGCACCAATACACATCTTTCGCGCCGTAGTCGTTGACCCAAATTTATTTGATTTAGGCTCCGTTTGGCACGGTGATGGCGGTCGTGAATATGAGGGTTAAACTGTCATTCGTTAACGCCCACCTAAGGAATTTCATCCACTTTTATGTTCAAACGGATGAAGTTTTGTAGGTGGTCGTTAACGAATGATGTTTTAACCCATGAGTTTACGACCGCCACCGCTCTGCCAAACGATGCCTTAAGCCCCGTTTGATGCAGCATTTTGAATTTGGATAAAAACGCTACCGTCATATAATGTATGTTTGGCATCACAACGGTTATGACCGCCACCAAAAAAAGTAAACTAGTTTCGAAACATAGGAGCATGGTGGGACTAATGGGTTCATCCAAAAAATATGAAAGGTTCCCTCCAAAAATTTGGATTCCCTCCAATTTGGTTTTGAAGCTTTTCATCAAGTATGAATAGCCATACACCAAACACCTTAAAGGCTCCAATAAAACATTATAAAATAAATGTTTTATTTACATAATTTCTAACAGATATTGCTTAGGCTCACCTCGAGTGTTGCGATCACCCTCTCTTGTATATATAATATATATGTAGACATTATTGTTGAGTAAATTTTGAATTCATTTTTCCTATCAAGATCTGTCGTTTTGACGCTTCCACTCGGCTCCAGCAAAAAGATTGCTCAAGCTAGGTTTTCACCCTCTCGCTCTCGGCTTTTCCAGGAAACAAAGAAAAATGTGTCCTGACTTTCCAATTCGACCTAAATGAGTCTCAGGTAAAGCCCCAGCCATCGGATCATTCCCCTTTCTATTCTACGGTTTCGATCAAGTCCATTTTAAATCTCGGGACCCGTTGGATCTCTATTATCCCGGTCAACTATCGATGATCGGTCACTCACCCGGTCATTGATCGTTGATCGGCGCTCAGTCGCTGATCACCGGTCACCGATTGCGGTTCAGCAAACTCGATCGACGATCGCCGGTCGATAATCAAACCCATCGGTCTACGTTTGCTGATCGGACCTCTAATCGGTCAACGAACACCGATTCTTCAACTCAAACAGAGGGCACTCCCCATGCCTTCTCTCCAAATTCGGCTCGGTAGTGAAATCTGAAAATTGGGATGTTACAAGTCGGGTGGCATGTCTTCAAACAATCAGGCGGCGACTGTTTGGCATGGTGTGACATGTCGTTGGACAGTCGGATGTCATGTCGTCGAACAATCGGCTCACAGCTAGTCATTGCGATCTGCTGATCTTATCATTAGGATAACCTGATTAATGGAGATAAATATAAAAGAAAAAATTGTATATTGGATTGTGATTTCACCCATCACATTGAAATTCCAGGATCCTCTGAATGTCAAATTACTTATTTGTGAATGCATTTCTCTTATAACATATTACTCTTAAATTTATTAGAAACCATTATGCACTCATTGATTAATGTCAATATTATATGTTTGTACTCCATTATCAGCTGTATGCACTGAGATGTGTTTTTGCACCAATACACATATCTTTCGCGCCGTAGTCGTTGACCCAAATTTATTTGATTTAGGCTCCGTTTGGCACGGTGATGGCGGTCGTGAATATGGGGGTTAAACTGTCATTCGTTAACGCCCACCTAAGGAATTTCATCCACTTTTATGTTCAAACGGATGAAGTTTTGTAGGTGGTCGTTAACGAATGATGTTTTAACCCATGAGTTTACGACCGCCGCCGCTCTGCCAAACGATGCCTTAAGCCCCGTTTGATGCAGCATTTTGAATTTGGATAAAAACGCTACCGTCATATAATGTATGTTTGGCATCACAACGGTTATGACCGCCACCAAAAAAAGTAAACTAGTTTCGAAACATAGGAGCATGGTGGGACTAATGGGTTCATCCTTTCATATATGAAAGGTTCCCTCTAAAAATTTGGATTCCCTCCAATTTGGTTTTGGAGCTTTTCATCAAGTATGAATAGCCATACACCAAACACCTTAAAGGCTCCAATAAAACATTATAAAATAAATGTTTTATTTACATAATTTCTAACAGATATTGCTTAGGCTCACCTCGAGTGTTGCGATCACCCTCTCTTGTATATATAATATATATGTAGACATTATTGTTGAGTAAATTTTGAATTCATTTTTCCTATCAAGATCTGTCGTTTTGACGCTTCCACTCGGCTCCAGCAAAAAGATTGCTCAAGCTAGGTTTTCGCCCTCTCGCTCTCGGCTTTTCCAGGAAACAAAGAAAAATGTGTCCTGACTTTCCAATTCGACCTAAATGAGTCTCAGGTAAAGCCCCAGCCATCGGATCATTCCCCTTTCTATTCTACGGTTTCGATCAAGTCCATTTTAAATCTCGGGACCCGTTGGATCTCTATTATCCCGGTCAACTATCGATGATCGGTCACTCACCCGGTCATTGATCGTTGATCGGCGCTCAGTCGCTGATCGCCGGTCACCGATTGCGGTTCAGCAAACTCGATCGACGATCGCCGGTCGATAATCAAACCCATCGGTCTACGTTTGCTGATCGGACCTCTAATCGGTCAACGAACACCGATTCTTCAACTCAAACAGAGGGCACTCCCCATGCCTTCTCTCCAAATTCGGCTCGGTAGTGAAATCTGAAAATTGGGATGTTACAAGTCGGGTGGCATGTCTTCAAACATTCAGGCGGCGACTGTTTGGCATGGTGTGACATGTCGTTGGACAGTCGGGTGGCATGTCTTCAAACATTCAGGCGGCGACTGTTTGGCATGGTGTGACATGTCGTTGGACAGTCGGATGTCATGTCGTCGAACAATCGGCTCACAGCTAGTCATTGCGATCTGCTGATCTTATCATTAGGATAACCTGATTAATGGAGATAAATATAAAAGAAAAAATTGTATATTGGATTGTGATTTCACCCATCACATTGAAATTCCAGGATCCTCTGAATGTCAAATTACTTATTTGTGAATGCATTTCTCTTATAACATATTACTCTTAAATTTATTAGAAACCATTATGCACTCATTGATTAATGTCAATATTATATGTTTGTACTCCATTATCAGCTGTATGCACCGAGATGTGTTTTTGCACCAATACACATATCTTTCGCGCCGTAGTCGTTGACCCAAATTTATTTGATTTAGGCTCCGTTTGGCACGGTGATGGCGGTCGTGAATATGGGGGTTAAACTGTCATTCGTTAACGCCCACCTAAGGAATTTCATCCACTTTTATGTTCAAACGGATGAAGTTTTGTAGGTGGTCGTTAACGAATGATGTTTTAACCCATGAGTTTACGACCGCCACCGCTCTGCCAAACGATGCCTTAAGCCCCGTTTGATGCAGCATTTTGAATTTGGATAAAAACGCTACCGTCATATAATGTATGTTTGGCATCACAACGGTTATGACCGCCACCAAAAAAAGTAAACTAGTTTCGAAACATAGGAGCATGGTGGGACTAATGGGTTCATCCTTTCATATATGAAAGGTTCCCTCCAAAAATTTGGATTCCCTCCAATTTGGTTTTGGAGCTTTTCATCAAGTATGAATAGTCATACACCAAACACCTTAAAGGCTCCAATAAAACATTATAAAATAAATGTTTTATTTACATAATTTCTAACAGATATTGCTTAGGCTCACCTCGAGTGTTGCGATCACCCTCTCTTGTATATATAATATATATGTAGACATTATTGTTGAGTAAATTTTGAATTCATTTTTCCTATCAAGATCTGTCGTTTTGACGCTTCCACTCGGCTCCAGCAAAAAGATTGCTCAAGCTAGGTTTTCGCCCTCTCGCTCTCGGCTTTTCCAGGAAACAAAGAAAAATGTGTCCTGACTTTCCAATTCGACCTAAATGAGTCTCAGGTAAAGCCCTAGCCATCGGATCATTCCCCTTTCTATTCTACGGTTTCGATCAAGTCCATTTTAAATCTCGGGACCCGTTGGATCTCTATTATCCCGGTCAACTATCGATGATCGGTCACTCACCCGGTCATTGATCGTTGATCGGCGCTCAGTCGCTGATCACCGGTCACCGATTGCGGTTCAGCAAACTCGATCGACGATCGCCGGTCGATAATCAAACCCATCGGTCTACGTTTGCTGATCGGACCTCTAATCGGTCAACGAACACCGATTCTTCAACTCAAACAGAGGGCACTCCCCATGCCTTCTCTCCAAATTCAGCTCGGTAGTGAAATCTGAAAATTGGGATGTTACAAGTCGGGTGGCATGTCTTCAAACAATCAGGCGGCAACTGTTTGGCATGGTGTGACATGTCGTTGGACAGTCGGATGTCATGTCGTCGAACAATCGGCTCACAGCTAGTCATTGCGATCTGCTGATCTTATCATTAGGATAACCTGATTAATGGAGATAAATATAAAAGAAAAAATTGTATATTGGATTGTGATTTCACCCATCACATTGAAATTCCAGGATCCTCTGAATGTCAAATTACTTATTTGTGAATGCATTTCTCTTATAACTTATTACTCTTAAATTTATTAGAAACCATTATGCACTCATTGATTAATGTCAATATTATATGTTTGTACTCCATTATCAGCTGTATGCACCGAGATGTGTTTTTGCACCAATACACATATCTTTCACGTCGTAGTCGTTGACCCAAATTTATTTGATTTAGGCTCCGTTTGACACGGTGATGGCGGTCGTGAATATGGGGGTTAAACTGTCATTCGTTAACGCCCACCTAAGGAATTTCATCCACTTTTATGTTCAAACGGATGAAGTTTTGTAGGTGGTCGTTAACGAATGATGTTTTAACCCATGAGTTTACGACCGCCACCGCTCTGCCAAACGATGCCTTAAGCCCCGTTTGATGCAGCATTTTGAATTTGGATAAAAACGCTACCGTCATATAATGTATGTTTGGCATCACAACGGTTATGACCGCCACCAAAAAAAGTAAACTAGTTTCGAAACATAGGAGCATGGTGGGACTAATGGGTTCATCCTTTCATATATGAAAGGTTCCCTCCAAAAATTTGGATTCCCTCCAATTTGGTTTTGGAGCTTTTCATCAAGTATGAATAGCCATACACCAAACACCTTAAAGGCTCCAATAAAACATTATAAAATAAATGTTTTATTTACATAATTTCTAACAGATATTGCTTAGGCTCACCTCGAGTGTTGCGATCACCCTCTCTTGTATATATAATATATATGTAGACATTATTGTTGAGTAAATTTTGAATTCATTTTTCCTATCAAGATCTGTCGTTTTGACGCTTCCACTCGGCTCCAGCAAAAAGATTGCTCAAGCTAGGTTTTCGCCCTCTCGCTCTCGGCTTTTCCAGGAAACAAAGAAAAATGTGTCCTGACTTTCCAATTCGACCTAAATGAGTCTCAGGTAAAGCCCCAGCCATCGGATCATTCCCCTTTCTATTCTACGGTTTTGATCAAGTCCATTTTAAATCTCGGGACCCGTTGGATCTCTATTATCCCGGTCAACTATCGATGATCGGTCACTCACCCGGTCATTGATCGTTGATCGGCGCTCAGTCGCTGATCGCCGGTCACCGATTGCGGTTCAGCAAACTCGATCGACGATCGCCGGTCGATAATCAAACCCATCGGTCTACGTTTGCTGATCGGACCTCTAATCGGTCAACGAACACCGATTCTTCAACTCAAACAGAGGGCACTCCCCATGCCTTCTCTCCAAATTCAGCTCGGTAGTGAAATCTGAAAATTGGGATGTTACAAGTCGGGTGGCATGTCTTCAAACAATCAGGCGGCGACTGTTTGGCATGGTGTGACATGTCGTTGGACAGTCGGATGTCATGTCGTCGAACAATCGGCTCACAGCTAGTCATTGCGATCTGCTGATCTTATCATTAGGATAACCTGATTAATGGAGATAAATATAAAAGAAAAAATTGTATATTGGATTGTGATTTCACCCATCACATTGAAATTCCAGGATCCTCTGAATGTCAAATTACTTATTTGTGAATGCATTTCTCTTATAACATATTACTCTTAAATTTATTAGAAACCATTATGCACTCATTGATTAATGTCAATATTATATGTTTGTACTCCATTATCAGCTGTATGCACCGAGATGTGTTTTTGCACCAATACACATATCTTTCACGCCGTAGTCGTTGACCCAAATTTATTTGATTTAGGCTCCGTTTGGCACGGTGATGGCGGTCGTGAATATGGGGGTTAAACTGTCATTCGTTAACGCCCACCTAAGGAATTTCATCCACTTTTATGTTCAAACGGATGAAGTTTTGTAGGTGGTCGTTAACGAATGATGTTTTAACCCATGAGTTTACGACCGCCACCGCTCTGCCAAACGATGCCTTAAGCCCCGTTTGATGCAGCATTTTGAATTTGGATAAAAACTCTACCGTCATATAATGTATGTTTGGCATCACAACGGTTATGACCGCCACCAAAAAAAGTAAACTAGTTTCGAACGTCAACGCCGTGCCAAACACAACCTTAATCAGATCACTTAATTACAAATTTAGTTAATGGATAGCCCGTAACACCCAGCAATTACAATACTGCCCCGCGGATTATTATTTCTAACATTTTCCGTTTTTCCGTATAGGCATTCATTTTCAGCTCGCAAACAGGCAGCACTGCGAAGAAAGAACCAAGGTACTAGCAGCCGACGGCACGAAAAATGTTAAGTGCGCCTTGTGCATCAACACGGTCCGTCGCGTGCATGGCGTGATCATGCGGACGGGCAGTCTTCTTGCGCTGAACAGGGGCATGTTCCGTGGCGATCGACCTGCGGTGAACAACACGGTTCTTCCAATTTTAGACCAAATCTATATTTATCTTGTATGCCTGGCTTTCCATCAGAAGGTCTATTGCCATCTAAGAGAGGAAGAGAGAGAGAGGGAGAGAGGAGAGAGAAAGATAAGAGGGAGATAGAGGGAGAGAGAGAGAGAGAGAGTGCTTTGGATGAGGTATTTTCAAGATACCTGCTGCTAAAGATGCTTCTTTCTAATTTTACCTCCACTATTGAATATCAATTAAGATGACTTCTGGTTTTACTATGAACCCTAACCATTATTCCTGATGTTTTTTTTAATGGTACAGAAGAATTTTTATGCTCTGCTTTGCTCAGCTGCAGCGACTGAAGAAGCAATAATGAGAAAATGTATTGTTTTGCTGTGCAGTGGAAAAATCAGTGAAACTGTTTGGAAGAATAGTGTTTGCAGTGCTATTTCTTCTAAAGAGTTTCATCGAGGAGATTTTCAAGTAGTTTCATATGGATAAGTTCAAACTCAGATCCAGATTTTTCGTCTAAATTACAAAAAACTCCCACTCAGATTCAGATTTTTCATAGAATAGTTAGGCATTACTTGCAAAAAAGTGCCTCTAAAACAAAACAAAAAATACAATGCAAAATTGCTGCGCACGATCAAAAATGCTGTTCAGGCAAAACATGTTCCAGTTCATGATCACAAATTCCGCTGCATGATCGAAGCCTTTACAAAAAACAACTCCTGAAATAGCGATTCACAAATCCATTGTTGGAGTTCAATCTCGATCGCTCAGCCCTCAACTCTCCCGACGCGAAAAAATCCAGTTGCTAATCTGGTCGGGAAGAGAGGTCGAGTGGAGGTCGACGGGATGAGCAGCAGTTGAATGCGGTTGATTTGGAGGAGTATGACGGGATGAGCAACAGTTGAATGTGTCATTGACGGAAGGGGAGAATCGTGAATCGCGATTACAGAGCAGTGGCGTTTTGCACTGGAGGTGGACATACCGTTTGGCGGGGCAATGCGAAAAGTCACGGCATGGAGTTCCTAAATCGCTCAGCCAAACAGAGCCTTATTCAGATGATGTTTTTGAATCTTAGGCAATAGCTAAACCCTAACTAAAATAGTAGCATTCTGTTTATTAATGAAAATTAGGGTAAACTATTGGAGGCATCCTTGAAATTTATAGAAAAAAATGAGTGGAAACCTGCAGCTTTCAAATGGATATTTGGAACTTCCTACTTTTTTTCAATTCTTACTCAAATGACTACAATTTTAATTCAAAAATAAATAAAAACTTGGTTGTAAGTTATTCTAATTGGAGATTTCATTTTTACTGTTCATTTGTCAATTTATAAAATTTAATTTTCATATTTTAAATTAGTTTAATCATAAATAACTGGAAAATATATACATTTTAAAGTTATTTATATAATTAAAAGTAAAATTTTAGATTAAGGTATTCTAAAATTTTAACTTATTAATATATTATTTTATTAAATTTCATAAGTTTGAGCTATTTAACGAGTGATAAAAAGTTTATCTTAAAATAACATAAAATTGAATTATTATTTTTTAAATAAAAAGATAAACTATACGTGGCATCCCTATATTGTAAAGAAAATACATTTGACTCTCTGGCCTCTGTAAGTTTCAAAAGAACTGTTGTAACCTCTAATTTTTCATAATCGAGATATTTGATCCCCTACAAATTCTTTCGGCAGGGGGTCAAATGTCTTAGTTATGAAAAATTAAAGTTATAACAGTCCTTTTAAAACTTACAGGGGGTCAAATGTATTTCCTCTATCATATAGAGATGCCACAATACTTTACCCTAAATAAAAATTATCTTTCATTCGAATAAAAGTTAGATATATAACAATTCTAAATGTTCGTATGTATTTTCTATAAATTTTAGGTGTATAACATGTAATTTACCCTAAAAATTAAGGCGATTGATATACGCACACCCTCAATAGATATTCGCAAACCAAATCTTTTTGCATTAAAATTTAAAATCTAATCCCCTGCCCTCACATAATCGCAGCCCCCTCCTCGATAGTGTGTTTCCAGCGCCTCTTCCGCCTACCGACCGTGATCCCCGCGGCGCCTGGAGCAAATCAAACAAGAAGTCTGTTGTAGAGGTAATGGCTTCAAGACATTCTTCCATTTAGGTTGCTCCTACTGCTTTTTTTTATTTTTATTTTGTGCTACAAATAGCAATATGGTGCACAAATAGCGGTTTAGGGTCTGCGTATATCAAAGGGCTGCGTATATCCAATTAAGGAGTGCGTATATCAATTGCCAAAATTAATTATGCATGATATCCTCCTCGAGATGCCACATCTCCTTATAGAGGGCGGCGGTGTCACATCTATAGTCTGTTGGGGTTCAGCCCCTAAAGGAGTTTTTTGTGAATTTTTATTGATTCAGTTTTTAGGTTACAACCTGGTAAAAAGGCAGGTTGCAACGCGCTAGGCTCTGTCCTTGATTTTGTGAAGGCAAAAATCTGGGCGTTTTTTAAACCGGTTCAACTGAACCGGTTTTAACTTGGTTTTGGCGTGAGCAGTTCCTTAGGGCAGCAGGGATTAATATTTTGGTTTGGTTAATAGTCGATTGATCCTCTCTCTCTCTCTCTGTCTCCAGTTTTTCCGCCCCTTCCTCTCTCTCTTTCTCTCGATCTTGGAGAGCCGCCGGTGGGTGTGCTAGAGGAGGGGGTTGCCGCCTCTGTCGCAGAAATAGAAGGGGCTGTCGCCGCCTTTGTCGCTGGAGGAGGGTGTTGTCGCCGCCCTTGTCGCCGATCTTCAGTTGGAAAAGGAGAGGGCTGTTTGTGCTGCTGCTCTTGTGGTGGTTGTTGCCGCCTGTTACCGCTGATTGGAAGAGCGGTGTAGCCGTTGTTGCCGTTACCGGAAGGAGGAAGTGTTTCCTTAACTTGCCTGGAGTTCTCTCCACCGTTTTCAAAGGCCTCTTTGTCTACGTCGTAAGGTGTTTTCTATCTCGTTTTCACTTGCTATTGTGCTTGAAGAGAGAGTAGATTATTATCCTATTGTAGAGAAGTGGTGTTCATCGTTGTTGGTGGAGAAGGTTGGATTTGTTGTCAAATCCGATGGGCGTTCTAGGTTTGGGCAAACCTAGATATTTCGTTGTAATCCTTATTTATTATAGTGGATTTCGTTGTGTCGCGCCCCGTGGTTTTTGACCTTCAAGTTGTGAAGGTTTTCCACGTATATCTCTGTGTTTGTGGGTTTGTTTTGTTGGTTTGTTTTTCTCAGGTTTTGTATGCTCTATTGATCGGTGGGAGACGTCGCTACCTGTGACCTTCATTCCCTACAAGTGGTATCAAAGCGAGGTTCTTTGGCTTGTCGTTTTTATTTCTCGGTTTATAACTCGATGCGGTAGGTGACGACCATTGGTCCGCTCCCTATCCTCTCTTGTTAATCCCTTAAAATAAATCGACTTGCGGATCGTGTTAGAGCAGTTGTTGTTTGAGAAAGCAATGGAACAGAACACAAGGATGGTCAGTATGAATGGCAAGAATTGGAGCATCTGGAAGCCTCGGATGGATGATCTTTTATATTGTAAAGATCTCCATGCTCCGTTGACAGGGAGACCGACTTCAGTTAAGGATGATGAAGAGTGGAAGAAGATGGATCGGAAGGCAGTAGTCTTCATTAGGCAGTGGCTTGATGACTCTGTTTTTCATCATGTTTCCACGGAGTCCTCGGCCCAAGCCTTATGGAAAAAGCTGGAAGGTTGTATGAGCGAAAGACTGCAGGCAACAAGGCATTTCTGATTAGGAAGCTTGTGAATTTGAAGTACCGGGAAGGTTCGCAGATGACTGAGCACCTGAACCTTGCCCAAAGTATTATCAATCAGTTGGAGTCCATGAAGATTACCTTGGGAGATGAACTCCAAGCTCTGATTGTCCTTAGTTCCTTACCAGAGAGTTGGGAGACTCTTGTAGTGTCGTTGAGCAACTCAGCACCTGATGGCGTGGTAACCATGGAGATGGTGTCTAGTTGTCTCCTGAACGAAGAGTTGAGAAGGAAGGATTCTGGATCTTCCAGTTCGGGTGTTTTCCTCATGGAAGGAAGAGGTAGATCTGTGAAGAAGGATGTGAAGAACAGGGGCACTTCCAGGAGCAAGTCTAGGGGCAAGTCCAAGAAGGACATCGAGTGTTACTATTGTAAGAAGAAGGGTCATTTCAAGAAGGATTGTTTCCAAATGAAAAAAGACCTGAAGGGAAAGACCAAGGAGGTAGGTGAATCCAGTGGTGATGCGACAACTTCGATTGTGGAGGCTGAGTCGTTATGCTTGCAGTGCAGTGGGTCGTCTTGCCAGGAATGTGTTGACATAGACTGGATTGTGGACGGAGGTGTATCTTATCATTGCACTCCTCACAGGGATTACTTCTACACCTATTCTGCGTGAGATCTTGGTGTGATCCGGATGGCTAATTCCGGTGAATCGTTGATTATTGACAGTGGTGATGTCCACCTGGAGACTGAGTTTGGGAAGATTGTTCTCAAGGGCGTCAGGCATATTCCTGACTTGAGAATGAATCTGATTTCCGTAATGACGGTGGTTTCACAAGCATTGAAGGTGGAGGTACCTGGAGGTTGCTGAAGGACTCTTTGGTGGTAGCCAGAGGAAGGAAGTGTTGTGGCCTTTATCGCACTAATGCCAAGATCTGTGGCCCAATTGTGAATGCTGCTGAAGGCAACTCTATGGAGTTATGGCATCATAGGCTTGGGCATATCAGTGAGAAGAGCTTGAAGATTTTGGTGAAGAACAAGGTTCTTCCGGAGCTATTAGGAGGGATTCCTAACACGTGTGTGCACTGCTTGGCCGGTAAGCAGAAACGTGTTTCCTTTGCTGATTCTGAACCAAAGAGGAAGGCAGAGTTAATATATTTGATACACACTAATGTGTGTGGTCCTATTGAGCCCAAGTCTGTGGGCGGAGCCGCTTATTTCGTCACGTTCATTGACGATCATTCCAGGAAAGTCTGGGCATATCCTGTGAAGCAGAAGAGTGATGTTCTAGCAAAGTTTGTAGAGTTCAGAGCAAAGGTGGAGAAGATGACCGGTAAAGAAATAAAGCGAGTTCGATCTGACAACGGGGGAGAATACATCGGTGCCTTCGATGCCTACTGCAGAGAGCATGGCATAGTGCATGAAAGGACAATTCCGAGGACGCCGCAACAGAATGGGTTGGCAGAGAGGATGAACAGGACGATTGTTGAGAAGATCAGATGCATGATTTCTCAAGCTGGCATTGGTAAGCAGTTTTGGGTTGAGGCCGTGCAAACTGCTGTACATCTGATAAATCTGTCTCCTTCGGCACCTCTGAATGGTGATATTCCAGAGCATGTTTGGTCCGGGAAGGAAGTGTCGTACGGACATGCGCGGGTGTTTGGGTGCAAAGTTCATGTTCATGTCCCCAAGGAAGAGAGATCGAAGTTTGATGAGAAGTCTCGGGAGTGCATCTTGTTGGGATTTCCCCATGAGGAGTTTGGTTATAGACTCTGGGATCCCGTGAACAAGAAAATGATCAGAAGCAGAGATGTGATTTTTGTTGAAGATCAAGTAGTTGGTGAGCAGAATGCTGCGGATTCACAGGTTCCACAGTTTCCACCTGCGGAGGAGAGACTCTATGCTGATGATGGGCCAGTAGAGACTGTTGCTGATGATGGGCATGCTGAGGAGGAAGTTGGTGAGCTTATTCCTGATGAGGAGATGATTCCGGATATGGGGGGAGCTCTGCCAGTTGATGTGCCACCTGTGGTGGAGGTTCCTCCTGTCAGATCTGAGAGAATCAGAAGGCCCAATATCAGGTTTCTCCTCATGAGTATATCTTGCTTACAGATAGTGGAGAGCCTGAGTCCTATAAGGAGGCTCAGAGTGCTGAAGATCGTGAAGCTTGGACGGCTGCTATGGAAGAGGAGTTGTACTCCCTTCAGAAGAACGAGACGTATGACTTAGTCTCATTGCCTAAAGGGAAGAGAGCTTTGAAGAACAAGTGGGTCTTCAAGCTGAAGTTGGATGAAAGTCTCTCTCAGCCGAGGTACAAGGCGAGACTTGTTGTGAATGGTTTCAGTCAGAAACAAGGTATTGATTTCGATGAGATTTTTTCTCCAGTTGTGAAGATGTCCTCTATCAGACTGGTGTTGGGTATGGCTGCTTCCATGGATCTTGAAGTCGAGCAGATGGACGTCAAGACGACATTTTTGCATGGTGATTTGGAGGAAGAGCTATACATGGAGCAGCCCGAAGGCTTTGTGGCTAAGGGGAAGCATCATCTGGTCTGCCAGCTCAAGAAGAGCATTTATGGGTTGAAGCAGGCACCCAGGCAGTGGTATAGGAAATTCGACTCGTTCATGATGAAGAGTAAATTCCAACGGACCAGTGCTGATCACTGCGTATATGTGAAGAGGACTGAGAAGGCGTTTACTATTCTGCTATTGTACGTAGATGATATGCTGATTGTCGGGGATGACAAGACAAGCATAGCTGAGTTGAAGAAGGAGCTCGGTGAGTCCTTTGAAATGAAGGATTTGGGACTGGCAAGGAAGATTCTTGGAATGAAAATCACCAGGGACAGGAGTGCCGGTCAACTATGGCTATCTCAGTCTGAGTATGTGGAGAAAGTGCTGAAGAGATTCATGATGGACAAGGTAAAACCCGTTGCTACTTCTTTAGCCGGACACTTCAGACTTTCTAGTTCTCAAAGTCCTTCATCTGAGGAAGAGGTGGAAGAGATGAGTCATATTCCTTATGCATCTGCAGTGGGGAGCTTGATGTATGCTATGGTCTGCACTAGGCCATACATAGCTCATGTTGTGGGGTCTGTGAGCCGTTACTTGGCAAACCCAGGGAAAGATCACCGGAGTGCTGTGAAATGGATATTCCGCTATCTCCGAGGTACCTCAGACCTTTGCTTGAAGTTTGGTGGAGGTCCAACAGAACTTATTGGGTACTCGGACTCGGACATGTCAGGAGATGTTGACACGAGGAGATCCACTTCTGGGTTCGTGGTCACTTTTGGAGGGGGAGCAGTGTCATGGCAGTCAAGGCTCCAAAAGTGTGTGGCATTGTCGACAACGGAGGCTGAATATATTGCGTTGACTGAGGCGTCAAAGGAACTTATTTGGATGAAGAAGTTCATGCTTGAGCTTGGTCTTCGACAGGACGTGTACACAGTATTTTGTGACAGTCAGAGTGCTATATTCTTGGCCAAGAATCCCGCTTTTCACTCCAGGACGAAGCACATTGACGTGAAGTATCACTGGATTCAGGATGCAGTTGAGGAGAAGCTGTTGGTGGTGGAGAAGATCCACACAGATGAAAACCCTTCGGATATGATGACGAAGGTGGTCCCAAGGGAGAAGCATGATTTTTGCCGACGGTCGATCGGCATGATGTCCACTTGAAGGAGTCAAGGTGGAGAACTCCCCTTTATGGTCTGAAGGGGGGGTTTGTTGGGGTTCAGCCCCTAAAGGAGTTTTTTGTGAATTTTTATTGATTCAATTTTTAGGTTACAACCTGGTAAAAAGGCAGGTTGCAACGCGCTAGGCTCTGTCCTTGATTTTGTGAAGGCAAAAATCTGGGCGTTTTTTAGACCGGTTCAACTAAACCGGTTTTAACTTGGTTTTGGCGTGAGCAGTTCCTTAGGGCAGCAGTGATTAATATTTTGGTTTGGTTAATAGCCGATTGATCCTCTCTCTCTCTCTGTCTCCAGTTTTTCCGCCCCTTCCTCTCTCTCTTTCTCTCGATCTTGGAGAGCCGCCGGTGGGTGTGCTAGAGGAGGGGGTTGCCGCCTCTGTCGCAGAAATAGAAGGGGCTGTCGCCGCCTTTGTCGCTGGAGGAGGGTGTTGTCGCCGCCCTTGTCGCCGATCTTCAGTTGGAAAAGGAGAGGGTTGTTTGTGCTGCTGCTCTTGTGGTGGTTGTTGCCGCCTGTTGCCGCTGATTGGAAGAGCGGTGTAGCCGCTGTTGCCGTTACCGGAAGGAGGAAGTGTTTCCTCAACTTGCCTGGAGTTCTTTCCACCGTTTTCAAAGGCCTCTTTGTCTACATCGTAAGGTGTTTTCTATCTCGTTTTCACTTGCTTTTGTGCTTGAAGAGAGAGTAGATTATTATCCTATTGTAGAGAAGTGGTGTTCATCGTTGTTGGTGGAGAAGGTTGGATTTGTTGTCAAATCCGGTGGGCGTTCTAGGTTTGGGCAAACCTAGATATTTCGTTGTAATCCTTATTTATTATAGTGGATTTCGTTGTGCCGTGCCCCGTGGTTTTTGACCTTCAAGTTGTGAAGGTTTTCCACGTATATCTCTGTGTTTGTGGGTTTGTTTTGTTGGTTTGTTTTTCTTAGGTTTTGTATGCTCTATTGATCGGTAGGAGACGTCGCTACTTGCGACCTTCATTCCCTACATAGTCCTCTTACGCGCGGGCCCGCTTCTTCATTAATCCAAGCAAGCGCTATCTTGATGGTTGTGAACATTTGGCTCCTTTAGAAATTAATTTTGCCCTAGAACGTTTATACGAAGATGTGTATAGTGTCTGGCTTGTATAGAGTAATTTTACACCACTATGAATGATATTTATAGGGTCCGTTTGACACGGCGGTGGCGGTCATAAACGTGGTGGTTACAAATTATCGTTTGTTTGGCGTGACATTTTTGCTCCGATGATATTAAACAAAAACATAACCGTCAAAAGTATGTATTTGACATAACACCGAACATGACCGTCACCAAGAAAAAAAATAATCTTGAATATAAAAATATATGGAGTTCCTTAGGTGAGGTCGAGCATTGACCAATGACGGTTCATCACCACCGTGTTCACGGCTGTGATGCAAGCCTCCAACAAATCGACACAAAATGTCGTTACAAAACTCTTGTCAACTAACGGCTTCACTTTCTTCGTATCTCTGTATTCATTTTTATAGCAGAAATAGGAAAAGGAGTGTAGAATCCGGACGAATTACTTCCGAATTGGATTTCATTCAGAAATCATATGTAAGAACCACAACATTTCGTAATTAATTGGTAAATCAACTTTGATTCTCTATCGACTAATACTATTCTGGTCTTTTACATGGTATTTTTCTACTACTACGTTAGTACGAAATGGTTTTAAAATGATAAAATTGATTTGAAATTGGCATATTCGTTGGTTGTGCTAGATGCAACATAATTTGGCACATCATCAACAAAATCAAATAAAAATCTATATTCAAAATTGAGTGTAAAAATCAAACCAAAAAATATACAAAATTCTAATTTACATTATGAAGATATTCACTTAAAAGCCCCCATCAAACGAGACCTAAATCTCAAAAATCAAACTCAAGGTTAATTTTTAGCAAGAATACTGGAAAGGACAAATATACCCTTCTGTGATTCTAATAGGGCGATGTTAAACGCAGGCCAGTTTTGGCTATATGCAGGCCACAATTTTTTAAAAGGGAATTGTTAAAAGCACCGCAGTTTTGACTATGTGCACCGCATTTTTACGCGCCTTTTAGAAATACTCTCTGTACATGCATTTTTAGGAAGAGTGCTCAGCACGAAAGTTGTAGATCTCGTCGAGATGTACAACTTTCGTGTTGAACACTTTTCTGAAAAATGCACCCACAAGGTGTATTTCCAAAAATTCGCTATAGTTACATTCATGTTTCAATCAGGGCGGCAATGCGCCTTGTGTGTGCATTTTTAGGAAAAGTGTTCAACACGAAAGTTGTTGATCTCGATGAGATCTACAACTTTCGTGTTGAACACTTTTCCTAAAAATGCATGTACAAAGCGTATTTCCAAAAGGCGCGTAATAACTTGTATAAATTGCGGTGCACATAGTCAGAACTGCGGTGCTTTTAACAACTGCCTTTTTAAAAAGTGCGATGTTAAACGCAGGCCGATTTTAGTTATATGCAGGTCACAATTTTTTAAAAAAAGATATCATTTTTCCTTTTAAAACTTCAGGAAAAATTATTCTAGTAGTTTAATACTTCATGTATTATGTGTTTTTTTCTTTCATGCAACCGTGTCCCCAAAGAGTTTACTCGTTTGTCCGAGTCCGATGTGTTTTTAAATTAAACTGGCCTAAAGCTATTCATGGGTATTTGCTACGGCGATGGCGACGGCGACGATCGCGACGTCGTCGGCGATGTCGGCAACAACGGCGATGGCAGCGATGGTTATACTTCGGGTAGTTACGTCGCTAGTGAGGGTTCTTTGGATAACCGCACCCTCATGGATGGGGTGCGGTTAGCGCCTTTAGGGATACTCTATCAATAGCTCTCCCAGATTTACTGACGAAATAGTGACATTCAATGTAACCTCGCACGCATGATATTTTACTTATTTTATGAATGTTATTTTGCTTGGTGATTATTTAGGAAAATATTAATTTGATTTTTGAATATGGTATGTAAATATGAAATTTGTCCTACATAATAATTTTTTAGCCTACACATAGCTAAAACCGGTCTGCATTTAACATCGCTCTTCTAATAATATTATAGTGGTATGAGATTATTGCTTTTAACAAAGTAGAGTTGTCAAAGCACTATTCCGTCCGGAATTTAATTACTTAATACTATAAATCTACAATAAATCTAATAAAAAATATTGCATGCATAAACACACACATAATTATTTATATAAATAA
Organism: Dactylorhiza incarnata; assembly: GCA_033032865.1. Lineage (NCBI taxonomy): Eukaryota > Viridiplantae > Streptophyta > Magnoliopsida > Asparagales > Orchidaceae > Dactylorhiza > Dactylorhiza incarnata. The sequence continues at coordinate 1,884,619 of JAWHQI010000061.1, read as the reverse complement.
TTTGCTTCCATGTTCTCAGTAAATGACAACTCACAATTTTGATTAAAAATTAATTATATAATTATCAACATAACTATCTTTCAATGAAATTTAGGTGCCGTTAAAATTTTCAGGTCATTGTACATGTATCTATTGCCTTCACCAAAGATGTTGCAAAATAAATTTATATATGAAGTCATTTTTGGCTGTCTAACCAGTTGTCTCGACGATTCGTAAGTGTCTACCGCCAAATTCAATCACGGGATCAGAGGTTTGATCTTGAAGAGAGGTCTCGGCACGACAAATCGCCACACAAAGTCGTGCATTGCGTTGATCCTCGCCAAAATGCTCTTGGTTGTCTTCATTATTAGTGATTCTCATCACATTTCATGCACGTCGAAGCTCGATCTAACATCCCCGGACACAGTATGAAAACATATTACTGAGAAACCGACGACTTGCATACAACTCGGTCTCAACTCGTAGCCCGCCGCACACACATTACCTACGATAGTCGTCTGTGTTTCACAATAGCACCACGTGGATATGGTTATATCTTCCCATTTATAATACATAGTAGTGTACACTCATAACAAAGGCATATAACTTTCGAAATTTGCATAATTACAACTTGCACCTCCATAACGTTCGAAATAACAAAAATCTCCCATCAATGTTTACATTTCATAGCATTCATGCACAAAAGTACCCCCCTTGGAGTAAATCTTTAGAGGGGGGTCTTTTTTGTGCATGGATATTATGAAATGTAAACATTGAAGAGAGATAATTATAACTTTAAAAGTTAGATTCGCTTGGGAGGTGCTTCAACCACCGGCAACTCTATCTCATCGGGTTTTGCTAGCGGAATATACGGGTCGAATGAGTAATGACACCTTACGCTAGGGCGACTCCTCTACTTGGAAGATAATTTGGCATGGGGCGGCGACGTTGCAGCGTATTATCCGCTGGAATGTGGGCGATGGTGCTCGTATTAACATTTTGCATGATCGATGGATAGTGGATAAATGCATTAACGAATGGCCTACCTTTATTAATATTGGATGTGTCTGAGACTCTAAGGGGCGTACGGGGCTGCTTTTACGGACCCGACCGTTGACTTTTCAAGGGTGCACAAACTTCGTCTTCACCCGCGCGAGCGTGCCTTCTGGTGGCGTTTCGCTTGAAATGCAATCTTCACCCGCACGCCTTCTGGTGGCATTTCGCTTGGAATGCAATTCCAACCCGGGCTTGGCTGTACCCAAACAGAGGATTAGTCTCATATGGTGGGAGAGTGCTCCAATTTAAATGCAATTGGTTAAGAGCTGCTGCGTTGGGGTGTCCGCTTGCCTTTGTTCACCACGTGGGAGGCTTTGCTTCAATGTATTGTTTCGACCAACAGTAAGGATTTGGCCCCGTTATGGCTTCTGTGTCGTGCGATCTTTCAAAATTGGCGTACTCGTAATGCCAAGCTTCATTCGTGCAATGTTGCTACCCCGTCGATCATGGCGATGACGATATTGGAAAACCTCTCTCGCACATGAATTATTATTGAAAGCGATTGCCGCAATATTGTCGATGTGCAGGAAGTGTATGAAAACCGACTCGTGGGGAGATGCTGGTGTCCGGACCGAGGAGGTCTTTTTTCTTGTGTTTTTTCTATCGCTTCTTTTCAATCTTGTTCCTCGTGAGGCTAATCAGTGTGCCGACTTTTGTGCTAAATTAGCATTTTCTTCTAATTTCATTTGGGACGACTATGATTATATGAATCAGGAATTTCTTGGGCTTGTCCAGAATGAAGCGGATGGTATGTTGGCTTTGTAGTTCTAGCCTTTCCGGCTCTTTTCTTTTTTAGTAATGCAATTGCAAATTTCATCAACAAGCATACATTAAGGCTATGTTTGGTGTGAAGGAAAAGAAGAATTGGCAGAAAATTAAGGACATGGCTCTCGACAAAACCCTATAAAAAAAATTTATTCAATGTTCTAGTAGGAATTGGTAGAAAATTATCGATGTGACATGTGTTTGTTCACATTTCTTATGTAAATCCGCGCACGTATGAAGTGCACTGGAACCAAATAAAGATTAGAAAATGCATCAATTAGATGAATAAATAGAATTAATTTCAAAATATCAAGTAGGAGATGGAGCAGAAGTAAGGTGACAAGAAAGAAAGCTGCTCAAGATGATTCACCTAGTTTATGTTTAACACCCCCATGGCCCCATTAGCACTACAAATGAAAGATCGGAATTCCCGGAGCCGTCCCCAAATAATTGGGATAATACTATTGACGATTGATTCATGAGAGCGAAAAAAACCCAATATGAAAAAAGTGAATGAAATTACAAATTACAATTACAATCAATCACATTCCTTCAAACCAAACATAGCCTAAAAGTTCAAATCCTCCTAAAAGAAAATTCTCCAGCAGGTGATAGATTGCAGTAACAGCACTCAAGCAATTTCATTTTATTCTGGAGATGTAGAGATAGATGAACTTGAACAATAAGTGCCACACAAAAGAAAAACCGGAAGTGCAATCACCGGTTCAGAAAGACAACTATTATCTTCTTCCAATTGTTCCTGGTCCAGTGGAGACAGGATTCTATGTACATGATCTCTTCTGAGAGTTCTGATTTACCTTTCAACAATGGAAAATGTGGAAATTGAGGAGAGATATAGCCTCCATTTGGCTCTCTACAACTTGTATAAATTGTTGCAACTGTGGGTTTTAATCTAGTGAGTGAGGCAGCAACAGAGTGGTTATCAGTTCCTGCAAAGTCAAGGTTGCTTCACTGTAATGGAATTGTGTGAGGGCGATGCTTCGGTGAAGAACCGCAGAATCCAACTGTCATTCAACAATGATAATAGTATATCTTTTAATGAAGATATCATAACAAATTACAGGAAACAAATGACTCAAGGCAACATAAACAGATGCAATAACTGCATGAGGAGCACAATTTGATGAGAAAATGTTCTGTTGCCTTCATTGTTGAGAAAAAAAAAACTTAGAAAATGCTTAAAACAAGAACATATATATCTAAGAAAAACAACAAAAGCTGATGAAAATCAAAGAATAAAGCAGCATAATCACCTCTTCCATATGGTCAAAGAACCTGTTGCCAAGATCAATTATGGCCTTCTTGTGGTCATCCGAGTAACCAGAGATAACCCGATGAAGATCACAGTACAAGAACATTGATTTCAGGCGAATGTCCCTCCCAATGAGCTCCCAAGAACCCTCATTGTCATCATCGCTATCCACTAAATCATCCTCCATAGAAAGGAACTCAGCCGCACACTTCTTGATACGATGCAGACTCCCCTTCCACTCCACGCCATCCATTTTCACTTCGATCCTCTCTTCCACGCAGTTTCTGCATATCAACTCCAATGTATGAGAGCTATGTATTCCCCGCAAAATACGAAATGTAGAAGCGAAGGAGAAGAGAAGATTGGGGTCGGCTTTACAAATCTTTACTCTACATTTGTTCCTCCCAACCCTGCCTCAAGTGTTAAATCTAAATTATGCGTATCATTTTGAACAAATTTCATCCACTATTTATCATCCCTAATCATTCTACCCTAACTCTATCTACCCTTTTATTTTACTAACTATGCAAGTTTATTTTACAGTGTCCTATCTTCCACAGATGCCACCCCTAATGCCAGATGATAATAAGAAGACAAAATTACTAAAATAAGAGAGGAGTGGATTAGACAGCATGGAAAATCCAAAAAATTGGTAATGGAATTATCAACAAAAGCCTTTATATCAAAAAATCCAATTAACCATCAAATCAAAGCAGGAAATTAAGAAAAAGATCTGAAACTAAAATGTTTAGGCAGCAGCAGTTCAGTAAATTTCCACATTTTTTACCAAATTACAGTGCTTCCCCTACTACTCCGTTCAGCATATCATCGAACAAATGACAGCACCTTTTTTTACAATAGATTATGTTTTAAATCAAAACGAAGATCAGCAGCAATCATGGAACCCTAAATCCATGGAGAAAGTCGTTGTTCATTCTACAGAGATTCCCTTTTCTCTTCTTTTTTGTAAAAAAAAACTTTCAGCAAAATCACTGTCGAGAAGAAGAAGAAAAAGAAATCAATAACATTGCCGCTATCAAATTCAGAAGAACGGGATGATCATGAAAATCACCGCAAGAAACAAAATCAATCGAAACCTTACCATTGCAGAATACTCAACTAAAATCTCCGATCACAAAGCCCCAAATCAAACTCATTTGAGCAGATCGATTAAAAAAAAACATGCCAGAAATCCGTTAAAAACAATCAAAACAAACCGTGAAGAATTCTTGGAATCCTTCAGCATCCGAGACCCAACAACCTAGGGTTAATTTCTCGGGATCTTTTTAAAATTGTGCACCGCAGTGATCTTCTCCATTATAAGCACAGCTTACTTTCTGTGCTTTTCGCTAATTCCTACCAAAAATAATCGATTTCCTTTATTACATCTGAACCCTAAAATATCCCTCAGCAGAAAATTGTTTCTTTTGCAGGCTTTATCGTACACATCGAGCTTCGTACTGGGGATTGTATTTATACGCGTATTATAGAAAATACAATATATATATATATATTTCTCGATACGTGGGGTCCGCGGGGATAAAATCGTAAAACTGGAAGAGAGAGAAAATAATCCGTTCTGTCAGTGTAGCGGTTGGACGTTTTTCACTCCCCGGATTGATGTCGCACGGCGCACCGCGGGCTTTTTATTTTATTTTTTTATATTTATACCACCGAAAATTTGTTGTGTTTAATGCGCTGGAAAGTGAGCTACAATGTGGGGGTTTTTTGTAGGATTGTGCATAAAAAATTGAAGACTCACCCTGCTCAAATTCAGGTTTCGTTTGTGGGGATTTATTTTCACCGGTCAAGCGGTCATGACCGCATGAATCGGACCTTAATTAAGGTCTGGTTCATGCGGTCGTGACCGCTTGACCGATGAATCGATTTTACATCGCGTCGAACAATTTGATTTTTCTCAATGAAAAGTCAAATTACACCGACTAATAATACATATAAAACTATTAACAAAATTGAGTTTTCAAATAGTTTTATAATCTAAATAACACATGCAAGTCATATAATTTGAATGATTTCAATGTTAGTTGAATCTAAAGAAATTTTTCAATGTATATATTTTACAGATCAAGAATAAGCAAACATTGCATGCATTTATTTTTTATATTATTATATCAATTACTCAACTTCACAATAAAAGTCATTTAACCGTATATTTTCATGTAAGAGTTGTTAGCTTCAATATAATATATGTGATTTAATTAGCATAATTATTTTAAAAGAATTCTCAAAATTTTAAATATTAACACTAAAAGCCGAACTGAACAAACCGACCAACGGTTTTGATTTGGATTCAAATCGATGCAAACTGAACCGCTTACACCATACTTTTTTCTTCCCAAGACATTACCTTGTTATTTATGTCTTATCAACATGAATATGTAATGAAGTTGCTGGATTTTATGCTTGAGCTAGAGTCTACATGTACCAGAGGTTCTCTTGGAGACAGTCACAACATTGGAATTGGCTGCCCGATGTACATGGCTCGTCCAGCATTCACAAACAAATCGTGTAATTGGTGGTGATGAGAAGTCGATGTACACCTAGAAGAGTCGAACATGGGACGTGTTCACATACAATAGTCTTATTTGGATGGTTGATTGGATCCCTAAAATATAAGTTAAGCTCTACATTGTGACAAATATAAAGTTAGGGGTGAATGTTAAGTAATATGGATTGATTGTATCATATATTGAGTGCATCATTTTGATTTGTTGATGAGATGCTTGAAACATCAACTTTCTCTTATAATGAATGAATGAATTTGTCATTTTTGTGGGTAAATTTTGTTGCGGGTCGCTCAACGTTCTTTCAGACCGGGCGAGTCGAACCGTCTTAGCCCGAGAGTGAACCGAGCGCGCAAGCAGTCACAGAGAGAACGAACAGGTGGCAAGAAGACGTTTTTACCGTGGAAAACCCGGAAAGGGTGAAAAACCACGTGGTCGGATCGGCGCCGACCAAATTTCACTAAGTTGTGGAGTGTTACAAGTAATGATGCGAGAATCGGGAGCGACATGCCGCTCCCGTTACAATTGCAGTTGAATGAAGGTCTCTGAGGGTGACAGGCCACCTCTCAGAAAAACTAAGTACTTTTCTCGGCCAGGAAGTCTTCAAAGTCCGCAGGAGATCTTCAAGCGACGAAGGAGGTCTTCGTAGGTTGAAGGAGGTCTTCGAGCTCTGAAGGAGGTCTTCCAACGTTGAAGGAGATCTTCGGGTTCCGAAGGAGATCTTCGAATGCTGAAGGAGATCTTCGGTGTACAACCCGTATTCGCCGAGTGGGCCCCTCAAGCCAAATGGCGAGACCTGGGTCAGCCCGATCATTCGCCCCGGCTAGGAGGTGGAAGTACCCCCGGTTTGGTGGGGGTAAGGTGCGGAAGAGAAGGAGCTAGGCGAGTGGTGCTCTCACGGACCACTCGCCCGGAAGCGTGGGCATTCGCCCAGCTAGGCGGGTGCCCAGCGAGTGGTGCCCTCACGGACCACTCGCCCAGGATGATTTAAGGGGGAAATGACCCTAATACCCCTGGTCGGCTGCAAATAGCCTTTCGGAACGGCGGAGTTAGGCTGTTAGCAGACCAATTTGGGGTGTTGTTAGTAAAATTAAAAGGCGGATTCATGTTATTAGCAGACCAGCCTAGAAAAATCTATAAATAGACCCTTAAGGGAACCTTGGAGGAGATCCGATTTTAGAGAATCCTCTCCTCCAGGCTAGTTTTTGGTCGGCTGCTAGTGCCCTCCAAGGTGACCGGTTGAGCTCTGGTTTGGGAGGGGAAGCTCTCTAAGATCTTCCGGGTGTGTGGCGGGACCTCCTCACTTCAGCCTTGGGTCTATTCATATTCTCACATCCACCGTCAAGAGAGTCTAGTGAGGGAGAAGTAAGCATCGGCTATACCCCCAGTGGGTCTGAACTCAAGAGACCTGTTGAAGGTTTCAACATTTTTGGTGCAGGTGAGCGTGGACCGTAGCCGGTGAAGGAAAATCTTGAATTAGGTTCGATGACAGGAGATGGGGGGAATGGTTCTGACTCAGGTCACTCGCAGCCACCCGCGACAGGAGAGTGGCTGGAGATGTTTGAGAAGTTCAAGCGAGAAGTCCTACAGACAGTTCTCGCAGCAAGGAGCGAGTGCGAGACCCCGGCAGTCCCCGTGGTTCCACCCCTGCAGATCGGCGAGAACGCACCGGGGCAGCGGCCGGGGAAGGAAGTGCCAGCAGAAGGAAGTGCGCGAGATCTCCCGGGGCGGCAGCTGTTCAGCAGTCCGGCGAGTGCTGAGGTGTGCGAGTTGGGTCCGCGCGAGAAGACCATTCGCCGAGCAGGGGAAGGGAGCCCCTTTTGCGAGATGATCCTCTCGGCCCCAGTGCACCTGCAAGGAGGATCCAGTCATGCACCTGCAGTGATTTGAGGACATGACATCAATCCTTCCCATGTCGGATGCTTTTCAATGCCGACTCTTCGCAACCACCCTGAAGGAGAAAGCAAGGGACTGGTTCCACCAGCATTCCGCGGGTTCCATCTACACGTTTGATGATCTGCGCCGAGGCTTTCGGCTGCGCTTCTCGACGTCAAAAAAGAGGAAGAAGGATGCGGAGGCTCTCTTCAAGATCAGGCAGAGGGAGGGAGAGTCCCTGGCACATTACGTGGATAGGTTCCAGGAGGAGATACACCTCGTGCAGGAGGTGCCGGGATTCGCCCTCCAGATGGCGTTCATCGTAGGGTTGCGAGACGGGTTCTTCAAGATGGACCTGAAAAGAAGGTCTCCTTCATCCTTTGAAGAATTGATGGAGCGAGCAGCAGAAGAGATTGAAGGGGAGGCGGCCAAGCCAGAGTTCTACAGGAGGTTGGAAAAAATGAGCGAGCCCGAGGTGAGGCAGCAAGAAGGAAGAAGGCGAGATGAACCCAGGGGTCACGGGTTCGAAAGATCGCCTCGGAATTGGAGGAATCAGGAGCCCATCAACAGGTTGGGCTGGAGGCACCAGGAAGGACCGGCGAGAGGTCAGGAAGAGGGGTACCAAGGAAGAGAAGCGGGAGGAATGAATCCGGGGTGGAGGCAGGGTCCCAGACCCCCTCACCCCCCAAGGGAGCAAGCTATGGCAGTAGGCCGAGGCAGAGGAGGCAGAGGAGCAAGAGGAGGAAGAGGAAGAGCAGGGAGAGGGGGCAGGGTGGCGTTGCCTTATTGTGACTTTCATCAGGAAGAAGGTCACGCGACCGCCACCTGCCTAGAATTCTTGGAGATGAGAGAGAGAGGTCAACCACGGCGGCAGCAGGCCAGGATCGAGGAAATACTCCAGGAGGCGGAAGAAGACCGATGCGAGGACAGGGCGGACACAGGAACCAGGGGGGAATCGGGGTGATTCATGGAGGGGTTGGGATAGAGGCCTCTCGCAAGAGGAGCTTCCAGGCGATGTTTCGAAGGGACGTCGCGTCGACTTCCCAGACCCCACCCCTCTCGGAGAAGCTCACCTTCTCCTCGGAAGACATGCCAGATTATGAGGATCCATTCTGCGACGCCCTGGTGATTCAGACGGCGATTGAAAATTTCACGGTCTCCCGGATCCTGGTAGATAACGGGAGCTCAGTGAACGTGATCTTCAAGAAGGCCTTCGACGCAATGGAGGTGGAAAAGAAGAGGGTGCAGGCCTCCGACGGACCGCTGTTTGGTTTCCCAGGAGAGCGGAAGGAGGTCGAGGGAGGTGTTGGTCTCCAGGTGACGCTAGGAGGAGTCCCAAGAAACTGCCGGTTCGTCATTGTGGACGCTCCGAGCAGCTATAACGCCATTTTCGGACGACCCCTCATCAGCGCCTTCCGGTGCGTGCCCTCATCGTACCATTAGTGCTTAAAGCTCCATAGTGGAGGAGTCCAGGTCCGCGTCCGAGGAGATGCTAAGGTGGCGAGACAGTGCTATGTGACTGCCGTCAACACCATCTCTTGGATGGCGGATGCCAAGAAGATGGATGAGGAGATGGCGGGGCCGGAGGGGCCAGGAGAAGAAGTGGAGAAGAGAGAAGTAGGGGGAGAGGGCGATGCCCGAGAGGAGAATATGGAGGTCGCTCGCGAGGAGCAGGAGGTCGAGTTGATGGAGGTCGCTCGCGAGGAGCAGGAGGTCGAGTTGATGGAGGTCGCTCGCGAGGAGCAGGAGGTCGAGTTGATGGAGGTCGCTCGCGAGGAGCAGGAAGTCGAGCCAGTGGAGGCGGAAGGAGTTGCAGGGGAAGAGGCCCGGATAGAAGGGCGAAAAGCAAAGGGCCAATGGGAAGAGCCAGCCCGGCTCGAGGCGGCAGAAGAGGTGGTGGAGATGGAGGTTCTCACCCAGGAGGGGAGGGTGAAAGAGGTGCGGATCAGCGGGGGTCTCGGCCCGGAGGACAGGGTGAAGATGCTGGAGTGCATCCAGAAGAACGTGGATGTCTTCGCATGGAGCGCAGCTGATATGCCAGGCATCGAGGCGGACGTGGCTTGCCATCGTCTCAACCTCGATCCGGAAGCCCGTCCCATCCAGCAGAAGAGAAGGACCTTCGCCAGCAAGCTCGAAGGACCCATCCGCGAGGAGGTGGCAAAACTCCTCGAAGCAGGTTTTGTATCGGAGATCCAGTACCCAGGCTGGGTCTCCAACGTCGTAATGGTAAAAAAGGCCGATGGCCGTTGGCGCATGTGTGTGTATTTTTCATTATTAAATAAGGCCTGCCCTAAGGATTGCTATCCCTTGCCTCGGATCGACGCGCTGGTTGACTCAGCCGTCGGTTTTTCTGTGATGAGTTTTTTGGATGCTTTTTCAGGTTATCACCAGATCAGGATGCACCCCCCAGACGTCAAAGACGTCTCGTTCATCACCAGGGAGGGATGCTACTGCTATAAGATGATGCCCTTCGGGTTGAAAAACGCAGGAGCAACCTACTAGAAGATGATGGACCGGGTATTTAGGGAGCAAAGGGGGAGGAACCTGGAGGTCAACGTGGATGACCTTATGGTGAAGAGCAAGTGCGTGAACTCTCACATCCAGGACCTCGAGGAGACCTTCGCCACCCTACGCAAGTACAAGATGCGCCTGAACCCCCTGAAGTGTGTGTTCGGGGCCAGTAAGGGGAAATTCCTGGGGCATCTTCTCACCCCTTGGGGGGTAGAACCTAACCCGGACAAGGTGAAGGCCATAATGGAGCTGGGGTCACCACGGAACGCCAAGGAAGTTCAACGCTTGACCGGAAGGCTCGCGGGGCTGAGCAAGTTTCTCTCCCGAGCTTGGGAGAAATGCTCCCCCTTTTTCAAAACATTACGAGGTAACCAAAAGTTTGAATGGACAAAAGAATGCGAGGAGGCCTTCCAGGACTTGAAAAGCCAACTCACCAAGGCTCCACTGCTCCAAGGTCCCAAAGAGGGGGAGGATCTATATCTGTATCTCGGGGTCGGGACAAAGGCCGTAAGCTCCGTCCTGGTTCGGGAGGAAGGCAAGAAGCAGCTGCCCGTCTACTACGTGAGCAGGGTCCTGAGGGAAGCAGAGCTCAGATACCCGATTTTGGAGAAGTTGGCCTTTGCTCTGGTCGTCGCAGCAAGGAAGCTCAGGCCATACTTCCAGGCCCATTCAATTCAAGTAGTGACGGACCATCCTCTCCGCCAGATCTTCGAAGGAGTGGAGCATTCAGGAAGGCTCACAAAATGGTCGATAGAGCTAAGTGAATTCAACATTACCTTCGTCCCTCGACTATCCATAAAGGCGCAGGTGGTGGCTGATTTCATTGCAGATTATGTGGCCGAGATGAAGGAAGATGGAGCCCCTCGTCACGTTCCGTGGAAGCTGCTGGTGGACGGGGCTTCAGGCAAGAGTTCACTCGGAGGAGGGGTGGTGCTGGAGAGTCCCCAAGGAGTAAAGATCGAGCAGACACTAGTGATACACTTCCCAATCACCAACAACCAGGCGGAATATGAGGCGGTGATCGCCGGTCTACGGTTGGCCCAGGAGCTCGGTGTCCATGACGTGGAGGTCCTCACCGACTCAATGGTAATAGCCTCTCAAATCAGGGGAGAGTTCGAGATGAGGGAGCCTGCGCTCATAAGGTACTTGGCCAAAGTGAGAGGTCTCGTGGGAACGTTCAAAACTTTCTCCATCCGGCATGTCCCTCGGGAGGAGAGCACCCCGGCGGATCGGTTGGCCAAATCCGGTCCTCGAGCCGGGGGGACCCTAACGGACCTATTCCGCCCTTCGATTGAGGAGGGAGAACTCATGGAAGTAGAGAAGCGGCCCTCCTGGAAGGATCCCTTCGCACCTTCCTTGCAACAGGTAAGTTTCCGGAGGAGGTTCCGGACCAGAGTCGCTTCCGATATAAGTCCGCCTACTACGTACTCCACGAGGGAGACTTGTATCGAAAGACCCTCTCGGGCCTCCTGGCCCGATGCGTTTCAGAGGAGGATGTCCCAAGGATCTTGGAAGAAGTCCACTCCGGCGAGTGCGGCAGCCACTCGGGGAGCAGGATGTTGGAGGCAAGAATAATGAGGCAGGGGTACTTCTGGCCAACCCTAAGCAAAGACGCGGCAGCCTTCGCCAAGAGGTGCCAGAAGTGCCAAATGTTCGCCCCGCTTCAGCTCTTGCCAGCTCAGAGGCTAAAGAGTATCACGGTGCCCTGGCCATTCGCCATATGAGGAATGGATCTGGTAGGACCCTTCCCCCAGGCTAGTGGGCAGAGGAGGTTTCTCCTAGTAATGATTGACTATTTCTCAAAGTGGTTGGAGGTCAAGGCGTTGGCTAAGGTCACCTCCCAGGTAATCCGCAACTTCGTATGGGGGGGAGATCATTTGTCGACATGGGCTTCCACAGGCCATAGTCACGGATAATGGTCCGCAGTTCGCAAGCGAGGAGTTCATCAACTTCTGTGGCCAGCTGGGGATAGACCTCAGGTTTGCATCCGTTCACCATCCCCGGAGCAACGGGCAGGTGGAAAGGGCAAACAAGGTCATCGTGAACCTGCTCAAGAAGAAGGTGGAAAATCTGAAGGGCAATTGGGTGGAACAGCTTCCATCGGTCTTGTGGGCCCTAAGAACTACCCCCAACACCGCCACAGGAGAGACCCCTTTCAAGCTCTCTCACGGCTGCGAGGCCGTCATCCCCATAGAGTTCGAAGTTATGACACCACGGGTAAAGGCCGCCGCAAGCGGAGAGGAAGGTTGGAGAGCCGAAAACGAGATGGAGTTGCGGTTCTCCCTCGACCTCATCGAAGAAGCTCGGGACCTGGCAGCCATTCGCCAAGAAGAGGTCAAGCGACGGATGGCCAAGTATTTCGATAAGCACGTCAGGGTCAGGCAGTTCGTGAAGGGAGATCTGGTGCTCAAGAAGATCGACGCGGCCGGAAGATCCGCCGCGGTGGGAAAACTCAACCCCAACTGGGAAGGCCCCTATGTCGTGGAAGAGGCATTAAAGTCTGGGGGGTATTGCCTTCAGAATGTGGAGGGTCAACCTCTCAGCCACACATGGAGTGGTGACTATCTTAAACGTTTCTATCCCTGAAACTATGTAATAAAAATGTTTTGAAATAAGAATATTTTGTTTAACATATGTGTTTGAGATTGATACTGCAGCTTGTAGGAAAAACCCCGAACGCTCCAAAAGTGGCCCCGAGCAGGCCCGCTGTCCAGGCTCTCATCTAGCTGGCAGGTCCGAAGGCTCACTCGGAGGCAGGTTCTATGTGAAAGAAAAGAATGCCCCGAGCAGACCCGCTGTCCAGGCTCTCATCTAGCTGGCAGGTCCGAAGGCTCACTCGGAGGCAGGTTCTATGTGAAAGAAAAGAAGGCCCCGAGCAGACCCGCTGTCCAGGCTCTCATCTAGCTAGCAGGTCCGAAGGCTCACTCAGAGGCAGGTTCAATGTGAAAGAAAAGAAGGCCCCGAGCAGACCCGCTGTCCAGGCTCTCATCTAGCTGGCAGGTCCGAAGGCTCACTCGGTGGCAGGTTCCATGGTGTTGAGAAAAGAAAGCCCCGAGCAGACCCGCTGTCCAGGCTCTCATCTAGCTGGCAGGTCCGAAGGCTCACTCGGAGGCAGGTTCTATGTGAAAGAAAAGAAGGCCCCGAGCAGACCCGCTGTCCAGGCTCTCATCTAGCTGGCAGGTCCGAAGGCTCACTCGGAGGCAGGTTCTATGTGAAAGAAAAGAAGGCCCCGAGCAGACCCACTGTCCAGGCTCTCATCTAGCTGGCAGGTCCGAAGGCTCACTCGGAGGCAGGTTCTATGTGAAAGAAAAGAAGGCCCCGAGCAGACCCGCTGTCTAGGCTCTCATCTAGCTGGCAGGTCCGAAGGCTCACTTGGAGGCAGGTTCTATGTGAAAGAAAAGAAGGCCCCGAGCAGACCCGCTGTCCAGGCTCTCATCTAGCTGGCAGGTCCGAAGGCTCACTCGGTGGCAGGTTCCAAGGTGTTGAGAAAAGAAGGCCCCGAGCAGACCCGCTGTCCAGGCTCTCATCTAGCTGGCAGGTCCGAGGGCTCACTCGGAGGCAGGTTCTATGTGAAAGAAAAGAAGGCCCCGAGCAGACCCGCTGTCCAGGCTCTCATCTAGCTGGCAGGTCCGAAGGCTTACTCGGTGGCAGGTTCCAAGGTGTTGAGAAAAGAAGGCCCCGAGCAGACCCGCTGTCCAGGCTCTCATCTAGCTGGCAGGTCCGAAGGCTCACTCGGTGGCAGGTTCCAAGGTGTTGAGAAAGTGGCCCCGAGCAGACCCGCTGTCCAGGCTCTCATCTAGCTGGCAGGTCCGAAGGCTCACTCGGAGGCAGGTTCTATGTGAAAGAAAAGAAGGCCCCGAGCAGACCCGCTGTCCAGGCTCTCATCTAGCTGGCAGGTCTGAAGGCTCACTCGGAGGCAGGTTCTATGTGAAAGAAAATAAGGCCCCGAGCAGACCCACTGTCTAAGCTCTCATCTAGCTAGCAGGTCCGAAGGCTCACTCGGTGGCATGTTCAAAATTCTCAAAGGGTGACCTCAAGAGCACTCGCATTGACCACGCGCGGGAGAGATGACCTCACTTCACTTTCATGACTACCTAAGCGAAACCCCGGTTTGGGCGAATGGTAAGGAAGTGCGAGTGGGGGAGGCAGCGGGAAGCGAAGGGGGGTGACACGCCTAGGTCATCCTCGAGCATTCGCCAGGTGGCCGGGACAGTCGCACTACAGCTTAAACGTCCTAATGAGCCTAGCGAGATATAGCGGCGAATGAGAAAGAATTAACGTCCTAGCGAGCCTAGCGAGATATAACGGCAAATGAGAAAAAAAAGTGGAGATAGCACAAAAATGGAGAGCACAAAAATCGTGATCAATATACATATCTTTCAAGGGCACTCGCCCCGTTCATGATTACATTCAAAAGATTTTAAGTAAAAGACGGCAAAAAACACAGGGCCCATCTCAGGGGTCGGCAGGCTTCCCGCCAGAAGATCTATCGCTCTCGCCTGAATCCGGCAGGAGGGCGTCTTCTCACGGCTCGCCATCCTCATCTTTCGGGAAGGGGATCAGAATGAAGAGCTCGGGGACGACCTGTCGGGCAGAGAGGCATTCGGCCTCTTCCTTCAGGTACCCAGCCTGCCGCAACACCTGCAGCGCGTGCTTCACGGCGCTCTGGGCGTTCTCCTGCATCAATTGCTCCAGCTCGTGGTGGGGGTAGAAGTGCCCCCCACTCCCCAAGGCGAGTGCCGAGACCTCGGCTTCTCGCAACCGCTAGGCCTCGGCCTTAACCAGCCGGACTTCGTCTTCAAGACCAGCCACCCGAGCACGAAGCATCTCGGCAACTGTGGTATCCTAAAAATAATAATAAAGGTGGTCAGAAGAAGGTGCACCAATCGGCAACAGGTCACTCGCGGGGAGGGAGAAAATATATACCTCTGCAACGGGACGGCTGACGAGAAGAGCTTCCGCAGCTGCCAACTTCGTCCTGAGTTCCTGCGTCTCAGCAGAAATGACGGTCCTGGACTCCTCAACCTCCGCCAAGCTCCGCGCCAGTTTGATGCTCCGGCGCGAAGACATATGTGCGAGCTCGAGCGCCCGCAGTATGGCCCTGGCGGTCTCATGGGCGAGAACCTGAGTCATCTCGGCATCATAGACTTCAGCATCCTCCCGGCCGTAGAGGGCATACGCGATGGCATAGGCCTCACCACTGGCGAGGCCGCTCTCTATCCACGACGGATGAAGGGTGGAGAGCGAGACCCTGTTGACGTTCCTGTCCCACTTTACCAGGGGAGCCCCTGAGGGGTCCACGTACTTCTCGCCGCTGGGGAAGTTCCGGTGGTCCCTGGGCAATGGAGGCGGCGGCAACGACGATCCCGCGCGAAGGGTGGTCTCGCCTGCCGCACCCACCCCTGGGGTCTGAGTCTGAGCACTCACCCCTAGGGTCTCGTCCAAGATCCCCTTCCCCTTGGCGGAGGAGGGATTCTTTGATTTCTGGGAGGAAGAGGAGGTCAGCGCCCCAGGTTTTCGCTTCTTTCCGCTAGGCTTGGAGGAGGAGGGTTCCTCCCGACAGGCATCCGCTGCAGCCTGTGCGAAGGACACGGAAGCCCCAGAAGGACGCGGCGGATGAAGGGGGAGGCTACGCACGCCTGCATAATATTGCGAATGATTTAGCGAATGGTATAAGAGTCACAAGACCGAAGCGAACGAAGTCCCAAAAACTTACCCTCGCCCTGCGGAATGAGCGGGAGCGAGTTGACGTTTCGCCGGAGATAGACGAGGTCCATCCCGTGCTCCAAGATGTATTGGTGGAGTTTGGCTTCGTGCCCCCTAGGGTCGGGGGGCGGAAGGTTGACTCCTCCTCCTGCACTGGGGCGAGAAGTGTGTTTCCCAGGTTCCCGCTGACGAAGAGGAAGCGCCGAACCCAGTCGTGGTTCTTATTCGGGAGCCCGTAGTGCTTGAGCGGGTTCAGACCCGAGAAGAATGAGATGCCGTTGGTACAGCGAAAGGTGTAGAGCTTGCGGAAGACGGGCAGCGAGAACTCGATCCCCTCTTCTTGCAGGTAGCTCGCGTACCCGACCAGCATGGCGATGGAATTGGGGTTGAGCTGGCCGGGCACGACTCCATAATACCTGAAGGTCTGGCGGAGTTCCGGCCAGATGGGAAGGCGAAACCCCACCTCGAAGTGCTCTAGCGGGATCGCGAGAGCACAGGGCGAGATGGAGTTTAGGCGCTCGTCCGGCCTGGGCTTTCGCGCCTCGAACCCAGGCGGGATGTAATCCGCGACCGCAGTCAAGTAGGCCTCGTCGGAGAGGTCGCATGAATCGAAGGTGTGGTTGACGAACGCGTTGGCGCACCTGGCCCTGCCTTCCGCATCACCACCCATGTCGCGAATGACGAAGGATAAGAAAGCAGCAGAGAAGGGAGAAGCGCGAGTGCTAGCGTGAGGAAAGAGAAGGAGCGGATGGTAAGGTATTTAATACGGTGGTTGAAAGGCCTATTTATAGAGGGGCTAAACGGCGTTTGGGCTTTCGAGGTAACGGGTGTGCGGATAGCAGTCGCGCCTTCCCGACGCCTCGGAACCCGGGCCGACCCCTCTCGCCCATTAATGACAAGTGCCCTGTGGCTACTCGCTCATCGACTACGCGAAAGAGGTTAAGAAAGCATTCGGCAATAGTAAAGCATTCGGCAATACCCAAGCAAGATATAGGAAATAAAGGACAAAGAATAGAGCATTCACAAAACACAGGACATAAGATTATTACAAACAGAAATAAAAATTCAGCATCCGCGCTACAGAAAACAGAAGAATTACAAGAAGGGCGAATGAAGACTAGCTCAATACTCCTCCCAGACCCACCGACCTCGCTTTCGCGACCCAGCTTCCAGGGGCATTCGCGGACGGAAATATGCGAGCATGTTGGTGATCTCATGGGAAGCCAGTTGGAGTTGGTCCCGGGCTCGCGCGGCGTGTCTTTTGGGAGACAACTCCCCTCCTTCACCCCCCAGGCGCTCCACCGACGCGAGAATGCGCGAGTAGTCCCGCTGGAGGTCCTTTAACTCACGCGCGACTCTCAGCCGCACGTCGTCCACCTGGCCGGCGACATTTCGCTGGATGTGGATGAGCTTCCCCAAGACCTCCGTGATCCGCTCCTTCAGGGTCGCGTGATCTGAGGAGTCACCCAGAAAGTCAGCGAGATCCCTAGGGGAAGGGAGAGGCGAGAGCATCCCCTCTTCCCCCTCGTAGTAGGAATCAAAGGGGGAGGCTTCCCGATAGCCTGCGAAATCATAACTAGGTCAGTAGTGGTAAAATACGCGAGTACGATAGGGGCAGGTGAGTGAACTGACCTGGGGTGGGGTCCTTATGACCTGAAGGACGAGACGAATGAGGGTGCGTTCCAAACAGCCCGGCGGGAGGTAGGACCTTTCCCTTTCCAAGACGGTAGGGCTGTGAGGTAGGAGCTGGAGCATCCGCAGGATCATCCGCGCGGCCCTGATGACCGGATGCCTTCTGGGGAGATACCCTCGGCTCATCCGCAAGAACGGAGGGGTTCCGCAGCGGAAGGTTGGGGTCAAGGGCTACAAAAAATAGTGGTCAGCAGCGAGCATCATGAAGGGTGAATCTAAAAGGGTTTACAACTTACCGGACTGCAATGAGGTCTCGCCCGGAGGAGGTGGAGGAGCAAGGTCCCGATCTGGAGGCCTCTCGTCCGGGGGAGGTGGCACCACGACACTGCTCGAGACGGCCCCGTGGCCGGTCTCGGGCATCGAGATCCCCTGCGAATGGTCAGAGCAAAGGCAGGGTAAGGAGAGGAACTAAACAGGGACGAGAGGAATCCTCATACCTGCATCCCGGGGTCCGGAGGATTCCTCGCCGGAAGAGTATCCGTCGGCGGAGTCCTCGCCGGAGGAGTACCCGCAGGAGATTCCGAGGCAGTCTCGCCTCTCTGACGATTCAGTCGAATCGCCTTGGCTCGACGCGAGACGTAGGGGGCACTCGGATCCCGCTTAGACATAAGCCAGGGAGCAAATTTGGTTGCCTTAGGGGCAGTTACAGCTTGGGCCGCGGCCAGACGCTCGATCATCTCCAGCGAGAGGGGTCTCGCGGAAGGCTTGTGAGAAGACATTGATCTCGGTGAAGAGCTAAGGGAGGGAAGAAGCTCCGAATCGAGGGTTGTCAACGCTCCAGGAAGTTCTGACATGAAGAGATATATATAGGACAACGGTGGGACCCACAGAATCTTGTGAGTCCAGTCAGCAAGCACTCACCGAATACAGGGTTGGACTGTTCTTTCCGAGCGTAGTAACCACTCGCAAAGAGCAGGGATTGTGTACAACCCGTATTCGCCGGTGGGCCCCTCAAGCCAAATGGCGAGACCTGGGTCAGCCCGATCATTCGCCCCGGCTAGGAGGTGGAAGTACCCCCGGTTTGGTGGGGGTAAGGTGCGGAAGAGAAGGAGCTAGGCGAGTGGTGCTCTCACGGACCACTCGCCCGGAAGCGTGGGCATTCGCCCAGCTAGGCGGGTGCCCAGCGAGTGGTGCCCTCACAGACCACTCGCCCAGGATGATTTAAGGGGGAAATGACCCTAATACCCCTGGTCGGCTGCAAATAGCCTTTCGGAACAGCGGAGTTAGGCTGTTAGCAGACCAATTTGGGGTGCTGCTAGTAAAATTAAAAGGCGGATTCATGTTATTAGCAGACCAGCCTAGAAAAATCTATAAATAGACCCTTAAGGGCACCTTGGAGGAGATCCGATTTTAGAGAATCCTCTCCTCCAGGCTAGTTTTTGGCCGGCTGCTAGTGCCCTTCAAGGTTCCCGGTTGAGCTCTGGTTTGGGAGGGGAAGCTCTCTAAGATCTTCCGGGTGTGTGGCGGGACCTCCTCGCTTCAGCCTTTGGTCTATTCATATTCTCACATCCACCGTCAAGAGAGTCTAGTGAGGGAGAAGTAAGCATCGGCTACACCCCCAGTGGGTCCGAACTCAAGAGACCTGTTGAAGGTTTCAACATTCGGGTTCCGAAGGAGATCTTCGAATGCGGAAGGAGATCTTCGGGTTCCGAAGGAGATCTTCGAATGCGGAAGGAGATCTTCGGGTTCCGAAGGAGATCTTCGAATGCTGAAGGAGATCTTCGGGTTCCGAAGGAGATCTTCGAATGCTGAAGGAGATCTTCGAATGCTGAAGAAGATCTTCGAGGGAATTCCAGAGAGCTCTCTCCAGTCCAGAAAAACCAAGTCCTTTGAAATGAAGCTCTGTGGTTCCTTTTATAGCTTTTGAGGGTGGTTAGGGTGGTTATGGTGGTTAGGGCGGCTACCCGCACACCATAACTAATTTATGTGTTATATGCACATTTATCATGAATATGACTATGCGCACACCAATTTGTATAGTTTTGTGACGATATGTATTCATATGACGGATATAGTTACACGCACACCATAACCATACTATTTGCTAGACGCAGACCGTATGCCCACTTGTCATGAATATGACTATGCGCACACCAATTTGTATAGTTTTGTGACGATATGTATTCATATGACGGATATAGTTACGCGCACACCATAACCATACTATTTGCTAGACGCAGACCGCATGCCTACTTATCATGAATATGACTATGCACACAACAATTTGTATAGTTTTGGGATAATATGCATTCATATGATGGATATGGTTATGTGCACACCATAACCATATTATTTGCTATATGCAGACCGTATTGAAAGAATTTACCATTTACACCCCCACGTTGGAGGATTTTCACTATTTGCACCCCATGATGTGAAATTTTACTATTTGCACTCCATGATGTGGAATTTTACTACTTTCACCCCATGATGTGGAGTTTTACTATTTGTACCCCATGATGTGGAGTTTTACTATTTGCACCCCATAATGGGTGGTTACAGGCTTAGGGAGGTTTTGACTTGGTCGCCCTCATTTTCTCCGTCGAATGAGGCGAGAGAGGTCGGACAAGCGCGTCCGTTGGTTAAGGGAGGCCGACTGGGGACGAGACAAGAGGGGCCGGAGAATGTGCCCGGCGGCGAGGGAGGCCGACCGGCACCGCGCCCACCGCACGGCCGCGTGCGGTGCCGGGCGATATCGCGCGCTAGCGCGCGATATCGCCAGCGCGATATTGCGCGGTGCAGCGCGGCGTTAGGCGCGCGGTACCGCGCGGTGCCGGGCACGCGGTGCGGCAGTGCCGCGCGGCCGGGCGGTGTCGCGCGGCCTTGCGCGGTGCCGCGCGGCCGGGCGCGGTGCCGCGCGGCCGTGCGCGGTGCCGCGCGGCCGGGCGGTGCCGCTCGCCCGTGCGCGGTGTCGCACGGGCGTGGTGCCGCGCGGCCGGGGGCGGCCTTGCGCGGCTGCGGTTGGCGGTTGGCGGTTGGCGGATGTGGCGGTTGCGGTTATGAGCGGTTCGTTCCCCTCTTTTGCCCATGCCTCCACCATCTTAGTGGGGGAGTGGGGCTTTTGGCTAAATGCAACCCGAATTTCTCTACATAATGTATGACAACCCATCAAATTTATAAAATTTAGTTGATACATGAGCCAGATTTCGCTTTAGCTTTGTACTGATTGTCGTGCGAATAAAAAGTAAAACCTTATTGTTCTTTTGAACGTACAGCTGGGATTCACAATGTTTGGTGCCTTCATCGTCCCACGGATTTATGAAAATGTGGTAGACACTCAAAATTCACGAGTTTATATTCCTCACTCATCAATGGTTGTTTGATATTTTACAATAATCAACTATACACACATGCATACATACTATATATAATGAAAAAATATTTTTTGATGAAATATTCATCTTTTTTATTTTAGCCCCCTCTTTAGTACATCATTTACAAATTTTTAAAAATGTGCAAAATTTATACATTTTAATTATTTTTTAAAAATAGATGTCATCCTCTCAGTTTAATTATACTAAATTTTGTATCAATTAAAAATTCACATAGATGATGAGTGATGAGTGTACTATCTATCACGCTGAGGAACGAGAAAATCTTGTGCACGCCTAATCAACATGAGACAATCATATTTGTTAATTATGTGTGTCAAATCTTAACCCAAAAAATGACGATCGGTGCTGATCTCGACCGGCGGGGCCCGGGCCGTTGTCGAAATTTTTTGTAGGTAGTCATCAGAGGTATTTTGGATATTTAATAAATGTACGGAGTGTTATATAAACTTCTTATCGTTCTATGGGTTGGGTAACTTTCGAAAACTAAAATACGCCCACTTTCGATCTGTAACCGCCTCTGTTCTTGAAGAAGTGAAAAACAGATTGCTACTGTGCGTGAACGTAACCCATCTTGGGGTGAACCACGCAAATATGTGTCTTCTGTGTTGTTGAATTTATGTTTGCTTTTCTTTCTACTATCATTTCCGCAACACTACTCATCATGTCTTTGCAGTGCGATAAAGTATTGAAGGATAAAATGTTTACTTACGAATGAGGGAGGGTGAGTAGTTCAGGACTTGATGCAGTATTATTCTTCGGTTTTGGGGTATAAGTTTTTAACTCCGAGGGGGGCTAACAATACATTCCATCGACATTTCAAAAATCGAACCAGGATTCTCTCCATTCAACACAAATTGAACCAGGACTAACGATAAATGATGGCTGATCTGACCTAGAAATGAATCTCATTCATTTGGGCCAAATGGAGAGAGTCTGGATCCCGAAAAATCCGATGGATTGTATAAGAATTATTTTCTCTTCTTTTCTCGTATACCACATATATTATGTTGGTCATGTAATTATGAATAAAGAGGATTGGGTCACTTGATCCGTAAATTTTTGTCCACACAATATGTATGAAGCCTCCTAGGTGTTACGTAACATATTTGATGTTCGAATCAAAATTTTAGAGGGGCATCGAGGGGCGGTCAGATAATGTCATTGGGGGACCGTGTAAAACCGCTAGAGAGAGAGAGAGAGAGAGAGAGAGAGAGAGAGAGGGAGAGTGCTCACTTCCTCACCGTCCAGCGTCAATCCCGCGGCTGATCCCATCAAACTGTTGTGTGAATTTTGATTCAAAACAAACAAAAATTGAAGTTGTTTTTCCATTCAATTTCTTCTCAACCAAACTGAAATGCTTACATGTTGTATATAATATCACGCTCTCTGATAAAGCCAGTGCATAGACAACGATCGTAACAATTTTAGAAAGAGAAACACATAATGATATCGAGCTTTATTATTTCTTAAATTTGATAAAAAGTAATATATAGTTTTGCAATAGAATCGCATTAAAGCAAATACAAATAGAAATATATAAAACACAGTGAAGAAGTAGCTATCCACTGAACGAAACCGGCACACACAGGAGCACACATTGTAATCACGGGGGAAAATAATTGTGGGCAAAATAAACGAAGAACACTTAGGCTCTGTTTGGCACGGCGGTGACGGTCGGGAATAATAGAAATGAATAGAACTTGTGTATTTATACTAAAGGGGTACATATATACAACACCAATACAATATAAACATAATACATCTACCCCCCCCCCCCCCCCCCCCCCCCCCCCCCCCCCCCCCTCAAACTCATGGGGGTTCATACACCGAGAGTTTGGATAATAGATAGCATGTTGGGACCGAGTCTGCGGCTTAGTCATCAAGTCTGCAAGTTGCTGCTCAGAAGGAACAAAAGGAGCAAGAGTTCCCCGACCATACTGCTCATGAAGGAAGAAAGCATCCACCCCGATGTGCTTGAAAAGAGAATGTTTCACCGCATTCAAGGTGATCTGAATGGCACTGGTGTTATCATAGTGGAGTGGAGTGGGATCCGGAGAAGAGATACCAAGATCCTCAAGGAGCCAGCGGAGCCAAATAATGTCCTCAGTAGTAGTAGTCATGGCACGCAGCTCAGCCTCAGTACTGGAATGAGAAACCCCGGTCTGTTTCTTGGACTTCCAGGCAATAAGTGAAGTACCAAAAAATAGACAAAAACCAGTGACAGATCGGCAGTCAACAGGATCACTGGCCCAAGTAGCATCCGAGTAAGCACGAAGCTGCAGAGAACTGCTACTGGAGTAGAAGAGACCACGTGAAGTCGTCGCCCGGAGATAACGCAACAACCGCAGTAGATGACCATAATGCACAGAGGTAGGCGCACCAACAAACTGGCTCAAAACATGAACAACATGTGCAATGTCGGGCCGAGTAATAGTAAGGTAGACGAGGCTCCCGACAATGTGACGATAACGAATAGGATCAGAGAGTGGAACCTCATCATCTGGTCATAACTGAAGGTGAAGCTCCATAGGGGTGTCCACGGTGCGAGAGTCAGAGAGAGCAGCCTGAGCTAAAAGATCTGATGTGTAACGCTGCTGAGAAAGCGGAAAACCACAGTCTGTAGAGGTGACCTCAAGGCCCAAGAAATAGCTCATCTGTCCAAGACCAGTCATCTGAAACTGCTGCTGGAGGTGATGTTTGACGAATGTCACATGAGTAGGGTCATCACCAGTAATGATCATGTCATCCACATAAAGTAATAGAAGAGTCCGGCCACGTGAAGAGGGGTTCACAAACAGGGCTGGATCATGCGGGCTCGGCTGAAAACCGGCAGTAGTAATGGCCAAACTGAAACGAGCAAACCACGCGCGGGGCGCCTTCTTGAGCCCGTAAAGAGCTCGTCTCAAGCTGCAAACAAGTCCTGGAAGAGAAGAACGACCGGGAGGAGGGAGCATGTACACCTCCTGCTGAAGGTCACCATGAAGAAAGACGTTCTTCACATCGAGCTGGAACAGAGACCAGCGGCGAACAGCTGCAACAGCAACAAGAGTGCGAATTGTGGTCATGTGAGCAACTGGGGCAAAAGTCTCATCATAGTCACGTCCCTGCTCCTGCTGAAAACAACGAGCCACAAGGCGGGCCTTGTACCTCTCAACAAAACCATCTGAGCGAGTCTTCACCTTGAAGACCCGCTTGCAAGTAATGAGAACAACACCAGGGGGAGAGGAACAAACTCCCAGGTACGGGTGTGCTCAAGCGCCTCCAACTCAGCAGACGTAGCAGTCTGCCACTCAGGTATCTGGGCAGCCTCACGATAGGAAGTCGGCTCTGGAGTACCACAGGCGGTAGCAGGGAGAGCAGGCAGGTCCAGAGGTAGTGTAGCAAGGCTGAGACGGCCAGGAGGACGTCGCTCACGAGGTGGGTTGCGATGAGCTGGAGGATCATCCACAGGGACCTCGCTGGAGGAGACGAACACTGAGTCGGGGGGGGGGGCACAGGAGAAGGACCAAGAGGGGAACGACGGGTGTAGTGATGTGGAAGGGGAGCGACAAGCGTATTCAAGGAAGAGGTGGAAGTAGAGATCGGAGATTTCGGAGATGGAGTGGCTGGTGGTAGGAGGAGAGGAGGAGGACATACCAGTGGAGAGATGGGAAGAGTGAGAAACTGCACATCAGATGGAGTCACAGATGAGTGTGAGGTCGGAGAGACGGATGACAC
Organism: Dactylorhiza incarnata; assembly: GCA_033032865.1. NCBI lineage: Eukaryota > Viridiplantae > Streptophyta > Magnoliopsida > Asparagales > Orchidaceae > Dactylorhiza > Dactylorhiza incarnata. The sequence continues at coordinate 1,860,185 of JAWHQI010000061.1, read as the reverse complement.
AAAGAATGGGTGAGACTCATCAAAAGTGACGTCACGTGAGATACGAAGACGACGCACAACAGGGTCATAACATAGGTAGCCCTTGTGCTCAATACTATACCCAAGAAATACACATGGTACAGACTGAGCAGAGAGCTTAGTGCGCTCACGTGGAGAGAGAAGGACGTAACACCAACAGCCAAAAACACGAAGATGAGTTTAACGGGGAGGTCGAGAGTACAAACACTCACTAGGACACTGGCCCTGAATGAAGGTGGATGGCTGCAGGTTAATAAGATAGACAACAGTGGAAACAACCTCAGCCCAAAAGTGAGGAGGGACATGAGATGAGATAAGAAGAGTGTGTGCTGTCTCGACAATATGACGATACTTCCTTTCAGCGATGCCATTCTGAGCGTGGGCACCGGGACAGGAAAGCTGGGGGAGAGTGTCATGAGTAGCTAGCAAATCACGAAAAGCATGAGAGAGGTACTCCCCCCCGGAATCGGAATGAAAAATACGAATGGAAGCGGAAAACTGAGTGCGCACCATAGCAGAAAATGTAACATATATCTGGAAGAAATCAGAACGAGCATGCATAAAGTAAATCCAACAGTAACGAGAATAATCATCAACAAATATAACATAATATCGATGACCGCCCTTTGATACAAAAGGCGCGGGACCCCATACATCAGAATGAACTAAATCAAAAGGACGCGAAGATCTTGACTCACTAGACGGATAAGGGAGTTGGAGCTTTTTACCAAGCTTACAACACGTACAAGAGTGAGACTGATCAACAGAAACACGACCCAGAAAACCATGACTTATAAGCGACGCAAGGCACGGGCCACTGGGATGACCAAGACGGTGATGCCACTGAGAAAAGGCCACCGAAGGAAGATAAAATGTGACAGTAGCCGGAGATGAAGAAGTGGAAGGAAGATGAAGGTGATCAAGGACGTACACCCCACTACGGCGACGACAAACTCCAAGGAGTGTCCCTGTCAGACGATCCTGCACACGACAAACAAACTCATCAAAAACAACAAGGCAACCAATGGATGTGAGTTGGCTGGCGGATATAAGATTCATGGATAGCTTGGGTATGTAGGCAACGTCAGAGATATGAAAATGGCTAGTATGAAGGAGGACGCGACTAGTAATGGGGAGAATAGTACCATTGGCTACCATGATACTAAGGGCAGGGGAAACGGGCTGGCAGGATAAAAGGTGTGTGGCATCATGAGTCATATGAAAAGAGGCTCCAGAGTCGAGCAACCAGTCGGAGGAAGAGATACCTGAAGGGGCAGAAGCTGTCGGCTGAGAGGTAGAAGCATCAGAAGCATCCGGTGAAAGCACTGAGACAGTAGAGCGAGGCAGGGATCCCTGAGAGAGCTGCTGAGCAATTTGCTGTGCAAACTCAGAAATAGAGAGAGACTGTTCCACAGCAGAGAAAGGAGCACCGGGTGCACGCTGCTGACCAGACTGCTGAGCTCTCTGAAGCTTGCGGCACTCAGATTTGACATGACCAAAGCACTGACAGTAGTCACAGCGAACAGATGGGCGAAGGGTAGCGCCAGACTGAGCCGAAGAGGGCACCGGAGGACGAGGAACAGGGCGCCCCGGAGCACTATAACCTGACGAGGGCAACAGAGGAGCACTGACAAGGGAGGACTGCGGTGGAAGCTGGGGAGCAGCTAGAACAGCATGATGCATCCCACCAGGAGAAGTAGCGGAGTCCAAGGAGTGGAGACGAGTCTCCTCAGCGATCACCAGGGCCAAAGTATCGTTGAGCGACGGCGAGGGATGCCGGTGCAGAAGCTAAGCGCGAATGGACTCGAACTCAGGGCGTAGGCGCATAAGAAACTCAAACAAGCGCTGACAGTCGCGATCCCGGGAGATAGCAACACACTGAGGGCACATTGCACAGGGAGAAGGAGCCATCTCATCGCACTGACGCCAGAGATCAAGGAGCTCAGCAAAGAAGGTCCGAACAGATCGATCACGCTGGTAGCAGACGCCAAGGGTCTGGAACAGAGAGTAGCGCAGGGCCCGACTGGACGACTGATAGAGACAGCGCAAATGATCCCAGATTGCCTTGGATGTAGGGAGCTCGTAGACGGCCATTCGAATGGGAAGCTCACAAGACTGACAGATCACGACAATCGTGCGAGAGTCATCGGAGCGCCACCGCGCTAAGTCGGAGCCCTTTGTGGAGGTTGTCGTGCTGACAGTGGAAGTGTCAGTAGCAGGAGCAGCAACCGTCGGTGCAGGAGCAGGCACGGAACTGGCAATGTGACCCCATAAATCTAGGCCACGAAGAATGATGCCGACGGTGGCAGACCAAGCCTTGTAATTCTTCCCATCGAGGGTGACATCAGCCTTTTGAAGGAAGCCGGAGGAGTGAGAGGAGGCCATCGAGGCTGCGGGGTAGCCGGAGAAGGATCAGCAAGGGATCGGGAGCGGGGCTGGACGGGCTCGATCAGGAGCGGGACTGGACGGGATCAGCAAGGGCTCGATCAGCAAGGAATCAGGAGCGACAGTCGGAGAAGGCAAACTGGACGGGCTCGATCGTGAGCGGCAGACGGAGAAGACGATCTGGAGGGGCTCAATCGGGATCTGGAGAAGACGAGCGGGGTACAAGCGGGATCTGGCGAGACGATCTGGACGAGCGTGAAGCAGCGGCGCTCTGGAGAAGACGATCTGGCGAGCGGGATCTGGAGAAAACGATCGATCGGAAGCGGGAAGCAAGAGCGGAAGCGGGGATCGACTGAGCGAGAAAACCTAATGCTTTGATACCATGATAGAAATGAATAGAATTTGTGTATTCACACTAAAGAGGTACATATATATATACACGCAAGAAGGGTTCCCAATACCAATACAATATAAACATAATACATCTAACAGTGAACGCGGTGGTTATATGAACTGTCATTCGTGAATGCCCCGACCTGATCACCAAAGAAATTTCATCTATTTTTATGTTCAAACTAGTTTTCTTTTCTTGGTGGCGGTCATAACCATTGTCTTGCCAAACATGCATTCTATGATGGTGGCGCCAAACAGAGCCTAGTTTTCTACGTCTTCTCTGTTTTCATTTGCAACAAATTTAACCTCCCATCCCACGACAACATCATCAACAATGGAAGAAGTTTGGCAGGCATTTTGTTCGCACGCGATCACACAATGATTAGGGAGAAAGTCGCCTTCTTTTTGGTCAGTTTTTGTGCAATGCAACGGTAGCATTCCCAAAAATTTCCGCAGTTTATGTTCTAAACTTCATCTGAACTTGGAAGGCTAAGGTGATGAGAATCTTTGCTGAGGAAAATGCTTTATAATCTATACATAGATAATGTGGATTAATTGGGTGCATATAAATGAACCCTCATTCAAGCTATGATAAAGGAGATTTGTGCAGAGGTTCAATGGAATCTCAAGATATCAAATTGGTGTTGGTAGAGGAGGGACAAGTGTCCCTTAGACAGTATGTGTCCCATAGAAATTGGTCCCACATAATGGTCATTTGGCCAACTGTTAATGGAATATGGCCATCCCATTTTGTGGGAAAGTGGTGTTTAAGTAGCCGTTCCGAAAGTTCAACCCCATGCATTCCCTAAAGAATACGGCGATCATGCCAATTTGAGAGGCGATGAGTCCACCCATTACTTTCAGTGTCCCTGTGAGATGCAAATTGATGGAGTTGTGTCTACGGGAGAGGAGACTTTTGCGAGGTTCACAAGGTATTATTAACTTGTTGGTGATTAAAATTAAAGACTGAAACTTATGTATATCAGAGCTAGAGTTTGATGAAGCATTACAATTCATGCAAATTAAATATCAACCTGGTATGAATTTATAGTTGAAGACTGTTTGTTATCGTGTTTCCATCAACTAAATATATGAAAAACCTCTTTGTAACACTAGGCAGTGATAGAAAAATAATAGATCTTGTATTTATTCACATTTAAGGATACATATATATACAGAAGAGGGTGATCCCAACACCCAGAGGTGAGCCTAAGATGGTATACAATGCAATACATCTAACACCTCCCCTCAAATTCACGGGGGGTCATACATCGAGAGTTTGGATAATAGATAAGAATGTTGGGACCGAGTCTGCGGCTTAGTCATCAAGTCTGCAAGCTGCTGCTCAGAAGGAACAAAAGAAGGAGCAAGAGTACCCCGGCCATACTGCTCACGAACAAAGAAAACATCCACCTCGATGTGCTTGGAAAGAGAATGCTTCACCGGATTCAAGGTGATCTGGATGGCACCCGTGTTATCACAATGGAGTGGAGTGGGATCCGGAGAAGAGACGCCAAGATCCTCAAGGAGCCAGCGGAGCCAAATAATGTCCTCAGTAGTAGTAGCCATGACACGCAGCTCAGCCTCAGTACTGGAGCGAGAAACCTCAGTCTGTTTCTTGGACTTCCAGGCAATAAGAGAAGTACCCAATAATAGACAGAAACCAGTGACAGATCGACGGTCAATAGGATCACTGGCCCAAGTAGCATACGAGTAAGCACGAAGCTGCAGAGAACTGCTACTGGAGTAGAAGAGACCACGTGAAGTCGTCGCCCGGAGATAACGCAAGAGCCGCAGTAGGTGACCATAGTGCACAGAAATAGGTGCACTAACAAACTAACTCAACACATGAACAACATGGGCAATGTCCGGACGAGTAATAGTAAGGTAGACGAGACTCCCAACAAGGTGACGATAGCGAGTAGGGTTAGAGAGAGAAACTCCATCATCTGGTCATAGCTGAAGGTGAAGCTCCATAGGGGTGTCAACAGTGCGAGAGTCAGAAAGAGCAGCTCGAGCTAAGAGATCGGATGTGTAACGCTGCTGAGAGAGCTGAAAACCACGGTTTGTAGATGTGATCTCAAGGCCTAAGAAGTAGCTCAACTGTGCAAGGTCAGTCATCTGAAACTGCCGCTGAAGATGGTCCTTGACGAAAGCAACATGAGAAGGATCATCACCAGTAATGATCATATCATCCACATAATTAAAGTAGTAAAAGAGTCCGGCCACGAGAGGAGGAGTGCACAAACAGAGCTGGATCATGTGGGCTCGGTTGAAAACTGGCGACTGTAATGGCGGAGCTGAAACGTGCAAACCACACGCGGGGCGCCTGCTTGAGCACGTAAAGAGCTCGCCTCAGACGACAAACAAGTCCTGGAGGAGAGAAGAGGTCGGGAGGAGGGAGCATGTATACCTCCTGTTGAAGGTCGGCGTGAAGAAAGACATTCTTCACGTCGAGCTGAAACAGAGATCAGTGGCGAACAACTGCAACTCCAATAAGAGTACGGATCGTAGTCATGTGAGCGACTGGAGCAAAAGTCTCATCATAGTCCCGTCCCTGCTCCTGCTGAAAACCACGTGCCACGAGCCGAGTCGTGTACCTCTCTACAGAACCATCTGAGCGAGTCTTGACCTTGAAGACCCGCTTACAAGTAGGTTTTGTTCTTTCTTCTTTCATGCAAAGCAATTTCCTTTAACATTCCTAGTTGAGTGTATGTCTGTATGTGTGGAATTGGGAGTTTGTAGAGATTTTGAATCTCTTGCTGAAGATTGTCTTGTTTGCTCTTCTATTTCAGTGTTCTCTTCGTGGTTTGTGTTGTGCATCATCGGGTGCAAATTTTTTACATGATATCAGAGCGGGGCACTTGATACGTGGTTTGGAGAATTTTGGCGATGTCACATGGTATGTGGGGCCGTGCATAGGACCTACTGGCGGAACTATGATTTTAATTCAGCTCGGGTATAAACTAAAATTTAATGACGCATTCTGAGTAACGTCTCATGAGTCAGTACAATGAAAAAAATGTCCACACAATGGGCTTTGTAGTGTTAGAGGTCCTGAAGCTGACCATCATCATCACCGCTGATACACAAAAAGCAGATGTATACGCAAGTGCACGTGTCGGTTCAAGTAATAAAGTGTGAATAAAGATCGTTCCCACGAGGAAGTGTTTAATCTAACGCTCGCAATTACTAGCTTAACATTTTCTTTAAATTCAAGTGGATTAATAAAGGTGATTTGTGAAAACAACAAAAATCAAATCAAGTCACAAAAACGGCTACTTAAAAATACTTTTGATAACAATTTAGAGAAATGGTCTTGCATATTGATTTCCTTTGTCTATTGTGATGAGTTTAAATGTGGGTCTTCGTGAGGAGTTTAATCAACTATCCTGCAACGATTTAAAAAATGAAAATCATTATCTCTCGATCTCTGAAATTCATTCACTCTTTATCCTCCTAGTTATCTCTAACTTAGGCAACAATAAAGAATAATATGAAGCACACAAATCTATGTTGCTAACGAGAAGACGAAATCTCTTTCTCCCTTCTACGCTATACTAAATTTATGATATACTTTCATCGCTCCTCTCTCAAATCTTGCAGCGCAGTATAAAACGAAAATTTTGGTTAAACACTTATGCGACTCCTCTCTCGAATCTCGCTGCGCAATATAAAACATTCATCTAGCCTGACTTCTCTCTCGAATCTTGCAAAGCAAATTTAAAGATGAAATTAAGCCAAAATTTCCAAGAACAAAATCATAAATTCAATAAAGATAGTATTTCAAAAATCCACAAGAGAATTAAAATCAAAACATCACAACAAACAAAGTACTTTCAACATACAAGACAAAAGAAATTAGTTCATGATGAAGGAGAGATCACACACAATTAGGAGGATTTTACTAGACATAGTTAGAGAAGATGGAGAAATACAAAATTTCTTCTCCGAATGGTGTAGAAAACTGTCTTCTTGTTCCTCTTGACGGTGTGCCCTAATCTCTTCTCCAAAGCACTCTCCTTCTCTCTCCCCTTTTTCGAATTCCTTTCTCTCTAACTAATGTCCTCTTCTTATTTTCGAAAATTCACTGAAAAGTCACATCTTTTCATCTAAAATAACCGCCGCCATCTTTTAAATTCGAAATTAATAGCAGAATTTTCGGAACCAGACTTGTAGCAACAACTAGAAAAAGTTGTTGCAACAACTTTTCCAAGTAGAAAAATCTGGCTTTTCTTCGCTTCTTCAAATTGGATTTTTCTTCGACATTTCTACAAAAAAAAACCACATACACAATAATAACAGCCCAAATTTATATAAATGATATATTTAATCATATTCCGAACATTTAATACAAAATTATGCAGTAGAATGTGTGTAACGACATATTAATAATCAAAATTAACTTCTTTTAATTTTAACAAGTTAACAACCGTCGTGGAGCAGCTGGTTTCAGATATGTTGTTGGAAGACTCACTAGCGAGGAGATATGCGATGTGATCACAGAAGAATACGGACGGTTGAAAATTTTCATCAAGTCTAAGGTTGAGTTGTAAATGTAATATGGAATTCTCCGCATACCCACTTTTCTAGAATCTCGAGTTTTATATGTAGAATTTGTCGAAGTACTTGAATGCAGGTGATGGGCGATTTGAAAATATTATATAATTAATGATAATGATGATGATCAATAAAATTAGTTAAATTTTATTACACGGATCATCAACATCATGAAAAAAAATCCACTAATTAGAGACATGACGAGAGAAAGTGTGTAGTGACCGTCGAGCAGAAAAATAAAAGATTTTCGATCAACCCAATTTTTTTAATAATTCTTTGAATAGTCTCCACAAGTCAAATGGTGGTGATGATTCTTCGATCCCATCACCGGAGCTCAAGGAATCAGGTCATGAAGGTCGATTTGTACAAAAATGAAGCACCAACAAAACTCCATGAAAACCTTAGATTTATGACTCTATTTTATGTGTTTTCGTGAGAGGAGTCCAACACAATTTTCGGATTTGATTTCTATTGAGCGGTTGAAGAGAAATCAACTTTTAAAGTTTTATAATTCATATGAGCCAAAGAACCAACATCTTTTTCGCCGAAAATTGAACCTGGGCACGTACCCGGGTGTGCCAGTGAATAGTTCCACCCAGACTCCGAGAGTCGCCAAGGCATGGGGTATCCTCACGCATGCCCATCCAGGGAGTTAATCCCACACCACTTGTCCATCTAAAGTTCTTGTGCTCAAAGATTGTGACAACTCCTCCCTTCAACTTGGGGTTTAGGAGTGAAGTGTTAATTACATGCCTCCAATTCAAACCCAAAGACTACGATTGACGCCGAAAACGATATGCGCGGCCAAATTTTTTCATGTGTAGTTATCAGAGGTATTTTAGGTATTTTGTAAAAATGTAGGGAGTGTTGTATAAACTCCTTGTCGCTCTAGGGTGCGAGACATTCTAAAATTCGGAAACTGAATTCCGCCCACTTTCTGTAACCGCCTCTCTTCTTAAGAAGAAGTAAAAATCCGTCTTCTACTGCCCGTGGACGTAACCCATCTTGGAGTGAATCACGTAAATCTATGTTTTCTGTGTTGTTTATTTTCTGTTTAGTTTTTCATTCTACGTTAATTTCCGCAACATAAATCCCCAAAGCTTTACACAGATGAACTGGAGAATTATGTACTGTACTGCACAGAATATGTCCTGAACAAGAGAGTAAATGAAAAGTTCTGTTTGTCGTCCAATCCAAATCCAGAACAGCATCTGGAGCAGCAATCTGAACATTGCTCAATCACACAGCCAACCTCACAAACCGATAAATTTGAATTCAAAACAATTTCATCACACCTTCAATATGTTTTTCTTGGAAATAATGTGTATTGTTTATTATTTCTAATGCTTTGATGAAAACGGTTCAAGGTCTGAGGTAGCTCAATCTTCTAAGGTTCGATGTCATAATTTTAGTCTAGCTTGAGTTTTTAGTTGACTTATGCACTGGGATTGTATTGCTCAGCATCCTCTCTTTAAGTTTAATAATCACTCTGACAAAAAAGTCAACATGAAAAACATAAATGTCATGACCAGTTCATAAATAAATCTTGCATCTCTTTTGCATGCACTCCAGATGTAGTACATGTAACAGAAGCGAAGATATCATCAGTAATGCAACATAGAAAATTATGACTTATGTCACAGAGAAGAATCAACCCGAGATGTAGAACTCCTCCATTTCAAATGAAACAGAGGTTGAAAAGTCAAGAGAATTCCTGTACATGAACTCCCCATCTCCACGCCAACATGAAAATCATTCCATACAATCTAAATCTGCAAAGAAATTAATCAGTTTCCATGGCAGCACTGCTGATCAAGTTTTTTCCATCTGAGATCCGAAATCTTCTTCCAACCACTTCACATGAACATGGAGACCTGAATCACGAAAAGCATTGAGTGCAGATTTGTACAGTCTATCATCCAGCCCTGTTCCATCCGCTCTCAAATCTTTGAGCAACTTAACCAAATCATCAATCTTATTACTCTTCGAGAAAACTCCAACCATAATCCCCGCCATGGCTCTATCCGCCCTCCCACCATTCATCTTATACTCATCAAAAAACCTCACGCATTCCTCAAAAAGCCTAGCTTTGCTGTGGGCATGTATTATGCTGGTATAACTAATCCTATCTGGTTCGATTCCTCGCCTCTTCATCTCCTTCCACAGCTTCCCCACCTGCCGGAGATTGAGGAGCCGGCCGTGCATATCCAGGAGAGAATTGTACACCCAAACGTTGGGCTCGCACCCCTTCTCTTTCATCTTTGCCAGAAGCCACATGGCATCTCTATCCCTTCCGTTCTTCCCGTACATGGAGATAACGGTCGAATAGGCCACCACGCATTTGTCGAATCCTCTCTCAAGCATTTCGAAAAACATGCTCTCCGCCTTTGGGTATAGGCCCAGGCGACAATAAACATTGATCATGGAAGCATAAGTTACCTGCCCTGCCTCGCATTGTAAGGATTTCAGCTTTTCATAAGATTTGACTGATGAAAAAAGACCCCTTTTTTTAGCATAACCATTTATAATTGCACTGAATATGCAGTCTGTAACCTTAACTTTCATCTCCACCATCTCCTCCACAATCTCAACGGTCTTCTCCAGTGATCCTAATTCCACATACATCAACACCATCTTCAGAAACACATCCGGGTCTCTCAGCAATCCCTTCTCCTTAGCCTCTCGATAAAGGTCTCCAGTGATCTCTACCTCTCGGATCCCTGCAAAAGAGCAGATGAGTGAAGCATATAACGAATGCGTCGGTGGAATTCCCCACTTCACCATCTCTCTGAAATATTTGAGAGCTTCAAAAGCTCTCCCTGATCTTCCCAGTGAATCACACAGGACTGAATAGATATGAACAGACGGAGCCACAGAAACTTTCATCTCAGACTTGAGCTTGAGAAAGAGGGAGAGCACCATGTCTGCGTTCCCAAGCTTTCTGTGAGCCTCCATGATCAAGTAGTAGCATTTCGCATTCCTTGAAATCCCCGCAGAAATCATTCTGGCATAGATTAACAGAGTGCTTCTGTACATGTGAAGCTTGTTGTAGCCGTTCATAACGGCTATATATGCTGGGACTGCGACATTCCTCTTAGATTCAAAAACATCGAGTAAGGATTCCACGAGTTTGATCTTGCGAGCTCGGATGCAGCTGCTGATTAGTTTTTTGCATGTGGTGTGATCCGGGAAGCCGTCGAGCAGAAGAAAATCTTTTGATATGGCTGAGATTGAGCTCCATTCTCTGTTTCTGAGCAGAGTTTTGATGATGTGTTTTTGGGTTTCTGGTTCCAGTTGAAATCCTGGTTGGGATAATGCCTTCTGATAGTAGGGGAATGCGAGGGCTTGAGTTTGGGGATTTTGGCATAGGGTGGTGATGAATTCGTTGGAGATTTGGGCGTCGGACAGGGGAGGAGGCGGCTGATTTGCGGACGGGGGAGGAATTTGGAGGTGGTTCAGGTTACTCGGTGCGTCTTCAAGGAGGGAAGATGAGGATTTTGACGAGGAAAAGGTGAGATGGCATCGTGGGGGAGAAGGAGGAGGAAATGTTACTGAAAGAAAGTGAGAAAGATAGATTGAGATGGAGGACTTTAAGAATCTCTGCTCGGTTATACGTACCGAAGAACAATCGCAGCTCCTTACAGCCATGGAGAAGACGAATTGAAGAAGCTTCTCTCTCTCTCTCTCTCTCTCTCTCTCTCTCTCTCTCTCTCTCTCTCTCTCTCTCTCGTGTTCGAAACTATATAAACCTTATCTATGAATCAAGTTTCTCGACTAAGAAATATCCAAGGATCCAATAATCAGAAGACACGTGGGTACTTGCAAGCCGTAGAATCTTTGGTATGCCAGTTGATGGTGATAGAATGTAGGAAGGTTTAGCATCCAGAATACTCTTGTATTTCCTAAACTTATATGCTATACATCTCAAGCAGTGTTTCTCACCGTGATTTCTCTAGACTTTGAGTGGCCGAGGGATTTGTAATCGAGCAAACAGATTCGTTAATGGAAGATTTAGCAAATGATTACTTCAACAAGTTAGTGGGGAGAAACCTATTAATTTCGGACCCTTATAACCTTCTCGGTGACACAAGAAAAATGAGCGATATTTTCAGGTTTCTGCCTCTTTTTTATCAAATGATGAATCTTTTAGCGAATAAGTGTGAGGAACTCCACCACCATATTAAGAATGAAAAACAGGAAAGAGAATCTGGTGTTCTTGATGAAGATGAAAGAAGAAAGCTAATCGTATTTTATTATGTGTAAAAACTGTGTTCAGAAGTATAGAGACCTCAGGCTTATATAGGCGAGAAAATAAATGAAAAAACTCTACTAACAGTAAAGCACAAATAACTAATTAACTAACTAAGACAATACAATATTCAATTTCCACCACCCCATTCAAGTTGGTATTTGCAAACAATTACAAATACTCAACTTGTCAAGTAAGATCTGTAATTGAGACCGTCCAATTGCCTTTGTAACAAGGTCCGCCAATTGTAGCTTTGTAGAAACATAGCTTGGTGAAATTACTTCTGCTTGCAGTTTTTCTCTAACCATGTGACAATCAAGTTCTATGTGCTTTGCTCTTTCATGGTATACTGGGTTTGAGGCTATATGCAGTGCAGCCTGATTATCACAATGTAATGAAATCGGTGTCAGGTTGTTGACTTGGAAATCATTAAGCAGATTAACTAACCAAGTCAACTCATAACACACATCAGTCATCGCACGGTATTTCGATTCAACAGAAGATTTAGACACTGTATTATGTTTTTTAGACACATCAAGGTTGATCCTAATTTTACGCAGAAACCTGAAATTGATCTTTTGGCCATTGGACAAGCCGCCCAATCAACATCATAATAAGCTTCAAGTTTAAGTATTTGATTTGCAGGAAAAATCAAACCTTTTCCAAGAGAGCCCTTAATATATCGAAGAACCTTATAGGCCATATGCAAATGAGCATCCTTTGGTTTTCCAATAAATTGGCTAAGGATATGTCAAGTCTGGTCTAGATACCGTGAGATATATCAGTCTTCCAATTAAACGTCGATAAAGAGCTGGATCTTGAACATCATTTCCATCAGAATCTGTTAATTTATGGTTCTGCTCAATGGGTATTTGGCTGGGTTTGCAATCAGTCAAACCAGCTTCTTTCAGGATTTTGTAAGCATAATTTTGCTGAGTTGTCAAATGAATGTCATCTTGATTCCTGGTAAGTTATAGTCCCAGGAAGAATTTTAGATTCCCCAGATCCTTGATCTTGAATTTGTTGTGTAGGAAAACTTTGAAATCTTCAAGGGTATTCAGATTGGTGTCAGTTAGCACTATGTCATCGACATAGATTAATAATGTTGTAAATCCATAATTGTTTGTCCTGGTGAAGAGGGGGTGATCAGATTGTGATTGGATGAAGCCAACAGTTTCTATTGTTGAGGAGAATTTGGCAAACCTTGCCTTGAAGCTTGTTTTAAGCCATACAAAGATTTCATTAGGTGGCAAATCTGTGTTTTATAGTCTCCTTTAATAGTAAAACCTTGTTGTACAACCCTCATATTTTTCGAGCCGGTGTGACCCGACGTGAGTAGGGTCGCTGTGTTACCCGTAATCCGTCAAGACCAAATCGAAGGTTAGGCTGACCGAGGCAAGCCGGTCGACCTCTCGGAGGCGACCGAGACCGAGTAAGGCCGGGAGATGACCCAAGAGAGGGGGAAATATCTAAGCAAGCCAAGTGGGGGAAGTTCCCCCCCCCCCCCCCCCCCCCCCCCCACTCGGCCCCCTCCCTTGTGGGAGGCGAGTGGGGGCAACCCCCCCCCCCCCCCCCCCCCCCCCCACCCACACACACACACACACTCGACCCACTCCCTTGTGGGAGGCGAGTGGGGGCAACCCCCCCCCCCCCCCCCCCCCCCCCCACTCGGCCCACTCCTTTGAGGGAGGCGAGTGGGGGCATCCCCCCCCCCCCCCCACTCGGCCCCCTTCCTAGTGGGAGGCGAGTGGGGGCAGCCCCCCACTCGGCCGACCCCCTTTGAGGGAGGCGAGTGGGGGCAACCCCCCCACTCGGCCCCCTCCCTAGTGGGAGGCGAGTGGGGGCAGCCCCCCCCCCCCCCCCCACTCGGCCGACCCCCTTTGAGGGAGGCGAGTGGGGGTAATCCCCCCACTCGGCCCCCTCCCTTGTGGGAGGCGAGTGGGGGCAGCCCCGCACTCGGCCGGCCTCCCTAGTGGGAGGCGAGTGGGGGAAGTCCCCCCCACTCGACCATCCCCCTTAGGGGAGCGAGTGGGGGTGACCCTCCCTCCGCTCTCCCGATCCTCCTGCGAGGGGTGGAGTGGGCATTCCAAACCCCACTCGCCCCTCCTCATACGTTGATTGTTCATGGTCATGGTCGGACTGCGGATAGCAGAATTTTGGCTATTCGCAGTCCGATTTTGGCTATCCGCAGTCCATTTTTTGGAAAGTCTATAAATAGACCCCCATGGGCACCTTGGGAAGGGTTGGTTCCTACCCCCTCCCTCGCGTGGTCTTGTGAGCTAGCACCCCCCCCTCCCCTTGTCATCGAAGGTTGACAGTGAGGTGGTTCTTAGTGCCCTCTAAGGTGCCCAGGCTCAGCATTGGCTTGGGAGGGGAAGCGCTCTAAGATCTTCCGGGTATGTGGTGGGACCTCCGCGCTGCAGCTTAAGGGGTCCATTTGTGGATTCAAGTGTTCATCAAGTCCAAGTCTTTCAGTTCCTAGTGACCGGTCAAGGGTCTAGGCTTAGGTCAAGTAAGGGTTAGTCGCAACCCCTTTTCGAACGCTGAGACCGGGAAACTGGTTTCTACATTCTGGTGCGGTGAGCGTGGAAGCGACTAGTTCGGAAAGCTCTGAGCCATGTCTCATGGCTGGAAGCGACGAGTTGGGAGACTCGCCTCTGGCATGCGAGTATGTGAAGAAAGGCGACGTCGATGAGTTCAGCAAAGGGATCCTGGAGCTCCTGCAGGTCACACCCTCCACTCGCGGCGAGTGCTCGACACCACTTGCAGGGAGGCGATAAGAACGCCCCCGTCCAACCAGGGGGGAGTAACTTCACCCGGAAGGGCCAAGAAGGAGTTGCGGAGACGGAAGAAGTGGCGAAGAAAACGACCAAGGAGCGTGCGGCCAAGTGAAGTGCCCAGGAAGGGAGAGATGTAAGTGAAGTGCCCAGGAAGGGCGAGATGTAAGTGAAGTGCCCAGGAAGGGCGAGATGTAAGTGAAGTGCCCAAGAAGGGCGAGGTGTAATAAAGTGCCCTGGAAGGGCGTAGGGTAGTGAAGTTGTAATAGACAAACTAGGAATGAAAAAGGGTTCTGGGGTAATACCCCGATCTAAGATCCCTGACTGGAGATCCCCCGCCGGGCTCAGTCATGCCGGTAGATGGGGGACTCGTCAGGTCGACTCGCGGTTCAACAACCGATTGGGAAGGCGTTGAGTTCCTCTGCCTCCAGGTGAAGGTAAGCACCTAGGACGCGGATGGGTACTTCCACCTCCAATCGGTAAGGAGATTGGGAAGGCGTTGAGTTCCTCCACCCCCGGTTGAGCTAAGACTCCCAGGACGTGGATGGGTACTTCCACCTCCAGTCGGATTGGGAAGGCGTTGAGTTCCTCCACCCCCGGTTGAGCTAAGACTCCCAGGACGTGGATGGGTACTTCCACCTCCAGTAGGATTGGGAAGACGTTGAGTTCCTCCACCCCCGGTTGAGCTAAGACTCCCAGGACATGGATAGATACTTCCACCTCCGGTCAGATTGGGAAGGCGTTGAGTTCCTCCACCCTCGGTTGAGCTAAGACTCCCAGGACGTGGATGGGTACTTCTACCTCCAGTCGGATTGGGAAGGCGTTGAGTTCCTCCACCCCCGGTTGAGCTAAGACTCCCAGGACATGGATGTATACTTCCACCTCCGGTCAGATTAGGAAGGCGTTGAGTTCCTCCACCCCCGGTTGAGCTAAGACTCCCAGGACGTGGATGGGTACTTCCACCTCCAGTCAGATTGGGAAGGCGTTGAGTTCCTCCACCCCCGGTTGAGCTAAGACTCCCAGGACGTGGATGGGTACTTTCACCCCCAGTCGGATTTGGAAGGCATTGAGTTCCTCTACCTCCAGGTAGGCTAAAGTACCTAGTGTTGAAACCGACTACTCGGTCTCCGTGGAGTTCGGGGTCCCAAAAGAGGGGTGACCGCGCACTTACTACGCTCAAGTAAACGATCTAGGCACAAGATTAGGAACTCGAAGTACAGATCCAAGGTCTCAGCGTGGAGGTCCCACCACACACCCGGAAGACTAACTAACTCTTCCCCTCCCAAGCCAAAGACTGAGTTAAGGCACCTTTGGAGGAATCTCTTGGCCGGCTAAAGCGAGCCAACTCTTTCCTCTCCGTGGGTGCACTTCCCTGGACCTATGTAGAACCCTTTTTGTCCGGACTGTCACTAGCGTGATCCCGCCAGACAGCTTTACTATACGCAGCCCGAATGGGACTACCGACGGCGTAACTCCGCCGTTCTAAGAGTTAAATAACTGACCCTTAAGGTCTTCCCGGTAATTTCACCTCGGGGCTCCCACGGGGCGAGTGGTTCGTGAAAACACCACTCGCCTACGATAAAAATATAAGCTACAAAAAAGGGGCATCACAGGCATTTTAAATTTACAAGAGCATAAGCTCCATACTTCGGCACGCAGGCCGGCAAATATAAATAAATAAGCCCTTCTTGGGGCGGCGCAATTTTGGGCCTAAGCCCGCAACTCCCTGCTTGGTACTGCGACACCTGTACACCAACGTCTCGCCATGCGGTAGCAAACTGAACCTCGGCCCATTGAAGCAAGCTGAGCTATATTACTCACGCCCCTTTCCCGAGGCGGCGACATTTTATAAATACTTGCAAATACTAAAAATCTTCCACGGAGTCTTCTCCGGGGTCCCCCGAACATCACCAATCCGGCCCCCACGTCCGGACGGGCTTCACACAGAAACATCACCAATCCGGTCTACACACCCGGATGGGCTTCACACAGAATGCCTAAACCCGTACTCACACTTCCGAGCACTAATGCAATTAATAGCGGGGATGCACACGTCAACCCGCCGGAGAGCTCCCTTCCCCCACCCGTTGGTGGGGAGGGGCTTTCATGCAAATATGAGAATTGAGGGCTTCACCTGCCCGAGTAGAAACATCGTTACCCTTGTAGCGTGTATTTCGCCAGAGGCTCCTCGTCTAAGAGCCGTCGCGGCTTTTCGTGCTTAGATCTGGCCTCTACATGTCGAGTCTAGTCCCAAGTCGGCCACGGGAGAGGAGCTCCCGGCCGATCGTGCTCCAAGAGGCTGCGGGAGAGAAGCTCCCGGCCAGATCTCGCCTCGGACGGCCACGGGAGAGGAGCTCCCGGCCTCCTGCTGTTGTTGGCGGCGAGACATAGAGAGACAAAAGGGGAGGGGTCGGACCTCCTTCCTGGCGCGAGAGAGAGAGAGAAGGGGGGGTCGGGGTTCTGCTCTAGGTCGACGGGGAAGGAGGGCTGCTGCTCCAGGCGGCGACAGGGAGGAGGGCTCCAGGCGGCGGATCGGCAACCGCGTGCCCTAGATGCGCGCGAACTGGAAGGGGGAGGGAGTTTGCGCCTCCTCCTTCCCGGCGCGAGGCAGAGAGACGAAGGGGGGTCGGGCCCGGCTGCTGCCCTAGCCGCCCGAAGAAGAAGAGGGGAGTGCCCTTTTGCGGCTGCTTGTGCGAACCGAGAGAGAGAGGGAAAGGGGGGGCCTCGGGCTTGCGCTGCTCCTTCCTGGCGCCCGAGAGAGAGAGACGAAGGGGGAGGGAGCTTTGCGGCTACCTGCACGAACCGAGGGAGAGAGGGGGGGGGGGGGGGGGGGGCAGGGCTGAATCGGGTGGGGGAGGAGACCCTTTCAGGTTTTAGTCTTTAGGTTTTTTATAAAGAAAACCCTAGCCCATACTGGCTATCCGCAGCCCATCCTCTAAACGCACACCCAAACCCCGTTACTCGCACTCCACTTTCTTGTTTATTTATGAATATGGATCCTAACCGCACCCCGGCCAATGCTATCCAACCACGGGACACCACGGGTCCCCACTATCTGGGGAGGGTCCTACCCGACAGATACGGGGTTGTACACCTAGGGCGTGGATGGGTACTTTCACCTCCAATCGGTAGGATCCCTGACTAAAAGAGACCACTCCCCAGACTCAGTCATGTTGGCAGATGGGAGGCTCATCGGATCGATTAACTACCCAATGACCGGTTCGAGTAAGGTATCAAATCCTCAAGCAGTAAAGGGAGAAAGTAAGCTAAGAAATTCATTACAATGGTAACTGGTTCAGTGATAACATATGTTACATTAGTCATTACTTCACCCCTATTGGTGCATGCAGGATTAAAGGAAACATGTATGCAGGAGATACATGGATCCTACAAGGATCCAAAGAAGAGAAGAAGTCCCTAGCCACCCTCACGTTCAGGGGGAATAGCCACCGCTGCAAGGGGATGAGTCGGGTCGCGCAGGAGAAGGGGAGAACTCATGCAGGATGTCATCGGCAGAGACTCCCCTCCAGCTGTCTCGGAGAGCATCCGCCTCATGAAGGCGGCTCCCCAGGGCTTGGGTCGTTGACGTCACAATCCTCCTGCGAGTACACTCGGCTTCAGCAGAGCAAGGCGGGGCAGCCGTCGCTGCCCTCGAAGGTTCACCTCTTTCTCTCTCTTTTCTCCCTTAGCTGTCTTTGGGCTTCAGCAGGCGAGAAGAGAAACCGGCGCGCGGGCTCTTGTTGAGCTGCCTCCACTTCCAGTTGAGCTCTGCTCCCTGGAAGATGTTGAGTTCCCTCCATCTCAGGTTGAGATCGACCCGACTAGAGATGTTGAGTTCCCTCCATCTTAGGTTGAGTTCGACTCGAGTAGAGATGTTGAGTCCCCTCCATCTCAGGATGAGATCGACTCGACTAGAGATGTTGAGTTCCCTCCATCTCAGGTCAAGTTTGACTCGACTAGAGATGTTGAGTTCCCTCCATCTTAGGTTGAGTTCGTCTCGACTAGAGGTGCTGAGTTCTTCCTCCACCTCAGGTCGAGTTCAATTCGACCTAAGATGTTGAGCTTTCTCCACCTCCAGTCGAGCTCGGCTCGCCGGAGGGGTGTTTAGTGGAGAAAGGTTTGCCTCCCACCTCAGGTCGAGCTCGGCTCGACCAGAAGTGCTGAGTTCTTCCTCCACCTCAGGTCGAGTTCAATTAGACATAAGGTGTTGAGCTTTCTCCACCTCCAGTCGAGCTCGGCTCGTCGGAGGGGTGTTTAGTGGAGAAAGGCTTGCCTCCCACCTCAGGTCGAGCTCGGCTTGACCAGACGTGCTGAGTTCTTCCTCCACCTCAGGTCGAGTTCAATTCGACCTAAGGTGTTGAGCTTTCTCCACCTCCAGTCGAGCTCGGCTCGCCGGAGGGGTGTTTAGTGGAGAAAGGTTTGCCTCTCATCTCAGGTCGGGCTCGGCTCGACCAGAAGTGTTGAGTTTTTCCTCCACCTCAGGCCGAGTTCAGCTCGGTTAGAGGTGTCAAGTTTCACTCCACCTTCGGTTGGGCTTAGTCCGACCTCAGGTGTTGAGCTTTCTCCACCTCCTGTCGAGCTCGGCTCGCCGGAGGGGTGTTTAGTGGAGAAAGGTTCGTTCCCCACCTCAGGTCGAGTTCAGCTCGACTAGAGGTATCGGGTTTTCGTCCACCTTCGGTTGGGCTTAGACCGACCTCAGGTGTTGAGCTTTCTCCACCTCCTGTCGAGCTCGGCTCGCCGGAGGGGTGTTTAGTGGGGAAGGGTTCACCCTTCCGTCTGAAGTCAGGATCAACCGAAAAGCTCGACAGGGATGTCCCGTTAGCAGATCCTTTCGTGGATTCCCCTAAGGTCCCACCTACTCGTCAAATAGGTGGGTTGGACTTTCTTTCCGAGCTTGGGACAAGCTCGCAAAGAGCGGGGATTGTGTACAACCCTCATATTTTCCGAGCCGGTGTGACCCGACGTGAGTAGGGTCGCTGTGTTACCCGTAATCCGTCAAGACCAAATCGAAGGTTAAGCTGACCGAGGCAAGCCGGTCGACCTCTCGGAGGCGACCGAGACCGAGTAAGGCCGGGAGATGACCCAAGAGAGGGGGAAATATCTAAGCAAGCCAAGTGGGGGAAGTCCCCCCCCCCACTCGGCCCCCTCCCTTGTGGGAGGCGAGTGGGGGCAACCCCCCCACTCGGCCCACTCCCTTGTGGGAGGCAAGTGGGGGCAACCCCCCCACTCGGCCCACTCCTTTGAGGGAGGCGAGTGGGGGCATCCCCCCCCCCCCCCCCCCCCCCACCACTCGGCCCCCTCCCTAGTGGGAGGCGAGTGGGGGCAGCCCCCCCACTCGGCCGACCCCCTTTGAGGGAGGCGAGTGGGGGGCAACCCCCCCACTCGGCCCCCTCCCTAGTGGGAGGCGAGTGGGGGCAACCCCCCCCCCCCCCCCCCCCCCCCCCCCACTCGGCCCCTCCCTAGTGGGAGGCGAGTGGGGGCAACCCCCCCACTCAACCGACCCCCTTTGAGGGAGGCGAGTGGGAGCAATCCCCCCACTCGGCCCCCTCCCTTGTGGGAGGCGAGTGGGGGCAGCCCCCCCCCCCCCACCCACCCAGCCGGCCTCCCTAGTGGGAGGCGAGTGGGGGTGACCCTCCTTCCGCTCTCCCGATCCTCCTGCGAGGGGTGGAGTGGGCATTCCAAACCCCACTCGCCCCTCCTCATACGTTGATTGTTCATGGTCATGGTCGGACTGCAGATAGCAGAATTTTGGTTATTCGCAGTCCGATTTTGGCTATCCGCAGTCCATTTTTGGGAAAGTCTATAAATAGACCCCCATGGGCACCTTGGGAAGGGTTGGTTCCTACCCCCTCCCTCGCGTGGTCTTGTGAGCAAGCACCCCCCCTCCCTTGTCATCGAAGGTTGACGGTGAGGTGGTTCTTAGTGCCCTCCAAGGTGCCCAGGCTCAGCATTGACTTGGGAGGGGAAGCGCTCTAAGATCTTCCGGGTATGTGGTGATACCTCCGCGCTGCAGCTTAAGGGGTCCATTTGTGGATTCAAGTGTTCATCAAGTCCAAGTCTTTCAGTTCCTAGTGACCGGTCAAGGGTCTAGGCTTAGGTCAAGTAAGGGTTAGTCGCAACCCCCTTTCGAGCGCTGAGACCGGGAAACTGGTTTCAACACTTGTGGTATATGCATGTAGACTTCTTCAAATAAGTCTCCTTGAAGAAAAACATTATTGACATCAAGCTGAAGCAGTGACCATCCATGAGCAGCAACAACAACAAGTAAGCTTCTGATAGTAGTCATTTAGACTACCGATGCAAAAGTATCATGGTAGTCTAATCCTTCAACTTGTGTGAACCCTTTTGCGACTAAACGAGTTTTATGCCCTTCAATTGAACCATCCGATTTATATTTGATTTTGTAAATCCATTTACAACTCACAGCCTTCTTCCCAGACCGCAATTCAGTGATGTGTCATGTTTTATTTTCTTCCAAAGCAGAAATTTCCAGTGTCATTGCTTCTCGCGAGTTGGGGTCCTGAAAGGCTTCAGCATATGTCTTTGGTTCTTCATTAGTCATGATTCAAGTTTCTATGGGTGTTGCTAAGGAGCAAACAAAATCCTTTTGCCAACATGGAGGCTGGATTATTCTAGTCGATCTTCTTGGTTCTGAAATCGATGAAGGCAAGAAGTTTGTAACTTCTGAAGAAGTAGAAGTGTTTACTTCTGTTGGCACAGAATTGTAATTGCCTGTTTTAGGAAGGCCTGTTTCTGCAGGGATGCCACAAGTGAATTCACTTAAATCTGATGGGAATGGAATTGTGTTTCTGGATATATTGGAGCTCTTTTTTAAGAAAAGGAAAAATTGTTTCATGAAAGTCGAAATCACAACTAACAAATATCTTGTGAAAGTAGAGATCATAAACTTTGTATCCTTTTTGTCCATGAGGATAGCCAACAAAAACACAAGGAGTTGATCGGAGACTGAATTTATCCATATGATGTTCTATGGTTAATGCAAAACATAAACAACCAAAAACCCGCAAGAGTACATATGTTGGACTTTTGTTGAAGAGGACTTCAAATGGTGATTTGTTGCCAAGGATAGTAGAAGGGATTTTGTTGATAAAATAAGTGGCTGTGAGAACACATTCCTCCCAAAATGTATGGGAAGATGAGCTTGGAAACGTAATGCTCGAGCTATTTTTAACACATGACGATGTTTTCGTTCAGGAATCCCGTTCTGTTGAGGGGTATAAATGCAGCTACTCTGATGCTCAAACCTTTGTCTAGAAAAATAGACTTCAATGTGTGATTACAGAAATCTGATCCATTATCGGTGCGACAGATTTTCACAGAAGAATCAAATTGAGTTTGAACATACAAAAGGATTTTAAAATAGATGGTACCTGTGCCTTGGTACCATCAAATATGTCCATGTACTTCGAGTGTAATCGTCAACAATTGTCAGGAAAAATTTGTGACCATAATGAGTAGGAACTTCGTAAGGTCCTCAAGTGTCACAATGAATTAAATCAAAAGCTTTGACAGAAAAACTATCACTTTTATTGAATGGAAGCCGAGATTGTTTAGCTAAAGGACAAATTGTACAATTAAAATGTTCAACTGTAGGTAAAGTAGAAATAGAATGAGATAGAAGCTTTAGTTTGCTGGTGGGGATGTGAACCAATCGGTGGTGCCAGAGAATGGAGTTGTCCAAGCGTGTGTTGTTGATCTGTGAAGGAGCTGCGGAACCGTCGTGGCAAAAATAGTACAATCCATCTTAATTCTGGCCAATTAAAGTATTAGTTTTCTTCATATGGTCCTGTAGGACACATGTATTAGGATGGAATCACTCGGAATCACTAGAGTCGATCTAGCGCTTAGTGAACCTACATTTCTTAAAAAATCACACATGTAGATATTTGGCGACGCTTCCTAATGGAATCACTCGATTACATAATCTAAGGCGTCTTGGTCTCTATAATACATCGCTCATCTTCATAGCAAAAGGAATATGGAAGCAGTAAATTGGAAGAGTTGAATTCTCTAAAGCAAGTCCAAATCTTGAGCATTTGCGAATTGGAGAGAGCTCAGAGTTGCACAATGATTCTTAGCCAACTGCCTCAACTTTCTGACTTGAAGTTATTTTTCACCGAATTTGATTCTGAGTCAGGGCCTCGAATAGACGAACAAAACACGATGGAGGAGCTTTTCGACGAGCTAATACTGTCGTGAGCTAATACTGTCGTGAAGCCTAGAGGAACTCAGGATCAAAGACTTCTTCGACCGTCGTTTCCCAACCTGGATTGTATTAGCTCGTCGAAAAGTTGACAATGCCATCCAAGTTGGGAAATGACATCTGAAGAACCCTTTGATCCTGAGTTCCTCTAGGCTTCTCAATGGTATTAGCTTGTCGAAAAGCTTCTCCACAGTGTTCTGCTCCTCCATTCGAGGCACTGATTCAGAATCAAATTCAGTGAAAAATAACTTCAAGTCAGAAAGTTGAGGTAATTGTATAAGAATCATTACTCCACTCCGACCTCTCGCCAATCTGCAGATGCTCAACATTCGGATTTACTTTAGAGAATTCAACTCTTCCACTTTACTGCTCAAGTCATCATCTGAGACCACAAAACTGCTCAGATCATGCAGCTTCAATAGTCCTTTTGGTATGAAGATGAGCGATGCATTATAGAGACCAAGACGCCTTAGATTATGTAACCGGGTGATTCCATTAGGAAGCGTCGTTAAATATCTGCATGCGCAAATGTTTAACAATTGTAGGTTCGCTAAACGCTTGATCGACTATGGTATTGTAGTTATGTGTGTGACATTCAAATCATGATATCTCAAATGCATCAGAGTTCCAATGGAGTCGGAGAGTGTTTTAATATGCATCTTTTTAATATGCAGTACACTGAGATGTGAAAGTCGGCTCAATCTTTCACCATCCAACGTCAAATTTGTATGAGAAGCAAGCAATGTTCTTAGGGTTCCCTGCTTTGTAACTGAATCGAGGAATTCTGCAGCTGCTTCTTTACCTGCCACGGTTGCAGATGTCGGATGTCGGGTTCATATCGGGTTGAGTTTGAAATGTCGTATGTCGAATTGCGGGGGATATATCAGGGATATTTCACAATGTCGGATTTAAATATTTAAATAAATTTATTCATATATAGTACATTTTTTTTGTTATCCCCACCAAATGATATTTGAAACTTGTTATGCTCCCATTTACGACTTGCTTGCAGTAATTGCAATGATTTCAATTGGTATCTATTGCAACCACTTTCTCTACAAATGCCCAAAAACATCTCTATCAGCTGGCACTGGCGCACTGAGGGCCCATTCTATGATTCAACATCAACAAAACAATGTGAATTGAATTGACAGAATAACAAATTAAAACCAAAACACATAGAGAGCAAAAATGCAAAATTAATATAATGATATAAATAAAATAATTGCAACAGCAGTAATATTTTGTTGATATGACTTTTAATTTTTAAAGCCACATAAAGTCATCAGTCATTACCCAAATTTTTTTATAAAATTGCAACATTAGTAACACGATATTTTAAGCACAAAAATAATAAGCACCATCTATCATGTCATGTTCTCACTAGTTCATAAATCCACTTGTTGTGGGACGCTTAGCGCTCCCACGGACCGGAGGAATCAGTCTGTCTTAGCTCGAGAGTGAGTCAAACGCGCAAACAGTCAAAGTGAGAACCAACAACAGAACATCGAGACGTTTTACGTGGAAAAACTCAGAAAGGGAAAAAACCACGGGGCCAAGATCAATTCTGACAAAATCCATTAGTTGTAGTCGGTTACAAGAGTTAGAGTTTTCAGGAGGGTGACCGACCACCACTCCTTTTACAAGTTCTTGAGAAAAAGCTGAGTCTTCAGTAGAACGGTCTCACGCGCACGCGCCCCTCGAAAGGGTGTGTGTGCACGCGTTGATGCTGGTCTTGATCTGGTTGGGGCAAAGTCATGTACGGTCGAGGCAAACGGTTCTAGTTATCCGATCTGGGAATTTCGGTTTGACTCGGATAGACTTTGAGGGAACCCCATCACCACTCAAAATCATCTATCATCGTTCATTATTGAGTAATCAAATATTCACCGCATGCATCATATGTTGAGGAATTGAAGGGTGCAGTCTCGTTAATTATTGAGTAATCACCATTCAGTCAATAATCAATACTTAAGCATGCATCAATCTTGCACAAAGAAGCACCGCATGCATCATATGTTGCAAAATCTTAGATTATTTATAAATGATATTCATGATTACATCATATGTTGCGACGACAATAAATATAGGGCAATACAAATTGCTATAAATTTAATGCAATAATATTAGGTGATTGTTATGGGCAAACCTATTTAGGATAAGTGCAAACTAATTTTTAAAATAAAAAATATTAAATAATTATTAAGTTTTTACCGTAGAAATTATAGGAGCAAACCACTTCCCGCATCACACATCATGCCTCTCCAATTTTCGTCTGCGGGAAAGACGCCTCTCCCGCAAAACCCTAAAATCGTCGGGGAGCGCTCATCCATCAAGTCTGCGGGATCCTCCAATTACTGCGTTGTTCATCGCCCGTGAGTGCTCATCCATCTCGCCCGTCTCTAGCTTCCGCCTGCAGGAAAGACACCTCTTGCGAAACCCTAAAATCGTGTATAGGTGAGCCTCCAGCAGGGGCGGATCTAAGGGGGGGCCGGCGGGGGACCGGGCCCCCTCAAGAATTTTGCAGAAATATTAGTGGATTTGGATTCTTCTCGTCGAGCCAATGAATTTTGACTACTTACACGTCAAAAACAGTGTTCGAATGAGGGAGAAATGACTCCAAGAAGATGAAGGTCTTCAAAAACTTTTTGACGAGAGGAAGTCGATGCTTAACCCACCCTTCTACGAAGCCGCTGCCATTTTGATCCGCCCAACTTCGGTTACATTTTGCGTCGTCTACAACAAGCACGCCAACGCCTCCCAGCACGGCCAACGCATTTGTTCCCTGCATTTGCCATCTCCAGCGCCTCCACGATCCCTATCGTCGTCGACAAAGACATCCATTTGATAAATGACACACTTGTCAAGGGGAAGCAACAACGCTCGTATTTCCGTTTTCATCATGTCGTCGACCCCGACCACAACTGAAGCCTCCATTAATCTCCTCTTTCGGCGCCCTACAAGCGAGTCATGCTCGCTACTCACGACATCCTTGCTGATCAAATCCGCTCAATCACTCGCATGTGCCGTCCTTGCTGACCGCACGGGGAAGAGCGAATTTTTTTTAGCCCCGAACCATCTGCTCTCTGCACGCCTGTCATTTCTTCTTGAGCCGCATGATGCTCGTTCCATCGAGCCCATCCCCTTTTGGGAAATCGTGTAAACTCATCAGTCGGCTCACAATTTTCTCTCACAGACGCACCACCATCGCGACCCGTTATAGCTTCACCGACCCCTATTCTATCGGCCTTTCCGGCCAATGTCATCTCTCCGCCTCTTTTGCCTGACCCCCCCTTGTTGAAATTCCTGGATCCGCCCCTGGCCTCCAGTTGCTACACAGTTCATCGCCGGCGAGCGGTCATCCATTGCGATACATGTAATGACTGTTATCACAGTTTCTAAAGTTATCACAATTTACCTTTCTTATTTTCCATCCCCATTCTCCTAGTAGTTTAGATTCAGAATGCTCTGTTCATAGCTGTCGGCGAGCGCTCATTCATTCGGATTCAAAGCCTCTGCTCCACAGTTTTTGGAATGTTCATCCATTTTGATTTGAAAAAAACATGGTCAAATTTTGTCGGATAATCATTTGTTCTGAATCAAAGTTTTGTTCCAGTTATCTTGCATAGCTCCATTCCGATTTTTTTCGAGTTTCCAAAATCAAGTTTTTTGAATCCATTTTCCTCAAGTATACTAAAATCCAAATCTAGTTTAAGTTTTTTTTTAATTTCTTTATGTAAATTAAATGAGTATGGAAAATATGCAATCGTTGACATGTGGAGAATCGTCTCAACATACATAAATTGATGTCGGAATTCATTTTGTCACGTCATAATGTTTTGAATCTAAGGAGAAGTTAGTTTCTTGGGCTCAAAAATTGCGAGGGAATTGAGATTTGTTGTAACTGTTGAGTTTTTGAAGTGAGAGTTGTTGAGGAGGTAGGAAGGTTTTTTTGTTGTTGGTTAGTTTCGGCGTTTGGTGTTTTTAGGCGGATCCGGCTTTTGTCTTGGTGTTTGTTGTTGTGGAGGCAATCCTCTATAAATAGAGTGTTTCCCTTCTTGTTGGATGTTAGAGGCTAACAGAAAAAAGGAGCAAGGAGCAGAAGTTCTTCGTGGCGGTCTGGTTTTTTTTGGAGGTGCAGCGATCACGGGGAGCGGTCTAACCAGCGGCGGCCTGAAGCAGTCCTCTTGCCGGCGAAGCGGCGGCCTGAAGCGGTCTTCTTGCCGGCGAAGTGGCGGTCTAGTTTTTGGAGGTGCAGCGGTCAGGAGGGTGGTCTAACCAGCGGTCTTCTTGCCTGTCAGGAGGGACAGTTGCCGGCGGTCTTCTTGCAGCAAATCAGAGGTGTTTTTTTGGTTGCTTGTTGTTTTTGAAATCGTCCAATACCTTGTAAAATTGTCTGCGTTGGTGTGGCTCGTGTATCTTGTATCTTCTTTGTGTCATGCAAGTGTTTCGCTTTTTAAGTTAATCACAGTATATTGCAACGAGGTTTTCTCACATGGTATCAGAGGGAGGTTCAAACTAATGTTGTTGTTCTCGTTGCAAGTTTCGTGCTTGGAGATGGAAGGTGGTAGCTATGCCAGGGGCTTTGGTGTGGAGCTACTCACGCACTCAAACTTCAAAAAGTGGAGATCCTGCATGGAGAGTTATTTATTGGGGGAAGACCCGTGGGAGGTCGTTGGCGGAGATGAGCAGGAGCAAGTTGTCATAGCGGAAGACAATGCTCAACTAGTCAGGGCATGGAGGAAGACCAACGTCAAGGCAGAGTGCACTCTCAAACGGGTCATTTCCCCAGAACTGTTTGACCACATTATATGGTGCAAATCCGCATCAGAGATTTGGAGAGCCCTGGATGGGCTATTAAACAAAAAAAACGTGGCGCAGTTGCAGTTCTTGGAGAACGAGTTGGCAAAGGCCACTCAAGGGGAGCTGACAATTTCGACCTTCTTTCTGAAGGTAAAGAATATCTGCGCTGAGATTTCCGCTTTAGATCCCGATGAGTCGATCTCCGAGGCAAAGCTAAGGAGATACATCTTTGTGGGCTTCAGAAAGAATACGTGGCTTTCATCACGTCTGTTCAATGATGGGCTATTCAACCGTCCTTGCTGGAATTGGATAACCTGCAATCCTCTCAGGAGAGTTTGGCGAAGCAGATCGCAGGAGTGACCATCACGGAAGGAGAAAGTGAGGTTCTCTTCTCTGGAAAGAAGTCCTTGGAAAGACAGAAGAAGAGCTCAGGAGACGGATCGGCAACGTCCTCTCAAGGAGGTGGGAGGAACTTTCTCCCCGTTATGATGAGCAGAATAGGTCGCTATGCTTTGCTTGTCGCAAGTATGGACACATAGCGAAACATTGTCGATCAAACCTAAAGGCTGGACATATTGTTGAGAAGGAAGAGAATCCAAAACAAAAAGAACATAGAGACGAAGAATCGCAAGGAAGGCGGGAGTGGGGGAACTGCTTTCTAGCAGAAATAACGGCAACATCTGATGACGCGCTTGCTTCGATCAACTTTCAAGATGATTGAATTGTTGATTCTGGTTGCGATCATCATCTCACCGGAGACATTACAAAGTTCGATGTTCTCAAAGCGTATGGGGGAAACGATGCTATTATTACGACAGATGATACAGTACATCATGTTGAGAAGGAAGGGATAGTGTTGTTGGGAAGCGAGGAGAGACCACTCACCCTAAAGAGTGTGTACCATGTGCCTGGAATGAAGAAGAACTTGTTCTCTGTAACTAATGCAGTGGATGCCGTATATCACATTTTGTTTGGACCAAAAGAAGTGAAGTTTGTGAGGAACCTGTCTGGGATTGATGGAGATGTTACTCACGTTGGGAGGCGGGTGAAGGACCTGTTCATCCTCTTTGCTAATGCGTATGTTGACAAGCTGAGGAAAAATGATGGCACAACAGTCTGGCACGAGAGGCTGGGTCATGTGGGGATGGACAAGCAGAAAGCTATGGCGATAAAAAATTTGGTGAGTGGCTTCCTGTGGCGACAACCACGTTTGTGAGGGATGTCAATTTGGAAAGTCACACAGACTCACATTTGACAATTCAGAGTCCAGGTGCAGAGCTCCGTTGGAGTGCATGCATGCAGATGTGATGGG
The DNA here is from genome assembly GCA_033032865.1 of Dactylorhiza incarnata. Lineage (NCBI taxonomy): Eukaryota > Viridiplantae > Streptophyta > Magnoliopsida > Asparagales > Orchidaceae > Dactylorhiza > Dactylorhiza incarnata. The sequence continues at coordinate 1,831,464 of JAWHQI010000061.1, read as the reverse complement.
ATCATGCGTCACTCCGTCCTATGGTGGAAACAGATATATGTTGGTGCTGGTGGATGACTATACCCGGTACACTTGGGTGCACTTCATGAAAGAAAAGTCGAAAGTCCTTGAGAAGTTCCAAGTATGGAAGGAACTGGTTGAAGGGAAGCTAAGGCGACGAGTAAAGAAGTTGAGAACTGACAATGGTGTAGAGTTTACTTCTGATGCTTTCGTGTCCTTTTGCTGGAGATCTGACATTTGGAAAGAACTTACGTTTGCATACACCCCTCAACAAAATGGGGCTGCCGAGAGGAAGATCTGTCACTTAGCAGAGACGTGTAGGAGCTGGCTGTGTGCAAAAGGAATTCCAAAAAACCTATGAGCGGAAGGAATGGCTTGCGCTGCTTACGTGATCAATCGGCTACCTCTGAGTCCAAATCGGATGGTGTCTCCGCATGAACTAATGTTCAGGGAGAAGCCAAGCGTAGCACACTTAAAGGTTTTTGGTGCAACGTGCTTTGTGCACATTCCGGACGAACTGCGGACCAAGCTGGAACCAAAAGCACGGAGGTGCGTGTTTGTTGGATATGACGAATGAAAGAAGGGGTGAAAGTGCATGGATCCGCATACTCACAAGGTTATCATATCTCGAGATGTGGTGTTTGACGAACTGATCTCCTACCAGGGAGTCTCATCTGTGACCCTACCGGGTGAAGGAGTAAGAAGAGACAAAGAAAGAGTCATTGAGGACTCTGGGTGGAACTTGTGATGTCTCCAAGTGCCCCATCCCCATTTTGCTCAAAAATAGCCTTGAGTTCTGGAAGCAGGGGGAGCACTGTTGGAACATGGTCTTCCGCATCTCCTAGGTTTGAGAATAACAAATCCTATGTGTATTTGATCTTGTGTGTTCAAGTGTGCAGGAAAACAAAGCCCACATGACTCAAGGATTACATAAGAAGGTTGCCTCCAAAGTTGAGCCATCAAATCCAAAACACCTACTAGCGCTGGCGATAGTACTAGCGCAGGCGCTGCTGTCGTTCGACGAACTGTTAGCGGCGCTCGACAAAATGATCATAACGGTGTTCGACGAAAATTTCGTTCGACAAACTCTTAGCGGCGTTCGACGAATTTCCGGTCGACAAATGTTGAAGCCCGTTCGACGAATTTTCGGTCGACGAATGTTGAAGCCCGTTCGACAAATTTACGGTCGACGAAATTGAGCCCGACGAATGTTGAAGCCTGACCGAAGAATTGAGTTCGACGAAATTTTCGTTCGACAAACTCTTAGCGGCGTTCGACAAATTCCCGTTCGACGAAATATTGGCTTAAAGCGAAATTGCAGGGAGAACTTATAGAAGGAGATTGCGCCAGGCGATATCCGATAGCGCAGGCGATAGCGAGGAGCACAGTTGGCAAGGGAAAATTGTTTCCTCCGATTGAAGATTCTGCCGCGCAGAATATGTCCTAATATGGGATAGCGCCGGCGGCACCACTAGCGCAGGCGCTAGCGCTAAGTCTATAAAAAGGACATCTTGGCTCCGTCTTGACAATCCTCTAGAGATCCAGAATTCCAAAGCTCTGTGCCACAGCATAGAGAGGAAGTTTCAGAGAGATACTCCCACAAATCCATAAAGACTAAAGGAGATCTGTGGAGAAGATTTCAACACGCGTCATCATCATGACGAAAGACCGCATCGACTACGATCATACTCTGTGTCTTCGTCTACTTCTCCAAGAGATCCACATAGAGGGAGTTTTACATTATTGTATTATTATTTCACATCTTTTCTGGAATCGTTTGGTGAACTCGCCTCGTGTTGGCGACTAGGTCTGGGTAGGACTTAGGGAAAAAATTTGCCTCGTGTTGGCGACTAGGTCTCGGGTGTAGGTCTAGGGGGTGCTCGAGGCCATATCCGGGGAAGGGTTGTCTAGAGCGGCTTGAGGCCGTATCCGGGGAAGGATCGGCTAAAGCCAACCGGTTCGTGGGGATACGAGTCGGTATAGAAAACAAAAAGAGTTTTTCTATTAGCTTTGATTTCTAGCTTCGATAAGAGATCAAGTTTTGTAATCATGCTTCTCAAGTTAATAAAATCATGTCTTTACTTTTACTTCACTTGATTTGTCTTGATCTTCTAGTTTAATAATCAAAGTTTTTTCAAAGTTATTCAAAATATACTATAAGTTTTTAAAACCCTTATTCACCCCCCTCCCTCTAAGGGCGCCTACCGATCCAACAAGTGGTATCAGAGCGGTTTTATTCCAATCGGCTTAACAACCTGGAATAATGGCGTCTCGTGATCTCGCTTCTACTAGTGAGGCAAATTTCTGTGAAGAAGAAATATCTCTTAAACCACCTTTATTTGAAGGAACAAATTACAAAGGATGGAAAATTTTAATTGAAAAAATTATTAAGACTTTAGATGTCGAAGTATGGAATTTAGCCATTGTAAGACCTGCGGATGAATCAAATAATAAGGAACGTCAACTAAATGCAAAAGCCAAATATTATTTATTTTGTGCTCTATCAAATGAAATTTTCAAATTAATATATTGTTTTTCTAGTGCATACAAAGTATGACAATTTCTTGAAGAAATGTATGATTTTCCTCTCGCAGGTATAGAACAAATACAGGAGGAGGAGAACATACAAGCATCCACTACTATTCAAGAAGATCTCTCTCGTAGCAAAGCCATGAAAATCATGGAAACTAACTTGGAAAAGGAGAGCAATACATCAAGAGAAAAAGAAGATGAAAATTCATCTATGATGGAGGAAGGCCCAAAAGATAACGAAGGAACTTCATGCTCACATTTGGACTCTGCCAAAAGCGCTGTAAGAAAGTCAAAATCTTCTTCTTGTGTGATAACTTCCATCTCTAGTTTCAATATACTAAAAACGGCTAAACGTAAGATCAAGAAATTGAAAATTACTAATAAAAAATTACGTTTAGAAAATAAGAGATTAAAAGCTAATGTTAATTTAGAATCAAATTGTGATGTGGTTTCACCATCTTGTCCTTTACTTGAAAACACAAAACCTTGTTTTGATTGTGATATTATTAAGGAAAAACTTAAGGAACTTGAAAAAGAAATTAGTTGTATAAAAGAACATAATGAAAATTTATGTTTAGAAAATTCATCTTTGATAAATGATTGTGCTAAGTGCAAAGACTATAAAATTGAAATTAAAGAGATGGATGAAACATTTGATGAATATAGAAATAAATATCAAGATCATATAGATTCAATTATTTCCACTCTTAAAAATAGCACAATCGCTTATAATAAAGCTAGACATAATTTAAAAATTAAGAATGATGAATTAAAATCAAAAATCAACTTGCTTGTGAAAATTGTAAATACAAATTCACAATATCAAACTATATCTAAAAACAAGTTGAATATGAATATGAACATCTTACTTAAGTTTAAACATGGGAGTAAGGAACATAAAAGATTTGTAAATCAAAATCAAAATCATCATTACTTGCAAAATCATGTTTCTCCCAACTCAAAATTAAAATTGCACAAATTTCCTATGAACAATACTTTCAATAATCATTACAATCATAATCATCAATATAAAGATTATCACAATAGAAATTTCACATATAAGAATAACACTGAACCAAAGTTTGAATGGAGGCCCAAAATTAAAAATGAAACATTAACTCCACATGAAAGGACCCATTCATCACTAACTACCCACAAACCTACACGTTATATTTGGGTACCCAAAGGAACCACCACACTTGGTCTCCTTTGGATACCTAAATCTCTTATTCATTAGTATCCAATCATTTGCATGAAGTAGAAATCAACTCAAAATAAAATATCAATTCTCTACCTCATGATATGCTCAATTTCCTTTTTGTTTTTACTTTTTATTGAACCATCATTATATGATCACCTTATATAACTTGTAATATGACTTTCACATATTAAAACCAAAATTCATAAATAAATGAAATTTAATAAAGTTGAATAAAAAGTCATATCATTTTTTCCAAGTGATCTACTTATCCTTTTCATTTTTGTCTTTCTAAATCCATTTCCTAATAGTCTTATAAAAATTGAAAAACTAAATTTGTCATATGATATTATTAAGACTAAATGAAATAAGTGTCAAAATGGATTTAAAAGGTGTATTTTAGGGGTATTAGGCTAAATTTATAAAATGTGCAAGTTTTGCTTAGGTAGTTATATTTGCGTCATTTTCAATTACCCCAAGTATGTTTAATCATAATCATGTTTAAATCAGAATTGACAAATTGCATGAATATTATTTCACTTATTTATGATCATTTCACTCATGCATATGTTGTGCAAAACTCAATAATTAAGGTTTAATAAATATAAAACTCTAATGAAGATGAAACTCATGTACTAATTTTTAACTTCCGCAACTTTTTGCGATTTCTTCTCGTCTCATCACTTCATTAGACAGGTCTTACATTGCACAAACATAATTAAGAAAAATCGGAAGCAAAATCGAAGAAAATCTAGGCCATATGATTAAAATAAGCACTCTCTGTGAACTAACGCAGGCGCTAGGATCTAACGCCGGCGCTAGCTCAAGTATCTGATTTTCTATAATTTTAAAATTCTGAAAAATCAATAAAAATATATGTATTTGTTTAATATTCAAAAATCAAAGAGAAAATTTACAGAACTCTTCAAAATAAACATATTTTATCATATTCACTATTCACCTTACAACGTTTCTACTTAATAATTTGAAAATGTTGAATATGAATTTTCTTTAAAAATTCCTCATCATGAATAATTAATTACGAGTACTTAATCACTATGAATTAATATTAATGATCATATATAATCATCATGCAAAATCATATGATCTTTTAAGACAAACATCAGATATAACTACAAAAGATTTTATTCCTTCCAAACATATAGTCTGTGATCATGATTACTATATGAATCTATTTTGTTTTGCATAGACCATAGAATCAACTCTATATGAATAAATAAATTAGAATCATCACTTTATTCTATGTTTAAAATTTGAATCTCTATTGCTACATACATGCAACATTGTATCAACAAACTTTGGTATAACATTAATCTCAAACTTATCATACTAACATTGTCGCTTAAAGAATATTTGTGTCTATGTTAAGCTTTATATGTTTACCAAGACATACAGGCTGGGTATTCTCATCTAGGGCTTATCCATGGTATTCTTGTGCATGAACATTATGGTTAATCACTAAAATCATGCATATTTGATTTGTTCATTCATGTCATCTCATGCAAAGTTTAGTTAGTAAAGTCATATACAAAATCGCTAATGTTTCATGAAATTTGCACTATCTAGATATTTTCTAAAAATCTGAAATTTCTGCATGAAACTACTGTTTGGACACTTAATCAAGATCAACAAACAAAAATTTCAAAATCATCAAAAATCGTGTACTGTTTCCCGCGCTAGTGCTAACGTCGGCGCTAGCGCACCTATGTGTTTTTCTGTAATTTTAAAATTTTGAAAAATCCCTAAAAATATATTAATCTATATGTACTATTTATTTCAGCATTTTTGCTTTTATTACATTTTTTAAAAATCAAATACAAAAATACAAAAACCAAATTAAAAAAAAGTTATGTTTTGCCTTTTTGGTTTGTTTGTCATGTGTTTAAATTCTATTTCTAAAAGCAAAAATCAAATACAAAAATATAAAACAAAAAAATTATATCAAAAATTATTATTTTGAACTTAACTCGTTTTACATGTATCTTGCGAAAGGGTAATTTGGGCTATCATCCCATCACATCACCTAGTACCGAGCGAACCTCTCACAAGGTAGTCCTCGGGAAGTCCAAGATCAATTTTAAGAGTTCAAACTTAAATAAAAATTATTCTTCAAAAATATCAAAAATACTGTATGGACATCATTGAGAAAATCAAGCATGATTTAATCTATTATTTAGAACTTCTATAATGTTGTCATTTATCTTTTCAAACTACTTTGAACATTGCTTTCATCATGCTTTGATATATCTATTAATATGTGCATCAATTATATTGAAAGTTGTGTAGAACTATGCGTAGCATGCCTCTAAGTATGAGTAAATGTTTTATGTTTGATAATGATCGCTATTCACTCACTTATTTTGACATTGTCTACTTATGTGTTTAATCTAAGAATGCTTGTGTATGTTATGTAATAGTACAATGAATTAAAATTGCACAAGTATCTTACCTACACAACCTTTACTTGCACTTTTAAAAGTTAAGAAAAGTGGTTATGTTTTTTCATAAATTATATTGGTTTGCAAAACAAGTGTATTCGGAGAACTTTGTACAAAACAAAAATCATAAAATAAAGTGACAAAGATAGCTCCACCAAGCACTACTTGAACCTCATGATAAGTCTTAATAAGCGTTGTGAGGTTGAGCACCTTGGAAAGAATAGTAAAGTATCTTGTGCAAACCATAACTTTCTTTCAAAATAAAAAATCACTTATTCTTAAGTACACCGGATCACTAGTTTCAATATTAAAATAAAATATGTGATCCCCCAAGCACTACTTTGCACCCTGATAAGTATTAATGAGCATTGTGTGTGCAAAGCACCTTGGTAGTTGAACATTTTTTTTGTGCATTGAAGTGCGTGGAAGTAAAATTATTTGTGTTTTATTGTGCTCTTACTTTACATATTTCTTGTATTTTTGATTAAAACATTTGTTTACTCTATTCAAAATACACTTATGTGCACATCATTATCTTCCATAACACTTCTTCTCATGAGTATTGGATCCTAATGCTAATTCTATACTACTCTTTATTTATGAAATGCACTAGATAACCTAGCATGCTTTCTACAATATTTGGTATGTTTTGAAATTATGAATTAAAATAACATTGTAGTAATCACTTTTTGATAACATTATTTCATGTTTGGTTAGATTATTGTTAAACTTAAAGATTTTAATTGAAAAACGATTTACAAAAACATCTTCTTTTTAAAATTTAACTCATATATCTTTATGGATAATCATTGATTACAATAAGATGTTTCTTGTATTTCTATAAGTCTTCCGCATCATAACCATATAATTGTTTTACCTTGCGCTTTCATGCTTATTTAAAGTCTTTTATTTTGTGTGCATCATCACTTGAATCTTCAAATTCCTTTCTTGCAACAAGTGGTAGACTTGCTTGGTAAACTTTATAGTGGTTGCCTTTAACATGATTTTTTTTTGCTATAATACTCTGATTTATTTCTATGAAAATATTGTTACGCTAAAAACTCCGATTCATTAATGGATTTCAAAATAGCTATGTGAGTGTTTTCATAAATTCAAATATTAAAACTCATTGGCTATGAAATTATAATTTGATTTAAAACGCTTAAACGCTTCCAATAATTATTATCCATGACTTCATATCTCACCATAGCGGGGGCGTAGGATTGTAGACATTAGATAACCTTATCTCTAGTCATGTCTTATCCTTAACCGGGGAGGGTTCCAGTGGGGCCTTGCGAGGCACTGGGGGGAAAGAGTGCTAGGTTAAGTTTTTGTCTAGTGTTTGCATATGGGACTAACACCCCAACCTACGACATGTTTGCAGCTCCTCATGCCCATCCGTCACTCAGTACGGGGCTAGGGTGTAGACATATTGTCTGGGTAGTTTAGTTACTTGGAAATCATTACATTTTGTTTATGCTACAAACTCTGATTTATAAAAATGTTGTAATACTCAAACTCTGATCTATTTAAATGAAAAGTATTCTAAAACTCCTTATCATTCCCTTCTCTACAAGCTCGATCAAGCTTTTATCTTCTTATCAACTTTTTAGTGGTGTCTCCTTACCCGTTTTACTAATAACAAAATGGGAGAACTAACATGATAAATATTAATCTGCTATCAAAATATAATGCTTAATTAAGATGATAGCTTACATATTATGAGAGCATTCACTTAGGTGGAGCATATATTTAGGGGGAGCAATTCTAAATGCTAAAATCGTTAATCATCCTAAGTCATCGCTCTCACACACGCACAAGTATGTTTCTTCATGCTTATATATTAATGCTCTGATTTATCATTAATGGATTTGTTATTATCAAAAGGGGGAGTTTGTTGGAACATGGTCTTCCGCATCTCCTAGGTTTGGGAATAACAAATCCTATGTGTATTTGATCTTGTGTGTTCAAGTGTGCAGGATAACAAAGTCCACATGACTCAAGAATTACATAAGAAGGTTGCCTCCAAAGTTGAGCCATCAAATCCAAAACACCTACTAGCGCTGGCGATAGTACTAGCGCGGGTGCTAGTTGTCGTTCGACAAACTATTAGCGGCGCTCGACAAAATGATCATAACGGCGTTCGACAAAAATTTCGTTCGACAAACTCTTAGCGGCGTTCGACGAATTTCCGGTCGACAAATGTTGAAGCCCGTTCGATGAATTTCCGGTCGACGAATGTTGAAGCCCGTTCGACAAATTTACGGTCGACAAAATTGAGCCCGACGAATGTTGAAGCCTGACCGAAGAATTGAGTTCGACGAAATTTTCGTTCGACAAACTCTTAGCGGCGTTCGACAAATTCCCGTTCGACGAAATATTGGCTTAAAGCGAAATTGCCTGGAGAACTTATAGAAGGAGATAGCGCCAGGCGATATCCGATAGCGCAGGCGATAGCGAGGAGCACAATTGGCAAGGGAAAATTGTTTCCTCCGATTGAAGATTCTGCCGCGCAGAATATGTCCTAATATGGGATAGCGCTGTCGGTACCACTACCGCAGGCGCTAGCGCTAAGTCTATAAAAAGGACATCTTGGCTCCGTCTTGACAATCCTCTAGAGATCCAGAATTTCAGAGCTCCGTGCCACAGCATAGTGAGGAAGTTTCAGAGAGATACTCCCACAAATCCATAAAGACTAAAGGAGATTCGTGGAGAAGATTTCAACACGCGTCATCATCGTGACGAAAGACCGCATCGACTACGATCATACTCTGCGTCTTCGTCTACTTCTCCAAGAGATCCACATAGAGGGAGTTTTACATTATTGTATTTTTATTTCACATCTTTTCTGTAATCGTTTGGTGAACTCGCCTCGTGTTGGCGAGTAGGTCTGGGTAGGACTTAGGGAAGAAATTCGCCTCGTGTTGGCGACTAGGTCTCGGGTGTAGGTCTAGGGGGTGCTCGATGCCATATCCGGGGAAGGGTTGGCTAGAGCGGCTTGAGGCCGTATTCGGGGAAGGATCGGCTAAAGCCAACCGGTTCGTGGGGATACGAGTCGGTAGAGAAAACAAAAATAGTTTTTCTATTAGCTTTGATTTCTAGCTTCGATAAGAGATCAAGTTTTGTAATCATGCTTCTCAAGTTAATAAAATCATGTCTTTACTTTTACTTCACTTGATTTGTCTTGATCTTCTCTAGTTTAATAATCAAAGCTTTTTCAAAGTTATTCAAAATATACTATAAGTTTTTAAAACCCTTATTCACCCCCCCCCCCCTCTAAGGGCGCCTACCGATCCAACAAGCACTGCCCCAAGATATGCTGAGCAAAGGACTGAAGTTGAGGAGGCTACTGATATGGTTGTTAATGAACAAGGGTTGAGGAGGTTGAAACGAACTATCGTCCCACCTGCTCGTTACAAGGAAGGGAACTTTGTGAGCTTTGTCTCATGTTTTTTGCAGGACCTCTTGATGAAAGGGAGCCTGCTCGGTTTGAGGAAGCAGTAGGTGTAAAGGAGTGGGATGAAGCCATGGAAGAGGAAATGGCGGTGTTGGAGAAGAATGAGACTTGGGATCTGGTTCCCGTGATTGGAGGAATGAAGCATGTCACCTGCAAATGGGTGTACAAGGTAAAGAGAAAGGTTGATGGTGGAGTGGAGCGTTATAAGGCGAGGTTTATTGCTCGAGGTTTATCTCAGAAATACGGCGAAGACTACGAGGAAACCTTTAGTCCTGTGGCAAAGATGACGTCAGTAAGAACGATTATTGCCTTGGCTGCTTGCCGTGGATGGAAGCTATGCCAGCTTGATGTGAAAAATGCATTTCTATATGAGGAGATCGACAAGGACGTATTCATGGAACAACCACCTGGGTATGCGTCCAAGTCTCTGCCACAACACATGTACAAGTTAAAGAAGGCCATATACGGGTTGAAACAAGCACCAAGAGTCTGGTACGGAAAGATTGCTGAGTACCTCCAGTTCTGCGGATATGACGCATCCGATTCAGACTCCAGCATGTTTACGAAGAAGAGAGATGGTTTGCATGTGTTGGTTCTACTATACGTCGACGATATGATAGTGACCGGGAATGATGATGGGGAAGTAACGACGCTTAGGGCAGAGCTATCAATTCGTTTCGAGATGAAGGATTTGGGCGATTTGCACCACTTCCTTTGATTAGAGGTTGAGAAGAGAGAGAGCGGTCTATTCGTGTCTCAGAGGACCTATGCCAAAAGGATCGTGGAGCATATTGGCATGAAGGAAGGAAAGAACACCTTTGTGCCGCTCGAGTTTGGGTTGAAGCTTCGGAAGGATGAGGGGAGAATTCTTTCTGACCCGAAAGTCTTTCGGGCCTTGATGGGGAGTCTAATCTATCTGACTATCACGCGGCCAGACATTGCCTTTGTTGTTGGCCGAGTTAGCTGATATATGCAGGAGCCGCGAGTGCCTCATCTTGACCCAGCAAAAGGAATTTTGAAGTATGTGAAAACAACCCTGGACATGGGTTTATTGTATGGAAAAGAGTCTAGCCTCACCTTGCATGGGTATACAGATGCGGACTATGCGGCAGATGTTGATGATTGGAAGTCGACATCCGGATACGTGTTCATGTGCGGAGATGTTGCTATCTCTTGGTGCAGCAAGAAGCAGGACTCTATCTCCCTTTCCACTACCGAGGCAGAGTACAAGGCATCCTCTATAGCTGCCCAGGAGTGCATCTGGATGCGGAGACTGGAGGCAGATATTGATGAGGAGGTAAAGGGACCAACCCTGATTCACGGTGATAACGAGAGTGCTCTGAAATTGGTAAACAATCCAGTCTGTCACGCGCGAGCAAAGCACATTGAGATAGAGCACCACTTTATTCATGAAGAGGTGTTAGGAGGTTCTCTTGCAGTGGAACATGTGCGGAGTTAGGACAACCTAGCAAGACATTTTCACAAAGGCTTTATACAAAGGGCCGTCTGAGCGGTTTCGATCTCTTCTCGGTGTTGTCTTCAGGGCTCACTTCAAGGAAGAGTGTCGAAGTTTTGAAGTGAGAGATGTTGAGGAGGTAGGAAGGTTTTTTGTTGTTGGTTAGTTTCGGCGTTTGGTGTTTTTAGGCGGATCTAGCTTTTGTCTTGGTGTTTGGTGTTACGGAGGCAATCCTCTATAAATAGAGTGTTTCTCATTCCCTTCTTGTTGGATGTTAGAGGCTAACATAAAAAAAGGAGCAGCAGTTCTAAGTAGCGGTCTGGGTTTTTTTGGAGGTGCAGCGATCAGGGGGAGCGGTCTAACCAGTGGCGGCCTGAAGCAGTCCTCTTGCCGGCGAAGCGGCGGCCTGAAGCGGTCTGCTTGCCGGCGAAGTGGCGGTCTAGTTTTTGGAGGTGCAACGGTCAGCAGGGTGGTCTAACCAGCGGTCTTCTTGCCTATCAGGAGGGACAGTTACCAGCGGTCTTCTTGCCTATCAGGAGGGGTGCTTGTTGTTTTTAAATCGTCCAATACCTCGCAAAATTGTCTGCGTTGGTGTGGCTCGTGTATCTTGTATCTTTGTGTTGAAGTTTTGGGTCTGCTACCGATCAAGAGAACCACCAATGGACAAAGAAGGTTTATATTCCAACTAGGCAACCAAATTACAAATACACACGGCTGAATACAAGTTGCATCCAACTTGAATCACAACAGCCAAAAAAAAAGGTAAGACTTTGGTCACGGACAAGGTCCACTTCTTCTCCCGAGCACACCAGGATGGTGATACTCGCTCCTCGCTGTCGCCGGGCGATATCGACTGTCGCCTGAGCGATATCTCGGATCCTCGCAAGCTCGCTGCTCGCCTCCAGATACTCGCAAGCTCGCTGCTCGCACTCCAGGATACTCGCACGCTCGTCGCGCGCGCTTCCTCTCCTTCTCGCTGTCGCCTGGGCGATATCCACTGTCGCCGGGCGATATCTCCTCTACTCGCTACTCGCTCAAGGGAGCTCGCCGAACTCGCTCCAAGTCCGATGCTCGCCTGTCGAACTTACTCCAAGTCCGATGCTCGCCGGGTGGCACTCTGGTATCTCTAACTCGCTCAGAGTTGATGATACTCGCCACTTCTAAAGCCTCTACTCGCCACTTTCAGAAATAGTTACTCTTTAGGGGGGTGCCCCTCTATTTATAGGCAAATGCCTACTCGGCGGAGAGTATAAGCTGTCGCTGGGCGACATCCACTGTCGCCTGGGCGACAGCTCACTTCACAAACTCTAACACTCCCCCTTGAAGTGAACTCCGGGAACAACTCCAAGCAATGAGCGAAGCCTTCGGAACGGCCCCGCAGATAGGGGCTTCGTGAATATATCCGCCAGGTTCTCGTCACTCCGCACATGCTCCACAGCGATCAAGCCACCCAGCACCTTCTCTCTGATGAAGTGATGCTCGATCTCTATGTGCTTGGTCCTTGCATGACAAACTGGATTGGTTACCAGTTTCAATGCACTCTCATTGTCCCCACGTAGCACAGTAGGTTCGCTGACCTCCTCGTCCACATCCTCCACTAGTCTCCTTAGCCAGACACACTCCTGAGCTGCTAAGGACGACGCCTTGTACTCGGCCTCCGTGGTAGAAAGGGAAATGGGGTCCTGCTTCTTGCTACACCACGAGATAGTAACTGCTCCACACAAGAATACGTAACCTGATGTCGACTTGCGATCATCAGCGTCACCTCCGTAGTCTGCATCCGTGTACCCATGCAGTTTGAAGTCAGACTTCTCATCATAGGATAATCTCATCTCAAGGGTGCCCTTCACATACTTCAGAATCCCCTTGGCTGCCTCCAGATGAGGCTTCCGCGGCTCCTGCATATACCGACTAACTCGGCCGACAGCAAAGGCGATGTCCGGCCTCGTGATAGTCAGGTAGATAAGACTCCCCACCAGTGCCCGAAAGATCTTCGGATCAGGAAGAATTCTCCCTTCTTCCTTCTGAAGCTTCAGCCCCGCCTCCAGAGGAACGGAACTGCTCTTCCCCTCCTTCATGCCGAATATTTCGACGATCCTCTCGGCATACGCCCTCTGGGAAACATCCAGTCCGCCTCTTTTCTTCTCTACTTGGAGGCCAAGGAAATGGTGCAGTTCATCAAGATCCTTCATCTCGAAGCGTATGGAAAGCTGCTCTCTCAGCGCCGTGACCTCCTCAGGGTTGTTCCCTGTCACGATCATGTCATCGACGTATAGCAGCACTAGCACGTGAAGACCTCCATCCTTCTTCACGAACATGTTGGAGTCCGAGTCTGAGGCATCATAGCCGCAGAACTGCAAGTACTCCGCAATCTTCCCATACCAGGCTCTCGGCGCCTGTTTCAGACCATAGAGGGCCTTCTTCAGCTTGCAGACGTGACGCGGCTGGGACTTAGACACGTATCCAGGCGGTTGCACCATGAATATGTCTTTGTCGATCTCTCCGTATAGGAACGCGTTCTTCACGCCCAGCTGCCATAGCTTCCAACCTCGGCACGCTGCCAAAGCGATGATCGTCCTCACCAACGTCATCTTCGCCACAGGACTGAAGGTCTCCTCGTAGTCCTCTCCGTAGGTCTGTGAGAAGCCTCGAGCGACAAGCCTCGCCTTGTACCGCTCCACTTCTCCATCAGCCCTCTTCTTAACCTTGTACACCCATTTACAGGTGACAGGTTTGATGCCCTCCACCATGGGAACCAGGTCCCATGTCTCGTTCTTCTTCAGGGCCTCCATCTCTTCCTCCATGGCCTCATCCCACTCCTTGATACCAACGGCATCCTCAAAGCGGGCAAGTTCCCTTTCGTCGAGTGGTCCTGCGAAGAAGCAAGAAACCAAACTCACGAAGTTCCCCTCCTTATAGCGAGCAGGCGGGACGATCGTCCTCTTCGACCTCCTCAAGGCTTGGCCACTATCTATCACTCCGGTAGACTCCTCTGCTTGAGCTCCTCTCTGAGCTCCTCTCTGAACTCCTCCTGAAGCGGTGCTCTCCCTACTTCTTGAGTTCGTAGCTCCCCCTGAGCCAGAAGCTCCTCCTGAGCCAGATGCTCCTCCTGAGGTAGATGGCAATGGAGCACTTGGAGATAACTCCAACTCCACAGTAGGGTCCTTAGTGACCCACTCCTCTTCCCTGCTAGCTTCTCCACTCTCCGGTAGCTCCACAGAAGAGACTCCCTGGTATGAGATCAGTTCGTCAAACACAACGTCGTGCGAGATGACGAACCTGTGAGTCTGCGGATCCATGCACTTCCACCCCTTCTTCCGCTCATCGTAGCCGATGAAGATACACTTCCTCGCCTTCGGCTCCAACTTTGTTCTCTGAGCATCCGGGACGTGCACGAAGCAGGTAGAACTGAACACCTTCATGTGACCCACATTGGGATTCTCCCCGAACATGAGCTGGTGTGGAGACACCATCCTGTTAGGACTCAGAGGTAGCCTGTTGATCACATGAGTAGCACATGCCATTCCCTCCGCCCATAAGGCCTTGGGAATGCTCTTGGCATGTAGCCAACTCCTGGTAGTCTCCAGCAGATGGCGGATCTTTCTCTCTGCCACCTCATTCTGCTGAGGGGTGTGAGCGCAGGAGAGCTCCCGCCGAATGTCGAACCTCCTGCAGAAAGAAGCAAACTCATTGGAGGTAAACTCCCCTCCATTGTTGCTTCTCAGCATCTTCACTCTGCGGTTCAGCCTCCCCTCCACAAGCTCCTTCCACTCGAGGAACCTGTTGAATACTTCTGACTTCTCTCTCAGAAAGTATACCCACGTATAGCGGGTATAGTCATCCACCAGAACCAGCGCATACTTATTGCCTCCATAAGTACGGGTGACGCACGGCCCCATCACGTCAGCATGTACGCACTCAAGAGGTGCCTTACACCTGGTCTCCGACTTGTCAAATAGAAGTCGATGTGACTTTCCATATTGACATCCGTCGCACACATGGCCGTCGCCGTAGGAAGTGAGATGAGGCAGGCCACTCACTAGGCCCTTTGCCGCCATCATCTTCAACTTATCCATCCCCACATGACCCAGCCTCTCATGCCAGATCACAGCGCTGTCGTTTGTCTTCAGCTTGTCCACGTAGGCATTTGCAGACAAAACATACAAATCTTTCACCCTTCTTCCGGTGAGCATGACGTCAGCATCGACAGATGAAAGGTTCTTTAAGAACTTCACTTCCTTTGGTCCAAACAGCACGTGGTATCCAGCATCCACGGCGTTAGCCACCGAGAAGAGGTTCTTCTTCATTCCAGGCACATGATAGACACTCTTCAGCGTCACTGGCTTCTCTATACTCCCAAGGGACACCTTCCCTTCTCGCTCCACTGGATGCACCGTATCATCCGCAGTGATGATAGCATCCGATCCTTCATATGCTGCCGAGGAGGCAAACTTCGACATATCTCCTGTGAGATGATGCCCGCAACCGGAATCCACTATCCAGTCGTCCTCGAGGTTGATGGAGGCTAAGACATCGACTGATGTTGCCGTCATCTCTGCTAGGAAACAATTGTCTCCCCTCTCACCGCCCTGGTGACCTCCACCTCTTCCTCCACCTCTTCGATGGTCTCCACCTCTCTGATGGTCTCCACCTTTCTCAGCAACATGACCGACCTGGAGATTAGACCGACAATCCTTTGCCATATGCCCGTACTTCTTACAGGCAAAGCAAAGGTATCTCCCCTTCTCGTCACGGGCAGGAAGAAACTTCCCCCCATCTCCCTGAGAGGACGTTGAAGGTCCCTCTCCGGGGTTCTTCTTTCTCTTGTCCCAGGATCTCCTCTTTCCTGAGAACAAGGCCTCGCCATCTCCTCCTGAGATGGATACTCCCGCCATCTGCTTCGCCAAACTCTCCTATGACGACAGCAGGTTCTCTAGCTCCAGAAGGGAGGGCTGAATAGCCCATCCTTGCACGGAAGTAACGAAGGGGACATACTCCTTCCTCAAGCCTCGGAGTATGTGCAGCTTCAACTTCGCCTCTGAGATTGGCTCTTCAGGATCCAAGGCCGAGATCTCCCCGCATAGGTTCTTCACCTTCAGGAAGAAGGTGGATATCGCCATCTCGCCTTGAGTCGACTTCGTCAACTCATTCTCCAGGAATTGTAGCCGCGCCACATTCTTCTTGTTGAATAACCCATTGAGGGCTATCCAGATCACAGACGCTGACTTGCAACCAATGATGTGGTCGAACAAGTCAGGTGATATGGCTCTCTTCAAGGTGAACTCCGCCTTGGCGTTGGTCTTCCTCCACGCTCTCACAGCTGGACCATTATCGCCGGCAGCTACAACTTCCTCTTGCTCCACACCACCAACAACCTCCCAGAGATCCTCTCCAAGAAGGTAGCTCTCCATACAAGACATCCACTTCTTGTAGTTGGTTTGAGTAAGCAGCTCGATTCCTAGTCCTCTCGCATAACCTCCTCCGCCGTCCATCTTGGAAGACAACCTTGAACTTCGATAGCACGCGCTTCTTCAGCAACCTCGCTCTGATACCATGTTGAAGTTTTGGGTCTGCTACGGATCAAGAGAACCACCAATGGACAAAGAAGGTTTATATTCCAACTAGGCAACCAAATTACAAATACACACGGCTGAATACAAGTTGCATCCAACTTGAATCACAACAGCAAAAAAAAAGGTAAGACTTTGGTCACGGACAAGGTCCGCTTCTTCTCCCGAGCACACCAGGATGGTGATACTCGCTCCTTGCTGTCGCCGGGCGATATCGACTGTCGCCTGGGCGATATCTCGGATCCTCGCAAGCTCGCTGCTCGCCTCCAGATACTCGCAAGCTCGCTGCTCGCACTCCAGGTTACTCGTACGCTCGTCGCGCGCGCTTCCTCTCCTTCTCGCTGTCGCCTGGGCGATATCCACTGTCGCCGGGCGATATCTCCTCTACTCGCTACTCGATCAAGGGAGCTCGCCGAACTCGCTCCAAGTCCGATGCTCGCCTGCCGAACTTACTCCAAGTCTGATGCTCGCCGGGTAGCACTCTGGTATCTCTAACTCGCTCAGAGTTGATGATACTCGCCACTTCTGAAGCCTCTACTCGCCACTTTCAGAAATAGTTACTCTTTAGGGGGGGTGCCCCTCTATTTATAGGCAAATGCCTACTCGGCGGCGAGTATGATACTCGCCAGCTGTCGCTGGGCGACATCCACTGTCGCCTGGGAGACAGCTCACTTCACAAACTCTAACACTTTGTGTCATGCAAGTGTTTCACTTTTTAAGTTAATCAGAGTATATTGCAACGAGGTTTTCTCACAGTAACAATTTGATGCAACCTTCGACGCATCCAAGTGTACTTGACGTCATCGTGCGTCGTGGACCTTTGATTATTATGCTTTTTGTCATGTATTTCCTTTCCCGAGCATGTGCTTTATTTGAATTTCTTTTGGCTCGTCGGTTTGACCATCCGATAAGACCCTAAATAAATGGTCCAGTAATTCATGGTAGTTAGGACAACAAAAGGCAAGCTCAACTTATTTAGAAACGCATAAATTTTAATTAAAGGAAATCCTAATTTAAAAAGTTTGCTTGGAAAGTTTCAATTAATTGGAAATGTCATTTATTTGGAAAAACAAAGAGTTATTTTGGAAATAATATTTTGGAATGAAATAATTCCCAAAACCCTATTTAAAACAACCTATCAGGAAAGGAGGGGAGAGCCCGGACAGCAGAGAACGAAATCAAAGTCGTTCTCTGCCTTGCCGAAAATCTGACCTCACCTTGGATTCGCCACGACTCACTGCTCCCGAACCCCGGTGCTTCGCAGCTAGGGCCCCGACGTCAAAACCGGAGCCATTCGTTGCCTTCTTCCTCTGACAAAAGCTACCGCACCGTTCGAGCTTTCATCACCAATCGTTGCTCCTTCCCGACGGATTGCGAACCATTGATCGTCGTCAACTACGACCCCAACTCCGACGATCTGATTGTTGTGATACTAAAGACCTCGCCGTTCCGTCGGTTCCAGCCCGAGAACGACCCGCTACGTTGAAGGTTTTTCGTGTGCACTGGATTTGGACTGACCCGCTCCTCTGCGATACCCTTACACGGTATCCTAATGTCCTTGCCCCAAATTCCTTTAGTAATTTATGCACTTCATTTAAATAATTGTTGAGCTTGCCTTTGAACGTTCTTGTTGCCCTAATTTCCGCTATTTCATAAGTTATTGTTGTGGTATATGCTTGTGGTTGTGTGGATCTCATTTTAATTCACTTCGTTAAACACTTAGTAATTCCAATCTCAAACAATATTAACCGTACTGCCAAAGTTCAAGCGTTGGTGGTGAATTTGCGCGCGAAAACTTCGAGTTGGCCCGCTTGGCCTACGAAAGTAAACTAATTTGCATAAAATAAATATATTTATTTTGAAACCCTAGTTTTAATCTACATCAGTTTTGTATCAGAGCTAGGTTTGATTCGCTCATATTGCGAATCAGATGATCCGGGTTTCAAAAGAAAATATCTTCATTTTATTCTTATTTTTCTATAAGAAAAAAATACTAATTAATTTAATATTATCTCAAAAAAAAATTTTACTCTTACAATTAATTGCTCTTTGAATTAAAAAATAAATAAAAAAAAATATAGAGTAATAAATTAAGATCTTCATTTTATTTTAAAAAAATCTTTGAAATTTATTTTATTTTAACAGAAAAGAGGCTTTTAAAACTAGTTGCTTTTTTATTTGAAATTTTAGAAAAAAAATTTGAATTATTTTAAATGGAAAATCGTGTTGGTAAAATAGAAGATAACGCCATCACTCTGGGCACACAAATTCAAAATCTAACGAAATCAATCGAAGCGTTAACTGCTAGTGTCAACGAGAATCAGAGAAACGTAGGACAAGTGCTCACTGGATTACGTGCGAGCGTTAATGCTTTAGAGGTCAACCAACACTTAGGACTAAATCCACCACCCCAGGTCGAGCAATACCAAAATCATAGGAATTTGGAACTAGAAAATCCGGATCCACGACCTTTCGAACCGGTAGTCCGCAATATAAGAGAGACGCGCGCCTCGTTGGGATTTAGGGGTTAAGTTGGATGTTGGTGATTTCGAGAGGCGACTGGAACCCGAGGGATGTCTAAACTGGTGTGATAGGATGGATCATTTCCTAGCTTGGAAGCAATTGCCCCGAGCCAAGCAAGTTGAGTACGCAATCCTTAGACTTAAGAATTCTGCGTTGGTTTGGTGGGGTCAGTTGGAGCGGTCTAGGTTCAATTTAGGATTACCCCTGGTTACCACTTATGATGAGTTTAAAATTCAACTACGAAAGCGGTACGTCCCAGTAGATTATTTGCAAACACTCTACCGTAGGTTCCACACCCTACGACAAGACAAACTAACGGTGGATGAATACACCAACGAGTTTCTAGTTCTGCAGTCTCGCCTCGACCTCCGAGAGGATGATGACATGACCGTGTCCCGTTATCTGAACGAGTTGCGCTATTCCATTAGAGACCACCTAGAGCTATTTGATTATAAAGACTTAGGGGCGATATCGAGCCGAGCATGGAGAGTGGAGTCCTCACAGAAGCGGACATCCGAAGTTAGGTCTACTGATAGACCCACAGCGAGCGTCACCACTGCACCTACTACTAGGGCCTTGGATTCCCTTCACCCTCACATCACTACTTGGATCCCTACTCCACCCATTAATCCCTCAATGGTAAAGAGATTATTGGGACTAAGCCCAACACTGGAGTATTTCGATGCTTCAAGTGTATGGAGTCGGGACACAAATCATCTGAGTGCCCGCGACGCCACTTCGTCGCTATTATCGATTCTATGGATGGACGTGAGCCGGAGTATGGAGTTTACGTAAATGAGTCGCACTCTGAGCCTGAGCCTGAGCACGAGTCAGAGAATGTCGTAGAAGTGGAAGGCGAACACGCCGAACACTTAGTCTGCGTCCTACGTACGATATAGCCTGATCACCCCTAGTGAGTCTACTGAGGATGACCATAGGAGGCCTGATATTTTCCGAAATACTTCGCGCATCCAGGGACAATTTTGTTTTATTATCATCGATAGTGGTAGTACGGAGAATTTTGTTTCTCAGCGCATGGTCAACGTATTAGGGCTAGAGACGCGCCCGTAATTAGAACAACCCTACAACTTATCCGGAGTCAATAGTCATTTGACTATGCTCGTCAGTCATTATTGTCTAGTCGAATTTTCTATAGGGAGCACATATTCTGATATAGTGTAATGTCATGTCGCTGTCATTGACGTCTATCACATCCTATTAGGGAGATCCTGACAATATGACCGACATGTCATGCACGACGACACTAGAAACTCTCATTCATTCGAGCACAACGAACACAAGATTGTTCTTTTAACCCAAAAGAACTGTCTTATTCCAAGTGCACGCGAGAGGACCTCTACACATTCTAGTTCACTTGTCACTGACTCCACCACATTACTGTTCACCACACTTCCGCATGAAAACCCATCCCTTGAAGTAACGTGTTTCCCAGATGTGTCACTCACCTCACATTTATCAATTTCTGACGTGTCACCTGATATTTCCCAGTTGTTTGATACTATTTATGATGGCCACTCACTCCGCACATCTCACTCTGTCGATTTCGTATTTAGAGACTGTATTTTTATTTCACCTCAATATCATTCGGTTAAAGATAGATTTGTGGAGTTATATCACTATATTAAATATTTTCTATCATATTTTTGAAATACATTATGGCGTCAAGTGAGGATCAAACTCGAGTTTAGTGGCGTTTATCACTCTTTGACTGATGGACGGATCGAGTTCGTTAATAAAAGTTTGAGGGGCCTACTTAAGTACTTAACGTGGGCGAAGGTAAAACCATGTGATCTTGCACGTCCACAAGCACGATTCACTTATAATAATTCTAAAAAATTGTTTCCTTAATAAATCTCCTTTCGAGATTAACTATGAATTTTCGTTCCCCCACCTACTTGACCGTCATCTCCTTTCATTCCATGAACGTATTTCATTCGATACGCAAGCTCATAGTAATTATTTAAAGATATTGCATAAATTTATTTCTAAAAAATTTCGAACAACCTTTGAACCTTATAAACTCATGGTCGGTCGTTATCGCCATGAGTTGTACGTTTCAAGGGGAGATTTGGTGTTTGTTTATTGCAGCAGGTTTGGTCCATTCCAAGTTCGGAAGCGCATCGAACCACCTATCGACGCCCCAGCCATACCACCTGACTTGGCACCAGAGACGACGTCAGATATCCATGTTGCCAATCTTTGTGAAGTCTCGTCGGGGTCGAGCTCTTTTAACCCCGGGGGAATTGATGCAACCTCTGACGCATCCAAGTGTACATGACGTCATCATGCGTCGTGGACCTTTTATTATTATGTTTTTTTGTCATGTATTTCTTTTCCCGCGCACCTGCTTAATTTATTTGAATTTCATTTTGGCTCGTCGGTTTGACCACCCGATAAGACCCTGAATAAATGGTCCGATAATTCATGGTAGTTAGGACAAGAAAAGGCAAGCTCAACTTATTTAGAAACGCATAAATTTTAATTAGAGGAAATCCCAATTTAAAAAATTTGCTTGGAAAGTTTCAATTAATTGGAAATGTCCTTTATTTGGAAAAACATTCAGAAGAAAGGTAGACTATCAACGTTGGAAAGAATTTTTAAAGAGTTATTTGGAAATAATATTTTGGAATGAAATAATTCCCAAAACCCTATTTAAAACAACCTATCAGGAAAGGAGGGGAGAGCCCGGGCAGCAGAGAACGAAATCAAAGTCGTTCTCTGCCTTGCTGGAAATCTGCCCACACCTTGGATTCGCCACGACTCACTGCTCCCGAACCCCGGCGCTTCGCAGCTAGGGCCCCGACGTCAAAATCGGTGCCATCAGTTGCCTTCTTCCTCAGACAAAAGCTACCGCACCATTCGAGCTTTCATCACCAATCGTTGCTCCTTCTCGACGGATTGTGAACCATTGATCGTCGTCAACTACGACTCCTACTCCGACGATCTGATTGTTGTGATACTAAAGACCTCGCCGTTTCGTCAGTTCCAGCCCGAGAGCGACCCGCTACGTTGAAGGTTTTTCGTGTGCACTGGATTTGGACTGACCCGCTCCTCTGCGATACCCTTACACGGTATCCTAATATCCTTGCCCCAAATTCCTTTAGTAATTTATGCACTTCATTTAAATAATTCTTGAGCTTGCCTTTGAACGTTCTTGTTGCCCTAATTTTCGATATTTCATAAGTTATTGTTGTGGTATATGCTTGTGGTTGTGTGGATCTCATTTTAATTCACTTCGTTAAGCACTTAGTAATTCCATTCTCAAACAATATTAACGGTACTGCCAAAGTTCAAGCGTTGGTAGTGAATTTGCGCGTGAAAACATTGAGTTGGTCCGCTCGGCCTACGAAAGTAAACTAATTTGCATAAAATAAATATATTTATTTTGAAACCCCAGTTTTAATCTACATCACAATTCAAGGTGCCGACAAACTTCAAATGCACATGTAAATGAGTGGACTCTAGAAGGAAAGTGTGGATCACACAACCATGAAATGGTTCATCTTGAAGCTCATTATATGCATGCAAACTAGATGAAAATGAGGAAAAGATCGTGGATGACTTGTATTCTACCGAGGTAAAACCTAGGAAAATACTATCGGCTTTGAAAAAAAAGATAAGTCTAACAACACGATAATGCGAATAATTTATAATAAAAGAACAAAGATGCATAGAACGGAATTGGATGTGGGCACTCAAATTCAATTTTTATACAAATGCATTACTATTAGGGGCTACATTAGTTTTAACAAAGTCAATGCAGAGAACAATCAGTTGGAAAGTTTATTTTTTGCTCATTCTGTTTCAATTCAGTTATGTAAAATATTTACGAGTGTATTTTTGTTGGATTGTACGTACAAGACAAATAGATACAGATTGTCATTATTATGTATTGTTGGTATCACTTCAACCAATAATTTCTTTTATGCTGCTTTTGTATTCATGTCCAATGAAGTTTAAGCAAGTTATTCAAGAGCTCTTGAGTGCTTTAGATCTGTTTTGAATCAAGAAAAAATGTCAAATGAATTGGTAACTGATAGGGAAATTGCATTAATAAATGCAATTGCAGTTGTCTTTCTAAAGTCAAAAAATATTTTGTGCAGATTTCACATAAGCAGGAATATATTAGCACATTGTAAGACAGTTTAAAAAGGAAAAGAATGGGAGACGTTCATAGTTGTATGACAACAATTAGTGGAGTCTCAAAGAGAATCAGAATTTCAACAAAACTTTCTTGATTTGAAAAGCAACTACGAGCTTATTTACCCAGAAGTTTATTCTTATGTCCTCACAACATGGATAACGCCCTATAAAGAATATTTTGTTTCTACGTGGGTGGACATGCATTTACATTTGGGTAATTGTACAACAAATCGCGTGGAGGGTAATCATAGTCAGCTCAAAAAATTTTTGGAAGTTTTAATCAACAACCTAAGCACTATTTGAAAAACTTTTGATCATATGATTAAATTACAACATATAGAAATTAAGAGGGCTTTTGGGCAAAACACCATTCAAACTAACAAAAAATTCAACACATCTTTGTATTCCGATTTAGTGAGATGTGTTTCTTTTGCAGCTTTGGATTTCATTAAGAGAGAAGAACTTTTAACAAGGTCTGAAAAATCATTAATTGGAGAGTGCACACATAAAACAAAATATACATTGAGATTACATTATATAAGCACACGAATATTTATCATACATAACACAATATAATTCGTTCCTAATATGGATGATACATGATCATTGGAAAAAGCTTAAATTGCATGAAGCAGAAGTAGATCAAGACATTATAGTTGAAGTAGATGTGGCTAATGAAATTGACATAGAATTTATAGGCATTCTCAGAAGATATAATAGCACCTCTGAACTTCAAAATACAAGAGATAAAACGAAAGCTTCGTAAACTTATGGATTTTACTTTAAGCCAAACATTGGAACCTTCTGTACCAACTAAATTAAAGGGTCGACCAAAAGGAAGCTACACAAACTTTACAAGTTTAGCTTCGTCAACAAAGCGAGATCCCTCCCTATTTGAACATGTTTTGATGAGTGAGCAATTGACCTTGACAAAGAGTGCAAAACATCCAACAAAAAAAGTAGCAAAGACATTGTGACTACCGAGTAATCAGCAATGGACTGAAATGGGGGGAAATTGGTTAAAAGTGCGTTGTACAACCCTCATTCTCTGAGGGTATGCCCATTCAAAGTCACGTAGGCTGAAGTCAAGGTCAAAAGGTCAGCACAGAAGCCGGCAGTCCAAGACACAAGACAACTCAGCCAGCAGGAGCAAGGGGCGAGCAGCGGCGAGCTTGGGCGAGTATCTCGCGAGTATGGGCGAGTAGCCCTTGTAACTCGCGAGTTTAGGCAGTATACTCGCCTGTACCCCCCCCCCCCCCCCAGGATTTCTCTATAAATAGACCCCCAGGGGTACTAGAAATGACACTTTTGGAAGTGGTCGAGGTCCCCCCAAGCTAAATACTCGCCAAGTCCATGCCCGTCTAGTACCTCGCCCAGCTTTTGGTTGCGGAGGGGAAGTTTCTCCCAAACTTTCGGGTATGTGGTGGGACCTCCCTGTTGGAGCACCTGGGGTGTGCTTAGTCATTTTCTCTCTCCTATTTTAGCTATCCGAGCCGTGGAGTTGGACCGCAGGATCAGTAACCTCGGGCTGCATTGATCCGAATTTTGGAGCCGGGATTTTCCAGGCTTCAACACTTTGGTGCGGTGAGCATGGATCGTAGTCGGAGGAAGAAATTTTTGCGAGAAGGCTTCATGGCTTAAAGTGGCGAGATGGAGGCCAAAGGCAGCAACTCGCGAGCATTCGACAAGTTAGGCGAGTTCCAGATGGCGACATCCTGAAGGCGAGTTCCAGATGGCGACATCCTGAAGGCGAGTTCCAGATGGCGACATCCTCAGGCGAGTTCCAAGATGGCGAGAAGACGAGCGCATGATTGGCGAATTCCATACTCGCCCACAGGTGAGTTCCATACTCGCCCACAGACGAGTTCTAGTCGCAGGGAGGCGAGACCGTGATAGGTGAGTCCATGCTGGCGGGATCCCTACTCGCCATAGGCGAGTACCTGCAGGCGAGATCCAGAGATAAGTTCAGACCAGCGACTTTACTCGGAAGAGAGGCGAGCTTCCTGGGTAGTGGCGAGATCCTTCCTTACTCGTCGTAGGAGAGCTTCCTTGTTACTCAGCATAGGCGACTTCACGCAGGCGACGAACATCAAATTTGGCGAGATCCTTCCTTAGTCGCCCATAGGCGAGTTCATGCAGGCGACTTTTTGCAGGCGAGCGAGCTTCTTCAATACTGGGCCATAGGCGAGCTCCTTCCTTACTCGCCCATAGGCGAGTTCTCTACTCGCGAGGGTGAGTTCTCTACTCGCAAGTTGGTGAGAACCTGGTACCTAGATCAAGAGTGGCGAGTTCCTGAAGGCCGATTTCAGGGCCAGGCGAGTATGGAAAATAAAAAAAATTCAGGGGTGCTGCCCCCGACCCCGCAAGAGGTGCTGCCCCCTTGACCCCCCCCCCCCCCCCCCCCCCCCCCCCCCCCCCCCCCCCTCCCCGCACCCTCTGCGTAGGGGGTCTTATGTCAAAAGGGACACTACTCCTCCCCTCAGTTTCGTCCTTCTTCAATGTCAGTGGTTTCCATACATCTATATGCTTACGGGTGCTTTGGTAAGCCCGCGAGTGCTTTTGTGTGACTAACAAACAGGATGATTCATGACGAGTTCGCCACCAAGGGAAAGCACAAAAGCTACTCGCGAGGTCTCCAAGTTGATGCTCGGCGAGCTCCTAGCCGCGATGGACTGCTTCAACAACCTACTCGCGAGGTCTCCAAGTTGATGCTCGGCGACCTACTAGTCGCGATGGTTTTCAAAGGTGGTGTTCCGCGAGCTCCTACTCGCGATGATCTTCATCAAGGGCTTACATTCCACGAGGATGCTGACTCGTGACGTCTTCAAGGTGGTGTTCCACGAGCTTCTACTCGCTGTACAACCCTCATTCTCCGAGGGTGGGCCCCACTAAAGGCCACGTAGGCGGAGGTCAAGTGTACAACCCTCATTCTCCGAGGGTGGGCCCCACTAAAGGCCACGTAGGCGGAGGTCAAGGCAGGAGTCAACAATCCAGAAGACGAAAGAAGATCAAGGGTTTTCGTTGCGCGAGAAGGTACTCGCTCGCCCCATTACGAGAAGGAAAGGTCTGCTCGGCCAAGCGAGGAAGCCGTGAGCTCGGGCCTACTCGCCTATAGGCGACTTAGCCAACCAACTCGCCTGTTAGGTCTGAGGTCCTTACCTACTCGCCCACATATTGCCTTGTCTAAAAAACCTACTCTAGGGGGTCAGGGATGGCCATCTGCTTCCACCCCCCCCAGGATTTGTCTATAAATAGACCCCCAGGGGTACTAGAAATGGCACTTGTAAAAATCATAGCTGCACCCCTCCCCCTTTCACAATCAAGATAGCAAGTGCCTATCTAGTACCGAGCTAGGCCATTCATGGTTTTGGAGGAGAAGACTCTCTAGAGCTTCTGGGTACGTGGTGGGACCTCCCTGCCGCAGCACCTGGGGTTGTGTCTCTTTTCTCTTCATTTCTTCCGTAGTGGCTAACCAAAACCTTTTCGCTGAATCGCTGGGCAAGTAGCCTCAGGCCGCATTGATCCGAATTTTGGGGCCAGGATTTTCTAGGCTTCAACACTTTGGTGCGGTGAGCGTGGATCGCGGCCAGAGGAAGAAAGTCTGGTAGAAAAGTGAGATGGTAGCAGCTAGCGACCACGAGGAGGCGGCGGGAAACTCGGCTCGGGGAGGCGAGTTCGTATCGTTGGCTGTCTTCGAAGCATTCGCGCAAAGGATGGAAGGCGTCATGCGAGTAGCTCTTCTACCTCCCACGGAAGGGACGGCGACCTCGCCTCATCGCCCGGGCCCGTCCGAGGAAGGTGCTCGCACTCAGCGAGTAGGGAAGGCGCACGTCGAGGAACTCGAGCGGCCGAGGAAGTCGCAGTTTGGTCTGCAAGCGTCTCAAGGACCTGGAGGAACTCGTTTTCGCGAGGAGGACGAGCAGGCGAGATTCTATCATACTCGCCAGGTGAGCGAGTATGGAGGAGATACACGGCCAGATGATGATCGTCGCCAGATAGGAGGGAGGAGCTCGTTCTGCGAGGAGATCCTCGCCGCACCAGTATCGGAGGGGTTTAGGGATCCCTCGATGAATTATTACTCGGGAAGAGAGGACCCTATCCGTCATATCCAATGGTTCGGGGATGTTGCTTCCCTTCGGACCATGTCAGACGCCTTCAAGTGTAGGCTGTTCGCGATTTCCCTTCGAGGAAAGGCAAGAGACTGGTTTCACCAGTTGCCGGAAGGCTCCGTCTATTGCTTTGAAGACCTTTGCCGAGGGCTGAACATGCGATTCGCCACGGCAAAGAAGTTGAAAAAAGAGGCTACGGCCCTTTTCCATCTGACCCAGGGGCCAAAAGAAACGCTGGGGGACTACATTGATCGTTTCCAAGAAGAGGTGCTACACATCCAAGAGGTGGATGGTCGAACCCTGCGATTGGCTCTAACCTTCGGCCTTCGTGAAGGCCTCTTTAAGTTGGAGATCGGTAGGAACCCTCCATACTCCTACGCCAACCTCATCGAGAGGGCCAACCAGTTCGTCCAGGGTGAAGCTTCCAACCGCGGCTTCCTAGCCAGGCTCACCCGAGTGACCAAGGAGGACGAGGAAGAGGAGGAGGAAAGTCCCCCCGAGAAGAGGAAGAAGGAAGAGCCCAGGAGGGCTGAGAAATAGAAGCCAGAAGGCAGAGGCAGAGAGGAGAGGAGAGAAAGAGAACCCAGGAAGGAGGAGCCGAGAAGGCTCATCGTGGCCCCGGAGCGTCGGGAAGAAGAAAGACGCTACCAAGTCCCCGCTAACCGACCACCATGGAGGCCGGCCAGGGGACCTCAACGTCAGGAGCGGGGAAGGAGATCCCCGGAGAGAAGGCGTTACGACAGGCCAGAGAGGCGCCAGGAGGGAAGAAGGGAGGAAGCAATGGCGGTTGCCAGGCGCGGCAACCGCCAGGGCCGGAAGAATAAGAAGCAGAGGAGGCCACATGTAGAGGAGATTCCTCTCTACTGCGAGCTCCACCAGGTGGAAGGGCATGGCACGATGGCCTGCCCGGATTTTTGGGAAGCAAGAAGAAGGCTGGCAGCAGCAGAGGCAGGAGGAGAGCAGCGGAGAATAGAAGCTCCGATCGAGCAGCCGGCGGTTCAGGACGCCGACCGAAGGAGGAACGAGGGCCGAGTCGACCACGGAGGTCGAGGAGAAGTGGCCCCAGGAGGAAGAGGAGTGGGGGTGATCCACGGGGGTGCAGGATTAGGAGCTTCTCGCAAGGGAAGTCTCCATCAAATCTATCGAAGGAGCGTCGCTTCGACCTCGCAGGCACCGCCCCCATTGGAGGAGATCATCTTCTCCGAAGAATACATGCTAGGGAATGAGAACCCCTTTCATGACGCCCTCGTAATCCAGGCCGCGGTAGAAGACTATACCGTTGATCGAATCCTGATCGATAACGGTAGCTCCGTCAACGTCATTTTTAAGAAGACGTTTGACGGGTTGGGCGTCGGAGCAGGAAGGATCCGAGCGCCGGATGGTCCTCTTTTTGGCTTCTCCGGAGAGAAGCAGGAAGTGGAGGGAGGAGTAGATCTCCTTGTCACACTCGGGGGCACCCCTCTCCAGTGCCGTTTCGTCATCGTAGACGCCCCGAGTTGCTACAAGGCCATCTTCGGGAGGCCACTCCTCAACACCTTCAAGGCCGTCCCATCCTCATACCATCAGTGTCTCAAGTACTGTCAAGGGGACGTCCAGGTGAGGATCAGGAGCGATCCAAGAGCCGCCCGCGAGTGCTATCTCAGCTCGGTTAGTACCATCAGCTGGATGGCTGACGCGGAGGAGTTCGAGAGGGTTACTGGAGGCACGGCCCGACTAGAGACGTCTGAGGAGATGGAGGAGATAGAGGTACTCTCCGCAGCGGGAGTATCAGGACTGCTGAAGATCGGTGGATCGCTGAAGATCACCGAGAAGGTGGAGATGGCAACGTGCCTACAAGATAACGTTGACGTCTTCGCCTGGAGTGCTGCTGAGATGCCCGGGATCGACCCAGAGGTTGCCTGCCACCACCTCAACCTCGACCCCGCGGTGAAGCCCGTCCGCCAGAAAAAGAGGTCCACCGCCACCGTGCTGGCCGGACCTATTCGGGAAGAGGTGAAGAAGTTGCTGGACGCAGGTTTTGTGTCGGAGATCCAGTACCCAGGCTGGGTCTCCAATGTTGTAATGGTTAAGAAGGCTGTAGGCAGTTGGAGAATGTGTGTGGACTTCTCTTTATTGAATAAAAGTTGCCCCAAAGATTGCTATCCCTTGCCTCGAGTCGACGCGCTGGTTGATTCAGCCGTCGGTTTCCCTGTAATGAGTTTTCTTGATGCATTTTCGGGATACCACCAGATCCGGATGTATCCACCCGATTGCCGCGATGTTTCCTTCATCACCGGGGACAGATGCTATAGCTATAAAATGATGCCCTTTGGGCTAAAAAATGCAGGGGCCACCTACCAGCGGATGATGGACCTCGTCTTCAAGGACCAGAAGGGAAGGAACCTGGAGGTGTACGTGGACGACCTCTTGATCAAGAGCAAGAGCATCCCGGAGCATATAGCTGATCTGGTGGAAACCTTTGCGACGCTGAGGAAGTTCAAGATGAGGCTCAACCCGGCGAAGTGCGTGTTCGGAGCTGGAAGGGGGAAGTTTCTGGGACATCTCATCACTCCGGGAGGGGTGGAGCCGAACCCTGACAAGGTTAAGGCAATCCTAGAGATGCCCTCACCAAAGACCATGAAGGAAGTTCAGAGGCTGACAGGGAGGTTGGCAGGTCTCAGCCGCTTTCTGTCCAAGGCCGGGGAGAAGTGCTCTCCGTTCTTCCAGACGCTTCGCAAAACTGAGAATTTCGCATGGTCCGACGAATGCGAAAAGGCGATCGGAAGGCTGAAGGAGCAGTTGACTCGGACACCTCTCCTTCAGAGCCCGAAAGAAGGTGAAGACTTACTCCTTTATTTGGGAGTAGGGGTGGAAGCAGTAAGTTCTGTGTTGGTTCGAGAGGAAGGAAAGAAACAGCTCCCCATCTACTATGTCAGCCAGGTGCTCAGGAAGGCGGAGTTGAAATATCCCATCTTGGAGAAGCTCGCCTTCGCCTTGGTGGTATCGGCACGAAAGCTGCGGCCTTATTTTCAAGCTCACTCCATCCGGGTCATAACTGATCATCCCCTCCGAAATATCCTGGAAGGGGTGGAGCATTCCGGAAGGCTGGCGAAATGGTCGGTAGAACTCAGTGAGTTCGACGTTTCCTTCTCGCCCCGGGTGGCGATCAAAGCGCAAGCAGTAGAAGATTTCTTGGCCGACTTCTCGGCGAAAGCAGAACCGGGAGAGGAGGCTTCTACTCCCATCCCTTGGAAGATGTTCGTGGACGGAGCCTCAGGCAGGGGCTCTGTGGGGTTAGGCATCGTTCTTGTCAGCCCACAGGGAACTAGGATCGAGCAAGCGGTCGAGATCCTCTTCCCCGTAACGAACAATCAAGCCGAGTACGAAGCCATCGTAGCAGGCTTGCGCCTCGCAAAGGAGCTGGGCATCCAAGACGTCATGGCTTTCACCGATTCAATGGTGGTCGCGTCTCGGATTCGGGGGGAGTTCGAGGTACGCGACACCACTCTGCAAAGGTATCGCTTAAAGGTGAAAGGATTGATTGGAAGCTTTCAATCCTTTTTCGTCGAGCACGTACCAAAGGAAGAGAATTCGGCAACAGATCGTCTAGCCAAGTACGGACCGAGAGCAGGAGGGACAATCACGGAGTTGTTTCGACCATCCATTGAGGAAGGAGAGATGATGGAGATCGATCATCGTCCCTCGTGGATGGATCCGTTCATTTCCTTCCTAAGTTCTGGACAACTTCCGGCGGAAGAAGGGGATCAAAGGAGGTTCCGGTACAAGGCGGCCTACTACTTGTTGCAAGATGGAGAGCTATATCGCAAGACCATCTCGGGCCCTCTGGCTAGATGTGTCTCGGAAGAAAAAATACCTCGAGTGTTGGAGGAGATCCACTCGGGAGAGTGCGGAAGTCATTCTGGGACTCGCACTTTGGAGCAAAGGATCCTGAGGCAAGGTTACTTCTGGCCTACTATCCGAAAGGATGCCGAGACCTTCGCAAAGAAGTGTCAGAAGTGCCAGCTCTTCGCCCCTCTCCAGTTACAGCCGGCCCAGCATCTTCGTTCAATCACCGCCCCATGGCCGTTCGCTATCTGGGGAATGGATTTGATAGGTCCCTTTCCTCCAGCTAGCGGCCAGAGGAGGTTCGTCCTCGTCATGATCGACTACTTCTCTAAGTGGATCGAGGCCAAGGCTTTGGCCAAAACCACCTCTCAAATCGTGAAGAACTTCATTTGGGGAGAAATCGCCTGCAGATTTGGGATTCCCCTCGCCATCGTCACCGACAACGGTCCGCAGTTCGCCAGTTTAGAGCTGGAGGATTTTTGCAGACAGCTCGGGTCTGATCTCAGGTTCGCGTCAGTACATCATCCCAGGAGCAATGGACAAGTGGAGGCCGCCAACAAATTAATTATCAACCTACTGAAGAAGAAAGTCGAGAACCTAAGAGGTAATTGGGCGGAGCAGCTCCCCTCGGTGTTGTGGGCTCTGAGAACCACTCCTAACTCAGCCACAGGGGAAACCCCGTTCAAACTCTCTCACGGGTCCGAAGCTCTCATCCCAGTAGAGTTCGAGGTCAGGAGTCCTAGGGTGATTGCGGCAGAAGACGGAGATGAAGAATGGAGATTAGAGAACGAGGAAGCCCAGAAGCTGTCCCTCGACTACATCGAAGAGCTTCGTGATCTAGCCTCGGCTAGGCAGGAGGAGATCAAGCGTCGCATGGCACGACACTTCGACAAGCACGTTCGACTCAAACACTTCCAAGTAGGTGACCTAGTCCTGAAAAAAGTGGATACAGCCGGGAGATCGGCGGCCGTAGGAAAGCTCAACCCTAATTGGGAGGGGCCGTTCATCGTTCATGAAGCACTCGCAACAGGGGGGTATCGCCTACAAAATCAGGAAGGGGAGCTCTTGCGGAACACATGGAGCGGCGATGATCTAAAGAGGTTTTACCCCTGAGTAAGGATGTATACCCTTCTCTTATGTAAACTGATTGCTTAATAATAAAACCCCCTGAAACAAGGGACGAAGAAGATTTTTCAGAATAGCAGGCCGTAAAAGAAGAAAGCGGGTGAAGTCGATCTCCTAGTCGAACGGGGAAACGGGCCCCCGACTTGATCCTCGTAAAACCCAGAACGGATGATGGGACGGTGCCTCGGTAGTGCGTTCTCCTAATAACCAAGCCTCTGCATCGACGGTCGAGATCAGCTCCCCCCTTTGCACGTTGGTCGAGTTACCCTCCGACTGCATCTCTCATCCGACTGGGGAGATTATCAGGAAGAAGTCTGGGCGCCGACCTCCCAATTCGACGAAGAAATGATCAACTTAACCGATCAGGGGACCCTTGAATAAAGGTGTTATGTACCCCCGAGGGATGAGAACCCCTCACGAAGTGTTTCGTTTCCAATTATTCTTCTCCGATCATGCAAGTTGATGTGCTTAAGCGTGCTTAACTCCCCGTTCAATTGTTGAGCAGCAGGAAACAGGTTGTGGCGACATTCGGCATCCGAGCAGGATGGAGACCTTGGGATGTTGTGTTCCCTTGGAAGATGCTCCTCTGGAACCTCCCCGACAGTCATTCCCTACTGTGCCAACCCCTTCAACAGCAGGATGGAGACCTTGGGATGTTGTGTTCCCTTGGAAGATGCTCCTCTGGAACCTCCCCGACAGTCATTCCCTACTGTGCCAACCCCTTCAACAGCAGGATGGAGACCTTGGGATGTTGTGTTCCCTTGGAAGATGCTCCTCTGGAACCTCCCCGACAGTCATTCCCTACTGTGCCAACCCCTTCAACAACAGGATGGAGACCTTGGGATGTTGTGTTCCCCTGGAAGGTGCTCCTCTGGAACCTCCCCGACAGTCATTCCCTACTAAGTTGCCCTCCTCAATGGCACATGCTTCGCACTAGAATGAAGACTATCTGGGATATGAACCCCCTTGGCCCCGACCGTCTTTCCCCATCTAACGCCATTTCTTAGAAGTCAGGGTGCAAGCATGATGTCAACTCGCAGGGACGTGAGTAGGTATGTAGGCGAGAAGCAAATCCGGCGACGAGTAGGTCAAAGGAGCGAGTAAGGCAGATGGTCGGCCGATCTGATTTCTTACTAAGCCATCCTAACGAAAAAGGCGAGGAAATATGCGAGCCTATGAGCCTAGCGTGATCACATCAGCACAAGGAAAATTCACCGAGAGAATAAATATTGCTATCAGAATGATTGTGATCTACCAAAAATATATATACTCGCAGAGCCGCGAGAAGCACAAAAAATGTCAAAAAATAAACAGTTTACTTCGACGGCGACGGCGGAGCATACTCGGCCGAATCCGATTCATCCTCTTCCTCGCGGTCGTCCTCGTCGCTGGCATTTAGGATGTCCGATAGAAGGCCCTCCGTCGTTAAGCTATCCGCCCCAGGTGCCAGCAAGCCGGCCACCGAAAGCTTCGCAAAAACTAAGTCCCCGGCGGCTAGGGCGATTTCTCGCCGAAGGGACGAAAGCTCCTGCGATGTCATGAACGAGCCAGGGGTTCGGCGAGAAGGTCCTGCTTCCGAGAAGGAGAACGCCGCCATCCTCGATTCTAGCTCGGCGTTACGAACCTGCGACGCCTCCAGCAAGGCTTGGCTCGCCCGCAGGTCGCATTCAAGCTTGGAGATCGTCTCCGCCGCCACCAACTGCTCTTCCTGAACATGCGAGAAGGACAGGTTACAAGATATGAAGCGAAGACAGTGAGTTTTAATCCAAGCTCGCGTAAGGTACCAAGATCACCTCGAAACTCCGGCTGGACTCGGCTTTGTCCTCGGCCACCTTGGCGCGCTTTAGGGCCTCGTTCTCTCGCTTCTCGGCCTCCAGCGTTAGCTTCCGATAAAGCGCAAGCTCCAACTCAGAGCCGAGAAGATTCCGCGCGGTCTGGTGGAAATAGCTCAGAAGCTCGCAGCATTGCGCGCGATCCCTGGTCGGCAAGAAAGCGTGGAGTAACGTCTCGCAAAACCTTCGCATCATCGCGACCGTAGAGGCCGAACAAGATGCTGAAGGCATCATCGTTCGGGACCTCATCCTCGCTCCACGAGGGTAGGCGAGTGCTCAAGGTCACCTCGCTACGCTCCCGACTCCAAGCGATCAGAGGCTCGCCGTCCAAGCCCCTGTTCAGCAAACCCTGCCCAAAGTTGGGATGGTTCTCAGGGGCACTATCTTCCTCCTCGCGAGCCCGCTCCTCCGCCGCACGCCGGGCAACTTCCTTCCTCTTCCTTTTCTTAACCGCGGGAGGTTCGTCCTCGGCCGGCCATCCAGCTGCGCGAAGGATCTCAGCCTCGACGCCGACCCCGGGATGGATCTCCACGACCGGAGACCCCTGCTCGCCATCTTCCTCCTCGCCTTGTTGCATTTGCGTCGGGTCGACCACAGGAGAACGAGGAGGTGGGGTCTGACCCCACACAGGGAGGATCGTGGCGGGAAGATGCCGACAAGCTAAAGATAGTCGTTAGACCAAGAAACGAAAGTAAAATTATTAGCAGCGGCTAAGGAAGGTTACCCTCGGCAGGCGGCACATAGGCGAGATGGTCCACGTCCTTTCGCCAGAATTCGATGTCAAGTTTCTTGTTCTTTAGGGCAAGGAAGAGCTCCTCGCGCCGACCCCAGAGCGATGGGGTGGCGAGCGCCCCGGAAGGTCTTTGTTGAGGGCGATTTGGTATATGCGAGAAGTCACCCGTGACGAAGATGAACCTCTCGCTCCACCGGTGGACCTTGTTCGAAGTCCCGACCACCTTACAGTGATGGCTGCCGAAGAAGATCACCCCCTCCTTGGTCGCTCCCATGTAGAAGATCTTGCGGAAGACGTCCAAGTCAAAAGCGATCTTCTCGCTCCGAAGGAAGCAGAGGTAGCCGATGATCATCGCTACCCCATTCGTATTAATCTGGGCGGGGACCCAGCCGTAATACCGAAGAAGCTGGCAGAACTCGGGCCAGAGAGGAAGGCGCAGGCCGACCTCGAAGTGCGACAAGGAGAAGGCGAGCTTGCCCTCTGAAAAAGTATTAATCCGCTCATGGGTAGCGGGAAGGCCAACCCGGAAGCCTTGCGCGAGGTGTTGATGGACGAATCTCTCCAGATCGTCCGCGCGGGTGATGGGTTTCTTGAACTTATGGGCGACAAAGTTCTCGGCATAGGACAAGCGACGGGTCTCCGCTTCCAAAGAAGGAGTCATCGTAACAAGTAGGAAAAAGGAGATGAGAAGGAAAGACGATTGAAGAAATTCGAGAAAGCGCACCGATTTCGGACCCCTACCCCCCCTATTTATAGAAGTAGGCAAAAGGGAAAGGGGGGGATCGCGACAATGATTCGTGCGAGGTACTTACCTACTCGCTGACGAAGAAATCGCGCATATATGTCTTACGCGTTAACAACTTTCTCGCTGTTAGGCGACGATCGCAAGAAACGCGAGAAAGCCCTGCAGAAGACAGATCCAGATAAAAGCAAAGCGATAAGATTTGAAAGTCGCAGCACGTAGATAATCCTGGATTATTACAACACTCGCAGAATAATGTTCAAGCAATATAACTCAACAAGCAATCCTAGTTGACAGGGGGATCGCCGCGCCTGTCCGAGGTCGCACCAAATCGCCCGTTGAACCCCAGCTGACGCGCGAAGGCCATCTGTTCATTCGCTCTCGCCAGGAACTCCTCGCCAAGCCGGATGTGCTCCTCCATACGATTCAACGTCCCAAGGGACCCCATACTCGCGCGAAGGCTGCGCACTTCGGCCTTCAGCGCCTCATAGCGATGTTCTATGCCGACCATGCGACTGTCCAGCTCCGTGACGAGATAGTGCTTTCCCTCCGCCATCTGTAGCCGATGCTCGAATTCTTCGATATTCGAGACGCGCCCTTCAAGCGAGGTTATTCGACGATGAACCTCGTAGGCCAGCAACCTATCTACCTTTATCTCCAGGTCGAGGTAGGCGGAGGCCATCTTCGTCCTGTACTCGCGAGTAGAAAGTCCAAGCGCGTCGATAAAGGCAGACCCCGGAGACGTGGCATGGGCTGGAAGATGGCGAGTTAGAGGAAGAATCACCCTAAAACAGTGCTCTACGATAATTATACCTGCCCGCACAGGTGCCGTTCTCGGTTGATGACGAGGAGGCGAAGGAGATCGCCGAGGAACGTCCCGACGAGGAGGAGAGGCAATCCGACGAGGGGATGGAGTTCGCCGCGGACTGGGTCTTCGCCAAGGAGATCGGCGAGGAGACGGTGAGCGCCGAGAAGTGTGCCGGCCCCCTGGTCGCCCACCTCTTCCGTTGTGCGACGACGGCCCACTATCAGTGCGCCGAGGAAGCTGAGCCGTGGGGACAGCCAAGGAAGATCTTCCCTCCCCCCTTTCTCCAACAATAGTAACCCGGGAGTTCTTTAGCAATACGCGATTCCCGCCTGTCACACGCTCAGGAATAGGGGACGGAGGCCGAAGCGGTTCTCGCTCGGGGACGACCCCTGCGGGAAGGACCGGTGGGGGCGGCAGGTGCTGAGAACCTACACGCTCTATCATCGGGGATGTCTGCGTATTCGTCCTCACGGGAGATTCACCTACAAAAGAACGTCAGCATCAACAAAGAGTCCCCACAGGAATCGCAATATCTTGACAAAGCGCTTACCTTCTCGGAGAGGGTCCTGGTTGGCGTTCTGGGGTTCGTCCTCGGCAGCAGTTAGAACCATTTCGTCAACCAACCTCTCCGCAGTCAACGGCGCAACGGAAGGCTCAGGCGCAGAGGTCGCCGGATTCACCCGAAGAACCTCCTCGGCCAAGGGGCTAAGGCGACGATCGGAAGCCCCCCTTTTCCTCTTGCGAGTTTCTGAGTTTTTCGTCTTCTTCATTAATTTCATCAACAACTCGGTCTTCGCGAGCATCTGCTCGGCGGACAGCATCTCGTCGGTTCTAAAAAAGTGGCGTGCCAAAGAAGGACCACCCCCCTCTATTTATAGACTTGCAGGGGTCCTAGGCCTGCCGAGTAGGCGAGTTTCCCGCCAGAAGAGGCTCGTCGAATAAGGTTTGGATGATTCTTTCCGACCAACTATGTTGCTCGCAAAGAGCGGGGATTGTGTACAACCCTCATTCTCCGAGGGTGGGCCCCACTAAAGGCCACGTAGGCGGAGGTCAAGTGTACAACCCTCATTCTCCAAGGGTGGGCCCCACTAAACGCCACGTAGGCGGAGGTCAAGGCAGGAGTCAACAATCCAGAAGACGAAAGAAGATCAAGGGTTTTCGTTGCGCGAGAAGGTACTCGCTCGCCCCATTGCGAGAAGGAAAGGCCTGCTCGGCCAAGCGAGGAAGCCGTGAGCTCGGGCCTACTCGCCTATAGGCGACTTAGCCAACCAACTCGCCTGTTAGGTCTGAGGTCCTTACCTACTCGCCCACATATTGCCTTGTCTAAAAAACCTACTCTAGGGGGTCAGGGATGGCCATCTGCTTCCACCCCCCCCCCCCCCCCAGGATTTGTCTATAAATAGACCCCCAGGGGTACTAGAAATGGCACTTGTAAAAATCATAGCTGCACCCCTCCCCCTTTCACAATCAAGATAGCAAGTGCCTATCTAGTACCGAGCTCGGCCATTCGTGGTTTTGGAGGAGAAGACTCTCTAGAGCTTCTGGGTACGTGGTGGGACCTCCCTGTCGCAGCACCTGGGGTTGTGTCTCTTTTCTCTTCATTTCTTCCGTAGTGGCTAACCAAAACCTTTTCGCTGAATCGCTGGGCAAGTAGCCTCAGGCCGCATTGATCTGAATTTTGGGGCCAGGATTTTCTAGGCTTCAATACTCGCGATGATCTTCATGAAGGACTTATGTTCCACGAGAATGTTTACTCGTGACGTCTTCAAGCTTGGTATTCCGCAAGCTCCTTACTCCCGATGATCTCCTTCCGTCGGCTATGATCCATGAGGGGTCTTACTCATAAGGTGTCCCAGTTGGTATCCCCGATGCTATGTTCTTACTCGTATAGCCTTCAAGTTGATATCCCTCACCTCCCTGAAACATGGGAGATTGTGAGTCTTTTGTCTCTTTCAGCTAAGCGTTTTCAAAAGAAAGGAAGAAAGCAGGTGAAGTCAATCTCCACGGCAGGTTGGGAAACGGGCCTTCGACTTGATTCTCGTAAAACCCAGAGCGGATGATGGGACAGTGTCTCGGTTGTGCGTTCCCTTAAGTCCAAGCCTCTCCAATGACGGTCGAGATCAGCTCCCCCCTTGCATGTTGGTCGCGGTTCCCACCGACTGCATTTCTCATCCGACTGGGGAGATTATCAGGAAGAAGTATGGACGCCGACCTCCCAATTTGACGAAAAGATGATCGACTTAACCGATCAGGGGACCCTTGAATAAAGGTGTCGTGTACCCTCGAGGGCTAAAAGCCTGTAACAAAGCGATTTGTTTCTGATTATCTCCTTCAATAGTGTGAGTTAATGTGCTCAGGTGTGCTTAACTCCCCGTTTAATTGTTGAGCAACAGGAAACAGGTTGTGTCAGCGTTCAGCACCCAAGTAGGATGGAGACCTCGGGATGGTGTGTTCCCTTGGAAGGTGCTCCATTGGAACCTCCCCGACAGTCATTCCCTACTGTGTCGATCTCTTCAACAGCATCAACAAGAGCAGTATGATGGAGACCTCGGGATGGTGTGTTCCTTAGAAGGTACTCCATTGGAACCTCCCCGACAGTCATTCCCTACTGTGTCGATCTCTTCAACAACATCAACAAGAATAGTAGGATGGAGACCTTGGGATGGTGTGTTCCTTGGAAGGTGCTCCATTGGAACCTCCCCGACAGTCATTCCCTACTGTGTCGATCTCTTCAACAGCATCAACAAGAATAGTAGGATGGAGACCTCGGGATGGTGTGTTCCTTGGAAGGTACTCCATTGGAACCTCCCCGACAGTCATTCCCTACTGTGTCGATCTCTTCAACAACATCAACAAGAATAGTAGGATGGAGACCTTGGGATGGTGTGTTCCTTGGAAGGCGCTCCATTTGAACCTCCCCAACAGTCATTCCCTACTGTGTCGATCTCTTCAACAGCATCAACAAGAATAGTAGGATGGAGACCTTGGGATGGTGTGTTCCCTTGGAAGGTGCTCCATTGGAACCTCCCCGACAGTCATTCCCTACTGTGTCGATCTCTTCAACAGCATCAACAAGAGCAGTATGATGGAGACCTCGGGATGGTGTGTTCCTTGGAAGGTACTCCATTGGAACCTCCCTGACAGTCATTCCCTACTGTGTCGATCTCTTCAACAGCATCAACAAGAATAGTAGGATGGAGACCTTGGGATGGTGTGTTCCTTGGAAGGTGCTCCATTGGAACCTCCCCGACAGTCATTCCCTACTGTGTCGATCTCTTCAACAGCATCAACAAGAATAGTAGGATGGAGACCTTGGGATGGTGTGTTCCTTGGAAGGTGCTCCATTGGAACCTCCCCGATAGTCATTCCCTACTGTGTCGATCTCTTCAACAGTATCAAGCACAGGGATACTAGATGAAGTCTTGGGGGTACATGTCTCTAGACCCTTCTTCATATACAGGTGTGAATATGTATGTGCGAGCATGCAGGTGCGAGTATGCCGGGGCAAGCAGACAGGTGCGCGTAGCTATGTGCGAGCAAGGACCCCCCGAGCATCATTTGCCTCCTCCGGGTTTCTCCACCTCTAGTTGAGCTCGGCTCCTGCGAGGTGTCGACCTTCTCTCCACCTCTAGTTGAGCTCGGCTCTTAGAAGGTGTCGACCTCGTATCCGCCTCTAGTTGAGCTCGGCTCCTAGAAGGTGTCGACCTTGTATCCGCCTCTAGTGGAGCTGGGCTCCTAGAAGGTGTCGACCTTCTCTCCACCTCTAGTTGAGCTCGGCTCCTAGAAGGTGTCGACCTCGTATCCGCCTCTAGTTGAGCTCGGCTCCTAGAAGGTGTCGACCTTGTATCCACCTCTAGTGGAGCTCGGCTCCTAGAAGGTGTCGACCTCGTATCCGCCTCTAGTGGAGCTCGGCTCCTAGAAGGTGTCGACCTCGTATCCGCCTCTAGTCGAGCTCGGCTCCTAGAAGGTGTCGACCTTCTCTCCACCTCTAGTTGAGCTCGGCTCCTAGAAGGTGTCGACCTCGTATCCGCCTCTAGTTGAGCTCGGCTCCTAGAAAGTGTCGACCTTGTATCCGCCTATAGTAGAGCTCGGCTCCTAGAAGGTGTCGACCTTGTATCCTCCTCTAGTGGAGCTGGGCTCCTAGAAGGTGTCGACCTCGTATCCGCCTCTAGTTGAGCTCGGCTCCTAGAAGGTGTCGACCTTGTATCCGCCTCTAGTTGAGCTCGGCTCCTAGAAGGTGTCGACCTTGTATCCGCCTCTAGTGGAGCTGGGCTCCTAGAAGGTGTCGACCTTCTCTCCACCTCTAGTTGAGCTCGGCTCCTAGAAAGTGTCGACCTCGTATCCGCCTCTAGTTGAGCTCGGCTCCTAGAAGGTGTCGACCTCGTATCCGCCTCTAGTTGAGCTCGGCTCCTAGAAGGTGTCGACCTCGTATCCGCCTCTAGTTGAGCTCGGCTCCTAGAAGGTGTCGACCTTCTCTCCACCTCTAGTTGAGCTCGGCTCCTAGAAGGTGTCGACCTCATATCCGCCTCTAGTTGAGCTCGGCTCCTAGAAGGTGTCGACCTCGTATCCGCCTCTAGTGGAGCTCGGCTCCTAGAAGGTGTCGACCTCGTATCCGCCTCTAGTTGAGCTCGGCTCCTAGAAGGTGTCGACCTCGTATCCGCCTCTAGTTGAGCTCGGCTCCTAGAAGGTGTCGACCTCGTATCCGCCTCTAGTTGAGCTCGGCTCCTAGAAGGTGTCGACCTTGTATCCGCCTCTAGTTGAGCTCGGCTCCTAGAAGGTGTCGACCTTGTATCCGCCTCTAGTGGAGCTGGGCTCCTAGAAGGTGTCAACCTTCTCTCCACCTCTAGTTGAGCTCGGCTCCTAGAAGGTGTTGACCTCGTATCCGCCTCTAGTGGAGCTCGGCTCCTAGAAGGTGTCGACCTCGTATCCGCCTCTAGTTGAGCTCGGCTCCTAGAAGATGTCGACCTCGTATCCGCCTCTAGTTGAGCTCGGCTCCTAGAAGGTGTCGACCTTGTATCCGCCTCTAGTTGAGCTCGGCTCCTAGAAGGTGTCGACCTTCTCTCCACCTCTAATTGAGCTCAGCTCCTAGAAGGTGTCGACCTTGTATCCGCCTTTAGTTGAGCTCGGCTCCTAGAAGGTGTCGACCTTGTATCCGCCTCTAGTGGAGCTGGGCTCCTAGAAGGTGTCGACCTCATATCCGCCTCTAGTGGAGCTGGGCTCCTTGAAGGTGTCGACCTCATATCCGCCTCCAGTTGAGCTCGGCTCCTAGAAGGTGTCGACCTTATATCCGCCTCCAGTTGAGCTCGGCTCCTGTGAAGTGACGACCTCTCTTCCGCTTCCAGTTGAGCTCGGCTCCTGTGAGGTGTCGACCTCTTCTCCTCCCCCAGTTGAGCCCGGCTCCTGTGAGGTGCCGACCTTTTCTGGAGGCGAGGAAGTCCTCAAGCTCGGCGACTGCGCGAGCAGGCATCCGAAAAGGCGGCAGCAAGCCCAGGAGGTCGGCCATGTCAGCAGCAGCTTCCTCGGCAATACTACGCGACATCTTGAAGCGAGATCAAAAAAGCCTTGCCATCAGAGACCCCTCCCTCTCTATGTATAGAGCTAGGGCGACAGAAGCGAGATGCCGACTATAGACCAAATACTCGCCAAAAAGACAGCTCGTCGAATAAGGGTTGGATGATTCTTTCCGAGCAACTACATTACTTGCAAAGAGCGGGGATTATGTACAACCATCATTCTCCGAGGGTAGGCCCATTCAAAGCCACGTAGGCTGAAGTCAAGGTCAAAAGGTCAGCACAGAAGCCGGCAGTCCAAGACACAAGACAACTCAGCCAGCAGGAGCAAGGGGCGAGCAGCGACGAGCTTGGGCGAGTATCTCGCGAGTATGGGCGAGTATCTCGCGAGTATGGGCGAGTAGCCCTTGTAACTCGCGAGTTTAGGCAGTATACTCGCCTGTACCCCACCCAGGATTTCTCTATAAATAGACCCCCAGGGGTACTAGAAATGGCACTTTTGGAAGTGGTCGAGATCCCCCCAAGCTAAATACTCGCCAAGTTCATGCCCGTCTAGTACCTCGCCCAGCTTTTGGTTGCGGAGGGGAAGTTTCTCCCAAACTTCCGGGTATGTGGTGGGACCTCCCTGCTGGAGCACCTGGGGTGTGCTTAATCATTTTCTCTCTCCTATTTTAGCTATCTGAGCCGTGAAGTTGGACCGCAGGATCAGTAACCTCGGGCTGCATTGATCCGAATTTTGGAGCCGGGATTTTCCAGGCTTCAACATGCGTAATGAACTATCACAAGAACTTAAACAAAAAGATGACTTATATGAATATTTTGAGGAAAACAAGTAGATTAGAATTGCTAGATTCACTAAATTGTGTGGTTGTTCCTGCTCTTTTGGATAAATGGATGACAATGTCTGATATCAAACTGATCATCGCTTCTTGCTACAATATTAAATTAGTACATTTCAATATGTTTCAACCTTTGACATTCTTTCCATTGCACTCACCGCCACCGGTATTTCGAAGAACAATATTCATGAGATTTATTCATGAAAATCATTTTGTATGCCTGAGCATGCATGATGACTGCCCACAACCTCCAACTATCTCGATTTGGAGGAGGTAGCATGAAAAAATTGCTGCAGAATGATACACATTTAACTTTTTACTCTATTTGTATTTTTGATTAATGCATGAAGTACGTTGACGCTAAATAATGTATACTATTATATGTGCCAAAATAGTTGATGTTCTAATCAAAGATGTTTCCCAATCAATATGTTGGACTTACCGGTACTATAAAGTAGTCACATTGATATTAGACTTACAAGAGCGTATATATTTTTAATCTTTGACACTCTTTCATTTGACAGCAGCTACAATTGCAGCAAAAATTGTCACTTAAAAAGGATTGTCACGAAGATTTAAAAGCTTTTGTTATATATTAAATTTTGTAATATTGATGCTAACTATTAGTTTATATTTTGTTAAGGAATTTGAAATAATTTTCTTTTGGTTTGCACATATTTTTTTTTGTTTGCCAGCAAAATTGGTTTGCACATATCCAAAATAATTTTGCTCATAACAATCACCTAATATTAATGCAATACAAATTGCTATAAATCATAGTAGGATACTGCCAAGCTAGAATCCCGTAACCGTAAGTAATACTAATAATGCAATCCCGCCGACACAAAATATAATCTCGTTCAGAATAATGTAGGGCAATAGCAAATGCCAAATTTAATGCGCGAGTACATTACAACAACATATTTAATGTTAGGGCAGCAATATAACACATTCCTGTTAACAAAACAAATGGAAATACAAGGCCAGAAAAAATGAAAACAAGCCAGATCCTGTCCAGACTCCAGAACAATAGATTTAATGAAGGAACAAATTTAATGCTAGGCCAGATCCTGCCCAGACTACAAAACAAATTTAATGTTAGGATATCAATATAACACAGTAATTAACAGAAAAATGAAAACAATGCCAGCAAAATGAAAACAATGTCAGCAAAATGAATAAAATAGCCTACACACATCGTCTAAAATGAGAAAAAGGCTTGTGAATGGCTTGAAGCAGAATAGTTGAAAGATTTGGAGGCCTCCCTCTTGCAATCAAAGTCAATGCCAGTGTTCTTGTCAAAAAAGAGCCTACCATGAAAGAGTGCGTGAAAGTTCTTAGAGATGATGCATGGTCCACGACCAAGCTTCCGGAGGAACTTAGAGGTGCTTTATACCTTAGTTTTGTTGATCTACCTTCATATCTGATGTAGGGGTAGGTTGTGGGTGCGCAAAACCTAGGATTCTAGTGAGAGTGCACGTGCGGGATCCTAACTTATGCTACATGCAATGCGACAATTGGCAGCGACGAACAATAATTTAGGCAATGAATATTTTTTATAACACCATGTAGTAATCACAAAACTTAAGCAATATTTAATTAAGCGATTAAGCGCGGCTTTCCTCCGGATCGGAGGGCCAAAGCGAGCGTGCGGCGAATCGATCCCACC
Organism: Dactylorhiza incarnata; assembly: GCA_033032865.1. NCBI lineage: Eukaryota > Viridiplantae > Streptophyta > Magnoliopsida > Asparagales > Orchidaceae > Dactylorhiza > Dactylorhiza incarnata. The sequence continues at coordinate 1,786,913 of JAWHQI010000061.1, read as the reverse complement.
TGTGATTATAATAATATGTAGACAAATACACACAAGTAGAAATCCAAATAAATATAGAAAATCACCGAATAAATAATATCAATTCAAATGTCACAGTACAACATCAGATAGCTACACAGCCTACATATGCCATACACTACAATACCAGATAACAGAACAATGCACTATATAACAAAATATTGCGGTGATGCTAGATTAAGAGAATATAAGTAGAGAAGAACACCACTACACCAGATTAATGTTAAAAAAAAACTAAAACCTAGAAATTTCTGAACAAAAAAAAACTTAAAATGCCAGAAAAATGAGAATAATGCCAAAAAAAATAGAAAACATAGATATCTCAGAGCATTTTAGGTGAAAGGTAAGTATCTTTAAACAAATAAACTCAAACTGCTATATCATAAGAGAAGGACCTAGGGCAGAGTGGCAGATCAACAAAGACAGAAGTGTCGACGCTAGGGAAGAGAAAGAATTGTCGAAACAATGGCATAATAGATCACCGTCGGAGCTAGGACCGTCGACCACACAACTATAACACCGAACGGGAGAAGACGTGAGAGTCTTCGTAAGCTAGGGTAGAGAATGCGAGCGCGAGGAAATGAAGAGTGTCGCGTGAAATGAGGTTAAAGAGCCAGTTTAATTTTATGAAATTTTTTTACTAAAAAGATGTGGCGATATATCGGCAGTCGATATCTCGCCCGATATCTCATGATACTTTACAAAACACAAATTCTCTCCAAAAATTCGATTTTGTTGCGTTTCACACTCAAATATCGATATCGTTCCAACAACACTGTTACCTGCAACCGATATACGACGAAGCTTTGGGAGTGTTGTGGTGGTGGAGTTCCTCACACTCCCTTTTCCGCAAAAAGATTCATCATTTGACAAACAAAAAGAGCCAGAGAATTGAAAATATCGTGCATTTTGCTTGTAACACTGAGAAGGTTATAAGGGTCCGAAATCAATATATAGGGTACTCCCTACAAACTCATTGCAGTAATCATATGCTAAATCTTCCATTAACGAATCTTTTTGCTCGATTACGAATCCATCAGCCACACAAATGATAGAGAAATCGCGGCAAGATAACTCTGCATCTTCGTGGTGCAGAGAGCAGTATAAGAAACACTACTTGAGATGTAAAGGTAAGATCAGTAAAACTAAGGTATAGAACACCTCTAAGTTCCTTTGGAAGCTTGATAGTGGACCATGCATCATCTCTAAGAACTTTCTCCCACTCTTTCCTGCTAGTCACTTTTCTGGCAAGAACGCCGGTAATGACTTTGATTGCAAGAGGTAGGAATCTACATCTTTCCACTATATGTAATCCAATCTACTTCAAGCCAATCACAAGCTCCTCTTGTCTATCTGAGAAAAGCCTCCTCATAAATATATCACAGCTGCTCTCTATAGAAATATGCATCACGGGATGAATTCGTGTCGCCTCCATTTCCTTGGCAACATCATCGTATCTAGTTGTGACTAAGATTATGACGTTTGTCTTTGTGCTCTACTGAACTCGAAGTAAATCGATCCACACATCCGCCCTCCACACATCGTCAAAAATGAGAAAAAGGCTTGTGAATGGCTTGAAGCAGAATAGTTGAAAGATTTGGAGGCCTCCCTCTTGCAATCAAAGTCATTGTCAGTGTTCTTGTCAAAAAAGAGCCTACCATGAAAGAGTGTGTGAAAGTTCTTAGAGATGATGTACCAAGCTTTCGGAGGAACTTAGAGGTGTTTTATACCTTAGTTTTGTTGATGTACCTTCATATCTCAAGTTGTGTTTCCTGTACACCCCGAAGATGCAAAGTTATCTCGCCATAATTTCTTTATACTTTGGGTGTCTGATGGATTCGTAACCGAGCAAAAAGATTCGTTAATGGAAGATTTAGCAGAGGATTACTTCAATGAGTTTGGGGAGAGGAACCTATTGATTCCGGACTCTTAAAACCTTCTCGGGTATACAAGAAAAATTCACAATCTTTTTAGGTATCTGGCTCCCTTTTTGTGAAAGGATGAATCCTTTTGCGAAAGACTGTGAGGATCTCCACGTCTCCACCAGCACAACACTCACAAAGCTTCGTCATCTATCGGTTGAAGGTAAAGAAACAGCTGCAGAAATCCTTGATTCAGTTGCAGAGCAGGGAGCCCTAAGAACATTGCTCGCTTCTCGAGCAAACCTGACGTTGGATGATGAAAGATTGAGGCGGATTTCACATCTCCACATACTGCATATTCAAAAGACGCATATTAAAACACTACCTGACTTCTTTGGAAATTTGGTGCATTTGAGATATCTTGATCTGGATGACACCCACATAACTGCAATATCAGAGTCGATCGAGCGCTTAGCGAACCAACAGTTCTTAAACATTCGCCAATGCAGATATTTGACGAAGCTTCCTAATGGAATCACTCGGTTACATAATCATCTTTAAGGCGTCTTGGTCTCTATAATACACAGCTAATCTTCAAACTAAAAGGAATTGGGAAGCTGCAACGACTTAATGATCTGAGCAGTTTTGTGGTATCGAATGATGACTATAGCAGTAAATTGGAAAAGTTGAATTCTCTAAAGAAAATCCGAATGTTGAGCATCTGCAGATTGGAGAGAGCTCAGAGTGGAGCAATGATTCTTAGAGAACTACCTCAACTTTGACTTGAAGTTTTTTTCACTGAATTTGATTTTGAATCGGAGCCTCGAACGGAAGAGCAGAACATGATGGAGGAACTTTTCGACGAGCTAATATCATCACGAAGCCTAGAGGAACTCAAGATCAAAGGCTTCTTTGATTGTCGTTTCCCGAACCTGGATGGTATTAGCTCGTCGAAAAGTTGACAATGCCACCCAGGTTGGGAAACGACAGCCGAAGAAGCCTTTGATCTGGAGTTCCTTTAGGATTCGTGACGGTATTAGCTTGTCGAAAAGCTTCTCCACCGTGTCCTGCTCCTCCATTCGAGGCCCCGACTCCGAATCAAATTCCGTGAAAAATAACTTCAATACAATTCTGAATATTAATATTTTAGTTTTATCTCCCTCTCCCTCTCTCTCTCTCTCTCTCTCTCTCTCTCTCTCTCTCTCTCTCTCTCTCTCTCTCTCTCTCTCTCTCTCTCTCTCTCTCTCTCTTTTTCGGGAAATTTTAACGCCTTCTATGGCCTCGTGGGAGTGTAGATCGGAGCCACTGAACACCAAATGACATACTACTTGGTCGTGGCTACAAGTTGGAAGCAACAACAGAGAGAACATGGGATAGGAAGCACGACGCTTTGAAGAGAGAAGTTTGGGTTTCTAGAGAGAGCATGAATTCCTCCTATCTTCTGCTTGCGGCTGCTGTTCTACAAAAATCTAAGCGGGTTAGGGTAAAGAAACATATTTATATACATATTCTTCAAATTGAATTATAGATGATCCCTAGCCCATGTCATGCCCTATGAATTATGTTGTTGTATACTTGAATATTACTAGAAAGTAGCTGTAGGGATAAGATTAGATCATTCGAACCATAATTTGGAAGATATTTGAAATTGTTCTTCCCCTCTTTCGAATAATATCCTAATTTGCAGACTTCTTTCTGAAAGCTACCACATTCCATCAGGGCTTCATCATTGTCAATTAATTTATTTTATATCAATTATATTGTTTGAGCAAAATCCAATTTTCTTCCCCTCTTAAACTATTAGTTATTCTGGTTAATGTTTAAGTGTTCAAATATAAATTAATATACAAAATGTGGTACACGAATGAAAGTGAAATTTGTTAATAATTTTGTTGTGCTAGGCCTAGGATGTATGCAGGTACCTTGCTGAATTTATGACGAAAGACTAAATGAAAAAATGGCGGAGTTGGTATATGGGATTATGATGTAGCACACACCGGATTGCGCACAAAATTAAAAAACGGTCAGACCTATTTGCGATAAATAAAATTCACACGGCAATACAAAGGTTTGCCAAGCCTCTAGAGATCATACAAGGGCTATGTACCGATGTCCGATCAAGCGAAAAGGACCTACCCAATCCGGACGAATGAGCAAAAAAAAGGCGAAGTAATCCGTAGAAAACACGATTCAAGCAAACAACCCTTAGGGGGGTACACAATTAACCAACGCACGTGCGAGTGAGGCAATTGCTCAAGCACGTCGCATGCAACCAACGATTCCACTATAGCGCTTCACTATTGCATGCAATATCGAACCTAGCGATGAGATTAGCGGACGCCAAATTTAAACGTAGAGATTCCGTTCGGGTTTGGACAAATTCCCAACAAAATAATAACCGGGCGTGTTATCCTTCCGACCAATTGGCAGGGGGAGCGGCGACGCACAATTCTTGTTCCGATTTGTTCGTGCCATAAAACATTCATTCGCGCGCAAGAGCTGAAACTAGTATTTAGACGAAGCACACAAGAGGCGGAGTAAGGAAATCGTACCCAACCGGATGAAATCCGGTTAAACCACCCACTACTGGCGCCGGAGCTAGGAGGCGCGCCTGCGGAAGCGGGGAAGCACCACCGGATCGGTTCCGCTGCCCTGAGCACGCACCGGAGAGGGAGATCCGTCACTGGAAGGGACGATTCCGCCGGGCTGGAGGCGTGCGCAGCGTCGCCGGTCTCCACGTCGGCGAGAGAGCCTGCAGGAAGGCGTCAAATGGAGGAGGGAGGAGGGAGGGCCGGTGTCAAGCCGGAAGGGGGGGAAGCTGGTGGTCGCCGGCTTCACACCGAGCGATTTGCCAGAGGCTGGCTTCACGCCGCACAGGAAGGGAAGGGGAGGGTTTCGGCCAACACAAACCGGGAGCTTCTTTTTTTTTTTAATAATCTCCAAAATTTCATCCCTAGAAATGAAAGGACGAGGGTATATATACTCCCATGAGGAGCAAAGCTAACCCCTCATCATGAGAGAAATAATCCTAGTCATCCAAAGATTTTTAGAAATAAACTGCAGAAAAATAGAGGGTACGGTTATAAGCAAACCAATTTCTGTTTCTAGCAAACCTACAAACACAAATTTTCACATTTTTCTCTCCTAAAAAAGTGTTACTAGCTAACCCTCCCAGAACCCTCTTTTCCCTCTCTTCCTTTTCTTCCTCCCTCTTTTCTGGCTCGCTTCTCCGTAGCCATCGACCCCAAGGTTCAGATCTGCAACATTTTGGTGGTGTTTGGTCTCCTTAGTCATTGACTTTCCTGGATGCTTCGTGGGGCTCTCATGGAGTTTGGTCTCCGCTGGTTTGATGGGTAAGAAACGGAATGGGGTGGCCTGCATCGCACCGCCGCCTAGTAGCCCTGTCCAAAAAGCCCGGTAGGCCCGGGCCTGAACCGGGCCTACCGGGCCCGGGCTTTCCTGAACCGGGCTCGGGCCCGGTTATAGTCGGGCTCGGGCCCGGCTCCCCCCCCCCCGGGGGAGCCTGATAAGGCCCCCAAGGCCGGGCCTTGGTAGCCCGGTTTTTATTTTAAATTTTTATTTTTTTTAATATTTTAAATATTAAAAAAGACCTGAAAATAAAAATTTACAATAAATTCATATCTAAATTTACAAGAATTTTTAATTTATTAATCTTCAAAAAAGATAAATACAGATTTACATTGAAATTTACAAAAAAAATGAAAAATACAAAAAATGAATTTAATTATTATAAAATTTAAATGATAAAAAAATTACAAATTCAGTAATTTAAAACATTATAAAAAAATTCAGCTCCTGGGGTGCGACTTGTGAGTGCGCGCGCGCTTAATCATCTTCTAAATTTATTGCGCCCATCTCGTCATCTATGTCAGTTGAGCTATTCTCGATCGGTGTAATGTGTTGCTTCCTCTTCATAGCATCCAAGTGGTCCTTGTAACATATACAAATTTCCAGCGATAGATTCTTCGCTTAGGTGACTCCTCCGCTCGGTCAAAATCCTACCACTAAGAGAAAAAGCAGATTCCGAAGCTACTGTGCTCAGGGGCGGATTTAGGGGGGGGGGGGGGGGGGGGGGGGGGGGGGGGGGGGGGGGGCCGTGGGGGGCCCGCCCACCCACCCCCCCCCCCCCCCCCCCCCCAAGATTTTTTTATATATATAACTATTCAGTTATATATATAAAAATTAATATATTAGGTATTATTTTTTAAGTACCAAAGATGTCCTCCGTAAGTCGGTCGAGACATTTCCTGGCGTGGCCGGCCCTAACTCCTCATTCCTCAAGCCGCCGCTCTCGCTCTGCTCGATAACTCGATTGCTTGGCTCGTTAGCCGACGGCTGGCGAGTCGTTGCTCGTCCAGACGTCCAGTTGTCTTGCTCATCTGTCATCTGACTCATCTCCGATAGCCAATTGAAGTAAAAAATCGTCGTGCACAATTGAAGTAACATGTAGGTCAGTATGTGGTTATTTGTATCTTTTTTGCTTATTGAAGATATATGATATATTTTGTCCAAAAAAGTTGTCTATATTTATTTCTTATCTTTAAAATTTTATTTAAACAAAATTTAGCTTCACTTAATAGTTGGGCCCCCCTAGCCACAATTCCTGGATCCGCCTCTGACCGTGCTAGCTTGGATTGTTAGTAAATCACGGGCCATATAGGTCATAATAGGATAGGTATTAACCTTACTTTTCCATCATTTTAGAATATCAAAATTTTCAATTTCGTCCGTACTCATAAAATCGTGAAATTGTGTTTTTGTGTACAATCCTAATTCATTTAAACTACTAGACGATGTACGTGTTTTTTTCCTAGAAGCTAATTCTAAAATTTTATTTTTAAAACTATCATTTGTTCTAGGTTGTGATATATCTTCTCGGCCCTCGGGGCCGCGATCCGTATAATTGATCGTAATGATTATAAAATTCAGTGAAAAAAGAGTTAAAATTTGAAATACTAACGTTATCAAATTCCGAAAAAGTTATATTTAAATTTTTATTTATTTCTTCGATTAGATTTTCTACGCCGTCTACGCCGAATAGAGGATTCAAGGCGGCGGCGCATGAAAACTTGCTGGCATTTCTGTATAATATTTCAAAAATTTTGTTTTCATTTTCTCAATTAAAGGACGTCACCCTTCGTGTTGCTTATAATAGTTAAATTTTTGTGTGATATTAACAAAATTTTCGATTACTAGAGAGCTACTTGGATAATACACGCCAGATAAATAAATTGTCGCCCTATAAAAACATTTTAATAAATCAAAATAATTTTCTATTACGTCTCAATCGTTGTCGTGCAAATCATGAATATTTAGCATAGTGTAGTGTTCCATAAGAAGTGGTTTTTGTCGCAACGCTCTCTTTAACATTTTATATGTTGAGTTCCATCTAATTGACATGTCAAATTGAGGTTTCAAATATTTTTGACCTTGGTCGTTTACGAATTTTTTAAAATCTTGTCTTCGTTGCCTAAAACAATAAATAAATTGTAGCATAAGTCGAATTTTATTAATATAAGGTTCCATAAAAGATAAACTATCATGTACAACTAAATTTAAAACGTGACAAACACACCGAGTATGAAAAAATGCACCGCCTAACATTGGTTTTAAATCGCGTTTTAACCACTCAATTGCCATGGTATTATTAGTTGCGTTATCAAAAGAAATACTCATAATTTTATCTTTAATTTTAAATTCTCGAAGATATTTTACAAGAATTTGATATATGGCCTCACCTGAGTGCGGGACTTCGAAACCTTCAAAACATATTATACGTTTATTTAGATCCCATGAAACGGGGTCGACTCAATGACAAGTTATACAAATATACGATAGTCCTAATTTTATACTACTAGACCAAACGTCACTCGTCAAACTCACACGTCCTTCGAAATTTTCAAAATAATTATTGTTTTGATTCCAAATAAAATTTGAGCGCGTCGCGCCTAAGCGAAGATCTACTAACCTTCTGATATTTTGGTTGAAGCCCTTCGTGGATGTATTCGGTCTCTTCTTCGTCGTCGTAATGGCTGAACGACAATCCACGTCTGATTACGTTCTTCACTTGCAGCTCCCGTTGTCGACATTGATCGTACGTCCAAATTTGTCCGGCTCCCGATAGTTGTGCCTGACTGGACTCCGGAGCTTGTTTCGAAATGCACGACTTGATGTGTCTTGCTAAAGTCGAGTTGCCGCTCATGGTCAGCAACTTCCCGCATAATTTGCATTTTTCTTTGAATTCGAAGCCGACTTTAACTTTGTCAAAATGCTCCCAAACTAAAGCCTTATGCTTGTGCTCCACCACTTATATGCAACCGTTGATGATGTCGACGCCATCGAAGACGACGATGCCATATTCGATTTGAGAGATTGTGCGTGTGCATGAGAGAGATTAGAGAGAAAGAGAGTGTGTGAAAGAGAGAGAATTGGAGAGTGATTGGAAGAGAGAAAGTGAATTGGAGAGAGAGAGAGAGAGAACGAGAATTGGAGAGAGAGAAGGGGGGTGGCCGGTTGGAGAGGGGGGGTTTATATAATATAAATTATATATTTTTTTTAATTAAATTTTTTTTTTATTATAGCCTAGGGCCTAGGCTGCCAGCCTAGGCCCTAGGCCATTGGCAGCTAGTAGGCTGCCATAATGGCAGCATACTAGCTGCCATAATTGCAGCCAAATAGGCTGCCATAATGGCAGCCTATTTGGCTGCCATGCCAACGACACTTAGAGCCGTTGGGCTTGGGCTTTAGCCAAGAGTGGGTCGGGCTTTGCCCGGCCCGGCCCAGGCCAGGTACCGGGCCGGGCAAAAGCTTATTATGGGGGCCTTATTAGGCCCCCACAGCCCGGCCTGGGCGCGATCGGGCAAGCCCGAGCCCGGGCCTCAACAGGCTTTTTTCGGGCCGGGCTCAGGCCGGCCTGGTGGGCCCAGTTTTTATGGGCAAGGCTACCGCCTAGTTTGCTCTTCTCCCAGCCGCGATGAAGTTGCGGAGTTTTTTACGGCGCATTCTGAGCAACATGTTTGTGTTCAAGGACGCAGCTCCCCTGTTTCCTGCTCGGTCTCGCGATTCCAGCCTGTCTCGCCCTTCTTCATCATTCACGAAGGCGTTCTCGCGATGCCTGATCGTTCATTCTGTTACAGATCTTGCGTAACATGCAGTTCTTGTTTCCGCCTCTATATTTTGCATGGTATAATTCTTGCTCCCGAGTTATTGTTCTAGATCTTGACTGTTGTTCCAAATTTTTTTTGTTATTTGTTGGATTTATTGTTTATTTCTGCTCCTTTTTTGAAGAGGACGAATTCATTTTTTTTACAGATTTCTTGTATTTAAGATTTTGATCTTGCACATTTTGTTCCAGATCTTGCGTGTATTTTGAAGAGGATAACTTCCTATTCGTTATAAATTTCTACGGTAATAGATTTTGCATATTTTGTAACACAAAATCATGAAAACTAGTCTACCTATTTTCGCCTAAATATATAGTTTACTATAAGATGTATTTTTTTTAGTTTTTTTGGGTGGTTTGCTAGTAACCAAATGGTTTTCAAATAATCATTTTAGAATTGTTGGGTTTGCTAGTAGTAATGATTTGCTAGAAACGAAAATAGGTTTGCTAGTAACATCACCCAAAATAAAAGGTGTCGGCTCTTGACCGCCTAACAGTTTGGTCGAGCCGGACGTGACAAAAATGCGGGAAATAAAATAAAAGATAACATGACAGACAATAATACATTTTGTTCAACCATTGCAAAGCATGTCGCGGTAGGATTTCCTCGTGTTGGGGCGGAGGTCGTAACCATTCAGCGCGTCGTCGAGTGGAGCCGGGTCGGCGCCATCAGATTCTCAGTGAGATCAACCGTTTTGGTTTTAAATTAGTGTATACAATTTCTTTCAATACAATTCTGTCACTCTCCTATTCAGCAAGAAAGGACGAAAGAAAAGAAGGCATAATCGATTATTCAAAGCCCATCATAACTGTATGAATGACATTTCATTTTTATAGACTACATATTTTCCCTCGGTTTCCATCCTTTTTTGAAAGTGCATAGTATTTTTTCTCAGTATTCTCTAAAGGGGGTGAATAGAGATTTTAAACTTTTCTATAAAATGTGCACACAGAAAAATAACAATTCTAATTACCTAGCATCCAAAATTTCAACAAGAATAAAATAAACATAGAATAATAAAACTAAGGGACATCACATAAAATTAGCACAACACAAATGAGACCAGAGCTATAGTGGTTTCCCAAAATCTGTGTACTCTACTCTTCTACCACCTTGCTAGGATTTGGCATTTGTGGCAAGTCTTCACAAAGTGAGCACAATCAGATTCCAAAAGTACCGCTCAGTGGGCCTCATGATCTTCTTGGCAAGCATTCTTCCATTCATGTGCGCACCACAAACTCCACCATGCACTTCTTCCATGACGCTCTTAGCTTGGTCTTTGTTGATGCATAGTAGGAGGATACCATCAAAGGATCTCTTGTAGAGTTTGCCCCACATAGGATGAATTGTGAAGCAAGTCTTCGGATGGCTCGCCTCCCATTATTATCGGCTTCTACAGGATACTCGCCTTTCTCAATGAAGTTGCGAATGTCGGTGTACCATGCGCATTCTGAGTGTTAGCGTCCACAGGATCCCCTTGAGCAATGGCGAATACACTATCACAGTGTCTGAGTTTTTTGATAAGGAGACTCTTAGAACCAGGATTTGAGTCTTTTGTTAAAGAGACTCTTATAATCAAGACTAGATCTTTTGATAAAGAGATCTTGAATCAAAACCAGATCTTTTGATAAAGAGATCTTGAACCAGGCTGAATCATTTGAAGAGGGATTCTTAAGACTCTTTACTCAGTTTATAGGAAATAGAAAGTAGAGTAAAAAGAAGAAGAAGAAGAAGATTGTTCTTCTGAGATAAATCCTCTTACAACAGTCAATGAGGACTGTAAGCACTAAGTGTTTTCTGAATCTTTCTTCAGAGAGTGAATCCTTGCTTGAGGAAGATGCAAGGATTATATTAGCTCTAATCCAGTTGTTGATATCTTTATATTCAATATGCTTCTTTCAGAGAGAGAGAGAGAGAGGACGAAGAAGAAGCCTTTTGTATAACTATACAGAGATCTTTCGTGTATTCTGTAAGAGAGAGAGAGAGAGTTGAAGCATAAGTAGGATGATTGTTGTGTATATTCCTTTATTTTGAATTCTGAATATCTTATTCTTCTATCGAATGGAGATAAATATCTTTCCTCTTCTGATCTCTCTAGTTGGAATGTCCAAGAGGTATTATTGTTCTCTTTCTATTTGTGGCGACAACCCATCAAAATCCTTTTGTATAACTTTCAAATTTATCATTGTTGAATCTCTGAAATTATTCTCTCTTCTTGTCCATGAACGACCTGTTATAATTCAAATATCTTATATATATATATATATATATCTTCTGAATAAGCATCAGAATATATTCCAGGAAGTATTCCAAAACTGTATCTGTATTCGACGTTGCGTCGAATAGTTTCTGACTTCTTATCGACGCACCTCTGAGTTCTACTAAAAGCAGCTTCGAAATCTTCCTCAGCATTGAGTTGAACTTTGCTATCGACGTTGCGTTGATTCTTTATCGACGTATCCGTCGAGATGAAGACATAGATATTGAACTCGGACTTCTGCGTCAAATACATTATGAAGTTGCGTCAATTTACAATGATTTGTCGACTGACTCTGGCTTCTGTGTTGAATACAATTCGATGTTGCGTCGACTTCCAATGATGCATCGACACCCAGTCTGAGTTATCTTTACTTCTATTCAAAGTTACTTCGACTTTCAATCGAAGCTGTGTCGACTTCTTTTCGACGCAGAATTAACTCAACTGAATTTTGCACTCATTTTGACTGAACTTTGACACACTAATATGAGTGGGTCAACCAAGAAAATCTAAAGATCATATTACCATCACTATACAATTAAATATGAGTAATAAATCCCAGAGGATGAAATCACTTATACATAATTTGTAAGATAAATCAAGAGGGTGTACTCCCAACATATTCCATATTCATGTCACTCTGCCCTTTCCTTGGCCACCCCCACTCTTTCTCCACTCTATTTTCTCCTTGTACTCCCTTTTTCTTATCTCGTCTTCATCTTCACCTTAAAAAATTTCTTACACCTCTAACAACAAAATATTTTAGATTCTCAATGATGATCTTAACCTTCTTGATGTCATACTTTTCCAATCTTATTGAAGCCTTTAGTGCATGGCCCTTCAATATAAATCTCTTATGATGAGTTTGAGATTGCCTTTAGTGTATCTTGATATTCCCTTCTTACTTTGATGTTATAAAGGATTATAAATGATTTTTTTTATTCCACTTATGTTTATGGTAAGAAGGATCTAATTGTTCTTGAAGATCCATTTTATAATAGAGAGCTATTAATGAAGATGAGCTTCACTAATTAATAAGATCATAATCATGATGAACTCTCTCGTCGATTGATTTTTTTTTGTTTCTTAGTCATGTACTTTAATTATATCATTTTTGTTTACTATCCTCCATCAAAATTAATATATTTAGTCTCCTGTAGTATTTGTATTCATTTATACATTAAAACGACAGTAACATCACCATGAAAAAAACAATTTATATGCAAAAATATTATAAAATAAAATTACTTTAAAACCAGATTTTTTTTTTTTAAAATATTGGAGTATTATATACACTTTATGCACATGTACTGGGCTTAGAAAACCATACATTTTTAGACATAAGACTATAAGAGTATTAGTACAAAACTGTAATACACTAGTATAAATAGTTAACAATACAAATATCTTTTGGTATATAAACTCATATTGCAAAAAGCTACTCTAAATGGAAGAGAGAGAGTTTGCACTGGTCATGGCCCTTGGAAATATTAGCAGGCTCCACTTGCGGGCCGATGACGCGCACACGCCGGAGCAGAAGTTGTCGGTCATACGGCATGCTCAGCCTTCCACTGGCCGTTATCGCTGCACCGTTGACAGCCGCTGCATTCATTCATAAATTGAAGAGCTTTGATGATGGTTTTGCATATGCAATATGAACAATAGTAAGCTTCCAAAATAAACTATTTGCAGTTAGGGTTTGAACTAACTTTGAGTCAACCCTCTCTAATATGCGTTTGCACTCCATATACTAAGAAAATATTTATATTTGAGTGTGACATCATTACATTAATAGGAAACAAAACCCTCCATCCAAATCAAATGGAAGCTTTCAAATAGACCACCCACACTGAAATGAAAGTTTTTTTCAATATACCATCAAACAATATGCAATAAGAGCACAGTAAACCAGAATAAGACTCCTGAAAGCTACAAAAATACGACTTGGGCTCCGTTGGGCACCGCAGTGGCGGTCGGGAACGCGGTGGTTACCTAAGCAACTTCATCCACTTTTATGTTTAAAACTGAATTTTTTTCTTCTTGGTGGCGGTCATAACCGTTGTCATGCCAAACGTACATTCTATGATAGTGGCATTTTTGTCCAAACTCATAGGAGCAAAAACGTCGCCCCAAACAAAACCTTTATCCCGGTCGAATCATCGGTTTGGACGCTATTTGTTGAAACCAAAATCAAATTTCTAACAGATACAGTGGCAATTAAATTCATCATATCGAACTCAAAAGTTTAAGCGCAATTTAAGAGTTTATTTAGGAGCTTATTTGAAAATAAATTTAGAAGTTGGTTCAAATTAATCTCCTCAATTTTAGGAGAGGGGGATTTAGTAGGCTCGATCTTTACGTTTATTCATACATTGTTGACCTTCCTTAAGCACTAATTAATCCTTTTTTTGTTCTAAATAAACTTATTTTGACAAATTGGAAAGAAACCAAATGATTATTTCCTCTACTAGTTATGATCTTGGATCGGACGATCAGTGGCGAAATCAGAAAATTATAGAAGGGGGTGCACAATTTTTTTTTAAGCACAGTAGTACACAAATTGTTATATTGAGCAAGGGAGCGTAGGAACGAGTTGAAAATTAATCTTGGGGATGCACATAATTAAGTTTGGTCTGCGAATAATCAAATTTGGTCTACGAATAGCCAAATTTTGGTCTGCTTATAACAAATCACAAAAAAAATGAGAATGCAAGTGTCCCTTTGGCCCCCCTCTGAATCCGCCCCAAAGGAAGAAACTTATAATAATGTGTGAAATATAAACATAAGATTATTTTCAATAATAATGTTTGAAATATGTATTGTGAATTATATCATGAAAGTGCTGGGGTTTGAAGTTTGAAAAACGTCTAGTCAATGTTCGTGGCTACATGAGAAAATAATATTTTCGGGAATAACTATATAACTAATTGTATTGTGGGATTAATTACAACATTCTCTTTCCTTTGCAGAAGTATCATTACAATCACTCATGTGGCTGGTGTGATCTTCAAATGATACTATTTTTCGAGAGATCCTCAATCCAAAAGTCAAACTCACATGCTTAAATGTAACTGCATTAGATTCAATATAATTTTACATGAGTGTAATTAATTCATGTAATGTTTTCTTATTAGTCAAATCAACGGTGGGGATCTACATCTCTCTCTCTCTCTCTCTATATATATATATATATACCTAATTCATTGTTATTCAACAAAAATTATATGGTGTGATGGTTCTCATTGTACAACCCTCATATTTCCCGAGTCGATGTGACCCGACCCGGATGAGACCAAGACAACGACCGCGTGGAGACGGTCGACTCGGATCAAGGCAAAAAGAGGCCGCGGGAGAGGCGGAGGGAGCGTCCGCTACCCCGACTCCCTTCGGTCGAGTGGGAGGAATCCTCCCACTCGCCCGACACTCTTTGGTCGAGTGGGAGGAAACTCCCACTCGCCAGTCACCCTTGGGCGAGTGGGAGAAATCCTCCCACTCACCGGCCCTTTGCGGGAGGAGTGGGAGGATCTCTCCCACTCACCCGGGCGAGTGGGAGGGACCCTCCCACTCGCCGAGCGAGTGGGAGAAGCCCTGCCACTCGCCGGTTGGGTGGGAGAGCCCTCCCACTCGCCGGGCGAGTGGGAGGGACACCCCCACTCGCCGGCCATCTTGGGGGCAAGTGGGAGGGGTCCTCCCACTCGCCCGACATGGGTGGGGAGGTCTGTATGACCTCCCGTGAGGGGGGGGGGGGGGGGGGGGGGGAGTGGGCACTTCGAGTCCCACTCGCCCCCCCCCCCCCCCCCCCCCCCCCCCCCCCCCCCCCCTCATGCGTGGTTGATTGCGGTCATGGTTGGACTGCGAATAGCAGGATTTTTGCTATCCGCAACCCATTTTTGGGAAAGTCTATAATTAGACCCCCATGGGCACCTTGGGAAGGGTTGGTCACTACCCCCCCCCCCCCCCCCCCCCCCTCGTGTGTGTCTTGTGAGCAAGCACCCCCCTCCGTTGTCATCCTTCAGTTGACAGTGAGGTGGTTCTTAGTGCCCTCCAAGGTGCCCAGGCTCAGCATTGGCTTGGGAGGGGAAGTTCCGAGTGGGCTTCCAGGTGTGCCGTGGGACCTCCACGCTGAAGCTTAAGGGGTCTGTTCCTAGACTCTAGTTATCATCAGGTCCGAGTTTCTTAGTTCTTAGTGACCGGTCAAGAGTCAAGGCTTAGGTCAAGTAAGAGTTAGTCGCAACCCCTTTTTGAACGCTGAAACCGGGAAACTGGTTTCAACATTCTGGTGCGGTGAGCGTGGATGCGACTAGTTCGGAAAGCTCTGAGCCATGTCTCATGGCTGGAAGCGACGAGTTGGGAGACTCTCCTCCGGCATGCGAGTATGTGAAGAAAGGCGACGTCGATGAGTTCAGCAAAGGGATCCTGGAGCTCCTGCAGGTCGCACCCTCCACTCGCGGCGAGTGCTCGACACCACCTGCAGGGAGGCGATAAGAACGCCCCCGTCCAACCAGGGGGAGTAACTTCACCCGAAAGGGCCAAGAAGGAGTTGCGGAGACGGAAGAAGTGACGAAGAAGATGACCAAGGAGCGTGCGGCCAAGTGAAGTGCCCAAGAAGGGCGAGATGTAAGTGAAGTGCCCAGGAAGGGCGAGATGTAAGTGAAGTGCCCAAGAAGGGCGAGGTGTAATAAAGTGCCCTAGAAGGGCGTATGGTAGTGAAGTTGTAATAGACGAACTAGGAATGAAAAAGGGTTCTGGGGTAATACCCCGATCTAAGATCCCTGACTGGAGATCCCCCGCCGGGCTCAGTCATGCCGGTAGATGGGGGACTCGTCAGGTCGACTCGCGGTTCAACAACCGATTGGGAAGGCGTTGAGTTCCTCTGCCTCCAGGTGAAGGTAAGCACCTAGGACGCGGATGGGTACTTTCACCTCCAATCGGTAAGGGGACTGGGAAGGTGTTGAGTTCCTCCACCCCCAGTTGAGCTAAGACTCCCAGGACATGGATGGATACTTCCACCTCCGGTCAGATTGGGAAGGCGTTGAGTTCCTCCACCCCCGGTTGAGCTAAGACTCCCAGGACATGGATGGATACTTCCACCTCCGGTCAGATTGGGAAGGCGTTGAGTTCCTCCACCCCCGGTTGAGCTAAGACTCCCAGGACATGGATGGATACTTCCACCTCCGGTCAGATTGGGAAGGCGTTGAGTTCCTCCACCCCCGGTTGAGCTAAGACTCCCAGGACATGGATGGATACTTCCACCTCCGGTCAGATTGGGAAGGCGTTGAGTTCCTCCACCCCCGGTTGAGCTAAGACTCCCAGGACATGGATGGAAACTTCCACCACCGGTCAGATTGGGAAGGCGTTGAGTTCCTCCACCCCCGGTTGAGCTAAGACTCCCAGGACATGGATGGATACTTCCACCTCCGGTCAGATTGGGAAGGCGTTGAGTTCCTCCACCCCCGGTTGAGCTAAGACTCCCAGGACATGGTGTAACATCCCCCAGACAGCTAGAACCCCCAGGTGAATCTGTCATGACAAGGTCATGACAAGGCCTTGGTAGTGTAGAAATCCCTTTAACTTAGGCAAAATTAGGGTTGAAGGTGCCTTGGTCTACAAATAGCAATTTCCAGTTACCAAGCTTAGGGTTGAACTTCATGGCCTCACCTTGACTATTTGACCCCACCATAGTATCCCTAACCCTTTAGGGGTCCCCTTAGAGCACCAAGGGCCCATTGGGGTCAACCAAAGAGGCCAGATTGACCAAAGTCAACCCTAACCCCAAATTGGTCAAAGTAGCCTAATTAGAGTCAATTGACCTCCACCATGCCAAGTTGACCATACATCTAGGTCTAAAATATCATAAGAGACCTAGTAGACTTAAAAGCCCCATCATGGGACCCCCAGTGGTGCAAATTGACCAAAATGCCCTTTAAGGTCAAAATGACAATTCTTCACTAAGTGCCCTAGTTGACCACCACCATATTAAATTGACCCTACCCATAGTGTTACCATATCATAGGGGACCCAGTGGAACAAAAAGCCCCATGACTGTGTCAACCCTAGGGCTCAATTTGGCCAAAGTCAAATTAGTCTGTTTTGGTCAAATCAACTTATGTTGGGTCAACTAAGGCTCATGTGACCAAATTGACCCCACCAGTAGTTTCTAAACCTAATTTGGAATCTAATGGACCCAAAAGCCCCATCCTAGGGTCACCCAATTGGTCAATTTGACCAAAAGTCAAACTTGCCCAAATTAGGTCAAATCACTTGGATCTAGCCCATTCCCTTTGGGCTAAGCCCAAATTGATCACTTGACCAGCATGCTTGACTGATAATTAACCTAGGTGAGAGAGTAAAATTGGCCATGATAAGTAGGAGAGAGAAAAACCCAATTTTGGAGGAGAGAGAAGGTGGTGTTCATGACCATTAAGGTGATAAACCCCTTGGAATCCCCATTGATGACTCCTTTCATCTCCCCTGATGAATGTGGAGGGAATTCCAGGAGTTTTCTGGAAGAATAGAAGGGTAGGGGGACTATTTGGGTGGCCGGCCATAGGAATACCAAAAGCCCACTAATGGCTTTTGGAGTTAGAGCCCTCCTCACATTGAATTGGCCCTCCCATCAGCTTCATAAGGGAGAGAGGAGTGAAACCCCTCTCCTCCCTGATTATTTCGAGCCCTCTGTGCAAAAGTTAGGCGTGAACCTCAAGCTTGCCGGCCACCCATGGTGAACCAAGGATCGGAGCAGCAAACCGACCCCAAACAGGTCCGATCCCCCTCCTCCTTATTCGTGCATAGATCTAGGATCAAAACATTGTAGAAATCGAGCTCAAATCGAGCCAGATCGGGAGAAATTTCTCCCCGTTTTTCCATTAAAATCCCCTCAGGGGATCGCCGGAATATGCCCCTCCGGCGGCCGTGCCGCCGCCCGGCGATAGCCACCACCTCAACGGAGGTGGTGGTGGTGGTGGCCGGCCAGGGAGGTGGTTGGGGTGGCCGGAATCAAGGCCTAAATGTGCTACAGGACGGGAGAATCCTGAGCGTCGGCTAGAGCTAGAAGATGACCAGCAGCCGCAGATCTTGCGTCAAGATCTGTGCTAAGATCTTTAATATCTTAGGTTTTATTGTTGATTTTCTGTGTTATTATTAGCAGAAGTTGGTTTTAAATATTAAAAATAGATAGAGGACTCTACAGAAAAAGTGCCCAACATGAAAGTTGTAGGCCTTGACCCCTAGGATCATACAAAATTGAGTTCACCCAATTTGGAGTCCTGGTTTGACCTCAGCACCCATTTTAGTGCAAGGTTTGACTGAACTTTGAATGGGTGCCCACACTAAACCACTAGTCCAAATGACTTGAAATTTGGACTAGGAGTGAGTCATGCCAGTGACAATAACATATCCAAAAAATGGGATTTTTTGGAAAACATTTTCCTAAAGTTTTTGTAAAAATTTAATAATCAATGTATAAATTATTTGGAGGGTCAAATGACCTCCAAACTCCACCAAATTTTGGTGGGGTGTTCTTAGGGTCATGATAAACCCTTGGTTAAAATTTCACCTCATTTGGAGGTGTTTTGGTTAGGATTTTACTCAGCCCTAGTTTGGCCCATAAAGGGCTATTTAAGGTAAATCACCCCCTTGATATTTTGAGTGGTCAAATCACCTCAACAGAGGCTGATATTTTGGCCACTGACCTCTTAGGGCATAACACACCCTCCAATGGAGTTTGGGGTGGTTTGGTGTAGGGTAGCCCTAGAACCCTAGGGTAGGTCCCTTAGTGGAGATTTTTAGGATTGTAAAGGACATGGGGGTGTTTGTCCTTGGAGAGGAGTGTAATAAACTCCTCTGAGTTCTATGAGTGATATAACACCCTCACAAGAAGTTTGGGTGGATTTGGGGAAGTATGGACCATAATCCTAGGGTAAACCCTAAGGTGTGCATTTAGAGGTCAATGAAGGAAGAGGGGTCAAACCTTCATGGTTTAACCTAGAATTTTGGGGAGTTGATCATGGTGACCAGAGGAGCCTCCCCTGTGAAATTGAAGAGGTTTGGAGTTGCCAACCCTAGGGAATAAATCCTTGGGTAGATTTGTAAATATTTAGGTTTTGGGGATTTAGGAAGAACTAATACTTAGTGATTAACCATCTTCTGTCACCAACTTAGTTTTGATATTATTAATCCCAGGGGATTCTATTAGAACCATTGGAAAACTTTTGGAGGTCCAAATTGCAATTATTCATATTGTTGACAATTTTTGGGATGATTAATTTTAGGGTGTTGGTTTTCTGTAATTTTATTAAACTTTGCTGGATGTCATTTCATACCATTATGAACCCACAGTAAGTTTCTCATAATTTTTGGATTGATATTGTTGGTACTCTTGGTTCAATTTGGAATTAATTGCAAATATGTCCTTGGTGAAAATTTCAAATGTAACCTCTATGGAATGAGGTTAAACTTAGTAGGGCTGAATATTTTTGTATGAATCACCTCTGTATAAATTTGCATAAGGTTTGGAGTTCATATGAGGGTACCTCTTTTGGAAATATTTGAAAATTAATGGGTTTTGGAATTTTTAATAATAGTAAACCTTGCTGGGATTTCCTACAAATTCATATGTACTGATTATGAGGTACCCTTGATTTATGTAAAAGTTTGGTAGGCAATGGAAGTCAGAAAAGTGCACTTGTAGTTCAAACCTTAGGAGGTTGTGTTTTCGGAAAATTGCTTTAAATATTAATAATGTTGGGAAAAATACGATTCTCTGGAATTAATCTTATAACATCGTGATAGACCCCCAGTAAATAGCTTGGGTCAGTTGGATGAATATTTGGAGTACCTATAGTTGTGAGCTTCATATAATTAATTTGGTCTACGTATAGTAAAACCGTGAAATTTGAGAATCAAGTGGATCCTTAAATGCAAACCTCGATCCGAAGAAAAGAAGTCCACAAACCCTGGGTCACCCCGCGCGAGTTTAGTTTGAGGAGAAACTAAGCAGCGGAAGCAGTGGTGTGCCCATATGGGGAAATCACATGAAAAAGTCCACTTCTAACTGAATCTTTTTGACAAGTTTTCTTTTGTATCCTGCGGCGAACCCTGCCCCCTGCAGGGAATACCTCCGGCTGCAAAGATCTCGTTAGATAGTCCTTTAGTCAACGAGTTAGACTCAACCCCACTAGGATACGTGACTTACCTTGACAATCTATACCATGACGTAGTCTGAAATAGACCGTAAGTATAACTTTTGGTGAAGGTACGAGGATACCCAAAAGAGGCTAGAGAAAGAGAGATTGGCACCTAAGTAGAATGGTATGAGACTCGTAGACTCAATCCTCGTATATGTGTCATGATTACATTAAGATAATCACCATGACAAACACCGAGGGTCGGATAAGAATTGAAGTTCAGAAGGGACCTATTTGTAACCGTGTGGCTTGTTGACCCTGATAAGGTTGTAGTAGAGGATACCTAGAAGAGTCTAAAGTATGGAGTACACCAACAAGTCTCAAGATAGAACCCCAAGTCTAAGGTTGTGTGCCCTAAGGATTGTTTGCATACTTGGGACGAATATAACATGGTGATATTGAAGATACTCAGCCCAAAGTAGATAGTGGCTTATCTTTTGTTTATTGGGGCATACTTTTTGTTTATTGGGGAAATTAACGACGGACTTGGATTTCCCTTAGACTTAAGTTAGAATTTTTTGTGTCATGAACACTATGATTTTGAAGTTGATCACATTCGATGTCACTTGGACAAAGATGAGATGGTGTAAAAGTAGGTCTGGAATGATGATCTGAGGTGTTGCCAGGACAATGAAAGGACATCGTAGATAGAACAACAGCTTGACCTTAGTTGAATCATTGGAAATGTAAAGTCGCCAGGATTAATCACTTAAGGATGTCGATGTCCTAGTCTAGAAGTTGAGGGCGGAAATTAGATCTTACAAGTTGTATTTATATCTGACAGTTCTTGAGGTTTGGAGCATTCGGAAGTGATCAACTTATGATTTGTTAGAAATCACGCTCTGTCATGGTAGAAAATTTTAACTACAATAATAATGCTTAAACCTTGGAAGCTTTGATTATGAATAACCAGAGATCTTAGTCGATGACTTGTTGGATTTGGAATATAGTGTTTGATTTCACTATGGTAAGAATGATCTAAGTTTATCTTGCTTTGGACCATTTGAAAGTGATCAAGACTAGCACAAGTTGAAGTGAAAGAAATTTGGTGAAATAAACGTGATAATATTTCCTTGATGAATCGAATTGTGAAAAACCCTAAGGTATCAAAATTTTGCCCTTATGAATCAAACTTCACGTGGAAAATGATTGGGAGTCCTCTTACTATTATGATTGGTTAGCATATACTCATAAAAGTTCACAAGTGCACCCCCATTTAAGATTTAAGGATGATTGGGACGCTAGACGATTTGAGTAGTTTCCATCAAGAGTAAGAACTAGAAAAGTTGTAGATTAGAGATGATTGATTATTCGGGCGTACCTGAAAGAGTAAGAATGTGAATGTGAGGAGAAAACTTTAGAGGCATAATAGTCTGCCCAGGTTAGAGTAGAAGTTTGAGGATAAATTGACCAAGGTAGCAAGGTCACCCCGGTCAAGATAGATGATACGACGGTGCGAGTCTTGCGGCGCAAGAAGATTCCAAGGTTAAGACATGTGGTAAAATTGGGGTCAGGAGGAGCACAACTTAGAGCCACTAGAACTGGTGTGGCAGTGATAGTCGGTGCTCTTCAAGCCAGGAATAGCTTCAATTCTTAGGGGATGTTACGTTCAGTCACTCTCGGTGAAAACCCCGCAAGCCTAACCTGAATTTCGAGGACGAAATTATTATTTTTTGTTTATTGGGATTTGTAACATCCCCCAGACAGCTAGACCCCCCAGGTGAATCTGTCATGACAAGGTCATGACAAGGACATGACAAGGCCTTGGTAGTGTAGAAATCCCTTTAACTTAGGCAAAATTAGGGTTGAAGGTGCCTTGGTCTGCAAATAGCAATTTCCAGTTACCAAGTTTAGGGTTGAACTTTATGGCCTCACCTTGACTATTTGACCCCACCATAGTATCTCTAACCCTTTAGGGGTCCCCTTAGAGCACCAAGGGACCATTGGGGTCAACCAAAGAGGCCAGATTGACCAAAGTCAACCCTAACCCCAAATTGGTCAAAGTATCCTAATTAGAGTCAAATGACCTCCACCATGCCAAGTTGACCATACATCTAGGTCTAAAATATCATAAGAGACCTAGTAGACCTAAAAGCCCCATCATGGGACCCCCAGTGGTGCAAATTGACCAAAATGCCATTTAAGGTCAAAATGACAATTCTTCACTAAGTGCCCTAATTGACCACCACCATATTAAATTGACCCTACCCATAGTGTTACCATATCATAGGGGACCCAGTGGAACAAAAAGCCCCATGACTGGGTCAACCCTAGGGCTCAATTTGGCCAAAGTCAAATTAGCATATTTTGGTCAAATCAACTTATGTTGGGTCAACTAAGGCTCATGTGACCAAATTGACCCCACTAGTAGTTTCTAAACCTAATTTGGAATCTAATGGACCCAAAAGCCCCATCCTAGGGTAACCCAATTGGTCAATCTGATCAAAAGTCAAACTTGCCCAAATTAGGTCAAATCACTTGGATCTAGCCCAATCCCTTTGGGTTAAGCCCAAATTGATCACTTGACCAGCATGCTTGACTGATAATTAACCTAGGTGAGAGAGTAAAATCGGCCATGATAAGTAGGAGAGAGAAAAACCCAATTTTGGAGGAGAGAGAAGGTGGTGTTCATGGCCATTAAGGTGATAAACCCCTTGGAATCCCCATTGATGACTCCTTTCATCTCCCCTGATGAATGTGGAGGGAATTCCAGGAGTTTTCTGGAAGAATAGAAGGGTAGGGGGAATGTTTGGCTGGCCGGCCATAGGAATACCAAAAGCTCATTAATGGCTTTTAGAGTTAGAGCCCTCCTCACATTAAATTGGCCCTCCCATCAGCTTCATAAGGGAGAGAGGAGTGAAACCCCTCTCCTCCCCGATTATTTCGAGCCCTCTGTGCAGAAGTTAGGCGTGAACCTCAAGCTTGCCGGCCACCCATGGTGAACCAAGGATCGGAGCAGCAAACCGACCCCAAACAGGTCCGATCCCCCTCCTCCTTATTCGTGCATAGATCTAGGATCAAAACATTGTAGAAATCGGGCTCAAATTGAGCCCGATTGGGAGAAATTTCTCCCCGTTTTTCCATTAAATCCCCTCACGGGATCGCCGGAATATGCCCCTCCGGCGGCCGTGCCGCCGCCCGACGATAGCCACCACCTCAAGGAGGTGGTGGTGGTGGTGGCCGGCCAGGGAGGTGGCTGGGGTGGCCGGAATCAAGGCCTAAATGTGCTACAGGACGGGAGAATCCTGAGCGTCGGCTAGAGCTAGAAGATGACCAGCAGCCGCAGATCTTGCGTCAAGATCTGTGCTAAGATCTTTAATATCTTAGGTTTTATTGTTGATTTTGTGTTATTATTGGCAGAAGTTGGTTTTAAATATTAAAAATAGATAGAGACTCTACAGAAAAAGTGACCAACATGAAAGTTGTAGGCCTTGACCCCTAGGATCATACAAAATTGAGTTCACCCAATTTGGAGTCCTGGTTTGACCTTAGCACCCATTTTAGTGCAAGGTTTGACTGAAATTTGAATGGGTGCCCACACTAAACCACTAGTCCAAATGACTTGAAATTTGGACTAGGAGTGAGTCATGCCAGTGACAATAACATATCCAAAAAATGGGATTTTTTGGAAAACATTTTCCTAAAGTTTTTGTAAAAATTTAATAATCAATGTATAAATTATTTGGAGGGTCAAATGACCTCCAAACTCCACCAAATTTTGGTGGGGTGTTCTTAGGGTCATGATAAACCCCTGGTTAAAATTTCACCTCATTTGGAGGTGTTTTGGTTAGGATTTTACTCAGCCCTAGTTTGGCCCAAAAAGGGCTATTTTGGGTAAATCACCCCCTTGGTATTTTGAGTGGTCAAATCACCTCAACAGAGGCTGATATTTTGGCCACTGACCTCTTAGGGCATAACACACCCTCCAATGGAGTTTGGGGTGGTTTGGTGTAGGGTAGCCCTAGAACCCTAGGGTAGGTCCCTTAGTGGGGATTTTTAGGGTTGTAAAGGACATGGGGGTGTTTGTCCTTGGAGAGGAGTGTAATAAACTACTCTGAGTTCTATGAGTGATATAACACCCTCACAAGAAGTTTGGGTGGATTTGGGGAAGTATGGACCCTAATCCTAGGGTAAACCCTAAGGTGTGCATTTAGAGGTCAATGAAGGAAGAGAGGTCAAACCTTCATGGTTTGACCTAAAATTTTGGGGAATTGATCATGGTGACCAGAGGAGCCTCCCCTGTGAAATTGAAGAGGTTTGGAGTTGCCAACCCTAGGGAATAAATCCTTGGGTAGATTTGTAAATATTTAGGTTTTGGGGATTTAGGAAGAACTAATACTTAGTGATTAACCATCTTCTGTCACCAACTTAGTTTTGATATTATTAATCCCTGGGGATTCTATTAGAACCATTGGAAAACTTTTGGAGGTCCAAATTGCAATTATTCATATTGTTGGCAATTTTTGGGATGATTAATTTTAGGGTGTTAGTTTTCTGTAATTTCATGAAACTTTGCTGGATGTCATTGCATACCACTATGAACCCACAGTAATTTGTTCATAATTTGTGGATTGATATTTTTGGTACTCTTAGTTCAATTTGGAATTAATTGCAAATATGTCCTTGGTGGAAATTTCAAAGGTAACCTCTATGGAATGAGGTCAAACTTAGTAGGGCTGAATATTTTTGTATGAATCACCTCTGTATAAATTTGCATAAGGTTTGGAGTTCATATGAGGGTACCTCTTTTGGAAATATTTGAAAATTAATGGGTTTTGGAATTTTTAATAATAGTAAACCTTGCTGGGATTTCCTACAAATTCATATGTACTGATTATGAGGTACCCTTGATTTATGTAAAAGTTTGGTAGGCAATGGAAGTCAGAAAAGTGCACTTGTAGTTCAAACCTTAGGAGGTTGTGTTTTCGGAAAATTGCTTTAAATATTAATAATCTTGGGAAAAATACGATTCTCTGGAATTAATCTTATAACATCGTGATAGACCCCCAGTAAATAGCTTGAGTCAGTTGGATGAATATTTGGAGTACCTATAGTTGTGAGCTTCATATAATTAATTTGGTCTACGTATAGTAAAACCGTGAAATTTGAGAATCAAGTGGATCCTTAAATGCAAACCTCGATCCGAAGAAAAGAAGTCCACAAACCCTGGGTCACCCCGCGCGAGTTTAGTTTGAGGAGAAACTAAGCAGCGGAAGCAGTGGTGTGCCCATATGGGGAAATCACATGAAAAAGTCCACTTCTAACTGAATCTTTTTGACAAGTTTTCTTTTGTATCCTGCGGCGAACCCTGCCCCCTGCAGGGAATACCTCCGGCTGCAAAGATCTCGTTAGATAGTCCTTTAGTCAACGAGTTAGACTCAACCCCACTAGGATACGTGACTTACCTTGACAATCTATACCATGACGTAGTCTGAAATAGACCGTAAGTATAACTTTTGGTGAAAGTACGAGGATACCCAAAAGAGGCTAGAGAAAGAGAGATTGGCACCTAAGTAGAATGGTATGAGACTCGTAGACTCAATCCTCGTATATGTGTCATGATTACATTAAGATAATCACCATGACAAACACCGAGGGTCGGATAAGAATTGAAGTTCAGAAGGGACCTATTTGTAACCGTGTGGCTTGTTGACCCTGATAAGGTTGTAGTAGAGGATACCTAGAAGAGTCTAAAGTATGGAGTACACCAACAAGTCTCAAGATAGAACCCCAAGTCTAAGGTTGTGTGCCCTAATGATTGTTTGCATACTTGGGACGAATATAACATGGTGATATTGAAGATACTCAGCCCAAAATAGATAGTGGCTTATCTTTTGTTTATTGGGGCATACTTTTTGTTTATTGGGCAAATTAACGACGAACTTGGATTTCCCTTAGACTTAAGTTAGAATTTTTTGTGTCATGAACACTATGATTTTGAAGTTGATCACATTCGATGTCACTTGGACAAAGATGAGATGGTGTAAAAGTAGGTCTGGAATGATGATCTGAGGTGTTGCCAGGACAATGAAAGGACATCGTAGATAGAACAACAGCTTGACCTTAATTGAATCATTGGAAATGTAAAGTCGCCAGGATTAATCACTTAAGGATGTCGATGTCCTAGTCTAGAAGTTGAGGGCGGAAATTAGATCTTACAAGTTGTATTTATATCTGACAGTTCTTGAGGTTTGGAGCATTCGGAAGTGATCAACTTATGATTTGTTAGAAATCACGCTCTGTCATGGTAGAAAATTTTAACTACAATAATAATGCTTAAACCTTGGAAGCTTTGATTATGAATAACCAGAGATCTTAGTCGATGACTTGTTGGATTTGGAATATAGTGTTTGATTTCACTATGGTAAGAATGATCTAAGTTTATCTTGCTTTGGACCATTTGAAAGTGATCAAGACTAGCACAAGTTGAAGTGAAAGAAATTTGGTGAAATAAACGTGATAATATTTCCTTGATGAATCGAATTGTGAAAAACCCTAAGGTATCAAAATTTTGCCCTTATGAATCAAACTTCACGTGGAAAATGATTGGGAGTCATCTTACTATTATGATTGGTTAGCATATACTCATAAAAGTTCACAAGTGCACCCCCATTTAAGATTTAAGGATGATTGGGACGCTAGACGATTTGAGTAGTTTCCATCAAGAGTAAGAACTAGAAAAGTTGTAGATTAGAGATGATTGATTATTCGGGCGTACCTGAAAGAGTAAGAATGTGAATGTGAGGAGAAAACTTTAGAGGCATAATAGTCTGCCCAGGTTAGAGTAGAAGTTTGAGGATAAATTGACCAAGGTAGCAAGGTCACCCCGGTCAAGATAGATGATACGACGGTGCGAGTCTTGCGGCGCAAGAAGATTCCAAGGTTAAGACATGTGGTAAAATTGGGGTCAGGAGGAGCACAACTTAGAGCCACTAGAACTGGTGTGGCAGTGATAGTCGGTGCTCTTCAAGCCAGGAATAGCTTCAATTCTTAGGGGATGTTACGTTCAGTCACTCTCGGTGAAAACCCCGCAAGCCTAACCTGAATTTCGAGGACGAAATTATTATTTTTTGTTTATTGGGATTTGTAACATCCCCCAGACAGCTAGACCCCCCAGGTGAATCTGTCATGACAAGGTCATGACAAGGACATGACAAGGCCTTGGTAGTGTAGAAATCCCTTTAACTTAGGCAAAATTAGGGTTGAAGGTGCCTTGGTCTGCAAATAGCAATTTCCAGTTACCAAGTTTAGGGTTGAACTTTATGGCCTCACCTTGACTATTTGACCCCACCATAGTATCCCTAACCCTTTAGGGGTCCCCTTAGAGCACCAAGGGCCCATTGGGGTCAACCAAAGAGGCCAGATTGACCAAAGTCAACCCTAACCCCAAATTGGTCAAAGTACCCTAATTAGAGTCAATTGACCTCCACCATGCCAAGTTGACCATACATCTAGGTCTAAAATATCATAAGAGACCAGTAGACCTAAAAGCCCCATCATGGGACCCCCAGTGGTGCAAATTGACCAAAATGCCATTTAAGGTCAAAATGGCAATTCTTCACTAAGTGCCCTAATTGACCACCACCATATTAAATTGACCCTACCCATAGTGTTACCATATCATAGGGGACCCAGTGGAACAAAAAGCCCCATGACTGGGTCAACCCTAGGGCTCAATTTGGCCAAAGTCAAATTAGCATATTTTGGTCAAATCAACTTATGTTGGGTCAACTAAGGCTCATGTGACCAAATTGACCCCACTAGTAGTTTCTAAACCTAATTTGGAATCTAATGGACCCAAAAGCCCCATCCTAGGGTCACCCAATTGGTCAATCTGATCAAAAGTCAAACTTGCCCAAATTAGGTCAAATCACTTGGATCTAGCCCAATCCCTTTGGGTTAAGCCCAAATTGATCACTTGACCAGCATGCTTGACTGATAATTAACCTAGGTGAGAGAGTAAAATCGGCCATGATAAGTAGGAGAGAGAAAAACCCAATTTTGGAGGAGAGAGAAGGTGGTGTTCATGGCCATTAAGGTGATAAACCCCTTGGAATCCCCATTGATGACTCCTTTCATCTCCCCTGATGAATGTGGAGGGAATTCCAGGAGTTTTCTGGAAGAATAGAAGGGTAGGGGGACTGTTTGGCTGGCCGGCCATAGGAATACCAAAAGCTCATTAATGGCTTTTAGAGTTAGAGCCCTCCTCACATTAAATTGGCCCTCCCATCAGCTTCATAAGGGAGAGAGGAGTGAAACCCCTCTCCTCCCCGATTATTTCGAGCCCTCTGTGCAGAAGTTAGGCGTGAACCTCAAGCTTGCCGGCCACCCATGGTGAACCAAGGATCGGAGCAGCAAACCGACCCCAAACAGGTCCGATCCCCCTCCTCCTTATTCGTGCATAGATCTAGGATCAAAACATTGTAGAAATCGGGCTCAAATTGAGCCCGATTGGGAGAAATTTCTCCCCGTTTTTCCATTAAATCCCCTCACGGGATCGCCGGAATATGCCCCTCCGGCGGCCATGCCGCCGCCCGACGATAGCCACCACCTCAAGGAGGTGGTGGTGGTGGTGGCCGGCCAGGGAGGTGGCTGGGGTGGCCGGAATCAAGGCCTAAATGTGCTACAGGACGGGAGAATCCTGAGCGTCGGCTAGAGCTAGAAGATGACCAGCAGCCGCAGATCTTGCGTCAAGATTTGTGCTAAGATCTTTAATATCTTAGGTTTTATTGTTGATTTTGTGTTATTATTGGCAGAAGTTGGTTTTAAATATTAAAAATAGATAGAGACTCTACAGAAAAAGTGACCAACATGAAAGTTGTAGGCCTTGACCCCTAGGATCATACAAAATTGAGTTCACCCAATTTGGAGTCCTGGTTTGACCTTAGCACCCATTTTAGTGCAAGGTTTGACTGAAATTTGAATGGGTGCCCACACTAAACCACTAGTCCAAATGACTTGAAATTTGGACTAGGAGTGAGTCATGCCAGTGACAATAACATATCCAAAAAATGGGATTTTTTGGAAAACATTTTCCTAAAGTTTTTGTAAAAATTTAATAATCAATGTATAAATTATTTGGAGGGTCAAATGACCTCCAAACTCCACCAAATTTTGGTGGGGTGTTCTTAGGGTCATGATAAACCCCTGGTTAAAATTTCACCTCATTTGGAGGTGTTTTGGTTAGGATTTTACTCAGCCCTAGTTTGGCCCAAAAAGGGCTATTTAGGGTAAATCACCCCCTTGGTATTTTGAGTGGTCAAATCACCTCAACAAAGGCTGATATTTTGGCCACTGACCTCTTAGGGCATAACACACCCTCCAATGGAGTTTGGGGTGGTTTGGTGTAGGGTAGCCCTAGAACCCTAGGGTAGGTCCCTTAGTGGGGATTTTTAGGGTTGTAAAGGACATGGGGGTGTTTGTCCTTGGAGAGGAGTGTAATAAACTACTCTGAGTTCTATGAGTGATATAACACCCTCACAAGAAGTTTGGGTGGATTTGGGGAAGTATGGACCCTAATCCTAGGGTAAACCCTAAGGTGTGCATTTAGAGGTCAATGAAGGAAGAGAGGTCAAACCTTCATGGTTTGACCTAAAATTTTGGGGAATTGATCATGGTGACCAGAGGAGCCTCCCCTGTGAAATTGAAGAGGTTTGGAGTTGCCAACCCTAGGGAATAAATCCTTGGGTAGATTTGTAAATATTTAGGTTTTGGGGATTTAGGAAGAACTAATACTTAGTGATTAACCATCTTCTGTCACCAACTTAGTTTTGATATTATTAATCCCTGGGGATTCTATTAGAACCATTGGAAAACTTTTGGAGGTCCAAATTGCAATTATTCATATTGTTGGCAATTTTTGGGATGATTAATTTTAGGGTGTTAGTTTTCTGTAATTTCATGAAACTTTGCTGGATGTCATTGCATACCACTATGAAC
Source organism: Dactylorhiza incarnata (assembly GCA_033032865.1). Taxonomy (NCBI): domain Eukaryota; kingdom Viridiplantae; phylum Streptophyta; class Magnoliopsida; order Asparagales; family Orchidaceae; genus Dactylorhiza; species Dactylorhiza incarnata. Next base: position 1,756,468 of record JAWHQI010000061.1, on the reverse strand, counting down.
CCACAGTAATTTGTTCATAATTTGTGGATTGATATTTTTGGTACTCTTAGTTCAATTTGGAATTAATTGCAAATATGTCCTTGGTGGAAATTTCAAAGGTAACCTCTATGGAATGAGGTCAAACTTAGTAGGGCTGAATATTTTTGTATGAATCACCTCTGTATAAATTTGCATAAGGTTTGGAGTTCATATGAGGGTACCTCCTTTGGAAATATTTGAAAATTAATGGGTTTTAGAATTTTTAATAATAGTAAACCTTGCTTGAATTTCCTACAAATTCATATGTACTGATTATGAGGTACCCTTGATTTATGTAAAAAGTTTGGTAGGTAATGGAAGTCACAAAAGTGCACTTGTAGTTCAAACCTTAGGAGGTTGTGTTTTCGGAAAATTGCTTTAAATATTAATAATGTTGGGAAAAATACGATTCTCTGGAATTAATCTTATAACATCATGATAGACCCCCAGTAAATAGCTTGGGTCAGTTGGATGAATATTTGGAGTACCTATAGTTGTGAGCTTCATATAATTAATTTGGTCTGCGTAAAGTAAAACCGTGAAATTTGAGAATCAAGTGAATCCTTAGGAGGGATGGGAGGTATGTGGCTTACCTAATTTAGTCGAGAAGGTATGATGGTCAATTAGAAGGGTTATAGATGGTAAAGTGTGCTTGGTGAGTTGAGGGTAAAGTGGTGCTCGGGATTGACGAAGGATCGTCTTGGAAAGTCATAAGCCACCTAGGGTTAATACAATTGTAATAACAAGGAGGGTGTTCTTATGGGTAGATATCAATAGCACTAAGTGTCTTGAGAAAAGGGAACTTTGGGGTGTCATCCTATTTCGGTTCCTAGTACCGTAGTGAGCCACTTACAGGGTAACCCTCGGGAAGTCCAAGATTAACCATAATCTGTAAGAGTAAAAATGTTATACAAGAATAACTTAATAATACACACACTCACACCCCGTGGGTATGAGAAGTTAGTTGGTTTGGTTTTACGAGCAGTAGGCTCGGTGGTTGAAGGAGCGGATTGCTGAGTCAGGTGAGCTTGTGACTCAGTAGTGTTTGAAGGTACGGACGGGTTGATTCGGCGAGCCGATGGCTCCGAGGGTTATTGATGGCGGGCAGGTTAGCCCGGGGAGCTTATGGCTCAGAGGTAGGAAGTAGAACATGTTGCATGTGCATTGAAGGTGGTGGGTCTTCGGTATTGGACGGTTGTTCACACCGACGTCAATACGTTGACTCGGCGAGTGTGGTATTTACACTTAGCCTTGAAAGTCTGGCGGTCCAGTCAGTAAGAGTACGCAGGTGCTCCGCGGTTTTGCGTTGAGGCGTACGATAGGTCTAGGTAGGGTAGTGTGAATACCAACCTAGAGGTGGGCGAGGCCCAACCCACCGATTCCGTTTGCCACTACGGGAGTATCCTGGGAGTCTAGCTCGCTCCAAAAAGGGGGAACTAAAGGTCTATGCGCATTGAGTCGTAGTGAGTGAGTTGCACTTGTATGAACACAGCATAACAACATACCTTGTCTGTCATAGCATAAACATTGCATTTCAACCTCTACCTCTATCGTATAAGTCGGTTATGGGACTTCTTATACGATATGCCTTGGTAAACGACCCCTTGGTCTATAGGGGTAATCCCTATAAATCAATGGTTTCTTTTCTTACTTACTTACTTACTTACTGTTTTGCTTACTTTATACACGTTACTTCTTACCTTGTTACACCATGTACTCATACTTACTTTAATTATAACCATGTTACACTCTACTACTCATGTTAGTTAAATTTATAAACCTTGCGAATCTTTTACTGTACTTCCTTTAGGATAGTTGTCACCTGCTTTTTTCCACTCTGTATTTGGTCCTCCTCTTCACTCCTCTCCGCCCGGTGCCTAGGAGCCACGGGTTTAGGGGTGGGGGATTGTTGACTGAGTCTAGTTTGATTGACGGTCGTTTGACCACCATATTTTAGGCGTACCGAATGGGAGAGAAACAGGTGCAGCAGGATCCGACAGGGTGGGACCCATGACCATGCTACCATTGTCACCAGCCGGGACACACTCGAGTCAGATGCCCCATGATGGGTGGAACCCCACTAGCTCAGCGACCAGGAGGCCGAAGGCGAAGACGTGAACGTGGATTGCAAGGCAGCGACCGCAGACCAAAAGAGAAGAAGCATTCAGTGTGGCAGCACCAGTGGAGCACAGAGTCTCCAGGGATGGGTCAGACTAGTTTGGGTGCTTCCGTTTCAGTGACGGTGACGATTAGATTTAGTTTTACCTTATGAGTGACTTGTAGTGAGGACATGATGTACAGGGCATGAGCCCTTTATTATTGTTCCTTTGTTATTTTTATTCAGTTATTATCTGTGGACATTTACCTTTATGGTTTATAATTCATGTGATTGTGGACTTGAGCTTCTTATTTGTTCATGTATACCTTCTTCTGCGTGATCGAATTGGCCGGCAGGATCGGCGTTTTGTAGTGGCGATCTTCCCGAGCGAGGGTGTCACCGCAAAACGGCGGTTCTGGGCCTAAGACCCGGATGTTTGAAAAGAAAAAAAAAGGGTCTTACACATGGATGGATACTTCCACCTCCAGTCAGATTGGGAAGGCGTTGAATTCCTCCACCCCCGGTTGAGCTAAGACTCCCAGGACATGGATGGATACTTCCACCTCCGGTCAGATTGGGAAGGCGTTGAGTTCCTCCACCCCCGGTTGAGCTAAGATTCCCAGGACAAGGATGGATACTTCCACCTCCAGTCAGACTGGGAAGGCGTCGAGTTCCTCCACCCCCGGTTGAGCTAAGACTCCCAGGACATGGATGGATACTTCCACCTCCAGTCAGATTGGGATGGCATTGAGTTCCTCCACCCCCGGTTGAGCTAAGACTCCCAGGACATGGATGGATACTTCCACCTCCAGTCAGACTGGGAAGGCGTTGAGTTCCTCCACCCCCGGTTGAGCTAAGACTCCCAGGACATGGATGGATACTTCCACCTCCAGTCAGATTGGGAAGGCATTGAGTTCCTCCACCCCCGGTTGAGCTAAGACTCCCAGGACAGGGATGAATACTTCCACCTCCAGTCAGATTGGGAAGGCGTTGAGTTCCTCTACCTCCAGGTGAAGGTAAGCACATAGGACGCGGACGGGTACTTCCGCCTCCAATCGGTAAGATCCCTGACTACAGACCATTCTCCGGGCTCAGTCATGTCGGCAGATGGGAGGCTCATCGGATCGATTAACTACCCAATGATCGGTTCAAGTAAGGTATCAAATCCTCAAGCAGTAAAGGGAGAAAGTAAGCTAAGAAATTCATTACAATGATAACTGGTTCAGCGATAACATAGGTTACATTAGTCATTACTTCACCCCTATTGGTTCATGCAGGATTAAAGGAAACAGATATGCAGGGGATACATGGCTCCTACAAGGAGCCAAAGAAGAGAAGGAGTCCCTGACCACCCTCACATTCAGGGGGAATAGCCACCGCTGCAAGGGGACGAGTCAGGTCGCGCAGGAGAAGGGGAGGACTCATGCAGGATGTCATCGGTAGAGACTCCCCTCCAGCTGTCTCGGAGAGCATCCGCCTCATGAAGGCGGCTCCCCAGGGCTTGGGTATTTAGCGTCACAATCCTCCTGCGAGTACACTCGGCTTCAACAGGGCAAGGTGGGGCAGCCGTCGCTGCCCTCGAAGGTTCGCCTCTTTCTCTCTCATTTCTCCCTTAGCTGTATTTGGGCTTCAGCAGGCGAGAAGAGAAACCGGCGCGCGGGCTCTTGTTGAGCTGCCTCCACTTCCAGTTGAGCTCTGCTCCCTGGAAGATGTTGAGTTCCCTCCATCTCAGGTCATGTTCGACTCGACTAGAGATGTTGAGTTCCCTCCATCTCAGGTTGAGTTCGACTCGACTAGAGATGATGAGTTCCCTCCATCTCAGGTTGAGTTCGACTCGACTAGAGATGTTGAGTTCCCTCCATCTCAGGTTGAGTTCGACTCGACTAGAGATGTTGAGTTCCCTCCATCTCAGGTTGAGTTCGACTCGACTAGAGATGTTGAGTCCCCTCCATCTCAGGTTGAGTTCGACTCGACTAGAGATGTTGAGTTCCCTCCATCTCAGGTTGAGTTCGACTCGACTAGAGATGTTGAGTCCCCTCCATCTCAGGTTAAGTTCGACTCGACTAGAGATGTTGAGTTCCCTCCATCTTAGGTTGAGTTCGACTCGACTAGAGGTGCTGAGTTCTTCCTCCACCTCAGGTCGAGTTCAATTCGACCTAAGGTGTTGAGCTTTCTCCACCTCCAGTAGGGCTCGGCCCATAGGAGGGTTCTTTAGTGGAGAAAGGTTTTCCTCCCACCTCAGGTCGAGCTCGGCTCGACTAGAGGTGCTGATTTTTTCCTCCACCTCAGGTCGAGGTTAATCCGACCCAAGGTGTTGAGCTTTCGCCACCTCCAGTTGGGCTCGGTCCATATGAGGGTTCTTAAGTGGAGAAAGGTTTTCCTCCCACCTCAGGTCGAGCTCGACTCGACTAGAGGTGCTGAGTTTTTCCTCCACCTCAGGTCGAGGTTAATCCGACCCAAGGTGCTGAGCTTTCTCCACCTCCAGTTGGGCTCGGCCCGTAGGAGGGTTCTTAAGTGGAGAAAGGTTTTCCTCCCACCTCAGGTCGAGCTCGGCTCGACTCGAGGTGCTGAGTTTTTCCTCCACCTCAGGTCGAGGTTAATCCGACCCAAGGTGTTGAGCTTTCTCCACCTCCAGTTGGGCTCGGCCCATAGGAGGGTTCTTAAGTGGAGAAAGGTTTTCCTCCCACCTCAGGTCGAGCTCGGCTCAACTAGAGGTGCTGAGTTTTTCCTCCACCTCAGGTCGAGGTTAATCCGACCCAAGGTGTTGAGCTTTCTCCACCTCCAGTTGGGCTCGGCCCATAGGAGGATTCTTTAGTGGAGAAAGGTTTTCCTCCCACCTCAGGTCGAGCTCGGCTCGACTAGAGGTGCTGAGTTCTTCCTCCACCTCAGGTCGAGTTCAATTCGACCTAAGGTGTTGAGCTTTCTCCACCTCCAGTTGGGCTCGGCCCATAGGAGGGTTCTTTAGTGGAGAAAGGTTTTCCTCCCACCTCAGGTCGAGCTCGGCTCGACTGGAGGTGTTGAGTTTTTCCTCCACCTCAGGTCGAGGTTAATCCGACCCAAGGTGCTGAGCTTTCTCCACCTCCAGTTGGGCTCGGCCCATAGGAGGGTTCTTAAGTGGAGAAAGATTTTCCTCCCACCTCATGTTGAGCTCGGCTCGACTAGAGGTGCTGAGTTTTTCCTCCACCTCAGGTCGAGGTTAATCCGACCCAAGGTGTTGAGCTTTCTCCACCTCCAGTTGGGCTCGGCCCATAGGAGGGTTCTTAAGTGGAGAAAGGTTTTCCTCCCACCTCAGGTCGAGCTCGGCTCGACTGGAGGTGCTGAGTTTTTCCTCCACCTCAGGTCGAGGTTAATCCGACCCAAGGTGTTGAGCTTTCTCCACCTCCAGTTGGACTCGACCCATAGGAGGGTTCTTTAGTGGAGAAAGGTTCACCTTCCGTCTCAAGTCAGGATCAACCGAAAGGCTTGGCAGAGGTTCCCCGATGACGGATCCCTTCGTGGATTCCCCTAAGGTCCCACCTACTCGTCAAATAGGTGGGTTGGACTTTCTTTCCGAGCTTGGGACAAGCTCGCAAAGAGCGGGGATTGTGTATAACCCTCATATTTCCCGAGTCGGTGTGACCCGACCCGGATGAGACCAAGACAACGACCGCGTGGAGACGGTCGACCCGGATCAAGGCAAAAAGAGGCCGCGGGAGAGGCGGAGGGAGCGTCTGCTACCCCGACTCCCTTCGGTCGAGTGGGAGGAATCCTCCCACTCGCCCGGCACTCTTTGGTCGAGTGGGAGGAAACTCCCACTCGCTAGTCACCCTTGGGCGAGTGGGAGAAATCCTCCCACTCACCGGCCCTTTGCGGGAGGAGTGGGAGGATCTCTCCCACTCACCCGGGTGAGTGGGAGGGACCCTCCCACTAGCCGAGCGAGTGGGAGAAGCCCTCCCACTCGCCAAGCGAGTGGGAGAAGCCCTGCCACTCGCCGGTTGGGTGGGAGAGCCCTCCCACTCGCCGGGCGAGTGGGAGGGACACCCCCACTCGTCGGCCATCTTGGGGGCAAGTGGGAGGGGTCCTCCCACTCGCCCGGCATGGGTGGGGAGGTCGGTATGACCTCCCGTGAGGGGGGGGGGGGGGAGTGGGCACTTCGAGTCCCACTCGCCCCCCCTCATGCGTGGTTGATTGCGGTCATGGTTGGACTGCGGATAGCAGGATTTTTACTATCCGCATCCCATTTTTGGGAAAGTCTATAAATAGACCCCCATGGGCACCTTGGGAAGGGTTTGTCACAACCCCCCCCCCCCCCCTCGCGTGTGTCTTGAGAGCAAGCACCCCCCCCCCCCCCCTCCCTTGTCATCCTTCAGTTAACAGTGAGGTGGTTCTTAGTGCCCTCTAAGGTGCCCAGGCTCAGCATTGGCTTGGGAGGGGAAGTTCCGAGTGGGCTTTCGGGTGTGCGGTGGGACCTCCACGCTGAAGCTTAAGGGGTCTGTTCCTAGACTCTAGTTGTCATCAGGTTCGAGTCTCTTAGTTCTTAGTGACCGGTCAAGAGTCAAGGCTTAGGTCAAGTAAGAGTTAGTCGCAACCCCCTTTTCAAACGCTGAAACCGGAAAACTGGTTTCAACACTCATCTTTGCTTGACATAGTGGAAACTTGAGTTCAATTCTCACCAGTGACAATTTTGTGAGATTAAAAAATGGGTCATATTACCCTTTTTTCAATAAATCTAAGGGTAAATTGTAATTTTATGTTGTAAGGTGCCCTAAACCTTCATAGTTTTAGGTCACCCCCTAGTAGGTTTAGGAGACCTACGAAAAAGTGGAGAGAGAGGGAGCGATTTGATCTGATGGCTGATGAAATATCATGCCAGATTCGACGGTCGTAAACATTTCAATGAATTTAAAATTCATGGGTTTGATATTTCTTTATATATAGTATATATATACACACACACACACTATAATCTTTATTTAAACAGTTAGTTTTGTGTGTCGCAAACAAAGAAAAAAAGAGAGAGAGAGAAAGAGAGAGAGAGAGAAAGAGGGGAAGTGGAGAGAGAGAGGGCTGTGCAATAGAGGAATAATTACATTTCTGTCCATGCAGCTGTCAACAATAATAATTAAATGGCATTGTTAAAGGCAAACCAGAATTGGCTATTGACAAACCAATTTCTATGAGTTATTACGCGGTTTTTGAAAATACGCTTTGTACATGCACTTTTAGGAAAAGTGTTCAACACAAAAATTGTAGATCTCGTCGAGATCTACAACTTTCGTGTTGAACACTTTTCCTAAAAAGGCAAGCACAAGGCCCTAAAATCATCATGATCGTTACTATAGTGAATTTTTGAAAATAACAAGAAAATACGCCTTGAGATTTCTTTTCTATTTTTGGGGGGGAAATTTCAATCTTCTTTAATTGAAGTTTCTAAATATCTCTCCCGTTGACACTTTTCGGAAGAACGTGCAATGTTGAAAAATATGTACTCTATTTTTTTATGTGCATAAGCTTAGATCTTGATAATGCATTGTGATCTAAGAATTAGATGGAACTGATTGCTATGTTTCTTAGTGGTGATATATATCTTTAAGTAGAACATTAGATCAACTGTTACTTATTTGATTTTGTACCTCTGATGTGGTTAAGGATGCAGACGTAATCGTAAAAGAGAGAAGAACGTTTGCCATCGAGTAAACTTCGAGCGTAACTGTTAATGTATATTCGGACAATTATCGTGTTCGGGGGCTTAACGGGTCAGTTGGGTACACGGATACACATCCCCGTAGACACTCCTAGGGTTTTCTTATAAATACCACCTGGGGCAACGGGGAGAGTGATTCCACTTTGATCCTCCTCCGGATGCTTCGAGCAAACCATTCACAATCTCGAATCAGCCCCCCCTTAGGGTTTGCTCTCGTCCGCCCGGTTCCCGTTCACGCGAAAGCTTCGAGATCAGCTGTTGCCGCTGCCGTTCGCGAAGAAGATCGCGCTTCTTCCCCGCAGCCGCGCCTCCCAGCCTTCATCTCCTTTTGTCGCTGGTTCGTGACCGTTGTTTCACGCGAAGGAATCGCGTCTCCCGGAAGTTGCCGCTGCTCTCGTGAAGAACCTCCTGATGCCGTTCGCGAAAAAGATCGCGGAAGAGGAAGCTCCCGCCGTCATCGTTCACGCAAAGCAGATCGCGGATAGTCCCCCATCCGCATCAAGATGATCGGTCACTGTCTGCTGCATGGAAGGACTCGTCGTTCGCTGCTCTCCAGTCCTCGAGTGGAGCCGCCTCCGGCATCGTAGGATCCAGAGCCGTCGCCGCTCAGATCTGCCGCCGCCGTGATCCAGATCTGCCGCCGTTGTTGCCATCGCTGCTCCAAGATTCAGAGTCGCCTCCGTCCAAATCCCCCTCAGCCGCCGCCATCAGTTGCTCCCGCTGCCGCCGTCTCCAAGCCCTAGGAAGTGCAGCCCTAAGTGTAACATCCCGACTTTTATTGGGCCACTAGACCCTAGTGAGCCCAATAAAAGTAGGCCCGAGCCGTAGAAAACGACCGTTTCGGGTGCCGTAGCGCGCCACTACCTCATTATCATGAATAGTGACCATACGGACCCCGATTGGACTTCCGTCAGTTCCGTTAGACTCGTATGGACAACACGAGCGCAACGGAATTCGTTACACTTCGATCCGAGGCCGTTTGGAGAAAACGACCATTTCGGGTGCCGTAGCGCGCCACTACCTCATTATCATGAATAGTGACCATACGGACCCCGATTGGACTTCCGCCAGTTCCGTTAGACTCGTATGGACAACACGAGCGCAACGGAATTCGTTGCACTTCGATCCGAGGTCGTTTGGAGAAAACGACCATTTCGGGTGCCGTAGCACGCCACGACCTCATTATCATGAATAGTGACCATACTGACCCCGATTGGACTTCCGTCAGTTCCGTTAGACTCGTATGGACAATACGAGCGCAACAGAATTCGTTGGACTTCGATCCGAGGTCATTTGGAGAAAATGACCATTTTAGGTATCGTAGCGCGCCACCACCCCATTATTGTGAATAATGGCCGTACAAACCCCGAATTGACTTCTGTCAGTTCCGTTAGGATCGTATGACCAATACAAGCAAAACGGAACTCGTTGCGTCTCGATACGAGGTCGTATGGCGAGTATACCATTTAGGGGACTATGCAGATCACCTCAGCACAACGAACGAAATATAAAGCACACGAACCCGGCATCGGCCCCGACAACTCTTATCGTGCCCCGGGAGCCAAGGAGGACCCCGCCCTAAGTTGACTTAGTCAACCCCCCCCCCCCCCCCCCCCCCAAGGGGGGGCTGCCCCTATTAGGGCAAGGGGCAAGAGAGAGAAAGGAGGGGGGGGGGGGGGGGAGAAAATATCTCCCCCCACTCACCCTCCCTTCATACACGTGGAAGGGAGGGAGAGGGGGGAGAGAGCTCCCCTCCTTCCTATAAAAGGAGGGGCAGCCCCTCTCCAATCCCCCCCACACCACCTCCCTCTCTCTCTCAGCTCTCCTCTGCCGGCAGCCCCCCCAGCCAGCCACCTCCTCCTTGTCGGAGCAAGCCAGCCCCAAAGCCGCCGCCACCACCTCCTCCCTCATGGCCGGCCGACCCTCCACCCGAGCCCCTCACTAGGTAGAACCACCTCCCCTCCTCTTTCCTACCTCAAGGAGGAAGACCCCCCCTCCCTCTGTCGCCGGAGCGCCGTCGGCCGCCGCCCCGAGCCTTGCGAGGTTCGGGGAGGAGGCCGGCCGAGGAAGCCCTCTCCCCCAGCTCCGGCGGTGGCGCTGGGGGGAGGGGGTCCCCCTCGAGGACCTCGGCGCCGGCACAGGGGAGGAGGTCGGGCCGCCGGAGGGCACGGCCGACGGCGCCCGTGGCCTCCCCCTCCTCCCCGCACTTCCTGTAGGAGGATAACCCCCTTCCCCGGCGGCGGCCGGCGGCTCGAGGCTGCCGGGCCACCGCCGGAGGGTTGCCCCCTCCCCGGCGCCCCGACCAGAGGCGGCAGGGAGGGCTGCGCATGAGGAGGCAGCGGCGCAGCAAGCCGGCATGGCTCGTAACGGCTGCGCCGCGCCTCCCCGTCCCCTCTGCCCCCCCTTTTCGGTGGGGTCCGGCGGCGCCAGGCCGCCGGGCCACCACCGGAGTAGGCGCCGACCCCCGGCACTCCGACCGGGGGCGGCACCAGTGGCCCCTCGGCGGGGGCGGCGGCGCAGCGGGCCTGCATGGCCCATGCAGGCCACGCCACCGCCTCCCGCCCTCTGTATCACCTCCCCCGGCGGTGTCCGGCGGCGCCAGGCCGCCGGACCACCCCCGGAGGAGTCGCCGGCCCCCGGCGCACCGACCGGGGGCGGCGCCGGCCCCAGCCGTCCGCTGCCCGGCAGCGGCTGCCACCCGAGAGAGCTCGGGGGCCGCACGATCTCCCCCAGGAGATCAAGCGGCCCCCAGAACATAGTTTCCCGCCCCCACCTCCATTTGTGCGCCCCCACAGCGGATCTTCCACAGATCCGCTGGGGGGGGGGGGCGCGGGAGGGCGCAGGGTGCAAAACCCCTGCGCCTCTTCCCTGCCTCTAACCGCACCCCACCCCCTTTTTCCCTTCCCCATTTTTCTGAGGAAAAATGGGGCCTTTTCAAAAGAAATTTCCTAAATGAAAATTGTGCCCCACTCTTAGGGGCATCTCCTGTAATTTTTTGGGTTTTTGGGAGGAGTTTTACTATTTTTAAAACTCATTATAAAGTTTATTTTAGGAACTAAAATGCCCAAATGAGTTTCTAAAATTCCCCAAAAATTAGGGGCTCTAAGTATAGGTATTTTGTAAATACTATCAAAGTTGGGAGGTGTGACCTTTTGATTTGATCCCTTAAATGCTTTTACAAGCAAAAATAGAACCCCGGAAAAGAGCGAAATTCATCGAAGTTAATCGGCGCCCCCTCGACGCATATTTTAAATGCTTATCAAAATTATGCGTATCAATCTAAAGAATCGACTAAGCTCGGAAAAGCAACGCAAAAATCGGAACGACATCGCGGCGCGGCGCCGAAATTTAACCCCACCGCGACGATAATAAAAGAACGGAGTCGTCGATCGAAGCCTCCTCTTATGGAGTGATTGGACTACTAACTATTTCCTCTTATGCTTTTACTGCTTTTCGTACTTTCCGTTAAATCCAGTCTCGCACTGGTCCCCCGTATTTACTTCTGTACTTTTCTTTAAATCCAGTCTCGCACTGGTCCCCCGCACTTATTTTCTGTACTTTCAATTAAATCCAGTCTCGCACTGGTCCCCCGTATTTACTTCTGTACTTTTCTGTAAATCCAGTCTCGCACTGGTCCCCCGCACTTATTTTATGTACTTTCAATTAAATCCAGTCTCGCACTGGTCCCCCGTAATTACTTCTGTACTTTCAATTAAATCCAGCCTCGCACTGGTCCCCCGCACCTACTTTCTGTACTTCCAATTAAATCCAGTCTTGCACTGGTCCTATCATTATGGCCTCTGCTTTCGGCCTACTTTTCTGTTTATTACATGGCCTTTGCTTTCGGCCTACTTTCTGCTTATCATTATGGTCTCTCCTTTCGGCCTACATTTCTGTTTAGTGTTATGGCCCCTGCTTCGGCCTAATTTACTTGCTAGTGCAGAGCTGCCGTGACAACAAATGCGGTGCTTATCCCCCTTCGGCGTGGCCTTAGTTGGGGAAAACCCGGAGTTGAGTCTCTCCTCCCAGGCTAGCCCCAAGCAAGGATCCCTCATACCGCTAAGCCTCCCGGTCCAAGGTCGTGCGACCGGTCGAGTAGAATTGCCACGTAGCCTAAGGGTTTGTTTTATATAAAGCCGGTGAAGATTGATTGGAAGTGGCGGGTTGGTCACGCTCGCAGACCGTTCGTACCGGTGCGGGTGGGTTGACGACTCATGGCGACAGGGAGATGTGCACAGCGGGTTATCACCCTCCGAACATGGGGAGATGTGCGCAGCGGGTTATCACCCTCCGAACATGCAGTTTTGCCTCCGCTGGTCGGCCTACAAATCGGCTCACCGGATGTCGCTCACATCCAGTTGGTACACCAAGTTGTACAGGAGGGCCTGAATGATACGGTACGACTACATTCAGAAGTGGCAAGACTGACCACTGTCACCGACGGCCACATCGGTGAGGCCCGCGAGGTTAGCTCCCCTGCTTGAACGAAAGCGGTCTAAACTGTGTCGACACAGGGTCTTTTGTGTGCGTACGGGTTTGAATACCTGGGTGTGTGTCTGCGCGATATAGTGTTGTGTGGTTGCTATATGGCGCAAATACGGGCTTTAGGGCAAGCGGCCCTATCTATATATATATACGTATATATATACATATTCACCTGCTACTAACCCTCTTCCTTGCTTCGGCTATTTCTTTTCTGTCCTTTTGCCGTCCCCCCGGATAAGGATCCGGGGAGGGGATGTATTGTTCTACTTAGCTCTGTGACTAATGGTTACTTCTTATAACCAATCACAGGAAACGGGACAGCGCGAAGCCCCCACCCCGCAGGATGAGATACGTGCCTTAGAGTTGGCCCGATCGGACACCCCAGCCTCTCCTCCTATCTTCAGAGACGTGAGTGCGAGAGAATAAAGACTAGCCTAGGGCTCCTTGTTGTTTTGGACTATGTAGCCTTCGGGCAATATTTTGTAAAACGATAGGCTCCGGCCATATTTAAATGTGTAATATAAGCAGTATGCTTGTTTTCTTTATATCATCTGCTTCCGCTGTGCGATCTGATGTGATGTAATGATTCTTGTGCCTGACAAAGAGACCGCTCAGCGCTAAAAAGGTGGGACGTCGCCACCCGGAAAGCGCTGGGTAGTCCTCTTTGGGCAGTAAGATCCCCCCCCTCCCTGAACCCGGTTCAGTCTGGGGAGGGGGGGGGGGTCTTACAAATGGATCAGAGCTACCACGATCCGACCACATGGGGCAGTCTTTCGATCCTCCCTTCCCCGGTTCCGTTTCTTGGTTCGGGACGAACCACACAGCGGAAGCCTGGTGGACCCTTTAGGTTTAAGGTTAAGGACTCGAGACTGCACGATAGTACACCCACACGCTTTCCGCTTCCTTTTCTTTCAGTCCTGCAAAATTCCCTTATTTTTGCAAGTTCTGACACCCGTCTGTTACTTCTCCAGATACCGGAGTCAAGTAACGGAAGGTCCTCCTCTCGAGACCAGTACCACCCTACCACTCCACCACCAGCTCAGACCGCTCCGACCACAGTTCCGTTCGGAGAGACAGAGCTCGGGCAGACCCTGGTAGCCCTGTTGGCCGCCTTCCAGACGGCCACCTTACGGCCACCCCAGCAGGCCACCGTACCCACCGATCTGCTGACGACATTCCGAGGGCTAAGGCCCCCCACCTTCCGGGGTACAGAGTCAGCCATCCAGGCCGAGGAGTGGGTGGAGAGGGTAGAGGAGCTTCTTGTAGGGATGATGTGCCTAGCAGTAGCCGCAGTATCCCTAGTGGTGACCATGTTGGAGGGCTATGCCCGGGACTGGTGGAGGGCAGCTAGCCGCTCCACTTTAGAGGGCGACCCCTCAACACCATTCTCTGGGGGGAGTTCTCAGAGGCCTTCTTAGAGCATTTCATTTCGGATGCAGACCGGATGGCACTCCAGGAGCGGTTCCTACAGATCAGGCAGGGAGATAGGACGGTTCCAGACTACCAGAGAGAGTTTATCCACCTGGACCGCTTCGCCGGGACCTTAGCAGGTACGGATAAGGACAGGGCGGCCAGATTTTACCGGGGATTACGAGACGACCTCCGTCAGGCACTGATCATGATTTCCCAGGCATCCTTCCACACGATCGCCTCACATGCCACCGCTCTAGAGATGGACCAGCGGATGGTAGCCCAGCAGCGGAGGGGACACGTAGGTGTTCCCCAGACTTAGGGCCGAGAGAGAGGGGTAGGTCCTCGCAGGCAGGGCCGAGACGGGAGACAGCGTCAGCGTCACCAGCCATATAGGCAGGCACCCCAGCCCCGACCAGCACCCCAGCCCCGACCAGCACCCCCAGCCCCAGCACCTCAGGTCGTCCCAGCCGCACGACGAGATGTTCCCTTTGCAGGGAACTGCTACCTATGCCAGCAGCCTGGGCATATACGAGCCTTCTGCCCACAGGCTACCGGGAGACCCGGTTTAGGAGCAGTACAGAGAGCGGCAGAGAGAGGACGAGGTGGATGCAGCAGGAGGGAGCCGGCTAGGCAGGGCAGAGCAGCACCGCTCGAGGCATACGCGTTGGATCTCCAGCACGGTCCTGCTCCTGACGTAGTGATAGGTATCTACTTCCGATAGTACGATATCCTAGGAGATGTTATAACTTTATATATTTGGACTTTTGTATATGTCATCCCTGTTGAAACCGAGACTTGCGAACAAGACTTAGTCTCTGTGGAGTTCGGGGCCCTCAGCTAGCCAAGGGGCGACCAATCCTTACTCCTCCTGAGGGAGAGCTCTAGGTTGAAGGTGTTGGAACTAGGGACTGGACCAAGGGCTTAGTGGGGAGGTCCCGCCACATACCCGGAAGCCCCTTAGGAACTTCCCCTCCCAAGCCACTACTAAGCTTGGGCACCACTGGAGGCTCTCCTCACCCCCCTAGAAAGACTTGGGGAGGGAGAGAGAGAGGGAGAGAGCTAGCCTAGAATGAGATCCCTCCAAATGGTGCCCCCTTGGTCCTATTTATAGGATTTCTGAAGTTGGGCTGCAAATAACCGAAAACTGGTCTGCCAGATTACCAAAATACCCTTGAACTGGGCTGCAGATAGCCAAATCCCGCTGCTCTTGGACTGCGAATAACCAAAATTGGACTGCGAATAGCCAAATCCCGCTACTCTTGGGCGCTAAACGCAGACTGCCTACCCGACAAGGTTCTGGGCGAGCCGGAGGCCTCCCGGCCCTCCCAGCTCGCCCCCACAAGGGTGTGGGCGAGCCGGAGGCCTCCCGGACCTCCCAGCTCGCCCCCACAAGGGTGTGGGCGAGCCGGAGGCCTCCCGGCCCTCCCGGCTTGCCCCCACAAGGGTCTGGGCGAGCCGGAGGCCTCCCGGCCCTCCCGGCTCGCCCCCACAAGGGTGTGGGCGAGCCGGAGGCCTCCAGGCCCTCCCGGCTCGCCCCCACAAGGGTGTGGGCGAGCCGGAGGCCTCCCGGCCCTCCCGGCTGGCCCCCACAAGGGTCTGGGCGAGCCGGAGGCCTCCCGGCCCTCCCGGCTCGCCCCCACAAGGGTGTGGGCGAGCCGGAGGCCTCCCGGCCCTCCCGGCTCGCCCCCACAAGGGTGTGGGCGAGCCAGAGGCCTCCCGGCCCTCCGGCTCGCCCCCACAAGGGTGTGGGCGAGCCGGAGGCCTCCCGGCCCTCCCGGCTCGCCCCCACAATGGTCTGGGCGAGCCGGAGGCCTCCTGACCCTCCCGGCTCGCCCCCACAAGGGTCTGGGCGAGCCGGAGGCCTCCCGGCCCTCCCGGCTCGCCCCCACAAGGGTGAGGGCGAGCCAGAGGCCTCCCGGCCCTCCCGGCTCGCCCCCACAAGGGTCTGGGCGAGCCGAAGGCCTTCCGGCCCTCCTGGCTCGCCCCCACAAGGGTCTGGGTGAGCCGGAGGCCTCCCGGCTCACCACCACAAGGGTCTGGGCGAGCCGGAAGCCTCCCGGCCCTCCCGGCTCGCCCCCACAAGGGTCTGGTCGAGCCGGAGGCCTCCCGGCCCTCCCGGCTCGCCCCCACAAGGGTGTGGGCGAGCCGGAGGCCTCCCGGCCCTCCCGGCTCGCCCCCACAAGGGTGTGGGCGAGCCGGAGGCCTCCCGGCCCTCCCGGTTCGCCCCCACAAGGGTCTGGGCGAGCCGGAGGCCTCCCGGCCCTCCCGGCTCGCCCCCACGTGGGCGAGCCGGAGGCCTTCCGTCCCTCCCAGCTCGCCCCCATAAGGGTGTGGGCGAGCCGGAGGCCTCCCGGCCCTCCCAGCTCTCCCCCACAAGAGTGTGGGCGAGCCGGAGGCCTCCCGGCCCTCCCAGCTCGCCCCCACAAGGGTGTGGGCGAGCCGGAGGCCTCCCGGCCCTCCGGGCTCGCCCCTCACAAGGGTCTGGGCGAGCCGGAGGCCTCCCGGCCCTCCCGGCTCGCCCCCACAAGGGTGTGGGCGAGCCGGAGGCCTCCCGGCCCTCCCGGCTCGCCCCCACAAGACTCTGGGCGAGCCGGAGGCCTCCCGGCCCTTCCCGTCTCGCCCTCACAAGGATCTGGGCGAGTCGAAGGCCTCCCGGCCCCCCCGGCTCGCCCTCACAGGGGAACAGTCCTGGGATGCGCCCCTCAGACTCGACTCCCTCCAAATGCTCACCCCTCCTCCTCCCGGGGTCGCGCCATTTGGAAATATTGGGCCTAAAAATATCTTAGGCCTCGGGGGCCCACTCGGCGAATACAGGGTTGTACACAATCCCCGCTCTTTTCGAGCGTGGCTCACGCTCGGAAAGAAATGTACAACCCTGCATATTCGACGAGTGTCGCTGGGAATCCGGTTATTGGTGATATCTTGAAAAAGCCACATCGCCTCCCCGAGAGGTCCCCCAACCTTGCCGGCTAGCGAGAGCCCGGCTAGCTGAGCCACCTCGGGGAAAAACACAGCCTCCCCGAGAGGCCTTCCTACCCTGCCGTCTAGTGAGAGCCCGGCTAGCGAGACCACCTCGGGGGAAAAATACTTAGCCTCCCCGAGGGGTCTTCCAACTCTGCCGGCTAGTGAGAGCCCGGCTAGCGAGACCATCTCGGGGGAAAAATACATAGCCTCTCCGAGAGGTCTTCCAACTATGCCGGCTAGTGAGCCCGGCTAGCGAGACCATCTCGGGGGAAAAATACATAGCCTCCCCGAGAGGCCTTCTAACTGTGCCGTCTAGTGAGAGCCCGGCTAGCGAGACCACCTCGGGGGAAAAATACTTAGCCTCCCCGAGGGGTCTTCCAACTCTGCCGGCTAGTGAGAGCCCGGCTAGCGAGACCATCTCGGGGGAAAAATACATAGCCTCTCCGAGAGGTCTTCCAACTATGCCGGCTAGTGAGCCCGGCTAGCGAGACCATCTCGGGGGAAAAATACATAGCCTCCCCGAGAGGTCTTCCAACTATGCCGGCTAGCGAGAGCCCAGCTAGCGAGACCATCTCGGGGGAAAAATACATAGCCTCCCCGAGAGTTCTTCTAACTATGCTAGCTAGTGAGAGCCCGGCTAGCGAGACCATCTCGGGGGAAAAATACATAGCCTCCCCGAGAGGTCTTCTAACTATGCCGGCTAGTGAGAGCCCGGCTAGCGAGACCATCTCGGGGGAAAAATACATAGCCTCCCCGAGAGGTCTTCCAACTCTGCCGGCTAGTGAGAGCCCGGCTAGCGAGACCATCTCGGGGGAAAAAAACATAGCCTCTCCGAGAGGTCTTCCAACTATGCCGGCTAGTGAGCCCGGCTAGCGAGACCATCTCGGGGGAAAAATACATAGCCTCCCCGAGAGGTCTTCTAATTATGCCGGCTAGTGAGAGCCCGGCTAGCGAGACCACCTCGGGGGAAAAATACTTAGCCTCCCCGAGAGGTCTTCCAACTCTGCCGGCTAGTGAGAGCCCGGCTAGCGAGACCATCTCGGGGGAAAAATACATAGCCTCTCCGAGAGGTCTTCCAACTATGCCGGCTAGCGAGAGCCCGGCTAGCGAGACCATCTCGGGGGAAAAATACATAGCCTCCCCGAGAGGTCTTCTAACTATGCCGGCTAGTGAGAGCCCGGCTAGCGAGACCATCTCGGGGGAAAAATACATAGCCTCCCCGAGAGGTCTTCTAACTATGTCGGCTAGTGAGAGCCCGGCTAGCGAGACCACCTCGGGGGAAAAATACATAGCCTCTCCGAGAGGTCTTCCAACTATGCCGGCTAGTGAGCCCGGCTAGCGAGACCATCTCGGGGGAAAAATACATAGCCTCCCCGAGAGGTCTTCTAACTATGCCGGCTAGTAAGAGCCCGGCTAGCGAGACCACCTCGGGGGAAAAATACTTAGCCTCCCCGAGAGGTCTTCCAACTCTGCCGGCTAGTGAGAGCCCGGCTAGCGAGACCACCTCGGGGGAAAAATACTTAGCCTCCCCGAGAGGTCTTCCAACTCTGTCGGCTAGTGAGAGCCCGGCTAGCGAGACCACCTCGGAGGAAAAATACATAGCCTCTCCGAGAGGTCTTCCAACTATGCCGGCTAGTGAGAGCCCGGCTAGCGGAACCATCCGAGGGGAACTACAGCACCAAAGACTTATCACCTTGCCAGCCTCTCCAGAGATCAACCTGAACCCCCCGTCTAGTGAGATCCCGGGAGCGGAATGGATCTGGGGCATTCTAGCACCAACATGTCAAACCTTGCCAGCCTCTCCAGAGATCAACCTGAACCCCCCGTCTAGGTGAGAGCCCGGGAGCGGAATCGATCTGGGGCATTCCAGCACCAAACATATATCACCTTGCCAGCCTCTCCAGAGATCAACCTGAACCCCCCGTCTAGGTGAGAGCCCGGGAGCGGAATCGATCTGGGGCATTCCAGCACCAAAATGTCAAACCTTGCCAGCCTCTCCAGAGATCAACCTGAACCTCCCGTCTAGGTGAGAGCCCGGGAGCGGAATCGATCTGGGGCATTCCAGCACCAAACATATATCACCTTGCAAGCCTCTCTAGAGATCAACCTGAACCCCCCGTCTAGTGAGAGCCCGGGAGCGGAATCGATCTGGGGCATTCCAGCACCAAAACATCCAACCTTGCCAGCCTCTCCAGAGATCAACCTGAACCCCCCGTCTAGGTGAGAGCCCGGGAGCGGAATCGATCTGGGGCATTCCAGCACCAAACATATATCACCTTGCCAGCCTCTCCAGAGATCAACCTGAACCCCCCGTCTAGGTGAGAGCCCGGGAGCGGAATCGATCTAGGGCATTCCAGCACCAACATGTCAAACCTTGCCAGCCTCTCCAGAGATCAACCTGAACCCCCCGTCTAGGTGAGAGCCCGGGAGCGGAATCAATCTGGGGCATTCCAGCACCAAACATATATCACCTTGCCAGCCTCTCTAGAGATCAACCTGAACCCCCCGTCTAGTGAGATCCCGGGAGCGGAATCGATCTGGGGCATTCCAGCACCAAAACATCCAACCTTGCCAGCCTCTCCAGAGATCAACCTGAACCCCCCGTCTAGGTGAGAGCCCGGGAGCGGAATCGATCTGGGGCATTCCAGCACCAACATGTCAAACCTTGCCAGCCTCTCCAGAGATCAACCTGAACCCCCCGTCTAGGTGAGAGCCCGGGAGCGGAATCGATCTGGGGCATTCCAGTGTAAGGCCCCCCCTCCCCAGACTTGAGCCGGGTCCCGGGAGGGGGGATCTTACTGCCCAAAGAAGACTACCCAGCGCTTTCCGGGTGACGACGTCCCACCTTTTCAAGCGCTGAGCAGTCTCTTTGTCAGGCACAAGAATCATTACATCACATCAGATCGCACAGCGGAAGCAGATAATGGAACAAAAACAAGCACATTGCTTATATTACATAATTAAACATGGCCGGAGCCTATCGTTTCACAAAGTATTGCCTTGAGGGCTACATAGTCTAAAATAAAAGGAAGCCCTATGCTAGTCCTTATACTCTCGTACTCACGTCTCTGAAGATAGGAGGAGAGGCTGGGGTAATCGAACGGGCCATCTCCAAGGCTCGTAACTCATCCTGCGGGGTGGGGGCTCCTTGCTGTCCCATTTCCTGTGATTGGTTATAAGAAATAACCGTTAGTCACAGAGCTAAGTAGAAAATACATCCCCTCCCCAGATCCATATCCAGGGGGCGGCTAAAGGACAGAAATGAAATAGCCGAAGCAAGGTAGAGGGTTAGCAGCAGGTAAACATTTATATCTCCGTATATATATAAATATAGGGCTGCCCGCCTTAAAGCTCGTAACCGCGCCGTATAGCTAGTACACAACACCATAACGCGCAGACACGCACACACAGGTATTCAAACCTGTACGCACACAAAATACCCTGTGTCGACACAGTTTAGACCGCTTTTGTTCCAGCAGGGGAGCTAACCCCGCGTGCCTCACCGATGTGGCCGTCGGTGACAGTGGCCAGTCTTGCCACATCTGAATGTAGTCGTACCGTATCATTCAGGCCCTCCTGTACAACTTGGTGTACCAACTGGATGTGAGCGACATCCGGCGAGCCGATTTGTAGGCCGACCAGCGGAGGCAAAACTGCATGTTCGGAGGGTGATAACCCGCTGCACACATCTCCCTGTCGCCATGAGTTGTCAACCCACCCGCACCGGTACGAACGGGCTGCGAGCGTGACCAACCCGCCACTTCCAATCAACCTTCACCCGTTTTATATAAAACAGACCCTTAGGCCACGTGGCAATTCTACTCGACCGGTCGCACGATCTTGTACCGGGAGGCTTAGCGGTATGAGGGCTCCTTGTTTGGGACCAACTTGGGAGGAGAGACTCAACTCCGAGTTTTTCCCAACTAAGGCCTCGCCGAGGGGAGGACAAGCACCGCATTTGTCGCCACGGCAGCTCTGCACTAACAAGTAAATTAGGCCGAAGCAGGGGCCATAACACTAAACAGGAATGTAGGCCGAAAGCAGAGGCCATAATGATAAGCAGAAAGTAGGCCGAAAGCAAAGGCCATAATGATAGGACCAGTGCAAGACTGGATTTAATTGAAAGTACAGAAAGTAAGTGCGGGGGACCAGTATGAGACTGGATTTAATTGAAAGTACAGAAAGTAAGTGCGGGGGACCAGTACGAGACTGGATTTAATTGAAAGTACAGAAAGTAAGTGCGGGGGACCAGTACGAGACTGGATTTAATTGAAAGTACAGAAAGTAAGTGCGGGGGACCAGTACGAGACTGGATTTAATTGAAAGTACAGAAAGTAAGTGCGGGGGACCAGTACGAGACTGGATTTAATTGAAAGTACAGAAAGTAAGTGCGGGGGACCAGTACGAGACTGGATTTAATTGAAAGTACAGAAAGTAAGTGCGGGGGACCAGTACGAGACTGGATTTAAGTGAAAGTATGGAAAGCAGTAAAAGCATAAGAAGAAATGGTTAGTAGTCCCATCACTCCATGAGAGGAGGCTTCGATTGACGACTACGTTCTTTTATTATCGTCGCGGTGGGGTTAAATTTCGGCACCGCGCCGCGATGTCGTTCCGCTTTTTGCGTTGCTTTCCCGAGCTTAGTCGATTCTTTAGATTGGTACGCATAATTTTGATAAGCCTTTGAAATATGCGTCGAGGGGCGCCGATTTATTTTGAGGAATTTCGCCCTTTTTCGGGCGTCTATTTATGCTTGTAAAAGCATTTAAGGGATCAAAACAAGAGGTCACACCTCCCAGCTTTGATAGTATTTGGAAAATACCTATGCTTAGAGCCCCTAATTTTTGGGGAATTTTAGAAACTCATTTGGGCATTTTATTTCCTAAAATAAACTTTATAATGGGTTTTAAAAATAGTAAAATTCCTCCTAAAAATCCCAAAAAATTACAGGAGGTGCCCCTAAGAGTGGGGCACATTTTTCATTTAGGAAGTTTCTTTTGAAGAGGCCCTATTTTTCCTTAAAAAAATGAGGAAGGAAAAAGAGGGGTGGGGTGCGGTTAGAGGCAGGGAAGAGCCAGAGGGCGCCGCACCGGGCGCCCTCCTTGGGTCCCCACAGCGGATCCACAACTGATCCGCTGCGGGGAGGGCACAAAGTTGGAGGCGGGAGGCGGGAAACGAGATTATGGGGGCCGCTCGATCTCCTGGGGGAGATCGTGCGGCCCCCGCTCGTGCGCGGGTGGCAGCCGCTGCCGCCGCCGGGCAGCGGCCGGCTGGGACCGGCGCCACCCCCGGTCGGTGCGCCGGGGGCCGGCGACCACCCCGGTGGTGGTCCGGCGGCCTGGCGCCGCCGGCCACCGCTGGGGTTAGTGCCGAAAACGGCACGGGGCGGTGGCGGCCTGCATGCAATGTGCATGCTAGCCGCCGCCGCCTCTGCCAGAGGGGGGGGGGGGGGGCGGGGAGTGCCCCCGGTCGGTGCGCCGGGGGCCGGCGAATCCTCCGGGGGTGGTCCGGCGGCCTGGCGCCGCCGGCTACCGCCGGGGAGGAGATACAGAGGGCGGGAGGCGCGGGCGTGGCCTGCATGGGCCATGCAGGCCCGCTACGCTGCCTCCCTCCCGCCGAGAGCCACTGGTGCCGCCCCCGGTCGGAGCGCCGGGGGTCGGCGCCTACTCCAGCGGTGGCCCGGCAGCCTGGCGCCGCCGCCGGGGGAGGGGTTATCCCCTGTACAGGAAACGAGAGCGGAGGGGGGGGGGGGGGGGGGGGGGGGGCTGGACCATGGGCGCCGCCGGGGCTGCTTCCTCCGGCGGCCCGGCCGCCTCCCCTGCGCCGGCGCCGAGGTCCCCGAGAGGGGACCTACTTCCCCCCCCCCCCCCCCCTTGCGCCACCAGCGGCGCTGGGGGAGGGGCTTCCACGGTCGAGCCTCCTCCCCGAGCCTTGCAAGGCTCGGGGTGGCGGCTGGCGGTGCTCCGGCGACGGGGAGGGGGGGTTGGCCTTCACTGGGAGGTAGGAAGGAGGAGGGGGGAAGTTCTACCTGGGGAGGGGCTCGGGTGGAGGGGCGGCCGGCCATGAGGGAGGAGGTGGTGGCGGCGGCCTTGGGGTTGGCTTGCTCCGGCAAGGTGGAGGAGGAGGAGGGGGGTGGCTGAGAGGAAGGAGGGGGGGGGGGGGGGGGGGGGGGGGGGGTTGTATTCAGGGAGGGGGGCTGAGCCCCTCCTTATATAGGGGAGGGAGGAAGGGCCTCCCCTCTCCTTCCTTTTAGCCCATGTGGGCTAAAAGGAATGAGTGGGTGGGGGAGATATTTTCTCCCCCCCCCCCCCCTTCTCTATCCTGCCCCTTTGCCCCAATAGGGGGGTCCTTCTTGGCCCCCGGGGTCCAACAAGAGTTGCCGGGGCCGATGCTGGGCTCGTATGCCTTATATCTCGTGCGTTGCACTGAGGCGATCTGCATAGTCGTAAAATGGCATACTCTCCATACGACCTTGAATCGAGGCCCAACTAATTCCGTTGCACTCGTATTGTTCACACGAGTCTAACGGAACTAACGAAAGTTAATTCGGGGTTCGTACGGTCACTATTCATAATAATGAGGTAGTGGCGCGCTACGATACCCGAAATGGTCATTTTCTCCAAACGACCTCGGATCGAAGTGCAACGAATTCCGTTGCGCTCGTATCGTCCATACGAGTCCAACGGAACTGACGGAAGCCAATTCGGGGTTCGTACGGCCATTATTCATAATAATGAGGTAGTGGCGTGCTACGATACCCGAAATGGTCGTTTTCTCCCAACGACCTCGGATCGAAGTGCAACGAATTCCGTTGCGCTCGTATTGTCCATACGAGTCCAACGGAACTGACGGAAGCCAATTCGGGGTTCGTACGGCCACTATTCATAATAATGAGGTGGTGGCGCGCTATGATACCCGAAATGGTCGTTTTCTCCAAACGACCTCGGATCGAAGTGCAACGAATTCCGTGGCGCTCGTATTGTCCATACGAGTCCAACGGAACTGACGGAAGCCAATTCGGGGTTCGTACGGCCACTATTCATAATAATGAGGTAGTGGCGCGCTACGATACCCGAAATGGTCGTTTTCTCCAAACGACCTCGGATCGAAGTGCAACGAATTCCGTGGCGCTCGTATTGTCCATACGAGTCCAACGGAACTGACGGAAGCCAATTCGGGGTTCGTACGGCCACTATTCATAATAATGAGGTAGTGGCGCGCTACGATACCCGAAATGGTCGTTTCCTACTGCTCGGGCCTACTTTTATTGGGCTCACTAGGGCCTAGTGGCCCAATAAAAGTCGGGATGTTACATCCAGCACCAAACATATATCACCTTGCCAGCCTCTCCATAGATCAACCTGAACCCCCCGTCTAGGTGAGAGCCCGGGAGCGGAATCGATCTGGGGCATTCCAGCACCAATATGTCAAACCTTGCCAGCCTCTCCAGAGATCAACCTGAACCCCCCCTCTAGGTGAGAGCCCGGGAGCGGAATCGATCTGGGGCATTCCAGCACCAATATGTCAAACCTTGCCAGCCTCTCCAGAGATCAACCTGAACCCCCCGTCTAGTGAGAGCCCGGGAGCGGAATCGATCTGGGGCATTCCAGCACCAAAACATCCAACCTTGCCAGCCTCTTCAGAGATCAACCTGAACCCCCCGTCTAGGTGAGAGCCCGGGAGCGGAATCGATCTGGGGCATTCCAGCACCAAAATATGTGTCACACCTTGTTAGTCATAATATTGCATGCAAGAAAAAGAAACTAAGTAAGAAAACAAACCATCGCATTACGTGGATTTACTGGTACAAGCGTTTTTGGTCGCCACCACTTAGCTTGGGATATCCTTTCTTTGCCTCCAACATCCTAGGGCCTATCCTCCTCGATCCCCTTCGGTCAGTGTCGTTGTTGCATCGGACCCATTGCCTCCCTTATTTCCAAAAACTCGGGGAAGGTGGATGTCGCGTGACCTTCTTCCTGATGGAAGTCACAGTAGGATAACTCCACCCTACCCCCTCCTCTTCCTCTTCTTTCTGCTTTCCTGGCTCTCCTCCTTCTTCCCCCGCCAATCGCAATAGTTTGCGGAGGCGGTGGAGGGGGTGCCCTTTGTCCCTGCCTCCACCTTGGGAGGTTGGATCTTTTCCTCTTGAAGTTCCCCCCTCCTTGCTCTCGCGGAGTCGACTTGCTGGCCTCTGCGCTTGTCGGGCCATTGGGTACCCGCCACCCGAGGTGGCTTCGCCCATCGACATTCACTCGACTCCTTCTGGGGTGGGGCGAGTGGGGGCCGGTTGCCTCCCCGTTCGCCCCCCTTTGGGGCTGGGCTAGAAGGGGCGGGGCGAGCTGGGAGGGAGCCTCCCTCCTGAGCTCGCCCCCTTGCAGGGGCGGGGCGAGCTGGGAGGGCGCCTCCCTCCTGAGCTCGCCCCCTTGCAGGGGCGGGGCGAGCTGGGAGGGCGCCTCCCTCCTGAGCTCGCCCCCTTGGGGACGGGCGAGTGGGGGTATAGCACCTCCCCACCTCCCCTCCACTGGTACCTCTTTCTTGGACTGTTGGCCGAGAGTTCCCTCCTCCACCTGCTGGGGTGGGATCTTCGGACCATCTCCTCTTCTGCCTCCGACTATCATGGCGAAAGCAACCTGGACGGTATGTAAGACCTCTTGCTTGAAATTTTTGAACATCTCCAACGTCACTTCTGCCATCGGGGGTTGCGAGTGACCTGGGTCGGAACTTCCTCCACCTCCGTCCATGGAGCTCATCTTGAGAGTTTCTTGAATCGGTCACACTCCACGCTCACCGCACCATGTGTTGAAACCGAGACTTGCGAACAAGACTTAGTCTCTGTGGAGTTCGGGGCCCTCAGCTAGCCGAGGGGCGACCAATCCTTACTCCTCCCGAGGGAGAGCTCTTGGTTGAAGGTGTTGGAACTAGGGACTGGACCAAGGGCTTAGTGGGGAGGTCCCGCCACATACCCGGAAGCCCCTTAGGAACTTCCCCTCCCAAGCCACTACTAAGCTTGGGCACCACTGGAGGCTCTCCTCACCCCCCTAGAAAGACTTGGGGAGGGAGAGAGAGAGGGAGAGAGCTAGCCTAGAATGAGATCCCTCCAAATGGTGCCCCCTTGGTCCTATTTATAGGATTTCTGAAGTTGGGCTGCAAATAGCCGAAAACTTGTCTGCCAGATTACCAAAATACACTTGAACTGGGCTGCAGATAGCCACTGCGAATAACCAAAATTGGACTGCGAATAGCCAAATCCCGCTACTCTTGGGCGCTAAACGCAGACTGCCTACCCGGCAAGGTTCTGGGCGAGCCGGAGGCCTCCCGGCCCTCCCAGCTCGCCCCCACAAGGGTGTGGGCGAGCCGGAGGCCTCCCGGCCCTCCCGGCTCGCCCCCACAAGGGTCTGGGCGAGCCGAAGGCCTCCCGGCCCTCCCGGCTCACCCCCACAAGGGTCTGGGCGAGCCGAAGGCCTCCCGGCCCTCCCGGCTCGCCCCCACAAGGGTGTGGGCGAGCCGGAGGCCTCCCGGCCCTCCCGGCTCGCCCCCACAAGGGTGTGGGCGAGCCGGAGGCCTCCCGGCCCTCCCGGCTCGCCCCCACAAGGGTGTGGGCGAGCCGGAGGCCACCCGGCTCTCTCGGCTCGCCCCCACAAGGGTGTGGGCGAGCCGGAGGCCTCCCGGCCCTCCCGGCTCGCCCCCACAAGGGTGTGGGCAAGCCAGAGGCCTCCCGGCCCTCCGTCTTGCCCCCACAAGGGTGTGGGCGAGCCGGAGGCCTCCCGGCCCTCCCGGCTCGCCCCCACAAGGGTCTGGGCGAGCCGGATGCCTCCCGGCCCTCCCGGCTCCCCCCACAAGGGTCTGGGCGAGCCAGAGGCCTCCCGGCCCTCCGGCTCGCCCCCACAAGGGTGTGGGCGAGCCGGAGGCCTCCCGGCCCTCCAGGCTCGCCCCCACAAGGGTGTGGGCGAGCCAGAGGCCTCCCGGCCCTCCGGCTCGCCCCCACAAGGGTGTGGGCGAGCCGGAGGCCTCCCGGCCCTCCCGGCTCGCCCCCACAAGGGTCTGGGCGAGCCGGAGGCCTCCCGGCCCTCCCGGCTCGCCCCCACAAGGGTGTGGGCGAGCCGGAGGCCTCCCGGCCCTCCCGGCTCACCCCCACAAGGGTCTAGGCGAGTCGGAGGCCTCCCGGCCCTCCCGGCTCGCCCCCACAAGGGTCTGGGCGAGCCGGAGGCCTCCCGGCCCTCCCGGCTCGCCCCCACAAGGGCCTGGGCGAGCCGGAGGCCTCCCGGCCCTCCCGGCTCGCCCCCACAAGGGTCTGGGCGAGCCGGAGGCCTCCCGCCTCGCCCCCACAAGGGTGTGGGCGAGCCGGAGGCCTCCCGCCTCGCCCCCACAAGGGTTTGGGCGAGCCGGAGGCCTCCCGGCCCTCCCGGCTCGCCCCCACAAGGGTGTGGGCGAGCCGGAGGCCTCCCGGCCCTCCCGGCTCGCCCCCACAAGGGTGTGGGCGAGCCGGAGGCCTCCCGGCCCTCCCAGCTCTCCCCCACAAGTGTGTGCGCGAGCCGGAGGCCTCCCGGCCCTCCCAGCTCGCGCCCACAAGGGTGTGGGCGAGCCAGAGGCCTCCCGGCCCTCCCGGCTCGCCCCCCAGAAGGGTCTGGGCGAGCCGGAGGCCTCCCGGCTCGCCCCCACAAGGGTGTGGGCGATCCGGAGGCCTCCCAGCCCTCCCAGCTCGCCCCCACAAGGCTCTAGGCGAGCCGGAGGCCTCCCGGCCCTCCCCGGCTCGCCCTCACAAGGCTCTGGGCGAGTCGAAGGCCTCCCGCCCCCCCCCCCCCCCCCCCCCCCCCCCGGCTCGCCCTCACAGGGGAACAGTCCTGGGATGCGCCCCTCAGACTCGACTCCCTCCAAATGCTCACCCCTCCTCCTCCCGGGGTCGCGCCATTTGGAAATATTGGGCCTAAAAATATCTTAGGCCTCGGGGGCCCACTCGGCGAATACAGGGTTGTACAATCCCTACTCCTGTATATTTGTGAAAAGCTTATGATTATGATATATATATGTTATCAGGTTTACTTTTGGTAGAAGGTCGTCCCGCTAAAACACTGTTCGATACCGGCGCCACACATTCTTTCGTTGCACAAAACTTCATCGCCGACAAGGAGAACACGGTGCGATCATCCGGGATGTCAATCCGAATACGACTCCCGGATGGATCAGATATGACTTCCACCGAAAAGTGTTCCTTCCAGGCAATGCTAGGAGGCTTATAATTCGAAGTCAACGCAACCGTTTTGGCAATAACCGGATTCGACATCATTCTGGGGATGGATTGGTTGGCCGAGCACAGCGCCCAAATCAATTGTTCAACTCGAGAAATCCGCCTCAAGAATCCAAATGGACAATTTATCACGCTAGCAGGTATACCCTCTGTCACCCGCATTATCTTAACATCTGCACGAACCGTCAAGACAGTTCGGCGAAAGGACGAGGTATACCTAATCTACTTTGAGATGGAAGACACGACACAAGTACTCGCTAAGGTGCCTATAATCAGGTACTTCCCAGATATCTTCCCAGAGTCCCTTCCCGGATTGCCCCCGCAACGGGAAGTGGACTTCCAAATCGAACTTACTCAAGGAGCCCGACCAGTGTCCCGAGCACCGTACCGGATGGCCCCGAGGGAACTGGCCGAGCTCAAGATTCAACTACAAGAGTTAGTCGACGCAGGATTCGTACGTCTTAGTACTTCACCCTGGGGAGCCCCAGTACTGTTTGTTAAGAAGAAGGATGGATCTCTGCGTCTCTGCATCGACTACAGAGGTTTGAATAAACTCACTGTCCGGAATACCTATCCCCTACCCCGGATAGATGAACTGTTCGATCAACTGCAAGGCACGTCCGTCTTTTCCAAGATGGACTTAAGGTCCGGCTACTATCAACTTAGAGTGCGAGAAGAGGACATTCCCAAGACCGCCTTCAACTCTCGCTATGGACTATACGAGTTCATGGTAATGCCATTTGGGTTAACCAATGCCCCGTCCGCCTTCATGGCTTTGATGAATACGGTATTCAAACCCTTCCTGGACCATTTCGTAATAGTCTTCATAGATGATATTCTCATCTACTCAAAGAACAAAACCGATCACTCCAGGCACCTCCAAATGGTACTACTTAAGCTAAGAGAGCACTCGCTCTTCGCCAAGTTTAGCAAATGCGAGTTCTGGATGGAAGAAGTCGGTTTTCTGGGACACACTGTCAACAAGAACGGAGTAGCGGTGGATCAAGCCAAGGTGCAAGCGGTACGAGATTGGCCGCCACTTAAGACAGCAGCAGACATCTGAAGTTTCCTTGGCCTCGCCGGCTACTACCGTAAGTTCGTCGAAGGTTTCTCCAAAATCGCGTTACCACTTACCTCTCTCACCAAGAAGGATGTGACTTTCCAATGGTCTCCCGAATGCGAGGCGGCGTTCATCGAACTGAAGAACCGGATGATATCAGCCCCAATCCTAACCCTCCCCTCCGGTACCGAGGGATTCCAAATCTATGCTGATGCCTCTTTGAAAGGATTGGGGGCCGTGCTTATGCAACACGGCAAGGTGATTGCCTACGCCTCACGTCAGCTCAAGCCACATGAACTAAACTACGCCACCCACGATCTGGAGCTGGGGGCGGTAGTTTTCGCATTAAAAGTCTGGAGACACTACCTCTACGGGGTACGATGTGAAATCTTCTCCGATCATAAAAGCCTCAAATACGTCTTCACCCAGAAAGAGCTGAACCTCCGGCAACGCCGGTGGTTAGAATTTCTCTGTGATTATGACTTCGCCCTCCAGTACCACCCCGGCAAGGCTATTAGAAGCCTTGAGTCGGCAGCCTCCGAGGACCGGGAGTTGGTTAGAAATGGTGCCAGAGGAGTTAGTCAAATCATTGGCGGAAATGGATATTATCCTCATCGCCCGCGGAAATCCGATGGAATACCAGGCCCAGCTCTACTGGATGGAAATACAGTGCGACATCCGGAATAGGATAAGAGAAGCTCAGAAGATTGACGTAGAAGCAGCCCCGATCATTCAAGCCCTGCAACATGGTGCGCAGGAGGATTACAATTTGTACGATGGCATCCTGCAGTTCAGACACCGCATATTCATCCCCGCAACAGAAGGAATTTGGGAAGAAATTCTCCGCGAAGCGCACCAGACAAGGTACTCGATACACCCGAGAGTAGTAAAAATGTATACGGACCTGCGAAGGACCTTGTACTGGCCAGGAATGAAGAGGGATGTCACCAACTATGTTGCGCACTGCCAGACCTGTCAAATGGTCAAGGCAGAGTGTCGAAGCCCAGGAGGCTTACTACAACCCCTGCCCATACCAGACTGGAAGTTCGAGGATATTTCCATGGACTTTGTCCATGGCTTACCCCGATCTCGTGCGGGTAACGACTCCATATGGGTCGTAGTAGACCGCCTTACCAAGGTAGCCCGATTCATCCCAAACCGGCAAGGTGACGGTGTCGACATTTTAGCCCGACTATTTATTGAGCAGGTAGTCCGATTTCATGGAATACCCAAATCAATCGTCTCGGACCGCGACGGGTGCTTTACATCGAAGGAATGGAGAAGAGTGCAAGCTTATCTAGGAACCAGATTGGCATTTAGCACCGCCTTCCACCCCCAGACCGATGGGCAGACGGAAAGAACGAACCGGACGATGGAAGATCTTCTCCGATTATGCATAGTGGAACACAACGAGCCATGGGAGCAGTTACTACCTCTGGTAGAGTTTTCATATAACAACAGCTTCCAGGCAAGCATCAAGATGTCACCTTACGAAACCCTCTACGGAAGACGCTGTCGGACCCCGCTATCTTGGGCACAGGATGAGGACCCCGAAGCCTTAGGGGTCACCTACATAGACGATACCACTGCCGTAATAAGGTTAATCCAGGAACGTATGCTAGAAGCGCAGAGCCGGCAAGCCAAATATTATGCTGCGCGTCATCGGATGGTGGAATTCAACGTGGGAGATATGGTTTTCTTGAAAATTAAGCCGATGCACGGGATATCCCGAAAAAAGAAGCAGAAAAAGCTGGACCCCCGCTACTTAGGCCCA
The DNA here is from genome assembly GCA_033032865.1 of Dactylorhiza incarnata. Classification (NCBI taxonomy): domain Eukaryota; kingdom Viridiplantae; phylum Streptophyta; class Magnoliopsida; order Asparagales; family Orchidaceae; genus Dactylorhiza; species Dactylorhiza incarnata. The sequence goes on along the minus strand of JAWHQI010000061.1, from coordinate 1,725,729 downwards.
TATCAAATCATCGAAAAAGTTAGCCCGGTGGCTTATAGGTTAGCTCTGCCAGCCGAGCTGGGAAACCTCCACGACGTGTTCCACGTCTCTTCGCTAAGACGTGTTCTGCGCCAACCAGAGCAGCACCTTCCCACACCACCAACATCAGTACAATCCGACCGATCTGTCCGACTCGAACCTGTGAAGATAGTGGACTCCAAGATCAAAGAGCTGCGGAACAAAACCGTCACAATGGTCAAGATCTTATGGTCAAACTGTGGACGCGAAGAGTTCACTTGGGAACCCGAGACGCTCGTACGAGAAAAATACCCGACGCTCTTCCCCCAGGTATATCCTTTAAACCCCTACTTTAGCCAATTTTCGGGGACGAAAATCTCTTTATTTTTATTGGATTGTAACATCCCGACTTTTATTGGGCCACTAGACCCTAGTGAGCCCAATAAAAGTAGGCCCGAGCCGTAGAAAACGACCGTTTCGGGTGTCGTAGCGCGCCACTACCTCATTATCATGAATTGTGACCATACGGACCCCGATTGGACTTCCGTCAGTTCCGTTAGACTCGTATGGACAACACGAGCGCAACGGAATTCGTTGCACTTCGATCCGAGGTCGTTTGGAGAAAATGACCATTTCGGGTGCCGTAGCGCGCCACTACCTCATTATCATGAATAGTGACCATACGGACCCCGATTGGACTTCCGTCAGTTCTGTTAGACTCGTATGGACAACACAAGCGCAACGGAATTCGTTGCACTTCGATCCGAGGTCGTTTGGAGAAAACGACCATTTCGGGTGTCGTAGCACGCCACTACCTCATTATCATGAATAGTGACCATACGGACCCCGATTGAACTTCCGTCAGTTCCGTTAGACTCGTATGGACAATACGAGCGCAACGGAATTCGTTGCACTTCAATTCGAGGTCATTTGGAGAAAATGACCATTTTAGGTATCGTAGCGCGCCACCACCCCATTATTGTGAATAATGGTCGTACAAACCCCGAATTGACTTCTGTCAGTTCCGTTAGGATCGTATGACCAATACAAGCACAACGGAACTCGTTGCGTCTCGATACGAGGTCGTATGGCGAGTATACCATTTAGGGGACTATGCAGATCACCTCAGCACAACGAACGAAATATAAAGCACACGAACTCGGCATCGGCCCCGGAAACTCTTATCGTGCCCCGGGAACCAAGGAGGACCCCGCCCTAAGTTGACTTAGTCAACCCCCCCCCCCCCCCCCCCCCCCCCCCCCCCCCCGAACTCGAATTTGCTAAAGAAAAGGGGGGGGGGGGAAATATCTCCCCCCACTCACCCTCCCTTCATACACGTGGAAGGGAGGGAGAGGGGGGAGAGAGCTCCCCTCCTTCCTATAAAAGGAGGGGCAGCCCCTCTCCAATCCCCCCCACACCACCTCCCTCTCTCTCTCAGCTCTCCTCTGCCGACAACCCCCCGAGCCAGCCACCCCCTCCTCCTCCTTGCCGGAGCAAGCCAGCCCCAAAGCCGCCGCCACCACCTCCTCCCTCATGGCCGGCCACCACTCCACTCGAGCCCCTCACCAGGTAGAACCACCTCCCCTCCTCCTTCCCATCTCCCGGAGGAAGACCCCCCCCCCCTCCCTCTGTCGCCGGAGCGCCGCCGGCCGCCGCCCCGAGCCATGCGAGGTTCGGGGAGGAGGCCGGTCGAGGAAGCCCTCTCCCCCAGCGCCGGCGGTGGCGCTGGGGGGGAGGGGGTCCCCCTCGAGGACCTCGGCGCCGGCACAGGGGAGGCGGCCGGGCCGCCGGCGGGCACGGCCGACGGCGCCCGTGGCCTCCCCCTCCTCCCCGCACTTCCTGTAGGAGGATAACCCCCTCCCCCGGCGGCGGCCGGCGGCTCCAGGCTGCCGGGCCACCGCCGGAGCGTTGCCCCCTCCCCGGCTCCCCGACCAGGGGCGGCAGGGAGGGCTACGCACGAGGAGGCAGCGGCGCAGCAAGCCGGCATGGCTCGTGACGGCTGCGCCGCGCCTCCCCGTCCCCTCTGCCCCCCTTTCCGGTGGGGTCCGGCGGCGCCAGGCCGTCGGGCCACCACCGGAGTAGGCGCCGACCCCCGGCGCTCCGACCGGGGGTGGCACCAGTGGCCCCTCGGCGGGGGCGGCGGCGCAGTGGGCCTGCATGGCCCATGCAGGCCACGCCACCGCCTCCCGCCCTCTGTATCACCTCCCCCGGCGGTGGCCGGCGGCGCCAGGCCGCCGGACCACCCCCGGAGGAGTCGCCGGCCCCCGGCGCACCGACCGGGGGCGGCGCCGGCCCCAGCCGGTCGCTTCCCGGCGGCGGCAGCGGCTGCCACCCGAGAGAGCTCGGGGGCCGCACGATCTCCCCCAGGAGATCAAGCGGCCCCCGAAACCTAGTTTCCCGCCCCCGCCTCCATTTGTGCACCCCCGCAGCGGATCTGCCACAGATCCGCTGTGGGGGGGGGGGGGGGGGAGGGCGCAGGGTGCAAAACCCCTGCGCCTCTTCCCTGCCTCTAACCGCACCCCACCCCCTTTTTCCCTTCCCCATTTTTCTGAGGAAAAATGAGGCCTTTTCAAAAGAAATTTCCTAAATGAAAATTGTGCCCCACTCTTAGGGGCATCTCCTGTAATTTTTTGGGTTTTTTGGGAGGAGTTTTACTATTTTTAAAACCCATTATAAAGTTTATTTTAGGAACTAAAATGCCCAAATGAGTTTCTAAAATTCCCCCAAAAATTAGGGGCTCTAAGTATAGGTATTTTGTAAATACTATCAAAGTTGGGAGGTGTGACCTTTTGATTTGATCCCTTAAATGCTTTTACAAGCAAAAATAGACGCCCGGAAAAGAGCGAAATTCATCGAAGTGAATCGGCGCCCCCTCGACGCATATTTTAAATGCTTATCAAAATTATGCGTATCAATCTAAAGAATCGACTAAGCTCGAAAAAGCAACGCAAAAATCGGAACGACATCGCGGCGTGGCGCCGAAATTTAACCCCGCCGCGACGATAATAAAAGAACGGAGTCGTCGATCGAAGCCTCCTCTTATGGAGTGATTGGACTACTAACCATTTCCTCTTTTATGCTTTTACTGCTTTCCGTACTTTCCGTTAAATCCAGTCTCGCACTGGTCCCCCGTATTTACTTCTGTACTTTTCTTTAAATCCAGTCTCGCACTGGTCCCCTGCATTTATTTTCTGTATTTTCAATTAAATCCAGTCTCGCACTGGTCCCCCGTATTTACTTCTGTACTTTTCTTTAAATCCAGTCTCGCACTGGTCCCCCGCACTTATTTTTTGTACTTTCAATTAAATCCAGTCTCGCACTGGTCCCCCGTAATTACTTCTGTACTTTCAATTAAATCCAGTCTCGCACTGGTCCCCCGCACCTACTTTCTGTACTTCCAATTAAATCCAGTCTTGCACTGGTCCTATCATTATGGCCTCTGCTTTCGGCCTACTTTTCTGTTTATTACATGGCCTTTGCTTTCGGCCTACTTTCTGCTTATCATTATGGCCTCTTCTTTCGGCCTACATTTCTGTTTAGTGTTATGGCCCCTGCTTCAGCCTAATTTACTTGCTAGTGCAGAGCTGCCGTGGCAACAAATGCGGTGCTTATCCTCCCTTCGGCGAGGCCTTAGTTGGGGAAAACCCGGAGTTGAGTCTCTCCTCCCAGGCTAGCCCCAAGCAAGGAGCCCTCATACCGCTAAGCCTCCCGGTCCAAGGTCGTGCGACCGGTCGAGTAGAATTGCCACGTGGCCTAAGGGTTTGTTTTATATAAAGCGGGTGAAGATTGATTGGAAGTGGCGGGTTGGTCACGCTCGCAGACCGTTCGTACCGGTGCGGGTGGGTTGACGACCCATGGCGACAGGGAGATGTGCGCAGCGGGTTATCACCCTCCGAACATGCAGTTTTGCCTCCGCTGGTCGGCCTACAAATCGGCTCGCCGGATGTCGCTCACATCCAGTTCGTACACCAAGTTGTACAGGAGGGCCTGAATGATACGGTACGACTACATTCAGAAGTGGCAAGACTGGCCACTGTCACCGACGGCCACATCGGTGAGGCCCGCGGGGTTAGCTCCCCTGCTTGAACGAAAGCGGTCTAAACTGTGTCGACACAGGGTCTTTTGTGTGCGTACGGGTTTGAATACCTGGGTGTGTGTCTGCGCGATATAGTGTTGTGTGGTTGCTATACGGCGCAAATACGGGCTTTAGGGCAAGCGGCCCTATATATATATACGTATATATATACATATTCACCTACTACTAACCCTCTTCCTTGCTTCGGCTATTTCTTTTCTGTCCTTTAGCCGTCCCCCCCCCCACCCCCCCCGGATAAGGATTCGGGGAGGGGATATATTGTTCTACTTAGCTCTGTGACTAACGGTTACTTCTTATAACCAATCACAGGAAACGGGACAGCGCGAAGCCCCCACCCTGCAGGATGAGATATGTGCCTTAGAGATGGCCCGATCGGACACCCCAGCCTCTCCTCCTATCTTCAGAGACGTGAGTGCGAGAGAATAAAGACTAGCCTAGGGCTCCTTGTTGTTTTGGACTATATAGCCTTCGGGCAATATTTTGTAAAACGATAGGCTCCGGCCATATTTAAATGTGTAATATAAGCAGTATGCTTGTTTTCTTTATATCATCTGCTTCCGCTGTGCGATCTGATGTGATGTAATGATTCTTGTGCCTGACAAAGAGACCGCTCAGCGCTAAAAAGGTGGGACGTCGCCACCCGGAAAGCGCTGGGTAGTCCTCTTTGGGCAGTAAGATCCCCCCCTCCCTGAACCCAATTCAGTCTGGGGAGGGGGGGGGGGGGGGGGGGGGGGGGGGGGGTCTTACACTAAGCTCTACCGCCAGTGCTAACTTCTAGCGCCTTGCACTAGCAGCTGCAATTGCTACCGCCGGCGCTAGCATCAGAGTCCCTCTTCTCCTGGTTGGTGACCTGATTCCGTTTGCAGGGCGCACAATGATGAAGGGGAGAACAACATTGCGTCCCCCGTTCCGATGATAAAGCTGGAGAAGTTCACGGCGACTGAGTTCAACGACTGGAAGTTGAATACTCAGTTCGGGATGAAGTTTCTGAACATGTTTTACACAGTTCAGTCTGATGGTGCTGAGGTCGTAGGGACTGCTGAAGAGGCTCAGTGGGTTTCTGATGAAGACTTCTACCATGACTACCTGCTGAACTATCTGTCTTCCAATCTGGCGAAGACGTACATGAAGATGAAGACAGCTAAGGAAATCTGGGATGCGTTGCAGGAGCACTTCAGGCAGGAGGAGGACCTGTCCAAGGCGCACTTGGTGGACAAGTTCCACTCGTTCACCTTTGACGAGGAGAAGGTCATTCTCGCTCAGGTATCAAATTTTGAAGTATTAGTAGATTTTTTACATAGTGCGAATATTGCGTTGCCAGATAGCTTTGTTGCTGGCACAATTGTGTATAAATTGTCTTCCACGTAATACAATTTCAAAACTGAAATGTGCCGCAAGAAGATGCAGGTGGGTTTGAACAAACTCAAGCATTTATACGCATTGAGGACGAAAATAGGATTCGACACGCTCTAAAAGTCGTTAGCAAGCAGAATGCTGCTGCTAACATGATTACGAACTCTAGACGCACGCCGAACCCTAGGAAGCCAAAGCCCAACCCTAGTAGCTCCCAGGTTGCAGGCCCAAGTAAACAAATCAAAAAGTTTAAGGGCAAGTGCTTTAACTGCAACAAGTGGGGACTCAGCGCATCTGATTGCAGGCTTCCTCGTAAGGAAAAGGGCAAGACACCACAGGAAGGCAACCATGCTAACATGGTTAGTCTCACTGAGCCATCCGACTTTGTTGCCATGGTCGGAAACGGAAAGGCCAATACATAGTGGTTCCTTGACTCGGGGGCAACGTGTCATATGTGCAACAATTATAATCTGATGACAGGTCTCACTGATGCAAGAGAATCTGTGACTGTTGCAATAGTGAGACAGCTGACGTTCTGAAGGTGGGGAATGCAACTTTGCTGCTATCCTCAGGTAAGACTTTAACTTTAAAGAATGTTAAGTTTATTCCTTCACTAGCTACTAACTTAGTGTCTATTAACTTACTTTGTGATGCTGGTATGTCTTTTACTTTCTGTAGAGGTAGAGTAACACTGCCAGTTAACTCACACTATTTTTGATGTGCCTACGTCCAAAATAGGATGTACAAACTAAGTCTAGCAAACGAAATAGTTCAACAAGTACAAACAAACTTAATTAGCCCTAAGACTCTACATGAGAGACTAGGACACGTAAACTATAGGAAAATGTTCCAAATTGCTAGAACTCACCAGATAGCTTTAGACACTACAGTCAAAACTGATAAATATGAAGTGTGTGCTCAGGCTAAGATCACTAGGAAACCTTTTAGTACGGTTACTAGAAGCACAACACCCTTAGAACTGATATATTCCGACATATGTGACTTCAAAAGTTTTGTCACTAGATGAGGCATGAAGTATTTGATCACCTTTATAGATGATTGTTCTAGGTTTTGTCGCATTTATCTCCTTAAAACAAAAGATGAAGCGTTTGAAAAATTTTGTATATTCAAAACCAGGGTAGAAAACCAATTAGGCATGAAAATCAAGAGGTTTAGAAGTGATAGAGGAGGAGAATGTATGTCCAGTGAGTTCAAATGTTTCCTTGCCCAACATGGAATCATTGCACAAACCACTGCTCCTTACTCGCCCCAGTCTAATGGCATAGCTGAGCATAAAATCGTACGTTAACAGAAATGTTAAACTCCATGCTCTTGACTGCAGGCATGCCTTCCGCTTATTGGGGAGAAGCAGTCTTAATTGCAAATCACATTTTAAATAAAGTTCCTCATGCCAAGTCAGAGGTTACACCATACGAGCTTTGGTTTAAAAGACCCCGTCATTTACTAGACTTAAGACCTGGGGCTGTCTAGCCTATGTCAAGGTTCCTGGCCCTAGACGGTCTAAGATTGGACCTAGGACCAATACATGAGTCTACCTAGGTTGTGCTGAGGATATTGTTGCAGATAGATTCTTAGATATTTCTAATAATGTCGTTATAGAATCTCGGGACGCAGTGTTCTTTGAAGATAAATTCCTCAAGGATAAGAATATGTCTCTCCCAGATATGCAAGCAACTATTACTGAAGAAGATCCTACTTCAGTACCGAGCACTTCCTATTCCGTTCCTGTAGATAACTCTGGCCTAGAGTCTAGGAGAACTTTTGTAAGAGAGCGAATTCTCAGAACCTTCGGTAGTGACTTTGTCACTTACCATGTTGAGGCTGATCCATCCACCTATAAGGAAGCGATGAGATCCAGGGACTCCCTACTCTGGAAAGAAGCAATTGATGAAGAAATGAATTCTCTACTTCAGAATAACACATGAATGTTGGTTGATAAGCCAAAATGGTCTAAAACCGTAGGGTGTAAGTGGATTCTGAAAAAGAAACTGAATCCTGATGGTAGCGTAGCTAAGTATAAAACACGCCTGGTGGCTAAAGGTTTCACACAAGTAAGCGGAGTAGATTATTTTGATGTCTACTCACCCGTGTGTCACTTAGCAACCATTAGGGTCCTCCTTGCTATTGCGTCTATTGAGAACTTTATTATTCATCAATTGGATGTTAAGACTGAGTTCTTGAACGAAGATCTGACTGAAGAGATCTACATGAGTCAACCTGATGGTTTCATTGTAGACGGCCACGAAACAAAGGTCTGTAAATTACTTAAATCCTTATACGGACTAAAGCAAGCACTGAAATTATGGCATGAGAAGTTCGACTATAGTGTAAAGAACATGAGATTCATGTCGAGTCTCTCGGATAAATGTCTTTACATACGTAATAGATCGCATAAAGTCGTCATAATATGCTTGTACGTAGATGATATGCTCATTCTAGGGTCTGATCAATCCGAAGTGGATGACGTTAAGTCAGATCTAATTAAAGAATTTAGCATAAAAGACCTAGGTGTAGCTAACACTATACTAGGCATGCAAGTGAGCTTTGGGAAGAATGACATCTCCCTAAGTCAAAGCCACTACATAAAGTTCATGTTGGACACGTGGGGATACAGTGACAGTAGAGCATTTGAGACTACATACGACTGCACTAATCGCCTAAAGCCCAATGAAGGAGCTATGGTTAGATAGTTAGATTACTCTAAACTGCTTGGTAGTCTCATGTATGTTATGGTCTGCACTAGACCTGACATAGCCTTCACGGTCGGCATGTTATGCAGATTCACTATTAATCCTAGCCAAGATCACTAGAACGCCTTAGATAGGCTAATGAGGTACCTAAAGCACACTCAAACGCATGCTTTAAGTTACACTGATCATCCTTCAGTTCTTGAAGGATATTTTGACGCATCATGGTGCTCGGAATTAAACGATAGCAAGTCCACTAGTGGGTTCGTGTTCACACTAGGAGGAGCAGTTGTAGCCTGGAAGTCCAAGAGGCAATCTTGTATTGCACTCTCTTCTATGAAATCCAAACTCTACGCTCTAGCATCAGCAGGAGAAGAAGCAGAGTGGTTAAGAGATTTGATGATGGACATTCCTCTGACGAGCCTGAAAATGAGTTCTGTTGCAGTTTACTGTGACAATCAAACTACGAAAATGATTGCTACGAACACTTTGTTCAATGGCAAAAGAAGACAACTAAGGCTGAAACAATCCTGATTGACCTCACTCACAAGTCAAGGGATTATGACCATGATTGATGTGAGATCGAATGATAATGTTGCAGATGTCTTGACCAAAGGCCTGAATAGAGCTCTCACAATAAAAACATCGGGGGAGATGGGACTAAAGTTCATAGATGTATGAAACTGTCCTCCGTTGTTTATGTTTTCTTAGTGAGAACCTATATAGTCGCAACATTCAAGCATCTAATAACAGACTGAAAACCCCAAATAATTTCTTGATGAAAACCCAAGATGGTGCATGTTATTCCACATTTGATAACTAAGCATCTTTCTCATTGTAAGTTGATTCAAAAATTATTCAACTGGGAATAGAAAGTCGTTGTAGTCGGTTATCTAACATCGATGATCATAGCACATTATTTCACACCTGATAATGTTGCAAACGTTATTGTGTCATATCATTCAACTTTTGTTGATGAGACACATAATGATCACTAATAGATAAGATAACAGTTGATTACAAAATCAACACTAGACTGGTTCCTGCTAGACCAGATAGAGATGCTGACAGTGTTACTTCACCAATGCTACAGGTTCTAAGCTCACTTATGTAAGAGCTAGTTCTCTTTTTACGTGTTACTGCATATGTTCATGAATTCATAGAGTTTTCTAACTCATGAAATTCCTTACAGGCTTTGGTGGAGATGGAGGAGAGAAAGTGGTGTTTGACATGGATGCTGATGATCTACTAGACGAGTAGAATTATCATATGTTTTATCCTTATCATTATTGTTTTCAGACTGTTTGTTGAGTAGCACCTTTTATTCTGGATGTTTATGTTAATCCTGCTGTTATTAATTGTGCTAACTTTTATGATACTATGTTAAGTCGAAAACTTTCTTTTTGCTATTACACTACTTTCTGCACTTCGAAACGAATACGATATTTGTCACAAATATAGGAGAAGATTGTTAATGTATATTCGGACAATTATCGTGTTCGAGGGCTTAACGGGTCAGTTGGGTACACGGATACCCATCCCCGTAGACACTCCTAGGGTTTTCTTATAAATACCACCTGGGGGCAACGGGGAGAGTGATTCCACTTTGATCCTCCTCCCGATGCTTCGAGCAAACCATTCACAGTAACTGTTGCTGCCAGCGAGATTAGTACATGGGTTGCCGCCAATGATGAGATCAAACTTTCCATATCTCTTCATGAGCTCCTCGATTTTATTGCCACCAAGCTTTGTCAAATCATCAAGCTGCAGCAAGACTCCCTTCTGCTTGGTTTCATTACACCAACTCTTCAATATGTTTTATTAACCTCTAAAATCTCAACGGAGACGACGACGCAAAGGAGGAGGCGTAATTTATGTAGAGCGACATCTGCTCCATGCACCAATGTCGAAGAACAGAGACAACACATTGAGCCCACCGGGAAACAATTTCTTTAACACTGAAAGTTGATAAGCAACTGTATCAATCTGGAATGAATTTTCCAACGATTTTAGTCGATTAGTCGTGCTAATTTGGCCGCCCCGAGTATGATTTTTTCAGAATCCGAGCAACATTTCGAATTCACTGGGGTCTAACGGTGCAACCTTGTGGTGCCCCACCCAGACAAGATTCAATCTTCTACATTGAGCCATAACATATGTCCGAGCCTCCAGTGGCAGCGAATAGCCCGCGCTCTGAAAGCATTTCAGATCTTAGAGGGTGAAGAAGATCTAGGAGGTGAAAATAAATTATTGTGGCCGCGATTTTCCTTGATGCAAAGCTTCTAGTTCTTAAAGGGGTAAAAATTTTGGATCAATGAAAATCGCGGCCACACTAATTTCTTTTCATCTATTAGATGTTCTTCACCCGCTAAGATCGGAAACGCGTTGCAGAGCGCAGGCGATCCGGAGCCTTCGGAGGTTCAGGCGCATGTTACGGCTCAATGTAGAAGATCGAATCTTGTCAAGATGGGGCACCACAAGGTTGAACCATTAGACCCCCAGGGAATTCAAAATTAGGCATACTCAGGGCGGATGGATTAACACGACTGAGCAACTGAAATCGTTGGGAAACTCGTTCCAGATAAATATTGTTGTTTATTATCTTTCAGTACTGAAGAAATTGTTTCCTAGGGGGATCAATGTGCTATCTCTGTTCTCCGACATTGGTGGAGCAGAGGTCGCTCTACATAAATTAGGCATCCTCCTGAACGTCGTCATCTCCGTTGAGATTTTAGAGGTTAATAAAAACATATTGAAGAGTTGGTGGAATGAAATCAAGCAAAAGGGAATCTTTGTGCAGCTTGATGATGTGAAAAAGCTGGATAGCGATAAAATTGAGAAGCTCGTGAAAAAATATGGAAAGTTTGATCTCATCATCGGCGGCATCCCATGTAATACTCTCGCCGTCAGCAACCACTAAACCCGAAGTGGACTCGAAGGCAAGCATTCTTCTCTCTTTTACGATTACCTCCACATCCTTAACCACGTACATCTGAGGTACGAAACCAAATAATTAACAGTTGATCTAAGCTTCTACTTAAAAAAATTTACCACTTGGAAACAGAATAATCAGTTCCTTCTAATTTTAGCAGCACGGTACATTATCAAGATCTAAGCTAATGCACCAAAAAATAGAGTAAATATTTTTAAACATCGCACCTTCGAAAAGAGTCAACGGGAGAGTTACTTAGAAACTTAAATCAAAAGGAAGAAAACGAGATTAGGCACTGAAATCTTCAAAAAAAAAGGTTTGAGACTAAAATATTAAAAGGGATAAAAGTTAGTGATTTAAATAGGCGTTTACACAAAAAGTAGCTAATAAATGTGAAATTATCATATTTTCCATTAGGCTCCGTTTGTTTCGGCGGTGGCATTTTGGAGCATTCGGAATGAGAGTGTTGGGAATGGAAGCGGTGAGAATGGACGGAGAGGGCAGCTTTGGCGTTGAAGGCCAAAAATTACGTTTTGGAGCTTTGAGAATGGAGAAAGTTGTTTTACTAAACAGTTTTTTTCAGCGTTGGCGTTTTCCACCACCGCCAATAGAAACAAAACGTCGAAACAAGCGGAGTGACACCGTTTATCACGGTGCTAGAGTTCATGAACACGATGGTTATGAACCTGCGTTCGTGATCGCCCAACCTCACCTAAGGAACTTTATCCACTTTTATGCTCGAAACTATACAAAATTTGTTACGCCCGGCGTCATTACCAGGTTATTCGGCTATTGGGCACGTCGACCAAAGGAGAAGGCGGAGGAAGACCGGGCTGAACCATCTGGTTCAGCCCGCCAATATTAATATAAGGAGCACCGGGGCTGAACCGCACCGGTTCAGCCCCTATGGGGGACCGGCCGGCCCTAGGGGTTGGGTGGGCATAAATACCCAACCCCTCCTCCTTAGTTGATTATGAAGATTATTATCAAGGTATTTTCCCCTCTCTTCTTCCTCAAACCCTAGCCTCAAGCCCTAGTTTCCTCTAGTTTTCCCCTTCCTCTAGTTAGATCATAACATTTGGTATCAGAGGATTCGTCCTCCCAGATTTTTTTTCCGGATCCACTGGGATTCCAGCGCCGACATCGACATCGACGACTCCAGCGCTTCAGCCCTCGACATCGCGTCCAGCCCTCGACATCGACGACTCCATCCCTCGCGTCCAGCGCTTCAGCCCTCGACATCGACGACTCCAGCGCCGACATCGACATCGCGTCCAGCCCTCGACATCACGTCCAGCCCTCGACATCGCGTCCAGCCCGCTGCCTGCTACTCCAAAGGCCGCCGCCTGCTGCTCCAGAGGCCGCTGCCTACTGCTCCAGGGCCACCGCCGCTGCCTGCTGCTCCAGAGGCCGTCGTCTGCTGCTCCAGAGGCCGCCACCTACTGCTCCAGGGCCACCGCCGCCGCCTGCTGCTCCGCCGCATGCCTCCTGCCTTCTCCTCGGGCTTCTGTTGCTCCAGCGCTTCCGGCGTCTGGTTCCGCTAACCATGGTGACACGCACCGAAGCCAAGAATGCACGCTTGGCCACCATCGAAGAGAACTACGTAGGGTTGTCGGACACGGTGGCGGCGCTCGAAGAACAAGTGAAATCCTCCCATAAAAATCTAGAGGATCGCTTGGACGCGCGCATGGATGAGATCAAGAACTTACTCGATCAAAATCTGAAAGGAAAATCCCACGTGGCGGAGGGATCCGAAACCGAAGCATCCTACCATCCCCCGGCGCAGAACGGCACAGGAATCGGAAGTGGAACGCAACAAGGGGCCGGATCCGGGTCTACGGGAGGCGGAATCCACGTATCGGGATCGGCGGCACCGAATGGGCCGTTCGGCGCCCAGTACGCCTGGAACGGACCGGGAATGCATCTGAGTTCCTCGTGGTGGGGTCCAGGGCAGGGAGCAGCCCCTTTTCAACCTACTGGAGCGAATGCGATCCCACTCGGGGGTGTGGCGGGCATCCTACCGATGCCACCACCATATGGAGGACCGGCGGACTATGGAAATGGCAACCGATAGGGTGGAGAGCAACAAGGAGGCTACGGTCTGGACCGGGGACGGCCCGGGCCCGCAGTGGCTCCAGCGCAACCTTACCAACGAGCACAGGCAGAACCACGGCCGTACATGCAGCCCAAACTGACACGTATGAACTTCCCTAAGTTCAAAGGCGACGACGCCTTAGAGTGGATCCAGAAGGCGGAACTTTTCTTCAAGTACCAAGAGATTTCGGCGGGGCAGTGGGTCCAGTTGGCATCTTTTCACCTGGAAGATAACGCTTTCCAGTGGACAAAGTGGTTTATGAGGGGATGCAATTACGCAGCCTGGGAGGAATTTGTGGAGTCCTTCTCGGCTCTCTTCGGGCCTCTGGAGTACGAAGACGTAGAGGCTATGTTACAGAAGCTGCGTCAAAAAGGATCAGTCACAGAGTACCGGACAGAGTTCGAACGGCTGGCCAACCGGGTCAATTGGGAGGAGAGTACGATGCTGAGCTGTTTCATATCCGGATTGACGGACCATTTGAGAGACGAGGTCCACGCCTACATGCCACGCAGTTTGAGTCATACCATCAGCCTGGCCAGGATACAGGAGGAGCGGTACAATCGGCAGAGGACTCGGACGACAGGTCGGGCACCTACGGTTGCAGATGTACCCAAGCAGGAACCACCTACCGGGGACCGTCCTACTGTGACGAGGTTGACATGGCAGGAGCTTCAAGCCAGAAAGGACAAGGGGTTATGCTTCAACTGCGATGAGAAGTACACCCGCGTGCACGTTTGCCAGAAGGTCCAGGTATTCATGCTGCAGGAGGAAGCGGAAGAGGTTACTCGCACTGCAGAGGAGGGAGAGTGGGTTTTTGACGACTTTGGAGTATCCATCCAGGCCATGGACGGGGGTACGCCATCCTCGACCTTACACATAGCCGGGAGGGTCGGCATGGAGACGGTGACGATCTTGATGGACAGCGGGAGCACTCACAACTTCATCCAGCCCGGTGTGGCCCAGAAGACGGGGTGGGCCATAGATCGCAGCGCAACTTTCCACGTCAGGGTCGCAGATGGCCGTACACTGCAATGCGAGGGCGTGCTGAAGGGGGTGGAGCTCCAGATACAGGGGTACACTGGACACATTGATGTTTACTTACTGCCCATCCGGGGTTCCGACATGGTGTTGGGTGTACCGTGGCTGCAGCAACTTCGGCGGGTGACTCTCGACTGGGACCAGATGGCTATGGAGTTCAGCCAGCACGGGAAGGAGTATCGCTTGGAAGGCCTCCAATCGTCTCAGGTCAAGGATGTCTCACTCCGCAGCATGGCACCGGTTAGTACGATGAGTGGAGCAGCGCCTACGGCTCCAACAGAGGTCTCGTCTCAGATGCAAGCCAGAGCCGACTTGTTCCAGGAGCCTCACGCTCCCCACCTCCAGCTTGAGGACAAGCTGGTCCTTGATGGGGGAGGGAATGTTACGCCCGGCGTCATTACCAGGTTATTCGGCTATTAGGCACGTCGACCAAAGGAGAAGGCGGAGGAAGACCGGGTTGAATTATCTGGTTCAGCCCGCCAATATTAATATAAGGAGCACCGGGGCTCAACGGCTCAGTTGGTGATGAGAGCCGTGTTAAAGGTTCCTTGTCAAGGGAGGTCGGGGGTTCAAACCCCGGTGCCGTATGAACATCCTTCAATAACCCGCCCTTTGGAAGAGAAAGGGGAGACGGGTTAGGGTGTATGGGCCGCGGCCCTGATGCGGCCGCCCTGGGCCTCGGTGTGATCCACTGAGCTGACCTAAAGGGGTGGGCCGTATCATAAAAGTGCACCGAGGCCCAGGGCGGCCGCACCAGGGCCGCGACCCATACACCCTAACCCGTCTCCCCTTTATATTCTCCAGGGCGGGTTATTGGAGGTGGCTCATACGGCCGCCAGGGTTTGAACCCCCGACCTCCCTTGACAAGAAGGTCTTAACACACCCCTCATCACCAACTGAGTCGCGACTCAGTTGGTGATGAGGGGTGTGTTAAGACCTTCTTGTCAAGGGAGGTCGGGGGTTCAAACCCTGGCGGCCGTATGAGCCACCTCCAATAACCCGCCCTGGAGAATATAAAGGGGAGACGGGTTAGGGTGTATGGGTCGCGGCCCTGGTACGGCCGCCCTGGGCCTCAGTGCGAACCACTGAGCTGACCTAAAGGGGTGTGCCGTATCAAAAATCTTCGTGGCGGTCTTAGTCATTGTCATGCCAAACATATAGGATTTTACTTGAATATATAGAGTTTTGCTGGTTTTATTAGGCTGGGAGATGAGCATGAAGGGAATATTTTATTTTAGAGAAAATTTGTTCATTTTTAGATGACTCTAATACGGATACATTAATAAATGCCACAGTTGGCCGTTACATTTTCGTCTATTACATAGTTAATTTATACTAAGCATCATTACACTTCATTGTCATTTTTGATGGTGCAGGTTTTATCCTTCACCCCCTCTAAAGCTGTGTCATTCATTACTCCGAGCTTCTGCCTGAGTTCTGCGAAGCGTTTCCTTGACAGCGATTATGTCATTATATCTGCGATCTGGGCTTCAGTGGGGCAGAAGATGAGCTCGATCTTATCTTTCTCTATAATTTCTCCGATGAAATGGAAGCGTATATCAATGTGCTTGCTGCGAGCATGGCAGACTGGATTCTTGGAGAGGGCTATGGCCGATGTATTGTCGCACAAAATTTTTTACCTTCTCCTCTCCCTCCTCTTCTTCTTTACCACAGATTTCTTTCTTTAGTCTTTGCAGTCATATAGCTTCAAAAGCTTCTGAGTTGAGCGTCATATACTCCACTTCAGAAGTGGAGAGGGTCACGATCTGCTGCTTTCTCGAGTTCCAGGAAAGGGGGTTGGAACCTAGAAAGAAAACGAAACCTCTAATGCTCTTTCTGTCTTCTACATCTCCTGCCTAGTCTGAGTAGCCAATTAGCTCTGGGTTTTTCTATTCCTTGTAGAAGATCCTGAAATCTTTTGTTCCCTGCAAGTAACGCACAATTCTCTTTGCAGCAGCAAAATGAGCTTCCGAAGGATTATTCACAAACCTGGCAAGGATGTTGACTGTGTTCTCAATGTCAGATCTCGTGTTTGTGAGATAAATAAGGGAACCAACGAGGCTCCTATATTGTTCATTATCGATAGCGTCTTCTTCCTTCTTTGAGTCTGCAAGTTTTTCTCCAATGGGCATTGGGGTGACTGTTGCATTACAGTCCACCATTTGGAATTTCTTTAGGTGTGAGCGGATATATAGTTCTTGAGACACAAAAATTTCACCCTCAAAGTGTTTGATTTGGAGTCCCAGAAATAATTGCAGGGTTCCCAAATCCGTCATTTCATATTTTCTCTTCTTTTTCTCTTTAAATTCATTCATTCTCTCTAAGCTGGTGTCGATAAGTATGACATCATCAACATACAAACTTACAAGTATGCAGTCTTGGTCTTTCCTCTTTGTGTATAGAGTCGGCTCAATTGGACTATGAGTGAAGCCTTCAGTCATGAAGTATGTGTTAATGCAACTCGTATACTTTGTCCCTCTGTGCTTCAATTTCATACACAGGTGGCTGAGAGACATATACCTCTTTGGAGAGTTCGTCATTCAACAATGCCGACTTAACATCTAGCTGAAAGATTGGGTAGTGATTCTGAGCGGCGACAGCAAGTAGAAATCAAATTGTCGTCATTCTTGTGACTAGAGCAAATGTTTCATCGTAATCGGCTCCTAGTCTTTGGGAAAAACCTCTTGCAACAAGCTGTGCTTTATGCTTCAAAATGATGTCATCCTCACTTTGTTTTGTTTTAAAAATCCACTTGAGATCGATTACGCTCGGTTGGGTGGTTTTTGCACTAAAGAACAGGTGCCATTTTTCTCGATATCATCTAATTCTTCTTGCATTGCTTTCTCCAATTTTCTTCCTTCATTGCTTTTCTATGGGTGTCTGGTATTGAGGTGATCAATGCCATTTATGTGTTTTCATAGATGTCATGTAATGACCTCATTTTCACGGGCGACATTGAAACTGGATCAGTGTTGCCAATAGAAGGCTCAACAATGTCTGAATTGACCTGGAGGGAATTTGGAGATACTCCCAATTCAACCGACAATGACGGTAATGACTAAACTTGAATAGAATGATCCTGAGCAGATGCCCAGTCCCACTTATTATCTTCATGAAATATTACGTCTCGTAAAATTAGGAGTTTGTTGCTCTTTGGATCAAGTTGATGATACCCCTTGCTTTCAACTTTGTAACCAAGGAACACACTTCAAACTGCTCTTGTCTAACTTGTATCTTTGTTCTGTATTTTTGTGAGCATAGACAATTGAGCCAAATACTCTTAGATGAGAAATCTCTAGTTTTTAGTGAAAGAGAGTTTCATACCATTTCTACCACGGTCGTGGCGGCTTCAGCCTATTGAGCTTTGGGGCACGATTTGTGAATTTGCATGGTTCTTACCATTTCTACCACGTTCATGTTTCGTCGTTCTAGCACCCTATTCTGTTGGGGTGTGACAGGAGTAGTGAGTTCCTGGCGAATTCCAGCTGCTTGGCACAACTGATTGAACTCGGTGGACAAAAATTCCCCTCATCTATCACTTATTATTGCTTTAATTTACTTTCCCACTTGGTTTTCTAATAGATTTTTAAACACTTGAAAGTGGTGGAGAGCTTCAAACTTTTGTGTGAGATTATATATCCACATATATCGACTAGTAATAATAAGAAGATACTATTTTTCGAGAGATCAATCTAAAAGTCAAACTCACATGCTTAAATGAACGTAACTGCATTAGATTCACGGTCCAGATCTATTTCTGGCTGATCCAACGGGTTCACTAATCTCATCCTATTTTATTTTTTGTTTAATCAAAAATTTTTACAGCATTAGATCAAGTGAAAACACACCATACCTTGAAATGAACCTCCATTTGGAATCCCAAATGGAGAGGATCCTGGTCCCGTACCATGGAGGGATGGAATAGAAACATGGAAATAATAAACAGTTTTTTTTCTTATTATAAAATTTAGGAAAAAGTGCAAAACACCTACTTAGCCCCTAACTTTAATTCCCTTTGAGATTTGAGTTCTATTTTTTTTTTTGGAAAATTTTGGTCTCTAATGTTTTCCTCTTTTAATTGAAGTTTCTAAATAACTCTCTCTTTAACTCTTTTCGGAAGGAGGTGCGTTGTTGAAAAATATGTACTCTCTTTTTGTTGTGCATAAGCTTAGATCTTGATAATGTAATGTGTTGTAAGAATTAGATGGAATTGATTGCAATGTTTCTTAGTGGTGAAATCTTTAAGTAGAAGCTTAGATCAACTGTTAATTATTTGGTTTTGTATCTCTGATGAGGTTAAGGATGCAAATGTGATCGTAAAAGAGAGGACATTTGCTTTCAAGTAAACTTCGGGTTTAGCGGCTGCTGTCAACGAGATTATTACATGGGCTGCTGCCGGTGATGAGATCAAACTTTTCATATCTCTTCATGAGCTCCTCGATTTTACTGCCACCCAGCTTTGTCAAATCATCAAGCTGCACCAAGACTCCCTTCTGCTTGTTTCATTACACCAACTCTTCAATATGTTTTTTTTAACCTCTAAAATCTCGACGGAAATGTCGACGTGAAGGAGGATTCCTAATTTATGTAGAGCGAGCTCTACTCCACCAATGTCGGAGAACAACACATTGATCCCTTCGGGAAACAATTTCTTTAACATTGAATGTTGATAAGCAACTGTATCAATCTGGAATGAATTTTCCAACGATTTCAGTCGATTAGTCGTGCTAATCTGGCCGCCCCGAGTATGACTTTTCGGCAATCCGAGCAACATTTCGAATTCACCGGGGTCTAACGGTGCAACCTTGTGGTGCCCCACCCAGACAAGATTCAACCTTCTACATTGAGCCATAACATATGTCCGAACCTCCAGTGGCGGCGAATAGCCCGCGCTCTGAAAGCATTTCCGATCTTAGAGGGTGAAGAAGATCTAGGAGGTGAAAAGAAATTATTGTGGCCGCGATTTTCCTTGATGCAAAGCTTCTAGATCTTAAAGGGGTAAACGTTTTGGATCAATGAAAATCGCGGCCACACTAATTTCTTTTCATCTTCTAGATTTTCTTCACCCGCTAAGATCGGAAACGCGTTGCATAGCGCAGGCGATCCGGAGCCTCCAGAGGTTCAGGCGAATGTTATGGCTCAATGTAGAAGATCGAATCTTGTCAAGATGGGGCACCACAAGGTTGAACGGTTAGACCCCCGGTGAATTAAATTTTTTGCTAGGATTCCCGAAAAATCATACTCAGGGCGGATGGATTAACACGACTGATCAACTGCAATCGTTGGGAAACTCATTCCAGATTAATATTGTTGTTTATCATCTTTCAGTGCTGAAGAAATTGTTTCCTGGTGGGATCAATGTGCTATCTCTGTTCTCCGACATTGGTGGAGCAGAGGTCGCTCTACATAAATTAGGCATCCTCCTGAACGTCGTCATCTCCGTTGAGATTTTAGAGGTTAATAAAAACATATTGAAGAGTTGGTGGAATGAAATCAAGCAAAAGAGAATCTTTGTGCAGCTTGATGATGTGAAAAAGCTGGATAGCGATAAAATTGAGAAGCTCGTGAAAAGATATGAAAGGTTTGATCTCATCATCGGCGACATCCCATGTAATACTCTCGCCGTCAGCGACCGCTAAACCCGAAGTGGACTCGAAGGCAAGCATTCTTCTCTCTTTTACGATTACCTCCACATCCTTAACCACGTACATCTGAGGTACGAAACCAAATAATTAACAGTTGATCTAAGCTTCTACTTAAAAAATTTTACCACTTGGAAACAGAACAATCAGTTCCTTCTAATTTTAGCAGCACGGTACATTATCAAGATCTAAACTAATGCACCAAAAAATAGAGTAAATATTTTTAAACATCGCACCTTCGAAAAGAGTCAACGGGAGAGTTACTTAGAAACTTAAATCAAAAGGAAGAAAACGAGATTGGGCACTGAAATCTTCAAAAAAAAAGGTTTGAGACTAAAATATTAAAAGGGATAAAAGTTAGTGATTTAAATAGGCGTTTACACAAAAAGTAGCTAATAAATGTGAAATTATCATATTTTCCATTAGGCTCCGTTTGTTTCGGCGGTGGCATTTTGGAGCATTCGGAATGAGAGTGTTGGGAATGGAAGCGGTGAGAATGGACGGAGAGGGCAGCTTTGGCGTTGAAGGCCAAAAATTACGTTTTGGAGCTTTGAGAATGGAGAAAGTTGTTTTACTAAACAGTTTTTTTCAGCGTTGGCGTTTTCCACCACCGCCAATAGAAAAAAAAACGTCGAAACAAGCGGAGTGACACCGTTTATCACGGTGCTAGAGTTCATGAACACGATGGTTATGAACCTGCGTTCGTGATCGCCCAACCTCACCTAAGGAACTTTATCCACTTTTATGCTCGAAACTATTCAAAATTTGTTACGCCCGGCGTCATTACCAGGTTATTCGGCTATTGGGCACGTCGACCAAAGGAGAAGGCGGAGGAAGACCGGGCTGAACCATCTGGTTCAGCCCGCCAATATTAATATAAGGAGCACCGGGGCTGAACCGCACCGGTTCAGCCCCTATGGGGGACCGGCCGGCCCTAGGGGTTGGGTGGGCATAAATACCCAACCCCTCCTCCTTAGTTGATTATGAAGATTATTATCAAGGTATTTTCCCCTCTCTTCTTCCTCAAACCCTAGCCTCAAGCCCTAGTTTCCTCTAGTTTTCCCCTTCCTCTAGTTAGATCATAACATTTGGTATCAGAGGATTCGTCCTCCCAGATTTTTTTTCCGGATCCACTGGGATTCCAGCGCCGACATCGACATCGACGACTCCAGCGCTTCAGCCCTCGACATCGCGTCCAGCCCTCGACATCGACGACTCCATCCCTCGCGTCCAGCGCTTCAGCCCTCGACATCGACGACTCCAGTGCCGACATCGACATCGCGTCCAGCCCTCGACATCACGTCCAGCCCTCGACATCGCGTCCAGCCCGCTGCCTGCTGCTCCAGAGGCCGCCGCCTGCTGCTCCAGAGGCCGCTGCCTGCTGCTCCAGAGGCCGTCGTCTGCTGCTCCAGAGGCCGCCACCTACTGCTCCAGGGCCACCGCCGCCGCCTGCTGCTCCAGAGGCCGCCGCCTGCTGCTCCGCCGCATGCCTCCTGCCTTCTCCTCGGGCTTCTGTTGCTCCAGCGCTTCCGGCGTCTGGTTCCGCTAACCATGGTGACACGCACCGAAGCCGAGAATGCACGCTTGGCCACCATCGAAGAGAACTACGTAGGGTTGTCGGACACGGTGGCGGCGCTCGAAGAACAAGTGAAATCCTCCCATAAAAATCTAGAGCATCGCTTGGACGCGCTCATGGAGGAGATCAAGAACTTACTCGTGCAAAATCTGAAAGGAAAATCCCACGCGGCGGAGGGATCCGAAACCGAAGCACCCTACCATCCCCCGGCGCAGAACGGCACAGAAATCGGAAGTGGAACGCAACAAGGGGCCGGATCCGGGTCTACGGGAGGCGGAATCCACGTATCGGGATCGGCGGCACCGAATGGGCCGTTCGGCACCCAGTACGCCTGGAACGGACCGGGAATGCATCCGGGTTCCTCGTGGTGGGGTCCAGGGCAGGGAGAAGCCCCTTTTCAACCTACTGGAGCGAATGCGATCCCACTCGGGGGTGTGGCGGGCATCCTACCGATGCCACCACCATATGGAGGACCGGCGGACTATGGAAATGGCAACCGATAGGGTGGAGAGCAACAAGGAGGCTACGGTCTGGACCGGGGACGGCCCGGGCCCGCAGTGGCTCCAGCGCAACCTTACCAACGAGCACAGGCAGAACCACGGCCGTACATGCAGCCCAAACTGACACGTATGAACTTCCCTAAGTTCAAAGGCGACGACGCCTTAGAGTGGATCCAGAAGGCGGAACTTTTCTTCAAGTACCAAGAGATTTCGGCGGGGCAGTGGGTCCAGTTGGCGTCTTTTCACCTGGAAGATAACGCTTTCACGTGGACAAAGTGGTTTATGAGGGGATGCAATTACGCAGCCTGGGAGGAATTTGTGGAGTCCTTCTCGGCTCTCTTCGGGCCTCTGGAGTACGAAGACGTAGAGGCTATGTTACAGAAGCTGCGTCAAAAAGGATCAGTCACAGAGTACCGGACAGAGTTCGAACGGCTGGCCAACCGGGTCAATTGGGAGGAGAGTACGATGCTGAGCTGTTTCATATCCGGATTGACGGACCATTTGAGAGACGAGGTCCACGCCTACATGCCACGCAGTTTGAGTCATACCATCAGCCTGGCCAGGATACAGGAGGAGCGATACAATCGGCAGAGGACTCGGACGACAGGTCGGGCACCTACGGTTGCAGATGTACCCAAGCAGGAACCACCTACCGGGGGCCGTCCTACTGTGATGAGGTTGACATGGCAGGAGCTTCAAGCCAGAAAGGACAAGGGGTTATGCTTCAACTGCGATGAGAAGTACACCCGCGTGCACGTTTGCCAGAAGGTCCAGGTATTCATGCTGCAGGAGGAAGCGAAAGAGGTTACTCGCACTGCAGAGGAGGGAGAGTGGGTTTTTGACGACTTTGGAGTATCCATCCAGGCCATGGACGGGGGTACGCCATCCTCGACCTTACACATAGCCGGGAGGGTCGGCATGGAGACGGTGACGATCTTGATGGACAGCGGGAGCACTCACAACTTCATCCAGCCCGGTGTGGCCCAGAAGACGGGGTGGGCCATAGATCGCAGCGCAACTTTCCACGTCAGGGTCGCAGATGGCCGTACACTGCAATGCGAGGGCGTGCTGAAGGGGGTGGAGCTCCAGATACAGGGGTACACTGGACACATTGATGTTTACTTACTGCCCATCCGGGGTTCCGACATGGTGTTGGGTGTACCGTGGCTGCAGCAACTTCGGCGGGTGACTCTCGACTGGGACCAGATGGCTATGGAGTTCAGCCAGCACGGGAAGGAGTATCGCTTGGAAGGCCTCCAATCGTCTCAGGTCAAGGATGTCTCACTCCGCAGCATGGCACCGGTTAGTACGATGAGTGGAGCAGCGCCTACGGCTCCAACAGAGGTCTCGTCTCAGATGCAAGCCAGAGCCGACTTGTTCCAGGAGCCTCACGCTCCCCACCTCCAGCTTGAGGACAAGTTGGTCCTTGATGGGGGAGGGAATGTTACGCCCGGCGTCATTACCAGGTAATTCGGCTATTAGGCACGTCGACCAAAGGAGAAGGCGGAGGAAGACCGGGTTGAATTATCTGGTTCAGCCCGCCAATATTAATATAAGGAGCACCGGGGCTCAACGGCTCAGTTGGTGATGAGAGCCGTGTTAAAGGTTCCTTGTCAAGGGAGGTCGGGGGTTCAAACCCCGGTGCCGTATGAACATCCTTCAATAACCCGCCCTTTGGAAGAGAAAGGGGAGACGGGTTAGGGTGCATGGGCCGCGGCCCTGATGCGGCCGCCCTGGGCCTCGGTGTGATCCACTGAGCTGACCTAAAGGGGTGGGCCGTATCATAAAAGTGCACTTTTATGATACGGCCCACCCCTTTAGGTCAGCTCAGTGGTTCGCACCGAGGCCCAGGGCGGCCGCACCAGGGCCGCGACCCATACACCCTAACCCGTCTCCCCTTTATATTCTCCAGGGCGGGTTATTGGAGGTGGCTCATACGGCCGCCAGGGTTTGAACCCCCGACCTCCCTTGACAAGAAGGTCTTAACACACCCCTCATCACCAACTGAGTCGCGACTCAGTTGGTGATGAGGGGTGTGTTAAGACCTTCTTGTCAAGGGAGGTCGGGGGTTCAAACCCTGGCGGCCGTATGAGCCACCTCCAATAACCCGCCCTGGAGAATATAAAGGGGAGACGGGTTAGGGTGTATGGGTCGCGGCCCTGGTACGGCCGCCCTGGGCCTCAGTGCGAACCACTGAGCTGACCTAAAGGGGTGTGCCGTATCAAAAATCTTCGTGGCGGTCTTAGTCATTGTCATGCCAAACATATAGGATTTTACTTGAATATATAGAGTTTTGCTGGTTTTATTAGGCTGGGAGATGAGCATGAAGGGAATATTTTATTTTAGAGAAAATTTGTTCATTTTTAGATGACTCTAATACGGATACATTAATAAATGCCACAGTTGGCCGTTACATTTTCGTCTATTACATAGTTAATTTATACTAAGCATCATTACACTTCATTGTCATTTTTGATGGTGCAGGTTTTATCCTTCACCCCCTCTAAAGCTGTGTCATTCATTACTCCGAGCTTCTGCCTGAGTTCTGCGAAGCGTTTCCTTGACAGCGATTATGTCATTATATCTGCGATCTGGGCTTCAGTGGGGCAGAAGATGAGCTCGATCTTATCTTTCTCTATAATTTCTCCGATGAAATGGAAGCGTATATCAATGTGCTTGCTGCGAGCATGGCAGACTGGATTCTTGGAGAGGGCTATGGCCGATGTATTGTCGCACAAAATTTTTTACCTTCTCCTCTCCCTCCTCTTCTTCTTTACCACAAATTTCTTTCTTTAGTCTTTGCAGTCATATAGCTTCAAAAGCTTCTGAGTTGAGCGTCATATACTCCACTTCAGAAGTGGTGAGGGTCACGATCTGCTGCTTTCTCGAGTTCCAGGAAAGGGGGTTGGAACCTAGAAAGAAAACGAAACCTCTAATGCTCTTTCTGTCTTCTACATCTCCTGCCTAGTCTGAGTAGCCAATTAGCTCTGGGTTTTTCTATTCCTTGTAGAAGATCCTGAAATCTTTTGTTCCCTGCAAGTAACGCACAATTCTCTTTGCAGCAGCAAAATGAGCTTTCGAAGGATTATTCACAAACCTGGCAAGGATGTTGACTGTGTTCTCAATGTCAGATCTCGTGTTTGTGAGATAAATAAGGGAACCAACGAGGCCCCTATATTGTTCATTATCGATAGCGTCTTCTTCCTTCTTTGAGTCTGCAAGTTTTTCTCCAATGGGCATTGGGGTGACTGTTGCATTACAGTCCACCATTTGGAATTTCTTTAGGTGTGAGCGGATATATAGTTCTTGAGACACAAAAATTTCACCCTCAAAGTGTTTGATTTGGAGTCCCAGAAATAATTGCAGGGTTCCCAAATCCGTCATTTCATATTTTCTCTTCTTTTTCTCTTTAAATTCATTCATTCTCTCTAAGCTGGTGTCGATAAGTATGACATCATCAACATACAAACTTACAAGTATGCAGTCTTGGTCTTTCCTCTTTGTGTATAGAGTCGGCTCAATTGGACTATGAGTGAAGCCTTCAGTCATGAAGTATGTGTTAATGCAACTCGTATACTTTGTCCCTCTGTGCTTCAATTTCATACACAGGTGGCTGAGAGACATATACCTCTTTGGAGAGTTCGTCATTCAACAATGCCGACTTAACATCTAGCTGAAAGATTGGGTAGTGATTCTGAGCGGCGACAGCAAGTAGAAATCAAATTGTCGTCATTCTTGTGACTAGAGCAAATGTTTCATCGTAATCGGCTCCTAGTCTTTGGGAAAAACCTCTTGCAACAAGCCGTGCTTTATGCTTCAAAATGATGTCATCCTCACTTTGTTTTGTTTTAAAAATCCACTTGAGATCGATTACGCTCGGTTGGGTGGTTTTTGCACTAAAGAACAGGTGCCATTTTTCTCGATATCATCTAATTCTTCTTGCATTGCTTTCTCCAATTTTCTTCCTTCATTGCTTTTCTATGGGTGTCTGGTATTGAGGTGATCAATGCCATTTATGTGTTTTCATAGATGTCATGTAATGACCTCATTTTCACGGGCGACATTGAAACTGGATCAGTGTTGCCAATAGAAGGCTCAACAATGTCTGAATTGACCTGGAGGGAATTTGGAGATACTCCCAATTCAACCGACAATGACGGTAATGACTAAACTTGAATAGAATGATCCTGAGCAGATGCCCAGTCCCACTTATTATCTTCATGAAATATTACGTCTCGTAAAATTAGGAGTTTGTTGCTCTTTGGATCAAGTTGATGATACCCCTTGCTTTCAACTTTGTAACCAAGGAACACACTTCAAACTGCTCTCGTCTAACTTGTATCTTTGTTCTGTATTTTTGTGAGCATAGACAATTGAGCCAAATACTCTTAGATGAGAAATCTCTAGTTTTTAGTGAAAGAGAGTTTCATACCATTTCTACCACGGTCGTGGCGGCTTCAGCCTATTGAGCTTTGGGGCACGATTTGTGAATTTGCATGGTTCTTACCATTTCTACCACGTTCATGTTTCGTCGTTCTAGCACCCTGTTCTGTTGGGGTGTGACAGGAGTAGTGAGTTCCTGGCGAATTCCAGCTGCTTGGCACAACTGATTGAACTCGGTGGACAAAAATTCCCCTCATCTATCACTTATTATTGCTTTAATTTACTTTCCCACTTGGTTTTCTAATAGATTTTTAAACACTTGAAAGTGGTGGAGAGCTTCAAACTTTTGTGTGAGATTATATATCCACATATATCGACTAGTAATAATAAGAAAATACTATTTTTCGAGAGATCAATCTAAAAGTCAAACTCACATGCTTAAATGAACGTAACTGCATTAGATTCACGGTCCAGATCTATTTCTGGCTGATCCAACGGGTTCACTAATCTCATCCTATTTTATTTTTTGTTTAATCAAAAATTTTTACAGCATTAGATCAAGTGAAAACACACCATACCTTGAAATGAACCTCCATTTGGAATCCCAAATGGAGAGGATCCTGGTCCCGTACCATGGAGGGATGGAATAGAAACATGGAAATAATAAACAGTTTTTTTTCTTATTATAAAATTTAGGAAAAAGTGCAAAACACCTACTTAGCCCCTAACTTTAATTCCCTTTGAGATTTGAGTTCTATTTTTTTTTTTGGAAAATTTTGGTCTCTAATGTTTTCCTCTTTTAATTGAAGTTTCTAAATAACTCTCTCTTTAACTCTTTTCGGAAGGAGGTGCGTTGTTGAAAAATATGTACTCTCTTTTTGTTGTGCATAAGCTTAGATCTTGATAATGTAATGTGTTGTAAGAATTAGATGGAATTGATTGCAATGTTTCTTAGTGGTGAAATCTTTAAGTAGAAGCTTAGATCAACTGTTAATTATTTGGTTTTGTATCTCTGATGAGGTTAAGGATGCAAATGTGATCGTAAAAGAGAGGACATTTGCTTTCAAGTAAACTTCGGGTTTAGCGGCTGCTGTCAACGAGATTATTACATGGGCTGCTGCCGGTGATGAGATCAAACTTTTCATATCTCTTCATGAGCTCCTCGATTTTACTGCCACCCAGCTTTGTCAAATCATCAAGTTGCACCAAGACTCCCTTCTGCTTGTTTCATTACACCAACTCTTCAATATGTTTTTTTTAACCTCTAAAATCTCGACGGAAATGTCGACGTGAAGGAGGATTCCTAATTTATGTAGAGCGAGCTCTACTCCACCAATGTCGGAGAACAACACATTGATCCCTTCGGGAAACAATTTCTTTAACACTGAAAGTTGATAAGCAACTGTATCAATCTGGAATGAATTTTCCAACGATTTCAGTCGATTAGTCGTGCTAATCTGGCCGCCCCGAGTATGACTTTTCGGCAATCCGAGCAACATTTCGAATTCACCGGGGTCTAACGGTGCAACCTTGTGGTGCCCCACCCAGACAAGATTCAATCTTCTACATTGAGCCATAACATATGTCCGAACCTCCAGTGGCGGCGAATAGCCCGCGCTCTGAAAGCATTTCCGATCTTAGAGGGTGAAGAAGATCTAGGAGGTGAAAAGAAATTATTGTGGCCGCGATTTTCCTTGATGCAAAGCTTCTAGATCTTAAAGGGGTAAAAGTTTTGGATCAATGAAAATCGCGGCCACACTAATTTCTTTTCATCTTCTAGATTTTCTTCACCCGCTAAGATCGGAAACGTGTTGCATAGCGCAGGCGATCCGGAGCCTCCAGAGGTTCAGGCGAATGTTATGGCTCAATGTAGAAGATCGAATCTTGTCAAGATGGGGCACCACAAGGTTGAACGGTTAGACCCCCGGTGAATTAAATTTTTTGCTAGGATTCCCGAAAAATCATACTCAGGGCGGATGGATTAACACGACTGATCAACTGCAATCGTTGGGAAACTCATTCCAGATTAATATTGTTGTTTATCATCTTTCAGTGCTGAAGAAATTGTTTCCTGGTGGGATCAATGTGCTATCTCTGTTCTCCGACATTGGTGGAGCAGAGGTCGCTCTACATAAATTAGGCATCCTCCTGAACGTCGTCATCTCCGTTGAGATTTTAGAGGTTAATAAAAACATATTGAAGAGTTGGTGGAATGAAATCAAGCAAAAGAGAATCTTTGTGCAGCTTGATGATGTGAAAAAGCTGGATAGCGATAAAATTTAGAAGCTCGTGAAAAGATATGAAAGGTTTGATCTCATCATCGGCGACATCCCATGTAATACTCTCGCCGTCAGCGACCGCTAAACCCGAAGTGGACTCGAAGGCAAGCATTCTTCTCTCTTTTACGATTACCTCCACATCCTTAACCACGTACATCTGAGGTACGAAACCAAATAATTAACAGTTGATCTAAGCTTCTACTTAAAAAATTTTACCACTTGGAAACAGAACAATCAGTTCCTTCTAATTTTAGCAGCACGGTACATTATCAAGATCTAAACTAATGCACCAAAAAATAGAGTAAATATTTTTAAACATCGCACCTTCGAAAAGAGTCAACGGGAGAGTTACTTAGAAACTTAAATCAAAAGGAAGAAAACGAGATTGGGCACTGAAATCTTCAAAAAAAAAGGTTTGAGACTAAAATATTAAAAGGGATAAAAGTTAGTGATTTAAATAGGCGTTTACACAAAAAGTAGCTAATAAATGTGAAATTATCATATTTTCCATTAGGCTCCGTTTGTTTCGGCGGTGGCATTTTGGAGCATTCGGAATGAGAGTGTTGGGAATGGAAGCGGTGAGAATGGACGGAGAGGGCAGCTTTGGCGTTGAAGGCCAAAAATTACGTTTTGGAGCTTTGAGAATGGAGAAAGTTGTTTTACTAAACAGTTTTTTTCAGCGTTGGCGTTTTCCACCACCGCCAATAGAAAAAAAAACGTCGAAACAAGCGGAGTGACACCGTTTATCACGGTGCTAGAGTTCATGAACACGATGGTTATGAACCTGCGTTCGTGATCGCCCAACCTCACCTAAGGAACTTTATCCACTTTTATGCTCGAAACTATTCAAAATTTGTTACGCCCGGCGTCATTACCAGGTTATTCGGCTATTGGGCACGTCGACCAAAGGAGAAGGCGGAGGAAGACCGGGCTGAACCATCTGGTTCAGCCCGCCAATATTAATATAAGGAGCACCGGGGCTGAACCGCACCGGTTCAGCCCCTATGGGGGACCGGCCGGCCCTAGGGGTTGGGTGGGCATAAATACCCAACCCCTCCTCCTTAGTTGATTATGAAGATTATTATCAAGGTATTTTCCCCTCTCTTCTTCCTCAAACCCTAGCCTCAAGCCCTAGTTTCCTCTAGTTTTCCCCTTCCTCTAGTTAGATCATAACATTTGGTATCAGAGGATTCGTCCTCCCAGATTTTTTTTCCGGATCCACTGGGATTCCAGCGCCGACATCGACATCGACGACTCCAGCGCTTCAGCCCACGACATCGCGTCCAGCCCTCGACATCGACGACTCCATCCCTCGCGTCCAGCGCTTCAGCCCTCGACATCGACGACTCCAGTGCCGACATCGACATCGCGTCCAGCCCTCGACATCACGTCCAGCCC
The DNA here is from genome assembly GCA_033032865.1 of Dactylorhiza incarnata. NCBI lineage: Eukaryota > Viridiplantae > Streptophyta > Magnoliopsida > Asparagales > Orchidaceae > Dactylorhiza > Dactylorhiza incarnata. The sequence goes on along the minus strand of JAWHQI010000061.1, from coordinate 1,695,732 downwards.
TCGACATCGCGTCCAGCCCGCTGCCTGCTGCTCCAGAGGCCGCCGCCTGCTGCTCCAGAGGCCGCCGCCTGCTGCTCCAGAGGCCGCTGCCTGCTGCTCCAGGGCCACCGCCGCTGCCTGCTGCTCCAGAGGCCGTCGTCTGCTGCTCCAGAGGCCGCCACCTACTGCTCCAGGGCCACCGCCGCCGCCTGCTGCTCCAGAGGCCGCCGCCTGCTGCTCCGCCGCATGCTTCCTGCCTTCTCCTCGGGCTTCTGTTGCTCCAGCGCTTCCGGCGTCTGGTTCCGCTAACCATGGTGACACGCACCGAAGCCGAGAATGCACGCTTGGCCACCATCGAAGAGAACTACGTAGGGTTGTCGGACACGGTGGCGGCGCTCGAAGAACAAGTGAAATCCTCCCATAAAAATCTAGAGCATCGCTTGGACGCGCGCATGGAGGAGATCAAGAACTTACTCGTGCAAAATCTGAAAGGAAAATCCCACGCGGCGGAGGGATCCGAAACCGAAGCATCCTACCATCCCCCGGCGCAGAAGGGCACAGAAATCGGAAGTGGAACGCAACAAGGGGCCGGATCCGGGTCTACGGGAGGCGGAATCCACGTATCGGGATCGGCGGCACCGAATGGGCCGTTCGGCACCCAGTACGCCTGGAACGGACCGGGAATGCATCCGGGTTCCTCGTGGTGGGGTCCAGGGAAGGGAGCAGCCCCTTTTCAACCTACTGGAGCGAATGCGATCCCACTCGGGGGTGTGGCGGGCATCCTACCGATGCCACCACCATATGGAGGACCGGCGGACTATGGAAATGGCAACCGATAGGGTGGAGAGCAACAAGGAGGCTACGGTCTGGACCGGGGACGGCCCGGGCCCGCAGTGGCTCCAGCGCAACCTTACCAACGAGCACAGGCAGAACCACGGCCGTACATGCAGCCCAAACTGACACGTATGAACTTCCCTAAGTTCAAAGGCGACGACGCCTTAGAGTGGATCCAGAAGGCGGAACGTTTCTTCAAGTACCAAGAGATTTCGGCGGGGCAGTGGGTCCAGTTGGCGTCTTTTCACCTGGAAGATAACGCTTTCCAGTGGACAAGGTGGTTTATGAGGGGATGCAATTACGCAGCCTGGGAGGAATTTGTGGAGTCCTTCTCGGCTCTCTTCGGGCCTCTGGAGTACGAAGACGTAGAGGCTATGTTACAGAAGCTGCGTCAAAAAGGATCAGTCACAGAGTACCGGACAGAGTTCGAACGGCTGGCCAACCGGGTCAATTGGGAGGAGAGTACGATGCTGAGCTGTTTCATATCCGGATTGACAGACCATTTGAGAGACGAGGTCCACGCCTACATGCCACGCAGTTTGAGTCATACCATCAGCCTGGCCAGGATACAGGAGGAGCGGTACAATAGGCAGAGGACTAGGACGACAGGTCGGGCACCTACGGTTGCAGATGTACCCAAGCAGGAACCACCTACCGGGGGCCGTCCTATATACTGTGACGAGGTTGACATGGCAGGAGCTTCAAGCCAGAAAGGACAAGGGGTTATGCTTCAACTGCGATGAGAAGTACACCCGCGTGCACGTTTTCCAGAAGGTCCAGGTATTCATGCTGCAGGAGGAAGCGGAAGAGGTTACTCGCACTGCAGAGGAGGGAGAGTGGGTTTTTGACGACTTTGGAGTATCCATCCAGGCCATGGACGGGGGTACGCCATCCTCGACCTTACACATAGCCGGGAGGGTCGGCATGGAGACGGTGACGATCTTGATTGACAGCGGGAGCACTCACAACTTCATCCAGCCCGGTGTGGCCCAGAAGACGGGGTGGGCCATAGATCGCAGCGCAACTTTCCACGTCAGGGTCGCAGATGGCCGTACACTGCAATGCGAGGGCGTGCTGAAGGGGGTGGAGCTCCAGATACAGGGGTACACTGGACACATTGATGTTTACTTACTGCCCATCCGGGGTTCCGACATGGTGTTGGGTGTACCGTGGCTGCAGCAACTTCGGCGGGTGACTCTCGACTGGGACCAGATGGCTATGGAGTTCAGCCAGCACGGGAAGGAGTATCGCTTGGAAGGCCTCCAATCGTCTCAGGTCAAGGATGTCTCACTCCGCAGCATGGCACCGGTTAGTACGATGAGTGGAGCAGCGCCTACGGCTCCAACAGAGGTCTCGTCTCAGATGCAAGCCAGAGCCGACTTGTTCCAGGAGCCTCACGCTCCCCACCTCCAGCTTGAGGACAAGTTGGTCCTTGATGGGGGAGGGAATGTTACGCCCGGCGTCATTACCAGGTAATTCGGCTATTAGGCACGTCGACCAAAGGAGAAGGCGGAGGAAGACCGGGTTGAATTATCTGGTTCAGCCCGCCAATATTAATATAAGGAGCACCGGGGCTCAACGGCTCAGTTTGTGATGAGAGCCGTGTTAAAGGTTCCTTGTCAAGGGAGGTCGGGGGTTCAAACCCCGGTGCCGTATGAACATCCTTCAATAAGCCGCCCTTTGGAAGAGAAAGGGGAGACGGGTTAGGGTGCATGGGCCGCGGCCCTGATGCGGCCGCCCTGGGCCTCGGTGTGATCCACTGAGCTGACCTAAAGGGGTGGGCCGTATCATAAAAGTGCACTTTTATGATACGGCCCACCCCTTTAGGTCAGCTCAGTGGTTCGCACCGAGGCCCAGGGCGGCCGCACCAGGGCCGCGACCCATACACCCTAACCCGTCTCCCCTTTATATTCTCCAGGGCGGGTTATTGGAGGTGGCTCATACGGCCGCCAGGGTTTGAACCCCCGACCTCCCTTGACAAGAAGGTCTTAACACACCCCTCATCACCAACTGAGTCGCGACTCAGTTGGTGATGAGGGGTGTGTTAAGACCTTCTTGTCAAGGGAGGTCGGGGGTTCAAACCCTGGCGGCCGTATGAGCCACCTCCAATAACCCGCCCTGGAGAATATAAAGGGGAGACGGGTTAGGGTGTATGGGTCGCGGCCCTGGTACGGCCGCCCTGGGCCTCAGTGCGAACCACTGAGCTGACCTAAAGGGGTGTGCCGTATCAAAATTCTTGGTGGCGGTCTTAGTCATTGTCATGCCAAACATATAGGATTTTACTTGAATATATAGAGTTTTGTTGGTTTTATTAGGCTGGGAGATGAGCATGAAGGGAATATTTTATTTTAGAGAAAATTTGTTCATTTTTAGATGACTCTAATACGGATACATTAATAAATGCCACAGTTGGCCGTTACATTTTCGTCTATTACATAGTTAATTTATACTAAGCATCATTACACTTCATTGTCATTTTTGATGGTGCAGGTTTTATCCTTCACCCCCTCTAAAGCTGTGTCATTCATTACTCCGAGCTTCTGCCTGAGTTCTGCGAAGCGTTTCCTTGACAGCGATTATGTCATTATATCTGCGATCTGGGCTTCAGTGGGGCAGAAGATGAGCTCGATCTTATCTTTCTCTATAATTTCTCCGATGAAATGGAAGCGTATATCAATGTGCTTGCTGCGAGCATGGCAGACTGGATTCTTGGAGAGGGCTATGGCCGATGTATTGTCGCACAAAATTTTTTACCTTCTCCTCTCCCTCCTCTTCTTCTTTACCACGGATTTCTTTCTTTAGTCTTTGCAGTCATATAGCTTCAAAAGCTTCTGAGTTGAGCGTCATATACTCCACTTCAGAAGTGGAGAGGGTCACGATCTGCTGCTTTCTCGAGTTCCAGGAAAGGGGGCTGGAACCTAGAAAGAAAACGAAACCTCTAATGCTCTTTCTGTCTTCTACATCTCCTGCCTAGTCTGAGTAGCCAATTAGCTCTGGGTTTTTCTATTCCTTGTAGACGATCCTGAAATCTTTTGTTCCCTGCAAGTAACGCACAATTCTCTTTGCAGCAGCAAAATGAGCTTTCGAAGGATTATTCACAAACCTGGCAAGGATGTTGACTGTGTTCTCAATGTCAGATCTCGTGTTTGTGAGATAAATAAGGGAACCAACGAGGCTCCTATATTGTTCATTATCGATAGCGTCTTCTTCCTTCTTTGAGTCTGCAAGTTTTTCTCCAATGGGCATTGGGGTGACTGTTGCATTACAGTCCACCATTTGGAATTTCTTTAGGTGTGAGCGGATATATAGTTCTTGAGACACAAAAATTTCACCCTCAAAGTGTTTGATTTGGAGTCCCAGAAATAATTGCAGGGTTCCCAAATCCGTCATTTCATATTTTCTCTTCTTTTTCTCTTTAAATTCATTCATTCTCTCTAAGCTGGTGTCGAAAAGTATGACATCATCAACATACAAACTTACAAGTATGCAGTCTTGGTCTTTCCTCTTTGTGTATAGAGTCGGCTCAATTGGACTATGAGTGAAGCCTTCAGTCATGAAGTATGTGTTAATGCAACTCGTATACTTTGTCCCTCTGTGCTTCAATTTCATACACAGGTGGCTGAGAGACATATACCTCTTTGGAGAGTTCGTCATTCAACAATGCCGACTTAACATCTAGCTGAAAGATTGGGTAGTGATTCTGAGCGGCGACAGCAAGTAGAAATCAAATTGTCGTCATTCTTGTGACTAGAGCAAATGTTTCATCGTAATCGGCTCCTAGTCTTTGGGAAAAACCTCTTGCAACAAGCCGTGCTTTATGCTTCAAAATGATGTCATCCTCACTTTGTTTTGTTTTAAAAATCCACTTGAGATCGATTACGCTCGGTTGGGTGGTTTTTGCACTAAAGAACAGGTGCCATTTTTCTCGATATCATCTAATTCTTCTTGCATTGCTTTCTCCAATTTTCTTCCTTCATTGCTTTTCTATGGGTGTCTGGTATTGAGGTGATCAATGCCATTTATGTGTTTTCATAGATGTCATGTAATGACCTCATTTTCACGGGCGACATTGAAACTGGATCAGTGTTGCCAATAGAAGGCTCAACAATGTCTGAATTGACCTGGAGGGAATTTGGAGATACTCCCAATTCAACCGACAATGACGGTAATGACTAAACTTGAATAGAATGATCCTGAGCAGATGCCCAGTCCCACTTATTATCTTCATGAAATATTACGTCTCGTAAAATTAGGAGTTTGTTGCTCTTTGGATCAAGTTGATGATACCCCTTGCTTTCAACTTTGTAACCAAGGAACACACTTCAAACTGCTCTTGTCTAACTTGTATCTTTGTTCTGTATTTTTGTGAGCATAGACAATTGAGCCAAATACTCTTAGATGAGAAATCTCTAGTTTTTAGTGAAAGAGAGTTTCATACCATTTCTACCACGGTCGTGGCGGCTTCAGCCTATTGAGCTTTGGGGCACGATTTGTGAATTTGCATGGTTCTTACCATTTCTACCACGTTCATGTTTCGTCGTTCTAGCACCCTGTTCTGTTGGGGTGTGACAGGAGTAGTGAGTTCCTGGCGAATTCCAGCTGCTTGGCACAACTGATTGAACTCGGTGGACAAAAATTCCCCTCATCTATCACTTATTATTGCTTTAATTTACTTTCCCACTTGGTTTTCTAATAGATTTTTAAACACTTGAAAGTGGTGGAGAGCTTCAAACTTTTGTGTGAGATTATATATCCACATATATCGACTAGTAATAATAAGAAGATACTATTTTTCGAGAGATCAATCTAAAAGTCAAACTCACATGCTTAAATGAACGTAACTGCATTAGATTCACGGTCCAGATCTATTTCTGGCTGATCCAACGGGTTCACTAATCTCATCCTATTTTATTTTTTGTTTAATCAAAAATTTTTACAGCATTAGATCAAGTGAAAACACACCATACCTTGAAATGAACCTCCATTTGGAATCCCAAATGGAGAGGATCCTGGTCCCGTACCATGGAGGGATGGAATAGAAACATGGAAATAATAAACAGTTTTTTTTCTTATTATAAAATTTAGGAAAAAGTGCAAAACACCTACTTAGCCCCTAACTTTAATTCCCTTTGAGATTTGAGTTCTATTTTTTTTTTTGGAAAATTTTGGTCTCTAATGTTTTCCTCTTTTAATTGAAGTTTCTAAATAACTCTCTTTTAACTCTTTTCGGAAGGAGGTGCGTTGTTGAAAAATATGTACTCTCTTTTTGTTGTGCATAAGCTTAGATCTTGATAATGTAATGTGTTGTAAGAATTAGATGGAATTGATTGCAATGTTTCTTAGTGGTGAAATCTTTAAGTAGAAGCTTAGATCAACTGTTAATTATTTGGTTTTGTATCTCTGATGAGGTTAAGGATGCAAATGTGATCGTAAAAGAGAGGACATTGGCTTTCAAGTAAACTTCGGGTTTAGCGGCTGCTGTCAACGAGATTATTACATGGGCTGCTGCCGGTGATGAGATCAAACTTTTCATATCTCTTCATGAGCTCCTCGATTTTACTGCCACCCAGCTTTGTCAAATCATCAAGCTGCACCAAGACTCCCTTCTGCTTGTTTCATTACACCAACTCTTCAATATGTTTTTTTTAACCTCTAAAATCTCGACGGAAATGTCGACGTGAAGGAGGATTCCTAATTTATGTAGAGCGAGCTCTACTCCACCAATGTCGGAGAACAACACATTGATCCCTTCGGGAAACAATTTCTTTAACACTGAAAGTTGATAAGCAACTGTATCAATCTGGAATGAATTTTCCAACGATTTCAGTCGATTAGTCGTGCTAATCTGGCCGCCCCGAGTATGACTTTTCGGCAATCCGAGCAACATTTCGAATTCACCGGGGTCTAACGGTGCAACCTTGTGGTGCCCCACCCAGACAAGATTCAATCTTCTACATTGAGCCATAACATATGTCCGAACCTCCAGTGGCGGCGAATAGCCCGCGCTCTGAAAGCATTTCCGATCTTAGAGGGTGAAGAAGATCTAGGAGGTGAAAAGAAATTATTGTGGCCGCGATTTTCCTTGATGCAAAGCTTCTAGATCTTAAAGGGGTAAAAGTTTTGGATCAATGAAAATCGCGGCCACACTAATTTCTTTTCATCTTCTAGATTTTCTTCACCCGCTAAGATCGGAAACGCGTTGCATAGCGCAGGCGATCCGGAGCCTCCAGAGGTTCAGGCGAATGTTATGGCTCAATGTAGAAGATCGAATCTTGTCAAGATGGGGCACCACAAGGTTGAACCGTTAGACCCCCGGTGAATTAAATTTTTTGCTAGGATTCCCGAAAAATAATACTCAGGGCGGATGGATTAACACGACTGATCAACTGCAATCGTTGGGAAACTCATTCCAGATTAATATTGTTGTTTATCATCTTTCAGTGCTGAAGAAATTGTTTCCTGGTGGGATCAATGTGCTATCTCTGTTCTCCGACATTGGTGGAGCAGAGGTCGCTCTACATAAATTAGGCATCCTCCTGAACGTCGTCATCTCCGTTGAGATTTTAGAGGTTAATAAAAACATCTTGAAGAGTTGGTGGAATGAAATCAAGCAAAAGAGAATCTTTGTGCAGCTTGATGATGTGAAAAAGCTGGATAGCGATAAAATTGAGAAGCTCGTGAAAAGATATGAAAGGTTTGATCTCATCATCGGCGACATCCCATGTAATACTCTCGCCGTCAGCGACCGCTAAACCCGAAGTGGACTCGAAGGCAAGCATTCTTCTCTCTTTTACGATTACCTCCACATCCTTAACCACGTACATCTGAGGTACGAAACCAAATAATTAACAGTTGATCTAAGCTTCTACTTAAAAGATTTTACCGCTTGGAAACAGAACAATCAGTTCCTTTTAATTTTAGCAGCACGGTACATTATCAAGATCTAAGCTAATGCGCCAAAAAATAGAGAAAATATTTTTCAACATCGCACCTTCTTCAGAAAAGAGTTAACGGGAGAGTTACTTAGAAACTTAAATCAATAGGAAGAAAACGTTGGGCACTGAAATCTTCAAAAAAAAGTTCGAGACTAAAATATTAAAAGGGATTTAAATAGGCGTTTACACAAAAAGTAGCTAATAAATGTGAAATTATCATATTTTCCATTAGGCTCCGTTTGTTTCGGCGGTGGCATTTTGGATCGTTCGGAATGAGAGTGTTGGGAATGGAAGCGGTGGGAATGGAGGGAGGGGCAGCTTTGGCGTTGAAGGCCAAACGTTTTGGAGCGTTGAGAATGGAGAAAGTAGTTTTACCAAACAGTTTTTTTCAGCGTTGGCGTTTCCCCCACTGCCAATAGAGAAAAAACGTCGAAACAAATGGAGTGACACCGTTTAGCACAGTGCTAGAGTTCGTGAACACGATAGTTATGAACCGGCGTTCGTGACCGCCCAACCTCACCTAAGGAACTTCATCCACTTTTATGCTCGAAACTAAAAAAAAATTCTTGGCGGCGGTCTTAGTCATTGTCATGCCAAACATATAGGATTTTACTTGAAAATATAGAGTTTTGCTGATTTTATTAGGCTGGGAGATGAACATGAAGGGAATATTTTATTTTAGAGAAAATTTGTTCATTTTAGATGACTCTAATATGGATACATTAATAAATGCCACACTTGGCAGTTATATTTTCGTCTATTACATAGTTAATTAATACAAAGCATCGTTACACTTTATTGTCATTTTTGATGGTGCAGGTTTTGTCCTTCACCCCCTCTAAAGCTGCGTCATTCATTACTCTGAGCTTCTGCCTGAGTTCTGCGGAGCGTTTCCTTGACAGTGGTTTTATCATTATATCTACGATCTGGGCTTCAGTGGGGCAGAAGATGAGCTCGATCTTATCTTTATCTATAATTTCTCCGATGAAATGGAAGTGTATATATATGTGCTTGCTGTGAGCATGGTAGATTGGATTCTTGGAGAGGTCTATGGCCGATGTATTGTCGCACAAGATTTTTTACCTTCTCCTCTCCCTCATCTTCATCTTTACTACATATTTCTTTCTTTAGTCTTTGCAGCCATATAACTTCACAAGCTGCTGAGTCGAGCGTCATATACTCCACTTCGGAAGTGGAGAGGGCCACGGTCTGCTGCTTTCTCGAGTTCCAGGAAAGTGGGATGGAGCCTAGAAAGAAAACGAAACCTCTAGTGCTCTTTCTGTCTTCTACATCTCCTGCCCAGTCTAAGTCTGACTAGCCAATTAGCTCTGGGTTTTTCTCTTCCTTGTAGAAGATCGTGAAATCCTTTGTTCCCTGCAAGTAGCGCCCAATTCTCTTTGCAGCAACAAAATAAGCTTTCGAAGGATTATTCACAAACTGGCAAGGATGTTGACTGCGTTCTCAATGTCGGGCCTTGTGTTTGTGAGATAAATATGGGAACCAACGAGGCTCCTATATTGTTCATATCTATTGATTCTTCTTCTTCCTTCTTTGAGTCTGCAAGTTTTTCTCCAATGGGCATTGGGGTGACAGTAGGATTACGGTCCTCAATTTGGAATTTCTTTAGTAGTGAGCGGATATATAGTTCTTGAGACACAAAAATTCCTCCCTCAGCGTGCTTGATTTGGAGTCCCAGAAAGAATTTCAGGATTCTTGTAGAATCTTGTATATTTCATGTATTGTATACAAAAGGAGAGTACATATTTATAGGAGAGAGATGAGAAAGAGAAATCCTATACACAATGTGGGACTAAAGAGATATAGAAGGGGAGTAAATGGGCCACCAAATGGGCCAAATACATGGGCTATTCCAACACTCCCCCACAAGCTGGAGCGTACAAATCGTATGCGTCAAGCTTGGATAGGCATTGATAGAAGAGGGTACTGGACAGTGCCTTTGTGAGGACATCCGCAACTTGTTCAGTACCAGGGACATGTTTTAGCTCGATTTTCTTCATTTGTACTTTCTCCCGGATAAAGTGGCAGTCGACCTCGATATGCTTGGTTCTTTCGTGGAAGACCGGGTTCTTGGCAATATGTATAGCCGCCTGACTGTCACAAAGTAGGAGAGCAGGAGCAGGAAGTTTTACCCCAAGATCCGTGAGAAGACTTTCAAGCCATGTAAGTTCAGAAACCACAGATGCCATTGCCCTGTATTCTGCTTCTGCTGAGGAGCGCGCAACCACTGCTTGTTTCTTGCTACGCCAGGTAATCAAATGTCCTCCGAAGTACGTACAGAAGCCACTGGTTGACCGACGATCATCCAGAGAGTCGGCATAGTCAGCATCAGAGTATGCCACTAGTGTTGGAGTTGAGGATGAGGTCTTGTATACCAAGCCTTGACCAGGAGCTGCTTTTAGATATCGGAGAATCCGTTCCACAGCCTGAAGATGAGATGAACGAGGGGCGTGCATGTAACGGCTGACAATACCGACAGCGAAGGAGATATCTGGTCTTGTAACAGTCAGATAGATCAATTTTCCAACCAGACGGCGATAGTATTCCGGGTTCTGAATCAAGAGATCAGAGTCAGAGGACTGAGCACAAATCTTGTGATTTGCGTCCATTGGAGTATTAATGGGTTTGCAGCCGGAGTAGCCTGCATCATGAAGAAGGTCGAGGCAATACTTTCTCTGAGATAGAACAAGGCCATCTGGTCGCCTGGCTACCTCCAGACCTAGGAAGTAGTGAAGGTTCCCCAGATCTTTTGTTTGGAACACGGAGCTGAGTTGTTGTTTGATCGCCTGAATTCCTTTTGAGTCGTTGCCTGTGATAATGATATCATCCACATAGACAAGAAGGAGAACGGTGCCTGTTGCCTGGTGGCGAGTAAACAGGGAGAAGTCAGCCGAGCTCCGAGTAAACCCTGCTTCACGAAGGACCTTGCTGAGCTTGTCGAACCATGCTCGAGGAGACTGTTTGAGACCATAGAGAGACCGCAAGAGATGACAGACTTTCGGGGTCCTAGACTCCCCCGTGGTCTCAAACCCGGGCGGCTGCTGCATGTACACCGTTTCAGTGAGATCACCGTTTAAGAAGGCGTTCTTAATATCCAGTTGATGTAAGGGCCATTGGCGGTGCACAGCAACGGAGAGAAGAACCCGGACTGTGTTCAGTTTGGCGACGGGAGAGAAGGTTTCGTCGTAGTCCAAACCTTGTTGTTGAGTGTAGCCGCGAGCCACCAGTCGAGCTTTTAAGCGGTCAATGGTCCCATTCGCAGCATTCTTGATGACAAAGACCCATTTACAACCAACAGTTTTCTGGCCAGGGGGAAGATCCACCAGTTGCCAGGTCTGGTTTGCCCACAACGCGGCCATTTCCTCTTCCATGGCGGCACGCCAGCCAGGATGTTGAAGAGCCTCCTGCACAGAGTTAGGAACTGCAACCGACGATAAAGAAGTGGCCAGAGTATAAAGGTGGGGTGAGAGGCGATGTAAGGACATATAATACGCCAAAGGATGGGCAGTCGATTCTGGTACCTGATCAGCAGAACACGGAGGACCTCCGCAGAACACGGAGGACCGGAGGTCGAGTCAGACTGCGGAGTTGGATCGGAACGAGGACGTTGACGAGTGTAGACACGGGTAATCGGTGGTTTAGAGATAATGGAGGTTGGAGTCGGGGCAATAGCAGGAGCCGGAGATGGAGGAACGGGAACGGAAGTGTCGTTGACCGGGAGGATAGGTCGCGGAGCCGGTGGTGGTGCCAGGGTGGATACATGATTAGAAAAGAACGGCTGATCCTCCCAGAAGGTAACATCGGCAGAGACCGTTATTTTACGGGTTGTAGGGAAGTAGCAGACGTAGCCTTTCTGAGTTCGAGAGTAGCCGACGAAGATGGACTTGGTAGCACGAGGATCCAGCTTATCCGTGGAGGGTCCCAAGACGTGGACGTAGCAGGTGCACCCAAAGGTGCGGGGTGTGAGAAAGAAGGCTGGAGTAGAAGGAAAAAGAAGGCTGAACGGAGTATTATTATGGAGAACGGATGAAGGGAGACGGTTGATAAGAAAGCAGGCAGTGGAGACCGCGAAGTTCCAATATGTTTTGGGAACGTTCATGTGAAGCATAAGGGAGCGGGTAACTTCGAGAAGGTGACGGTTCTTCCGCTCGGCCACCCCGTTTTGTTGAGGGGTGTAAGCGCAAGATGTTTGATGGATGATTCCGAAGTCTGAGCATAAAGTGGCGATATCGTGACTTGTGTATTCGCGAGCATTGTCGGAGCGTAAGGTTTTGATGGTAGTGGAGAATTGCGTACGGGTCTCGAGGATAAACGCTCTAAAGACACGAGGGAGCTCAGAGCGATCATGAAGCATGTATAGCCACGTTAACCGAGAATAATCATCAACAAAAGTGAGAAAATACCGATATCCAGAAATACTAGTAGTTTTATATGGCCTCCAAATATCGGAGTGCACTAAATCAAAAGGAGCCGTGCTCCGAGTACAATGTGCGGGAAAAGAAGAACGCGGTTGTTTGCCGAAAATACAAGTTTCACATTTAAACTGAGAAAGAGGTACATCAGGGAGAGCTTTCTGGAGGACGGGTAGAGGAGGGTGCCCGAGGCGTCGGTGCCAGTCTATGGAGGAGACAGAGGAGAGGATGGTGGGAGAGTCGTCAAGGAGGTAGAGTCCGTTCCGCAATCGTCCTTTACCAATGGTAGTCCGCGTCCGTCGATCCTGTATCAAAAAAGACGAGGGGTTAAATGTGACCGTACAATCCAGGTCATTAGTAAGACGACCAATGGAAAGTAAATTGAAGGAGGAGCCCGGAACATGAAGAACCGAGCGAAAAGAAAGAGAGGAGGTGAGCGAGATGTCAGCAGAACCGGAGACGGGAACAGTGTCCCCATTGGCCACAGTGATGCACTTTGGATGAGGACTATCCAAATATTGAGTTGGTTGCCGCGAGGTAATATGATGAGTAGCGCCGGAGTCCATTATCCAACCTGGGCTAGTGGAGAGACAAGTCATACCTTCATTGGAGACGGAGGCTACAAATGCAGAAGTAGGGCTGAGAAGTCCATGGAGTTGCTGGAGTTGGAGGCGGACTGCGTCAAGGTCCACCGGATTGCTGGAGGCAGATGGACTTTCCGTGGCAAGGGATGCTGTAGGACGAGGAGGATATCCGTTTTTACGAAAGCATGTGGCCTCATAATGACCATCACGACCGCAGAACGAGCATTTAGGTCTCCCCCGGCCACCCCGACCTCTTCCCCGAGCTCCAGACCGGCCTCCCCGGGTAGGTGGAGGAGGAAGAGAAGGAGAAGCGGGAGCGTGCTGGAGGAGAGCCGGTGAGGTGGGTGCCGTGATATCAAGAGGTGGTGTGACTCGGAGGAGCATGGAGCACACATTTGATAGGGACGGAGTGGTAGCTGAGGCCAAGATCTGAGCCCGAAGACCCAGAAGATGAGGTGGTACCCGGGCCATGAGCATAGCAATGCAAACTGCCTCCTTCTGAGCCCGCTGAGTAGCATGATCATTTGTTGAGGGCTGATGTTGGATCCATGCTTCAGCCAAAGATTTCACACGGGCAACGATAGAGGTCATGTTAGACCCGGTGGTGTCCAGAGCCTGTAGGTCGGTGATGATATCGAACAGACGTTGGAGGCTATCTTTTTCGGAGTACAGGGACTGGAGCTCGTCCCACATGGCTTTGGCCGTCTCAAGGTACATTGTCATTTCATAAGGTTCGCCATCCAGTGAGTTCAGAATCCAAGTCTGAACGCGGCCATCGTCCCGCAGCCATTCCTCAGTGACTGGAGTTGGGGGATCCTGGGTGAGATGAGAAGCAAGGCCCTTGGCTTGAAGGACGCGGCGGACAGAGTGCATCCAGGGCATGAAGTTTTTCTTCCCAGAGAGGGAGATGGTAGTGATGCGGAGCTCATCACGGAGCTCTTGGTGGAGGGCAGGTTGTGCGGCCTGCGTAGGAGCTTCCGATGATGCTACCGAGGAGCCCATATAGATCTGGTGGCGTGGGTAGAGAGTAACTTAGACCGCGCGATCTGGGAGAAGGCCGCTGGCAGAGCGCTGGAGGAAGCCGCACGGTCTGGAGGAAGAACGCAGGAGGTCGCACGATCTGCGTGCAGGAGCAGACCGCAAAGGGAGCGGCGAGACCGGCTGAAGGCGAGCAGGCGATAGCTCGGCAGAGAATGCACGAGGAGATCGCCGCTGGCAAGGAGAGAGTTGGGCAGAAGGCGCAGACCGCATAGGGAGCTCGGGAGAGCGCGCTAGAGAGAGGCCGGAACTGCTGTAGCGAACAGGTGAGCTCGGGCGGTCTTGCGAGATCGGCAGCGAGTTCGACAGACCGCTTCCGAAGAGGCCACAGCAGGAGATTCCAGCAGGAGGCCGCAGGAGGCCGCAGCGGGAGATCGCAACGGGCAGAGCTGGAGATCGCTTCGGCTAGAGGTCGCTAACAGGTCGGTGCTGGAGATCGCAAAGAGCTGAGCGGGAGAGCGCTGAAGATCGCTTATCAGGTCAGCGGAGGAGATCGCTGCGGCTGGAAAACTGCGGACAGAGCAGAGAAGCGGAAGAGGCGATGAGTCCCACGTGCTAAGGAAGAAGGCTATAAAAGCCAAGAATAGAGGGAAGCGAGGGAGGATGGGAGCAAGCGGGAGGCAGCCGCAGGAGGGGCGGTCGCAAAACTAGAAGATCGCCAGAGGTGTGCGATCAGAAAAATTTGAGACCGGAAAATTTGGACCGTTCCTCTGATACCATGTAGAATCTTGTATATTTCATGTATTGTATACAAAAGGAGAGTACATATTTATAGGAGAGAGATGAGAAAGAGAAATCTTATACACAATGTGGGACTAAAGAGATATAGAAGGGGAGTAAATGGGCCACCAAATGGGCCAAATACATGGGCTATTTCAACAATTCTCAAGTCCATTATTTCATATTTTCTCTTCAAGGTCTCTCTAAATTCATTCGTTTGTTCTAAGCTGGAGCCGGTAAGTATGAGATCATCATCATGCAAACTTACAAGTATGCAGCCTTGGTCTTTCCTCTTTATGTATAGAGTCGGCTCAATTGGACTTCGAGTGAAGTCTTCAGTAATGAAGTATCTGTTAATAGTGTGATGTCAGGCCCTCGGTGCCTGCTTCAGCCCGTAAAGTGCCTTATGCAACTTGTATATTTTGTCCCTCTGTCCTCTTCGGAGGGTTTGTCGTTCATAAATGCCGACTTAACATCTAGCTGAATGGTTGCGTAGTGATTCTGAGCGGCGACAGCAAGTAGAAATCGAATTGTTGTCATTCTTGCGACTGGAGCAAATGTTTCATCGTAATTGGCTCCTAGTCTTTGGGAAAAACCTCTTGCAACAAGCCGTGTTTTATGCTTCAAAATGTTGCCATCCTCACTTTGTTTTGTTTTAAAAATCAACTTGAGATCGATTACGGCTCGGTGGGTGATTTTGGCACTAAAGACCAGGTTCCAATTTTCTCGATAGCATCTAATTCTTCCTGCATTGCATTTCTCCATTTTTCTTACTTCATTGCTCTCTGTGTGTGTCTGGTATTAATGTGATCAATGCCATTTCTGTGCTTTCATATATTTCTGTGCTTTCATTTTCATGGTCAATGATGAAACTGGATCAGTGTTGCCAATAGAAGGCTCAACAATGTCTGAATTGACCTGGAGGGAATTAGGAGATACTCATAATTCAACCGACAATGACAGTAATGGTTGAACTTGAATAGAATGATCCTGAGTCCCACTTGTCATCTTCATGAAATATTACATCTCGTGAAATTATGAGTTTGTTGCTCTTTGGATCAAGTAGACGATACCCTTACTCTCATTGTTGTAACCAAGGAACACACACTTCAAACTGCTCGTCTAACTTGTCTCTTTGTTCTGTATTTTTGTGAGCATAGGCAATTGAGCCAAATACTCTTAGATGAGAAAACTCTGATTTTTGGTGAAAGAGAGCTTCATAAGGTGTGGTACCGATGAGAGCTTTGGTAGGAAATCAATTTAAGATGTAAACTACAGTCGTGGCGGCTTCAGCCTATAGAGCTTTGGGGCACAATTTATGAATTAGCATGGTTCTTACCATTTCTATCACTGTCCTGTTTCGTCGTTCTACCACCCCGTTCTGTTGGGGTGTGCCAGAAGTAGTGAGTTCCTGGCGAATTCCAACTGCTTGGCACAACTGATTGAACAGGTGGACAGAAATTCCCCTCATCTATAACTTCTTATTGCCTTAATTTACTTTCCCAGTTGGTTTTCTATTTGATTTTTAAAAACTTGAAAGTGGTGGAGAGCTTCAAATTTTGTGTGAAATGATATATCCACATATATCAGCTAAAGTCGTCAACAATAAGAATATAGAAATGTTTTCCTCCAATTGAGGTGGCACTGGCAAGTCCCCATAGATCCATATAGAGTAGTTGAAGTGAATTTGCGGCCCTTCTGTGAGCAATGTGCGGAAAAGGAAGATGATGTGATTTTCCTAGAGCAATGTGCTACAATTTTGTGGTGTAACATCAAGTTGTGGTAGTCCTTCAACTAGTTGTTTGCGGTGAATGTTTTGGAGGGAGGAGGTTGCGGTGACCAAGCCTATGATGCCACAAAGATGTCGTGGTCGAGGAGAAACCCTGTGGTCGAGGAGCAACCCTAAGTACAGGCGAGGGATCTCGGTCTAGCAGGATTTAAACTGAGTGTAAAGATGTTGCTTTCATTCATATGTGCCGAGGCTACGGTGATTTTTTTTGAGCTCGACTATATGACCGATTTTGTGGTCAAACCCAACCTTGTAACCATTGTTCAGGAGCTGCCCGACACTTAGCAGGTTCTATGAATGTGTTGGAACGAACTGGATATTTGAGATAAATTTGTGGGTGCCTTCATGTGTTACTACTGCAATGGTACCCTTCCCTTCTATCTTCTCCTTTTTCCCGTCTCTTAGTACAAATTTAGATTTGAGCTCTTCTTCAAGGGTGATAAAGGTCCTGTCATTCACAATGTGGCTTGAACAGCCGTTGTCGACAAACCAGGTGGATGTGGTTTAATGTTTACTTTGGGTGTTGCAAGTGAAGAGAAAATGACCGGGTTCAGTTTCAGGGGCCTTAACTTCTTCCTTGGATTTGTGCCAGCAATGTTAGAATGATTGGGGATTTTACATTTTTTACCTCTGAAAAAGCAGTCCTTTGATTCATGGTTTTGCTTCTTACAAATGATGCAGTGAGGCCCTCCCGTGACTGTATGTTTTACCACCATTGTTTATGCACATTTTTTGTGATAATTTGAATGTGCCCCTGGTATCAGACCTGTGTTTGGGGTCAGGCCTTTCATATCTTCTTTTTTCTGCGACATTTTTTTGAAATGTCATTTTTGTTTAAAATACTTTTCTAAGGCAGGTTCATCTTGGTCGAGCAAATCCTCATGGGTTTGCAGTGATGTCGTGAGTTCTACTACAGTCATTTTATCTAGGTCGTGAGCCTTTAGAATGCTGACACTATGTGCTTGTTACAAATCTGATTTACGAGGCTTGTAATTTTGGCAGAAAATTCTTGAGTTGTCTCATCTTCTCTCATGAGAATGAAATCAAACTGACGTCTTAGTGAGTAAATTTTCATTTTAATTACTTTCATCGATCTCTTGAACTCATGATCCAGTCTTTGCCAGGCTTCCTGGGCAAATTTTGAGCCCATAATTTGAGGGTAGATGGAGGTGGCAATCCCTTGCTGAAACAGATTAAGCGCAAGAGCGTCACACTTCATTTCATATTTGCTGATTTTTGTTGGTTCACCTTAAATTGATTTTTCAGTGGATTTGGGTCCTTCCTTGACAATGACCCACAGATCCTGAGATCTAAGGAGCGTCTCCATCTTGTCGCTCCAGAAGTCATACAACTCGCCGATGAACATGGGAATGGTGGAGTGAGTATAAACGGGGGCTTGGTTGGTAGATGATGAGGCCATGCAGATGAGAGAAACAAGAAGAAATCAACGGGGCTTTGATAGCAATGTAGGATTTTACTTGAAGATATAGAGTTTTGCTGGTTTTATTAGGCGGGAAGATGAACAGGAGAGATTTTATTTTAGAGAAAATTTGTTCATTTTTAGATGACTCTTATACGGATGTATTTATACACCCCTATAGAAAAGATACATTAATAAATGACATAGTTGGCCGTTACATTTTCGTCCATCATTACACTCATCGAACCAAAAAGGAGCTTTTGTCATGATAAACATACATTCTATAACTGTGACGTTTTTGTCCAAAGTTTTATGAAATGTCGCGCAAAAAAAGAACCTAAATTTATACTATATTTGCGCCTAAATACCAAAAAAAAGGAAATTTGTCCGGCAATGGTAAATATATACCTTGGAGTAGCCTTTGGGCATGTCTTGAACCACACAACCAGAAGAAAGTCGGCGGGAATTGGAACTAAGGCCGAAAGGAGGAGGAGAGGAAGAAAAAGTCTGATCCCTGATTCCATCAACAACAGCCCATGCAACAATCAGTCAGCTGCAACTCCTCATGCATCTGCATACATATATTGCAATATTTTATTTATTTATTATGAATAATTACCAGAACTTCCCCCCCTTGAAGTTAGCATAATTACAGATTGCACCCCTCTTATTATTGAAAGTATTTTGTTATTTTCACGATAATTTATACACACTGAAGTTCATTAAAAATTAAGAGCAATATTAAAAGCACATTGATTTTCACTATTGACACATCACAATATTTTATTTTCACATCATTAACACCAAATATAAAATTTGTTATTAGCAGGTTATTTCACAAGAAAAATAATTTGGCAGTGCAACTTTAGTTTTGTTGAATAATATTTCACCGGTGATCGCTGGAACTTGGGAACCTGTCTGGGCTGAACTATCTCGATCTCTCGGGAAACTCCCTAAACCGGATTGATCCTTGTCCAGCTACAAAACTTGAAAATGAATCAGTTCAATCTTTCAAATAATCCGAGGCGGAGACTTTGGGGAAGATCAGGCAGAGGAGTATTGTGAAGCTCTGATGCTGTTGCAGTCACAGGGACTGTTAATTTCTGGTTACATTGTAAAGTTATAATTACACTAGAAATTAACAGCCATTCTTAAATTCAAGTTGCTCACCAAGACTAGAAATCTTGATGTTATCTAACCTTGAATTTCATCTTTCGCAGCTTGTCCGTCGGCACTGTTCATGAATGCAACAAAGCCACAATTTCTTAGGATTCGTTTGCCATTGCGTTTTTGCTCTGGTGAGTTAGGACAAAAACACCACCATCATATAATGTATGTTTGGCATGACAAGAAAACTAGTTTTGAACATAATTGTGGATGAAGTTTCTTAGGTGAGGTCAGGCGTTCATATCCACCGCGTTCATGACCGCCACCACCGTGCCAAACGAGGCCTTAGCCAGCTCCGCTCCACCTCTGTTCTGGGCCACATTATCTTCACACTTGCTATAGGCCCAAACCAGGATAGATGAAGCAGCTTATGATGTTTTTGAATTTGAGGTGGAGAATTTGGGGAAGATCAGGCACATGAGTATTGTAAAGCTCTGGTTCAACGTAAACTTTTGGCTCTTCCCCTTCGTCGGGAGAGAGTCGCCGTCGCAGCAGGAGGAGAACGACAGCCAAGCAGGTAAGGGATCGGAAGAAGACCTTAGAAGAGATAAGAGGAGAAGGTTTGGTGAAGGAAATGCGTCCATTTTGGAGCGGCAAAACGCCTCGTGCTGCTTGTTTCACGAGTGCGGGAAGAAGGAATAGAACATAATTATAGATTGCACCCCTCTTATTATTGAAATTACAAAAATATCCCCTGAATGTTATAAAACATAACATTTACCTCCCCTGAAGTTCATATTTCATAACATTCATGCACAAAATTCCCACCCCACTGAAAATGTACTCCGAAGGGAGTACTTCTGTGCATAAATGTTATGAAATGAAATGTGAACTTCAGAGGAGATACATGTTATGTTTGTTAACATTGAGAGGAGGTTTTTGTAATTTCAACAATAAGAGGTGTGCAATCTGTAATTTTGCAAACTTAGAGGGAAGGTTCTCATAAATGCCGTCAGATTCCTTGAAAAAGGATCTTGATCATCAAATAGATACTATCCATTTAATTTTAAATGGAGAGAATTCGGGTACGGGTAGACGTGTGTGAGAGCTTAAAACTTGAGTGTTTTTACGATTTTTTAGAAAAAAAATTGGTGTGATAGATGTATTAGGTGTGCTTTTAGAATTGCTTCAAATAAATAAAAACTTGTGGTTAATTGGCATAAATTTAACATTAACTAATCCACAGAAATTCAGTGGACAAAATAACTTTAACAGATATTTAATGGTGGAGATTTTTTGAATTAAAAAAAATTTATAAAAGAAGAAAAATAATGAATCTGTCAGAAGCATTCAATCTGAATCAATTCTGACAGAAATGGAGAGGATCCTGAACATAAATAAATTAACACGATTCATTATTATTACTTATTTGGTAAGGAAGTTACTTATATATTAATAAAATAGTTTACATTCCATCTGTCTGGTTTTCATGGAAAAACCAAATCGATCTTATGAATGCAGAGAACGCATACCGCATCCATTAGAGAGTCACAAACAAGAGCAAGGCTGTTGATGATGACCATAGTCGTCTCCCTCGTGGCCTCCGGCCGCCACCAAATCAGAGCCCCATTTCAGCCATCTTTACAAGCTCATATATCCATGTCGGGCATCGCCAACTCCTGAAACAAACAACTCTCAACGGAGCCATCCGTGTCGGCAACCGAAAGAAACAGAGGAGTGATGGCAGTCCCCAGAGAGTTCGACTCCGCCGCAGCAGACTAAATCAGAATTAATTAAGAGTCGGTGGATAAAAAAATATACCTTCAACATTTGAGTTCGCCGGTTCGAACCAAAGCGGATTCTCCAGTACGAGCCGCCTGCTGAGATCATGATCTTCTCGTCGTCCCTGTTCAATCTGAAATTGAAGGAGAAGAAGAAGAGAACAGAGGATGATGCATTGCTCTGCAGGACTGAAATAAATAGAAGGGCAGGATGAAAACAGAGCACTCCGTCTCCCTCTTATAGCCCTAGCGAGCATTGAGAGCAAAAGAAAAAAACAGAGCATTGAAGATGCACCTGCGCGTTTGCCCACCGCCTTCCATTATCGGCGATCTGCATTGAGAAAGCAACAAAAAAAAACAGAGCATTGAAGATGCACCTGCGCGTTTGCCCACCGCCTTCCATTATCGTCGGCGATCTGTCGCAATCGAAGAACCAAAAAAGTAAAACAAAAGAAAACTCTGTTTTGAGTAAGCAGACGTTTTGTGCAGTAGCAATGCCTTCGTATTTTAAATAGGGCGCTGTTAGGTGCACACCACTCTTGGCTATGTGCACACCAAAATTTTAAAATAAATAATAATAGTGTTTTTTCCCAACCCCACCCATTCTTGGCTATGTGCACACCAAACCCTTGTTCCACGCCGCTCACTGTTTCGAGGAGGTTTGCCGCCCGCCGTTTGTCAGAGGTCCGCCGCCCGCCGTTTGTCAGAGGTCCGCCGCTCGCCGTTTGTCAGAGGTCCGTAGCTCGATGGAAGACCGCTTAGTATTTTAATTGATATGCGATGCTATTTAGTTGGTCTGCACTTGTTTGGACACTTTTTGTTAAGCCCTTATGTTCTGCTGGAACGATGAGTTTTTTTTAGCGGGAATCTTAGGATTTACTCGATCCTGGTAGGCAAGGATTATTGAGATCTAGGTTATGTCTAGGTGGGCGGCGGCGGTTGGAGATGAAAATACAAGTGTTCGCTCTCTTCCTGCGGTTGGAACTGGGTTGTTTTAACAACATTTTTGGAGATTGATGGTTCTAAATGGAGGGTATTTAAAAGGGTAAAAATAGTGTTTGTGGGATTGGTGTGTCGTTCTGAGTAATGGCGGTGAAATTATGGTAGTGCGGACGATGTTGATGATTTACTTGTGTTTGGTACTTGAGGCCCAAATTATGGTAGTGCGGAGAATTCATGATTTTCCGACACATGATCACATACGGTTCTGGGCGGGTCTTGACTTAGAATGTTGCTCAAATGGTGCTTGAAGGAAGAATTTCGATGGCCTGCATATAAAATTTTTGGTGTGCACATAGCATTGGTGTGCACAAAGCCAATTATGGTGTGCACGTAACAGCGCCCTTTAAATATTTGGAAGTTGTATTTTGAAAAATTATTTATGATATTTTGTATGTATAAATTGGAATATAAATCTCTCTCTCTCTCTCTCTCTCTCTCTCTCTTGATTATAAAAACAATTTATGCCTTACTCTGAATTTTTATTATTTGATTAGTGTTTAGAGATTAATTTGAGATCAATTAAAGCCATTTTGTGATCATCCAGATCTTCAATAAGAACAAATCCTGCTTGTTACATTAAATAAGAACAAATCTGGTTGTTAGCAACATATATTTAGATAAACTTTATATAATTAAACTCGAATTCTAAGTCCAAGCCCGAATCTCATTTCGAATCTGAATTCGAATCAAAATCCAAATTTTCAAATGATTTTGAATATCATTCGAGAACACCCATAGGTTCAAATATGTGATTAGCATGAAGATTATGAGTGAAATGATTCCCATAAAAGTGATGCATGGTTCAATGATGATTATATAAATGAACATGAAATTTGTGGGTAAGGTTAATATGAATAAGAAAATGACTTTAAATTGAGGACGAATATCCAAATCTTTCATGGGTAATTCAACATTAAGAAAATCAAGAAGGCGATCACAAAGTAAGTCTAAGTATTTGATCAAGAAAAAGAAAGTCTATAAATAAAAATCAAAGAGTCATTTTGCATGAAAAAAAGAAAAAGAAAAAGAAAAAAAAGTCAATCATGTAAGAGGGAAAAAAGAAAGAAGTAGTAAAAGTCATGGAAGAGGGAATACAAGAAAGGAGAGGAAAGGAAAGAAGTTATTTGTTGAAAGTGTGAGTTTGACTACCGTATTACACAAACATAGCCGTATATTTCGCAAATAATTTACAACGTTGAAATCACAGATCATACGATTATACTTACTCACACACTATGATCTATTTTGATCGCCGTGCGTTACACGCGCCTAAATATTTCTAATAGAATTGAAAAGAATTATGAACTTCATTTTAGAATGAGATTTAATTTTTTTTATCCAAAAAATTCTCTATTTTCTATAATAAGTAGGTCCTCTATTTTGGTACTAGCGCTAGCAGTAAAAAGAATACCATGCTATTTTTTGCCTTGGCTTCAAATAATTTAGCTTTAACCATGTACACAACCTCAATATTATTGGTTGATAGGGAATTAAAGTTGATTTACCAATTAATCACGAAATGCTATGTTTCTTACATAATAATTTATGAATGAAATCCAATTCAGAAGTACTTCATCGAGATTGTAGTATTGTACATTCTTTTTCCTATTTTTGCTATAAAAAAGAAGGCATAAGTATAAAGAAAGTGAGGTTGTTAGTTGACAAGAGTTTTAACTACAGACATTTTACATAGATTTGTTGGAGGCTTGCATGACTATGGGTCTGTTTGACACGGCGGTGGCAATCATGAACGTGGTGGTTACGAACCATCATTCATGAACACTCGACTGCACGTAAGAAACTCCATACATTTTTATGTTTAAAATTATTATTTTCCTTTGTTAGGGCTATGCTCGTTGTTATGTTAAAAACATACTCGTGACAGTTGCATTTTTGTTTTAAAATCATTGCAGCAAAAATGTCATGTCAAATGGATGATGATTCGTCACCACCATTGCCGGGCCAAACAGAGACTATAAATATTGTTCATATATAGTAGATAGTGCTTGGACTAATGAAGAAGCTCCCTTACAAAAGATCTTCATGAAGTTGTGAGCTTAGAATTTTACATTTTGTTTTTCATTTACATTTTTGTATTTGAGGGCACTAATTATCCGTCAGAATAAGTTCGGTCCCGCGCACACATAAGAAGAGGACTATAGATGTACCACCGCTCTAAGGAGATGTTGTATCTCCAATACAAGAAGGATATCATGCATAATTAATTTTTAGGTTAAAGTACGTGTGACACTCTTAAATTTTATAGAAACAACATATGAAACCCCAACTTTTCAAATGGACATTTAGAGCCGTTATATTTCTAACTATTACTCAAATGAAAATATTTTTTACATTTTGTTTTTCATTTACAATTTTGTATTTGAGTGCACTTTTCCCAGAATAAGTTCCGGCGTGCACACACGCAAGAAGAGGACTATAGATGTGACACGGCTCTAAGGAGGTGCACTTTTCCCAGAATAAGTTTGTGTGTGCGCACATGCAAGAAGAGGACTATAGATGTGACACAGCTCTCAGGAGATGTATCTCCAATGCAAGGAGGATATCATGCATAATTAAAATTTAGGATAAAGTATGTGTGACACCCCTAAAATTTATAGAAATTATATATGAAACCCCAATACTTTTCAAATGGACATTTAGAGCAGTTATATTTCTAACTTTTACTCAAATGAAAATAATTTTTATTTAAAAAACTAGTTTAATTTATGTTATTTAGGATAAAAAATTTATCACTCATTAAATATCTCAAATTTATGAAATTTAATAAAATTCGATGTCAATAAATTATACTTTTAAGTTTGTTATACCACCCATAAAGGCCTTGGGGTGCGTCTAAAGGAAGCACCACTGAAGAGAGATGGGGTCGGCGGTCAACACGCAATCGCCCGAATCAAAGAAACCGAGCCCGCCATTTTCGCCGCCCACCGCCAGAAACAGAGCGCGCGCAAGCGCGTGCGCTGCCGCGCGCACAATAGCGCGCGGGCAGCGCCCCCCGTCGTGGGGGAACGGCCCCGTCGCACCCTCCTCGGGGTGCGGCTCGCGCGGAGCCGCACCCCTCAAGGGGTCCGGCCAAGCAGCACCCCTCAAGGGGTGCGGCCAAGCCGCACCCCCATGGGGGTGCGGCCCAGCCGCACCCCTCAAGGGGTGCGGCCAAGCCGCACCCCCCATGGGGGTGCGGCCAAGCCGCACCCCTGAAGGGGTGCGGCCCAGCCGCACCCCTCAAGGGGTGCGGCCGAGCCGCACCCCCCCGGGGTGCGCCTCCGCCGCACCTCCCATAGGGTGCGGCCCAACCGCACCCCTCAAGGGGTGCGGCCAAGCCGCACCCCCCCGGGGTGCGCCTCCGCCGCACCTCCCATAGGATGCGGTCCAGCCCCCTTCCCTCGCCTTTTTCCATAAGGGGGCTCGTAAGGGACACCGCCGTATTCACGCCCCCTCGTCGGGCGCGTCGGATCCCAATTCCCCTTTGGGGGACAACTTTCCGTTCCACCGTTTGCTCGGAACGCCTCCGCGCTCACGCGCGCTCAGAACACTACTAAGCGCGCTCAGAGCGCTTCCATGTTCGTTGCGCGCTCGGAGCACTTTAGCGCTCACGCACGCCCAGAACGCTTCCGAACGCGTTCGGGAGCGTTCTCACTTTTTGTCTTTCAGGCGTCTCACTTTTTGTCTTTCAGGCGTCTCACTTTTTGTCTTTCAGGCGTCTCACTTTTTGTCTTTCAGGCGTCTCACTTTTTGTATTTCAGGCGTCTCACTTTTTGTCTTTCAGGCTTCTCACTTTTCAGGAACAATCGGTCGCCTTTTTTACCTCCAACGGAATTGCCCGAACTGCCCAAACTGCCCAAGCTGCCCGAGGGGCAAGGTGGTCATTTACGAAAAATGGTGATCCGAGGGCCCCGAACCGGAAAATATGATTCGTCCACCGAGCATTTATGGAAACTGCCAACGGCAAAATTACCAGGCCGCCCCCGGCAAAAACTATAAAAGGAGCCCCATGGCTTCATTTGAAAGGACCTTGACTTCTGGACCGAGGAGAGCTCCTTGCAGACTTTTGCGGAATTCTCCTTCGGCACTTGAAGATCTCCTTCGGGACTTGAAGATCTCCTTCGGGACTTGAAGATCTTCATCTTCCAGAAAGGCGACCAGCGTTCTCAGAAGAGAAAGGCGATTGGCCTTCTCACTTCCAGAAAGGCGACCAGCATTTCTCAGAAGGGAAAGGCGACTGGCCTTCCCGCTTCCAGAAAGGCGACCAGCGTTCTCAGAAGAGAAAGGCGACCGGCCTTCTCACTTCCAGAAAGGCGACCAGCGTTCTCAGAAGAGAAAGGCGACTGGCCTTCCCGCTTCCAGAAAGGCGACCAGCATTTCTCAGAAGGGAAAGGCGACTGGCCTTCCCGCTTCCGAAAGGCGACTAGCAGTCTCAGAAGGAAAAAGGACTTAGTTTTTCCGAGAGGTGGCCTGTCACCCTCGCAGCTCTCTTTCCCCAAGTACTGTAACGAGCAGCGGCCTGTCGCGCTCGAGCTCTAGCTTCCAAGTTGTAACCCCTCCAGAAGATAGTAAAGTTTGGTCGGCACAGCTCCGGCCGCGTGGTTTTTTACCCTTTCCGGGTTTTCCACGTTAAAAAGTCCCTGCGTACTCATCGAACCTCTAATTGACTGTTTGCGCGCTTAGTTCGCTCACGAGCTAAGGCGGTTCAAGTGAACCGGTCTACCAAGAGCCCTAAGCGTTCCGCAACAGTTTGGCGCCGTCTGTGGGAACATTCCCAACAACTCTTCAAAAGCCGACTGCCATGACAAGGAAGAGTGCTCGCACTACTGAAGGATCGATGCCGGAAGGACGCATCGACCCAGCTCCCTCCCACTCGCTTATCGATGCACCTCCCGCAGAGGAGGCACTACCAGCACCCGCGGCTGGTTTGGAGGTGCGCATGCGGCAGATCGAAGAACATCAAGCTGAGATGTTGGCTCTCGTAAGGAATCTTGGGGCTCCTCCAGCTCCAATCCAGCCGCCAGCTCTGAACGTACCACCACCCCCAATTCTGAATCATGCCCCGAACGGGGAAGCCACCCAGGAAGACGAAGCCTCGGAAGGATTCTCCAATGCGGCAAGTTCCGCTCACCTTGCCCCACCAGCTGGAGGCCCAGAAGCTAACCACCGCCACCACCCCGGAAGAGCTGCCCCTGAGCAAGCAGTGGAAAGAGCTACGCGAGAAGAAATACGCAACATGATAGAAGAGGAGTATGCCCAAGCAGGGCGACGCGCGGCTCTCGCCCGCCATCCCGCGCGCCACGGCTCCCCACTATCACCTCAAGTCCTGGACCATCCAATTCCAAACGGCTTCAAGCTTCCCAACATCGAAACGTTCGACGGGACGGACGACCCGCTGGAACACGTTAATCACTTCACCACCATCATGGGGATTTACAGCGCCCCCGACCAACTCCTCTGTCGAGTGTTCCCGACAACTTTGAAAGGACAAGCGCGCACTTGGTTCCACTCCCTGCGGGATGGGGCCATCAACAACTTCGCAGAAATGGCGCGGCAGTTCGTGGACCAGTTCATCGCCAATCGTAGGATTGTCCGAGATCCTTCCCATCTCTCGGGAATCCGCCAGAACGACGGAGAAACTCTGAAGGATTTTTTCCGACGCTTCACCTCTGAGGCGTGACAGATCCCGGGAGTCGACCCCGAGCTTTTGCGAGGATTTTTCCTTGGAGGACTCCGCCCAAGTGGCTTCTACTCAGCTCTAATGAGAGAAACCGTACAAAGCTATCCTGACCTCGTCCAGCGAGTCGAGGCTCAGATAGCCGCCGATGAGGCCATCGAAGCACACCGCCGGCAGTTCGAGGGGAGCTCGAAGAGGAAGAAAGAGGAGTCGCCGCCGCATACAGCTCCCAACAAAAATAACAAGCATCACAACAACCCCAGCCGAGACCGAGGATCTCGCCAACGTCAGGACTACACTCCCCTGAACACTACCAGGACTAACGTTCTCCTCGCCATCCGTGATAGCGACGCGCTTCGCAGGCCCGAGCCGCTTGCACCGAACAGAGGAAATCAGTCGCAGTATTGTGACTTCCATCGCGGGCATGGACACAGGACTGAAGGCTGCAACAAATTGAAGGAGGAAATCGAGCGCCTTGTCCAACAAGGCCTCCTCGGAAGGTTTTTACTAAACCAGGTCCCAAACCAACACGGACCACGGGCTGACACTCCAGTAGAGGACAACGCTGTACCCCGACACGGATGAACCAGAAATACCGGGCAGGGAAACTTTCCTCGTAGTAGAGCACGCGCAACCCGCATTTCATTTGTCGTCGATTTCTGTTTTCCGCTCCTTCCAGTTTTCTGCTTTTAAAAACAGTAAGCCGCAAGATTATACTTGCGCGCATGCATCCATTATGTATTTGAAATTACTACATTTGCTCTCTGTCTCAATCAGCGGTACTAATCTTCTAGAGTGAGGCACCGAAAAGTTAAAGTCACATACGACCCTCAGCATTATTATCAAACGACAAACTCGCCAACATAGGAAAAAGAAGGGGCCTCTCACAAGTGGAGGACATACGTCGAGTCCAACAATCTAAACCAAGTCCGCAAAAAGGACAACACAGCTCCCCCGCTGCAGAGCATCATGCTCCCGCGATTGGGGCACACAGCTCCCACGCTGCAGAGCATCATGCTCCCGCGTTGCAGGGCACACAGCTCCCACGCTGCAGAGCATCATGCTCCCGCGTTGCAGGGCACACAGCTCCCACGCTGCAGAGCATCATGCTCCCGCGTTGCAGGGCACACAGCTCCCACGCTGCAGAGCATCATGCTCCCGCGTTGCAGAGCACACAGCTCCCACGTTGCAAAGCATCATGCTCCCGCGTTGCAGGGCACACAGCTCCCACGCTGCAAAGCATCATGCTCCCGCGTTGCAGGGCACACAGCTCCCACGCTGCAGAGCATCATGCTCCCGCTATTCACCGGTCAAGTCTACATCATGTAAAAGTCGCGAGCAAAGGCACGTGCACCAAAGCCGCGAGCACAGAACCGCGCAAAAAGTCGCGAGCAAAGGCACGTGCACCAAATTCGCGGGCACAGAACCGTGCAAAAAAGTCGCGAGCAAAGACTCGTGCACCAAAGCCGCGAGCACAGACTCGTGCACCAAAGCCACGAGCACAGACTCGTGCAAAAAAGCCGCAAGCACAAACTTGCGCAAACTAATTTTCTATTGTGTAAAAGCCGCGGGCTCAGAACCGCGCAAGCTAATCTGTCATTTTGCGTAAACCCCTCAGCCCATGCGGATATCAGAGCCGGGCAGCAAGCCCACAACGACCTCGGAAAACCAACACCCTCCGACATCAGCTCTTACCAGAAAAGCGCCGCACAGTGGACAATGGGTAAAGCCGCCACAGAAAAATTAAAACCTCCGAACTCCTCGCATCGAAACTCGGACTCCGAAGGTTTGGGGGGCTTATGTTATACCACCCATAAAGGCCTTGGGGTGCGTCTAAAGGAAGCACCACTGAAGAGAGATGGGGTCGGCGGTCAACACGCAATCGCCCGAATCAAAGAAACCGAGCCCGCCATTTCCGCCGCCCACCGCCAAAAACAGAGCGCGCGCAAGCGCGTGCGCTGCCGCGCGCACAATAGCGCGCGGGCAGCGCCCCCCGTCGTGGGGGAACGGCCCCGCCGCACCCTCCTCGGGGTGCGGCTCGCGCGGAGCCGCACCCCTCAAGGGGTCCGGCCAAGCCGCACCCCTCAAGGGGTGCGGCCAAGCCGCACCCCTCAAGGGGTGCGGCCGAGCCGCACCCCCCGGGGGTGCGACTCCGCCGCACCTCCCATAGGGTGCGGCCCAACCGCACCCCTCAAGGGGTGCGGCCAAGCCGCACCCCCCCGGGGTGCGCCTCCGTCGCACCTCCCATAGGATGCGGTCCGGCCCCCTTCCCTCGCCTTTTTCCATAAGGGGGCTCGTAAGGGACACCGCCGTATTCACGCCCCCTCGTCGGGCGCGTCGGATCCCAATTCCCCTTTGGGGGACAACTTTCCGTTCCACCGTTTGCTCGGAACGCCTCCGCGCTCACGCGCGCTCAGAACACTACTAAGCGCGCTCAGAGCGCTTCCATGTTCGTTGCGCGCTCGGAGCACTTTAGCGCTCACGCGCGCCCAGAACGCTTCCGAACGCGTTCGGGAGCGTTCTCACTTTTTGTCTTTCAGGCGTCTCACTTTTTGTCTTTCAGGCGTCTCACTTTTTGTCTTTCAGGCGTCTCACTTTTTGTCTTTCAGGCGTCTCACTTTTTGTCTTTCAGGCGTCTCACTTTTTGTCTTTCAGGCTTCTCACTTTTCAGGAACAATCGGTCGCCTTTTTTACCTCCAACGGAACTGCCTGAACTGCCCAAACTGCCCAAGCTGCCCGAGGGGCAAAGTGGTCATTTACGAAAAATGGTGATCCGAGGGCCCCGAACCGGAAAATATGATTCGTCCACCGAGCATTTATGGAAACTGCCAACGGCAAAATTACCAGGCCGCCCCCGGCAAAAACTATAAAAGGAGCCCCATGGCTTCATTTGAAAGGACCTTGACTTCTGGACCGAGGAGAGCTCCTTGCAGACTTTTGCGGAATTCTCCTTCGGCACTTGAAGATCTCCTTCGGGACTTGAAGATCTCCTTCGGGACTTGAAGATCTTCATCTTCCAGAAAGGCGACCAGCGTTCTCAGAAGAGAAAGGCGATTGACCTTCTCACTTCCAGAAAGGCGACCAGCATTTCTCAGAAGGGAAAGGCGACTGGCCTTCCCGCTTCCAGAAAGGCGACCAGCGTTCTCAGAAGAGAAAGGCGACTGGCCTTCTCACTTCCAGAAAGGCGACCAGCGTTCTCAGAAGAGAAAGGCGACTGGCCTTCCCGCTTCCAGAAAGGCGACCAGCATTTCTCAGAAGGGAAAGGCTACTGGCCTTCCCGCTTCCGAAAGGCGACTAGCAGTCTCAGAAGGAAAAAGGACTTAGTTTTTCCGAGAGGTGGCCTGTCACCCTCGCAGCTCTCTTTCCCCAAGTACTGTAACGAGCAGCGGCCTGTCGCGCTCGAGCTCTAGCTTCCAAGTTGTAACCCCTCCAGAAGATAGTGAAGTTTGGTCGGCACAGCTCCGGCCGCGTGGTTTTTTACCCTTTCCGGGTTTTCCACGTTAAAAAGTCTCTGCGTACTCATCGAACCTCTAATTGACTGTTTGCGCGCTTAGTTCGCTCACGAGCTAAGGCGGTTCAAGTGAACCGGTCTACCAAGAGCCCTAAGCGTTCCGCAACAAAGTTAATCTAATCTAAAATTTTATTTTTAACAATAAGAAAATTTCAATATGTAGATATTCTGCAGTTATTTATGATTAAACTAATTTAGAATATGAAAATAAATTAAATTCTATAAATCGAAATATTTAATGAGCAGTAAAAAATGAAATAAACCAAGTTGTATTAGATTTTTGAATTAAAATTGTAGTCATTCTAGTGAGAATTAAACAATTAGAAATTTCACATGTCCATTAAGAAGCTGCAGAGCTCCACCCATCTTCTCTATAAATTTCAAGAATGCCTCTAATACTTTACCCTAATTTTTCATTAATAAAAAAACGATAATATTTTAATTAGGGTTTAGCTATTGCCTAAGATAAATCAAAAGCATCACATGAATAAAATTTCTTCATGTACCATTCAAAAAAAACTACGAGTAATAAAGATTAGGGACATAGAGGTGGAACTGTGTAGAGGCACACCCGGGCACATGCTCGAGTTCAGTTTTGACAAAAAAAATAGTATATAGACCTATTTATAACAATTTATAATTATTTAGGTGCAATATTGGCCTACTTGGACACAAAATATTCAGTTTTCTTGCCTAAAACTTGCCTAAACTCGATGGGGTATTTTTTTCCCGCGCCTTTGCAAATTGGTTAGCCGTTGCAAATTGGTTAGCCGCAATTCACAAGTCTCCTCATTTCGCAAACCCTAGCGCCGATCTCTCCTCCCACACTCATTGTCGTCCCCGAGAGAGCAAGGAAGAGGCGCGCACGGGAGCGTGCGAGGAGGAAAGGTGGAGAGAGAAAATCGTGGGAGAAGGAGAGAGAAAATATGTAGAAGAATTTTCTGTGCCCGAAGGAGATCAAAATGAAGGGGAATGAAAGTCTATTTATAGAATCCAAGAGGGGCAACCCGGTAATTTCCCCCGATAACTACCGGACGGACGAATAGGAACGCTCCGTTTAGACGAGCACGCGAATCATCGATTTTACACAAATGACGAGACCACCCTCGGGTGGTTATGGGTTCAACGGAAAAGCAACCGCTCCTCCCGCAAGGGGAAAAGCGGCGGCGAGGCCGGAGGCCGCGATGGAGGGCCACCGACCAAGGTCGGGCGGCCAGTTTGGCCGCGCGGACTTGGAGAAGGGGAGGCCGCCCCTCATCAGGGGCGACAGCCAAGAACGCGCGGCCGGACGGCCGCCCGTCTAAGGCGACGGGGAGGCCGCCCCTGTTAGGGGCGGCGGTCGAGGACGGGCGGCCGAATGGCCACCAGTCTATGGCGACGGGGAAGCCGCCCCTGTTAGGGGCGGCGGCCGAATGGCCGCCCATCTACGGCGACGGGGAGGCCACCCCTGTTAGGGGCAGCGGCCGAGGATGAGCGGACGAATGGCCGCCCGTCTACGATGACGGGGAGGCCCTGATGGAAATAGCATCACAAACATTACAGTTCTCATCATGGCAGGAGAAAAAGAACTAGAAGAAGAGGGGGAGAGATTATCGGTATACTTTCATGACATTGTTCGATTAAATCAAGAAGAGATAACAAGGGCCTTAAATATCCATGAAATACAAAGCATCAAAATATCAATTAGAGGGGGGGGGGGGTCATAAATAAGATAACTTTCCAAAGTTATAAGCCCCTTGGAAACAGTTACATTGAATGATTTATTAACTAATTTTTTCATTCCATGTGGCGGTTCGGGCACTGCAAATGGACGGTCGGTTCAATCTTCAACACTCTCCTTTGAACCGGACCCATCAGCAACTTTGAGGCCTCCTTTTAGGTTTACAAATGTTCTCGGCTGAGAGCCTTCGTGAAGATATCGGCAAGCTGGAGTTGTGTGGGGGCAGTGCTATAGCTTTGCAACTCCTTTCTGCTTCTCCCGAATGAAATGGTACTTTATTTCGACATGCTTGCTACGGTTGTGGAATACCGGGTTCTTGGACAGAGCTATTGCGGACATATTATCACATTTTAACAGGATTGCCTCTTTCACCTCCCCTGTGAGTTCTTCCATCATTCTTCGCAGCCATATTCCTTCACATATTGCAGAGTTTATAGCCATGTATTCAGCTTCTGTAGTTGAGAGAGCGATGGTATGTTGTTTCCATGACCTCCAGCTGATCGGATTTGTGACGTAGTGTAACACCCTGCCAGTACAAATAATATAACAGTAGGTCCGGTCGGGACCCCACGCCATACTATACACACTAGCTAGGTATTATAAGGTGATAATCAGAATAGAACAACAACTACACAAGAGTATATAAAGCGTAAGCGGAAGCATTTGAATTAAACATCTTGTAGAACTGTCCACTATCCCAGGAATGAAACAAATAGAGTTACGACTTTAAGGCCTTACATTTATCAAATGTACAGAAACTCAAAACATACTTCGGCACGCAGGCCGGCAATACATGAAAGACAGAAAAGAGGCTGGCCTTCGAGGGCCAACTCAGCAAAAGGGCCACCGCCCGCTATTTCCCGCTAGGCTCACCTGCACCTGCAACCAACATCCAATAAAAGGTAAACGAGGGTCAGCTATGAGCTGACCACAAATCGCGTAACGATCCCACCCCCGGCCATCTAGCCGGCTCAGGGGCGAGTCACCGCTAACCTGCAAGCAAGCCGTACATGCAACATGTAAAAATGTAAGGAAAGTGCAAACTACACTACACAAGGTGAGGTTTCAAGCACAATCAATCTTCTAGGTTGAGCATCAAAGAAAAGGGAACCTAGGTATGCACATGATGTTGGTTGGGTTCACCCGAAGGTTCCCCACAACCGCTTAAGCAACCGCATGAGGCTAACATAACATCAATTCATCACAAACACTCCACCCTAAGGAACATAGCCTTAGGTGGGGACAAAGAGCTTTTGGTCGGTCTAGGTAAGACACCTTCCATGACCTCTCCCATGATCACACGGCTTACAGGAGGTAGGGACCTCTTATCGATCTGCATGGAAATGGGTTCGGTTCAGCTTTGCCCATGCTCTAATCGTCGCGATCTATCGCACGATGCGGGTACGGCTTCACCTCGGCCTGTAAGGGTTTAACACAACAAGTGCCCATAAAATTTAGCTACACATCCAATCCTTTCACGCGGACTTAGACTTCGCAAATAACAACCAAGAAGGAGGTACAAGACCACTCCTCTTCAAATCTAGTGGTGAAGGTTTGCATTCAACCACCCAAGCAAGGGGCTTCCGTTAGGCTCTCAAAAGGCACCTAAAACTCAAGTCTCGCACTACGATAGAAAATCACACGGAGACATTCTCCGACACGCATTCTAGGCTTAACCTAAATGCAACGTCGCAATCCAAGCATCACCGATCCGGGCTCACGGCCACGAATAGGCTTCACACAAAATGCCTAAATTCGTACGACTACCGAATTTCTAAATGCAATATGTCGGGGTCGGACACAATCGACCAGGAGTTCCGAAGAACTAGAGGAAATCCTACACTTCACCCATTTGGTAAAAGGGATTCCTCATGCAAACATAGAAAAAGGAATGAGAGAACAAACACACGTCCTAAGACTGGGAGGAAGGATCGTTACCCTTGGAGCTTTCTTGTTCGCCATAGATCTGAGATTTCACTCGGATATAAAGAACCGCAACAGGCTGTTCTTTCCAGATCTGAAAACGGCTCGCGATTCGAAGCTCCGAAGCTCCGGCAATGGCGGAAGATGCCTTCGTCTTCTTCCTCGCTACTCACGTTTTTCTCGGCTTGGAGAGAGAATAGATCGGCAAGAATGATCCAAATCTTATCTCTCAAGCCTCCTTAAAGGGTTTCGAATTAATCCTAGCCGTCCGATTTGGTTTTCATCAAGATTTCAGTCACGGATCTATACTCAAAATAAAAAAAATCGCTGAACTGGACTGCATTCAACGAACGTGATGCCGTTCGTCGAACGGGCCCTAGCGGTCGTTCGTCGAACGCGCCCAGGAGGCCGTTCGTCGAACGCGCCCAGGAGCGTTCGGCGAATTCGGCTATAATCTTTAAAATTCGGCTATAATCTTTAAAATTCGGCTATACTCTTTAAAATTCGGCAATACTCTTTAAAATTCGGCTATACTCTTTAAAATTCGGCTAGCTCGCAACACAGAAATTTTGGGGTGTTACACGTAGTAGAAAATGTACCCTTCTGTGCTCTTTCTGTCATCAATTGAGCCTCCCCAGTCAGAATCACAGTATCCTGTGAGCCTTGGGTTGAGATCTTTGGTGTTGGATGCCATGGGTCACCGTCCCTTTGAGATATCTGAGAATGCGTTTTGCTGCCTCCATGTATTGTTTGGTAGGTTTGCTTACAAAACCAGATAAATGATTGACAGAATGCTCGAGATCAGGTCGAGTGTTGGTGTGATAAATTAAGGACCCTATTAAGCTCCTGTAGAGACTTTTGTCTGCTAGTTCTTCTCCCTCTTTGTGCTTGCTAAGATTCACATTGGTACACATTGGGGTTATGCAAGGATTACATTCCCACATCTTACACTTTTTTAACAACTCTGTAGCATATTGTTCTTGAGAAAGGAAGGGAGAACCTGATTGGTGATTTACCTGCATACCAAGAAATAAGTTAAGATAACCTAAGTCAGTCATTTCATACCTTTTCTTCATTTTCCTTTTGAAATCATAAATGGTGTCACTACAGCTTCAAGTGATGAGGAGATCATCTACATAAAGGCAGATGATTAATTTCTGATTGCTTGGTCCATGCTTTATAAATAGGGATGGTTCAAATTGACTTGGGGCAAGTCCTTCTTCCTTGAAGTATTGAGTGATGTTGGAGTGCCAGGCTCAGGGAGCTTGTTTAAGCTCATACAGGGCTTTGTTGAGCTTGTACACATGGTCTTCTTTTCCCTTCTTCTGGCACCCTTCTGGTTGCTCCACATACACTTCCTCCTCTAGTATTCCATTGAGAAAAGCTAATTTTACATCAATCTGGTAAATTGGATAATTGTTATTGGCAGCTATGGCGAGAATTAGTCTGATCGAATCCATTCGATCTACAGGTGCAAAGGTCTCATCATACTCTCTGCCATATCTCTGTGAATACACCTTAGAAACTATCATTGCCTTATGCTTGATGATTTTCCCTTCTTGATTTTGTTTGAGTTTGAAAATTCATTTCAAACCTATGATAGCTTTGTCTTCTGGTCTGGGAACAAGTACACAGGTGTTGTTCTTCTATACTAATCTTATCTCTTCATCCATAACAAGCTTCCATTCAGAACTTTAAGCAGCTACTGAGAAGCAATGTGGGCTTGAGTGAAATAGAGCTGTATCTGTTGCTTCATAGATCTCCTGAAGAGATCTGGTTCGATGGGGGGGGGGGGGGGGGATGATGAATTTAAGGAGTCTGAATGAGAGTCATCAGTTACATGAGCCTCTTGGTGATTGGATTCCCTTTCAAGCTCATGGAGGGAATCATTTTTGAATTCAACCAAGATTGTAGGGGAAGGCCTGATTTCAATCTCCTTGTCTGACCCCCAAGCCCATGCATCATCTTCATGAAAAATAACATCTCTTGATGTAATTAATTCCTCCTTGACAGGACTGTAAAGCCTATAGGCTTTACTAACATCACTGTATCCCACAAATATGCACCTCTCACTTGTTTGATCTAGCTTGTCCCTTTTTTCTTTGAGTACGTTGGCAAATGCTATGCATCCAAATGTTTTGATATGAGCAACATTTGGCCTTTTGTTGTTCAATTTTTCATATGGTGTGGAGTTTTTTAAGGACTTAGTTGGACCCCTATTCTGGATATAGACGATTGAGTTTGTGGCTTCTCCCCAAAAGATTTTTGGAAGTTTTTTATGGTGCAGCATTGACCGAGCCATCTCAACTATGGTCTTATTTCTCATTTCTACTACCCCATTCTGTTGAGGTGTACCGGGAACTGTCAATTGATGCCTTATACCACCGATCTTACAAAAGTGTGTAAAAGCATGAGACATGAACTCACCTACGTTATCACTTCTTATATTTTTTTATCCTTTTTTCTAACTTGGTTTCTACTTCTCTCTTAAAGTCAATGAAACAAGATAATGTTTCTGATTTTTGGGCTAGAAAAAAGATCCAAGAATAACGAGAAAAATCATTAACCATGAGGAAGAAATACCTTTTGCCTCCAAGTGTTGAGGTAGAAGAGGGCCCCCACAGATCACAATGGAGGAGCTCCAGAGGTTTTGAGCTTCGATGATGTGATGGTTGAAACGATTATTTATCTGATTTATTTGTAGAACAAATTTCACACTGGCTGTGATGAATCTTCAGCTCAGGTACCCCAACAGCAAGTTTGTGCTCAAACAGATTCCTCATTGAATCAAAATTCAAGTGGCCCGGCCTGTGGTGCTATGTGAAAACAGGATCAGAATGGCTACCTATAGTGGAGAGGGCCTTCTTAATTGGTGAATCAAATGTGAGTGTAAACATTCTGTTTTTGGACATGTCAATTGAGTCAACCTGCACATGAACTGTCAATTGATGCCTTATACCACCGATCTTACAAAAGTGTGTAAAAGCATGAGACATGAACTCACCTCCGTTTTCACTTCTTATATTTTTTATCCTTTTTTTCTAACTTGTTTTCTACTTCTCTCTTAAAGTCAATGAAACAAGATAATGTTTCTGATTTTTGGGCTAGAAAAAAGATCCAAGAATAACGAGAAAAATCATCAACCATGAGGAAGAAATACCTTTTGCCTCCAAGTGTTGAGGTAGAAGAGGGCCCCCACAGATCACAATGGAGGAGCTCTAGAGGTTTTGAGCTTCGATGATGAGATGGTTGAAACGGTTGTTTATCTGATTTATTTGTAGAACAAATTTCACACTGGCTGTGATGAATCTTCAGCTCAGGTACCCCAACATCAAGTTTGTGCTCAAACAGATTCCTCATTGAATCAAAATTCAAGTGGCCCGGCCTGTGGTGCTATGTGAAAACAGGATCAGAATGGCTACCTATAGTGGAGAGGGCCTTCTGAATTGGTGAATCAAATGTGAGTGTAAACATTCTGTTTTTGGACATGTCAATTGAGTGAACCTGCACATTGAAGGGGCCAGAAATCAAAAAGGTTTTGGATTTGAACAAAACTGTGTAACCGTTGTCCATCAACTGGCCCACACTGAGCAGGTTCTGAGCTAGACTCGGCACAAACTAAACATTTTCTATAAGTTTCCTCTTTCCATATGAATCCATCAGAGGTACACTTCCCTTCCTTCAATTCTCCTTGAATTTCAATCTCCCGAGTAGACAAGAGACTTACAACTTTCATCAAGATTGGAGAATAAGGTTTTGTCATTTTTCATGTGACTAGAACATCCAGAGTCAATGACCCAGTTGGAAGTTTTCTTTGGATCAGATGACTTTGGGATACAAGTCATGAATACCTTTTCTTCAACGGGTTTTGAGTCTTCTGTAAATTTTGCCTCCTCTTTATTTTTGTGTCAGCAATCATGGTCAAAATGCGTGGGTTTTTTACACCCTCTTGCACTTGTAGTAACATTTGGCAGTATCATAGTTTGTTTTTTTGCATAGAGTGCAGAACAGTCCATTGGGCTGACTATTTTCATGTTGCACCCCAGTTACTTGTTGATGTTTTGTTTGGTTTGATTGCTTCCAATGAGACCCCCCCCCCCCCCCCCCCCCCCCGTGTGTTAGATCTTCTTTTAGAATTCTCTGGGGGGTTGTTGGAAGTCTGTTTGCTTATTTGCATCTTGGTTTAGAGGGCATGAGACACATTGGGAAGGTGACGTTTCAATCTCTCCTAACATTTGGCAGTATCATAGTTTGTTTTTTGCATAGAGTGCAGAACAGTCCATTGGGCTGACTGTTTTCATGTTGCACCCCAGTTACTTGTTGATGTTTTGTTTGGTTTGATTGCTTCCAATGAGACCCCCCCCCCCCCCCCCCCCCCCCCCCCCCGTGTGTTAGATCTTCTTTAGAATTCTCTGGGGGGTTGTTGGAAGTCTGTTTGCTTATTTGCATCTTAGTTTAGAGGGCATGAGACACATTGGGAAGGTGACGTTTCAATCTCTCCTCATGGGAATGGAGTTTTCCAATGAGGGAAGCAACATGGACAGTGTTTAGATCATTGCTCTCCTCTATTGCTGCAGTAATATGATCATAAGATCTAGGGAGACTTGTAAGAATTTTCAATACCAATTCATTTTCTAGAATTGGTGAGCCCAAGTTGCTTAGTTGGTTTGATAGATTGGTTAACTTGGGCATAAAATCAAAAATTGTTTCACAGTCTTGCATTTTGAGAGCATCAAACTGCCTCTTCACATTCACTTTTCGAATGGAGATGGCTTTTTGATCTCCTTGATAGATCTCCTTGAGTGTGTACCAAGCTATCTTTGCTATTTTTGCCCCAATGATACGCGGGAAGATGATTGGAGAGACTGCTTCCTGGATGGTTAGCAATGTCAAAGAGTTCTTTTGTTTTTCTGCTTTGTGTATTGTTGCTTATGTACCTTCTTTTTGATTTTTCGGAGGCTTGAGGACAATTTTGGACGATCTCCCAGAGGTCTTGAGAATCCATAAGAGTCTCCATATTCACGGCCCAATGTTCATCGAGCTCCCCCATTGAATATGAGGGCAATGTGGTGGGAATAGGGAATCAGAGTTGTAGATGATGAGCTCATTATTTTCTTAACACGGGAACAGGAAACTGCTAACTTAGCAAAAAATGTGGCTCTGATACCACTGATAGAAATAGCATCACAAACATTACAACTCTCATCATGGCAGGAGAAAAAGAATTAGAAGAAGAGGGGAGAGATTATCAGAATACTTTCATGGCATTGTTCGATTAAGTCGGGAAGAGATAACATGGGCCATAAATTTCCATGGAATACAAAGCATCAAAACATCAATTAAGGGGGGGGGGGGGGGGGGGGGGGGGGGGGTCATAAATAAGATAAGTTTCCAAAGTTATAAGCCCCTTGGAAACAGTTACATTGAATGATTTATTAACTAATTTATTCATTCCAGGTGGCGGTTCGGGCACTCCAAATGGACGCCGATTCAATCTTCAACACTCTCCCTTGAACCATCAGCAACTTTGAGGCCTCCTTTTAGGTTTCCAAAATGTTCTCGGCTGGGAGACTTCGTGAAGATATCGGTAAGCTGGAGTTGTGTGGGGCAGTGTTATAACTTTGCAACTCCTTCCTGCTTCTCCCGAATGAAATTGTACTTTATTTCGATATGCTTGCTACGGTTGTGGAATACCGAGTTCTTAGACAGAGCTATTGCCAACATATTATCACATTTTAACAGATTGCCTCTTTCACCTCCCTGTGAGTTTTTCCATCATTCGCCGCAGCCATATTCCTTCGCATATTGCAGAGTTTATAGCCATGTATTCAGCTTCTGTAGTTGAGAGAGCGATGGTATGTTGTTTCCTTGACCTCCAGCTGATCGGATTTGTGTCGTAGTAGAAAATGTACCCTTTTGTGCTCTTTCTGTCATCAATTGAGCCTCCCCAGTCAGAATCACAGTATCCTGTGAGCCTTGGGTTGAGATCTTTGGTGTAGTGGATACCATGGGTCACCGTCCCATTGAGATATCTGAGAATGTGTTTTGCTGCCTCCATGTGCTTCTTGGTAGGTTTGCTTAAAAAATGAGATAAAAGATTGACAGAATGCTCGAGATCAGGTCGAGTGTTGGTGAGATAAATTAAGGACCGTATTAAGCACCTGTAAAGACTTTTGTCTGCTAGTTCTTCTGTAACGGTCCAGGCCCGCCAACACGGGACCCAGCTGGACCGTCGACACCCTCCCGGCCCAGGCCCGCCAACACGAGACCCAGCTGGCACCGGAAGGGTTCAGCCTAACCAGATGGTCTGCAGACCATGCATCCCAACCCCTGTCTGTCCCTCCACAGGGCACAGTGGGTTGTTGGAGGCCGCAGCCCCCCTTTTCATGAGAAATGCTTCAGTTAAGCTGCATCTCAATTGGTGATGAGAAGTGAAAGAACTATATAGTTAAGCGTGCTCGGATGGGAGCAATTTCGGGATGGGTGACCTCCTGGGAAGTCCTTATGCTGCCGCTTAACTGAATCATTTCTCATGAAAATGGGGGTTGCGGCCTCCAACAACCCACTGTGCCCTGTGGAGGGACAGAGAGGGGTTGGGGTGCATGGTCTGCAGACCATCTGGTTAGGCTGAACCCTTCCGGTGCCAGCTGGGTCCCGTGTTGGCGGGCCTGGGCCGGGAGGGTGCCGGCGGTCCAGTTGGGTCCCGTGTTGGCGGGCCTGGACCGTTACAAAAAGTGCAATCCTGGATGGATAGGACTTTTTGTAACGGTCTCCCCAGCACACGGGTCGAAAGGACGACCGTCGGCACCCCCAACATCCAGCTCGAAAGGGTTCAGCCTCACCGGTCTGCAGACCTTGCACCCCAACCCCTCTCTGTCCCACCGGATTTGTAACATCCCCAAAACAACTAGACCCCTAAGTTGCATTTTGTCATGACAAGGTCAAGACATTGCTCTAAGAGGCCAAAATGGACTTAAGAACCAAGGTGAATAGGTAAAAATCACCTTGGTGTGCAAATAGCCAAATTGAGCCCAAAGCTTAGGTCTTGATAATTAAGCTTCAAGTGACAAGTGTGCCCCACTAACACCCCCTAAACCCCTTAGGGAGTCCCTTGGGTCACTAGGGACCCATGAGGCCAACCAAATTGGTCAAATTGACCAAAAGTCAACCTTAGGTCACCTAGGTCAAACCTCCATAAATAAGGGCAATTGAATTCCAAATGATCAAATTGGACCCACCCTCATATGGAAACCTCCCTAGGGGACCTAATGGACCCAAAATCCCCATCATAGGGCCATCAATTTGGGGAAATTGGGCCAATTTCTAAAAAGCCCCAAATTGACCTAAATGTGCTAAAAACCCAAATTGTTCTCCAATTGACCTGGTGTGATCAAATTGATCACCCCTAAATACTAAGGGGAGTAAATGAGACCCAAATGAACCAAAGTTCACAATCAATTTTGGAATATTAGGGCAAAACCACCAAAATACCCAAATTGCCCAAATAAGCAATTTTGTGCAATTAAACCCCATATGATCCCACCATGGCTCAATTCTTGTTAGAGTAGGTCCATAGGGTCTTAGAAAACAATGTGGGTTAGTCACATTGAATGGGGTGAGCTAGGGTCAAGCCCAAACCCAAAATCCCCAATTTGCCCTATTTGGGTCAAGTGAGCCAAACTCAAGCTAGGTGGACTTAACCCAAACCCAACCTTAGAACCTTTGGGCTCAACCCCACCTAATCAAGCCCACCAATGGGCTGAATTACCTTGGTCCCCAATTGAGCCCAAGGGGAGGTCCAACAAGGTGGTGGCCGGCCACCACCAAAGGACTTGAATTCAAGAGGAATTCATGGAGAGGTGGCCACTTGGCCACCACTCCCCAATTCCTGGCCTTCCCCTGCCTTCCCAAGGAATTCCAGCAGAAGAAGGGGATGAGCTAGCTGCCGTTGAGAGGGTGGGGAGGAGAGAAAGAGCTCACCTTGCCGGCCACCATAATGGCCATTCCCCCATTCCAATGCAATACTGCCAAACTCCCTCTCCTCTTGCATCAATTCGAGCTCAGGAATAAATTCCTGATGAGCTGGAGGCCTGCGGCTGGCTGGCTGGGGCGGTGGCCACATAGAGGAGATCGCCGGTCATTGATAGCTAGCAATATACACTCCCCCGGCTCATTTCAATCACACCATCACCTTCAGAGCAGTCGAGCCCCCCCCCCCCCCCCCCCCCCCCCCCCCCCCCCCCCCGCCCCTTAGTGATTGAGCTATCGACCTCAGCCGCACCAGAAGCCATGGACGTCGAGAACATAAATGCGATCTTCTTCCGCCGCAATACCCGTCGCCAAGCTCGCACACAGGCAACGTTCCTTCCCCTCTCCATCTGTGCTAGTCTCCCCCTCTCTTCCGTTACAAAATTTATGAAGAAACGACGACATTTGCCATTTTGTTTTTCTTTGTTTCGGCTCGAATTCGAAAGGTGACGCAGGCCATCTCCGATCACCTCCGGCCAAATGGCCACCGCCAATCGGAAGCCCTATATCGGGTGGAGGTGGTGGCTTGGGGGTTTGACCGGAGACGTCCTAAGATGGCCGGAAATCCGCCCGCAAAACCGGCCCAGGCGCGGCAAATCAGAGCCCTTGGCTCATCGGGGAAGACGACGCGTGGCCGTTAGATCTGGCGGCTTAGGCTAATCTCCATGAATTCCTCTTGAATTCAAGTCCTTTGGTGGTGGTCGGCCACCACCTTGTTGGACCTCCCCTTGGGCTCAATTGGGGCCCAAGGTAATTCAGCCCACTGGTGGGCTTGATCAGGTGGGGTTGAGCCCAAAGGTTCTAAGGTTGGGTTTGGGTTAAGTCCACTTAGCTTGAGTTTGGCTCACTTGACCCAAATAGGGCAAATTTGGGCTTTTGGGATTGGGCTTGACCCTAGCTCACCCCATTCAATGTGAATGACCCACATTGTTTTCTAAGACCCTATGGACCTACTCTAAGAAGAATTGAGCCATGGTGGGGTCATATGGGGTTTAATTGCACAAAATTGCTTATTTGGGCAATTTGGGCATTTTGGTGGTTTTGCCCTAATATTCCAAAATTGACTGTGCACTTTGGTTCATTTGGGTCTCATTTACTCCCCTTAGTGTTTAGGGGTGATCAATTTGATCACACTAGGTCAATTGGAGAACAATTTGAGTTTTTAGCACATTTAGGTCAATTTGGGTTTTTTTAGAAATTGGCCCAATTTACCCAAATTGATGGCCCTATGATGGGGCTTTTGGGTCCATTAGGTCCCCTAGGGAGGTTTCCATATGAGGGTGGGTCCAATTTGATCATTTGGAGTTCAATTGCCCTGATTTATGGAGGTTTGATCTAGGTGGCCTAAAGTTGACTTTTGGTCAATTTGACCTATTTGGTTGGCCTCATGGGTCCCTAGTGACCCAAGGGACTCCCTAAGGGGTTTAGGGGGTGTTAGTGGGGCACACTTGTCACTTGAAGCTCAATTATCAAGACCTAAGCTTTGGGCTCAATTTGGCTATTTGCACGCCAAGGTGATTTTTACCTATTCACCTTGGTTCTTAAGGTCATTTTGGCATCTTAGAGCAATGTCTTGACCTTGTCATGACAAAATGAAACTTAGGGGTCTAGTTGTTTTGGGGATGTTACATCTTCTCCCTCTTTGTGCTTGATAAGCTTCACATTGGTACACATTGGGGTTATGCAAGGATTACATTCTCACGTCTTAAACTTTTTTAACAACTCTGTAGCATATTGTTCTTGAGAAAGGAAGAGAGAACCCGATTTGTGCTTTACCTGCATACCAAGAAATAAGTTAAGATGACCTAAGTCAGTCATTTCATACCTTTTCTTCATTTTCCTTTTGAAATCAGCAATGGTGTCACTACAGCTTCAAGTGATGAGGAGATCATCTACATAAAGGCAGATGATTAATTTCCGATTGCTTGGTCCATGCTTTATAAATAGTGATGGTTCAAATTGACTTGGGGAAAGTCCTTCTTCCTTGAAGTATTGAGTGATGTTGGAGTGCCAGGCTCGAGGAGCTTGTTTAAGCCCATACATGGCTTTGTTGAGCTTGTACACATGGTCTTCTTTTCCCTTCTTCTAGTACCCTTCTGGTTGCTCCACATACACTTCCTCCTCTAGTTTTCTATTGAGAAA
This sequence comes from Dactylorhiza incarnata, assembly GCA_033032865.1. Classification (NCBI taxonomy): domain Eukaryota; kingdom Viridiplantae; phylum Streptophyta; class Magnoliopsida; order Asparagales; family Orchidaceae; genus Dactylorhiza; species Dactylorhiza incarnata. Next base: position 1,651,112 of record JAWHQI010000061.1, on the reverse strand, counting down.
AGCAGATTGTACATCAAGCGGGTAAATCGGATAATTATTGTTGGCAGCTATGGCGAGAATTAGTTTGATTGAATCCATTCGAGCTACAGGTGCAAAGGTCTCCTCATACTCTCTATCATATCTCTCTGAATACCCCTTAGCAACTATCCTTGCCTTATGCTTGATGATTTTCCCTTCTTGATTTTGATTGAGTTTGAAAATCCATTTCAAACCTATGATAGCTTTGTCTTCTGGTCTGGGAACGAGTACCCAGGTGTTGTTCTTCTCTACTAATCTTATCTCTTCATCCATATCAAGCTTCCATTCAGAACTTTAAGAAGCTTCTGAGAAGCAGTGTGCGCTTGAGTGAAATAGAGTTGTATCTATTGCTTCATAGATCTCCTGAAGAGATCTGATTCGATGGGGGATGATGAATCTAAGGAGTCTGAATCAGAGTCATCAGGTACATGAGCCTCTTGGTGATTGGACTGCCTTTCAAGCTCATGGAGGGAATCGGTTTTGAATTCAACCAAGAGAGTTGGGGAAGGCCTGATTTCAGTCTCCTTGTCTGACCCCCAAGCCCATGCATCATCTTCATGAAAAACAACATCTCTTGATGTAATTAATTCCTCTTTGACAGGACTGTAAAGCCTATAGGCTTTACTAACATCACTGTATCCCACAAATATGCACTTCTCACTTGTTTGATCTAGCTTGTCCCTTTTTTCTTTGAGTACATTGGCAAATGCTATGCATCCAAATGTTTTGATATGAGCAAGATTTGGCCTTTTGTTGTTCAATTTTTCATATGGTGTGGAGTTTTTTAAGGACTTAGTTGGAGCCCTATTCTGGATATAGACGACTGAGTTTGTGGCTTCTCCCCAAAATGTTTTTGGAAGTTTTTTATGGTGCAACATTGACCAAGCCATCTCAACTATGGCCCTATTTCTCCTTTCTACTACCCCATTCTGTTGAGGCGTACCAGGAACTATCAATTGATGCCTTATACCACTGATCCTACAAAAGTGTGTAAAAGCATGAGAAATGAACTCACCTCCGTTATCACTTCTTATATTTTTTATCCTTTTTTCTAACTAGTTGTCTACTTCTCTCTTAAAGTCAATGAAACAAGATAATGTTTCTGATTTTTGGGCTTGAAAAAAGATCCAAGAATAATGAGAAAAATTATCAACCATGAGGAAGAAATACATTTTTCCTCCAAGTGTTGAGGTAGAAGAGGGCCCCCACAGATCACAATGGAGGAGCTCCAGAGGTTTAGAGCTTCGATGATGAGATGGTTGAAACGACTGTTTATGTGATTTATTTGTAGAACAAATTTCACGCTGGCTGTGATGAATCTTCATCTCAGGTACCCCAACAACAAGTTTGTGCTCAAACAGATTCCTCATTGAATCAAAATTCAAGTGGCCCAACCCATGGTACCAGGTAAAAATAGGATCATAATGGCTACCCATAGTGGAGAGGGCCTTCTGAATAGGTGAATCAAATGTGAGTGTAAAAATTCTATTTTTGGACATGTCAATTGAGGCAACCTGCACATTAAAGGGGTTAGAAATAAAAAAGGTTTTGGATTTGAACAAAACTGTGTAGCCGTTGTCCATCAACTGGACCACACTGAGCAGGTTCTGAGCTAAACTTGGCAGAAACTGAACATTTTCTATAAGTTTCCTCTTTCCATTTGAATCCATCAGAGGTACACTTCCCTTTCCTTCAATTCTCCTTGAATTTCAATCTCCCCGAGTAAACAAGGGACTTACAGCTTTCATCAAGATTGGAGAATAAGGTTTTGTCATTTTTCATGTGACTAGAACATCCAGAGTCAATGACCCAGTTGGAAGTTTTTTTTGAATCAGATGACTCTGGGATGCAAGTCATGAATGCCTTTTCTTCAACAGGTTTTGAGTCTTCTGTAAATTTTGCCTCTTTATTTTTGTGTCAGCAATCACAGTCAAAATGTGTGTGTTTTACACCTCTTGCACTTGTAGTAACACTTGGCAGTATCATGGGTTGTTTTTTTGCATAGACTGCAGAACATTCCATTGGGCTGACTGTTTTCATGTTGCACCCCAGTTACTTGTTGATGTTTTGTTTGGTTTGATTGCTTCCAATGAGACCCCCGTGTGTTAGATCTTCTGTTAGAATTCTCTGGGGGTTTGTTGGAACTCTGTTTGCTTATTTGCATCTTGGTTTAGAGGGCATGAGACACACTGGGAAGGTGATGTTTCAATCTCTCCTCATGGGACTGGATTTTTCCAATGAGGGCAGCAACATGGAGAGTGTTTAGATCATTGTTCTCCTCTATTGCTGCAGTAATATGATCATAAGATCTAGGGAGACTTGTAAGAATTTTCAGTACCAATTCATTTGCTGGAATTGGTGAGCCCAAGTTGCTTAGTTGGTTTGATAGATTGGTTAACTTGGGCATAAAATCAAAAATAGTTTCACCTTCTTGCATTGTGAGAGCATCAAACTGCCTCTTCACATTCACTTTCCAAATGGAGATGCTTTTTTGATCAAGGCAATGGCTAGGGAATGGAGATTGTTACGTCGTTAGTGGGGGCTCTCTGGATAACCGCACCCCATGGATGAGGTGTTGTTAACGCCTCTAAGGGGGTCCTCATCAAGAGTGCTCGCTAAAATCATATCTACTATGGCGTTGCTTCTGGAAATCAACTTACTGAAATGTTCAGTAGAGCTTTATTTGAGGAAATGTTGCAAGGCAATGGCTAGGGAATGGTGAAAGTAATAAGAGTTCAAACTAGCTGAGTCCCTATTTATTTGACAGCAGTTATGATTAAATATTATATGGTGATATTTTATTCTAGAGATATAAAAATAGTAAATAGTTATGTACGTTGTGATGCTATATTATCAAGGCATATTGGTTGGCCCGATGGTTGTGATCATGAGAATCGATTGTTACACTCTTAGCTCTCTTCTTTGGTTTACTATTTCCGCAATGTTACGTAGAATCAACAGTTAGTTCTTTTTATGCATATTAGCATTTTCGCATGGGCTAACTGTTGGAATATTTTCTTCTATATTCCTAATTTTAATATACAATATGATATAATTTCGTTTTAAAACATTTACTGAAAACAGTAGATCTATACAAATATATATGATCAGCAATAATAAAATAAATTGCATGAAGGGATGAGAAATAAAAGAGAGAAATATATAGTTTAGAATCGAGCCTGGGTAAGGCGTGTGATCACTGCCCTAAAGAAGTTGCACCACCCTCCGGCATGACTTTCAACCGATGCTCACTCCTCCAAGGTACAACACCCGGCTAGATTCCGAAACTCCGATGTGCGCGGACACCGAAGAAGCACAGAGCACCCGAACAACCACTTGATGAAGCAAACGTAAAGAAAAGGAAGAACGTAGAATATCGTGAAAGCAGAGAGAGAGAGCACAAGAGCGTATCAGAGCATGTAAGAGAGCGCGTAAGAGAATGTATTCTTTCTGAGAAGAACATCAATATATATAGACAGAATATAGCCGGAAAAGAGGATCTTCAAAACGGCAATATTTAAGAGCATAATAAAGATTAACGGTTACAAATGGAAGGCACATAATCGGGAAGATATACGTTGAAAATTTCCAACGTAAATTATGGCGAGAAACACGCGCATAAAGGAGCGGGAAAGAAAAACGCATAAAACGGCAGAACGCGTGAAAGCAAATCGACGTTGCGTCGACATCATATCGACGGTACGTCGAGTTCTATCGACGCTGGTCCTATCGACGCAAGTCCTATCGACGCAAGCGTCGAGGCCTATCGACGCATGCGTCGAATTCCATTCGACGCCACGCCACTCCAGCGGGCAAAACGACGCTACGTCGAAATCTATTCGACGCAGCTCCGAATTCTAATCGACGCAACTCCGAGTAAAAACTCTGAAACTATTTTGTACAAAAAATACAATTCAATTCTTCCCCAAATCCCAAATCCCAAATCCCAAATCCGAAATCCGGATCCGGTCCGGTGCGGTGCGTGCGCGCGCGCACGCGTGTGGTTCATAGTTTCTCCTTATGTTCTTTTGAACAAATAAGAAGGTGTGAAAACATATATAAACTCTTTGGCAAGAAAGCTAAAAAACAAGGTGAGACTAAAAGTTTATCCTTTCATTCATGAAAGGTTTCCCTCCAATTAATTTGGGTTCCCTCCAATTTTGGTTTTGGAGCTTTTCATCATATATGAATAGCCATACACCAAACACCAAAAGGCTATAATAAAACATTATAAATAAATGTTTATTTACAAAATTTCTAACACTAACACCCGTGCTTGATGCATTTGGATGTGAACGGGCTCCGCCCGTCCGTGGGTTGCGTTGGATGCGACGGGCTCCATCCTTGCGCACCGAAGTGTTGGGTTATAGAGCACACAAATTCGATTAGAACACCTGCAAATTGGTTCGAGCAAATATCTGCGCGACCGTTTAGGCGTTTAGCGATATGCCGATACACAACCAAAAATAAAACACAAAATAACAACAATAAAAGTGATACACAGATTTAACGTGAAAACCCAATATGGTGAAAACCACGGGACAATCGGAGTCCAACCCGAAAAGCCGCCACTATGAATGTGTAAAACAAATAGGCATAAACACGTGCTTGAAAAACATGGTCAAAAAATGGTTAGCTGCTTTCGTACTTGGGAGAAAATTATCTCATCACGAAGGTGACATTGCATGGGCTACGCAGATAAAGCCACCGAGGGATTCTGGAGACGGTGGAGTCGACAATGGATAATGGAGAAGGAAGACCCGACCGTCTAATTTGGAGAGCTAAGTGCAGGGGCCTGTGCTTGAGTGAGAGAGAATAATAAAATTTAAGGATGGGCGGACTTTGAAATTATTCCTAATTGGAGTGCTTCCATCTAGGCTCCAGGGACTTAGCTTGTAACGTAAATGTGGCATGTCATCCTCTGAGGACCTATCTTAACTCTTGTAAACTCCAAGGAAATAATAGATTTTGGCTCGGCACAGATCCGATCATGTGATTTTTCACCTTTTTGGGTTTTTCATGTCAAAAAAGCATTTTGTCTTTTGCTGCTGGTTTTCATTGACTGTTTGCGCGCCCAGTCCAATTCCGAGCTAAGACGGTCCAATTTTCTGAACCGAGAAAAAATCGGGCGACCAGCTACAAGACTCATCGGCATCACGCGAGCCGTTCTCTACTGTATAAATTTTTTATATGTAAATTTTTTTACCCTCACAAGCTATGCACTACAATATTTAGAGAATTGCAGGTCTGAGCAAACGAACTACACCAGAGGGGCTTCGTGAAGCCTTCTCCAAATTTGGGGAAATTATACAAAGGTAGTTTTCTTTTTATAAAGGACTACATCACATGCAACTAATCGCTGCACTCACAGTCACTCTGATGTTCTACTTTTCCTATCCCTTTACCAGCTTAAGTTGTTACTGATCGGGTTTCGGGATATTTGAGGGTTTTGGTTTTGTGAGATATGCTTCTATTGAAGATGCAAATGATGGAAAGGTTCCTTCTTTAGCCCGCAACTATTCATTACTAAGAAGATGCAGATTCATATCACCAAATTTTTATCTAATGTTGATTCGTTGAGGCGGTGGTGCATTGCACCACATATTATGCATCTAAACGTCACTAATAGTCAATTTTCTTGTAACGAAAAATTTATAATTCAACTTCGAAAAATAAATGACAATCTTTATACCGGCCCTATATTTTCTACCTTTTTAGATTTCAGTCCCGCGCTTTTTTATTAGGATTTCAATCCCCTAATTTTATCAAATGCAAGAAATAAGTCCCTTCCCTCCTTTTTTCCATTAAATCATTGGATTAAGGAGTTAAACTCTGATTTTTCTAATAAATAGCCTTCTTTTCTCATTGGCAGCGCTTTTCTCATTGGCAGCACGCTCGCGGTACCGCGTGCCCAAGTATTGCGTGCCGTGCGCGCCCGCACACCGGCGGCCGGCGCTGCCTCCTCCGGCCGCCGCCGCCGCCGGGCAACCTATCCGGACCGGCCGGGAGCACTTTCGTCATTTCGCTAAATTTGGTGATCCGAGTGACCGAAATGGAGCGACGCCATTCACCACCACAAATTCCGCCCTGACGCAATTACCGACGTATCCCTCCAGAAAATTATCAATAAACCCTCATGCCTTCATTTGAAGAGGAGCAACTTAAGAGGCTAGGAAGAGCTCTGAGATTTTCCAGCGAGATCGTGAACTTAGGCCGATCCTCCGCTCAGAAATTCGCTCCGCTCCTCTTCCAGCACAAAGGCTCCATCAAGCTTCCAAGGCACGTCATTCTTCTCCGCGAGAGCGCTCCCATCAAGGCTCCGCTTCAACAGGAGTGCTTCCATCGAGGCTTAGTAACGGAGAGGTGACCGTTGCCCTCCGAGAAATCATCTCAAGCTAATGTAAACCACGTGGTTTTTGGCTCGGCACAGATCCAACCACGTGGTTTTCACCCTTTTTCGGATTTTCCACGTCAAAAAAAGCCTTTTGTCATTCGCTGATGTTTTCTTTTACTGTTTGGGCGCCCGGTCCAATTTCGAGCTAAGACGGTTCAATTCCCCGGACAGGAAAAAAAACCAAGGGACCCGCAATAATAATAATATTATAATATTTTATAAAAAAAAAACTAAAATAAGCATATTTTCTTTACAATTAACATTTTTGTATCCGAAACAGATAGCGTAACATTTAAAAACAAAATTTGCATGAGCGAATTATAATGCATAAAACTTCGAAGAGATTAATTCCTAGATAAAATCTTAATAAGAAAATTTTTTTAGAGGAGGTGATCTTGATCCTCGGCGTGAAGGGCGAGCTTCAGAAACTGCTGCAACGGATGGTGAGTATCCAAAGCCTGCTGAAGAATGCGGAAAAGAGGAAGTTGGACGACTCGTCGGTCGAGAATTGGCTTGCGCAGCTAAAAGATGTCGTGTACGACGCCGACGACATCATCGATCTTTGCAGGATCGAGGGCGCCCAGCTCCCCGCCTATCAGAATCACGCATCTAAACTCTCTCCGGTATGTTGTGGTATGTCGTCTCTCTTCTCCTGCTTCCGAAGCATTCCGCTGCGTCATGAGATTGGAAACAGAGTAAAAGAGCTTAACGATAGACTCCGGCAGATTTATGAAAATAGAACAATGTTTAAACTCGGGCAGATTTATGAAAATAGAACAATGTTTAAATTTGAGCAAACCTTCACCAAGCAGGAGACCCAAATCACTCTAGTCAACTCCCGTCAAACTTCTTCCTTGGTTGATGAATTTGTCGTGGGAAAGGAGGTTGAATTTGCTACAAATGAGCTTGCTGAGCTTCTTCTCATCGAGAAAGTTCAAGAAAAATGCCGCCTTTTTGCCGTTACCGGCATGGGAGGAATTGGGAAGACAACTCTGGCTGCAAAAATTTTTAACCACTATATAATACAAACCGAATTCCAATTAAAGATCTGGGTTTGCGTCTCTCAGACTTACTCAGAAATTGAGTTGTTGCAGCAAGTCATTAGAGGTGCTGAAGGGAGCTATGGGAATGCTAAAACTAAATCAGAGCTTCAAACCATACTCAGGGACTCTGTTGTTTCAAGAAAGAGCCTTCTTCTCGTTTTAGATGATGCGTGGAGGGCGGATGTGTGGGTCGATTTGCTCCGAGTTCCGCTGCAAAGCACAAACACAAATGTTAGAATACTAGTCACAACAAGAAATGTAGATGTTGCAAAGGAAATGAAGGCATCACGAATTCATCCTGTGCTGCATCTTTCTATAGAGAGAAGCTGGGATATGCTTCGAATGAGACTTTTCCAAGATAGACAAGAGGAGCTTGTGAATGGCTTGAAGCAGATTGGATTACATATAGTGGAAAGATGCGGAGGGCTCCCTCTTGCAATCAAAGCCATTGCCGGTGTTCTTGCCACCAAAGATCCTACCAGGAAAGAGTGGGAGAAAGTTCTTAGAGATGATGCCTGGTCCACTACCAAGCTTCCAGAGGAACTTAGAGGTGCTCTGTACCTTAGTTTTACCGATCTACCTTCACATCTCAAGCAGTGTTTCCTGTACTGCTCTCTGTACCCCGAAGATGCAGAGCTATATCGTCGTGATTTATCTAGACTTTGGGTGGCTGAGGGATTTGTAACTGAGCAAAAAGATTTGTTGATGGAAGATTTAGCAGATGATTACTTCAACGAGTTAGTGAGGAGGAACTTATTGATTTTGAAGCCTGATTACCATCTCGGTGATAAAAGCAAAATGCACGATCTTTTCAGGTCACTTGCTCTTTTTTTGTCAAAGGACGAATCTTTTTGTGGAGAAGCGAGTGTGAAGAACTCCTGCACAACACTCACAAAGCTTCGTCGTCTATCGGTTGCAGGTAAAGAAGCTGCTGCAGAAATCCTTGATTCAGTTGCAGAGCAAGGAGCCCTAAGAACATTGCTCGCTTATGATGCAAATCTAATGTTGAATGAAGAAAGATTGAGGCAGCTTTCACATCTCCGCGTACTGCATATTAAAAATACGCATATTAAAACACTCCCCAACTCCATAGGAAATCTGGTACATTTGAGATATCTTGATCTGGATGGCACTGACATAACTGCAATACCAAAGTCGATCGAGCGCTTAGCGAACCTACAGTTCTTTAATATTTGCAATTGCAGATATTTGACGAAGCTTCCTAATGGAATCACTCGGTTACATAATCTAAGGGGCCTTGGTCTTGTTAATACACCGCTCAACTTCATACCAAAAGGAATAGGAAAGCTGCAACAACTTAATAATCTGAGCGGTTTTGTGGTCTCGAATGATAACTTGTGCAGCAAGTTGGAAGAGTTGAATTCTCTAAAACAAATTCAACATTTGAGCATCTATGGATTGGAGAGAGCTCGGAGTGGAGCAATGAATCTTAAAGAACTATCTCAACTTTCTTTCTTGATGTTAGTTTTCACAAAATTTGATTCTGAATCTGAACCTCGAATGGAAGAGCAGAATACGGTGGAGAAGGTTTTCGACAAGCTAATACCGCCGCAAAGCCTAGATGAACTCACGATCAAAGGCTTCTTCAGCCGTCGTTTCCCAACTTGGATGACATTGTCAACTTTTGAAGCATGCACTCCATTTTTGACAATCCTAGAGTTGATAAATATAACATCATGCACCCAACTCCCTCCGTTGGGCCAGTTACCTGAACTCAAAATGCTTTTCATTAAAAATGCATCCGTAGTCAAGAAAATTGGGGAAGAATTTCTCGGTGGTGGTGAAAATGCTGCGACAGTAATGATTGCTTTCCCCAAGCTTGAGATCCTTCGATTCACGAACATGCCTGAATTGGAAGAGTGGTGCTTTGGTGAACGACTGGAGCAGAATGGAGCGACCGGGTTCAAGTTGATGCCATGCTTACAAGAACTAATCATCAGGGATGCCCCATTGTTAAAGCAACTCCCACAAGGCCTGAAGTACACTGTTATGAAATCACTGGGAATACAAGGAGCTAGTAGTCTGAGAGAATTGGGCAATCTCCCCTCCCAAACAGAGGTACTTCGCATGATCGACAACACAAATTTGTTGAAGATTTGTCATCTCCCTGCGTTAAGGATACTCGACGTCACACAGTGCGACGCGTTGTCTTGTGTTGAGCGCCTCGATGCGTTACAGCAGTTGACATTTTCTTTCAAAGGCAAACAAATGGAGAGCCTTCCTGAATGGATGTTGAATATTCTGCAAAATCAGACCTTTAATGACTTCCTGCTTCACTTGTGGTGCTCTGAGAAGATTCTTCGTGCATGCCTGAAAGGAGGTTCTCATTGGGATGTCATTCAAAACATTCCGCATGTAATTGCCGACGAAGCATATGGAATAGGATATTTTCGTTACACTAAAGAACCTTTCATTTATGATACAAATATTGTTGGAGACGTAATTGAAGCCTGCGAAAGAACAAGTTGAACCGCTGCTTTTATTTAATTAATTGTGTTTTTAATGTTTAAAAACTGTTTAAGTGGAGTTATTTTAGTGTGATGTAAAACTGAATGAGTGCTTATATAATACTGTGTAATGTAACTGTTGTCTGCAATGAATGAAGAAGCCGTCGTTTGACTCTGTCTTCCTCCTCTTCCTCGGCTTTATCGCCTGTAAAACTTCCCGTATTAAAACCTGTTTTCCAATAAATATTTGATTGATTTTGATATTACATCATTCTCAAAGGTTTATTATAGTGTGATTTTACTACCAAATTTCTCCCCCGTTTTTTTACCTGTGATCAATTCTCAGTGGTCTACCTTTTCATGATTGTAGTGTGTTCATCTATGTGCAATTCTCTTGTAAATATTTGATTGATTTGTACATATTTGCAAATATTTGATTGATTTGTAAATATTTGCAAATATTTGATTGATTTGTATGCCACTGACTCTATCTTCTCCAACACCTGAAATTGCCCAAAGAAACGAGGAGACAACTTGTGAAACCCATGTGGTCGCAAACTTGTCTATTTATAGGGTTGGAGCCTGATGTAAGCTCATGCCCCTATCTCTAACTGTCTTTCTCGCCGTTTTCCAACCGCCAAGATCTTCATCCTGTTTTGAGCCACAACTAGATTTATTTTGAGGAGGTTGATCATTCATTCCCGAGCCTCTTGCGGCCTATCAACCTCCAACACTCGTGCAGAACCTTCCTCATATGTAGGCAATAAGATGGGTTCTTGTCCATACACAATTTCAAAAGGGGTCAACTTGCTGGCCGAATGAAAGTTGGTGTTGCACCAATACTCCGCTAATGGTAACCAAATAGCCCAGCTCCGAGGCCGTTCGAAACACATGCACCTCAAGTAATTCTCCATGCACCGGTTAACCACCTCCGCTTGGCTGTTGATTTGGGGATGGTATGTCGACGACAGCTTCAACTGCACCTGCAGCAGACAACATTTCCCGCCAGAAATCACTGGTAATATTGTGTCCCAGTCGCTGATGTTGGAATCCGGCAGTCCATATAGATGAAAGATGGAATCAAGGAAAATCTGGGCTATTGCCTCCGCCGTATACGGTGCGCCATAGCCACGAAGTGAGCTTGCTTGTGTTAGATTTGTGAAGTGAGTATATGCTGGGATAGTGGCGACTATCCAGGTGGCGACTATCCAGGTGACGAGTATCCGTGCCGAGTATCGGTGACGAGTATCCGTGCCGAGTATCCGTGACGAGTATCCGTGCCGAGTATCCGTGACGAGTATTCGTGCCGAGTATCCGTGACGAGTATCGGTGCCGAGTATCCGTGCCGAGTATCGGCATACTCGCCCCCCTTGAGTTGCCTATAAATAGAGGGGTACCCCCCCCCCCTAAAGAGTAACGAATCCAGACCTTCTGACAGTGCCGAGTATATACTCTGAGAGTGACGAGTATAGCCATCAGAAGTGGCGAGTATCATCAACTCTGAGCGAGTTAGAGATACCAGAGCATTACCGTGACGAGCATCACCGTGACGAGCATCACCGTGACGAGCATCACCGTGACGAGCATCGGCGTGACGAGCATCGGTGACGAGCATCGGTGACGAGTATCGTCGTGCCGAGTATCAGCGTGACGAGTATCGTCGTGACGAGTATCTGCGTGACGAGTATCGTCGTGACGAGCATCGGTGACGAGCATCGGTGACGAGTATCGGTGACGAGTATCGGTGACGAGTATCGGTGACGAGCATCGGTGACGAGCATCGGTGACGAGTATCGTCGTGCCGAGTATCACCGTGACGAGTATCCGTGACGAGTATCGAGGCGACGAGTATCACCAGCGCGGTGTGCTCGGGAGGAGAAGCGGACCTTATCCGTGACCAAGTTCTTTACTACTATTGGCTGTTGTGATTCAAGCTGGATGCAACTTGTATTCAGCCGTGTTCTGTTGTAATCTTGTTGCCAAGTATATATTACAGCTGTGTTTGTTCTGTTTTGGTATCCTTGATTGGTAGCACACAAAAATTTCAACATGGTATCAGAGGCAGGTTGCTGAAGCAGCGCGTGCTATCAAGGTTCAAGGTTGAGAATCCAAAATGGACGGCGGAGGAGGGTATGCTAGGGGACTTGGTATTGAGTTGCTCACCCAGACCAACTACAAGAAGTGGATGTCTTGTATGGAGAGCTACCTTCTTGGAGAGGATCTCTGGGAGGTTGTTGGTGGTGGGGAGCAAGAGGAAGTTGTAGCTGCCGGCGATAATGGTCCAGCTGTGAGAGCTTGGAGGAAGACCAACGCCAAGGCGGAGTTCACCTTGAAGAGAGCCATATCACCTGACTTGTTCGACCACATCATTGGTTGCAAGTCAGCATCTGCGATCTGGATAGCCCTCGATGGGTTATTCAACGAGAAGAATGTGGCGCGGCTACAATTCCTGGAGAATGAGTTGGCGAAGTCGACTCAAGGCGAGATGGCGATATCCACCTTCTTCCTGAAGGTGAAGAACCTATGTGGGGAGATCTCGGCCTTGGATCCTGAAGAGCCAATCTCAGAGGCGAAGTTGAAGCGGCACATACTCCGAGGCTTGAGGAGGGAGTATGTCCCCTTCGTTACTTCCGTGCAAGGATGGGCTATTCAGCCCTCCCTTCTGGAGCTAGAGAACCTGTTATCGTCACAGGAGAGCTTGGCGAAGCAGATGGCGGGAGTATCCATCTCAGGAGGAGATGGCGAGGCCTTGTTCTTAGGAAAGAGGAGATCCTGGGACAAGAGGAAGAAGAACCCCCGAGAGGGACCTTCAACGTCATCTCAGGGAGATGGGGGGAAGTTGCTTCCTGCCCGTGACGAGAAGGGGAGATACCTTTGCTTTGCCTGTAAGAAGTACGGGCATATGGCAAAGGATTGTCGGTCTAATCTCCAGGCCGGTCATGTTGCTGAGAAAGGTGGAGACCATCAGAGAGGTGGAGACCATCGAAGAGGTGGAGGAAGAGGTGGAGGTCACCAGGGCGGTGAGAGGGGGGACAATTGTTTCCTGACAGAGATGACGGCAACGTCAGTCGATGTCTTAGCCTCCATCAACCTCGAGGACGACTGGATAGTGGATTCCGGTTGCGGGCATCATCTCACTGGAGATATGTCGAAGTTTGCCTCCTCGGCAGCATATGAAGGATCGGATGCTATCATCACTGCGGATGATACGGTGCATCCAGTGGAGCGAGAAGGGAAGGTGTCCCTTGGGAGTAGAGAGAAGCCTGTGACACTGAAGAGTGTGTATCACGTGCCGGGCATGAAGAAGAACCTCTTCTCAGTGGCGAACGCCGTGGATGCTGGATACCACGTGCTGTTTGGACCAAAGGAGGTGAAGTTCTTGAAGAACCTATCGTCTGTCGATGCTGACGTCACGCTCACCGGGAGAAGGGTGAAGGACTTGTATGTTCTGTCTGCAAGTGCCTACGTGGACAAGCTGAAGACAAACGACAGCGCTGTGATCTGGCATGAGAGGCTGGGTCATGTGGGGATGGACAAGTTGAAGATGATGGCGGCAAAGGGCCTAGTGAGTGGCCTGCCTCATCTCTCTTCCTACGGCGACGGCCATGTGTGCGACGGGTGCCAATATGGAAAGTCACATCGACTTCCATTTGACAAGTCGGAGACCAGGTGTGGGTATACTTTCTGAGAGAGAAGTCAGAAGTATTCAAGAAGTTCCAAGAGTGGAAGGAACTTGTGGAGGGGAGGCTGGACCGCAGAGTGAAGAAGCTGAGAAGCGACAATGGAGGGGAGTTTACCTCCAATGAGTTTGCTTCCCTCTGCAGGAGTTTCGGCATTCGGCGGGAGCTCTCCTGCGCTCACACCCCTCAGCAGAATGGGGTGGCAGAGAGGAAGATCCGCCATCTGGTGGAGACTACCAGGAGTTGGCTACATGCCAAGAGCATTCCCAAGGCCTTATGGGCAGAGGGAATGGCGTGTGCCACTCATGTGATCAACAGGCTGCCTCTGAGTCCTAACAGGATGGTGTCTCCACACCAGCTCATGTTCGGGGAGAAGCCCAATGTGGGTCACATGAAGGTGTTCGGTTCTACCTGCTTCGTGCACGTCCCGGACGCTCAGAGAACAAAGTTGGAGCCGAAGGCGAGGAAGTGTATCTTCATCGGCTACGATGAGCGGAAGAAGGGGTGGAAGTGCATGGATCCGCAGACTCACAGGTTCGTCGTCTCGCGCGACGTTGTGTTTGACGAACTGGTCTCATACCAGGGAGTCTCTTCTGTGGTGCTGCCGGAGAGTGGAGAATCGAGCAGGAGAGAAGAAGAGTGGGTCACTGAGGACCCTACTGTGGAGTTGGAGGTTTCTCCAAGTGCCCCATCGCCATCTAGCTCAGGAGGAGCATCTGGCTCAGGGGGGGCTTCGATCTCTAGAAGCAGGGAGAGTATTGCTCCTAGAGGAGGACAGAGAGGAGCTGGAGAAGAGGATTCTACCGGAGCGGTAGATAGTGGCCAAGCCTTGAGGAGGTCGAAGCGGACCATCGTCCCGCCTGCTCGCTATAAGGAGGGGAACTTCGTGAGTTTGGTTTCTTGCTTCTTCGCAGGACCACTCGACGAGAGGGAACCTGCCCGCTTTGAGGATGCTGTTGGCATCAAGGAGTGGGACGAGGCCATGGAGGAAGAGATGGAGGCCCTGAAGAAGAACGAGACATGGGACCTGGTTCCCATGGTGGAGGGCATCAAACCTGTCACCTGCAAGTGGGTGTACAAGGTGAAGAAGAGGGCTGATGGAGAAGTGGAGCGGTACAAGGCGAGGCTTGTCGCTCGAGGCTTCTCACAGACCTATGGAGAGGACTACGAGGAGACCTTCAGTCCTGTAGCGAAGATGACATCGGTGAGGACGATCATTGCTTTGGCAGCGTGCCGAGGTTGGAAGCTATGGCAGCTGGACGTGAAGAACGCGTTCTTATATGGAGAGATCGACAAAGACATATTCATGGTGCAACCACCTGGATACGTGTCCAAGTCCCATCCGCGTCACGTCTGCAAGCTGAAGAAGGCCCTCTATGGTCTGAAACAGGCGCCGAGAGCCTGATATGGGAAGATTGCGGAGTACTTGCAGTTCTGCGGCTACGATGCCTCAGACTCGGACTCCAGCATGTTCGTGAAGAAGGATGGAGGTCTTCACGTGCTAGTGCTGCTATACGTCGATGACATGATCGTGACAGGGAACAACCCTGAGGAGGTCGCGGCGCTGAGAGAGCAGCTTTCCATACGCTTCGAGATGAAGGATCTTGGTGAACTGCACCATTTCCTTGGCCTCCAAGTGGAGAAGAGAAGAGGCGGGCTGGATGTTTCCCAGAGGACATATGCGGAGAGGATCGTCGAGAGATTCGGCATGAAAGAGGGGAAGAGCAGCTCCGTTCCTCTGGAGGCTGGGCTGAAGCTTCGGAAGGAAGAAGGGAGGATTCTTCCTGATCCGAAGATCTTTCGGGCACTGGTGGGGAGTCTTATCTACCTGACTATCACAAGGCCGGACATCGCCTTTGCTGTCGGCCGAGTTAGTCGGTATATGCAGGAGCCGCGGAAGCCTCATCTGGAGGCAGCCAAGGGGATTCTGAAGTATGTGAAGGGCACCCTTGAGATGGGATTGTCCTATGAAGAGAAGTCTGACTTCAAGCTGCACGGGTACACGGATGCAGACTACGGAGGTGACGCTGATGATCGCAAGTCGACATCAGGTTACGTGTTCTTGTGTGGAGTTGCTGCTATCTCGTGGTGTAGCAAGAAGCAGGACTCTATTTCCCTTTCTACCACGGAGGTCGAGTACAAGGCGTCGTCCTTAGCAGCTCAGGAGTGTGTCTGGCTGAGGAGACTAGTGGAGGATGTGGATGAGGAGGTCAGCGGACCTACTGTGCTTCGCGGGGACAATGAGAGTGCATTGAAACTGGTAACCAATCCAGTGTGTCATGCGAGGACCAAGCACATAGAGATCGAGCATCACTTCATCAGAGAGAAGGTGCTGGGTGGCTTGCTCACTGTGGAGCATGTGCGGAGCGAAGACAACCTTGCGGACATATTCACAAAGCCCCTATCTGCGGGGCCCTTCCGGAGGCTTTGCTCGTTGCTTGGAGTTGTTCCCGGAGCTCACTTCAAGGGGGAGTGTTAGATTTGTGAAGTGAGTATATGCTGGGATAGTGGCGACTATCCAGGTGGCGACTATCCAGGTGACGAGTATCCGTGCCGAGTATCGGTGACGAGTATCCGTGCCGAGTATCCGTGACGAGTATCCGTGCCGAGTATCCGTGACGAGTATCGGTGCCGAGTATCCGTGCCGAGTATCGGCATACTCGCCCCCCTTGAGTTGCCTATAAATAGAGGGGTACCCCCCCCCCCCCCTAAAGAGTAACGAATCCAGACCTTCTGACAGTGCCGAGTATATACTCTGAGAGTGACGAGTATAGCCATCAGAAGTGGCGAGTATCATCAACTCTGAGCGAGTTAGAGATACCAGAGCATTACCGTGACGAGCATCACCGTGACGAGCATCACCGTGACGAGCATCACTGTGACGAGCATCGGCGTGACGAGCATCGGCGTGACGAGCATCGGCGTGACGAGCATCGGTGACGAGCATCGGTGACGAGTATCGTCGTGCCGAGTATCAGCGTGACGAGTATCGTCGTGACGAGTATCTGCGTGACGAGTATCGTTGTGACGAGCATCGGTGACGAGCATCGGTGACGAGTATCGGTGACGAGTATCGGTGACGAGCATCGGTGATGAGCATCGGTGACGAGTATCGTCGTGCCGAGTATCACCGTGACGAGTATCCGTGACGAGTATCGAGGCGACGAGTATCACCAGCGCGGTGTGCTCGGGAGGAGAAGCGGACCTTGTCCGTGACCAAGTTCTTTACTACTATTGGCTGTTGTGATTCAAGTTGGATGCAACTTGTATTCAGCCGTGTTCTGTTGTAATCTTGTTGCCAAGTATATATTACAGCTGTGTTTGTTCTGTTTTGGTATCCTTGATTGGTAGCACACAAAAATTTCAACAGCTTGCTCAGGCGGTCCACTACAACAAAGATGGTCGTTTTGCCGATGCTCTTAGGAAGTTCATCGATGAAATCTATGGTGATATCCTGCCAAATTCTTCCCAGCATCGGTAGTGGTTGTATATACGGATCATGAAGCCATGAGTCCTTGATCTTGCGAATTATATCAGAATAAATTGAGACTAAGGTAAACGGTGTGGATTCTGTCGGACCTACAAATTGGTGAGACGGTGCATCGGCGCATGCATTTATTTTACCCTGCTTGTATCGAACCTCAAAATCAAAACCCATTAGCTTCGTTATACAGTGTTGTTGTGCCGGCGTAGCCAATTTCTGTTCTAGCATAAACTTTAAGCTGCGATGATCTGTCGGAATGATAAAATGCCCGCCAAGAAGATAATGTCTCCAATGTTGTATAGCCAGGATAATAGCCAATAACTCCTCATACATAGATAAGCTCATATTCACTCTTCCCAGTGCTTTGCTGAAGAACGCCACTGGCCTGCCTTCCTGAATCAAAATAGCACCCACGCCTGCATCTGAAGCATACGTCTCCACGCTAAACGGTATTGAAAAGTCTGGTAATCTCAGTACGGGAGGCTGGGCCATCGCCTTCTTCAACACATGGAAAGCCTGGTCGGCTTCCTTAGACCACACAAAACTTCCCTTTTTAAGGAGAGCTGTCAACGGTTGGGCCAACTGTCCAAAAAAAACCCTTTAACTTCTTCAGTGAATTCGGAGTCGGCCATGACAACATTGCCGAGATCTTTTCAGGATCGGCGGCAACCCCTTCCCGTGAGATGACATGCCCTAAGTAGTGAATTTGGGACATTCCAAATTGGCACTTACTCTCCTTCAAACAGAATTTGTGTAGCTGAAGAATTGTCAAAGCGTAACGAAGGTGTTGAAGATGTTCCTGCCAAAACGAGCTGAACACTAATATGTCGTCAAAAAAGACAATGATAAATTTGTGCAGCGCCGCCTGAAACACTGTTGTATTGTGTTGTAATATTAGTGTGGTGTGCGTATAGTAGTAGGAGGAGATATATATATATGTATATGCTTTAGAAGATAATGAATCAGAGAGAACCCTAAAATCAACATGGTATCAGAGGGGGGGAGTGCGGCGTGCGGCGTTCCCATCGCGAAGGAGAAGTGAGTCGAGCGCGGGCTGAGATACGATCGATTGATATCAGCGTCTGCGCCGAGCGGAGGGAGAAGATAAGGCTGCGTTCGAGATTTAGAAAGGATCTGGCGATCTCCCCGTGAATATCCCGTTCGTTCTTATTTACGCGCTCGTCTGCCTAAGAGATCGTGGTTGGAGACGAGGCACCGTGGTTGCAGGGAGTGCAGGTCTCGCCCGATGAAGGAGATCATTCGACGAGTTCGGCGGGCATAGCGACGGCTTGCATTCGACGAAGGCCTGCATTCGACGAGTTCGGCGGAAGGGTGGCTTGCATTCGACGAGTTCGGCGGAAGATTGGCTTGCATTCGACGAAGGGGGGGCTTGCATTCGATGAAGGGGTGGCTTGTCAGCAGCTTCTTTCGACCGTGACGGAGAATGGAGGAACTCTTGAAGAAGTTAAATCCGGGAGACGTGGCCACCCCATTGAAATTGCTAAGTACAACACCCATACCGTCGAAATTGGATCTTCCTCTAGTTGACTTGAAGCTCGATGGGCCGAGCACCTATCTTGGGTGGTCGCGGAGAGTGAAGAAGACTCTCACGGCCCATGGGATTCTGTATCAGACAACGTGCGCATACACACCTGCATAGAATGGCGTGGCAGAAAGGAAGAACAGACATCTGATGGAGGTGGCGAGAAGCATGATGCTACACATGAAAGTACCTCAGAGTTTATGAGGATACGCCGTGCTAACCGCGACACAACTGATCAACAGAATGCCATCGCGTATTCTCGGGTGGAAATCACCATGTCAAAAAACTGCAAGGACATAATGGAGGGATGCTTCCATTAAAAGTCTTCGGCTGTGTATGCTTTGTGAAGGACAGCAGACCGAGTGCTGGAAAGCTTGACGCGAGGGCACTCAGGTGTATCTTTGTCGGTTACTCGAGTACTCAGAAGGGGTACGTGTGCTGGAGCCCAGTAGAGAAGAGGAGCTTCGTGAGTATGGATGTCCATTTTAGGGAATTGGAACAGTACTATCAACGGGAGGAGACTACACGGACACCAGAACTGACATACTCCGAACGGCTGAGGCGAGAGAAGGAGAGGCTGGTAACTGATTTGGAGGGAAGGAATGAAGGGCAGGAGGAGGAAGTTGGAAGGAATGGGGAGCAGGAGGAGGAAGTTGGAAGGAATGGGGAGCAGGATGAGGAAGTGTACAGGAATGACGATCAGGAGGAGGAAGTGAGAGACGTGAGATCTACAACTCAAGGGAAACTGCTTACATATCAAAGGAGGGAGAAACAGATCGTAGAACCAGTATCAGTACCTAGAACGCCAGACCCCAGTCCCTTGTATATGTCGGTTCCCACTTCTGGAGCGCCTCCACCACCGCAGTCCTTTTCTGGTGAGATCGTTACCTCTACCCCTCCCTCCCCTCCTACCACGGTCCGGCGGACTACTCGCAGTAATGCGGGCAATCCTCCAGACAGATATGGTTGGGATCTTGCTTCCTTTATCTCCTACGATAATATATCACCTTCTCATGGAGCATTCATTGCCTCATTGGATAGTATTAGTGTACCTAACAATTGGCAGGTCGCCAAAACTGATCCAAAATGGAAAGCGGCAATGAAGGAGGAGATGCGAGCCCTCGAGAAGAACAAAACCTGGGAGCTGACACATCTGTATAAAGGGAAGAGGGTTGTAGGGTGCAAATGGGTTTTCACCTTGAAACAGAACCCGGAGGGTCTGGTCGAGCGCTACAAAGCTCGATTGGTTGTGAAGGGGTACTGCCAAACCTATGGCATTGATTATGATGAAATATTTGCACCCGTGGCCAGGATGAGCACCGTCCGCACTTTGATAAGCTTGACGAAAAATGGTGGATGGAGATTGCATCAACTAGATGTGAAGAATGCATTTCTTCATGGGGAGCTGGCCGAGGAAGTGTACATGGAGGTCCCACCGGGATTCGGTACGAATGAGACCGAAGGCAAAGTCTGCAGACTGAAGAAGTACCTCTATGGATTGAAGCAGTCTCCCCGTGCGTGGTTCGACAGATTCAGAAAGACCATGATTGGGATGGGATATCGGCAGACCAATGCAGATCACACAGTGTTCTTCAGGGAAAACGGAGATCACCACCTCACCATACTCGCAGTATACGTGGACGACATGATCATCACAGGGGACGATGAGCAGGAGATAGCTCGTCTCAAGAAGGCATTGGGCAAGGAATTCGAGGTGAAGGATCATGGGTTGCTGAGGTATTTCCATGGAATTGAGATCGCCTATGGTGCAAAGGGGATTGTCCTGTCTCAAAGAAGATATGCATTGGACCTTCTCACAGAGACAGGGATGCTGGGATGCAAGCCTGCTGCAGCACCGATCGATCAGAAGTGTAAACTTAATGTTGCGGCAGGTGAACCTGTCGATCGGGAGAGATACCAGAGGTTAGTTGGGAAGCTGATTTACTTGAGCCACACACGTCCAGACATCTCCTTTGCCGTAAGTGTGGTGAGCCTCTATATGCATGACCCTAGGAAGGGGCACATGGATATTGTGTACCAAATTCTTCGATACTTGAAAAAAGCCCCTGGAAAGGGTTTACTATTCAGAAGGAACATGCATATGAAGATTGAAGGCTATTGTGACTCGGATTGGGCAAGCTGCATAGACGACAGGAGATCAACCTCAGGCTACTGCATATTCGTAGGAGGGAACTTGGTTTCATGGAGAAGCAAGAAGCAACCAGTGGTGGCCAGGTCAACAGCTAAGGCAGAATACCGAGCTATGGCCTTGGGAGTTGCAGAACTCCTATGGTTAAAAGGGATGCTGACGGAGTTGAAGTTGGATCGAGGAAATAGGATGAAGCTGTGGTGTGATAGTCAGGCAGCTATCAGCATTGCCAACAACCCAGTCCAACATGAGAGGACCAAACATATCGATATTGATAGATTCTTCATAAAGGAGAAACTTGATAGTGGGATCCTGGAACTCAGTTACATTGCGAGTAATGATCAGGTCGCAAACTGCTTGACCAAAGGGCTGAGCTCGAAGGACTTGGCAAACAATTCTGATAAGATGGGTTTAATTAATATATTTCACCCACCTTGAGGAGGAGTGTTGTATTGTGTTGTAATATAAGTGTGGTGTGCGTATAGTAGTAGGAGGATATATATATGTATGTATATGCTTTAGAAGATAATGAATCAGAGAGAACCTTAAAATCAACAAACACCCTATTCATCAAATGTTGGAGCGTTGTTGTGTCATTTGTCAACCCAAAGGTCATAACTCTGAACTCGTAATGGCCTTCATGAGTTCTGAATGATGATTTCTGGATGTCTGCCTCTGCCATTTTCACTTGGTGATAGCTTGCCCGCAGGTCAAGCTTAGAGAAAAACACTACGTCGTGGAGTTCATCAATAACGAGGATAGGGAATTTATCCTTGATGGTGTTTCTATTCAGCTGCCGGTAATCGAAACAGAATTGCCATGTGCGTCCGCTTTTTCACTAACACTACCAGTGAAGCGTAAGGGCTACAACTTGGTCTAATTAGGCCCGTTGCTAGCATTTCCCATACCAGTTTCTCAATGATATCCTTCTGTAAAGGAGGATAATGATATGGTCGAATATTGATTGTAGTCGATTCATTAACTAATGGAATACGATGATCATGTTCCCCGTATGGGCGATAACTCCTTCGGCTGAGTAAACACATCCTGAAATTCCTGGAGCAGCTGCTGTAACAACTAATTTTCCTGTCCCTCTCTCTGAATTGTGCACAAGAAAGAGTTGAATTGATCCTTTTCACTATCAACTGAACTTTGTTCCTTTAAGGAACAAACCTCCATCATACGCAGCTGATGTTCCTTCCCCAGCAATTTCTGCATTCGTCGTGGACCAATTTGAGCCGCGGCTTCAGTAGTTGCACCTCTTAACGAAACTTTCTTCCCATTTTTGGAGAATTCCATTGTAAGGTTTCAAAAATCCCGGCTAACTACCTCTAAGGTGATCAACCATTGTATGCCCAATACGACTTCACACCCCCAATATTGGCAATACCAACATATCCGAAGTAAAATCCATCCCTTGCATCCGCCAACAAAACCGTCCAACTTTTTGAGAACTAGACAGTTTTTTTTCATCAGCGATAGCCACAGAATGTCATTCAATACATTCCACGAGTAATTGCCTACGAAGCTAATGTAAGAGGATACCTTCGTTATACTAAAAAACCTTTCACTTATGATACAAATATTGTTGGAAACGTAATTGAAGCTCGCGAAAGACCAAGATGAACCGCTGCTTTTATTAATTGTGTTTTTAATGTTTTAAAACTGTTTAAGTGCAGTTTCAGATTGTGTGGTGTGTATTGCACGGGAGTGCTTATAAAATACTGTGTAATGTAACCGCTGCTTTTCATGATTGTAGTGTGTTCATCTGTGTGCAATTCTCTAGTAAAATTATATTGTCACCTGTATGATTTTTTTCAAAAATAATAAAGCTTGACCTCAAGTGTGCTGCTCCTTTTTCACAGCTATTCTTGATCAATTCCTTCGCTCCAATAGAAGTATTGGAAATCTCAAAGAAAACGAAAGAACATAGCACTAAATACATACCTTAATTATAATTTGCAGTACAGAGGCATAGCACTAAAAAATGAAAGAACATAGCACTAAAAAATGATGCTATAAATGTTTAATATTAAAAAAAAAGTTGAGCCTCTCTAAGTCTCTCTGATTCTCGCAAACTAACATCTTTTCTTGTATTAAAGTAAATGTATTTCCGTATTATTAAATGCTTCCCAAAGAAAAAAACAGAGATTTAGAGAGGCTGGGTTGGCAAATCTTCTATCGCGAGCATCGTCGGTTATCTTTGTAAGACCCCTCCCCCGCACCGGGGAGTACCCGGGTCTTATGTATGGTTTTGATCATGTTTTTTCGAAGGTCGGATGCTGTTCCTTCCCATAAATGCCTGTGTTAATATTTTTTTGCCAGAAAACTTGCATGCATCCTTCTATATTATCTTGGGATATTCTTATACTACAGTATGCTGTCATTTACTTCATAACCTTTCTTATATTTTTGTGTTTTAATTCAGTTACACGCTTCGCGGGGATTAATGTTGTTGCGGAACGCTTAGGGCTCTTGGTAGATCGGTCCAATTGAACCACCTTAGCTCGTGAGCGAACTAAGCGCGCAAACAGTCAATTCGAGATTCGCTGAGTACACTGAGACTTTTTAACGTGGAAAACCAGGAAAGGGTAAAAAACCACGCGGCCGGAGCTGTGCCGACCAAACTTCACTATTTTCTGAGAGCTTACAGTTAGGTACTTAGAAGTCGAGCGCGACAGGCCGCCGCTCGTTACAATAATAGAGAGAGAGGGAGAGAGGGAGCGTTCCGAAGGTGAGGCCACCTTTCGGAAAACTAAGTCTTTTTCCTTCTGAGAAAGTTGGGGAACAAAAGTGAGAAGGCTCCGGAGAACAAAAGTGAGAAGGCCCCGGAGTACAAAAGTGAGAAGCTGCGTCGCCTTTCGGGACGAAGGAAATCTTCAAGTCCACGAAGGAGATCTTCAAGCGCCGAAGGAGAATTCCGCAAAAGTCTGCAAGGAGCTCTCCCGGGTGCAAAAGGCAAGGTCCTTTCAAATGAAGCCCCGAGGCTCCTTTTATAGCTTTGGCCGGGGGCAGTCCGGTAATTTCGCCGTTTGTAACTTCCATAAATACCTGGCGGACGAATCATGTTTTCCGGTTCGGGGCACACGGATCGCCATTTTTCGTAAATGACCGTCCTGCCCTTCGGGCAGTTCGGGCAGTTTTGTTGGAGGCGAGAAAGGCGACAAGCTGTTCCTGAAATCTGAGAAACTGGAAAGATAAAAAGTGAGCATGCTGAAAAGACAAAATGTGAGCACGCCAAAAAGACAAAAAGTGAGAAGTCAGAAAGACAAGAAGTGAGATGAGCGCGCTCAGAAGCGTTCTGAGCGCGCAACGAGCGGAGAAGCAGTCTAGGCGACTGGGGAAGTGTTCCGAGCGCGCGTGAGCGTGGAGGCGTTCTGAGTACGTTCAGAAGTGTCTTGGGCGCGCGTAAGTGCGGAGGCGTTCTGAGCGCGCTCAGAAGTGTCTTGGGCGCGCGTAAGTGCGGAGGCGTTCTGAGCGCGCTCAGAAGCATTTTGGCCGCACGCAAGTGCGGAGGCGTTCTGAGCGTGCTCAAAAGCGTTCTGAGCTTGCGTGAGCGCGGAGGCGTTCTGAGCCCGTAACGAACAAGGAAATGTCCTGATGTCCGAGTACCTGACAAGGAGCGTGTCCGGCAGGGCTCCTCGCGAGCCCCCTGTGAAAAGGAGGGGGGAGGAGGCGGCCGCATCCCCTTACGGGAAGGGGTGCGGCTTGGCCGTACCCCAAGGGGGTGCGACCCGAGCCGAACCCCGCAAGGGTGCGGCTTGGCCGCACCCCAAAGGGGGTGCGGACCGGCCCTGGCCGCACCCGAGGAGGGGTGCGGCCTGGTGCGGCTAGGCCGCACCCCTAGAGGGGTGCGGCGCCGGCCGCGCCCCTAGAGGTGTGCGGC
The DNA here is from genome assembly GCA_033032865.1 of Dactylorhiza incarnata. Taxonomy (NCBI): domain Eukaryota; kingdom Viridiplantae; phylum Streptophyta; class Magnoliopsida; order Asparagales; family Orchidaceae; genus Dactylorhiza; species Dactylorhiza incarnata. The sequence continues at coordinate 1,626,447 of JAWHQI010000061.1, read as the reverse complement.
CCAGGCCGCACCCCAAGAGGGGTGCGGTCGGGCCGCTCCCGAGGAGGGCTGCGGCCCAGGCCGCACCCCTAGAGGGCTGCGGCGCCGGCCGCGCCCCTAGAGGGGTGCGGCCCCGGCCGCACCCCAAGAGGGGTGCGGTCGGGCCGCACCCGAGGAGGGGTGCGGGGGGTCGGCGCTACCGCGTATGCTAGCGCGCGGTAACGCCGCGCGGTACCACCACGCGCGCCGTGATGGTGGCGCGCCCGCTACCGCGCGCGGTAATGCGCGCGGTAGTGCCTGCAGTTGCGCGCGGCACCGCCGTGCGCGGTGCTGGCGCGCATGGTTAAGCGCGGCCTCGCGACGCGTTCTGCGTGCGTCTTTGTACGGGCGGTTGGCTGTGGACTGGGCGGCGGTTTCTTCAACTCGAGCGATTATACGTTGACCGTTGACCCCGCCTCTCTTTAGCGGAGTTTTCTCTAGACGCACCCCAAGGCCTTTATGGGTGTATAACATAAGCCCCCCAAACCTTCGGAGTCCGAATTTCGGCGCGGAGGAGTTCAGAGGTTTTGATTTTTTTCCGTGGCGGCTTCGATCATTGCTATCTTCGTGGCGCCTTGGGTAGGAATTGCTGTTGAAGGATGAGTGTGCAGTTTTTCACATAATAGGAGATAAGTTTGCGCGAGTCTGAGCTCACGGCTTTTTTACATAATAGAAGATAAGTTTGCGCGAGTCTGAGGTCGCGGCTTTTTACACAGTAGAAGATAGATTTGCGCGAGTCTGAGCTCGCGGCTTTTTACATAGTAGAAGATAGATTTGCGCGAGTCTGAGCTCGCGGCTTTTTACATAGTAGAAGATAGATTTGCGCGAGTCTGAGCTCGCGGTTTTTTACATAGTAGAAGATAGATTTGGTCGGTGAAGAGCATATGTATTCAGACCATGTACGAACGTGGGAGGGGCAAACCCTTACGACGTCGGGACCTTACTGCGGTGGATAAGGGTGAACCTTCAATCGACGATAATGAGAGATTGTTGTGAGCGCGCTGCCCGTAGGCTGTTGCTGTTCGCTAGCGCGCTGCCTGGAGGCAGGTGCTGTTCATTAGCGCCCTGCCTGGAGGCAGGTGTCGTTCATTAGCGCACTGCCTCGAGGCAGGTGCTGTTCATTAGCGCACTGCCTGGAGGCAGGTGCTGTTCATTAGCGCACTGCCTGGAGGCAGGTGCTGTTCCTTAGCGCACTGCCTCGAGGCAGGTGCCGTTCATTAGCGCACTGCCTTGAGGCAGGTGCCGTTCATTAGCGCACTGCCTTGAGGCAGGTGCCGTTCATTAGCGCACTGCCTTGAGGCAGGTGCCGTTCATTAGCGCAGTGTCTTGAGGCAGGTGATGTTCATTAGCGCACTGCCTTGAGGCAGGTGCTGTTCATTAGCGCCCTGCCTGGAGGCAGGTGTCGTTCATTAGCGCACTGCCTCGAGGCAGGTGTTGTTCATTAGCGCACTGCCTGGAGGCAGGTGCTGTTCATTAGCGCACTGCCTGGAGGCAGGTGATGTTCCTTAGCGCACTGCCTCGAGGCAGGTGTCGTTCATTAGCGCACTGCCTTGAGGCAGGTGCCGTTCATTAGCGCACTGCCTTGAGGCAGGTGTCGTTCATTAGCGCACTGCCTTGAGGCAGGTGCCGTTCATTAGCGCACTGCCTTGAGGCAGGTGCCGTTCATTAGCGCACTGCCTTGAGGCAGGTGCTCGTCCACGATGAAACTCACAATATTTTGTCTGGTCCCCTGAGTTTTTAGCGAGGGGTCTGGGCTTGCGGAGCGTCTGGTTGTCTTTGATTGCGTATAGTATGTTAGTCTTGGTAGTGTTCAGGGGAGTGTAGTCCTGATGTTGGCGAGATCCTCAGTCTCGGCTGTGGTTGTCGTAATGCTTGTTTTTCTTATTGGGAACTGTCTACGACAGCGACTCCTCTTTCTTCCTCTTCGAGCTCCCCTCGAACTGCCGGCGGTGCGCTTCAATTGCCTCATCTGCTGCTATCTGGGCCTCGACTCGCTGAACGAGGTCAGGATAGCTTGGTACGATTTCTCTCATTAGAGCTTAGTAGAAGCCACTGGGGCGGAGACCTCCAAGGAAGACTCCTCGCAAGAGCTCGGGGTCGACCCTTGGGATCTGTCGAGCCTCCGTAGTGAAGCGTCGGAAAAAATCTTTGAGTGATTCACCGTTGTTTTGGCGGATCCCTGAGAGATGGGACGGATCTCGGACAATTCTGCGGTTGGCTATGAATTGGTCCACGAACTGCTGCGCCATTTCTGTGAAGTTGTTGATGGCCCATGCCGCAGAGAGTGGAACCAAGTGCGCGCTTGTCCCTTCAAGGTTGCCGGGAACACCTGACAGAGGAGCTGATCAGGGGCGCTGCAAATCCTCATGACGGTGGTGAAGTGATTGACATGTTCCAACGGATCGTCCGTCCCGTCGAATGTCTCGATGTTGGGAAGCTTAAATCCATTCGGAATTGGATGGGCCAGGACTTGAGGCGATAGTGGGGAGCCGTGGTGTGCGGGACGGCGGGCGAGAGTTGCGTGTCTCCCTGCTTGGACGTACTCTTCTTCTATCATATTACGTATTTCTTTTTGCGTGGTTCTTTCGATTGCTTGATCAGCGGCAGCTCTTCCTGAGTGATGGTGGCGGTGGTCAGCTTCTTGGTTTCTAGCTGGCGGGGCAGGGTGAGCAGAGCCTGCTGCGCTGGAGGATCCTTCTGAAACTTCTTCCTCCCGAATGACATCTTCGTTCGGGGCATGACTTGGGGCTGGGGGTGGCGGCACGTTCAATGCTGACGGCTAAATTGGAACTTGAGGAGCCCCGAGATTCCGTACGAGAGTCAACATCTCGGCTTGTTGTTCTTCAATCTGCTGCATGCGCCCTTCCAGTCCTGCTGCGGGCGCAGGCACTGCCCCTTCCGCGGGAGGCGCATTGATAAGCGAGTGGGAGGGAGCTGGGTCGACGCGCCCTTCCGGGATTGATCCTTCAGTAGTGCGAGCTGTAAGACCCTATTTTTTTTTTTTGCAAAAACCACCGGGTCTTAGGCCCAGAACCGCCGTTTTGCGGTGACACCTTCGCTCGAGAAGGTCGCCACTACAAAATGCCGATCCTGCCGGCCAAATCGATCACAAGAAAAGTAAGCTAAACTGATTAGTAGAACAAGCTAAGTCCACATCACATATATAAATAACTCATCAAAAGATGTCCACAATGTAACTGAAAAGAAAGGAAATAAGATAGCTAGGGCCTTGCCCAATACATCAGATCCTCACTACATGATTCACTCGCGGAAGCAAAACAACTAAATCAACACTCACGGATCCTGTTATCTGAGCTCCTGAGCTAGATTGCCCCGCCTCCATTTGCACCGGCCTCCGGTGCTGCTCCGTCGCCGCGGTCTCCTAAAATGATAAGGTCCACCGACCGTCAGTCATAAAGACTCAGCCAATTCCCCACCCCTCCCCCCAAGGCTCCTAGGCACCGGATGGGAAGGAGGAAGCGGAGGACAAACAAGGGGTAGAACAAATGCAGGTGACAAGGAAATATCTACGCTACACAGGTGATATATATATGTAAATGAAACCAGAAATAAAAACAGCAGGGTAAAGTATAGGTAAAGCAGTAATGAGTAAATGTAGAAACAATTTAAATATTATAATATTAACCATTGATTTATAGGAGTGCCCATACAAACCTATAGACCAAGGGGTCGTTTAGCAGGGCCTATCGTATAAAAAGTCCCATACCAATTTATACGATAGGTGTCAGGGGTTGAATGCAATGGTTATGCTATGACATGCAAATATGTTGTTATGCGGTGATCAAACAAGTGCAACTCACCCACTACGACTCTATGCGCATAGACCTTTAGTTCCCCCTTTTTGGAGCGAGCTAGACTCCCCGGATACTCCCGTAGTGGCAAACGGAAGCGGTGGGTTGGGCCCCGCCCACCTCTAGGTTGGTAAATGCACTACCCGACCTAGACCTATCGTACGCCTCCACTAAACCCGCGGAGCGTCTGCGTACTCTTACTGACTGGACCGCCAGATTTTATGGCTAAGTACTAACCCGCACTAGCCGAGCCCAAGTATCAACGTCGGTGCAACGACCGCCAACACTAAGGACCCACCACCTTATGCACATGCAAGATATCTTCCAACAACACCGAGCTACAAGCTCCCCGGGCTAACCCGCCCGCCACCAACAAACATCTCCGAAACAAAAGATCACCGGATTAAACCGGCCAGACTTCCACAAACACATTCTCATAATAACTTTCCTGCTATAGAAACTTAGGTGCTAAAAGACGCTTAACAGGAAAAGACGATCTTTCGTCAATCCCCGGACGACCTATTCCGAGGGTGGCACTCCACCACCCTAAGACTTACCAAACCCTAACTCCTCTAGGGATTCATACATAATACTAGGCTACCACCCAACCTTCTTTACTCCAGACCCAAGACCACCAGTTTGACCCCCTTAACCCCAAAGTTGTCTAATTGCTAAACGCAGACCAACCTTAACGATTTGATGCTCATGAAGAGAGGTACACTAAATAACCATCTGCTTGACCCAAGGGATTTACTGGGGACCCATGCTACCTATTTCAGACCAAATCTAGGGTTTCATAATTTTTCCAATAATAAAAGTATTTTAAATAATTTTCCAAAGGGCCATTTTACTAAGGTTTGAACTACAAGTGTACTTTCCTGACCTCCAATGCCTACTCCAATTTTTACATAACACAATAGTACCTAATAAACTGTAGGTATGAAATTTTAGGAAAAACCAGCAAGGTTTACTATTTTTAGAAATTCCAAAACACAATAATTTCCAATAATTTACAAAGGAGGTACCCTCATATGATCTCTAAACCTTTTGCAAATTGGTACAGTGGTGTATCATGATATAATATTAAGTCCCACAAAGTTTGACCATGTTCCACAGAGGGCATATTTGTAATTACATCCAAGGATATATTTGCAACTTCTTCCAAAATGAACTAGAGGTACCAAAAATATTGATCCATAAATTATGGGAAAATTACTGTGGTTATATATTGTTATGAAAAGACATCCAGCAAAGTTACATGCAATTACAGTAATTTATCATCATAAATTTAACCAACCCAAAAATTGCCAACAATGAGGAATATTACAATTTGGACCTCCAAGGGTTAACTCATGTTCTAACCAATTCTTCCAGAGATTTATATCATTAAAACCATGTATATTACAGAAGATGGTAGATTGACAAGTACTATCTCTCCCTAAAATCCCAAACCCTAATTATTTACAAATCTACCCAAGGGTTTATTACTTAGGATGGGCAACTCCAAATTCCTCCAAACTCTCACAGTAGCATTCCCTAGTCACTAAGGCCACCTTCACCAAATTTCAAGTCAAACCATTAAGGTTTGACCTCTCTTCCTTCATTAGCTTCTAATTGCACCCCATTAGGGTTTAGCCTAGGGTTAGGGTCTAACCTTCTCCAACAGCTCTAGTAGGAACTCCAGAGATTCATAACCTCAAAAACAAGTGGGTGACAGAAGATGGTGATTCCCTAAGTGCTATTTCTTCCTAGATCTCCAAATTCCAATTATTTACAAATCTACCCAAGGATTTATTACCTAGGTTAGACAACTCCAAACCTCTTCAAACTCACAAGGGAGTCTTCTCTGGTCACTATGACCTACCCACCAAAACTTTAGGTCAAACCACTAGGGTTTGACCCTACTCCCTTCATTGACCTCTATTTGCACCCCTTAAGGGTTTAGCCTAGGGTTAGGGCCTAAACATCTCCAAATCCACTCAAACCTCTTGGGAGGGGATTATACCACTCTTAGGACTCAGAGAGGTCTATTACACTTCTCCCCATGGGCATTTACTCCTACCTCCTTCACAAACCCTAAAAGGCACCATAAACTCAACCATTAGGATTCATGGGCACAATAGGTCCTAACCCACCCAAAGTGGCTCCTTGGGGTGCCTCCTACCTCCCAAGGCAGTGACCAAAGTTACCCCAACAATCAGTGGGAGGAAACCCCTCCACACCCCAAAACTAGCTTAGGTTTACCTTTACCCTAAACATAACCTTTAAGAGAAACTAGACTCAAAGGTCTCCCTACCTTGCCCAAGTCCATACTACTCACTATACTGACCATGGGTCAGTGTAAGACCACCCAAGATCCTACCAACATTTGGTGGGGAGTGGAATTCCAATGGGTACCTAATTGGGGTGCAAATAGCAATTTAGCCCCTTTTTGATTTACTAGGGCAAAACCCCTCCAATGGCCACCAAACTTGGACCAGAGGTTGGCATGGGGGAGGGTGAGGTGCACCCCAAATATGGAGCCAAAAGACCTTGTGGAAGAGTGGGGGCACTCACCCAAAGTTTTGCCTAAACCTAGGGAGCCTAAGGCTATTTTGGTGGAATACCCTACCAAAACAACTCCATAAATCATGATATTTTAACCAGGGCCTATACATACCCCTTAGGACCACCCATCCAAGTTTGGAAGGGTTTTGAGGTGTTTAGGACACCTAATTAGGTTAAACTAGGATTATTGGTCTTTCCCAAAAATTAAAAAGAAAACTTCTCCAATCCTTGTGATCTTTGGACATGACCTAAGTATGCACAAGACTAGACTACACCCCAAAAATCAAGTCATTTGGAGTTCTATAATGGGGTGGGCATCAAAAATGAGTTCTGATTAGCCCTAAAGACAGCCTCCACTAGAATGAGTGCTGAGCCCTAACCAGGACTCCAAATTGAGTGATCTCAATTTTGTATGAAACTAGACCCAAAGGGCTACATTTTCTATGTTGACCACTTTTCATGATTCGGCCTCTAAGTACTTTTTCCAGATTTAAATAGAGGCTGCATTTTAATCACAGAATTAATAAGGATTGAATTAAATTAGCACGAATCTTAAAGCAGATCGGGCGGCGCCGGGTCATCGTCCCCAAGAAATCAGCGGCTGAGATTTACCGCGCCTGGGCCGCCTTGATAGGTGATTTCCCGGCCACCTGAGCGCCGCCCCGGCCGACCAACGCCACCACCACCTCCGTTGAGGTGGGGGCCGGCGATGAGCGGTGTTTGATCGGCCGGAGGTGGCCGGAATCGCGTTCTGTAAGAGGATACCCAACCCGATCAACGGGGGGCAAGGCCGGCTTGATTCCCGGCCAATTGGCCACGGATCGAGCCGCCGTCGATTTGGATCTAATCCTTAGAGTTCAGGGAGGAGAACGGGACCTGCTGGAGGGCTTGCCGTCGGGTCAACCTCGAGTACACCATGGGAGCTGCCGTCGGTTGTGAAGCCATGCCGATTCCCTCCTACAGTGCACGAAATCTCCAGGTAAGATAGGGGTTTCTCTCCTCTCAGGTCTCTGAAGGTGAAGGGGGGTTCGATTGGGGGTGGTGATGGCTTTAAGCTCCATGGCCATTAATGGCTTCTTCGGTTTCTTCCATGGCCGGCCCCTCTCCATCTCCCCTGCCTTAATTCCCTTGTGTAACTGATGGAAACTTCTCCCAGCTGGCTGAGGAGTTGAATGGAGGCATCAATTGGGGGGGCCAAGAGGTAAAACCTCTTAATGGCCATGAATGGCCTCTTCTCTCTCTTCCAAAAATGGTGAAACCCCCATTTTCTCTCTCCTAATCACCATGGTCGGTTTCTACACTCTCTCCTGAGTTTAATGATGGTCCACATGGGCTGGTTGACCATCCAATTGAGCTAGCCCAAAGAGATTGGGTTAGGTTTGAGCATTTTGACTTTTGGTCAAATTGGTCAATTGGGGAACCCTAGGATGGGGCTTTTGGGTTCAATAGGTTCTAAATTAAGTTTAGGAACTAATGGTGGAGTCAATTTGGTCATATGGTTCTTGGTTGACCCAATCTAAGATGATTTGACCAAAATAGGCTAAATTGACTTTGGTCAAATTGAGCCCTAGGGTTGACTTGGTCATGGGGCTTTTTGGTCCACTAGCTCCCCTATGACATGATAGCCCTATGGGTGAGGTCAATTTAATGTGGTGAAGGTCAATTGGGGTACTTTGAGAAGAAAGGTCATTTTGACCTAAAAAGGGCATTTTGGTCAATTTGCACCCCTGGGGGTCCCATGATGGGGCTTTTGGGTCCATTAGGTCTATAATGGTATTATAAACCTAGGAGTGTGATCAATTTTACATGGTGAGGGTTGATTGGCTCTAAATGGGCTACTTTGACCAATTTGAGGGTTTATGTTGACTTTGGTCAAATTGGCCTCTTAGGTTGACTTCAATGGGCCCAAGGTGCCCTAAGGGGACCTCTAAAGGGTTAGGGACACTATGGTGGGGTCCAAGGGTTAAGTTGAAGCCCTAAATTCCAATCCCAAGCTTGGAAGATGGGAATTGCTATTTGCAGACCAAGGTGGCTTCCTCCTCCTTTCCTAAGCTCTTAGGTTCAAAAAGGTTCTTCCTATGGTTTTGTCATGACTCAGTCATGACAAAACCAACTTAGGGGTCTAGCAGTTTGGGGGATGTTACACGAGCACTCTTTCTTGCCATTGTAGTTGGCCTTCAAAGAGTTTTGGGAATGTTCCCACAGACGACGTCAAACTGTTGCGGAACGCTTAGGGCCCTTGGTAGACCGGTCCAATTGAACCACCTTAGCTCGTGAGCGAACTAAGCGCGCAAACAGTCAATTCGAGATTCGCTGAGTACACTGAGACTTTTTAACGTGGAAAACCCGGAAATGGTAAAAAACCACGCGGCCAGAGCTGTGCCGACCAAACTTCACTATCTTCTGAGAGCTTACAGTTAGGTACTTAGAAGTCGAGCGCGACAGGTCGCCGCTCGTTACAATAATAGAGAGAGAGGGAGAGAGGGCGTTCCGAAGGTGACATGCCACCTTTCAGAAAACTAAGTCTTTTTCCTTCTGAGAAAGTTGGGGAACAAAAGTGAGAAGACTCCGGAGAACAAAAGTGAGAAGGCCCCGAAGTACAAAAGTGAGAAGCTGCGTCGTCTTTCGGGACGAAGGAAATCTTCAAGTCCACGAAGGAGATCTCCAAGCGCCGAAGGAGAATTCCGCAAAAGTCTGCAAGGAGCTCTCCCGGGTGCAGAAGGCAAGGTCCTTTCAAATGAAGCCCAGGGGCTCCTTTTATAGCTTTGGCCGGGGGCAGTCCGGTAATTTCGCCGTTTGTAACTTCCATAAATACCTGGCGGACGAATCATGTTTTCCGGTTCGGGGTACACAGATCGCCATTTTTCGTAAATGACCGTCCTGCCCTTCGGGCAGTTCGGGCAGTTCGGGCAGTTCGGGCAGCTCGGGCAATTTTGTTGGAGGCGAGAAAGACGACAAGCTGTTCATGAAATCTGAGAAACTGAAAAGATAAAAAGTGAGCATGCTGAAAAGACAAAATGTGAGCACGCCAAAAAGACGAAAAGTGAGAAGTCAGAAAGACAAGAAGTGAGCTGAGCGCGCTCAGAAGCGTTCTGAGCGCGCAACGAACGGAGAAGCAGTCTAGGCGACTGGGGAAGTGTTCCAAGCGCGCGTGAGCGCGGAGGCGTTCTGAGTACGTTCAGAAGTGTCTTGGGCGCGCGTAAGTGCGGAGGCGTTCTGAGCGCGCTCAGAAGTGTCTTGGGCACGCGTAAGTGCGGAGGCGTTCTGAGCGCGCTCAGAAGCATTTTGGGCGCACGCAAGTGCGGAGGCGTTCTGAGTTTGCGTGAGCGCGGAGGCGGTCTGAGCCCGTAACGAACATGGAAATGTCCTGAGGTCCGTGTACCTGACAAGGAGCGTGTCCGGCAGGGCTCCTCGCGAGCCCTCTGTGAAAAGGAAGGGGGGGGGGGAGGCGGCGGCCGCATCCCCTTACGGGAAGGGGTGCGGCTTGGCCGTACCCCAAGGGGGTGCGACCCGAGCCGCACCACGCAAGGGTGCGGCCTGGCCGCACCCCAAGGGGGTGCGGCCTGGACGCACCCCAAGGGGGTGCGGCCTGGACGCACCCCAAGGGGTTGCGGCTAGGCCGCACCCGTAGAGGGGTGCAGCGCCGGCCGCGCCCCTAGAGAGGTGCGGCGCCGGACGCAACCTAAGAGGGGTGCGGTCGGGCCGCACCCCAGGAGGGGTGCGGTCGGGCCGCACCCCAGGAGGGGTGCGGCGCCGGCCGCGCCCCTAGAGGGGGCGGTCGGGCCGCTCCCGAGGAGGGGTGCGGGGGGGGGGGGGGGGGGGGGGGGGGGGGGGGGGGGGGGTCGGCGCTACCGCGTATGCTAGCGCGCGGTAGAGCCGCGCGGTACCGCCACGCGCGTCGTGATGGTGGCGCGCCCGCTACCGTGCGCGGTAGTGCCTGCAGTTGCGCGCGGCACCGCCGTGCGCGGTGCTGGCGCGCATGGTTAAGCGCGGCCCCGCGGCGCGTTCTGCGTGCGTCTTTGTACGGGCGGTTGGCTGTGGACTGGGCAGCAGTTTCTTCAACTCGAGCGATTATACGTTGACCGTTGACCCCGCCTATCTTTAGCGGAGATTTCTCTAGACGCACCCCAAGATTTTTATGGGTGTATAACAAATGTGTTCATCCTTTGGTGCGCAAAAAATTTTAGCTTAAAAATCCCGTTGAGTGTACCATCCTTTGGTGCGCTCAACTTACCTAAAATTTATACAAAGAAAAAGGTAACAGATGACAAGCGACACTGATTTCTTATGTGCGGCATTGATTTCTTATGTGCGCATGGATCTATGTGTGTCGAGCACAAAAAAATTGGTCATACGATGGGATCTATTCTGCGGCGTGAAATTTTGAGTAGAGATCAAAATAAAAAAAAATTGAACTAGAAAAGTAAACTCAATTTTTTTGCTTGGTAGAACCTCAAGTCTGGGCAACGTACGGAAATTTTTTTGCATTATTAATAGGTTTGATATTAGCAGTCTTATTCTTGTATTCGCTATTCAAAAAGTTGTAAAAATTCTCATTATATTTGCACTAGCCTCATTCTATTCGCAATCCAAAAAAATTGTAAATATCCTCTCCAAGCTCTTCCTACAGTTGAGGAAGAGCTCCGGCACGATGCCTTCATCTCCACCGCAGGACCCGCCATCTATTTCACCACGGGGTTTTCAACAGGAAACGCCTATTCTCGGTTGTACTGGGATGTTGCTGCAAAAGCTCACTAAGGGTCCGTTTGGTTGGGCTGTTGCTGATGAAAAGCTGCTGATCAGAAATGGAGTTTTGAAAAAGAGCTGTTTCTGAGAAATGGAGTTTTGTTAAAAAACTGTTTGGGTGAAATGGAGTTTTCAGTGCTTATTGAAATGGAGTTTTATAAATTTTGTTTGGGTAAAATGGAGTTTTAGAAAAAAAAAATTGTTGTTCCATAAAACACACAATCTTGATAATACTGACTATAATAGATATAAATACCAATAATTCATCTCACCATCTAAGATCTAGAAGTGTACAACTGTTGCGCTATATTTTCACGCAACGTG